>JAWNNP010002752.1:0-1459416 GCA_035044805.1 Leucophenga maculata | reverse complement strand
ATTTTTTACCTGCTATTTAATTGCAGTTGAAGTAATGAAGTAACAATAACGTAGCCTACGTTCTTTTCCATCATCCCATCTATCTCTATTCCAAAATTGAGACGAATTGGTAGAGCGGTTTAACCGTAAGAGAGGAACATACATACACACATACATACATACATACATACATACATACATACACACATACATACAAACTTTCGCATTTATAATATTAGTAGGATTAGTAGGATTTAAGATCATGAAAACTCGTCAAAATTATTTTCGTCAGTGTAGCCAATCGCTATAAGAAATCATGTAGTTAATCGCTCATTTTCTACCACTCACGCCACACTCATTTATTTATTTCTTGTTTAATGATATAAAAATCAAAGCAAGTCGTTGTATTTTTTTTGTTTCTTTTACAATTCCAATGAAATGTGTTTTCGACAAAAATGGTCCATGCGATGCGATCGAATTTAAATTGAAAAATTTGATTTTAATTCTTGTATTTGGAATGAAGTGTTTTTCATTAGCATAATTAACTTAAAACTATATGGATTACTTCTTTCTATCTTACTTTCTTAACATATATATGTGTAGGAGCTACACACACGTTGGGTGGTTGCAGCATTTCAAATGTAAGACAAGCGCATAATGCGCATACGCCATGTTCAACTTAAGCGCTGACTGCTTGACAGCTTTTCATCAATATAGCCGCGCGGCGATCATAAAACCAATTTAAAATGTTTTGAATATTTTATTTTATGCGATTTTCGATTTTAATGGCGTGCGCTAACATTCGTTCAATATGTCTGTTTAACATTTTTTAATTGATTTATATATATTTCAGCTGCGACGCTACGATATATGTTTTCTTTTCGCTTTAACGCGTTGAAATTTGATATTTTGCCGACGCAAAATAAATTCAATGAATAAATAAATGTGTTTTATTTCTTCTACTGTGTTTAATTTAATTAATTGTAATGATTGTGATCTACAACAACGTCGTCGCCGCAGTCGTTTAATATGCAAACTTGCAGCAGAAATAAATTTAACTGGTCTCGAATTCATTTTGAAGAGATGAAATGGAATGCGGTCGTATGAATTTTTATGCAGAAGTGGCCAAAGTGAGACTATTAAATTAATTAATTTAATTATAAATATGTAGAAACATGCTGCATAAAATAAAAGTGTATGACGCGAATAGTTTTATTTTGGAGAAACATTTTATAAATAAATTTTGCTTAAGCTGTTTCATGTTCTTCGGCTTATTCAATTAAATTGAAAGTGCGGCTGAAGCTCGAAACCTTTCGATTTCACGTTGTGTAGCAGCAATTGGTCTTTCTGTGACCTAAATTGGTTGAATTTAATGAAGAGTCTAGGGTATGAATCCGTAGAACTGTAGCCCTTCTTTTGTTAATCAGCATCAGCTGAAAAGTCTATACAGTGGCTTCTTATGGACGTCCTCTCAATGTACATAAACTAATGAGTTGTCCCCTCCTCCCCAGATTTTGGTTTAGCCTCTATAGTATATGTATCTTGATATTTTTTTTAATCTACCTTGTTCCAATGAGATACATTTGAGCCAACCTCACTCTTAGTGCAACTACAAACGGAAGTAGAATTCAAATTCCTGGCGAACGAAAAACCGTTAAATCGCGCAACTCATTTATCAACTAATACAAAAGAACAGAAGAGCAACCAAGAACGTTAACATCAATTAGCAGCTTTGCCGTTAAACGTCAACATCCTCACAACACATCCGGATTTCGTCATGAAGCGATTTGTAGCCAGTGGACCACTGCTGGTTTGATTTGTTCCTATTTTTTGTTGTTGTTCGTATTCAATCAGCGAAAAACCTAAATCCGCTGTCCATTCAACTGTCGCAGAAGTCGCGTAATTGCACATCAACACAAGCACAGCAACAGCAACAATTATTGTATGGCATGCTTCACTACACAGGCCGGTCGGTCGGTTCGGTTGTACATCAGTCAGGTAGCTTGAGAAAAAAAAAGTATTGTACCTCAACACAATTCACATTCATCGCGCATAGTTTATGCCACTTGAACAAAACCTGCCATGAAATTGGGTTTATTGATTTGTTAATTGCATTTATTGGTTTTTTTTTTGTTTTACAAATGTCACGAGTCTCAAATTTGGAATGTCTTGTGTTCAAAAGCAATTTTCATTAGTGTGGCCATAAAAAGCGCAAGCCGTATTTCAAGTTCTGTGTAGCAATATCGCTTTTACTTCAGGTGGGTGTTTTGTTTGACTTTGGAGAAGAGTATGCACTACTAATTTTGACTTTGACTTTTTTTCTATAAACAATCCACACCATTCATTATAGGTGGTGTAGGTGGTGTTCTCTAATTAACACAATTAAAATTTTATGCATTATTTGATTTTGTACTCAGCGAATAGTGTTGAGCAGCCGGAACTAAAGCGTGTTTGCATAATTAGTTTCGATGGCACAGGTTTTGCTGTGCAGTAGAAATTAGGATTGAATAGTTTCGATGGCACAGGTTTTGCTGTGCAGTAGAAATTAGGATTGAATAGTTTAGTGAAGCTTTCACATCACTTGTATCAGCTACTAAATTCAGTTCGGAAATTATGGGTAATTCCAAATATTGATAAACTATTTAGTTAAACAATCGGTTTAACTCTTTGAAAAAAAAAAAAAAAATTATATGAAGGAACATGAGGGAACCCCGCGGTGGAGAGAATCCTAACGAGAAGGGAATACCCCTGTGTAGAAAATCCCCCGGTTGAGGTTATCTCCCGGCAGAGAGAATACCAGAGAATCTCCGGGCAGAAGTTAGGTGGAGTTAGGCGGAGGTGAATCGATGTCCGGCCAAGGTCGTAGGTCTTGTTCATATCTACTAGGGTATATCAACTTTTCGTCAAACTGCGGGCAAGGTCGTATAAACTCTGACCAAGGTCGGCTATATCAACTTTTTAGAATCGCCGAGAGCAGCGTTTCAAATTATGAAATATTTCGGCCAAATTCGTCAACTTCCGGCCATGTTTGAATCAACTCGGTTATACGTTCTTAGTCACGTTTAAAATTATGTGTTAAGAAATGGAACTTTATTTAAGATTATCCCGAGCAGGGATTACAGTTGGCATTTCGATTATTTTATTGTTTACTGCAAGAGAGATCAAAATGGAAAAAAATATTTGAAGCTTTTTATCACTGGCGCCTGAGCAGAGTTTTCAGTTTGTTTTGCGATTATTTGCTTCGTTATTAAAAGAGAAAGATAATAATTAAAATTGCTAAAAGTTATTTGAAATTGATTATCACTGGTTCCTGAGCAGGGATTTCAATTGGTTTTTCGATTATTTGGTTCTTTGTTGGAAGAGAGATCAAAATTTAAAATGTTAAAAATTATTTGAAGCTTTTTATCATTGGCGCCCGAGCACGAATTTTGTTTTTTTTTTTGATTAATTGGTTCTTTATTAGAAGAGAGCTCAAAATTGAAAAAAAATAATTTAAAGCTTTTTATTACTGGCACCCGAGCACGAATTTTGGTTGTTTTTTTTTTGTTTTAATTATTTGGTTCTTTATTGGAAGAGAGCGCAAAATTGAAAAAGCTTAAAAACTATTTAAAATTTATCAACACTGGCGCCCGAGCAGTGATTTCAGTCAGTTTTTTGATTATTTGGTTTTTTATTGAGAGAGTGCTCAAAATTGGAAAAGCAAAAAATTATTTAAGATTTATCAACACTGGCGCCCGAGGTTTCGATTGGTTTTTTGATTGTTTGGATCTTTATTGAAAGAAATCTCAAAATTGGAATAGCTAAATTTTTTTTCATATTTACCACTACTGGCACCCGAGCAGGGATTTGGATTAGCTTTTCGATTAATTGGTTCTTTATTGCTAGAGAGATCAAAATTAAAATGGCTAAGAATTAATTGAAATTGATTGGCGCCCGAGCAGGGATTTGAGTTATTTGTTTGAATATAAGCTTATTTAAAGAAGTAATTACTTACCTTGGAACGAAGGTCGTTGAACTCTGGCCAATATTATCGACATCAGATTAAAGCTATTAAATGTGCGGAAGCACTTTGAATTTATCATTGGAAGGGGTTGATTGAAGAGCCAAAAAGAGTACTAAAATTGTGAAATATTCAAACTGCTGAGGACGCTTGGTGCTTTTACTATGAATATTTGGGCTTTTTACGAAGTTCATTTTACCACTGTTGACACAAATCCTACGGCACTTTAAGCGCGATAACTCCACATCGAATGGAACAAATGCCATAACAATAGACTGAAACGTCGGAGAGTCATTAATGTTTTGAGGACACTTAGTCACATATAGATGGTGCCTACAACAGTGTCATCATAAGCAAGTAGCCTCGCTATATTACTATATATATGTAATTGCTGTGCCAATTGCAATTTGATGTGTATAACAGTTATAAGAGATGGTTGCAGATGCTGTATATACCTGACCATATGGTATATACAGCATCTGCAAGTTCTTGAATGAGAAAAAATAGCAAAAATACGGTAACATATGATTCTTGCGAACCGATATCCTTGAACTACTTTCCACAGCGCCTATGTGCCACAAGTTTTTGAAGTTTTAAGACTTTTATAATACAAAATATTGCAATACACATTAGTTATAAACAGTTATTGGTATTAAATTAGCCAACTGCTTCGCCACATATTTATACTCAATCGTTTTTGCAAAATTCCGAATAAAAAAATCCATCAAGCAGCAGCACTTTATTGACTCGCGCAATCAATAAATAAGACAATTCGCACATTTAATTAGTTTAATTAACTAAAGGATTACAAAACGACACCCAGCTGAATGCCTGCGGCCGGCTATATCTGACAGCCTTTTCAAATTAAAGAGCACATAAATTGTTCGCACATGTGCGCGCACGCATGCGCGCTTGCGAGTGCGCTTTGGGGAATTGCCAACGACTTGGATTGGACTTGGTGGATATGCTCGACTGGACGACCATGACGACAAATATACAAAGGCAGTAATCGATTGCATTGTATTGCATTGTGGACGGATGAAAATCGAAAAAAGAAGTTTTAAATAGTATATGAAGTTGCACGTAGGCACGCTAATCAAGCGGAATTTGTCGCAAGAGAGCAGACAGACATTCGCTGGACGGAAGACGGAACTGCATGCTTTGCTATGCAGCATTTTCGTAGACACTTCCCGTGGGGATGTTAGCGATTAGTATTGAAGTAGATACTCGCAGTAGCATGAAGTAGAAGGAACATTGAGTTTATAAAATAATGTGCATCATTATAAGGTTTACAGCAATGCGGTAGTGCAGCCAGACAAACAACCAAGTGCCATATTGTCACTTTTAATCAGCGGCAAAGCAAGCCAAACGGGTGACAATCGGTCGATCAATTGCAAACTCGTTCATCCTCATTCCTGTCATGCTCATAAATGTAACTCAATCATTGATGAGTGGCGGCGGCAGCAGCACCAACGACTGTTGAGGCTGATGATCATAAGCAGGAGGATGCTGATGATGATGATGATGCGCGTCTAATTGAAAGCGTAGCGAACGCTTATTGGTTTTGTTGCACATTGGTTTGAAGTTGAAAAAAGCTGTGCAAAATTTTTGAGAAATAAATTGCAAAAAATATTTTAAGATTTGGAGAAAAAAGAAGAAATAGAAAATATTTATGATAGGCTAGACTTTTTACCGTTTAAAGAAATTTTTCGAAATAGAACTTGAAATTTAAAAAAAAAAATAATTTCGAATTGTCGAAATTCCATATACATATATTCGAAAGTGCAGAAAACACATTTTGAACTTACATATATAGTTGCTTTGCATGATTTTAACATTTTCTGTACAATTTTACGATGTTCGAATTTTCGAACATAGCTGAATTTTATATTTTTTGCATATTATGCCTTTTAAAATGATTTTCAATATTTTTAGTAACATATGTGCGCTGTGATGATTTTTAGTTTAGATTTGAAGTTTTTTAGTTTCTTTGACTTTTGGTATAATTTCACACCAAAAATGTTCCATTTTACAATAATCTGTAGTAATATATACAGTGTGCTTTGCAGCTACATCTCATGACCATGACAATATCATATGCTAGAGGTCTATTTTTCACTATTTAGAAATTAGGGGGGTTTAAAAGTTAAAATAAAACTTGTTCCAGAAGAACAAGATTCACCACTCAACTGTATATTTTTAGTAATACACATTCTATGCGAGGCTTACAGCCAATTAACAAATCTTACTTTTAATGGAGAGAACTGAGGGAATAATATGTATAATTCATAAATTCTTAAATATATTAGTTAAAGGTTCTACAGCTTCCTGAAAATGCCTAAGCAGACTGATAGGTACCGTCTTTCTTCTGCACGGTTAATTTGTGGAGTCTTTGGATTCGCATATCCCCCAAAGTAAAAAATCAAATAGCATACAGTCTGGGGAACACCATTTTTAGACCCAGTACAGAAGCGTCAAGAGCCTATTGGTTTTGTTCAAATGTATGTAATATGCAGAAATAATGGTCGGTGATCCCTAAAGTTACCCCCATTATGGTCATGAGTGATAGAGGAGTCGATAAAGCCATGTCCGTCTGTCCGACTGGCCGTCCGTTGGAACGAAAGCATCTTGGAAACGGTAATAGATAGAGATTTCGTTCTTTTTGCATTCGACTAGGACTTCGCCGGAATTTTACGAGTTTATTTCAAAATTTTGCCGTCTCCCTCAAGGCTAAAAATTTCTTCGGCACAATAAAGTACGTCCGTATAGAGATGACATTACTCTAAGCTAATATCCAAAAAGTTTTATAAGCATTTAAATTTGAACGACCGTCCTCCCTTTTCATTAAAAAAATGTTTTATAAGGCACTGAGAAGTGGACGGAACAAAATACTTTTCCTCAGAACTATATACTTTCTGCAATTGAGGTATTTTTGTGTACTCAGCTGGAATAAGAAGGATGGCAAAAATAATAATAATCACGAATGTCTTTCGGGCTCTACATGAGCATTCAAAATATTGGCTCTAAACGCTTTTTAGAAAGTCCTTATTTAAAATAAAGAGAGGCAACAGTTTTGCTTTCTGCAAAGCCCTTCTTGCTGATCAGACGTTTTGTTAACGAATTTCTATGTTTACTCCAAAAATGATTAAGTTTGGTTCTTCGATTTTATTTTGTCGTGTGTTGTTAGCTCTAAGAGTTAAGTTGATCTAAACATTAGCGCTTCCATCCTATGCACTATTTGTTCCAACTTTTATTTTTTTAAATTTTTTTTATTTATTTTTATTAATTCCACACCACTGTGCAACATTTGGCTACTGTTTCTTTTTGTATGTGGAACTTGTTTTAGAGGAAACAATGATCACAATCGTTTTGGACGACGACCATGAGGCTTTTGCTGTGTCCCACTTGTGTGCGAATGAACGACACGTTACAATTAGTTGCCATTTGTAACTGTTTGTCGAGCGTCTGTTTTAGCCAACGCTCGATCAATCGATCTATCGATCGATCGTTTATTCGATCGTTCGTTCGATCGATCTGTCTATATCATTGTGATCATCTCTCAGATCACAACGACGTCGACGACGACGCGTTCGCTTTGTTTGATTTTTCGCTAATTGACAATATTTATGAACACGTACACATTTTTCTACGTGCGGCATTTTTCACTTGAAGTGTTTTCAATCGATCGATCGCTCGAGCGATCGCATATGATCTGTTGATATAAAAGTGAGTATGTGACGCTTGGCGCTTTATTTTTAATTGACATTTTCAATGTGTTGCAGTGTCTTGTCGCTTGTCCGCCCAAACTCAACTCAGCTCAGCTGTCTCAGGCTCAGGCGCAGCTCATCTCATCTGGCCTGTCTAGACCCGTCTATGCAATTATTTTAATCAAAATTGTTTACAATTTTTAACGTACGTTTAAATGAAGACATTAAACGGAGATTGTTGAATATTTTTATTTTTTTTTTTGCACAAAACGTAACTTTGTCTGGGATATATAAGCGAAAAAATGTGTCATAAATTGGCATTAGCACATTTACTGATTTGATCTTTCACTGCCTGCCGACTTCTCGCGTCGCGTCGCTCTTCAAGTTAAATAATAATATTTTTCGTTGGCATTTAGCACGTTCATAGTCCACAGTTTTACACGTTTTAGCGCTGCTGTTGTTGTTGTTTAATTAAATTAACTTTAATTACACTTAAAGGCGACAATTTTCTTCTAGACACTGGCCAAACAAGTTCCATTTTTGCAACTATTATTGCACATTTGTGCTATTATCTATTTTATTTTTAGTTTTTTTTTAAACATTTAATTGTCTCTCGGTTAATAAGTCAGTTGGTGATTCAGCTGCTGCAGTTGGAGTAGTTTGGGATGATTCAATATGTCGATAGATGCTTTGAAAAATGTTCCGGAACTAGCCGGAAGATCTGATGTTTGGAGATACTTCTTATATGAAAGTATTTACTATATACTATCTACGTAAAATTATGGTGAAGATGTGTTGTTACTCTTCCAATATGCATATGATGAAATGGGTTGATATTTTTAGGTTATGTGTTCTGATATGCGTAAAATCTTAAGAAATAAAAAAAAATAATCTGTCTAAATGTTAAAAATATTAATTCTACAACCCGATTGCAGTGCCATCTACAGGGTCAAATTATGAGTCTAAACTAAACAGGTAACCTCTCAAACACACACAAAAAATTTCATCAAAATCGGTTCAGCCGTTTAGCAGTAGTTCAGTGACATACACAGACGGCGATTCTAAATACGAGAATTCTCCGGTTGGATGATTGCCCACATTGATCACCAGGGGGTCAAGTCCATTGAGCTTCAAGGGGTCAAGTCCATTGAACTTCAAGGGGTCATGTACATTGAGTTCCAAGTAGCCCTAGAAAAGTTCTTCGTCGGCTGTAGCTCCCGTCTGAAGAGGTCAATGACATTGTCTTTAGCCAGTGGTCAATAATATTGGCCAGAGGTCGACGATCTTCATCCCAAGATCGTCGAACATTTTGAGAATACTACCAATTTAATCAAAATCGGTTCAGCCGTAATTTAGTGACATACACAGACGGCGATACCAAATACGAGAATTCCCCAGACGAAGGATTGCTCACATTGAACCTCAAGAGGTCAAGTGTATTGAGTCCCTAGCTAAGATCTTCGTTGAAGAGGCCAATGAAATTGGCTTTAGCCAGCGGTCAATTATCTTGGCCAGAGGTCGAAGATCTTCATCCCAAGATCGTCGAACATTTTGAGAACATTTTGATATTAATTAGTTGATAAGACCGAGGTCGGAAAAATTCCTATTTTGATCGATCTCCTTGGTGAATCTCAAAAGTTGTTATGACCTTGACCGGAGGCGACAAATTTGAACACCCCGTTTGGGGATTATTCAGTCTGGAAAATCTTCCGTCTGGAGATTTCTCTGTCTGGGGGTTCTTTTGCCTGTGGATTCTTTTGCCTGGGGATTCCTCTGTCTGGAGATTGCTTTGCCTGGGGAACACCCCGTCTGGGAATTCAGCTGTCTGGGGCTTCCTTCATCTGGGAATCCTCTGTCTTTTGCCTGGTAATTGTCTTTCTGGAGATTCTATTGTCTGGAGAACACCATGTTTGGGGATTCCTCAGTCTGGGAAATCGCCCGTCTGCAGTCGTCTCTGTCTGAGGAAACCCTTTTCTGGGGATTCTTTGGCCTTGGATTCTTTTGCCTGGGATTTCTCCGTCTGGAGATTCATTTGCCTGGGGAACACACCGTTTGGGGTTTCCCCAGTCTGGGGAATCTCCCGACTGGAGATTTCTCTGTCTGGGGAATCCCTTATCTGGGGATCACTCTGCCTAGGATAGTTTTGCCAGGGGATTCCTCTGTCTGGAGATTCCTTTGTCTAGGTTTTTCCGTCTGGGAAATACTCTGTCTGGGGATTCCTTTGTCTGGGAATGTCTCGTCTGGAGTTTCCTCTTTCTGGAGAATTCTTCGTCTGGGAGATCCTTCGCCTGAGAATTCCGCTGCCTGGGGAATCCCTTAACTGGGGAATCCTCATCTGAGGATTCCTCTGCCTCTGTCTGAGTATTCCTCTGTCAAGGAAATTCCTCTTCTTAGGATTTCTCTGTCTCTGGATTCCTCCGTTTAGACAATCCCCTGTCTTGCTATTACTCCGTCTATAGATTTTTGATGAAGATCAATTCCTTTGTACCTTCCGTTTGTACTTTATATACTCTGTTATGTGGATATAGGGTCTAAAAACTGTAATTTTTCAAACGGAAATTGCAAAAATTAGTACAAAACCATAAATTTGCGGATGTACGAATTTAAAAACGAACAGATTAGCAAATCCACGGCAAAAAACTAAAATAAATTAAAAACGTAAATAAAAAAAGTAAAAAATCTACAACGAAGCACAATGCCGAAGATGCTTTGCGCTAGAGATGACACAGAAATTAATGAATAAAAACAACAGAAATAAAATTAAAGAAACCTTTAAACTTTTATATGAGATATTACCGTAAGATAATGTAAACTGAGAAATAAACGCAGTGCCGACAAATAAAAAAAAAAGCAGAAGATTTTGGTGAAATCCGACTTGAAAAAAATGGGAAAAAAACAGCAAAAGTAATTAAGCACAGCTTGATATGCGTGAATGAGCAACAAAGTACTACTAAAGAGTACACATATGATGAGATGTTTCGAAGATTTCACAAAAAAAGAAACTCAAACCATCAGACATACGAGTACAAGTGCTATTGCACCTGACCCAACGACGGCGGTCAAATGGAATGGAATGCTTTTGCTCACTACTTACTGGGAAGCTGTTTTGGTGCTGTATCCGTTCGTACATTTCTGAGCTGAAGCTGCTGTTTGGTGAACAGTTAAACGCCATTTTTTCGTAGAATTCAAAGCAGTTAAAAATGTACAATCTCTAAGCCAGTAGCCGGTCTACGTACGTACAACACAAGCGAAAAAAAGGGGGCAGTCATTAATTAGTCGCTCGCATCATGTCTCTAAGTATGAAGTGTAAATCTCGTTGGTTGGTGGCCCAAAATGAACGCCATTAAAGTTTTATGCCAAGATGCCATGGGAGGCTAAACGCTGTAGAAATGCTACTGCGCATGCGCAATCACAGGCTGACCTAAGTCCGCACACACAACGGTAAACGGTCTGTAAGCTACCAAAAAATGTAGATTTCCATAAAGCGATTTGAACAGATTTGCTGAATTACCTGAAAAAACGATGTGATCTCGGTTTGACCCATTGCGCGTTTATTCACCTGTCGTCATATTTGTGTCGAGTAAAATCAAGTGCGGCGTAGCGTGCACAAGCGTTTAGTTGAAATTATAAAAAAAATTAATTTTAAATTAAAAAAACAATTGCTTTTATAATACTAAACTGCGTTTGCATACATTTTTTATAAATTTATTTTTAGTTTAATGAAACTTTTTATTTTTAAACATTTTAAACGCAAATGTAATATAGAAGACTGGGTATTTCAGTTTGACATAGACTATGTAACGCTTTGAAGCAGTAGGAGATTAGGAATGTGCTTTGAAGCGAATCAGAAAAGTGCCGGTCGAAATTTTTGAATATAAATCTAGACACCAGATCTTTAGATTAAAGACCAATCAGTCTGTTCTCCAACGTAGCACAGCTCTTTGGGAGGTGCCTCCTTAAAAGGCTTCTTACGATGGAGAAGGTAAGTGAAACCATATTTCCCTTTCAGTTTGATTTTTGTAAATAACATGGCACACCGGAACAGTTGAAGAGGGTGTTGAACTTCAGCAGCCTAAGGAATACTTGCTATATGGTGGATCTTTGATAGTGCGTGGCATGATGACCTCCTATATAAACTTAATGGAACTTTTAAAAAGCCTCTCCGTTCATAGATCTAGCGGTGAATGAGAACAAGACGAAGTTCTTTGTGTCTTCTCGCATGTCATCATCGCGTCTTGGACAGTCTGTGACTTTGGAGAACTTCGACTTCAATGTTGTTGAAAATTTCGTCTACTTTGAATCCGAAATTACGAGCAACAGCAACGTAAGCCTCGAGTTCCAACTAAGAATCACACTTGCAAATAGATGCTTTTTTCAAGATCAAGATCTACAAGATACTTGTCCTTCTGTATGGCGCAGAGGCATAGACCGTGAATGAGTCAGATGAAACGGCATTGGAAGTCTTCGAGAAAAATATACTCCGCCAGATTAGAGTCGGCGACTAGTTTAGTTCCCGTATGAACCGCGAGATGTATGAGCTATTAAATGAGGTTGACATAGTCCAGCGTATAAAAATCCAGCGTTGCACACGGCTGGTCACTTTGATTGGTGGACATTCCATTAGAACGGATCTTCATTGGTATGAAGAGATCTATGCGTGCTTAGTATTCTAAACAATTGGTGCACAAGTCTATAGCATCTGGTGCGCCTTCCGAAAGACGGCCATGATTGAACGAAGGCCTCTTAAAGAAAGTAGAAGAAGATCTGGTGTCTATCTGGATCTCACATCAGCAGAATCTTGCAATCCCTCAGCGCCAAGTTATGTAAATTTGGCTAACTTCTCAGTAGGAGAAACATGCCACGGCTGTGGAATAAGGTGAGCCTCTGCCAGCCGCTACGAATCGTTTAAGCTTAGGATCCTCCAAGTGAAGTTACTCCGTTATTACTCTGTCGTCCCTTGCTGCGATTCAACAGCAGTCCTGACCTGACGCCAGATTGATGCTAGCGCGTCATGAACGTCTTCGTGTGGCTTTTGCTTTGCTGTGAACTAATTTTTTCGCTGCTTCGCACATAATCTGTGTTAGTATGTGTGCTGTCTATCTCTGCTGTATACAAATGCACACAGCTTTGCTGGCAGCTGCGGTAGGCAATCGATTTCGGTTCTATTACCTAAGACAGAACAAATATTTGATTTCAATTGATGTCAATTAACTGGAAGTGGTATAAAATGTTCGTTTTAACCCGAATTAAACATTTTTAATTCGAAATCAAGTAACAAAAAAAAAATCACCAAAGCAACGATTTACATTTAAACTTTATTTTTTGATTTAAAGTAAACATTTTCTTTCAACAAGTGAGTAAAGTAAATTAATTACATTTAATTAGCACCGCCGCTTCGTCTGGACCACTCAGCTGTGCATTAAACTGGGAACAAATGCTTTTAAGTTGCTTTTCGGTTTCACTCTTCCGAAATGAAGACTTACTCCTCGTATAAGTTGCGTTTTAACTTCGAATTTTAATGGCTTTCAGTCGCACACTTTAATTGTTTTATAATTTACATTTAGATTGAATGCGCTAAAAATCAAAGCTTCGAGTGCGATCATAAAACTGATGATGTATTGTATCTGTCCGAGATCTAACGTGCTCATGCAGTAGCGCTCTGCAGTTGTCAGTAGTGAGACGCATCTCGTTTGCATTTGTCATTAAAAAATTTGAAATCTAGTAGCAGTTTGGTTTCGGGCGATTTTTTTTTTGTTTTATGATCGAGCATGGAGGTCAATGGTTTAATTGTTTTTTAACTAAAACGCTTACAATTTTTCGGTACCGGTTTTTAAACTGTTTTGTAGAGATTGTAAATTTTTTTTTTGGTAATTTGTCTTGAAACAATTTTATTTAGAAAGTTTGGCTCATCTTGGTGTAGTCCTGTTACTTCTAGTGGTGTATATGGGGTATTTCAAATGAGTACAATTGTGAGCGAAGATTGTCAGTTCTAGTTCATAGCGAGGAAGGAACTTTAATTTGAAGCTGATTAGTCGATATCCAAAATTTACAGCGCTGCGCTGAGACTTTATTTGCTTTGTCCAGAAGAGCCTTGTTTTCCTGAATACTTCTATCACGACCTTTGACTTGTTTCGCATATCAGAGTATGGATGAAGCAACAGGGAATTCCTAGCCTTTCTTCAATATAAAAACACAAGGAGAAGGGGTAGGACTGTATGATTATAAGCATATTTTATCAACACCCGCAAACTACATTGATTAGATGTTCAACGAGGCCTAAAACATCTCTTCGTGGCTGAATATAAAAACCCGTTAAGTGCGCTGAAACTCGCCTACTAGAAGGCTCAAAAGGTGTTACTCATCTCCCTTAAAGGAGGCATTCTTTTTCATTAATTTGGTTTTTAACTCAGGAACTTCCCTTTCGCCACACCTTTCCCCTTCTCCATATTATTATTCAAATAACAAACTGATTCACTTATTTGAAATTAAAAGCAGATTCCTCTACACAGTTGGTAGTGCATATAAGCCATGTAAAACACCTACAATTCGCCTTGTTAACACAATTAAAGTGGAAAGTTTCTGTTAAAAGGCAATTCCATAACATAAATCATCTGTTTGTGTGTAAACATACGATTTTTCCACCAGCTTTTAAATAAAATGCCTACAATTTCTACCATTTCAACGAACTTTTCCACAACACCATACACAAAAGTGTCAACATTGAGTTCAAGACCATAAATTCAACACTACATCTACGATGCTTAATCACGACAAGATCACAAAACAGAAAACAGAAAACAAAAACAACCAACAGCAGTTTATACGAGTACAAACAGACGCCACATTGCAATGGAGCACTAATTAGACGAACGTGTGGAGTGCGTTTTGTCATTTTCAGGAACTTTAACTCGTCTCGCTCGCTGTCAGAGAAAAGACATTAAGTCGAACGCTGCAAAACTGCTTATCGACAAATTCAAATCAGTAGCACTCTGAACAACTGACAAGATTACAACAAACAAAGCTCATTTATTACACGAAACAGGACAGACAGATCAAAAACAAAAACAAAAAAAACAAAAATAAATTCACCTGCAATAATGAAAAGCGCGAACAAGTCATATGTAAAGTAGAAATGTATATTCCGACGGGTCAAGTCAGCAGTTAAGCGTTCACTCGCATTACGGCTATAAAAAAGGCACTTTTCTCGCACTGTACTCGAATGTTATAGAACACATCACGTCACATCACAGCGTAGAAGCTATTTTTTGTGAAGCAAGTTAGAAATTTTAGCTAAAATTTTTGTAAAAGTATCTAAAAGAGAATACTTTCAGTTCAAGTTCAGCCAACATGCTGTATCTTAAAGATACTTCCATATATTATCCTTGACCTTTAGCTTGCTGTAATTCCACGTCGTCTATGCATGTTTAAGGCATTCTTGTTGAATATTTATCAAAACATCTTTCAAGCATAATAATTAAAATACGAACTCCATAGTTGTTCTCATGCCTGGCTACAATCCCATTTGCACTGACTGCTCCACTACAATATTTTGCTACATTTTTCAGAACTTATCGTGATGTTGCTTCGCAGTAAATATATGCATATACATATTTGCAAGATGAGCAAAAGATGTTGGGTAGTCAGGAGTATAATTGTACGAGGGAAGTTGCAGAAGTAACCGTATTAAAGTGAGGTAGTACTGCTAGGTGCTAGTATTAGACTGCAATTCTTTGCTAAAGAGCAGATATGAAAGGTAGACAGACGGACACAGTAGTCTGAAGTTCATTGCACCAATTCGGACAGAAAAAATACTGTTTCAACTACTTCTTCATCAAAACTTCATCATACTCAATCACTGTTCGAGGAATTCAGCATTGCGCTCGATTGTGTCTTTCACCAAATTTCTGTCAATCTGTCTCCTTTACATTACAGCGCACTAATGATACAAATTGCTCAAAATATTAACATAGTCTAAAACTAGCAGTTACTTCAAATTTCTATTGCCATGTACTTCTAGTACCACCCTCGTTTAGCATACTATTGTACTATGTTAAGAAATGACTGCGCGTTGTGTGTCAACAAAATAATTAGTTGCATTTAATTAAGTGTTCGCTCTACGCAGCACGAAGGAATTTTTATGCGGCGCAAGAAACTTTAAAGTGGAAAAGTTACTGCAAATTGCAACATTTCATTGTCAGAGTGTGTGTGAGTGAGTGTGTGTGCTATGAAATTGATAAAAGTTTCTTATTTTTCGGAATGAGTTAGACCACCTAATATAACCATATGACACTGACATATTTCCTTGTGGTTGCGAATTTTATTTTCGAGTAGTTCTGACAATTCTTAAATTAAATAACTGAAAGCTTTAGCAATGGAGTAGCCTTCCAGTATAGTGCATGTGCCACGCCCATTGTTACAAATGTTAAGCATAAGTCTACAGCGCTGTATGTGCTCATTTTTTACTGCCTTACAAGAGGCTATGCAAGTTTTAATCTGGATTTTTGGTCTTGATTCTTTTTCGCAGAATGTTGTCCGATGTATGAAGATTTCAGGATTAACTTCTTGATGAATGCGTTCTCTCAGTCTCATGATGGCAAGACAGATTGAAGAGTTGTGATAGGGCTACTTACGAGTAACTATCTAAAGGGTGGTCCAGAATACACATAAGATTTGAAGTTGCCACCATTTGTGCAGTGAATTGTTGGCAACCCTGAAAGGGGAGAGTTTAGAGTTACTAAATAAAAAAGAAGTATTACACGTCACAACAATTTTTTTCCCGGTCGTGTATATCTTTTTCAGAGAACAGATTTTGCAAAATTTTAAAGTAAAATTGTGAAATTCCGGCGAAGTCCTAGTCGAAAGCAAAAAGAACGAAATCTCTATCTATAACCGTTTCCAAGATCCTTTCGTTCATACGGACGGACATACGGACATGACTATATCTAATCCTCTATCACTCCTGACCATAATGGGAGTAACTTTGGCGGGTCGCCGACCAATATTTCTACCTGTTACATACATTTGCACAAAACCAATATAAAGTTGGATACCCTGAGCGTCGCAGCAGCGTTGGAACAAGAAAATATGCATTTGGTTGCCTATGAAGACAATCCTACCAACGTTCCGAAGTTTCGCTCCATCGACGATTTATGATCAATTCCGAAAGGTCGTGTCTACAAAAATGGTTGGGGAGCCGAGACTTACCAAAAGTATTAAGTTATGGTTGAAAAAAGTCCTCCAAAATCTTGTAGAGCAATTAGTAGAAGGCTGAAAATTTATATAAAAAAATTTTGTCAGTCAAAGTCGGGTTGACTATAATCAATAATCAACAAGAATTATTGTTCTGGACAAAAGATTCCGCTCATTAAGTTGTAAACTTTCCAGTAACCTAGATCCGAGTATAAACTGTCATGACCAGGAAGATCAAAGAAGGTGTAGAAAGAATGACAAAGTATTTCTAACTCCAAAGCGAATTTGCCTTTTACTTAAGATGCCAATGTTATCGCGCTAGTGTAGAACCTGTAATACCGCTCTAAAGAAGTCTTCATTAAAGAAGTCTTCACTTAAGATGAAGCTCTATAAGACTTCTGATAAGCCAAACATCAAAGGAGGAGATTCTTTTCAACATCAAAGAAATTCGAAGATTCTGTGAAAATTTATCTTAATGAAGCTCTACGAATTGTTTTAGAAGCACCACTCAACAAACCTTCTTTAGTACAGACTAAGACAATTGCATGAAGATCATAAAATATTGTGTGTATACAAAAAATACGGATGCAACGCTTCAGCTACCAAACTGGAATTTATTTAATGAATAGAAATAAAAATTATTTACAGTCCTGAAGGTACTGTGTCTGATTCAGCAATCATAATTTCAACACATGTTCTTTCTTCTGTAAGAGAGCCATATTCATGTCAATTTATTCTAGCTGAGATCTGTATGTCTCCATAAATCCTTTAATGTTGCAAGTCGAGGCTTTGACTGTTATCGTTAATTCAGCCATCTTGACACTTCTTCCTAACCATAATATGTTCCTACGTGTCTGTCGTTGGAAATAATGGCTCGAAAATGGTATTAGGAGCAGTAGAACAGAACCTAGTTATACCAGTAGGTATAGGGAAAAGCATAATTAGCAAAGCTATACCCATAAAATATATTTATTCTTGATCAACATCAAAATTCTACTCGGTATAAACATGTCCGTCTGGTTCTTCGTATGAACAACGAGAACTTGGAGACTATTAAAGATAAAGTTTTCAAATTTGGCTATTTAATTTCTTCTATTCCTTCTTCAGATCACTTGTATTCAATGAACATGGTACCTCTAACACCCCCTTTATCTATTTTGCGTTAATCATTATAAAATATGCTAAAGCTCCACATGGGACCACTAAAAGGGGAATTCCCCCTGCAAATCTGTCCACGTTTCTGTGACTTTGAATGCAATAAATTTAATTGTTGTTGTTAATTCAACTAGAGACATCAAGCTTGTTGTATTTTACATTAATCCTAATAAAATATTGCATAAAGGTACAAATCGGACCACTAAAAGGGATAGCCGCAATACAAAAAATCGAGACGATAGAAACCTGTCCGTCTGTTTGTCTTTGAGCTTGAAACGAAAAATTGGTTTTATGTTTCATTATTCCTAACAAAATATCCCACACGAATCCAAATAGAAATTTTGAGGTTAAATGGGGGAAGAGGCTATCTCGAAGAGGAACATAATCGACTCGAAGTAGTACTCTTAATGAAAAGTTAACCCTATTAGTGCTTTAGCTGACTTGCAAGAATAGTTAGCTGACAACTTCTCCAAAGTTTTTAGCATAACTTAAACAAGTAATCAGTTAATCAACTGCTTAACTTTGATTAACTTAAAGTTTTCAATCAAATTCTTTTAATTTTTTTTAATTTAATTTTATTTTTTTTTTGATAACACAAAAAACATACATTCATACTTATGTTGAAAGACTTACATAACTAAACAATATCTCGGTAATAAGTAAATATATATTTACAAATAATTTTTGCTTGTTTGTAGTATCCTTACACCATTGCTGTATACTCCTGCATACTCGTCTGTATATATTTTAACTGCGGTTTCTGTAAATCGTTTGCACTTAATAATAAATCTAAATAGTTCACTAACTCTGTTTGCTGCATTAATTATTGTTTATAAATTAATACATATTATGCAATGCAGTTTATTTAAATATTTTTCTGTTTGTATTTTTTTTTTTTATAAGCGTCAACAAAAGAGATCAACAATTTAATTCATGTTTCATGATTTTTATTTATTTATTTTGTATATTTAAAAAGCGTTCAGCTGTTGTAAATTCAAATGTTTTGTAAATGTGTACATATATGGTTTTTGTATATCCTTTATCCTGTATACAATAGCGAGTTCGCTGTTCATGCTATTTTTTAATGGAAGGAACCTAGGACGTCTGCAGATGTATTCTATGATGATATAGTTCTTCGCTAAATGAAGTTCCTTTTCGTTCCGCAACTTTGCAACAAAAAAATATAAATTTTCAACTTGAACACTGATTGCGCTTAAATTTTATATAAATTTGAGCTAGAAAACTATTATTGGCAAAAATGCTATAAATTCAACAAATATTACTACTATATACTAATATAAATATATATATATATATATACATATACATATATATATACACATATACTATATATCTTTGAACTGAATTTTGCTTAATTGGTTTTTCTGTTCTACTAAGCAGAGGCAACAACTAATCTAAATTTTACTTAACTGGAACAGCAAAAATTTTGCAAATTTAAATGCTACACAAACACTAAACGCAATATTGGCTAAATTTTTATTTTTAACAGAAAACATTTTAATTTTTATTTGAGTTTCTAGTTCATCTATATTTTTTTTGGTGATTTTTCATTTGAGTAACTTTAGAGTTTTTTGGTGAATTCAGATAAATTTCTTTTTTAGGTATTAAAATATATATGTATGTATATGTAGTTTAGTAATAAAGTTAGTACATATATAGATTTAGTTTGAGTTACTTTTTTTTTATTTATGCTGTTATGCGCTTTAGAGTAAGATATAGGAGATCATTCAACAATCTGTTAGGCAAATCATATGAAACTTTCGAGTGGCTTCTATATGACTTTCAAACTTTGTCATTAGTTAATCAATTAATCAGTTAATCATTTGATTATTTAACCAATTAATCCTTCTTATTAATTTATTAATGAATAATTAATGCAATTTATTGAATTAATCTATTCAAACAATTTACAAATTTATTAACATATTAGTTAATTAATTTATAATTTTTTTAATTATTCACTTTATTCAATGTTAAATTAATCCATAAATCAATTTACTAAATTAGTCAATTTACATAATTAATCAGTTTCATTAATTAATCAATTTATTTATTAACCAATTAATTAATTTATTAAATTTATTAATTAATCATATCAATCAATTTAATCAATTTAATCAATTAAATTAATTTAATCAATTTAATCAATTTGATCAATTTAATCAATTTAACCAATTTAATCAATTTAATCAATTTATTCAATTTAATCAATTAATCAGTTAATCAATTAATTAGTTAACCAATTAACCCTTTTTATCAATTTAATAATTAATTAATTATGAAATTTATTGAATTAATATATTAAAACAATTAAGAATTTTATTAACATATCAATTAATAAATTAATTTATATTTTTTTAATTATTCACTTTATTAAATGTTTTAATTACCCATAAATCAATTTAATCAAATAATCAATTTACATAATTAATCAAATGATCAACTTTTAAATTTTTTAAATAATCAATTAAACAATTAATTTATTTAACAAATAATCAATTTAAACTTTAATCGATTTATAAATTAATCTATTAATCAATTAATAAATTATGCCATTAATCAAATTAATCAATTTAACAAAATAATCAATTTATAGATTAAAAAATTAAAGAATTAATCAGTTAATAAACAGATCAGTTATGCAATGAAGTAACCAATTAATTAAGTACTTTAACAATTAAGTAATTAAACAATTAATCATTTAATAAATAAATTGAAACATTTGAACAATGTTTCAATTTATTTATTAATATATTATTCAAATAAACAGTTGAGAGATTTATCAATATATCAATTAATCGATAAATTAATCAATTAATTTATATAATTAATTAGTTTAATCAATTAGTCAATATATCTTTTAGCCATTTAAACAATTTATTTAATTAATAAAATTTGTATATTAAATATTTGAACAAATTATCAGTTAATCAAATTATCATTTATTAAATTTATCAAATAAACAATTAATTAATTAACAAATATATGAATTTAAACTTTAATCAAATTATAAATTAATCTATTAATCAATTAATAAATGTCATTTATCAAATTAATCAATTTATTAATGAATTAATTAGTTACTAAACTGATCAGTTAAGCAATGAAGCAACCAATTAATTAAGCACTTAAACAATTATGCAATCAAACAATTAATCATTTAATAAATTAAACAATTTATCAGTTTATCAATGTATCAATTTATTAATTCATAAATTATTTAAATAATTAATTAAGAGATTTATCAATATATCAATAAGTCAATAAATTCATTATTCAATTAATTCAATTAATGATGTAATCAATTAATGTATTAATCAATTAAACAATTCTATCAATTAAATATTTTATCAATTAATAAATTATTCAAGTAATCAATTAAGAGTTTTATCAATATATCAAAAAATTAATTAATCAACTTACTCAATTAATCCATTCAATTAATATTCAATTAATGATTTAATCAATTTAATTAATTATTCAATAAAACAATTTTATCAATTAAACAATTAATCAATATATCAATTAATCAATTATTTAAACAATCAATTTAATCAATTAGGATATTTATCAATATATTACTTAATCAATGAATTTTTTAATCAATTTATTTAATTAATCCATTCATTAAATATTCAATTAATGATATAATCAATTTTATTAATTAAACAATTAAACAATTTTATCAATTAAAATTTTATCAATATATCAATTAATCAATTATTTAAATAATCAATTTATTAAATTAACAAATTTATTAATATTTTACTTAATCAATAAATAAAATAATTAATTTATTCATCTTATTATTTTATTAAATATTTAACTAATCAAGTTATCAATTTGATTAATCGCATAATTTGAATCAATTTAAACAATTTATCAATTTACTTTTGTAACATTTCAATTTATTTAATTATCAATTAATCAATAAACCAATTAATCAATTAATCACTTAAAAAATTAATAATTTTAATAAATTGAATAATTAATTAATTGATCAATTAATCTAGTAATTAGTTACTAAAAACCACAAGTAGTCACCTTTTTTTCGATCTTAGATTTATATTCCAAACTTGTTGAAAGATTCTTTTGTAAATAGTGATTTGTTCTTGGAAAAAAAAAAATTTTTACTGCAAGTATTACTGAGCACTTAATAGATAATACTAATCAAAGATTTTCCCTGCTACACAGCTTGGTGAAGTTGACATTTATTACACTCTTTTGTCCGAAGTTTAACTTCGTTTGCTTTAGCTTTTCTACTTTCTACTTTATTATTTGGTGGGTATCCAAACTTCATTGGGCTGAACTACTTACCTATAGTTTTTTTTTTCTTCTTGCTAAACAAAACCTATTGTGCATCTTTGATCTATATAAGAGTATACTTGTAGTGCTGCATTCCAGGTAATATTTTACATTTTGGTCTGATTTAAGATCAAGACTGATTATTTATTTTTTTTCTAAACGAAACTCATAAACATGAGAGAAATAAAGAAGTTTCTGTGCGAAACAGCTACTTGCAGATACTCATATATTGATATGATAGAGCTTTGTCGAAGTTTTTATTTGGGATGGGAGTAATTGAATGACTGAGTATCTTAAAATTGTTGGAACTGCTGTACTAAAAATATCAAGTGGCAATGCAACTTATTGTATTCATGATCTCTTGCTGTACTCTAATTCATTTTTCTAATTTAATTTATTATTAGTGAATTAATTGATAATTATTTAAATAATAGTTGGAGCTACTTTAAAACTAATACTCATAGAGACATTTCATGAAGAGAGTTTTATGGCATGTTTAAAATTTTTTTTCAAATGAATGTGAATGAGTGCGTTCTAAAATTTCTTAAATGTTTGTTCATTGAATCAAAAGACACAATGATTCATATGAATACTAGTGAATCGTTTGAAAAGTATCAATAAATTTTAATTTTTTTTTTATTCAAAAATCGCACTCTAGTCATTTAGTCAAAGGATTCAATGAATCATATGAAACAAAGTGTAACTTCATTTGTAATTGTTCGAAATAGCAGTTCAGCAAGTACATTGTATAGGCTACTTGCTATGCATGATGATTCTATTCGAGTTATAAAAGTAACTGAAATTATATAAATATATGACTGAATCATATGAATCATTGTCACAGTATTCATTCATGCAATGTTTCAGTGCATTACTTTACGCTTGGCTCACTATTATATATAGAATCGGCATGATTCGGAATTATAAAAGTAAATCATCAGACGACATATGCAGTTTGTTTTGAATGATTTATACCATTCATTGCGAATCAAAAGAAGAAATTAGCTGCTTCGATCTCTAAACGCAATACATGAGCATCTGTGCTTAAATAATTTAATTTTGCATTTTACCTGGCTATTCTTTGGTTTAATTGTTCAGATTTGTAGTATTATACTATATCTTGCTCTTACACGCACATCACAATCTATCATCACTGCCAAATTGATGTAGTAGTTCATACTGCTATATATGTATCTGTGTATGTATGTGTGTATATAAGTATGTTTGTATGTATATATATTCATTTGTTACTTATTACAAGTTCATTCAGCAAATGTCATCTTAAGAGTTACACCACATATACAACATACTCGTGTACATATCGTATGATAAATAGTACACCATAGATTATATGGTACATTCAGATAAATAGTTTTAAAATCTTTTTATAGGTTTTTGTTTTTTTTTTGTTTTGTTATTCTTTTGTGCAAGAAACGAAGTAACAAATGTTGAAGGAGTATCTTTTAAAGTTGTGAATGTCTCGTTGTATAGTTGTGAGTTGCTGCTGTGTTGTGTGCCTTTGAATATTTACAGTGCATGGAATATGTGTGGCTACTATAGTGTGTATATCTTTAGACACTGATGTCCTTGACAGACAGACAGACAGACTAGCTGACTGGTCTTAATAAATTTAGTTATATTAATTGCCCGCACTTGAGCCATGATGTGCTGTCCCAGTATATGTTGTAGATGTTGAACTCGTTGATGTATTTGCGGCGGAGCTGTTCGTTGAGGAAGTTGTTGCCGTGCTGCTGCTGCTGGCGATGTTTGACTTGAGCGCTGGTCTGATATCATCAATTTGTATAAGTTGTTCGATGGGTACTAAAGAGAGCTCACCGCCTGGTTGCGGCATAGGTGGTAGTTTTGCAAGTGCCTGAAAGTTGCATTGAATAATAATTTAATATTTATTAAATTTATTAAAAGTTGTAAGCATAAAATTGTGGAGTGTATAAAGCTGACACAGATTTGTATTGTAATAGGGCTGCAGTGCAAGAAGTATCAGTTGCTTTTTTTGTATCAAAGGATTCTCTTAATCATTATTGGTTGGCACACATAGCATCGAACTGTTTAATACTTAGTATTTAATGTGGACATATGAGTCGCTCAGCTCACCGAAGTTTTTAAGTCTCGCTATATCAGCCTGTGATATTGTTATAGTGGCGCCCGAGCAGCTGAGTAGCTCAATATGACGTAAAAGAAGCCAGCGTTGAATGAAGATATCAAGGATATTGGTAAACTATGGTCCCGCAGAGACGCTACTAGCATTTACCACAGAGTTACAGTGCGGTTCTATTACAAATATAAATATATATCACGACGAATACGAGGCACACGCTAGCCTATACAAGCCGTTAATGTCGTTGAAGTGGCGCCAGGAATTGTTAGCTGAGCAGCTCAGAATGACATTAAAGGAAACAGAGTTGAGCTACTCGATACGTTTCATAGTATAGTGCGTACTACATGCTGTATGTTCCATGCATGACTACACCCTTCTGAAACGTTTGGACTATTCATCGAAACTTGAAACCAAAATTTAATGCTCAAATTTCGTGTGACAACCAAAACGCAATTTTTTTTTTGAAAGTTTAACAATTTTTTTTTTTTCTGCTGCATACCTTTGCATGTTCCACAGCAATTGTGGCAGCCTTTTCCGCTTCACGTTGTCGACGCTCCTTTAATTTCAATGAGAAAATGGCCACCGAACGTGCACTTTTTACCAGTTTCTGTTTGAGGCGTGACTTTTTGGCTGCCAATTCCGCTGCTAAAAAATTTATATTTAAATAAAAAGAAACATAAACGTTTGTGTTGCATAAAAAGACAAAGAAACAACATATTATTTCATATATAAATTATTGTAAATTGATGTGTCGCCTGCTGCCAACCTTTCGCTTCATCGTCTGTATTGCTGCTGGCAGCTGCCTGTTCCTGTTGCCGCTGCTGCTGCTGCTCCTGCTGTTTTTGTTCTTTCTCCTTTTCAGCTTGAGCTGCTTGTTGCTGCTGTTGTTGTAGCTGTTGCTGCTGTTGTTGTTGCTGTTGTTGCTGTTGCTTCTGTGATGAGCCAGATGATGAATTGGAGAGCGCACCGACACTTGGACGTGAAATGGAACTACTGATACCATCACGCGTAGGCGGACCACTTGGACTGAATACGCTACCACCGCCACCAGAGGATGATGATGAGGAGGCGACTATTTGCTGTGCTGTATGATGCTGTTGATAATGGTGTTGTTGCTGTTGTTGTTGTTGTTGCTGCTGTGTTGTTGGTTTCATTGCAACATTACTCCATGACGGTGCAGGCTTTAAAATGTCCATAGTATCTGCTGTGCTTGTTAACTCCTTTTGTTGAAATATTTGAATTTCATTTTTGTAAATTTTTCCATTTTTGCAGAAAAAAAAAGGAAATTTGTTTCAAAGTCAATTTAAGTTAATTAGTTTTTGTTTGTGTGTTGCATATATATTTTTTTTAAATAAAAACACAACAACAAAAACTTGGCACTTGTCTAGACATCGAAAGCGTTTTTTTTAATAGCTGCTATAGTATATATCTTTTAAAGTGTTCTATAGTACAGTACCACAAATATATATGCTGGGTGTGGCTCTTGCAAATTTTGCTGTTGGTTTAAATATTGCATATTTATTTTTTTGTTGTTGTTATTTATCTATTTCATGCAAGTGATTGTGTAGATAGGCTATAAGTCTACAAGGCATAGCTTACAATATTTTTAAGTGTTTAATTTTATTTTTACGAACTCATGCTTCTATATTGTGTGCTGTTTAGAGAGAAAGTTGCTGCATTAGATGCAACCATTAGTTGTATAAATTAGAATATATTTAGTTTATTTTGTTATTACATTTTATTCGGCGAGTTAAGGTCAAATTCAAGGAAAATATTCTATGAGATACATTGAAGTAATAGCAAGATTTTTGTATATTTAATTAACAGATACATTTTTAACAGTTGATAAATACAAGTAACAACACAGAAGAGGAAATATGTGTGTTGAAATATACAAATTTTAACGCATTATATCTCATAGTCCAAGAATATATATACTTTAAAGCGACTTTTATCAAACAGATAAAGGATTAAAAAATCTAGTTTTTGCTAAAATACAAACATATACCGTATCAAAAAAGTATTGATACCTGCCTAACTACTATCTCCCGTGAATTAGGCATATCAACGGCTGTCTCTCGACCATCATTGAATGATTTATACCACTCGTAATTGCGGATTTTTGACATACCACATTCACGAAAAGACTTTTGCAACCTTTTCGCTCGCAAAAACAAATTTAACACAAATACGTTGATCAGTATTTTCACTCATAAAAAATAAACGAACACTACTGAGAGCGACTGACTTAAGCAGCTGCTATAAGCACACAGATTGAAAAGTCGCCCTAAAAATTGGCATCATAGGTATAGTTAAGGACAGTGTTACCAACCTGGGAAAAACATTTACATGCCTAACTACTACCCGGGAGATTTAGATTAATCTATTTACCGAATCTTTCTTGACAGTTTTATTATTATTATTTTTAGGTAGTTGGTTGACTTACAGCAACTCATCCAGCCCTACTGCCCTGAAAAAGGCTTTCGATTCCGATTTTACACAAGTGTCTCCTAAGTCTACAGTGTCCAGTCAGGAAGCCCGAAATTATTCTTAGATGCTTTCGTTTAAGACCGTTGCAAATTTTCGATCTCCTCTTGTTTTAAGGGCCTAACAGCTTTTTGCTCTGTTTTAAGCCTTCACACTTTTCCCAGAAAAAGTCCCTTGCTTTCTTTTCTTTCTCTTTTACCAGGATTCTCATTGTTCCTGGACCGAGCCCGCAGAATGGCTCTGGATCCTGACCAAGTCATCTGCTAGCTCGTTTTCTGGTATGCCTGCATGTCCGGGTACCCAGTACAGAGTAATCTCATTGAATTTTCATAGGTTGCTTAGTTTACCTATACATTCCATGACCAGTTTAGATTTGATCACAGACGAGCTTACTGCTCTAATAGACGCCTGGCTATCGGAGAAGATGGCGATGTTTTGGTTCTTGTACCCCCTATTTAAATTGAGTTGAGCACATCTTTCTATCGCATATATTTCTGCCTGAAAGATAATAGCGAATTTCCCCAGTGATTCGAAGTACTTAGTGCGAGGTCCGAAGACTCCTACGCCACTTCTCTGTTAGGGAGCCATCTGCATACCAGCTAGTTGCTCCTGGTTTGATGTTGTAGTTAAGCGTTATGTTTCCTCATTCTTCTTTATTGCTGAGCCCTACTTTAAATCTTCTAGTGAAGTTGTTCATTATGCCTAGGTTGCCGCTAGGGTATTGCAGAAGTGGGTGGGCGTCTTCCATATTAACACTTGGTTCATTCCTGATACAGGTCTTCCTACTAGTGTTAATTCTTACTAACCTAGCAATGGCTCTGTAAGCCTTCTTGACAGTATGTATTCCAGATTTTTGTAAATTATCTAAAAGATTGGTCTCCAAAAAGTGAAACTAAATATTCTGCTGGTTGAATTTTTAATGATAAACATTTAAAATGTCAAGTTTTGAACACACACTTCTCGCCACTTGAATAGCACAACCGTTCAAATCTGTTTTCTAGCACCCACTGCGCTCATACCAAACATGCTTTAGATCGATTTTTTTTAGATTAAACTTGATTTAATTGTTCTAATTTGACTAGAAGGAAGATTTAATGCTAAATCTTAGATTTTGAACCAAAAGCCAGCAAAATGCGGGGTCCTTTTGCGCCACTTGAATAGAACACTTTAACGAACAAACATTATTTAAATTTAAGTTAATTGAATCATTTTAGAGCAACATTATGTATTGTACCGTCTTTCTGCTGCGAAACTTAACACATACGGCTTGAAAGGGATATATAAATAATTTATCAAAATCGAGCTTCAAGCTAATACGTTAACTTGGTATAGTTCGGGTACACTCGTAGATAATTGTCCTGACTTGACGTGACAACCATTTACAAACTTTTTTGATAATAATTTCACAATTTGGCTCTCAATATACGTTTCAAAAATCCGGACTGTATGGATTGACGCATTATCATGTTTATAAATACACGGTAAAGCTCCAAAAAGGATATATTAGTATAGAAGGGCCTCTTTCGATATACCACAGTTACACAAAAATAAATGTAATTTGCAGGTGCTATAATATGAAACATCATAACACCTTCTACTCTGCTATGCAGTTGGTTCAAATGATGAGTTTTTTTGCGGAAGTCATTCAAATATTTGCTATAGCCATCGTGACCTGTAAAATCAAAATTTATTTTATTTTATACCACTCCAAAGTCCAGTTTACATATTCGCGGCAATAACTGAGGCTTTGCTTTTTTTCAAAACGGGTTAAGAAGTGACTTCTTCTTCGTGATTTTTTAGCCTTTTTTATGGGTAGCATTCGAAATAGCACTATACATAGTTATAAGATATGCATTAAAAGCAATTTTTTCTGATTTTTGACAGAGTCGTGAAAATTGGACGATTTCTTAATATAAGTCGCCTTTCCGTTCATGTGTTTCCCATATTTAGAACTTGTTCTATTCAAGTAGCGCAAAGATGATGTCTAAATTTTAGGGAATGCGAACATAAAGTGGAAAAAACATGTAACGGTTCTATTCCAGAACTAGCAATTGGTCACAGAGTGAGAAGAATAGTTGCAAATAGTTAATGTGTAACAAGAAAGTAGAGTGTGCTCGACTTTGAGATACCTTGTAATCCTATTGAGCCTTAAACTTCTATAGGGACTATGTTCCCATCAAAGATACTCCAAAATTGTAGTTTCAAGCTAAATTCAAAATCCTAGGAGAGAAGAAAGATTTGTATGGACCGTCTAGCAGTCGGATATTAACCTATATGGAATATTTCTTTAAAATTAAAGATACAAAAAATTTTTTCAGCTAAAATAGCAAAAAAATTTTATTTTAAAACCTTAGAAAAGAGGCACAGATTTTTATGGCTACTACCCCTTAGAGAGGGGTTGGCATGTTCACTAAATAATATTTATGTGAAGAGATAGTATGGGAGATTAAATAACTAAACTTAAATAACCAAACTTGCAGGATTTATCTTGTATAGTATCCAAGTTTTTGTTATTGTTCATAGCCAGACAGACGGACATGGGTACATTAACTTGATTTTTTGTAGGGGTGCCACCTTATTTAGTGATCCTATTTAAGCCCTAATGAAATAATTCATTGGGATTGATATAAAATACAACAAAATTTTGTATTTCTAGCTGAACTGCCAACAACAATATATTTTTTTTCATACAAAAAACCTTATATATGGGACAAATTTGTATGGGGCCACGACTTCTAGTGTACCGATTAGAACCAAATATAAATATTTTATAAGTATTAACGTTAAGTAGACTAAATTTGGTATTTCTAACAAATTTTCTTATGTCAGCAAAATTATTTTCATACAAAAACTGAGTATGAGAACTAGCTTTGCATGTTAAGCCGCAACCTACCATTTGGCATGAAAGATAAACACATTCATTGAATACAAGTGAACTGATGAATGATTAGGAGAATCGAAAAATATAAATTTAAAGACTATATCTCTTATAGTCTAGAAGAAGTATATATATAAACTTAATGGGCTCTGCTTCGGCACCTGCTACAGGTTACATATATTTGCAGTAGCTTAATATTATCTTGATATAATCTGAAAAATACCGCTATTTATAAAAAACATTTCAAGTTATGTGCAATTGCAAGAAGAGTGTACATGGTGTTTTAATCAAGTGAAGAGGAGTGTAAAAAAATAAGGCTTTTTGTTAAAATTTTGAGACAGCAGCAACCAAACAGCTGCATTTTTTATATTTCTATTAAATTTTAAAGCCTTTTTAGAATGTTTTCAGTGTTTGCTTGTTGTATTTTAGAAAAAATTCAATAGACTTCAAATGTGTTCAACAAATATATTTGTGCAAACAAGCCACTGTGACTGTCAAATTTGTTTGTCAAACAAAATACCAAACAATGTGAATACAACCTAAACTCGATTTCATTGTGAATGTCAAGTGGCAAAAAAGAACTGCCAAATGTTTTATTTTGTAGCACCTGTATGTCAAATTATAGAAGCGAAATTTAATACATTTAACATAGAACGACATAAATTTAATTTAATTTAATATAAACAAACTTTAACGTAAATCTAATTTTAATCAATTTATTTAAAATCCAATATTTGAAAGAAATTTTAACTAAAAACTAATTTTAATATCGATGCAATAACGTTTATAAACACAACACAAAAAGCTTTACATAGAATATAATTTTTGTTTTTAAACTATTTTGCGCCAATTACAAATATTGCTAGTCTCGCACAGCTATTGAACAGGAAAATATATGTTCTAAATGCAAATAAAACGCCATGAAAAAGCAGCAACTCAAACAATTTACAAATGCAAATGATTATTAGCTATGTACGAGCAATATTTGAACAATTCGTTTTCCAAGCAAATACACAATCTCAAGCATACTCATATAGAACGGCACACTCATCCCGACCTGTGTCAAAACAGTGAAACAAGTGGTGCAACTTGAACTGCACGTGTAGAACGAATACGAATATTTATATGTACAGAAATAAAATACGAATTTGTATCTGCTTGAAAATTGATCTACCTTGGCAATGCAATCTATACTCCTACGCAGATTTATATTATCGTTGACTTTTAGACGTGACATCCATTCAGGTGCATGAAGTTTCATATTTTGTTTATCCTTTAGGTATATATTATTTAGTTGTTTTTTTAGTTGTTTAGTTTAAGTTTGGAAGTTATAGGTAAATAGGGAAAAATATTACCATGTGTGGAATAAAAAAATGTTTAGGAAGTAGAAAGTAAGTTGTAGAAAAGTATTGCTAAATGGAGGTAGATTTATTTTTAAAGTGTAAATGGTTCTGCTATATATACAAATGTATATTGTATGTTGTCTAAGTTGGGACAGTCGTGTCTAGCAAGCTGGTATAATATTTTGTGAGTGTAACTTCTTTGGCACATTTTATAACAGTGTTAAAAAAATTATTTGTAAATATTGTGTATTCTTTAAGTTGGGACAGTCGTATCGGTCAAGTTGGGTCAATATTTTTAAGTGAAATTTCTTTGACATATTTTTTATAATATTTGAATGGTTGCTATTATTATTTTAAGTACATTTGTCAATATAAAAGTCTTATTCTAAGTACGCAGGATCGTGTTGCCTAGGTTGGGACACTTTTTTTTAAGTGAAACTTATTAATTTTTTTTTAGATATGTATGTATAGTATTTTTATTACACGCAGCAAAAGCTACTCTTAGTTGTTCTAGAATTTTGAGTAGCAGTTTAGATTTTAGTTACTACAAACTACGACAGTTTCAGCACAAATTAGGTAGGGTATCAGTGTGTTGCACTCATTTAACTACGACTATTTACAAGCTGTGAAGTTGTGACTTTCTATATACGCAACACTGGAACTGTTCATCCAATTGCACCAGCGTAAGTCTTGGTCTCTTGGTTAGTAAGTAGCAGAGAAATGTCAGACGTACATAGTAGTATTACATATGCTCAAGAAAGGGGGGAGGGAAAGTTAGTACAAACTACAATTCACATAAGTACGGAAAAAAATGTAGAAAAATAAAAACAAAAAATATGCTAACTAGTGTAATAAAAAATGTCGTCTTACGCTCATATGCAAATGAGTTGTACTCTCCGCAGATATTTTACGCGGTTTATACGGTGGTATGTCGACAAGGCGTGTGTGGGGTTGTTGCTGTTGTTGTTGTTGTTGTTGTTGCTGTAGTGGGGTTAAGACCAATTGACGCGTCATGGTACGCTGTGGACTGCTGCTGGTGCTGTTGCCAGTATGTTCAGCGGAATCGCTAGATTTTTTACGGAACGGCGGTATTTCTGATATATGCATGGGAGGCAAATGTGCAGCAGCGGCGGAAGAGGATGCAGCGGAATTGAGCGCTAGCGTGCTTGCAGAAGCGCTAGAAAATTTGGTAAAAAAGAGAAAAAGAGGGGAAGAAAAAGAGAGAGATAGAGAGAAATAAATAAAAAGTGTTTAAAAAAAGAATATGCGCAAAGGAAGAAGGAAGGAGTTCAAAAATGTTAGTAATTGAATAAATAAATAGTGGAAAAAGTGTTTGTTAGAAATAAGGGAAATAGAAAAATATTAGTGGGTATAGTTGAAAATAGTAGTGGGTACAGTACAGTTAATAATAGGAACAGTTAAAAAGAATAGACAGTGGTTGAGATAAAACGAGCAAAATAATAGTGGGATTAGTTGTAAATAATAATGGAAATAGTGTAAAAGTATAGTGGGGACAGTTGAAAGAATAAAGGGTTGATAGTTGTAGAAAAGAAGAAGCATAGCCAATAGTAAATGTTTAAAATAAACGCAAAATAATAGTTATAGTTTGAAAATAATAATGGGAATATTGGAAAATAATAGTAGAGGGTTCAAATTAAAATTGGAGAATAAAAAAAAAGATGTACATAAAAAGGCGACATGGCAAAAATATTAGCAAATGTTGAAAATATTAATGGTATGGAATATAAATAATGGTAACAGTTGAAAATAATAAAATAACGACAAAATTTTGACAAATTTTAAAAATAAAAATGTATGCAAATAAAAATCAAAGTAAATTTATACAAAAAAAAAATTAAAATAGTGGGAAGATTTGAAAAAATAATGGTAACAGTGATTGTGTACGGAAAATGGAGTAAATTAGGGCGACCACAATTTAAAATTATATAAAAATAAGCACAAATAGTGGGAAGTGTGCCAAATAATAATGTGAACAGTTCAGAGGAATAATGGAAAGAGTTAAATGTTATTTTAAAAAAAATATTGAAAAATAGTTAAGAATAATAGTGAAAATTAGTAGAAAGATAGGTGAAAAGATTTGTAGAAATAGAGAGAAAGAGGGAGAGAAAATATTTATAATTCAATATTAGTAAAATTCATATAAAATAATGGTAAAAGCTTTTATAAAATGTTTTTTTTATTTTTTGAACGTGCTTGAACATTTAGATGTTCCATTTTTTTTTTTTTTTTAATATTTACAATTGCTATTTCTTGTTTACTGCTTAAATGTGCCAATTTTCGAGGGTGTCTTGCGAATTTTGATAAAAAATAAATACTGGGAATTAGAAAGCAACTATATAGCTAAACACAGCGAGTACACAGTAATACACACAAACAAATTTCATATTATTTAAATTTACCCGATTAAGGTGTGCAATCTTTGAGTTGGTATTGAGCTTAAATTACGAACGGAATATCCATGAAATGACGGTATTTCCGGAATGTGAAAATTCATTTTCTTTATGCAAGTTTTACATGCGCTATTATTATATATAAAAAGTATATATATTTAAAAAAATAAATAAATAAATGGAAGGAGAATTGCTTGATTGATTGATTGGAAAAATTATTACGCAGAGTAAAAGACAGAGAAATTTTGTGTTTAAGAATTATTTTGTTTTGGTGTACAGGGTGTGGTGGCATGTTGTAATTTATTTTTTAAAAAATACTGGGAAGATTATTGAAAAGAAACCTAATATTTGATTTAGTTAAACTGTTTTTAATTCAAAATTTAAATTTTGTCGAATATGCTTTTGGGAAATTTTCTGAAGTTTTCAATTTATTTCAAATTACAAGTTTTTTAATTATGGGGAAAAATATTTATATGGGGAATTTTTGCTTTTTACTAACTTTAAACAAGTAAAAATTCTAAAAGTGTTTAATATTTTGTATATATAGGACTTTGTTGGCTTTGGTGCTAGTAAATTTATCAAATTTTATAGAATTCTAAGAAAACTATAGAAAAAGTTTGTATAGGTTTTTGTGTACTAAGTGTTGAGTTGTTTAAAAAAGTTATTAAATATTATTGAAAAAAGAAAGTATATAAAATTATGTATTTTATTTTACCCTCCAAGGTGTCCATGTCCATTATCCTGATGCAGGCTCGACAGCGATGCGCCGCTATTGGGTGGTGTAGATTCATGCAGCGGGCGTATGAGTATAGTGCTGGTCTATAAAAAGGAAAATAGAATAAAAAAAAAATATTGTAAATAAATGGAGCAACTTCTTAGAGAGTTATATCTTGAGTATAATTAAATATAAATATTAATTCTTTTATATAATTCGTCTACCAACCCACGCTGTGACTCAAAACCATATTTCTGCGCTTTCACTCAACACTTTCAGAGCACCTGACACTCACCTGCGATGGCGGCGAATCCGGTGATGAATCACGATTCTCGAAAATATTCACATCCGCTTCGATATTCCGCTGCAAGCCAAAACTGGCAATCTCATCGAAAACTGCACGGTCGGACTGTGCACTGAGACGGCTACGACTGCCATACAGCAAATTCTCAGCGATTTGACTGTGCGGCGTTGGATCAAGCATGCCAGTGCTGGCACTATCCAGATTCATGCATTCCTGTTCCGGTTGTGTTGAGGACGTGGTAGACGTCGGTGTTGGTGGCGTAGGACGTGGTGAGGTGCCCTTGCATTGCATTTCGCGGCGACAATGTTCAGCGCGTGCAATTTCAGCCGCAAGCCAAGAGGGTAACTCCGGCAAGAGCCAAGTGAGCGCCTGACGTAAGCCCAGCATGATATGCTATTAAGTAGAAATGCATTTTTAATTGCGTTTAAATTGAAAATTTTTATTTTTTAATATTTTATTTTTATTACATTTTCCATTTGCTTACCTCAAGTGTTACAATTAATATTATAGTCTGCGCCGTAGTCAAACCAGGCCAGAGACGTGACACTTGTCCGGATAAACCGATTAAGGCGCAATTAACAATCACGGCGGCAAGTGACAGCACGGAGAGCGCATTCTGCCAGGTGCCAATGTTTGCTACACGCTGCCCGAACGGACGCTGATGCACGTGCGCCAGCTTAAACGCATCAGAGCGTATCTCCATGAGATTATTAATGATCGCACAGACACCGGCGAGCGGAAAGGCAGCTGAGAAGAGCACGACATAACCCATTTGTACCAGCATTTCAAGATGGTCGGAGAAGGTGCCATCGTACTGAAATATAACAAAAAAAAAAATTTTATAAATGGCAAATGAATTGTTGCTTTTTTCCGTTTACCTTATACAATGAACTCTCAATTTCCGCCTGTCCAATGTTGCGTTTGCTTGATGTCGTTGTGGCCGTACTAGTGGGTGTGGTTGTGGTACCTTCACGTGCTGTCGGCGTTTGTTCCATATTGGCAGCAACATCGATTATTGAACGATTTACATGCTGCGTTGGACTGAGTGCACCCCACATATTGAAGCTTAATTTAGCAAGTTTCCATTGCTCAAGCACATAGGGTACAGCAGACTCACGCAGATTGCCAATAATTTGACGTGAAATGAGTAGACCAGCAAGTTGCTATAATTAGACGGACAGACGGACAGTTGATTAGCACAATTACTACTGCTTATGCTCGATTGCGCTTACCTCTTTCAATTTTTCCTCATCACGCAAGTAGAATGCTATATAGAAAAGCGATAGAAACGAGTTGACAAATTGAAAGAGCGCCACTTTGGCTATTAAATGATTTTCATATTTCGACTGCAGCCGATAGTTCTCTGTGTATAAAAAGGAATCATAAATCTGTTGTTATAAAATAAATCTGTTGCACATTAAATCTGGCACACACAAACCGCGGTCATTGAGCCACACAGCCAACTTGTAATAAGCTTCATCCATTAGCGTGATTGCGCCGGCCAGTAAAACTTTTGGTATCACACTCAGGCAGCAGAGCACACTCTCCTCCGGTAATTTCGAATCCCACCAGTCCTGTTTTCAGTTTTATTGTATTTTTTTTACATAGGTTAACCATTTTTATTTTTTTTTGTTTGGTTTTGTTTGACGTGGTTAGCAGGCATGCATTGTAATGAAAATGAAAACAATTTACATACTCATGAGTCTTAGCCACGTTACACAAATGGAGATACTTAGAGAGGAGTTACATATTTGACAAAGAAAAAAAAAGAACAGAAGACACAACATTGGGTACTTGACGTCTGACAGTAATTAATTCAAGCGTTTTAATTGTTTGGCTGCCATTTTGTTATTAATTTTTATTTTTAAATATTTTACAGAGATTTTTTTATATGACACAAGCAGTTGACTCGTTCATTAAGTAAAGGACACTTCATTTAAAAATAATTTTTAAATAAATAATATCCTGTAGATCAACACAGAGAAGCATAGCACAGTTATTGAGCGCAATGAACAAATTATTTATGACAAATGGTGAAATAAAATAAAATAATATAAAATTATGCTCCGCGAGTTACGTTGTACCCCCATTAAATCTTAAATTTGTAGGGGATATGTTCCTAGCTAAATCCATGTAGGAACCCATTTTGCGGTCCGCTTCCACTCAGCAATTTCTGCAAAGTACAATGTAGAAGCAGATGTGTCACAAGGAAGTTTGCTGTGCCCGCTACTGTACTGCCTCAACACGACAGGCATGACACAGCCAGATTACAGCCTGGATGTGGATTCAGAAAGTATGATAGACGTCTGTACAGACCATCTTGCGAGTACGATGCAGCCAACGGCTTCCAAGAATACGCCGCAAAGTTCACACTAAAGGCGAGGCGCTGGAGCCTCAAGACTCATCAAAGAGGTTCCCGTCCAGCGGACTGATAATGCCAAAATGCCAAAGGCTTACATTTGCAGCCCATATAACAGCTATTGGGTCTCGCGTAAGAGCTGTGGTCAAGCATTATTGGCTCCTCAGAGCGCGCTGTAAGGAACAAGGTTACCCTTTACAAACAGATCATTGCGCCGATCTGGAAATGTAGCTGTCCAATCTGGGATATAGCGAGTGACAGCCAAATCATAAGACTACTGACGACCGAAAATATAGTCACTAGACTAATCACCGGTTGCGAGTGGTTTATTCGAAATACTTTGCTGCACAAAGACCTTCATCTGTCCAAAGTCTGGCAGCAGATAAATTTCTACTCCAGCCGATACAACACCAGGTTGGAACGCCATAGAAACCGTTTGGTCAATGATCTGTCAAGGGTCCGTCCACTGAAACGGCTAAAAAGACGCCAGTATACCTTAATAAAACAAAAAAAAAAAAACAAAAAATGTTTTCATACAAAATTCTAAAAGCTAAGACAGATTTGTATGGCGACCAGCTCTTCTAGTGAACCGATCTAGGCTTAAATAGAAAATGTTATAATGATTAACGTAAAGTAGACCAAATTTGGAATTTCTAGCAAAATTTATTCATACAAAAACTAAGAATGAGTAGGATTGCACAGTAAGTTGTGACCCTCTCTTGGAAAGGGAAGTTGAAGGGATTAGCACATTTATTGAATACAATTGATCTGAAGAATGAATAGGAGAGATTGAAAGATATAAATGTGAAGACTTTATCTTTTATAGTCTCCAAGTATCGAAAGATATAAATGTGAAGACTTTATCTTTTATAGTCTCCAAATTCTCAATATTCATAGGTACAACGAGACAGACGTACTGTCTATATTGACTCAACTTTTGATGCTGCTCCAGAATATATATAATTTACGGGGTCTGCCACGCCTACTTCTGCTTTTTGCATACGTTTTCACAAGCTTAATATAAAAACGATAAAAAAAGAAATGAACTATAGTTCAGCTTGGCTTGATTACATTGGCTACTATTGGAAAGTCACTTCGCCGGTTTCATTATGCTTATCATTAGGGGCAGAGTTTAAGGGAAGAAACGAGGCGAATGTTCTATGAAAATCTGGTTTATAAATACATTTTATTGTATTTTATTAACGCTTCAAACTTTTCGAAGAGTTTTCCCTTGCAAACCACCCTACCCCCCTACTGTGCTGAGTATATTGTTTTTTTTTTGTTTTAGAAAATAATTTAAAATAAATTAAATGGATTTAATTATGCTACAGACTGTTTATTTAGTTGTGGTTGGTATTAGTCACCGCTGGGTGGTGAATTCTTTAGTCAAACTGTGGGGAAATAGTTTTTAATACGGAACTAGTACTGTCAAAATTAAAAGTGTTCTTCACAAACACCTTCCACAAGCAAAATACTTTTCAACAAACTGTGTATATATTCATGCTTACTACGCATATAGGGTGTACACACCGAGAAATGTATGCTGTACACCTTTAAAGCATTAAAATTTCATGACATTTTCCATTTCACGCTGTAAACACATCGTTTAATAGCAGCCATGTGCAATGATTAACACGGACGTGTATGCAACAGTAACAATAATGCGAGAGCAATCGAAAAGCACCATCAAAAGTCAGGCAGCGTACTTCTGTGACATTACTTGTACTTATATAAGGACAAGCAGGCAGCAGGATACGTTGTAATGAGCCACACTTGACAATGGAAAGTCTACATAAATGACTGGTGTATGCAGTAATGAAGGTGAACGCACATTTTGGTCATTTGGCATTTGAGGCTTTTTATTATTTTTCATAGTTGGGCTATGTACTATAAACTGTTTGAGTGTTGCTATGTTGATTGCCGAAAATAGGAAATGCTATTAAAAAGTAGCTATTTTTGTTTATTTAAATAAATTCCAGCAAATGTTAATTATAAAATTGTTTTCATTAATATGCATTTATAATTCACAATTTGTTTTTACATTTCGCAAACATTTGGCTTTTGCTGCGAACACATTTGTATTGGTCTATATTTATTCGACGAGGTTTTGTTGAACTGGAATTAGCAAATAATATGTTGTACTATATAAATCTGTGCTTTACATAGCTCATAGCCTAGCTGCTGGTCATCTAACTTTCTTTGATATTTTTGTCTAAGCAGCATTTCCAAATACTTCCTTTAACTTAGACTGACTGATTGAAATGTCTTAAAATAAATTAATTTAGAAATTTTTAACAAAAAATCAGCAAGCACGTATGAAGATAGTAAATGATTGTTTTGCATATTTGCATATAATTGAGTGTAGTTAAATATATTTTTTATAAACAAATATATTTAAATAAATTTCAACGAAATACGAGTTCAACACGAAAAAGCGTGGTGTTGAGTTTCTAGAGCCAGACTCACAGTTGCTAAGGTAAGTCATATCCGAACGGGTGTCAAAATATAACAAATAGCACCTTGCAGTGCTTCAGAGTTTCTATTAAAGAAGTGAACATATTCGCTCTTCACGTAAAGTGTATTAAATGTACGTGTCAACTCTATTAAAACAGAGCACCCTCCATATTTAAATTCGCTTGAAACGCAGTCTGGCATATATGTAGCTGCTTTATAGCTCAAGCATGTACAGCGTACTATGAAGTCGCACATGCTGAACTGTAGCGTTCTTTCTTGTTTAGGCTATGAAATAGCGTTGCTAAGTAGCCAGTGTAGTCTTGGCAACACATTTGAACGTTGTTCTTTGATAAATAAAAAAATCTTTCTTTAATTTCTTTAGTTTGAATAAAAAATGTTTATTTTATAAATTTTTGTCTGCACAGCTCTCCATCGAAATGGATATAAACGAAAATGATGAAAACAAAGATAAGGACGATGAGACAAAAACATTTCTGGAGGATATTATCTATCCGGATGTTGAACCGGGCATTATTTGTCGTGAAATGATTGAAAAAGCCTATCTAGAGGATGAGCATAAGGGTGAAGCACAGCGTTTGCACCTGCAAGAGCCAGTTGTTTTGGACAACATACATGCGCTGCGTCTTGAGTTTAAGAGTGAGTTCTGAATTTTGAAATAATAATTCAAAAGCCTTTTAATTTTATATTACAGATATATTACGCATCGATCATTTGTGGATTCTACCAAATTTAACAAAACTTTGTCTTAATTGCAACAAAATTGAAGTAATCGAACACATTGAAATGTTGACGCAGCTGGTGGAGCTAGATCTGAGTTTTAATTACATTGAAAAAATTGAGAATCTAGAAAAGTTAGTCAATCTGGAAGTGCTCTCTTTGTTTGATAATAAAATTGAGAAACTACAAAATCTGGATGCACTGGAAAAGCTTATAATACTCAGTCTGGGCAATAATGAAATCGAAACTGTGGAAGGTGTAAGTTTTTAATTGTTGCAAATTATTAGAAAGTATATTAAAAACCCCTTTTTTTACAGCTTGAACGTTTTCGTTTTATGAATGATCTGAAGGTGCTGAATATGGAGGGTAATCCCATTGCCAAGAATCCGGATTTTTCACTCTCGGAGTATATTATTGCTATTTTGCCACGTTTGCAATATTACGAATATGTTTGGATAAGAGATGAGGAACGTGAGGCAGCACAGCAGAAGTTTTAGTAAGTTGTTACAAAGTTACGTATATAAATTTTTTTTAAATTAATATTCACAGCCGCGAAATACGCGAAATTGATGCACTACAAGAGAAGGAAATTGCCGACAGAGATCTTAAGGCTCAGGAGGATAAAGAGGCGGAACGTTTGTCTTCCAGTTTTGTTGAGCATTTGAATGGACATCAATTGTACGAATCACTCTGGAAGGGCGATGAAGATGGACGCATTTTATTGCAGGTCGGCTCTTTGGCTACAGAAATGACCGAGGAATATGATCATGATATGTTCGAGTTGACGCAAGAGATTTATAAGTTGGGCTTGGAAAAGTTTGTCGAACGTGATGAGGAAATAAAAGACTTCATGGAGAATCTAAAAGAAGGTCAATTGGAATTGCAAGAAATGGGTCAGAAAATTATCGAAGAATTTTTAGTCTACAAAGAGAAAGTATTCGAGGAAGCGCGTGTCATATTGAAACAAATCGAAACGAATACCATGCATGGTGATGAAGAGGACTCACCGGCCAATATACAGTTATCGGATCAGTTTGAAAGGTTGAGCATGAATTTCGATGATAACATTAATATGGTCTGGCAGGCGCTAATGGGTCAAGAGTTGCATTTGCACGAGGCGGTTGAGGTATGTTTTTGAGGTATCTTCTTTATTAGCTTAGCTTTATATTGTTAACAGGAATCCACCACAAATTTTCATCGCAAAATTTCCGAAATGATGGCCAAATTCGTGGAGCAAGCACAATCTTATTTCGTGCAGCTACGCGAGATTGCGGTGCACTTCTCGGAGAATATGACTGAAATTATGACACGTTACATCGCCACCAAATTGGCTTTGCAAAATTTTGATGATGTGCCGCCTGAATTGCTCGGCTGCATGGAGGATCGTGATACTGTGATTAATCTGATTGCCGGCATGAAGGACTCGCATACATTTCGCATTGATGAACGTGAGGATCGTATGATGACGCGTACGAAGGACTTTATCGATAATATGATTGGCAATTTGAATAAGTAATTTCGCGTAGAATTGTTTTGATGGTTGGTTGTTGGAATTAACTTTTGTTGTATATTTTTTACAGTGAAGAACTGGAACGCCATCGCGCTAAAATACTCGAAATCAATTCTTTTCTGGAGCTAATGACCGAAAATTTGGCTTCACTGCAACATGAAGTACGCGAGGAAATGTTTGCTGAGGATAATTGATTGATTTTATGTAGTTTTATTTGTATTTAGTTTAAATTTACTTCGTGTTTAATGTTAAATAATAATTGAGACAACAAGCAGTGCAGCATGATGACTTTTTATTTATGGCTCCCAATGTTGTCCGGTATGATTCAGATATATTCCATGCCGATAAGCCTACAAGTGACTTTTCCATTCCTCCAAACATTCATTGGGCTTAGATTTGCAGCCGGATCATATATTATGGATGAATTTCTACGGAGCCTAACCAATAAATGATCACTAAAAGGAGTCAGAAAAGAATCCGGAAACTTTAAATGAATTTTAGGAGGAATAATACCATACAGAATGGAGAGGCAAGTCCCTACTATATCTCCGGCTATGGCAAGTAGAGGATTTATCAGCGGTAAGTTACGGAAAGCACATAACCCTAATGACCAGCTCGAGTGTTGATTGTTGCGGGGCTAAAATCGTATCAAGGATGCCTCTCCAGCGGTTATAAATCAGAAATGAGGAGGAGGAGGACATTTGAGCAATGCGCAGCAACATGAAGGTTGCGTAAAGGAGTGCCAATCTATCGAAAGGCACTAAAGTGATAATTATTTCATGGAGCGCAACATGGTGCTTTGGATTCATAAACTGGTATAAGGAGATAATTTGTTATTGGCGCCCAATGTGGGGCTTCGGATGCAGAAACTGGATTAGGATGAGAATTATATTCTGGTGCCCAGAAGGGTGGATTCAGAGACAGGAAGGAGTGATAATTATCTTAATGCGCCCAACTTGATTGTAATAGAGTGATAATTATTAATGGCGCCCAACGTGGGGATACCGAATCAAAATAAATGTAACGAAAATTCACTTCAAACTCTGTTCATCCGGCGCCTAAATTGTTTTTTTTTTTTATTGAAGTCACATCCCATCAACTTAATTTCCTGCACGTCATCTGCTTGCAGCACGCCTTGAGTATTAATTCTATAAACAAAAGGTCTTATTTTTCGCCAATTGCTCAATTTATACACACCATCAGTTTTAATATATATAAATTAATACGCCGAGCAAATTAATTTGATTATATTTTTGCGATTAACATATTTGCCATAACGCAATCAGGACATGCTGCCTCCAACCAAACAAGTTGATATCCTTTTTTATATGCCACCGCAACACACTCACACATAGCCTTGCACATACCAAATAGCCCTAATTGAGTTAACCCGGCAGCTGTGTGTGCTTCGGCTGTGGTTAAACGACAAAAACGTTTATTTGCCTTTGCGGCATTCAACGGTTTCACCACCTTCCACATATTGAATTAATATGAGTGGCAAGAAGGAGCCTTGTTTATTTAGGCACTTAGAGTAGGCAGAGTCAAATGCTCTCACGAGACTTGAAATGCCATTAAAAAATCAAAGAAGGAGGGGAAAAAAAATTAGCACAATTCCTGTCGCTAGATGCCATAAAAAGTCGCTCAAGTAAATTAAATTGGTATTGATTGCAGCTGATATGCAAATGTGAAATGCGAAAGTATTAAGTAAAAAAGTACACAAACAGCGCAACACATTGAAAAAAAAAACAAGAAAGTAGGAGTTTGTGCGACTTTCAGATACACTGTAATGACTATTTAATAAGTAGCAGCTAAATATTTCAATTTGAAGGCTCTAACTTTTATAGGCTTCAAGATTTCGTTCTACAAACAAATCGCCAGACGGACATGACTAAAACGCATCTACTTGCAGGTGTTTTGTATAACAAATTGTAGTTTAAAATTAATATACTATGCACACTATAGGCACACTGTAGTGTATAAAAAATAACACAAAAAATTTGTGTCGCACCTTTTGTTGCCTGCTGCTCTTGCAACTGCCGCACAGTGACATTTAAATCGCTCACGTGCCACACGCATACAAATTACTTGGCGCGCACGTATCTAATTCATAATCCAAATTGCTGTTGTCAATAAGAAATGTCAGTTTTTGGTCTGATTTGTATGTGTGTGTGTATGCGCGCACGATGTAAACAAAAAGGACAATGACATTCGGTTGGCAATGCGCAACTACAACTGTGACGACTTTCAGTCAGTTTGCTACTTATGTCCCAGCGGGTTATACAAGTTCGTTGCTCACCTGCTGTGCGCTGGAAAACTAAAGTAGCTAAGCGTTGCAATGCATAAAGAAAGGGAAAGTGAAGTAAAAACTACAAAGGCTCAAAGCGCTTTTCATGCGCATGTTTGTTGCTTTTGCTTATATTTTTTTTGTATTGCCTAAAAGGTGTTTTGTATTTTTTATTCAGCGAAATCACGTAGCAAAGTTGTAGCAAACAAAAGAAATATAAATTATTTAAGTAGTTAATTAATGTCTAATTGTTGTTGTAAACAGCAGCACAGCTGTGCATAATTTGGTTTAATTAAATGTTTTTAGCTGCTTAAGTTTCGGAAACATCAGCTCGCAACTCTTTAGTTTAGGTTACAACAGAAAATGAAAGACTGTATCCTTCATTAGTAGTCCCTGCTGCCGTACACAAGCATATTCCAGACGAGTGCAAATTCAATTTGTAAGAAAACGAGTGAATTTTTTAAGCACAAACCAACAGCATTGAAGCTGTTATGCACTCTTCTATGCTATATATTAGCCTTGAAGGGCTCTACAGCTACAACAGCTATGCATTGTGTAAGTGCTAAAACATTATAAGCCAGATTAAAACAATTCTTTATAATAAAGACTTCAAAATGTTATTTGCTGCTTACAAAGCCTACAAACTTAATTTCTTCATTTTCTCTTTTTTTTACTTTTGTGCTGCATAACTCAAGGCGCAACCATGAAAATTCCATGAATTATTAGATTTCCAAGAAGAATTCTGCTCGGACAGCAGGTGCAAAATGCTTTTGGCACATTTCTAATTGAAATGCAAAATTTATATAATTTTCTACGCATATCATCATAAAACATACACTTTACTCAAGAGTCATTCAAGCATGAAGTGACATTTAATAAACTACTCAACATACAACTATAAATAGTATGTACAGTATATACTCTCTCTATATAGCGTATATATATAAGTAAGTATAATAATAGCATGCTTCATTAACGCTTTTTATGCGGCACAGTAAAATTCGCAAAGCATTGTGCGACATTTTTATTAACGCAGGCAGACAGAAATGATATGAAAAGCTAAACCGACAATGGACATGTATACTATATACAGTGAAGAAAAGTCCTATAAAAACCAGAAACGTGTCAATTGCTATTATCCTTTCGCACAATTCTGTTACATACACTTAGTAGATAACACTTTAACACATAGATAGACAGACAGACAGACAGACGGACGGACAAAGAATGGCAGCGCCTTCAACGCAATTTTACTAGTTTTATATCTCATTCTAATGCTGCACAATGCGTTTAGAAGAACTTTATCAGTATGCAGCATGTTAGTTTTACTTGCTTGCGGCTATATACAATAGGAAAGGAAACAAAGTAGTAAGAAAAACTATTTGCTTTTGTTTGAGCGACTATAAGATACGCTCAGTATACAAAAATCCTTCTTGGATTATTAAATTTTCATGGTCTTATTGCATCATATTTAAGTCAAAGATTTTTAAAATTGAGAACATAATAAAGTGGAACCATCATTGCGAAAAATGTGTTCGATAATTTTTTGAAATGTTTGAGATTTTGTATGAAAAGAGAAGAGAAGCTCAAACGCTTAAATTGAATGCACACAAAGTGTTGCATACTTTAAGTGAATAAAGTAAATTTAATACAATTTTAGAATTTTGTTGGGTAAAGTTATAGGAGCGCTGTAAAACCAAACAGTGACAACGTCCAGGCAAAATTTCGAGATCTGTGTATTCCAGATAGCTCCCAGACAAAGCTGATAACAGTTTTGATAAAAAAAAAGTTTTTTGAATTTCTCGGTCACAAGATTTTGAGAAAAACTTAAATTAGCAAACTTGAAGAATCATAGTTCACACAAACGAACAAAGGATGGTTGAACTGTGGACATAGCTTGAACGATTCGACTTTACATGCTGATCAAGAATATATTTTATTTATTTTATATTATAGAGGGTCTGCCATGCTTCCTCCTTGTATAACCTTAGTATATTGTAGAAAAATTTTAAAAACATAAGGGCTCCTCTTCCTCTATTCAATACAAACAAAGAACTCCTTTGGACTGCCTGGAAAAGAACTGCAACGATCCACAAAACCGGTCAGAGGGAAAATAGCTCCGAATTGTACTGAGCGAGCAGCCTACATTTGTCACTCTAGATGGATAGATGGAAGATGGATAGACGGATAGATGGATAGACGGATAGATGGATAGATGAATAGATGAATAGATGGATAGATGGATAGATGGATAGATGGATAGATGGATAGATGGATAGATGGATAGATGGATAGATGGATAGATGGATAGATGGATAGATGGAGAGACGAATAGATGGATAGATGGATAGATGGGTAGATGGATAGATGGATAGATGGATAGATGGATAGATGGATAGATGGATAGATGGATAGATGGATAGATGGATAGATGGATAGATGGATAGATGGATAGATGGATAGATAGATAGATAGATAGATAGATAGATAGATAGATGGATAGATGGATAGATGGATAGATGAATAGATGGAGAGATGGAAAGATGGAAAGATGGATAGATAGATAGATAGATAGATGGATAGATGGATAGGTAGATGGAGAGATGAATAGATAGATGGATAATTATTTTGCCATGCCATCACACTAGCCAACGACACAGATTCCAGTTTATACTCGGTTCAACAGTTCGAAGCATGTAGGTTAGTTTAAGTTAAACAGTTAGCTCTAACCCAGAGATCAGTCAGTCATTTGTGATGCTTGTTGTTTTGGAGAGAGTGTCAAGGCTGATCCGGATGATTTTGTTTTTGTTGTGCAAAGACAGGAGCTATAAAAGCAGCCTAACTATTGAGGTAGATTAATATGTTCCTTCTCTAAGATCTTAACAGTTCCGCCGACCTGCAACAGTCGTTTAGGTGCTATGAAAGTTGCGTAGGCAGTAATTCTAGACTTACAGATCTAAGTTCGCATTTAACGCCTACTTATAGCAGTTACAAACATTTACCATAACTTAATATGCTTCTTAACTCTATAGCTAAAGCGTATAAGCTTGCTGAGATACAAAAATTTTCTAAACGAACAACAATGCATATGAAATGAAGCAGTTGATGTACGAAATTGTTTGGGCTATGAGCGTCTTGAAGTTTATTTTGTGTTTATTGCATGATATTTCATTTTTTTTCTTTTTCCTTTTGGTTTTATATATTGCAGCAGCATGACTTGCTCTACTCATCAGCAACATCATCAGTTGACAGCGCCAACAGTAGGATAAAAAAAAAACAAAACAAAACGAACGAGCATTAACAAGAAGCAACATTGTCATTGTCAGCAACACCCACAGACATACTTGCATACTTATACGAATATGGTGCGTCGTTCGCAGCGTCCTTTTTGTATAAACGACAGCCATACTAAATGTTGAAGGTCAAAGTCATCATTGTTTTGCTCACTCAGCATGCCCGCAAAACTCATCAACACTGGCAGTTTTGTTTGCCTTTGTTGGCTTCGGGACACAAACTAAGCAAAATTTTGCATCTTTGACAGAGTATACGCCATAAATTGTTTCAATATATATTATATAAATAGACAGCTAAAGAGAGAGAGAGCGAGAAGAGTGTGCAAATTGCTAGCCGAATTGTTGTTTTGTTGTTTTTTTTGTCTTTTTTTTGCTTGATTGCTGCTGTTTTTGTAAGCATTCAATTATGCGTGAAATTTGCAAAACGAACGTCAAACAATGCCGCAACATTTTGTCCTGCTCCACATGACGTATACGTAATAATTCTGTACTGATTTGCTTGCTTCAGTAAACAGTTCCTTTACACACACTCTTACACGCTTACAAGTGTGCATAGTATTAAAATTTTGACACTTTGTTTGCAATGTTTCTGGGGAATTTGCATAACAAAAAAATAAATAAATAAATAAATATCATTGATGAATAATGTGAAGCATCAAATGTAGTTTTTAGAAAAAGCGATTATTTATTTTCTGATTATCTATTTAATATGTATGATACTTAGTTTTGTTGTCCTCTCTTTGTTTGTTCACCGCTGCACTTGCTTGTTAGTTATTCATGTAATAACACAAGAAGCCCGCGTTGCTGAACTCGTCCCGATCGGTTATGTTTAACCGTATCGGAATACTATTGATCGGTAACCCGTTAATAGTAATTGTATTTAATTGCTATGTTACCCCACCCGTTCCTCAACATCCCGGCCAGCCCTGAAACAGCGTTTCAGAAAGTAGGTAGAACTGCTATCTTCGTTATGGGTCGAGTTATTTCTCCTTTGACTGTGCGCAGTTTCACTGCGCGAATCAAACCGTCATCGCCGGGAAACGTCTCAATAATCCGTGCTGTGATCCATGCTGCGGGAGGGGCGTTGGAATCTTTGAGTAGAACCAACTGGTCGACTGAGACGTTGCAATGTTTCGATGTCCACTTTGGGCGTTGCTGCAAAGACGTCAGGTATTCTCGATGCCATCGCTTCCAAAAGCCTTGCTGCATATTTTGTATTGTTTGCCAATAGTCTAGGCGGCTGGCATCGACTTCACTTAGATCGCCTTCCGTTACCGTTGTATATGGACGCCCAATGAGAAAATGCGCCGGAGACACGTAACCAACCTCCGTGTCCGACGTGGCGAAGATAGGTCGGGAGTTTATTATTGCCTCTACCTGAGCTAAAAGTGTATGCATCTGCTCGCACGTCAAGATCGTGTTGCCAATGACTCGCCGTAGATGTAGCTTTACCGACCGCACCGCTGATTCCCATTTGCCACCCCAATGCGGTGCCTGAGGGGGAATGTTGTTCCACTTTATGTCTTCTTGCGCGAGTAGTGTCATGATGACGTCATTGTGCGTCTGAGATACTAATAGTTTGTGCATTTCGTTCAATGTCTTAGCCGCTCCAACAAAGTTTCGTCCGTTGTCGCTAAATATTTGTTTGCATTTTCCTCTTCGGGATACAAATCGACGAAATGCTGCCAAGAACCCTTCCGTACTGAGGTCATTGGCCAGCTCCAGGTGTATGGCTGATGTAGTTAGGCAGACAAACAAGCATATGTAGCCCTTGATCGTGCGGGAGCCCCGTCCCCTATGTAATTGCAAGGTCCGGCGTAGTCGCAACCTGAATTCTCAAACGGGAACGCCTGCCGTACTCGAACAGAAGCCAAGTCAGCCATATATTGTTGTGCTGTGTGGCGCCGCTGGCGGAAGCATTGTAAGCAGTCATGTGTCAACTTCCCAATCAGATTGCGTGATCCAATTATCCAATAGTTTTGTCGAACGATAACAAATAAAGCTGAAACGCCAGGGTGCAAATTTATGCGGTGTAGATGATCCAGGATAAGGCGAGTCACTCGGTGCGCTTTGGGTAATATGATAGGGTGCTGGGTATCTGCAGCCAGCAGCGATCGCGATATGCGTCCACCGACACGAATTAAGTTGTTTTCGTCTACGTACGGAGCAACGTGAAGTAAGTCAGAACGACTGTCCAAGTCTTTGTTTGCTATTATGTGAAGACGATCTCGCTGATAACATTCTTGCGCGCAGCGAAAACACGAGATTCGAGCGCGATTGAATTCAATAAGCGACAGACCCTGTGATGTATGATCTGTTACTGAGCGTGTGCGATATATGAAGCGCTACACGTATGCCACGATGCGCAATAATCGATTCCATGATGAAACCCGGTCTATCAACAGTTGAAGCGGCGAATCAGTATTCGTCTCTGATACAAGTGTGTTGGCGGTTATGAGCTTTACTTCTCTATCGATTTCTGCATCTGAAAATATGATATTGGGTTTAAGTTCGGAATGTGCATGCTTACATTTTTCTTCATCGTGTAGCCAATGAGGGCCGTTCCACCATAACTCGAATCTCAATAGACTGTGAGTAGATAACCCTCGCGAAGCACAATCGGCTGGATTTTCTTTGGAGGGTACATGACGCCACACACTGCGGGGTAACAGCTCTAAAATTTCGGATGTTCGGTTTGCAACGAACGTTTTCAGAGTAGAAGGCTGGTGAGAAAGCCATGCCAGAACAACCGTTGAATCGCACCAGGCGCTCATGATTATTTGCTTATGATGAAGTGAGTCGCTTATCGTTTTCATAAGACGCGAAAGCAAAAGCGGGCCGCATAACTCAAGACGCGGCAAAGAAATCTGCTTCAGCGGAGCCACACGGGTCTTTGCGGCCATAAGAGTGACCACTATGCGTCCAGATGCATCTATCGCTCTGCCATATACTACCGCTGCGTAGGCCTTCGTAGAAGCATCCGAAAAGCCATGCAACTCTATCCTCTCCGGCGAATTGCACACACATCGGGGTAGTCTTAGCTGCTGCAACTGCTTGAGTTCATTTCGACATTTAAGCCACTGTTCTGTGATGTGCCTGGGTAGTGCATCGTCCCAGTTCAGATTGTGTAACCATAACTCTTGGAAAATGATTTTGAATTGCACCACAATAGGTGCCAGCAAGCCCAGAGGATCATATATTCTAGATACGTCGGACAAGACTTGTCGCTTTGATACTGTTGGTTGATTCGTCAACTTCACATTGTATGATAATATGTCGTCTTTAGGCTCCCAGTGTATGCCTAATACCTTTGCTGATTCCTCTCCACTGTACATTAGAAAATCTGTTGTAGCTTGAGACTCGAGGTGAGCGATCTGTTTGCTGTTTGAAACCCATTTGCTGAGATCGAGTCCGGCAGCTGTCATTAAATGTGTTAATTCATCTCGTATGCGCATAAGCTCTGCTTCTGAATGTGCGCCCGTAAGTACATCGTCGACATAAAAATCTTCAAGTACTATCCTTGCCGCAGTGGAAAATTGTGTTTCATATTCCTTAGCAAGTTGTTCAAGTACACGTATTGACAAATACGGTGCGCAGGCGGTGCCGTAGGTTACCGTGCATAGTTGATAATGCTTCACAGGCTGGTCTGGTTGATCTCTCCACACTATTCGTTGATAGTTTCGATGCTCCTCGTTGACCCAAATTTGTCGAAACATTTTAACTATGTCCGCTGAGAACACATATTTGTGTAATCTGAAGCGAAGACAGACGGCGAATAAATTCCTTTGTATGCTAGGTCCAATATATAGTTGACTGTTCAATGATATACCCGTTGTATCTTGGAAGGATCCATCGAACACCACTCGAAGCTTTCTTCCAAGCACCGGGTGGTGGGGCATGTAGAATACAGAACCTTTAGTAGATTTTAACTCGTTTGGCTGGAGCTCGCGCATATGTCCAAGACGGATGTACTCTTGCATAAATCTTGTATACTGTTGCTTTAATGATTCATCCTTTTGCAAACGTCGTTCCACGGCAAAAAACCTAGACAGTGCACCCTGCAATGTATCGGTGAATATTGGCATTTGTTGTTTGAATGGCAGCTGCACTATATATCGTCCGTCTGAATCGCGAGCATAAGTTTTCTGAAAGTGTTGTTCAACTATTTCACATTCCGCGTCAAGTTTTACCGGAACATTGACCTCTTCGATTTCCCAGAATTTCTTCAATGTCTCTTCTACATCTGGCGTAGTTAGAAGAGCACATGTTGTATTTGCTGGCGGAGATGCTGTGACCGAAGTAACGATCCAGCCAAAAACTGATGACACGGCAATGGTGCGCCCGAGACCGTCATCCAGCTTAAGGCCAGTAAATATGTTCCACACATACTCACTCCCAAGTAGTATATCGATTGGTGATGAAGTTGCGAACGAAGGGTCAGCTAATGGTACCGAAGCAAAGCGTTTGATAGCAGAGGGGTGCAAGCTTTGTCTAGGCAGCGATGAAGTAATAGTGTTCAATATCTGCACCCGCGCAATAAGTTCTTGCTCCGAAACTCGAGACTTAATTTGAAGTATACTTTGACCACGCGTAGTTTCTGCACTGACTGATGAAATTCCAGAAACAGCAATGCGCGATGCAGAACGCGTGAGTCCAAGACGTTGTATACAACGCTCCGATGCATACGACAGCTCTGATCCGCTGTCCAGCAGCACACGGCAAGTAACGAATACGCCTCGTGAATTACGCACCTCTACCATCGCTGTAGGTAAAAGAGAGTGAATACTATTGTCACGTGTAAATGTGCTTACCGATTGAAATGAACTTGAAAGTGAGACACTAGGCCTAGCGTTGTCGTTACATCTATCTTGAGCGGATGAAGCCGAAATAGTAGTAGTTACCGGCGACACTGTATGTAGAAGAGTGTGGTGTCTTCGGTTGCACTCCCTGCAGCTGAATCTTGATGAGCATTTCGAAGATATATGCCCCGACCTTAAGCAATTGAAGCATAGTTTTTTCTCTCTGATGAGTATGCAACGTTGTTCAACCGGTAGTGCCACAAAATCCGAACATTGATGTAGAGCGTGGTCAGCTAAGCTACACATGACGCAGTTGTGTACGTTCTCTTCCGACGATACTAGTGCAAATGTAGGCGCTGCATTCGATTTGAAAGATGCTCTCGTACTATGTGTGTTACTGCGGCTCAGTTCGAGCTCTTCACAACGCGCATCCAAAAATTTGAAAAAGTGCTCAAGCTTTGGGAACTTGCGCTCACGGCTCTCCTCAATCCACTTGCGACGAGATTCGAAATCCAATTTGCTGAGAATAATATGAATTATCCAACAATCCCTAGTTGTTTCATTGATTGAGTCCAGCCCGCGTATTATTTCATTAGCGCCGTCCGACAGTCTGCGTAGAGCGCTGATATTCTCTGTAGTAGCTGATGGCAACCGCATAAACGTTTCGATCAATGAATTGACTATGTGCCGGGGTCTATCGAAACGTTCTTGTAGTCGTTCCCATGCTGTGGTATATGCCGAGTCAGTTATGAACATGTGTTTGATAAGGTTTGCTGCCTCATCCTTTAAGAACGATTTAAGATAATGAAATTTTTGAGAGTTTGTCAGATTCGTTTTCGATTGAATCGTGCTTTCGAATAAATCTTTGAACGCCGGCCAGTCTTGGTACTGACCGGTAAACACTGGTATATGGATCTTTGGTAACTCCGTTTCCTTGAGGGTCAATGACTGATTGTCAAAGGCTTTCCTCTCTACATTGTCTGCAACTGCAACCTCTTCATCTTTCAGCAATGGGTACGGTTCGTCTGTCCCTAACAACCTAGTAAGTCCAGCACGTGCTCTTAGCATTTTCACTTCATACTCGTTGAAGTCTAGCTCAGGGTCGACAAATTCTTCAAGGTCTTCGAATGCGTACATACCCATGCAGTTATCAGAAAACTGTTGCCATACCTCAGTAAGCCTCTCCAAGTAAAGACGAACATCTTGTGCGGTGTAGTCTTCCGGTGGATTGACTATGTAGTTTAGAATTCGTGTAATTGAGGCCTTTAATAAGCCTCGACTCCGTATTAATGTATTCATTTGTTGTGCCATGTTGTTGTTGTATGCTGCGTTAAACCTGCGTTTTCAATACTGCAACTCCACAGAAACTGGTAAATTGCTACTCTAGCCAATGTCGCGTATAGTAGCCACTTGTGCATCTACAACACCAGAGCGATGCTTGTATGACCCTCTGCAATGTCGTAGCGAAGAATGAATTAATGAGTTGCAGGTCCCGGCAGACCGCGCGTCGGTGTCTTCTATGTGTCTTGGTGCAAAATGCTACCTCAGCCTCGATGCGTGTGGTAACCCCGTTTGCCTCCCCAACGTCAATGTGATGATTGTCTTGTCCTTAGAAATGTTGAAGCAGGCGATAAATAGAAGAATGCCGCGGCCGCGTGTTCGTATGTTTAGTACAGCATACCACACCAATAGGATTTCGCAATTATATCTGCATTTATAAAAGCGATCCGGCTCGAAGGACCAATTCATATGATGAATAATGTGAAGCATCAAATGTAGTTTTTAGAAAAAGCGATTATTTATTTTCTGATTATCTATTTAATATGTATGATACTTAGTTTTTGTTGTCCTCTCTTTGTTTGTTCACCGCTGCACTTGCTTGTTAGTTATTCATGTAATAACACAAGAAGCCCGCGTTGCTGAACTCGTCCCGATCGGTTATGTTTAACCGTATCGGAATACTATTGATCGGTAACCCGTTAATAGTAATTATATTTAATTGCTATGTTACCCCACCCGTTCCTCAACAATCATGTTGTCTCCAATGGAGTGTGAAAAGGTAAGCAATGCACGGAGATCTTCAATTTTAATTAACTTCTAAAATAAATAGTTTGCAGTGTTTTACAACACTTTTAATATGAAAAATATCGATATTTTGGTATTTATTAGAACGGAACAGTGGAATCGGTACGTAAGCTAGACAGAAATACTCAAAATATATTAGCTTGTGTAGGAAAGTTATTATAAATTAAACAAATTTTAAGTAGGTTAAGATAGACTGCTATATACAAGGAGTTTGTGCCCACTTCGTCATTTAAGACAGTATTTTCCCATTGTGATATCCTATAATATCTTCTATTTCAACAACAGCTCAATGAACCATATTCGCTTTTCACTTTGAATAAATTTAACAGATATTTAGGCCCTGTACCGAAGGTACAAGAGCCTATTGATTTTGTGCAAATGTATGTAACAGGAAGAATTGTAATTGTAATTGTCGGAGACCCCCAAAAGTTACCCCCATTATGGTCAGGAGTGATAGAGGAGTCGATATAGCCATGTCCGTCTGTCCGTCCGTCTGTGTGAACGAAAGGATCTCGAAAACGGTAATAGATAGAGACTTTGTGTTTTTTGCATTCGACTAGGACTGCTCCGGAATTTTACAAGTTTATTTTAAAATTTTGCCACTCCAAAGCGACTGGCTATCGGAGAAAATGGCGATGTTTTGGTTCTGGGTAAGCCTCACTATCACTATTATTCCTTCCAACCCTAACGATGGCTCTGTTCACCTATTGTTGAATATGAAGATGCAATGGCAGTACATTTAAAAGCACATATAACGCCGCACTAGGACATGTTCGCATAGTTACACAAGCTAACCTCCGAATTTCTATTTAGTTGTTTGCTGACTACTGCAATAAGTTTCATAGCACTAACGGTTGCGCTCAGTGTAAGCATTCTATATCTATTCACAATTTATATGTGTCTATGAAAAACGTGCTTAGATGCCAAGTGGAAAATTCTTTGCAAATTCGGAAAGAGTTTGCGAGGATCTTTCACATGGAAAGAATAGTCAGAAAAACCTGTTTCCCCACTTAAGTCAATTTTTATTTGACATATACAATTTCACCATGGTGTGGTGAAATATACAAGCAGTATTGCCATGCACACTTATTTACACCATTTGCAATATATGCTTGGATGAACTCTTTTTTCTTACATAATTACATTAATAAATAATTAAAATTAAGTTCCTTCCATTGCAAATGTGTAGCGTATCTAAGCATTGTATATAACTTCCTATTATTTTATTTTGTTTTTCTAGTTTTTGCTCTCCTTGCATACATTTTACTTTTTAATTAAAAATTATAGCCCACTGTGTACGAACGAACGTCGACACGGAATCGTTGTGCATAGTTTTAAGTTTATAAAAACTTTTAATTGAAAATGTTGCCTTTGGCTGAGACAATATGCACCTTGCTGGCGTTTCGCTTAACAAACTCAGTGAACGAGAGTTGACTTTTAGAAGTAGTTAATAGGGTTGTTTGTCAATGTACTTCGGTCAAAGTTTTATCGTTTGAAAGCTGAACAAAATACAATTTATTGATTTTATTATTTTAATAAATTCTATAATACATGACAACTTCAATTTACTATTTTGCATAATTAATATATCTCATGTTGCCATTTGTTAATTAATTTTAAATACTTATTTGAATTTAATGCAATTATGCAAAGAGCTGGCAAACAAACAAAATTTTGTTTTTTTGGCATAAATTCAAAGTTATTCGAGCGATAATTAGTCAACAGAGATGAAGAAAAGTGATTTAAATGAATTGTAGAGAAATGACTATGAAATGTTGCAATATAATTCATGAATGGAGATAACTTTTAGTTGAACTTTTGTTGAATTTTGAAAATTAATAGATTCAAATATATTTCAAACCAATGAACGAAAAGTGCTTGCAACCAAAACCACAAATATTCAAATTATGCATTTTAAATTCAAAAACAGCTGCTGGAAAATTTGACTGATTCGTAGTTAAATATTTGCATATCCAAGAGCATGCAATAATTTTTGAAATGTTTTGCCTTGAAACTATTCAGAATGCTTTCATGCGTATAATTCAGTTTTGGTTTGTTTTCTTATGAATAAAGATTAAACAATAAATGAAATCTGTGAATTAAAATATGTACATTTATTATAAAATATATATCCTGCACAGAAAGATGTATGGTGTACTCTAAAGTATTGAAAATGCATTGAGTACATCCAGACAACTGTATCTAGCAAATGTCTGTCTTGATTTATGTTTAAAGAGCAGAGTGCAGAGTAAACAAAAAATTTTAAGTTGAGAAACAATGAATAAAAAGAAATTAAAATTTGGCATTCGTCTGCATGCTTTCTATATACCCTACATTACTTCATAATACAAGGACGCTTCCTGCCCTTCGAATTAGTATCAGGAAATGGAGAAGGTGCTACAAGATTCTCGCTGCCAATAGCATTTCTGCTCAACCTGACTGAGGATTCATTTAGCTATGAGTCTGTTTAAGCCTCAACCAAGCGTCTGAAGCCAGATAAAGCCATAAGATACGACAACATCTGTAACCGCACGTTGAAGGTGCTACCGGAGAGTGCTATTCTCACTATGGTGTCGATATTTAATGCCTGAGTGAGGTTGTAGTTTCTCAAGAATGGCAAACCGAAGCTGAACTATAGATACTAACGGGCGATTAGTCTCCTACCCTCGATCTATAATCTCGTTTGGGAAAGAGTGGTCATTATGAGGCTTGCAATCATAAGGAAGCATCGGAGCCCGATACCGGAGCATCAGTTCTGCTTCCGCCCTAGATACGGCACAATAGAGCAACTCCACAGAGTCCCCGACCACATACATCGAGCATTCGTGATCATTGAGCAGACATTCGATTGAGTTTGGCACCTAGGCCTCCAGCTAAAGGTCCTACTTGGAGGTTTCTTCCTTCAAAGACAAAGTTAGAGCAAGTGATTCCTCCGCGCACCCAACAATATTAGGAGTGTCATAAGGAAGACTCCTCGGTTCTATTCTCTTCAGCTTATTTGAAGTAGACATACGTGGACTTGATGTCACAATGCTTAGAGTTCTAGACACATCTCTGCTTTTGGTCTCTTATGCTTATGCATTCCTCTGTAAAATCGACGAACATGGTCACCGATATAATATGGACATATGCAGGTGCTCTCGCTGTATTTTCCAACAGGTGGAACGTGAAGCTAAAGGCTATGCAAAGCTTTAACATGTACTTCAACCTTTTTCAGGTGCACCCCCATATGTGAACATCCTCGGCACTCCATTGGAGCAATCAGTTAAGATCATCTACCTGGGCTTTAATTTGAATTGAATATTCACTTTTAAGAGCCACATCCAAGCCAAGGTAGCGATATGACACGCAGGATACGTAGCATGAACTTTGCAGTAGAAGCAAGCTCTCCTTGCAGAATAAACCTTTCATAATTTCCAGATAATCATCTCAATCTGGTGTTACAGTATGCAAATCTGAGGCACTGCTTCAATAACGAAAGGACTAACGATACAGAGGTTGCTGAACTGAGTCATGCGGCTCATCATTGAATGTTTCTGGTTCATCTGCAACTCAACCATCCACAAGGACCTAAACTTGGTAGCAGTTTTGCTTTTTTCCAATCGCTACAGTGATAGCCTCCAAAATCATGCCAACAGGCATACGCAAATGCTGGTTGGTTTTCGTTCGGTCAGACGACTGAAGAGCCTTTAGCAACAGCAACAACAACAATAACAGCATCCTCAACATAAGCAGCCACAGATACGCCTGAGGAGAAGCTAGATGCAGTATAATCCCCACGAAGACACCATAAAACTTATACCAAAATGATTTATTGATTGTATTATTCTTAAATAAGGAAAGGATTACTTAAAGAGGACTTTCTAAAAAATAATTAATCTATAGCGTATTGAGCAACAATTTTTTTATTGTTGGACCATTCCTAATCTATTGACCTCTAACCGTAGTTAATATCAACAAAAAAGCAGCTCTGTAGCTCTAAAGAAAGTAACAAGGTCTTTCGGCTAGTTTGTACAAATACATCGGGTAGTCGTCATCTTCTAGACATAAGCAACATGTGGTCTCACTTTCTAAATAGATATATGTCTCATTTCAGCTCAATCGGTTTAATAGAAGTGTTTACAAATTAAAACAGAGACATAACAAATAGACTAACACATTTTGTAAGTTAAATAAAAACTTGTATTAAGTGTCTGACTGTGAGTAAGATGCAGTAATTTATGTTAGTAGCAGGTGCTATTAAAGAGCTTGCAGTGTCTCCAGCACAATTTGTTTGTGGCAAAACGAGCTTACAATTATATCAAAAAAAAAAAAACAAATTTCAAAAAAAATAAATACACAAAAGCTTTATACAACAACAAAGCGAAAATAAATCCATACAAAAAAATGTTTATTGCTGAGAATATAACAACCTTGTGCAAATTATACATGCATTGAGCAATTCCTCTATCTGGTATTTTATGGTGATCCAGCCAATCCTGTAAAAAAAAATATACAAAAAATAAAAACAAAAAATAAAAGAAAGAAAAAAAATATAGAATACAATGAGCCATGATGAATGAATGATTGAACGAATTTTGCTCATATAAAATATGATTTCGGACAAAAAATTATTATTGAAGCGCAAAGTAAGTAATATATATTGTACAGAAATCTGTTGTTGTGTTTTTTTTTTGTGCAAATGTATTTGTGAGTAACTGTGTGTAGATATTAATTAAACGCACTATTGTGCATTAAAATAAATTGCAATAATAATAAGAGTAAATAAAAAAAACGCACAAACACACAAAACTTTGAACGTCATAACACGCTAGTCTAGCATTTCCGTTTTTGTTTTTATATAGTATATTGTAAAAGTGTGTCATCCTTTATATCCTTTTTGTACTGTTATTAGTTAGTTAAATAGAAGACACAATTACTGGCAACACGCCATTGGATCATTAATATTGAAGTGCTGTCTATTAGTATTATTAATTTTCGAGTGGCTTTGGGTTATCAACCAATTATTTTATATTCAAAACGCAGACAGACAGACGTAGACACAACATAGGGTAAATATATATGTTTCGTATACGCACCTGAAAACGTAGCATGAGAAACATGACGAGAAAGACGAGCAGCAAACAGAGTCCAATTATGGGAAAGCTAACCAAATAGCGAAAGGCGCGTCGCTGCCACGCAGGTGCTTCCTTGGGTTCCAGACGACCGGTGACATTGTTCTCCTCAAGTGGACCCTGTAGGAAAAATAAAATATTTAGTATATAAAAATGTGAAGAAATAAATTAAGTACACTTCAAAGAAAGCATAGCGGAAGACTAGAAGCATGAAATCCTCAAGCCATGTAGCGAGATTTCAAGCTACACCGAAAGATAAAAGACGAATATGGTCACAGGTACTCAGCTTCTATACCTGCTCTTGTCCTCCCATTTCGCAACGCTTTTAACAGAATATCTTAACCATTTGTTTCTATTCATATTTTCTTACGTACTTTCAAAATATAAAGTTTAAAAATCTATAAATTTTTTTTATATAATAAGACTGACGTACCTTATAAAGCGGTCTCGGTGGTTCCAGTAACTCAGGCGGCGTTGACAATGTACCCCATCGAAAAGCCAATTCAACCGAATAACGTTTCCAGGCCTCTAAATACAGCGAAGCCCAAGCAACATTAAAGAGTGAAAATAATACATGACCCATATCCTGTGCCGTTTGACCTTTGCCCCAGAGTATAAAATAGAGTATGGTACCAAATACGGCAGGCACACCCAGCGCACAGGTATAATGTCCAAGCCAGGCAAAATAGAGTGCAACCTTGACGCCGAAATAAGCAGCGATATCATCTGCAAATGGAAATGTATTGCATAATAAATAATCAAAAAAAAAAAAAAAACAACAAAAAAACAAACAAATACACACCTAAAGGTTGCGGTGCAAATATCTGCTTGACCCAACTTGTCTGCAATTGCGTCAGCGAGCGTGTTTCATGCAACGGAAAGACTTGCATTATCAAACCGGATTCTTGCCAAGCAGCAACAATACTTTGCCCCTCAGCAACGGCAGCGCGTCCATGCAGCGCACCAATATCGCTCATGCCAGCGCGTAAGCCTTGCAGTACTTGCAGCACCAGCCATTGACGTTCCTGTGAACTGAAGAGCGAGGCCATTGAGGTGTTGTCGTCAACATTACCAACGCCAACACTGCCACCGCCATTGCCAGCTGAATCCATATCCATGCTGCGTTGTATTTGCTGAAAGCAATGACTTTCACGTGTTGTAAACTCACGTAAGGCACCTCCTAGATCGGGACGTAGACGTTTCGGCAAGCGTGCTTCCTCGGCGGCTTTAAAGAGTCTGACAAAATGTGAAGGGGGGTTAAATAAAAAAAATAAGCACTAAAATTTTTCCTGCAACACGTGCTACTTACACATTTGTCGGCGCACTAACATAGAACGCATTACGGCGTGAACTCTCATGCGCCTTCACTTGCACTACCAAGCCGAGTCCTGCGGGCGGTTGTGCGCGTATGCGTGCCAGTAGCCAACGTAACGCTTCATCCGGCGCATCTTCGGGGAATTCAATGACCACGTCGCATTGTGTTGGTATTTTTGTTAGCCAAAGACGACGCGGCGTCATCAAATGTCCGGCGTAGGGTACTTTGCGACGCAATTGGCGGGAAGCTGCAATGGCATGGAGCATATATAATACTTTTAGCAAAACAATACACAATGCTTTTTAGTTAAGACTTTGTACACGTACTGCGCTTTGGGATTTATTTATTTAGTATAGTATTTTGAGCTAGCTGGCTTTTTCTAAGGCACAATTGGATTTTATTGGAAAATTGCCATTTGTAATGAGCCGGCATGTTGTGCATATTAGTGTACTATAAAGGGAATTGCTTGCCGCTAGTCAAGTAATTTGCATCTATTTACAAAACTATAAATTTTCGACTGCTGTGCTTGAAATAAACAGCAAACAAGGCACTATATATAGGTCAAGTTTTATTCAAATCGGCTAAGAAGAATTTCTATGCGAACAGCATTTTATTTAAATTGTAAAAAGTGTTGCCTACTTTTAAGCTTTAATTTTTACTCTATTACTAAAAAGCAGCTGCAGCACAAAGAACTAACAAACAAATAGAATTAACTGTCGTATAACCTTTTATATTTCACGCACAAATATTTTTCTATAATATTTTCTTACACTATAAATGTCAGCAGCTCTCTAAAAGATGTTCAACTTCAAGCTAAGTAGTATAAAAAGTAAAAAAAAAACTTTATAAAACTTTGCTATCAGCACAATTGCAGACATTTCCGTGTAGCAGCAAACGTAAATGCCGCCAATAATTAATTATAGAAGTATGCTATCAGCGTTTCATAGTTTTGTAAGCACGCAAAAAAAAGTAAGATCGCATCGAAACGTGTTGCAATTTCATATAATAGCGCATAATGAGGTGCAAATGTGCTTCAACACTTTCCAAAAGTATTCATGCAATTTACGTTCGGCTGCTGTCAAACAGACTTCCTGTTTGTGCATTCTGTTGATTCTGTTTCCGGCAACAGTTTTCGTTTTCGTTTTTTTTTTTTTTTTTAGTTGTATAGTAGCTATAGTCAGGGCCAAATCAGTAAGATGTGGGCGTTTAGGAAAAACTATTGGAAATAAATTGAATAGTAAGTTAGTTGATGCATACTCTGCCAACTTTGTCATGCTGTCATATACGTATGCTGACTCTATATATGTATAAATATTGGTGTAGCAGTCGTTAATTTAAACATGTTGGCAAGTGTGCTTCCAACATGCAGTCGAGAGATTGCTGTTTCTAGAAAATTCCTTCCTTTGCGTTTAGACTGCTTATTTAATCACAAACACAGCATAATGTTACAATAATTTGCTGTTCCCATCTTTATATACACGCAAAAACCAATAGACATTAAAATTGGCGCCCAACGTGGGACCTTTTATGCACTGTAATAACGAATTATGTCAGCAGTATGATATAAACTTTTACAATTGCCAATAAAAAATGTAATAAGTTCTCATTATCAATCGACATAATAATTGGCACCCAACGTGGGGCCTTTCACGCACTTTTACAACGAATTATGACAGCATAAACTCCCAGGCAGCTTAGCATGTTGAAATAGTATGCATCAAGCATGTATTCATGATTAAGCAGGACAAGGATTGCAGTTACTCTGTACACAAGACATATAAAAGAGTTAGTCAAATAGTTGATACGGTCTGAGTTTGATCTTGTTTTGCTTGGCTAGCAGCTAACTTACATTAGGGATATCCTTTCCATATTATTTGTAGGAATGCTCTGCCTCGTCTCATTATTTCAACGCCTTCAGCTTCATAGCTGTAACATCCGTACCTGTTTATTAATTTGCTTGCAGTTATTACGGCTTGTAGTATTGTTCCGTCATTTGTTTGTTTGTTTGTTTTTTTTTTTTGCTGCTGCTCTTTGTTTGCTTATTTCAAAGTTTGAATCATATTTATTTTTTTTTTCTTTTGGCGTGTAAGTTTGTAACAGACTTTTCCGACTCAATACACAGCTCCTGCCGTCTTACAACACAGAGTGAGTGCATTGTTCCCTTTGCTTCTAATTAAAAGTTGTGGCATATTTTTGCGGTTGCTGAACATGCCACTTCAGCAACACACTACAAAGTGCAGTGCATGAAGCTGGCTGCTGCACTCAACTGTTGAGTTTCGTTAACATGATATATATACGTAGAAGGTGCTCCGCCGCTTGTTATGCAACATTAAGCGGCTTTTGTACTTATAAGCAAAAATCTCATCAATGTCGTTCTTAAACTGGATGGATGGACTGTGTCTCTGCATAACTCATTTCTGTTGCACTTATTAAATTTCCCTAACAGATTGTCAATAAAATTGAAGCACATTAAATCGTTTCCTGGCTTTTGTAAAATAAATTACTACAAAAACTTGTACTAAACATCGCCATACATAGCCGCTGCCAACCGCAGCGCTTAAAATATTAATTAAGACTTGCACAAAATGTCCAAATATACAAAAGCAATTATAGTATATCCTGTTGGCTCGTATTATACTAAATCTAAACTGCGCGAATTTGTGTGTGAATATGTAAATTTCAGCTAAATTCGTTAATTAATGCCGTACACAAAACCACAAAGCGATGCCTAGATATAAAGCGTAAAAATGGGGAATAAAAGCGACACATTTTTGTGCTAATTGGGGTTTCATATGTAATTTAAATAAAATAGTTTAAAATTTAATAATATTAAAGTGTTAGCTGTTTAAAGGAAGTACATATAGATAGATAGTTCATTAGGCTAATAGAAGTTCAAGTTGATATATTTTTAATTGACAGAATAATAGTTTACTTGGTAGATAAATAATTAGAAGATGTAGAAGAACAGTTTCTTTTAATGATATTTCAGATGTTGACAGTTTAACAGACATCGACATAAAAACCAGCACCAACAAATACAGAGCAAGAAACAAGAAATAAAAATATTAAAACTAAAAGTGTTGCCTGCTTTCGAGAGCTATTTGTTGCATTTCTTTTATACCTGTAAGAAATGTGTAATACACCGAGCCAAGAATGTATCGGGATAATAGAGATAGTAGTAAGGCAGGTCCTTACTATCTCTCGGGTAGAAGTTAGGTAGGTACCTTTTTTCGCCATGTTGTTCCCAATTATGATGCGATCTGACAACAAATGTGTTTACAGCGGCATGGTCGCAGAGACGCCTGAGAAGGTTTTAGATGCTCAATACTTAAGTATAAACCCGGCGAAGAAAGTACGACCATGATACTTATAGTAAAATGAAATGCAACAACAAAACTGCTACTTCACTATCAGATAATGCTAACATTGCGTGATGTCTTCTTGCGATTAGTTACTGCCCCAACAGAGTCCATTTGCTTTACAGTTACCGCTGCATGGCACACTCTGACGATTTACTTCGAACTTAAGGGAAGACATTGTTAGAAAAGAAGCATTGTGGCTGGAAGTTACGCTTAGGTAATTTTTTTTCAATATATGTAATCAATCAATGTAGGGCAAGGAAAGGGAAATTTTATAGAAAGATTTTAACATATCCGTTGCAACACAAGTATTACAATTTTCGTGACGATTTTTTATTTTACTACTCCCGCTAAAGAAGTTACAATTCAAGAAAGGAATCTTTGTTATTTATATATTAACCTTAAAGTTTATATTTTATAGTAAGTCTTTCGTATGAAATGAGTTCGAATGAGTACCGAATATATACTCTATATATCCACTTCAATCTAACAGCAAGTCATGCTACTCGCTGCGCGCCCTCTTTTTTCTTTTTAGTACAGCTTTTAGTATATGCCTAAGCAATGCATTAAAAGACACATTGAGGGAGACAGCTAGTGAGAGACAGAACAAGACTCGTGCATGCTTCATACGCATAGAAATAATGGTCGGAGACCTTTCGAAGTGACCACCGTTATGGTCAGGAATGATGGAGAACTCGATATAGCCATGTCCGTCTGTCCGTCTGTCCGTCCGTATCAACGAAAGGATCTCCTAAATAATACATTAAAAGACACATTGAGCTAGACAGCTTCATAGGCATAGAAATAATGGTAGACCTCCCAAAGTTACCCCCATTATGGTCAGGAATGATAGAGGAGTCGATCCGTATGAACGAAAGGATCTCAGAAACGGTAATAGATATAGACTTCGTTCTTTTTGCATTTGACTAGGACTGTGCCGGGATTTTACGAGTTTATTTTACAGTTTTGCCCCTTCCGCTCTTTCCCATAAAATCTCCATCAAGGGTAAAAATTTCTTCGGCACAAAAAAAAAATTAAGTAAGCCAGTACATATAAAGATAACGGGCCTCTAAGCGAAAATCCAAAAAGTTCATTAAAATCGGATAATTAATGACGACTAGCAATTGAATTTGAACGACCTTTGATACTTCCGTCCTCCCTTTCCTTTGCATACATAAACAAATGTTTTATAAGGCAATTATTTGTGGAGTGTCCAATTTTTCACGAGATTTGTCTCCATCTACGTTTTGGTTGAGGCGATATTTGAACAGCCAGTTTGCAGATAGTCTCAACAACAGCTGTTCACACACACAAATATGCTATTTAAAGAGAATGAGAGAGAGAGATTGCGTGAGTGAGTAAAAAAAACATTGATTGATGATTGTATGTAGTTCTTACGCACAGACTGCGTGTGTCACTTGTTCGTTTGTTGTGTGAGTCAAGTTGTTAAAAGCGTTTTATGCCAAATATTAAACCGATTTTGATAAAATTTGGTTTGCAGACTGTTATACAAATTGGCTGTATTTGAGGTAAGAAAAATCTCCTTTTTTTTTTTTTTCCATTATATAATATGCAAATATATGCAATGAAACTTAACACCTTTAAAGCTGTTAGTGTATGAAAATAACAACCTAATCAACCAGCACAAAAAAGTAATCTATCAAAAGTGAACAAAACTCAGCAGTGCACTGCTTATATCTTTAAAATATTTAGGCAAAACCCAAAATGCATTTCCATGACAGTGAAAAGTGCACTGTGACACTGCGTACACAGCATTATATAAAGGAGCTTAGCTGCACACATGGCCACAAATTGCACACAATATGAACTTACATAGACTGTGGTGGCGTGACAAATGCAGTTGTGACAAGAGCGTGACACAACAACAACAACAATAGGCAGCAGTTGGCTAATACCAAAGGACATGCGGCTAAGCAGTGTGAGACAGTGTGTGAGTATGTACACCTATGTACGAGTATGATTGAATAACGCAACGGAAACGTTGACATTTGCTGCACGTACATACAAATGCATTTTGGACATTAAGTACATTCGACAGTAAGTAAGTGTATGCATGCGTGTGTGTGTGTGTGATGGCAAGTGTCAAGTGTCAGCGGGCGCCATTTTGCCCGAAATCGTATATGCGTCCATCATGACATGTGTTGCTGCATTTACACATCACAGTACATCGAGCTGCATTTTGTCGGTTTATACGCAAGTTTGCAACGCTTTAAAGCTAGACGAACAGCATGTATCATGTAGGGTATTCATATTTCGTTAAGACTGTAGTTAACGCTCTATTCGTTGTCTTGCACTTGCCAACTACAAGTTGACTGATTAATGATGCAAAGCTGCGCTACAGACATACGTTGTGTGCATAAATCTATACACGAGCGTAGTTCAAAGCATATTCCAAAATAAAAAACTAGTTTTATGAAATTTCACGAACTACTCGCACAACCTTCGCATATGTACAGCACGTGCTGTATAGCTACTTGAAAAGTTAACACGTCACTAGAGAAAATTTTGTGCTAGAAAAAAAGAACTGACGCGCTTCAATGCCTTAATTTGATTAGTTTTTGCCGGATTTGTGTTGTACGCGTAACAACTTTCAGCAGCGTCATCAAGCCAGCAACTGACATCATTAGATTTCAATTAAATACGCCAAGGCATGATGATTCAATTAATGAGCAAAAAAAAAAAATAGCAAAGTAAATGCGACTTGAAATACGAATGAGCTGCCGCGTAAAATAATTTCAACAACTAACATTAATTAAAACATAAACTATTAACACTGATTAGTGTGCATGCCATATGTTAGCTAGCTAGCAAGCAATTACAGCAAAAGCTTACTTATAAGCCTGTCCGTCTGTCTGTTCGTCTGCCTGTCACTCAACATGCAGCAAGCAATGCAAATCCGTAACATTTATTTCCACATTTGATTAGATTTCAAGATGGCGTCGTAGGACACAGCTCAACGCGTGTCGTGTTGTAACTATGTACATAGTTGATTTCATTAAATATTCATGACGCTCCATCCAGAGTGAAATGTGGTGCTTGGCATGTGCCTAGTTTAACGCCTCCCCAGAGACAGACTGTTGTAGCACGCTGCTTCGGTATCTAAGCTGCTCTTTTTCGTCGTGTCGTACATATAATATTTTATTGCCAAATGTTTTCGTGTTGTTGTTGTTGTTTTTGTCACATTTTACATACACTCAAGTTGGAAATGTATCTTGTATCTATTGTTATTTTATATTAGCTACCACATGTATCTTGTAAATACAACATGAATCCCTCTATTGGTTGGCATTTAGGAGCGCTGTTTGCGCATTGATTTTATATTTTATACAAATTTGCAGTTCGTTTGTTATTGAAATGTTTCTGTTTCAATGTATAAATTAAACAAGTTGACATGAATTTCGAAATGAAATTGTTTTTTCATGTAAATATGTTTATGAGTGGCGTCATTAATGGTGAAGTGCCATTCAGACTGGTTAATGTTGAGTATTTGCGAAGGGTTTGAGACTGAATTGGATGTATTAAACCCCATACAGTAAATAGATTCTCAATCAGCTTTCAAAACTGAGTCAATATGGAAATGTGTTTCGGTCTGAAAGTATGATAAAGTTGTTACCAGAAACTAGAAGAGTTTGAGAATTCTATGTTTGGAATTTATATTCCTCTTATCCATTCACAAATCCGTTTTATGTTCTCTTAAGAGTGCTTCCTTCAAACTTCTTTTGATTAAATTAAAATTAATTAAGCCAAAAACTGCATCAACCAAGAGTGCAAGTTATTTTTAAGTCATGAACTACCCAATTGGTGAATGAAAACGTGAACCGAGACGAAAACGGGGACGCTTTTAGTGCTGCTTTGTTCTTTAGGAACGGATGTAAGCCCAGTTCGCATCTTAAAATTTGAAACACGAAAATGCGTAGTTCACTGCCCCTCTTGACACCGTTGGGAATGAGAGCTTTAGTAAGACCAGCGCGTAGCTTACTTTCGTGTTGCTGAAGGCTGTATTTCTATTGAAACTTCTTTAGACAATTTTCATCGCGAAATTCGGCACAAGACAAGGCATTATGCAGCCGACAGCATAACTCTTCTTTTTTGAACAACATCGACGACTTTGGAGTGGAGTAGAAACCAACAGCTACACGAACAAATATGCTAAATTAAATAAAATTGATCAAAGAAGGTTAACTTGGTCAATATTCAGGCAATTCGCAATGCAAAATTTGGGACACGAAAATGGTTTAGGCAACCGACAGCATATCTCTGCTTCTATGGCTTAGTCGCCAAAAATTTATATGAAAGTTTTTTGAATGAAATCGAGAACCGAAACAAAAACTGGGACGGATTTGGAGTGGAGTGGAAACCAACAACTACTCGAGCAAACAAGCTAAATTAATTGTGCTGTTAATAGTTCATATTCTACGTTCGTTCATGGACAATTCAACACAACTAGAGAATATCTAAGAAATAATGTTTGGAGACCCCCAAAGTTACCCCCAATATGGTCAGGAGTGATAGAGAAGTCGATATAGCAATGTCCGTCTGTCCGTTCGTATGAACGAAAGGATCTCGGAAACGGTAATAGGTAGAGACTTCGAGCCTTTTGCATTGGACTAGGACTTTGCCGGAATTTTATGAGTTTGTTTTAATATTTTGCAATTCTACCACCACAGTAGTCTCTGAAATCCTTTATTGTAGACACATACATATAATCTCTGGTCTCTTTTCGCTTTGAGCAAAACTAATAGGATTTTGTTTTCCTAATCTAACTGAAGTTGGTTCGTAAGTTTGAGCACAATCGGTTGGACGGTTTGGCTTCCTATAAGCTGTAGGTTTAAGACAACTGAATTGGTGCAGTTTTAGTAGCATTTTACATAAGTCATAGGTTTGAAAAGCACTACCAATGACAAACAGTTTGAATAGCGTTAGTGTTTAGCAAATTTTAAGCTTAGAAATTTTATATATGTTTAAAAATGAATAACTTTTGCCGTAGTCCGATTTTGATGAAATATACGCAATTTTTTCACACAATAATGCGCTTGCATTACTTTTCCTCGTTTTGTTTGCGAGTATCTCTCAGCTATTTGTGCGCCTTAATAAATAAACCAAGCTATGTAACAAAACCTGTCAGTTTTACTACTTTCTCATACAATTCAGTCTCCATTAAAACAAACTATATTTCAATACACACAGCAAGCGATTTAACAACTTGAAGATACCACAGCAACTATGTATGAAGTTCTATAACACTTGACAGTTGAATCGAATACCGGACAGCTTACTTCCGTTCTATTTAATGCCGTAGACTGTGGCTTAAGCACTACTATGCGCTATGCGGCATTGTTGCTTGGTTGAGCTGCAATTAATTTATGCTGACCACTTACTTTTTCAAAGGGCAGAAGCAGCCAGAGAGTACAACAAAACAAAAAAAAACCCATTCATACTAGGGCGGACAGAATATTCATGTAGACATGACAAAAATGAGACTGGTTTAATGATGATGGTTTAGAAGCAAAAGCAGGAAAAATAAAATAAAATACAATACAATATAAGAACTCTCCATCGTTGAGAGCACATTAATCACCATAAAAGTTCACTGCATCAATAAAAATATATACCCGTTCATACTTATTATAGCAGACTACTACAACAATGGGCGTAAATGCTACAGCAATGTTTCACAACACTGCATGCTGCTGCTGTTGTTATTGCTGTTGATGTTATAATATCCAAAGCACTTATGATCCTAGCCGTGACCGTGCTCGACATCAATTTGGCGTCTGCTTTATTGCACCCATGTGTGAAATTTGCCCCAATGAAAGAGTATAAAATAATAAAGAAAGAAAACTTTAAATATATAAATTTTCAGTTAAAAGTGTTGCAAAATGTTCTTTTCTTTTTTTTCTGTATTTTCTTTAAGAAATTCAAGCGCAAAGCTATCAGCTGACAAGGCATGTGATATGTTTTCATAAAAATTTCCATGCAAACTTTTAGCTGACAACTTAAACCACTCAAAGTGTCAAAACTCTTTTGCAAATTCTTGCCACGCTTAGAACTTATATGTGCCTCCCTACCCTGCCTCTTAGCTATTCATGCTTTTGCCATACGAAATACTATACTTCGACTGTGCTGTGTGTCTGCCACATTGATTGGTTCTGCATATATAATTGAATAGCGCGCGCAGAGAGTGCCATGCATACATAGTCAAGCGAGTAGCTATTGTTGCTAAAACGGAACGAATTCTATGTCTAATCCATTGACACTTCTGACAGCTCGGCAGCAATATATACGCATTGAAAGCTTTAAATGACTGCCGCTCTATGAGTTACGCATAATAAGTTGTATAGAAGTTACACAAGCCGACTTATTATTTAAGACAAATAAATATTTTATTTGCTGCATAAATAATTCCTTGTTGATGGCGAAAACTTTTTGCAACATTTTGGCGCACGTTTAAACACTTTACAAAGTCAACAACGTCATCAACATCCTCGTTTTTTGGGGGAATCCGCATTTGTGGACTATAATTGACGTCAGTCAGTCGGTTGGCTGGTTGGCTAGCTGACAGGATTGACTGCTGGTCTTGTTGCTCCTTTATTGTAAAAGTTTCAAACTTTGGCTCAAAAATAAACAAAACATATTACATACTATGTATATATATTTTATATACAAATTATTTAAGTTATTGCGTGTTTTAAGCTGCGGAAGTTTTAAATTGTTTGGGGAAAATAATTTCTTGTTGCGGTCAAATGCTTATGGGAATGATTTCGGTAATGAAATAATAATTTGTGGCTGTCTATGCGATGCTTTGTGTTGCTTTATTTTTTTGTTTTGGGAAAATAGCGTCACGAAATTTAAACACTTGTGTTGCAACGTTATGTGGCTTGTTTTATATCCAACTGCACATGACCAAGCAACATGACCACAAATAAAAGAAGAGACTTTTATTCCTCAACATATTCTTCTCTTAGCTCGTTAGATTTAGTCCATTTGCTTCCAATTTTTTTATTCCTTAATAAGTTTTCTCAATGACCTCAAATATACATTTGATTCGGTGATGAACTCTTCATTGGACCCAAATCTCTTATCACCCTGCCATTCCTTCAGCTGAGGAAGCAGATAAAACACACTTGGGACTAAATCTGGAGAATATGTGGGTACTACACGTCTGCACCCGTGCAATATATTGATGGAACAAATCTTTCTGCTTTAAATCAATATCGAAGCTGTTCCACGTTCCGATGTTAATCCCTTTTCTAGATAAGCGATTTAAAAGCTCTGCCAATAAGGGTGCTCCTCTACTTACTTATATGGCCATCAACCGTCTACCTATCATGGCCTCGTCTAGGAAGGCGCGCCAGCCTCTATAATCTTGTGCGCGCTGGCGCCAGTCGTTTTGAATGCCAAGTTCGACCATACCTGGTCATTCAATCGAGTGCCCGGTCGTCCTCTATTTCGGGGTCCACCAATCAAGATTGGGCCCCCCAAGCGTGCTGGAGCTCTTTCATCCATTCGAATGAGTTGCCCAGCCCAGTGCAGCTGCTGGAATTTTATGCGCTGGACTATGTCAACCTCATCAAATAGCACGTACAGCTCGCGGTTTATACGGGACCTAAACTCGTCGCCGACTCTAATAGGACCAAAGATCCTGCAAAGAATCTTCCCCTCGAAGACTTTCAACGCTGTCTCGTCCGATTCAATCACGGTCCATGCCTCAGCACCATACAATAGAACCGGGAGTATCAGCGTCTTATAGATCTTTATTTTCGTCTGTCGAGAGAGGGCTTTACTTCTCATTTGCTTGCTCAGCCCAAAAAAGCATCTGCTTGCAAGCGTGATTCTTCGTCTGATCTCCAGGCTGACGTTGTTGTTGCTGGTTATCTCAGTTCCAAGATAGACGAAGTTTTCTACAACACTGAAGTTGAAATTCTCCATCGTCACTGACCGTCCAAGAAGTGATGACGGAGTGCGAGAAGACACCAAGTACTTCGTCTTGTCCTCATTCACCGCTAGACCCATGAGCCAAGACTGTTTTTCAATCTCCGAGAACGCCTTGCTGGCTCGCCGTTCCCGCGTACCGATGATATCGATGTCATCGGTGTAAACGAGCAGCATCACTTCCTTTTGGAAGATCGAGCCCGACATACTCTGTATGTACGGGCATTGAAAAAAATCCCACGACAGAGCATCACCCTGCCTGAAACCTATTTTGGTATCAAAGGAGTCGGTAAGGTTTTTCCCCACTCTGACAACGCTTTGTGTGTTAGATAGCGTCGCCATGGACAATCTTTGCCGGGATACCTAGTGCAGACAGGGCGTCGAAGAACTTCTATCGTATCGGCGTGTCGAAAGCGGCTTTATAATCGAGTGAGTATCTTTGTTGAACTCACGGGTCTTTTCCAAGATTTGGCATAATGTGAATATTTTTTCAATGGTCGACCTTTTTGGTCTAAAGCCACACTGATATCGTCCTATCAGTGTATCCGTATACGGCTTCAGCCTATTACACAATACGCGCGACAGAATCTTATATCCAATGGAAAGAAGACTTACTCAGCGGTAGCTGGCGCAAACAGCGGGGTCTCATTTCTTAAAGATAGCAGAGAGAACATTGAGATTCCAGTCTTTGGGTATGCGGACCATATCTTGCATAAAAGTTGGTGCTTACTCCTAACCAGCTATTCGCCGCCGATCTTAAATAAATCAGCTGGCAGCCCATCAGAGCCTGCCGCTTTGTTATTTTTCAGCTTTTTAATAACTGAATCGACCTCTTTATAGTCCGGTGGCTCTACAATAGTGCCAACATTAACTGGTGGTTCCGGTGTCATTTCTTTATCGGCGGAATTGTGCGGAATTGTACTCGTCTCCGAGTAGGTTGGAGAAATGAATCCTCAATAATCTCATTGATTCCTGTTCATCCGTTACCAGATTTCCACTGTCCAACATGCATGTTGTAAAATCTGGTGTCCTACAAGGAAGCTGTAAATAAAGAGTACAGAAGCGGACCCAACGCTTCTGTACTCTTTATTTACATCCGATCATCCTGAGCCTTGCTTAAACACAATGCATAATGCTGGCATCGTATGCAGATGATATTGGGGTGCCGGAGTACGTACTCACGCTTGAGCACTGTGCCTGGAATTGGAACATGAAACTAAATCCGGGCAAGTGCATTAACGTGTGCTTCACAGTTCGCAGAAGAAGTCCTCCCAATGTCTGGCTGAACAACACCTTTAACGTCCCACGCAGGCAAATAAGAACAGATAGCTTGGGCTGACGATGAACAAAAGGGCCATAAGGCCATAAGCTTGTTAGCCAATAGATCCATCTTGGCATTTTTTTGATGCCGGAAAAATTTACTGACTTAATTTTTCGCCTTACTCTCTGGTGTGATATGATAAATTCATATTTCTAGTTCCTATTGCGGCTGAACATCACCAAAAACTCCTTTGCGCTTATACATCGCACGAATATCTTATTCAAGTGCCAATATTGATCTATAATATGATGTAGCCACTAAGTTGAGTTCCCTACAGCCTCAGCTAACTCACGCACTCTCTCTTCTCTCTCTTCTGATTTTACCAACCATCTCTCTTTCATTTGACGACCGCTTTTGGGTCCCTTGAGCCTACTTCTTAACTATTGCAATAACTGCTGCAGAATCAACAATTTATGTATCAAGCCTTCGAGCATTTAGCACTTCCTTAGTCAGCCAAATTTACTACTCAGTTAGATTTAATAAATGTTTGCTATGTCCTGCATGCATGCAAGCAATAAGCATTGAGAGCACTGAAGATATTTTGATAAGCAACTTTCGCTACAATTTTTATTTATTTGGGAAACTTAGACATAGCACAAATAGCGCTGCTTGGTCTGCTATTAGTTTGTTGTACCCACATGCACAGTTCAAAGTTCAACAATAGTTTCAATGCAAACTATATACTATATATATATATGTATACAGTTATACATATGCATATAAACGAAGTAAGGACAACCAGTTTAAGCGCAACATCGTTTTGGCTAAACGCCAAATTGTGCCCAAACGTTTGCTTTTTTTTTTTATTTTGTAATGCAGCAACAGCAGCAATGACATACCGAAAAATCAATGGCGGCGCACAAGAACACTTCCGCCCACCATTTTTGGTTACTTCCGCTCGAATAGTGTATGTGCGAAAGAGCTAGCTGTAAAAAGTTATCGATAATAATTTTGTATACAAAATGGCACGAGTTATATTTTATATATTTTAAATGCATAATTTTTACGCTTTATTGGCTGTCAAAGCGGCTAATTACTTCAGCTGCAATTATTTATAACTCTTTACATGGCTGCTTGGCGAGGACCCTGTAACACTTGAATAGCAAATTGAATTCGTGCATATTATAATTTTGTTTTTATTTAAATTTATTTTAACGCACAACAGTCACGCATTCCATGCCAACCCATCGAAGGCAAAAAGTTTGCGCGTGTTGCGGATTATGTCGCCCAAAATCTAAGGCTTCTCGGAAAATTTATTACTAATACGAATTTTATTGATTTTTAATTTCGAAATAGAATTTTTTTAAAGAAAAAGATTTTTCTTATTTGTTGAGCTTTTTTGTCAACGCCTTGCTACTAGCTTTTGGTCCTGTTGACAGTATTTTCAGCAGCTGTTATTACAAACTTGACTTGGCTTTTGTTTCTGTCGCTATTTTTCATTGAAATTGCACGGATTTTTCTTTTATTTTTGGCAAATTTCTCTTTTTGTTTCTTTTGTATTTCTGCTGTTGCTGAGTGGTAAGTAGTAAGTTTCAAGTATCGTCGTTGGCTGGCAAAAAGAAAAGGAAAGACATTAAATTTCAAGCAGCATTTTTTGAGTGCGCATAAATAAAGGAAAAAAAAAAATAAAAAAAATATAAAGGAAACTGTTAAACGTTTTGTGCGAACATTACTCAATACTAAAGAACTTGACTATAGACAAAAAATGGAACATGACTCTACTGGCAATATGTTGGTAATAAAATCTAGATGAAGACACTAAATTCTCAAAACTAAACAGCAGCAAGCCACATCTGATCTTGGTTCTTGGTAAAATGTCTGCTTTGTCTTATCCTAAATACAGTAAATAGCAGATATGTCCTTGCAAATCAAACAAGTAAACGAGCTGAAAGCGATCATAAGTTGAAAAAGGTTTCTAGATACTGCTGCTCTGATAAATATTTAACACTAACCTTCCTCCTTCCTCACAGAATAGTTCTGAGCTTGGTGTACATTTAATACTTGCTTTCAGATGTTGCTTTCAGATGTTTACACAAAAGCAAAAACTTCTACACTTAAAACATTTTTTGTGTCGCTTAAAATTCATAAAGAATAGCAAACTCAAAGACTCTAGTTTCAGGCATATCTGACACTTCTTTCAAGTTTCTCATTTTTATTTTTTACTAAAAGAACAAGAAAGCATATTAAAGACAGCGAAATGTCAAAATATCAATCATACGCCATGTAGCACAAGCAACAAACTTGAAGCAAGAGAAATTAGCTGGCAGCGTATTTCGTAGTCGTTTATACACAATTTCAGAATTCTTATTTATTTAAAAAAAAAAAAATATCTTTATTCTTCATAAGCAAACCCCATACACTAATGCGTTAATGAGTCCTTGAGCGCACGCACAACTACATAGCCTACTTTCTAATTTTCATTATTATTGTTCGTGAGGTGAGGTGACGCGTTAAGTGGATTTTCATAATATACGCGTAAGCTAGATTTATTATTTAATTTGCGCACACATAATTTTTAATTATGTCTACTCACTTATTTACTTAAAAGCGTTTACGTTTAAATATTTATGCGCGTATTTAGTCAATTTAAAATGCTTCATGCTTCAGAATTTGACTCATGCTCGCTGCCAGATTCATTACGCATGCAGCATTAACTTACCGCGACAGCGAAAATGACTATTGTCAGTCGTCATAAATTTAATCTGCATAATTTTTTATGCTCTGATTTGCTTTACGGTTGGGAAATAAACTTACTACTATTTGCATAACTTTACGAAAGTAAAATGCGAAGGAAATTTTGTTTATAGGATTATACAAGTATGTAGCACATTTACTTTAAATGATCTGTGCTGACCTTTGCTGCCAAGTGGTTTCGGTTTTATAAAGAAAACTTTATTTTGAATGACGCAAAGCTGCATAAATTATAGAATTGTAGCATTTGATTTGCATTCAAAACTTGTTTCAGTTTAAAGCTAGGTGGAAGCAGGTTATAGATAGGTTGTTGCTTTTCTAATCAGCAACAAAAACAAAATTTTTTATTGTTAGAATTATTTTTATTGATTTGGGTTGAACTAGTTCAGTTTTATGAATCAGTTCGTTTGTTTTATTTTTTAATAAATTTTATGTTCGTCCTTTTTAGTTTAGACTATATAATTTTGATTTTCTTTCGAAGTTTTGATATTTTTTAACGAATTTACATATTAAACATTTTTTTCTTTTTAAATTGTTTGTTTTCTCGATTTTCGATAATCGATACTTTTTATTAATCGATAACATTTTTGCTAGTATTTGTTGGAAAAGTAAAAAATTGGTGAAATAAATGTAAAAAGCAAAAACAAGAACGAATACTTTAATCGTGTAGGCTCTAATCGGCGATTCCTTATAAATAAAATAAAAAACAGGAGGAAAAACTTGTCAGTGTTCAGAGGTGCCATGCCTACGCCTGAATTAAAATTGCTGATCTGGAATCAGCTCCTCCGTTTTCAATATAGACAGTAGTCATCGCAAAAAAACGCTCTCGAATATCCTAGAGAATAATGGCTGATCGGATGGTATGAGTCAACAATTGTTTAGGCTTGCGAATAAGAACAACTTTGGCGAGAGAAAGTGATCAAGTTGTAGGCAGCTATTGACTATTGGAAAGGCCGTTATAGGCTGAAGCCATATACCGATTCACTGATAGGACGATATCAGTGTGGCTTCAGACCAAAAAAGTCGACCAGTAACCAAATATTCACATTGCGCCAAATCTTCAAGAAAGACACTAACCAACTATTTGTCGATTATGAAGCCGCTTTCGACACGCCGATACGATCAAAGTTCTTCGACGCCCTGTCTGGCAAAGATTGTCCGTCTTTGCATGACGACGCTATCTAACACACAAAGCGTTGTAGGGAAAAACCTCTACGACCGCTTTGATACCAAGAGAGGTTTCAGGCAGGTTTCAATCCCCTGATGGAATACATCCTACGCCAATGTCCGTACATACAAAGTATGTCGGAGTCGATCTTCCAAAAGGAACTGATACATCGATATCATCGGTACGCAGGAACGGCGAGCCAGCAAGGCGTTCTTGGAGATTGAAAAACAGTCTCGGCTCATGGGTCTAGCTGTGAATGGGGACAAGACGAAGTACTTTGTGTCTTCTCGCACTCCGTCAATGCGTCGTGGACGGTCAGTGACGATGGAGAATTTCAACTTCAGTGTTGTAGAAAACTTCGTTTATTTTGGGACAGAGATAACCAGCAACAACAACGTCAGCCTGGAGATCAGGCGAAGAATATACTGATACTCCCGGTCCTACGGTCCTATTGTATGGCGCAGAGGCATGGACCGTGATTGAGTCGGACGAGACGGCGTTGAAAGTCTTCGAGAGGAACATTCTTTGCAGGATCTTTGGTCCTATTAGAGTCGGCGACGAGTTTAGGTCCCGTATGAACCGCGAGCTGTACGAGCTATTCGATGAGGTTGACATAGTCCATCGGCTGTACTGGGTTGGGCACCTCATTCGAATGGATGAAAGAGCTCCATCAAGAATGGTTTACATGGGGGGCCCAAACTTGATTGGTGGACGCCGACATAAGGGACGACCGGTCACTCGAGGTATGGAGAGATCTCTCTCTTTCAAACGACTGGCACCAGCGCGCACAAGATTATGGAGGCTTGCGCGCCTTCCTAGACGAGGCCATGAACGGTAGACGGTTGACGACCATATAAGTAAGTAAGTTTAAGGCAGCACCATAAATGAGGTCACAGGCAGTCCTTTGACATTTTCAGCGCTTTAATTTACCCTTTAACTTCAACACATTGAACATTTGGTATCGGTCCAAGGTCCAATGGACAAGTTTAGCTAAGAAATTCAACTGTTTCTGCATGCTCTAAAGTGGAACAAGTATTGAATGGGGAACAAGTGTTGAATGGAACCATCGTAGATGAACATCGAACGCGGTGACTTTATATTCTTCCGAACAACACCACATAACACTGGCACTTGACTTCCATAAATTGTGCTCTCTTTCATTAGGTTCAAGCTAGCTGATGTAGTTTTCCACGGCTCTGTTCAGAGCTGCTTTAGCAAGAGGATCAAGCGATCAATGCCAGACACTCCTACGTCTACGATTCTCTCTTACCAAAGTCAATACTTCGGTCGAAATTAGGTCAGTACCTGCTAACTTGCATTGGATATATGATTCCAAGAGACGTGACCTGCCTAGCCTGATATATAAGCCACATTATTTCCTCAATAGCATCATCAAACTCGTCAGTCCAGCTTATGACATATTCAAGTTGCTGTGCTGTTCTAGCCAAGACTGTTACATCCTGATGTGGTTGTTCTTCTTAAAGAGCTTGGTCTGGGGGGCCATAGACTTGTTGATCGGTATATTAAGCAGCAGCATCACTGCGAAGTGATCAAAACACAGGTCAAGAAAGTTTCCGGTGTACACACTAGTTGGATCGAAACCTCCAGTGATAGCTAAATCAAACACATCTGGCAACTTTCTGGTATCAGTGGGCCAGTTGGCTCTTCTGATGAGTAACTGTGCAAGTTGTTGTTGTTAATGCAGTGAAGCAGAGCTTGACCTTTACGGTTGATGCTTGAATCCCACCAATTATTCTTTGCGTTGAAGTCACCGCCAATAAGAAATCTAATTCTAAGTTCATCAAAAAGCTGTTGAAACATTTTATGGCGAACTACGTTGCAAGTTGGAACATTGCCTGTCGAGTTTATCACATCTATTCTGGCACATTAAACCGATTTAAGCTCAATGGGCACCAATGGGTAAAATTTTATGCCGTTTTTCATCAGTATGGATGCTAAGCAACTATGAGCTCGTATCTTTAAATATCTTAAAATATGCCTATTTTTAACGAATCTGATGATATTTTTTACACAAACGGATACGACAATTTATGTCTTCGTACTAATGATATTTAGGAGAATGTCCACGATCAAATAGTATTGTCAACCTTAAAGAAGCAATGCTCATAGCACATCGAAGTCCTTCTCAACCAATTGCAGCGTACTTTCTGCTTCTTTTTCATTTCGTTGATATATAAGTACATATATATATAATAATTTAATACATTTTTTATATCTCTTTTACGTAATTCACTCCAAAAAAATTCAAATTTATATATTTTGGCAGATAATTTTTTTTCGCCACAACTTTATGACATTTTTTACGCGTCATAAAAAAAGAAGAAACATATTTATTTATGTTGGCGCTAAGAGGCATAAAGTGTGCTCGACATGTAGCGTCTGCAGGTATTTGTGCAAATATGAAATAATATTTATTTATTATTGCATTTCACATATATTCAAATTACATTTTTTAGCACACGCGCGCATTTCTATATATATTGATTGACCGATTTTATATATATACAATATATTTTTTCATACATTTACGAATTCAATTTTCATCAACGTAAAATCAATTTCCGTTGAAATATTTATTTCTGTGATTTGTGATATGTGCTTCCTGTGCTTTTAATATATTTGGTTAAGTTTTTGTATTAATATTTTGTGCAAATATTTATTCGCTTGTATAAAAATGTGTTTTATTCTTAATGGAACATATAGACTAAGTGCTCGATATATGCATTTAGAGTGCTGTCAAAATGTCAGCAATTCAATTATATTTCATGTTGACTCAAAACAAATAATAAGCATAAAACTGACTCAGCAACTTGGCTGTTGCCTTGCTATAATTTTCCAGACATTTAGCTACTACAAACTGGCATTTATATCGGAACAAACATGCGTATATATGGCCAACAGCTATTAAATCTCACCCGCCCACGTTATACTATAGTATGTGTGCCGTTTTGTATTTGTATTTGTCGACCTTGGACATTATTATGCTTGCTGGCGAGCTTCCTTCGAGCATAATTGTTGCATTTAATCTTCATCAGTAGTTGAAGTAGTCTCCAAAGTATAAAAAGCATCACATGTATTCTAATGAAGACTGATGACAGCACGTGTCTCTGCTAGCAGACTGGCAGATTATGCTAAATGTTATGTAGAGCACTGACTAATGAGTTGGAAATGTTTGTGTGGCATACATTTTTTTGGAATAACTACTCATGCGTCTAGGATCTAAGCAGCTTTCGGCGTAGCGTGTTATTGAGTTGTTAATAGCTGTTATCAATCAAAGGATATGACTTATGTGTTTGTATTAGCTTAAATTTATAGTTGTGAGTGCTTAAATTATGACTTCGAGTTGCTAATAATCAAGTAGTGCAATTAATATGCGGTATACACATTTTAGTACTTAAAATGACGTAAAAATTTTAAATATTTTAAACTATTTGAATTCAAGCAAATCTTAATCTGCCTTCTTTCAATTTGTTTGGCTTGCTAATATAATTGTCGAAATATGCCACAGAACGTATTTGAGCACTCTGCAGGATAATAATGTCGTTCAAGAACATTTTAATTACAAAATAAATTAAATTGCATTTTATTTAAGAAAATTATTTCAGATAGCACTTAAATTGCTTAGTAAATTATTTATGCAATAAAGCTGACAATGTTTTTAGATAATAAACCAGTTAAACCATTTAATGAAACATTTAATTTATGGGCTTGTATCTACGTGGTAAAGCTTTGCAATCTATGTGAGAAGTCTATGTAGAAGCAAGAAACAGCATAAATTGAATGGCTTGGGTGATGAATTATGTTCAAGAATGACACCGCATGACTTTTGACTTTAAGTTACATAGCAAGTAATAAGAAGGGCGTTAACAAAAGTTGCGTAAATAATATACATACATGAAGCGAATACATTCTGATTTAATATTGTATATTTTCATGCAAAATACATTCATCCTGGGTCACACAGCAGTAGTGAAACATTTTAAAGGATCGTCGTATATTGCAAACTGTAAAACTTGGAATGTCTCTCTCGATTCGAATTTCATAGTTGATACATATAGCTGGGCAACATTAATCGTATGAGGCTCCACTCGCGTTAACGCCATACTTCCTCCCTCCGCACTCACTACACCACCACTCCCCTCCCAACACCACTCTCCTACTATCGCATATATCACACATTATCATAAGTAACGCTTTATAGCCTTACACCAAGCAATGCCTAAAAGTATGCAATATTTTTTAAATTAATACAAAAGCGATTTCCGTTCCACTAGCTCTGCTTAGATATGCCAATTACAAGTGAGATTCGTCAACTAATCTCTGAAGAAAGACGACTCCGTACTAGGTGGATGAGATCTCGGCACCCGCTAGACAAAACAGCTTGGAACAACGCCCAGATGATTCTCCGGCATGCGTTGTTTGAGTATAAAACGGCATGGTTTGACGCGAGGCTTGCTAACACAGGCACGGGCAGCGAAGCTGCGCACTCTCTGTGGAAAATGACGCGCGCTATCAAAAGGAGGTGCAACAGAAAGGTGCCTCTAGCAGATGCTAATGGCGGTTGGTGCAAAACTCGGAAGTGTTTGCGCGACATTTATTTGAACGCTTCAAGCCTTTTGAACTAGCCAGCCAGCAGGAGGTTCTCGAGACTCCGGAGACATCATGCCTTTTGCTCTAACTAAGATTGCTGAGGTAATTGGACGCCAAAAGTTGAATAGAGCGCCTGGGTACGACGAGATATGCTATGCTACATTGAAAGCTTTACCAAGCCACGCTATCCTCTATATAGCATTAATTTTTAATGCTATTGTGAGGTTACAACACTTTCCAGCGCAGTGGAAGTTTGGATTAATTTCCATGGTTCACAAAGCTAGCAAGCCAGAAAGATATCCTGCGTCCCATAGGCCGACTAGTCTCCTCCCTTCGATCTCGAAGGTGATTGAGAGACTAGTTGCTGCCCGAATTGTTAAAATTCTGAATACAAAGGATATAATCCCTGAACATCAGTTTGGGTTTCGAGCTGGACATAGCACAATTGAGCAACTGCATTGCAATTTTGACCAAATATTGCAAGGATTCGAAAACAAGGAGTATTGCATGGCATTATTTCTTGACAGTAGAGAAGCATTTGATCGAGTGTGGCACTTAGGACTTCTGGTCAAGTTCAAAAAATTATTGCCTGGACCTTACTTTGATCTACTACGGTCGTACCTTTTAGGAAAGCAGTTTGTGGTGCGATTTCACTCAGCAATACAAGGGTGCGTACTTGGACCGCTGCTGTACTCGTTGTATACAGCTGATATGCCGCAGCCAAACATAAATTGGGGTAGTAATCCAGATTGCATGATGCTGGCTATATTTGTAGATGATGTTTGTGCCACTTATAGAGCAACATATGAGTTTGAGGCAGCGGACGGCATCCAAGAGTACACCGATATGTTTGCACAATGGCCCAGACTCTGGAATAATATCATAAACAGCCATAAGTCGGCTAATGTATGCTTCACGCTGAAACGGCAAAGCCCGACTGCAGTGATAGTTGATGACGTGCCCGTCCAGCAGTCGAATCACACCAAATACCTAGGCATTACTCTCGATAGAAGGCTAACATTTGCCGCCCATATTAGGGTCTTAAGAACTCACATTCGAGCTGCTGTGGGCAAATACTGTTGGCTGCTTAGACCTAACAACAAATTGACTTTGAGAAACAAAATAACGCTGTATATTCAAATCATAGCGTCAATTTGGAGATATGGCTGCCAAATATGGGGGCTGGCGTGCGATAGTCAGATCAAGCTCATCCAGACCTCGGGTAATTTAAATTCGATAATTTAAAATTCGATCTCATAAAATTAAAAATTGTTAAAAACTCTAAAACTCGTCAATTAATTTATAAATATAAATATCTTATGCTTAAGTTATAGTTAAGCTGGCGCGCCCCTATTGGTGGCTGAATTTTTAGACACTAAAGTTATAAAAGAATTTAACATAATTCGGTGTACCTTGCTAAATAATAATAAAAAAAAAGCTTAGATATACGTTTTTTACTTTATTTAAAAACAAATTAACACAAGTCTATATAAAAATGTTTGTATTTTCCTTTTCACTACAACTTAGTAAACTTTTGTAAGCTCCGCAGTACTTGTAAATACATAACTAAGTACATAATTCCTTACAAGCTATAGACAAACAGACAGTAGACGTTCTTTTTCATATTTTTTACACACTCTTTCCATCTTGTCCTATGCGTCTACTTATTGTCAGACCTAGCACTACATGTCGTATGCGTAATGCATTTGCGTAAAAAAAAAAAACTTTCTAGGCGCTTAATGTCACTCATACGTCAGGTGGTGCATACTATTTAAATTTATTTCTATACACAACACAAAGTCTGTTGCTACGTATATCTTTCAACTCTCAAGCATTTATTGTCGAGCATTATTTAAATAGCTTTAAACCAAACAACTCCCTCTTCCACGCACTTAGCCCCCTCATATTTATGTGGTAAAATATTTTATTACTGAAAATTTAAGTTTGACATTTTTCCTAAGAAATAAAACAAAAGCGCCAAAGGCTGCTGTCTCACTCGTGACGCAAGCAGTAAGCCGATTACTTTGCATGAGTTTATTTCAATGTTTGCAAGTCATAAGAGATTTGCTGCTAAGTATTAAATGTGCGTAAATTTGTAAGGTTTAAGCAGACTAAATGAGTGCTGAAAACAATTTAAGCAACATTTTTAAATATTTTATATGAAAGCTTTAAATGTTTAAAATTTTTTGGCGTTTTATTACAGCAATATAATTTGGTCATTTTTCATTTTATGCAACTTTAACTTTTGGGAAAAAAATAAGCACCACTTACGCTTACTGCTTCAGTAAAATGCGCAAAATGATAGCATGAAAGTGTAAAATGCTGCGAAAAATTAAATGAACTTTCGAAAATTTTCGTAAAATGGGATTTCTTTTCCACTTGTTATTTGTGCTGATGACTTGGCATCTTTTCGCTTTTTTTTTCCACAGTATTTTTATTTTCTTTACCTTTCTCTGATTTGAATCTTTTTTTGCGCTGCCTGCATTTCTTATTAGAGCTATCATCAGCTACACGAAACGCCCACGCAAATATGGCGTTTCCGTTTCTTACATATTTTTTTCTTTTTATTTTTTTTTTTCTTTGTAACCTGTGCATGGCGTACAAAAGTTGTTATTATTTATTAGAATAGTTCCTTTGAAACTTTGTTATGCTGTAAAGCAGTTGTTGGAGATATAGTGTGCTATATGGTTTATATATATATTCATAGTTGTAGTAGGAACTTATGTTGAAACGGCTTTAAGATGAACCTATGAAGCGCCTTCATAATAATAAGAGTGCAATGCATTGATTAATATAATATATCTATAATAATATATTCTAAATATAAATATGATGCATTGGGCTCGGGTGGTTCATGTTGTAGAGTGGCTCAGTAGCTTTCATTCGCAGCAGTGGCTTGCTCCAAGTGTCTGTACTAAGAACTTCCGAGAATGTGAGTTTTCTCCTACTGCGGCGTAGCAAGTTGGCAACAGTTAAGCCCAACATTATTCGTTGAGACTTTCCCTCGCCTTAACTTCACACTTCCCCCTCCCCACTTACTACACCTACCCTCCACTCCACTCCCAGCACCACTCTCCTCCTATCGCGTATACCATTACATTATCATATGCATCGCTCTTTAGCCTTATACCAAGCAATGCCTAAAAATATGCAATATTTTTTAAATTAATACTAAAGCGATTTCCCTTCCACTAGCTTTGCTTAGATATGCGATTTTTATTATAAATTTAAATTTATTTTAATTAACACAAGTCTAAATGAAAATTTTTATATTTTTTTTTTCACTACAACTAAGCAAACTTTTGTAAGCTCCTCAGTACTTGTAAATACATAACTAAGTCATCCCCTACTGTGGCTTAGCAAGTTGGCAATAGTTGAGCCCAAAATTCAAAGGCTGTGCTCTTAGCGCGTTGATATATTCGTATCTATTCTTAATTGCATGACTGTAGTCTGATAAAATGCATGAGAAAATTATTCTAATATAGTTGGGATGTCTTAAAAATTCTCATAGTTCTAGTACCGGGCAAAAGATGGAATGTATAGCAGTGCATCCTTATTATGTTATGCTACTATGTTCCACTATGATCAAGTTAGGATTGAGACTTAATATTTCACAACGAAGTTCGTAGCTGGATTGTAGTCAAGTGAATTTCTATGTTATTGGAGCTTTTTCTCTATCTCTCTTTTCATCTCTCTCTCTCATTCTATCTTTCTTTATTTCTGACCCTATCTCTTGCAATAGGTCAATAAGTCAAACACGTCGTTTATTGTTCCCTTCGCTGTGGTATCTAGAACTCTATTCACGTAGCTTGCTGTACTTCATTGTACGCCTAATCACAGCAGTGTATAGCAGAAAGAATCCCCTATGTCCTCTGTTGGCCCTTCTATACGTTAATCAATCGTTCTTAATTGTTTCCATACCAGCTTAGGCTTATATTCAAAATTACAAGCAAATATTTACACTATATATATACATGGATCGCAAGTTCCAACAACAACGGCTTTGTCGTTTCCCTACACTTTCGCTAGATGATAAATCTTCTGACCTTAAGACAAGCATACTACGAATTATTTTAACCAAGGAACTGTTAACTTCAAAATCTGTCAGAACATTGGTTTTAAGTTCGGGGAGACCGTTTTTAAAAATATCCTGTGCAACGAGAAATGTTGCTAGGGCGTATTATGTTATTTCTAACAGGTTTTCAATAGTAGAGAGTGGAAGGAGTAATGTATCATTTCTTAATCTAATAAAAACAACTATGAATCTTTCTATTATTCTCAGGGAAAAAAATGGCAAGCTAATTGCTCCAAGTGCTTTAGGTAAGTGAAATTTGATGCTGTCTGCATATGATTAAAGAAATATAAGGTTTTCTGCAATTTATATGCTCTTTATCTAGCTTTTCCTTTTTCTGTTTTCAAGCCTTCAATCAAATTCGTTTTGATTTAAAATGAAATTTAGTCCTTCACACAGTCAAGACTTATAACTCACAAATTAAGCAAGGATGCTGAGAATTGAAAAATTTATGCATTAACAAAAGTAAAATCCCAAGCACATGAGCAGCAAAGACAAATAAATCTAAAGCTTTATATGCTTTTGGTGTATAATATTTTCAACAAGAATATATAGCAGCAAAGGCAGCAGGCACAACAGACCGAGAGCTATATGTATCTAGGATTTAAAACTAGGGTAAACTTAATAGTAAACGAATTGGAAGTTTGAAAGCGAAGCTTTAAGTTGGTAAACCTATTTTTAAAAATGAAAAAAAAATTCTAGAAATTACATTTTTAAGCATCATCTGCATCATTGTGTGCTTACATGAATATCAGACAGACGGACAGACAGTACATGATTGATACATGTATTCATGACTAAATATCATAGGCCAAGTAGCTGTGAGTTTATCAGTTATTCAGTGAATTTTTATCCTTCTGCCTAGTTTTCATGTCTGCTTTAAAAGATTGGTTCAACATTTTATTTTAGACAGTGGCTATATGTGTTAGCGGAAAGTTGGCGACATCAGCTCATGTACTTTTGTGTTTACACTCGTTTATGCATGTGTGTAACATGCTAAAAAGGACTAAAATTTGAAGATATAGAAAATAAATATAAGACACAAAAATAAAACATAAAAAAAGCAAAGAAAATAGCTCGAATCGGCTTCAGTTACAGTTTGCCTAGAACAAATTCAAGCGTGTTTGAGGCACAAGTGGCGGCATGGGTGTGAATGAAATGTGCAAGTTGTGTGTTCTAAATTTATAAAAGCTGCTAAACAAATAAACCTATATAAAGTGCACAAATATATATGTACATCTTTATATAAAGGGCGCTTATTTATTAGAGTGTTAGAACTACATATACTCCTACGTTCTATTTTCAGAATTTTACATGCCACACATTTTAATTTAAAAAAAAAAGTTATAACACTTCAAAAAAAAGCACACTTTTTATACTCTTATAGCTAAATATAGACCGCTCGTACCTTTGCTTTAATATGCTACCTGAACAGACAGTCTCACAACATGGCGTATGAAAATATTGTAACAGCCAATGTTACGTATACGCAGAGTGAGATAGCAAAAGCATGCGCAAGTGAAAGAGCAATACAAAGTGGAAAATGCTACTTTTGCACTGATTGACATTTGAGCATTTTGCGGTTGTGGCATGCCGTATGATTCCGCACGTAAAGAAAGCCTAAAATATTATATACAACTGCGAATGACTGTCAATGATGTTGTTTATGAAGCTAATGGCTTACTGATATACAATATATATGTGTATCCTTAATTTGCATAATAAACGCTTAATCATCAAGTTAAACTTAGCACATGAGGTTAATGCTATCCTGCCCTGCAGGATTTGTGATGACATTGAGCTGGATTAATTTCCGCATTTGTTAAGTCAACATGACTTTCTGTAGTTTTGCTGCTGTTGTCGCATGCAAATGTAGAATTCTAAGCCACTTGTCGTGCGAGCGTATGATACAATTTTTAAATTTACTCAAGCTGCAGCTTGTTAAAAATTCAATTGCAGTTGTTTGTAAAATTTAATTAAAAAAATATTAAATTAGTTTTTTTTTCTCATGCGCAAAGTTTATTGAATTAGTTGCATATAGAATCACTTTGCTATTATTCAATTAAAATGTTGTGCGGTGTAGCTGCTATGGCTAGTTGCTCTATACGAGTATATGCTATGCAATGGAATGTGCTTGAAGCATAATAAGTTGTGACGCTATTGGTTGGCAATAAACTTTTGCAAACTATGGCATCATGCAGTCGCCTTATACGCATCAGTAGTTTAAGGCTTTTGCCGTAGGCCCACACAAATTTTGTAATTGGTAGCAAGTGAGCAGCAGACATAAACCCATTAAAAAATGTACCCTTCACAATGGTGCAGCACAATTTAGAATAAAATATGACTACATAATGGTACACACGTTCTAGTCAGTGCTCTAGTTACGCCAGATGCAGAAAATTCTATTAAATGCTTCACTGTGTGGCCTCTAACTGGCTCACACGCTTCGGTCAGTCTCTGTGCAAGGCAGATGTAAAATTTCTATGCTATTTCCGCACGAGCTATTCAAGCACTGCTCATGGCTGATGCAAAAGATTTCAATACAAAAATACAAATTAAATTTCCAAGCTTAAAATTTGCTAAACACCAACGCTATTCAAACAGTTCGTCATTGATAGTGCCTTTCAAACCTATGTCGTATGCAGAGTGCTATTCAAACTGAACGCAATTCATTCGCATCAAACTGTTATATAAAATTGGTCATTCTCAGCGATGCCGTACCTATACAAGCAGAAGACAAAGATTGGAGAAAGTAGCGCAACCCGGGCTCGATATTATTTTATGCTTTAAAAACTCGGAATTTTTCTGTTTAATGCAAATCACATATTACGAAAGGATCAGAAATAAGCTCGTGAGAAAAATGGACAGCTTCACGCACTTCAAATAAGAGAACAAATTAAAAAGCAACAGGCGACAGTACACGGCTTTGGGGTACTCTTTAGCCCATTGAACCGATATGGATATTCATGGAGTTGGCACATTCATTATATACTAGTTATCTGAAGAGGGATGAGGCAGTATAAATATTTAAACTTGAAATCCAGACAGTACGACATGCCATCATCAACTTGACTTTTGATGCTAATTGGAAACCTCCACCTTCGAAGCGTGAAAGAAGTTGCTCGAAGTATATATTCAGAAATTATTTTGTTCCTCCAATCGATTTTCAAAAGCTATATAAACTTACTTTTCAAACTATTTGTGTAGGGTATGCAAATACCCACACACACACACAAACACACATGCAGCATGTAAACAAAAATCGATGTTTTATTTTACTAAACACTTCACACCCAGTCTAAATATATATTACAGTGTTCCACATATACATATATTCACGCGCATTCTTCCGCATACGGATTAAGTATTGTCCGGCAGTTAGTGTTCGACAGTGCTATACACATATATTACATAAAACCCTACCCACATAGGTTAGTATGTCGAACAGTCAGTCATTCCGGTTGCTAGCCTAACTAAACAAATTAAAACATTTGTTCTTGGCTCGCTGTGTGCTTCAGCGTAAATTCGTTTTGTATATTGTTTTATTTGATTGCATGTAATACGCCATGTTTTGACCTATATGGAACTACTTACATACGCCTTTATATACTCGTATAAGTAAATATCTATTGTAGAAAATTTTTGGCCGGCAATGTTCAAGTTGTGGCGTCAAATTGCTTCCTATTTGCTTCGCAGTCTCTCTGCTATTTTGCTTAAGTGTTGTCTTCTTTTGATTAAGCCAAATTGGTTTGTCTATTTAGATTGAAGCAATTTTAAGTGGATTTATACATATGGAAGGAAAGTTATTTCTTTTTCCAGTCAGGAAGTTTTTTAATGCTTGCCTATGGTCAAAAGTTCTTAAAGAGACTGGTTTATGACTTAAATGAAGCCTATTACACTTGTTGCAGTCCCTTCTTTAGCAAAAATCGAACCCATGGTGAACTGCAGAAATTAAATAAAAAAGAATCAACAAGAAATCTTGCCACTCTTTAAACAGGCAAAGAAGATCATTCGAATACAAAATCAAGCTACGCAACTTCAAGAAAAAAATTCCGAGCTCGAAGAGTATAATTTGGAGATGCTATTACATCAGCTTAGTGAAGATCTCTGATACAGCAAGACTTTGAAAACTATTCTATAATAATTGAAATAAGAAATATTAACGATGTTAGCAGAGCCGAGCACTGCTTAAAACCTCTAACCACAGCAAAAAAAAAAACGAAATATTGCATGAAAAAATTTCACCTAGGAAGATCCAAGATGACTTAGACCAGTTCGAGAGCAACTTACGGAAGATTAACCTATTATATTAAAAAAAGACGATGAAACATCAAATTGTGCCATGCATACAATCTGTGTTCGATGCTAGCGCAGCCTGGAGAACAGCACGAGTTGTAATCTTGCTCAAAGCCGGGAAATGATGTCACTAACGGATCTTCATATAAGGGAACATAATCATGGAAAGCAATGATCACACCTATTCGAAAAGAAATAATACTTTTTCTAAAAGCATCAGCCACTCACTCGGTAATATGTTCCTAGATACATAATCTGCTGAGCTGCAGAAGAGTTTGAGATTCCGCCGCAGTATGGAATTCTGTCACCTCTTGAAATCAATTGGTAAACGAATTAAAGAAATTTAAAAGAAAGAATTCTGCATATTATAATGGATGTATATCCTTAAACTCTTGAACCTATCATGAACGTTAAACAGCACATGGAGCCTTTCACCAAGCCGAACAGACAGGCACTAACATGCAGCACGATTCTTGAAGTTGACTTCACCACTGGAAGCGATGCTAGCTAGATATAAACGCCTCTAGGCGACCGGCACCCCAATGTTATGGTCACAGTTCAGTAAGCAAGGAGATCAGGAAAAGCACGGATAACATGAGTCCCAAAGTCAAATTTAGCCAACCAACATCCTCAGTGGAACATAAAGAGGAAAGGAACAAAGCGCAATAAAGATATTTACAGATCGAAACAAATTAGATTCAGTTGATGTGGCAGCGGTCTATTTCAGTCTGATCTGAGATTCTCGCATTTATAAGCTCTCCAACCACTGCAACATAATCCAGGCAGGAGTATTCGGAATATGAAAATCAAGCGAGGCAGCCCAACGGATGCTTATCTCGCAAGAGTATGTAAATAAATTCGTCGACAGCCATGTTGCAATAAAAATCTTACAGACGCCTCTCATTTCTTCGAGAAAATTTCTGGCGAATAAGGTAGAAGCATCTCAAAAACGGTGAACATCATTTGCATCCAGCCTTCGGGTCATAGACTATGAAGAAAAGTCGGACGGTGTAGCTAAAAAAGGCGTTGAGATAACTCATACCAAACTCCAGAGAGTTGCCTGGACTAAAACTGAAGCGAGAACACTATCCAGCTGCAGAATATGGAGATTATTGTGTAACAAACTGCGGAAAACAGCTGCAACTCCAGAGGAGAGACTACAGATTGTTAATAACCCTTCTAACAGCTCATCACGTGAAGAACCTAGTAAAGCAAGCAACCGGAAGGTAGCTACCGACAACAAGTTTAACTGCAATTTATAACTTGACATATCTTGCCTGCGTTAATGTATGAGGCGACCAACAGGACTTCGTCGCCAAAAATCAAATATAAAATGTTTATCTTTAACTTCTTTAAAGTACAAATTGGTCCTGAGTTTACTGTTACCTAAAGCCCTTAAAACGGTAACAGGTGACTTTCACAAAGGCACACAACGTAAAGACGCCAAGCACTGCCATAATCTCATCAACATTGCGGCGTTGCCAGCTTATGTTCAGCTTTTCTAATACATAGCACAAAATGAAGTACTCAAGATAATCACTTCTAGGCGTCAGTCAGGCATCCATTACAAGGCAAACTTTCGTATATACACAAACTTGTAATTAGAACAACATCCTCGTCATTCTCAACGTCCTCGATGGTGACTTTAAAAAGAGGGTTGAGCACATTTTTTTGCAGAATATTTTAACAATTTCGTATTTAAGGCAACATGCTATCCTTCATGTGTAAACTTCTTTTTACGCCACCTTCTCAACTCCGCATGTGAAAGTTGAAAACCTACTCGATTACGCGCGAACTTTGACATGACACACGCCGCGGATTTACAATGTGAAAAATTTTCACAGCACGCTATGTGTTGCACCATGTGTGGAGCACCCAAATAGCGCTCGGCGTAAACATGACTTTTCAACTTTCTCTTTTTTTCGTGGAAATGCAAAGAAAAGGCATGAATCAAGCTTAGACAAATTCTCCTACACAGCGCGCTAAATGTTTATTTCGCGTGTTTGGCTGTTTTAGCAGAAGAAATTAAAAATAAATTTTAGAATTTCGTTGAAAATCGATTTGCAATGGTTTTGGTAGCGAATCCTTTTTTTTTTTGTTTTTGTTGATGTATACCACACCCAAAAAAAAAATTTTTATTTTGGCAAATGATATATTTTTTCTATTTTTTTTATAGAAAAAAAAAAACATACGAGCTAGACTAAGCGTGAGCTTCTTGGTACGGAGTTCCTTCTCACTGACAACTTTAACTTTTAGCTGTCATTCATTTTGTTTTGATTTGCTTTGACTGTGTTGTCTAGTTTTATTAGCAAAGAACTTTAGGGCAGAGGCTTGATGTTTGTTATGCTTGGAGTATGTCTGTAATATAGAAAAGAAGATTTTTATCTTCAATTTATAGCACAACCATTTTTTTCTTTTTTGGTTCAACTAAGCTTATGTTTGCAGCTACCAAGATTTTCTTTATCTTTCATATTTTCATTATTGTTCTCCTTTTATGCATATCTTTAGTAGATTACACCCGACTTGCTGGTTTCATTAATACAGAAAAGACTTATACATTCGCTAGCCACATATTCGCTGGGTAACCTCTGAAGATCCGTTCGAAGGTGCATAAATTATGAGAAATCTGCAACGTGTCTTAATGAAGTTATAAAAGATAAAATCATTCTAGCGCAAAGTCCAACCTTCGATCGAAGGTTTTAAGCCCGGAGATAGTATAGTCACTTCTCTAGCCTATTTGGAGGCAATGAAGAGCACAATATTGGCAATAAAAGCAATGGCTCTATTGTAGAACCACCCAAGTATAACGTTATTAAAAAAGAAGAGAAACCTCACTGCTTTGCGCTAAATAATGTGCAACAAGTCTGCTTTCTAACATTCCATCTGATCTAGACAGCCGGTCAAAAATTGTGTATCTTTGTTTGAAGCATTTTCTGTATAGCAAAGAACCTTTCCGAACTCAAAGATAAAAGATGTTAGCACTTGGTATCCTCTCGGTGAATAAATTCTTCATTTTATTAATTCGTTCCTTTTCGTGACCCTTTCATTTTTCGTGACGTTTTCAATTTTTGTGACAATTTCACTTTTCGTGACGCTTTCAATTTTCGTGACGCTTTCACTTTTCGTGACGATATCACTTTTCGTGACGCTTTCACTTTTCGTGAAGTTTTTACTTTTCGTGACGCTTTCATTTCTCGTGACGCTCTTACTTTTTCGTGACGGTTTCACTTTTTGTGACGCTTTCCATTTTCGTGACGCTGTCAATTTTCGTGACGCTTTCACTTTTCGTGACGCTTTCACGTTTCGTGATGCTTATATTTTTTCGTCACTTTTTTTGTTGATACTTTCACTTTTTGTGACGCTTACTTTGTTTCACTTTTCGTGACGCTTTCACTTTTCGTGACGCTTTCACTTTTCGTGATGCTTTCACTTTTCGTGACGCTTTCACTTTTCGTGACATTTTTACTTATCGTGACGCTTTCATTTTTCGTCTTGCTCTCATTTTTATAACGCCTTCCCTTTACCGAGACGCTTTTACTTTTTTGTGATGCTTTTATTTTTATTCATCCCTTTTTTTTTTTTTTTTTTTTTGATACTTTCACTTTTTTCACGACGCTTTTACTTTCTTTCGTTACTTTTTCAACTTTTGTGGCGTTTTTTTTTTATTCATTTCTCAAAGAAGTGAATTGCCCAAAACTTCTAGCGTGACCTATTCCATACAATTCCACCGCTTTCCATCATGCCCTGCTCTGCCAGTCTTTTTACAGTTCTTTCACTTTTATTGACAATTGTCTTGTTTAGCTGAGCGTTTGGCTTTTCTATAATGGCTTTTCCTCTGTCCTTTTCAGTTATTCTGTTTTTGGCTTTGTTTGCGAAAATGGCAAAGTAAATATGAAAATGGTTTTTGTGTCTTCCGCCGATTTTTCTCTGCAAAGTTTTCAGTAATTTTCTTCTATTGATTTTTATTTGTGCGAAACTTTGCTAGTCTGTCTTCCCCCGCCCGCCCACAGCATTATCATTAGTTGTCATTCGAAAACTATCCGTGTCCAGTTTGTCATTCCTTTCAAATTCCTTAGCCATATATCATGCTCCAATTTTTCGATTTGTACAATTGCAAGCGTTTCTTATTAATTTTGATGGATTTAGTCCTGCTTCCTCCACTTTAAGTGCTATTTAAATATTTATTAGACTAATCCATAAGTTGAGTTAGACACGGGAATTTTTTTTGCCCTTTTAATACTTCGTCTATAATAAATCATTGCGTTTCTGTGGGAAGTTTTGGTAGCTTTGCTTGCATTAGGTTTCATTTCTTGCGTCTTCTTTTTCCATTTTTTATTTTCCATTCTGAATGATAGGTCTATACATATATATATAATACCTTCTGTTTGCTTGGCTGTCGTTGAATTCTGTCTTTATTTTTTTTCGTTCAAATCTTTTTTCTCCTTAGTTGGCTGAAATCAAGAAGCCACTTTAGTTCGATTTGGTTTTTGTGCGCATGCAAGTATATAGAAATATGTCAAAAAAAAAACGCTTGAAATCAGGCTAATGATTGAGTAATGGTTCGAATTAAATTCGACCTATGTAGATGTATAATAGAGCGAAGGAAGGTTCAAGAAGAAATAGTTGGTATTAATTATTTTTGCTTTTTAAACGATTTTGTTAAATTTTTGTGTCCTATTATAGCGGAGTCGTGTCAAGATAACCATCAGAAATAGGTTTTTGCTTCCATGCAGTTTTTATTGTCAGTCTTCACTGTATGAAGAAGTCTACCAGACCAGGCCAGAGTAAAGCTGAGAAAACATCGATTTTTAGACCGATGCATCGATGTTTTCATATGAAAAAAATCGATGCATCGGTCTGAAAATCGATCTTTTTCGAAGCTCTAGTCCAGAGGGTAAAAAAAAAAACTATTGCTCTCTCATAATGTTCGATTTTTTTTCTCATTACTGTTTGATAGTGATGATCTGGAGATCTGGAGATATGGAGTTCAGAAAACTCTCATCCGCTAATTTAAATAGATCAAGAAAATCGCAACTGCTATGGAACATATTCATTTTATGTTGCTTTTTCCGTTTGAAGAGTCAATGTATTTGCAAGTCTTGCGTCGTCTTCGTCGAGTGATGTCTGTGGAACCTCCGGCATCTTTTTTTAAATGACTTAAAGTCCTTATAGCGGTTCTTCTCACACTATAATGCGGTTTAAGTTTATTCTGAAAGACCATATTTTGAAAAGAAACCCTAACCCCAACTTTTTCTACCGAATCTCTAAACTCTCACAACAAATCTTGAATTATATGGATTTTATACCGAATTACCCTGTTAAACATTAATTCAGTTTGTACCGTGCCTGTAGTTCCATATGGGGTGACATCGACATTAGCAAAAAGTTCTGAATTGCTTCCTTGAAGCTTGTCTTATTTTTTTCGTGTAGGGTATTTTAAATCATTTCATTAAAAATTTCTTCATATTTTTGACCTCTCCATTGGTCTGCAGCCAGTGAGGGGGTGTAGTTCTCTGTACTATTCCACATTATTGGAAAAATTCCTGGAAACTTGTGCTAACAAACTGTCCACTGTCTTCTCAACACCTTCAGATAACACAGCTCTGTAAAAATTTTCTTCAGCCTATCGATGGTGGGTTCGACCGAAGGAATTTTAAATCCATATACTTTTATTAACAATCAATCAAGACAAGACATTATATGGCAGAGAGCCTAGTGAATCAGTAGCCACTAAAATCCATGGACCATTTGGGAAAACAATTCTTCTCATTGCCGGAATATTTGCTTGAGTTACCAAGATATCAAGTTCTCCGCATCTTGATTTATAAGAGGCCACCATACTTTGGATCTCAATCCGGGTGACCCTCATTTGCTTATAGTAGAATTTTTGGTCTTATTACCGAGTTCCTCTGAGCATCACATTTCCGGCCTTTGACAGCTCAAAACAAAACCGATATAAGCTATTTGATGTTGATGAATCCCATGTACCATTTTGAGGGAACATCATCAGCATTTTTGATACTTTCGGCAATTTTCGAGATTGCAACTAAAGCTGCGTTCACCTTTGAAGTCACAACAAGTTGAAGGAGTTAGTTTGCATAGTCGGGATAGGGAATCGGCAATATTTACTCTTCTAGCTTTGGATGATGGCTTAAAAATTGTCTTTAGAGGCTTGTGGTCGGTTACTAGCTCAAACTCTAAACTGGGTTGGTACTCATAGAATTTTGCCACTGCCCATACTAAAGCCAAAATTTTTCTTCTCAGTCTATGAATACCGCTTCTTCACATCTATTAAACTTTAGCTCGCGAATGAAAATATATATTCGACTTCTGCTTTCCGTCGAATTCGGTTGAAACAAGAAAGACTAGGGATCTTAGCCAAACATAATTAAAGATTCTCAAAAGTCTTTTCCTCCATTGAACCCCAAACAAACTTTTAATCTTTCTTAAGTAGCCGTCTCAAAGGCTACTTAGCTCTGGAATGAATCTTCCAACATATGTAATCTGTACTAATAAACTTCCTATTTCCTCTTTATTTGTCGCGGTACGCTATTGAGGCAAGTTTATGCATTGGTCTCTTCGTCAGTTGCAAATTTTAACATTGGTCTAAACTAGAGCTTGGAAAAACATCGATTTTTAGACCGATGCATCGATGTTTTTCATATGAAAACATCGATGCATCGGTCTAAAAATCGTTGTTTTCCCAGCTCTAGTCTAAACTAAATTTGCCATTCACTTAAAATGTTCTACGCTCTTATTTTCTCTATCGATTGAAAGATCGATCGATATGTTTCAATTTATCGATAATTTTTGATTTAAACATTTAGATTAGCAAATGATTACTCATTTTCAGGCTGCAATTTTTTTATATATATGTACTTTTTTTTAATAGAAACTTACCATTTTCGATAGTTTCCTTTGCACAGGATATTATTTTGCCTTTGCGACGACGTAAATTCGATTCGAAATTATTATCATCGGTGAAATAGTCAATGTCAAGCCCAGCATCGTCGACACCGGCTGTTGTCGTCTCGTGCATAACATCCTCCGACAATTGTCGCTCGAAGGAATAGTCACCAGTTACACCGGCTGTTGCACCAGCAGCGCCAGTACCAACGGCACCAATGCTGCTGCTTCGGCCGCCGTGTGCTAAACTTTCGAAACTTTTATTCATTGCGCTGAATGCCAATAAGGATGTAGTAAATATTTTCCTTTTGCTTTCTCTCTATTTATAGAGTTTTCTTTTTATTTGCTTCATATATATTAAAAAATATGCATTGGATAGAAATATACACATTTAGGGGTGAGCTTCGCAGCGCACAGTTCGATTATTTTAACAGACGGCAGTTGCATTCGTTGATAAATTGTTATTTATTATGTTTTCCGATTTAGCGGATGTCTTTTTTGTTATTTGCTGGAAATGTATGAAAAGTGTTTTTAGATACATTCTGTGCGAGGTTAAAGGCACCATAAATAAGCGAAGACCGGCGACGAGTTAATTTAACTTGAGTACAGACAAATGGACAGTGCCCAACCAGCCTTTTGTCTGCTACATGTATAACTTATGTGTTCGTTGTTATAATATTTACTTATATTTAAGCTATTAATTAGGACTAAAGGACTATTGATAGTAATAATCTTTAGTGCTAGTCAAATGACATAGAAGTCTGCAGGGAATGTTGTTGCAGGTGCGGCTATACATTGGGCTATTGCTATTCTAAAATATAAACAGTAAGAAAATAGAACTGAACTTGCCTAAACAACAACGAATTATTGGTGCACTACAAGATTTTGAAATATATATTCCGAAAATATAATAACATCAAGCTTTTCCGTAATACTAATTGATTTACTTGAGGCAAACAACGTTACAAACTTCTTAAACATTATTTCAAGCCGAAAAAAAAACCTCATCGACTACGGTAAAATGTGAATCTATAATTCTAATTAAAAGAATAAAAAAAAATACTGAGCATATTTATACGTAAACTTATAATTAATCATCACTTTTCATGCAATCCACTAAGCCTAATAGTAATGATAAGCTATTTATGTATATAGACTAAAATCCATTTGAATGGTTCAAAGTAAACTTCCAACATAAACAAATAATAAAATACTTATGTTCCACTTTTAAAGAAATTACATTTAGTCAAACAGACGGCGGCGCAAAGAAATCAAAACATGCAATGCACGCAAAGCCAACCACTAAACCAAAGGAGCACAGCTTACAGCAGTAGGACATATAGAGAACGAACACATCCTTGGCGCCCGCTTAAACAAGAAGTATGCAGTATTAAAAGAATATACAAAAGGAATCTAACGCCGTCGACATTGCCAGTAACACGCATCGCATATTTGTGCCACGCGATGGCGTATGAAGAAACGGAAGAAGCACGAGACCTCATCGAGTGGGTGGGCAACTAGCTATGTTCCAATGGAAGAAAGCATGAAAAGCAAGAAATGAATGGAAAAAAAAGAGATGGTATAATGCAGAGAAATGCCAGCACAGCCGGCGGCATAGAAGCTGCTGCTGTTATAACTAACAAAATAAAATACGCTAAGCATGAGGAGGACGGACGGCAGAAGACTATTCGTATTGTGACGACTATTTTTATGCATGTAGAAGAGTAGACATGGGGTGGCGGGTTTGCCGCCGGCAAATATTGAGTTTTGTTCAGTTAGCAGAACGGGTGGCGAATGGTGTTACGCTAGCGAAAAAAAAAAATTAGACCAACAAATTTAAACACCCCCATTGTTGGCTAGTATGAAGTTGTGGTGGTTACTTTTAGCTGCGACGTTAGTGCCATGGTATTTCTTTTAGCTGGAAAGTTTCTATGTATATTTAAAACTTTTGAGAAATACGAATTTACTATGCGCTGCAGAAAGCATCTTCTAAGAAATATAAAGCTTGGAGAAGGTTTTTCCATAAAAATATTTACTTGCAGAAATGGAAGCCAATTTACTCAGTTTGAGTAGCAATTTCATATGAATCTATATAAAGAGTACTTCTACCATTTATAGGCCACCATAATAGACATCATATAATAAGCTTCACCGAGTAACACCTTCGAAGTTTTAAATTGTATAAGATATCACAACAGAACAAATAAATACTTCGAAGCAGCATTGGTTGAACGTTTCAAAGTAATGTCAGGGATTTTCTGCATCATTTTAAAATTATTGGTGCAACATGAAGACATCACCATACATGAGTTTTCCAAAGAAGAAAAGTAATTGTGACTTTTTTTCTTATACTCTTAACATATACGTCGAATAATGTGCAGCCTTATTGCATCGAGTAAGCAATAAAATGAAGAAGAAAAAAGTTCTTCTTCGAACATGACAAAGCATCGCTGAATCATAATTCAATGAAAGCAATGACAAAAACTGAATTTAAATGCTTCTGCATCTGCCGTATTCTACAGTTTTGGCTTCCTCCAAATTTTTTATATTACCAAACATGAAGAAATGGTTTGGCGCTAAGAGAATATCAACCTACAAGGAAGTTAATTGGGTTTCAGAAACGAGAGAAATTTTTGGAAAGCTTCAAAAAAAAAAACGGAACACCATAGAATTAAATGTTTCGAAATAAAAAGAAGTTTTTGCTGCAAAATAAAATTAAGTTTACCCGAAAATAACCAGAAAGCACCCTGAAAACGAGATGCACTTCACTTCTTTAAACTTGGTTTGGGTGCTGTATTTCAATATGGATTCCATGGGAAAAATTTTATTAGAATAAACCGTTAGATACACCAAATTTCTGGTGTTTCTTTATAAATAAAAAAATCAAAAATGAGGCCGGTTTGTATGGAGTTAACACATTTATTTAAAATACATTCTCTGAAGAACGAAATAAGGAGTCTAAATATACAGACTAGAAGTATATCTCTTATAGTCTTCATGGTGAGGAGTATATGCGGAGAGTAATTTACCATAAAAGATTCTAGTATATAAACTATATAAAAAAAAAATTTTAAACACTTTGTTTCCTTTTTATAAAAAAAAAATAAAACAAATACCACACATCTTAATGGAACATACTTCTTCTGAATGAAACGACGTCACCTGCTGTCTGTTGCATACCTTTGAATAAACTTATTATATACTTCTTCACACTATGAGCAAAGGGTATACTATAAATATTGAAAGCGTCTGCAAGTGTTGAGATGGTGGCTGAAATAGTAGTCGACTACAAGGACGATGCAGACGTTAAGTCTGAACTGCCTTTGAACTGCTACGACTAACACTACCAACAACAACAACTAAAGCTTTATAAAAAGGACAACTTGTGTTATTTATTTATTATTATTTTCTTCGCAATATAAAACAACTTTTTATATGCAATTCTGTTTGAAAAGTAAAACAAAGCAATTAAAAGTATTTCATTATTCACGCAATTCACTTTTTCTCCATTTTATTTTCGAATCATTTTTTGTTTTGTTAGCTCAAAAGGCATTGCGCTTCTTTCTTATTTCATAATCACTTTGCATTTAGGTTAAACAAACACAGTGACACACCAACACTCACACACACACACACACACAGTCAGACAGACAGCTAGACAAATGGACGGACAGTGGAGCAACGCATTTTTAATGTTAAACAATTTTAGTTTATTTTTTTTTTTAGCATGAATTTCATAATTCAATTAATTGCTTCGATGCCAATTCGTTGCACATTATTTGTAAGAAGATTTAATTAAACACAAAAAAACAACAAACTACCGCGTTATTTAAATGAACGCATATTATCCTTATACATGCGCAGGATGCGTCTATGCGTTTACAAGTACCGTTAAAGACTAAACGTGTAAGTGGGGAAAATCCACCAAAATCACCATAGAATATGTTGAATTTGGCGCACGAGGTCCTTCGTTGTATCCGAAGTGTCTTCGGGAGTCTCAACCGGTTCCAAAACGAGTTTCTTACATGTTTCGGACTCGTGTCTAACCGGTTCGCAAAAAGTCAGCATGACCACTCATGACCAACATGAATTGTTGGAAAAAGACACGTTACGAAAACGGGGACGACATTGCAAACTTTTAGTTCACTCTGTAATGTCCTCAAAAGAGATTTGCAACATCAGCTGTTCTTGGCCTATAAAGGGTCTCAAGCTGACTGGTCAGCGCAACTGTGACTGTGATTTCCAGTCACTTTTATCACTATCTGCAGTCACACACTTTATGATGACAGAATAAACATCGTAAAGCCAATGATGGGGTCTGTTGTTGTTGAGAAAAACGTTACAGCGCATTACATGGTGGGAGGAAGGGTTAAAATTGGGCTACGTAATACTTGAACGACCCCTAGGCTATTAGTGAAACTTCTTTAGATACGGGTGTAAGCAAAATTCGCTGCTGACGTCGAGCAGGATAATGTTTGAAAGATCAAGTCGTAATATTATTGAGTTAATTGTGAATACATTTTGAAGTAAAACTTCTTTAGGCACGGCAGGGTAAGTAGGCGGAATGAAAGCACAAACCGAGACAAAAACCGGGACGGCTTTGGGGTGCGAGTGCTACCAATACATACATACATCACACCCGTTACACCATGGTACAGTCGCACCAGAGAAAAAATCGTGCAAGCATTAGCTCCTATTCACTCCACCAAAGCTGATGAGATCGTTTCACAGGAGCGACTGTACTGTATATGTGGAAGCTAGCTATAGAGGTGTTTGGCTCAACTACTTTTGTCGGACATTCTCATTTACGATTAATGACGAAGTTTGGAGTACAAATATGCTGGTGAATAGAAGTATATAGTATCATTGAAGTATGAGCATGGATTATTATTAAAAGATCATTTATAAATAATACGTAGAACAGGAAATCCATTGTGGAACTTTAGCAAATACTTCACAAAAAAATTATTGAATAACATTTTTGTGCAATTTTCCAACAAAGTAAGGTAGTGATGACAGTTCAATGCTTCGTTAATAAGCTTGGTTGGAGATTTGATTTCTTGAATACAAATTTAAGTTACCATGCAAATGGAATGCATTTACAATCAATCGCTGTAAAATTCAAAATAATTAGTTAAATTAATTGCAAATTTTATCAAATTATTTACACCTTACACTTACACCTTTAAACTCTTTGTCCAAAGTGATACGCAACGCACTAACAACGTGTGGCTCAAAGAGAATCAGCTGCGACAAGTGATCACGCCAAAATTTTATATTTCTATAATATTCGTAATCCAATGTTGTTTCCAATTTTATTATGCTACGAGCGACTCCCGATAAAAACTTTACTGTCAAACAGTTGATGTAGAATGGTTGACGTAATAAGACATTCTTTAATTTAATTGCTTCTATATAACAGAAACGACTCGTTTGTGATAAATCATCACGAAATGCTGTCCTGTCATGTGGGCAAATCGCATTGCTATCAGCATTGCATATTGGAGCAACGAATCCATTTACTTGCATTGGAACAGAAGCGCATCTGAAGTCAACAGCAAAATCTGCTAAAACAAATTCCTGAAATGAAATTTTATTAATAAAATAAAATGAAAAATCAACAGAATAAAGTGACCTTCTCGTAGTTCGTGCAGGCAATGTATATGTAGCGCACGGGACGCACATCAAAATATATATGTTGTTTCTCCCAACAATTATATACACTATAATCCACAATGCGACACCATTCTATTTGATCCTGAGATACTTCTATATAATATGATTTAAAAGTATATAAGCCAAGGTTCAATGTTAAATAGTTTATATTTTTTTCCGAGTGTAATTTAAATAGAATTGAACCATTGATAATTTTTTTGTCACTATTTTTCCAAGCGTAACCCAAGCCGCCGTTAGTTTCAGAAACTATTTCACATTTCATTTGTTTACGTTGCTTATCTCCCTTTCTATATGGTAGACATTCTAAAGATGTTATTTCTTCGATAATGTTATCGATTTCAATTGGCGCAAGAAGTCCACTGGTTTGCACTGTATTTTTTAATTCATTGACTTGCATCAGTGTAAAACGGACGTGCGAGAGAACGCTCTGTGTATGGGAAAAGAAATGTAAAATAGTTTGTTGAAAGTTTTTATTTTTCTTTAGTAGACAACCTTTACATCCGCTTGTGTTCGAGATTCGCCCCAGACTAAGACAGCTTTGAAGATATCCAACTCGTAGACGGCGAATTCGTCACTTTTAAACAGCTCACAAATTACATCCTACAATTAGAGAAATATTCTTGCTTATAGAACCGTATTTTCATTATCCTTTTAATCGGAAAACAATTACCTTTGAAAGTGATTTTAACTCCTCGCGTTTCTTAAATAAATCGAACGCATTTTTAGCCATGTACTCAGCTACTTCCGCGAATAATTTGGTCTTACTATGTAGATGTAATATGCTTAGAATTTTAAAAGCATTATTCAGATTTACACGCTTGGGCAGGCTGGCTAGAAGAACTTCGGATAGTCGCTCAACTCTATATTCATCTGCCAAGCTGAGTGTATTGTAAATTAAATCGTCCTTGAAGTTCACCACTGGTTCTGTAGTTCCAGTGTAAAGGTACTTCAATATAATTTTAAATGCTTCCACATCAACTTCGAGGTTTATTTCCTTCTGATTTGATTCGACGAAACTACCCAAAAGCATTCCACGAAAATATTCGCAATTTGCGCTAAGAATAAAACGATGTGCTGGTAGACGTTCCCCAAGCACGTTGAATGTAACATCTGACAATTCCGTACTTAGGCACAAATCTTTTATTCGGTTTGCAAAGATCTCTAAAAATATTTTTAAGACGTCGAAAGTAATTAGTATAGAAAAAAGTACAGTTGTTCTAGTTTATGTCGCTTTCTATTTTTAGATGACGCTTAATTTTACTCAAATTAATATAATTAATGCTTTTGATAAACGTCTGGTTAATGATTTTTTACTCACCTGAATGGTTTATGTATTCCATTGTATTTTCTGCCGTTAAGCAAGATGTTCTTCGTCTGTGTCTAGCTTTTGGCAGTAGTTAGTCATTAGAGGTTGATTGCCGTTTTATTTTGTTGGGCATATATGTACATATATAAATATGATTTGTTTTTTTTTTTTGCACTACTTTTTATATCGACGTTTGCACAAAGATAATGCACCTGAAAAGTGATTCAGTTTTTCACGGTTTCTTATCTTTTTTTATTCACACGCGGCTTATCGGTTTTTAGTTGCTTACTTTAGGCGGTTTTGCTTTGCTAAAATTAAATTTACACAACAAGAGTTACAATACTACGTAATTCTTTATTTTAGACTTTGTTGCCTGTCTGTAAACGTATAAAAAAAGAAATTTTACAATAAGCTAAAAAAAATTAACAAACTGCAGGCGCATAACTTAATGCACAAAGCACTAGAGTTGCAAGTCTGTCGATGACATCATTCATAGTTCGATGTTTTTGATACAATCGATATTTATCTAAGTCGATAACATGTCGTCATTTTAAAACTTCTTTTTCTAAATAATAAGGCTAACTTGAAGTCGAGCAAACTGTTTACTTCTGTTAAATAAAAAGTCTGCAGATTTTTTGTTTATATTTTTATTATATATGATTATACATGGTAATATATATTTAAATGGAATATAAAATATGTGCATATAGCTGAAATGTATTTATATAAACTTTTAAAATAGTATTTTGTTTGTTCAATGTTTAAAGTGTGTTGTTGTGTATTGATTATAATGGATTTAAATTTGAAAATGTTTAATTTTTTTAAGATAACGTAAAAGTTTCTTTAAATATTTTTCCAAAAGTGTTTAATGTTATATTTATGTAATTTTTAATTTAAATGTTTACTTTTATGTAATTTTTTTCATAATTTTCGTTCTTTGTGCATTTTTTCGTTTGTCTTAAGCAAATTATTTATATTTTTTAAAAAACTTCGCTCTAATCTGCACAATTTTTTTTAAGAGCATAAAATATTTGTGAATTTATGAAACAAAAAATATTAATATTACATAAATGTGATTATGATTAGTTATTATTTAAAATATTAATATTTCTAAACTGTTTCATAATTAAAGATGCTTATTAAATTCTACAAAAAACTTAAATGCTTAATTCAATGCAGCTTTTTTTTTTTTAAATATCTTAAATGTAAATATTTAATGCTGTTTCTTGTATTATGTGAAGTGTGGACAAATTCTTATTATGTTTCATTTATATAATAACATTTCAATTGAAATATTTTAGCGTGTTTCAATATAGAAATTATTCATTCATTACTTATATATGTTATTCTTTTCTTTTACATAATATTATATACATTAAATTATGCAAACCAACTGTTCAAGTCTTAACTAAAATAATTAATTAATAGCTAAACGTCGTTAAGGCACTTAACATATAATATAAGAGTCGGTGGTTTATTCTTGTGTTTCAGTTTGCATTTGAATTATTAATTAAAATATATATTATGTATTTTTTAAATATAGTTTTATATATTTTTATATTAAAACTAAAAAAATTTAGTACATTTGTATTTATTTAATGTTTGTTGTTGTCTTACTTTACTAATTAAAGATTTTTAAAATTTTACAAATATCTTTTTTATTTATATATTTTAATTGTTTTGTTTACATATATATATTTTATTTGTTGTTATATAGTACCCATTAATATATTTATTTTTATAAATATATATTTGAAATTAAGTATTTATATTACAACTGGGAAAACATCGATTTTTAGACCGATGCATCGGTCTAAACATCAGTGTTTTTCCAATCTCTAATTTATAGATTTCATTAAACCCGTTTTTATTTTTTGTTGTTTAAAAAAAATATTTTTATATTATATTTATAAAGAAATGATTTTTTTTTTATTATTACGCTTATTTTATATAAAGTTATTTTTAATGTTATTTTATAAAAAAAAAAATTGATTTTTTTTATATATATGTATTTTATTTGTGGTTATATAGTACGATTTTTTGTTTTATTAAACATAATTTTTTTTTATGATTATTTTTAAATTGTCTGTATATCATATACGAAAACTTTTTATTTAATACCCAATATTTTAATTTTGTAATTTTATAATATAAATCATGTATTTATTTTATATTTATTTTCAATTATTTTTTATGTCATATTTAAATCTTTATTTTATTTAATTTATTTATTTGTTATATAAATTTTATTGTGTAAGTTTTATTACAATTTTTGTTTGTTTATTAGTAATTTGTATTAAATTATAAAATATTTAGTTTATTTTTATGATCAGACGTTCTCTTTTTTTGGATTCTTATTCGTGTTTCTTTGTAGTTTTATAATTTTTTAAGTAAATTTTTTAATAATTAGAATTTGAAGAGTTTTAAGTGCACTCTTCGCATTAATTTTTGCTGTGAAGTGTTTCACTGTGTATAGTTTTTAATTGTTTTCTTTTTAAGGTTTAAATGTTTTTTTTTTTTAATGAAATAGTTTAGTGTTTTTTTTAAACATGTAAAAAATGCAAACCGTTCTTTTTTATTTTAATGCGTAGCTTGTGATTATTTTTTAAATTATGAAATGCGTAGGGTGCATTTTTTATTTAATGATTAAATGCGCGTTTTTTATAATTAATGCGTTTTTTTTTTAAATTGTTTTTTATAGATTTTTTTTTGTTTTTAAGATTTTTTTGTGATTTTTTTTTTTTGTTCTTTTAATTGTTAAATGTAAGACGATATCTTGTTATCGATTTTCCGGTTAAATTTGTATATGCTTATTCATCATTTTTTAGGGCGAAGAGGGGAATGCATGTGTATGAATGTTAATTTTAGCGACTGTGTTTAATCCCAATCTGCTTCCGCCTCAAAGCAGCCGCCACCAGCAGCAGTCTGCAAAATTAAATAATTTATTAATAAATAGAATTTGAATTGAAATAGAATTCCAATTTTGTTCCTTACATGGCTGCGCACATCAACGACACCAAAGCCGTTATTTACATCATCACCACCGCCGCCACCCGACAAACTGCGCAAGAATTCAGGCACCTCTTGTTTGGCGCCCTCCAAAATCTTCACAAGATCAGCAGCAATAGAGCTATCAGCATCCGGATCAAAGAACGAAGTTGCTTGCCCACTATTACCGACGCGACCGGTACGTCCTATGCGATGCACATAATCATCAATGGACTGCGGCATATCGTAATTGATAACATGTTGCACATTTTTTATGTCCAAGCCACGTGAGGCCACCGACGTAGCAATCAAAACCTTCATTGTACCGTTCTTGAAATCACGCAGTGCTGTCTCACGTTGACTCTGTAAACGATCGCCATGTATGGAGGTTGTCGGAAATTCAGTTTCCGAGAAGAATGAGGCCAGAAAATCCGCACCGCGTTTAGTCTCCACGAAGACAATTGTGCCCTCAGCTTTTTCCCGCAATATTTCCTAAAAGCAAATTAATAAATCAAAATAAATATATATATTGTGCGTGTGCCACCAACCAACACCAATATCACTTACCAGAAGTTTCGCACGTTTGTTGAACTTGTTCACCTCCAGTACTTGCTGCTTGACATCGGCGCAAGCACCGCCCACTGCACCGACAGCAACAAATACATAGTTGGTGAGAAACTCGCCCGCCAAACGTTGTATATCTTCCGGAAATGTTGCGGAAAACATCAAAACTTGACTATCCTTGCACATCGTCTCATGACTCATTATGGACTTGGCTCTATCAAGAAAGCCCATATCCAGCATGCGATCGGCCTCGTCGAGTACCACAAAACGTGTATCCTCAAAGGTTAAAAAAGCACGATTAACAAAGTCCATCAGACGACCAGGAGTGGCGATGAGCACATGACAGCCCTTTGCAACGTTCTCATTTTGGTACTTGAAGGAAGTGCCACCGTAAACAATGCTTATCTTCAAATATGACCCATGCGAGAATTTCCTGGCCTCATTGAAGATTTGTACAGCTAATTCTCTGGTCGGCGATATAATGACAGCATGTGGTTTGCCAATACTCAGCTCCCTGCCCTCTTCCAAAATATTCGACAGTATAGGCAACAAAAATGCAGCCGTCTTACCAGAGCCAGTCTGGGCGCAAGCCATCAAATCACGTCCAGCTGCAATAACGGGTATGGACACTTTTTGGATTGGTGTCGGTATCTTGTAACCCGATTTGACGACATTGTCGACGACAATCGAGCGAAGTGCAGCATCCGTGAATAAATTAATGGCTGGCGGTACGTTCTCACCAGAGACCTAGTGAACATTTTTGAAAACATTAAATACATAAGATAAAGCGATAAGAAAGAAATTGTGCTTGACTTTGAGTTGCCATTTACCGCCTGTACATAAATTTGTTTGCTGATTATGAGCGCGGGCTTAACTCCAAGTGTTCTTCAGTTTCTTCACTTCACTTACCTTCACTGGAATGTTTTCGTATTGTGCGAAATTGATGCCCGTTGATATGCCACTATTGAACATCTCATTTTCATCATCAGTCGGCTCCGGTGGTATATAGAATTCACGTGGCTTCTCCGACTTGCCATCTTCACCGAAATCATCTTTTTTATTGAAGTCATCATCACCGCCGAATTTACGACGACCGCCACCATCACCATCGCCACGATCACGGAAGCCGCCGCGGCGTCCACCTTTGAAGCAGCAGCCAAATTATTGATACAGATTACAAAAACAATAAACACTTAAAACTAAATATAAATATTTTTGTTGTTGTACATTTTACTTATTCTAAAATTTCAAACTAAACCTAAAAAAAAAATATGGTCAACGCAAACATTCCAACTAACGCAACGAAAAGATGCGTCCGTCACTGCTTAAATTTATCAAATTCATGCCCTTAAGCTCAAGCAGAAATTTAAAAGCAATCGCCGCTTGAAAACGTGTTTGTATAAAATTGCAACGTTCAAGATTCACTTCCTGCTGGCAGACTATTGCCTTTATAATCGCATGTTTAACATGCAACTTAATCGGATCTTCTTTGATTATTAAATCCGGATCAAAAGTATAGCTGGCCGGTAATGTGGGATAGCAACGAGCATCGGCCGTAACCTGTTCCGCCTCAGTCAAAGTGCGTGCATGATTTTCTATGAGTGTAGCATTGTGTTGCACCAACATTTCACGCACAAGTGGTAAATTATCAACAAGTGTGGAAATTGTTTCGGAATTCTGTATTAAAAACGTATCATGTTCAGCCTGTGCAGCGGCACGTGCAACCACCACATTTGCTGTTTCGTCTATTATGATTTGCTGTTCAGCAGAACCTTGGCTAGCAGCCAACGCTTCGCTGACATCTGCTGCTGGTAGATAGACAGGAGCATTGGTTTCCATATTTATAACAATTTGCTGCTCTCCTCCGTGTTCAATAATGCTGGGTACTGGCGGTGTTGTAATACTCAATTGCTCGTTAGCATCTTGCAACAAAATCGGTGGTATAAGCGCTGCTAAAACTGCTTGTGCTTCATTAAACTGTGCCGCCGGAGCCTGTGCGGCGGGTGTTGGTGTTACTTCTTCTCGTGGACGACGACGTGCTCTACGACGACGACGGTGATGTGTTGGTACATTTAACTGGACATATGGTACATTTTCGACACGCGCACGTAATGTATCATACCAATTGCGACGATAGTCTTCATGCAGCGGCGGTGCAGCAGCAACTTGCACAACTGCCTCATGCTGTAATGTTGCGCCATTGATGTTTGCTAAGTGTTCACCATTAGTTTCCATTATTATATTAGGCTCTTCAAAAATATCTTCAATACTCGGAGCAACAACATCAGCTATAGCCGCTGCTGCTGCTGCATTGTTCGACACAGTTCCATTGACATCAGCAGCAACTGTTTCAGTTGTTAAAGCATGTGTACGTTGATGTTGTGGTGCAAGCGATGATCTTATAAACGGCGTCGATGAATGCATTGCCGTTTGTCGCTGTCCAAATGTACGTCTATATTGTTCATCCTCCTCGCGTATGGCTTCCAAAATGTTTCTACTACGTATTAATGGTGCTGCTGCATCTGACGAGAGAATATCACTAACACGTATGGGAGTTGTATTAGGTGTATCGGTGGCATCGATGCGACCAACGGAAGATATGTCGAATAAAATATCCCTAGAATGCCTGCGTAGTACATATAATACAGCAAAAAAAATGGGACGATTAAATTAAACGTTTAGCTATATTCTTTATCTTTACTTAAGGGAGCAACAGAGGTGCACGCTACAGCAATAGTATAAGCAGGAAGTGATATTATTTTAGAAGAGTAAAGTCACTTAAATGATATAAAATGTTTGAATTTCGAGCAATGAAGAGTAATATTGGCTTGTTGAAAAGTGTATAAGAATTGCAACTGCGATAGACTAAAACAGTCATTGTAGCCCAGGCCCGACACATATGGTCCTTTAGAAAACTACAAAAAAAAATAAACTAAGAAGGCTAGCTTTTCCTTTTCTCATTAACATAATTCACAGTTCAGTTCAGAATTCAGTTTTTCCTATAAATAAAAATATATATATACAAAAAAATTTACATGAATTCATAAACCAAAATCAAGGCCGTTGAGTAAGTCATATATTCAGGTAAGCCATAGCAAAATGCAAAACTAAAGACCAAGTGGTATAGTAGTATAGAAGGCACAGCAGCAGAAGAGAAACACAGTAAAATATTTTTAGATACAAGGTTTAGCATATACCCTTCAATGGTGCTGACACGCGCTTCGTCCTCAATACCGAATCCAGCAGCTTGCGGCAAAATCATCGCAGGTGTACAAGTATCCTGTGGCAATGCCACCAATGGCAACTGTGCTTCGGCAGCCATGCTTGTCGATGCTGCTGCTGCCGCATCAACAGCTAAATTTGTATCTAATCTTTCCTCTAGTTCACGATCTGAAAGTAAACGTCGCACCAATTGCTGACTGTTACTCGATGTACTGGTTGTTACGGTCTGACTCTGGCTGGAATCGTATGCACTTGTGGCACTAGCTGTAGCTGCAATAGGAGCGATGTTGCCATGACGTGTACGTTCGTATTGACGTCTCAGTGTCTCATGCGAGATGTCAGGCATTTCTGTATAAATATTCCAAATTGTACATTTATGCAGCGCTTTCAGAGGTTTTGGATTAAGTTGAAATATCGACGAACCACGTACAATCGCTATCGACGGTAAAGCTTCCAATCTGGGTATTTGACCATCACACAATGGCTCATACTGTTCGATTTGTGCGTTGTCATGCATTGGATAATGTACAACTGACGGTGGAGCATCAGCTGCTGGAGCTGGAGGTGCAGCAACATTTTCACGTAATCTTTCTGAGCGTCGTTGACGTGTCGATGTAATAATTTTAGCTGCTTCATTAGCAACAGCTGTGTGTGTTGCCTTCGATGACGAATTTCGTTTTGGCTTTGGCGCAGCGGCAGCTGCACCAGTTGTGTTTACATGTATGCTACTCATATCACTTGCTATCAATTCCGGCAATTCTGGTATACCCGATAATTCATCCAATATATTTTCGGGTAGATTAAACATATCAACTGCTTTTTCAGTGTCAGTTGCTTCGGTCACAAGTTGCGGCGCAGCAGTGTTGTCAGTACTCGAATGTGGTCTTATGTGTAAAGATGCTGAAGTGTACATCAACTGAGACGACATAGTACCAACAGCACCATCACGTTGCATTTGTACACTCGATATTGATGGGTCCTCTTCTCCGCGGTTTAGCTGTATCAGCTGTTGCTCAACATGCATTTGACTGCTGTCGTCTTGTGCAAAAAAATTATTAATTTCATTTATTAGCTCCAAATTAGTTTGCGGCATCTTTCTTTGTGTGTCTATCGCGCTACGCGCGGAAGCGGAAGACAACTCTTGCCATTCCTGCAGTACATGCACTCTATAGGCTTTCATTAGATAGTCTAACAACTGTTTCGCTGACAATGGCGTATTATAATCCAAAATTTGTAGTTTTTGTAAAAACGCTTCCACAGTTGTGCGTTCATAATTATGAGGAATAGTTAGTAAAGTAGAACGGTTACAACTATTAACTAAATTAGTGGTAGGAAGAACATGGATGCTGACTACAAAACAAATAAAAGATAAAATTAAATAGTCAAATATATACATAAAGCACTTATTAATAAGCACAACAACAATAATAATAATGCAAAACAATTCCACTTACCTCCATCTTCACCATCGCGGCGCGAACCACGTTCGAAGCCACCATCACGATCGCCACCAAAACCACGACCGCCACCTTCGCGGTTTCCAAAACCACGACCACCACCGCCTTCACGATCTCCACCAAAGCCACGACCACCGCGATCTCCGTAACTACGGCCACCACGATCTCCACCAAAGCCGCGGTCGCCACGATCTCCGTAACTGCGGCCACCACGATCTCCACCGCCTTCACGATCTCCACCAAAGCCGCGGACACCACGATCTCCACCGCCACGATCGCCCTTGTAACCACCACTGCTGTGTTTTTCAGTAGTTTTTGCATCTTCATCGCCCCAACCATCGTCGTTACCATTAGTTGCAGTTGTTGGGCCATCATCCCAATCAACAAATTCATCTTGTGCTGGCACAGCCTTAGCAGCCAAACTTATACCGGCAGCAGTCTATAGTAAAGAAAAACAATTTAATATTTGTTTGCGCTATTTTAGCTGTTATTACTTACATCTTCATCTTCCCAGTCAGCCATTGTTTTGCTTTCTTCTAAAAGATAGAGTAAAGGTACATTGTTAGCACGTTTCTTAAGTTTTTGTATAAGTAAATAAGTCTTATTCATAATTAAATTTAAATGTCAGCTAAGTGGCGGCAAAGACATTTTTTTTTTTTGGTTTTGGTGTTTATTTAAAAGTGAAAACATATGTTTCGAAAAAAAAACCATTGTGAATCTCAGACAGAGAGAAAACAGCTGATGTATGTATGCAGTGTTACCGACAAACAGCAAAGGGTGCCACAAACAGTAAATGGTTTATTACACAATTCAGTAGTTTTCCAATCAGAGCCTATTTTGACAAAGAAAAATTATACGAAGGATGTTTCGCCGTTTTCCGTTTATTTTATAAAAAATTCACATGGTACTGAGATTTCTTTGTCTATTTTTTATCTCAATCGACACCAAAGTATGCTATATAGCGGAAAGCTTAGTTTGGGTTTTTAAACAATGGAATTTGTGTCATTTTATGCCCTAAATTCGATCACAATTGCTGTTTTGTACAATGAAATATTGTCCTTGTTTAAATTACACAAATTGTTTTCTACAATTCTGGCTTCAAAGCGGCTATATTGTTTGCTAGATCGTCTGTCCTATCAAAACGATTTCAGTATGCAAAAGATATTTTTTTTTCGGTAAATTTTGCAATCAAATTGTTCATTCCGTAATATATAACTACCAAATATTTCTAGTAATGCCTATCCACATACTAAACCAAACCAATTAAGACGTTCTGGACAACAACTATGTAATGCAACACGGATTAACTAAACAATAAATCAAAATAAAATAACAGCAGCACAAATCTAAGCAATTTAAATACAAATTCAAATCGAACTGTAGCGCTGCTAACACAACAACAAACGCTCGTTGTTGTGGGAACAGTGTTCCACAATTTTCACACGGTACGCACAAACAATGTGAGTGTCAAATATATTTATGCCTTTTTATATGTATACCAAAAAGCAGCATGCTTTTTCCATACTTAACTCGCTGTTGTTGTTGTAATACTTTTGGCATGTGGTATTCTTGTTCTTCTAACTTTGTACTCTCGTTCCATATGCTTGTGCAGAAGAGGTGAAGAGACGACGGTTGATTTGCAAGCGAGTAAACGACAAAAATTAAGGTTAGAGAGCAGCGCATAGCAAGCAAGCAAGCACGACGACGACCACAATTACGACGAGACGAAAAAATATTCTTTTTCGTCGGAAAAGCACACACGGGCGGTAGTGCAGCGCAGCACAAGTTTTTCAAGTGAATTTTCCATCGAGACGAGACAACGCAACGACGACTACGACGAATTTTGTTCGTGTACACAGTGTAGAAAACGCAAAAAAACGTGCAGCAGAAAACTCGCAATCAATCAATAAAAAGAAAAACCAGCAGCAAGCATGGACAGCGCCGGTAAAAATCGTTATGAACTATTGTTCATGGACGACGATGTTGTTGGCGATCCATTAGATAATCTTGTTGCCAAGAAGAAGCAAGCTAAGACAGCAGCAAATACTGCTGCTACTGCAGCAACCCCCGCAACGACGTCGGCGCCAAAGGCGAAACAGAACTCGACAACGGCGGTGGCAGCTGGCGCGGGTGGTAATCGCGGCGGCGCTACAAGACCAAATCAAGCTGAAAAGGAAAATAAACCAGGCGCACTTAATAAAAATAATGATACAAATGCAAAACGTACTACTGGCGGCGATAATAAGCTAAATAACAACAACAATAGCAAACAAGGTGGGGCTGCTGCCAATAATCGCTCATCAGCAGCGGGCACTGGTAAACAGCAGCAAACACGTGAAACTGGTCAAGGGCAACAACAACAGCAGCAGCAGCAACGCAATGTCAATTTTAGACAACAAAATGGTGAGACGCGCGAACAACGCAATAATCGTCGTAATGCTCCACGCAATGAAAACGGTAACGGCGGCGGCGCTAATGTTGGAGCAGATGGTCCTACAAATCGTCCATTCCGCTCTGGTGATCGTCCACCGCGTAATCGTAATTTTGAAGGCGGTAATCGCAAACGTGAATTTGATCGTCAATCGGGCTCTGATAAAACTGGTAAGTAATTATTATTTAAAACATTAAAAGTTTGTTAATCAGTAGAAAAGAGTCTAGTAGTAGTACTAACTATAGCAGGGCGCAAAGGAAGGCCAGACGGCCACCAACAGGCAAATGATAACTCTTTGTATATATATATATATATTTTTGTACATGCGTACAGCAACAAAAAAAAATGTTTAATAATACCACAAAATGAACGACACCATTAAATAACAGTAATAACGACTATTAAATACGCTGTTCAATAATAATAAACAATTAGAATTTCGCGCATTTTTTCATTTTGTTGCATGACAAATTTATAATGTACTAAATATATCCATAGCCTTAAAAATTACAGTCATTTTATTTAATTTTAAAATTTAAAAAAAAAAAAACCTCTTCAAAATGGTAATCAAAGTCCAAACTGCGGTTCTAATAAATTATATAGCATTATATCTTATTCCATAGATATTTAAACTTTAACTGAATTGACTGCAAGCAGGAAGAGATTTAATAAAGCATAAAAAATGCTTTAAAAGGATTGTAAACGCATAAGTGACAAATTTTACCGACTACTGTAAATTCTTTTTAGCAGATGACGAAATTACGAAGTAAATTGTGAAAAATACCAAACACTAAGTTTAAAGAATCTAAATATTACTTAAGAACGAAAGAACTAAATGCACTATAGCTGTTAGAAGCAACTGCAAAGAACACATTTTCATTCCATGAACAGCAAAAAATTGAATTTACAAGTTATTAGAAAGTTCTGTCTCCAGAACATCTCGATTAAAACGTTTCTTCCTTTACTCAAACTCCACTCGACGAACTCAAATGCATTGCATAGGCATAGGGAAGTTGAAAAATTAAAAACATATACGGGGTAAAATTATATTCATCTTCTGTACATATATAACCCAGCCCGCCTTTTATTGGGAATATTATAAACAATTCAAAAAAATAACAAGTTAAAATTTTTAGAAAAACTATGGAAAATTAGCAACAGATTGCTTCTTCGTTGCGAGGGTGTATTGTTTATATGTTATGCGCAATAATTTGGTACAAAACCTTTAAGTTTTCAGAAAATAAATTTGATTCAATCTATGCAACTCAACTCTAGGACTTAGGTAAACCTTAAAAGAACGAATTGAAGCGGGTCTAGCGCCAAGCTGGCTAAATTTCTGCCAAATTCTTTACACGTCTAGACTATTTGTTAAAAGTATATGAGATTCCGGTTCATCCGTACTACACTTTGGCTGGCTGAAGCCAATTTCAAGAGTTTTTTATTTATAAGTTTGGAAGAAAATACGTATATTGCATACAATAGGGTTTACTTTGAAGAGTTTATATAATACAATAATTGGTTAATTTTCCGGTTACTTTTGCAAGAGAGGTTATATAGTTTATCAAGCATTTATATACATAAAAATTGTTCAATACAATATTTTACAAAACTTATCAATAAACCGCATGCAACACTGTACAGCTATAGGGTATATATACATATATAAGTATATATATATATATATAGAGGTGGTATATAAGCAAAGTTAGCGGCAACGACAACGGAACTCTATGGAAACGATATTTCGCTTTCGATCATCATTATGATATATATAAATATATAAATAGTTTTTCCTCCAATTTTTTTTTTTTTCACATACGCTGTGCGCGTTTTTTTTTTTTATCATATAGGCATGAGTATGCGTGCGACGGAACGACCGACGGACCGCACAATGTGCTGGGGGGCATTAGTGGGGGTGTAGAGAAAAAAAAATAGTTGATGGGTCGAGTAGGTGGAAGAAACGACAGACAACGCTATTGAATTCCTAGCTAGTAGCTAATAACATGTTATAATAATATTGTGACAGCGCGCGACCAATTTTTATTTTATTTAAAAAGAAAATGTAAAATTTTTTGCGCTTTCCGCTACTCTTACACATTTAACGCGTAACACGCATTTGTACGGTGATTATTTCTATTTCTTATCTGTCCAAGTACCTTTTTGCCGTAGTAGAGCTTGTTGCCGACTTATGTCCGTCTCACTATTACAATTTTTTATCAATCGCTCGCACAATGAGCGCCGAGCGCGGTAATCTAACTGAAAACAATTGCCGGAGTCATTGTTGGTAGATAAAAATAAAATATATATATATACTATATAATAATAGTGGTGGCAGGCTGGCTTTACCTGTGCCTATTACGGTCACCATTAACTGCTGGTGGTGCAGTAGCAGTCAAAAATTATGTTAATACGCGACAAACAAATCAAATTAAAGTTTGTGTATTATATATACAACACAACAACAAATGCTAATTCCAAAGTGAAATCTTAGCTGAATATATAAAAAAAATTACAGATACAATATAGAACGCTTAATATTTTTTAAATATTTAAAAATTAATCTTTACTCATTTCATTTCTCTTATTTTCTTCTCTCAACAAAACCAGGTGTAAAAGCAATTGATAAACGTGACGGCGCTGGTGCACACAACTGGGGCTCTGTCAAGGAGACCATCGATGATGTGAACAAGAACGACAGCGAGACCAGTGTCAATAACAACAATGCCGAAGGTACCAACGCTGAAAAGGCTAATGAATCCGGTAATGAGCAACAAAACGAACAGGCACCAGTTGAGGAAGAGACCAAAGAGCTGACATTGGATGAATGGAAGGCACAGCAACAACAGCGCATTAAGCCAACGTTCAATATACGCAAAGCTGGTGAAGGTAAGTTGTTGTATACGCGGTTCGCTGTTAAACTTGATTTAAATATTCTCTACAAAAAAAAAAAAAAAAACAAACCAGGTGAAGACACATCGCAATGGAAGAAAATGGTTGTATTGACCAGCAACAAAAAGAAGGAGAACGAAAGCGAAGAGGAACTTGAATACGATCCTGCCATGTATCCACAACGCGTTGGTCGTCAGCAGCGCGTGCTCGACATCCAATTTAATTTTAATGATGGACGTCGTGGAGGCGGTGGTTTCGGCGGACGCGGACGTGGTGGTCCACGCGGCGGCCCCGGCAACAACGGTGGTGGTCCACGTCAATTGAATGGCGCTGGTGTTGGTACCGCTGTTGGTGCCGGTGGCGATCGGCCGGCTGGCGGTGAGCGTGAGCGCGGTGATCGTGAGCGCGGTGATCGTGAGCGCCGCAGTGGTGGTGGTGGTGGCGGCGGCGGTGGTGCAGGCGCCGGTGCTGGCAAGCGCAATTTTGGCGGTGATAGGCAACACCAGAATGCAGCACCTAAGGTCAACGATGAACGTCAATTCCCAACCTTGTCTTAAAGCGCTCAACAATAAATACGAAAAAAAAAAAAAAGAAGCGCTAGTTGGAGGAGGAGCAGGAGAGCCAGTGTTGTAATGCAAAATAGTTTGAGTGCGAGGCGTGCATATTTAAAATAAAAACAAAAAATATAAAAATCTTTCGGTTGGTTTAAAGTTAAAATAATAAATTTTAATAGAGCTTTAGAAGACAAGTGCACATCCTTTTAGGCAGTTAATTTAACAATTACTGCGTTAAAACGAACAACAACCGCCCAAGTAAAGAAACAAAAATAATAAAATATAGAAAACAAAAGAAACCAACCTCTAACTAATAATAAAAAAATTAAATATTTACAAGCCAAAAGCAACAAAGTCAGTCAAGCGAAAAGTATAAAAAAAATATAATGCAGCAAATTGCATATGCCACGCCTCGGCTCCTTTACACACACAACCAACACACACATACCGGCAAAGGACGAAGAAAAAAATAGAAAACACATAAAAAGAGAAAAATCAAGCGAAAATACATTTTTAATTAACAACCTTATGTACATTTCATTGTTGGCAATACAAATTATTATTATTAAATAATAAAAACTATAAAAATAAAACAACAACAAAACAAGACAAAAGAGCAAAGATTTTCTTCTTTGGAGCAAGGTCTGTAGTAACAAAAACAACCGCAAACATAACATACATATATAAAAAAATGCATAAAGAAATAATGTAAATTATTTTTTAATATATATAACTCTCATCCACATATAAGCATAAATCTTAACAGATGCATCATTATATGAAAAACACATCACAGAAATTGCAACTGAGATTGGGCTAGGCTAAAGAAAAACCTCCTAACCAAGTTAAAGGGCGGCGCATCTCTCCCATACTATCGTACATTATTATTAAACAAAAAAAAAATGAAATTAACAAAACTCATCAGCCTCATTACTCACAAAAAATCTAAAACTTTTACTGTGTATTCAAAGAAAAACAAAAATATATAAGAAAAAACTATTAAATTTATTTAATGTAATTTCCAAAAATCGAAAAGTAGAAAAAAAAAAGAAAGTCAAATAATGCAAATTTAATGAAAATTAATGCAGAAATCAGTAGCAATTAATGCGTAACCATGTTGACATGTGTTTCTTTAAATATATACACAAAAAAAAAAAATAAATAAATAAATTATTATATATACACTACCTATATATATATAATTATATATAAATTAAAAATTTTTGCAGTAGTTGCAGCAGTGCAGAGAATCAATAATTTTGTGAAACACTTAAAACACAGCAAGCAAAAGTAAAGAAGAAAATTTAAGAGACAAAAATAAAAAAACAAAAAAAAAAATATAAAACAAAAATAAAAGTTTTTAATTGTATTTAACAAATCGAAAGAAAAAAAAAACTACACACACAACATACCCTACACACTGTAAACTTTTTGCTTTACAATTAGAAATTGTAAGAACAACAATTAATTAATGGGAAATAACTAGAAATCGATTAAAAAAAAAAATATTAAAAAAAAACACATTTTTTGAATATTGTATTTTGACCCAAAGAAGAAACAAAGTTGAAAACTCGTTTAAATAAAAGAAATTATTTGATAAAAATAAAATAAACCTAAAAAGAAAACTAGTATTCAGCGTTATGCTTCTTTAACAAAGACTCGTCACAGGAGCAGAACCTTCAATACTCTTCAAACTTCTCATGAGTATCTTAAATCTTTATAAGAATTCTGCAGCCGGTTATAAAGACTAGAGAATGACTCATGCAAGGCAAACTTGGTAACTAAATTATAGAATGCACAAATCATCCACAAGGTTAGGGAATTTCCGAATGGAATGAGTTAAAAATTGACTTGCTACAGAAATCTTAAGAGTTGAAAAAAATTGTGGAATAAGTACGACCATTGATGGTAAATTCTAAGCTCCAAACTTTGTGTCTGTTGATATCAGCAGGGCATAATGTTTCATGAGGTATACAAAATGAAAGTGACCATCTATCACGAGGACGCCAACAACAAAAGATGTTATTAAAAGACAAAATTAGGACAACTCTTAGCTCCATATTGCAATAATTTTGGATAAAACCAACTTGAGAAGTCTTTTGCCACTCTAACATTACAACTTCCGATTACCACTTGTTCCCATCCATGACTCATACACAAAAGTTGACTATTCAGTTAACTTAATTATAATACAATGAATTATATATGTATATACTGTTGACAAGCGCCTTTGCCGCGATACGCATCAAGGCAAAATATTTTAATATAAGCCTGATTTGTGCGCACGCCCCGACGGAAGAAAAGGACGAGCGCTTGAAACATCTATATAAGTGCTGTCCCAAAGACACGATGTCAAAATCGTGCTTGGACGATTTCAAGTTTAAAATTGGGAAGGAAAGAATCTTTGGCTCAACCGTCGGAAAATTTAGCCTACACGGCATAATCCCCAATAATAGAGAGAGGAGGTTAATCGATTTCACCACGGGCCGGAACATGATACTAAGAAGCACCAGATCTCAACACATCAACATCCACAAGGCTACATGGCTGAGTCCCGATCAAATTACACGTAAACAAATTGATTATTTTCTGATTGAAGGACGGCACGCATCGAGCATTTTGTACGTGCCGAAGTTACGTGGTCCCAACATCGACTCGGATCACTAGCTTGTCACAGCCAAGGTATGCACTAGGTTCAGCGTGGTGCACGCCGCACGTCATAACATGCAAGGAAAGCTAGATTTTTGCCAGCTGCAAACACAACAGATCTCCGAAGCTTTCTCAAACACGCTTTCCTGACTGTTTCGGGAAACATTCATTGGTTATAAACAACCTGTGAACAATTATTTATACGACGAAAAGTGTCGCAATGATGAACGCTTCCTATCAGCGATCTCTGCAAGCAAGAGAGCGTTATCGAGAGAAACGGAAAGAGGAGAAACGCCTTTTCAGGAAGAGTTTGAGTATGTTAAGAAATGAAGCTTGAAAATTTTATCTGAAAGCCAAGCGACTGACCGAAGGTTTTAAACCCGGAGTAACAGAGTGTAATGAAATAGAAATCTGGTAACAGATGCACAGGAATGACAGATTATGAAGGAGTCTATTTTCTAAACTACTCGGAGGCGATGAAGTGTACAATACCGCCGATAAAGAAATGACACCGGAACCAAAAGTTAATGCTGGCACTATTGTAGAGCCACCGGACTATAATGAGGTCGATTCGGTTATTAAAAAGCAGAAAAATACCAAAGCGGCAAGCGCCGATGGGCTGCCAGCTGAGTTATTTAAGACCGGCGGCAACCGGCGCCAACTACCGCGAAATAAGTCTCGATCTTCCAAAAGTAAGTGATGCTGCTCGCGTAGCTATTCATCGGTGCACAGTAACGGTAAGGCGTTCTCGGCTCATTGATCAAGCGGTGAGTTAGTACAAGATGAAGTAGCTTCTTGAACGGTCAGTGACGATGGAGAATTTCAAATTCAATGTTGTAGAAAATTTTTTCTATCATGGATCCGAAATGAGCAGCAATAACAAAGTCAGACGGAGAATCACAATTGCAAATAGTTGCTTTTTGTGCTAAACAAGCAAATTAGGAATAAAGCCCTCTCTCGAAAGACGAAAATCAAGATCTATATGAGACTGATACTCAGCACCAATGTATGAGCTTGATAGAGTCGGACATAACGGCGTTAGACAGCTTTGAGAGTAAGATTATACGCATCATTTTTGGTTGTATGAGAGTCGGCGATCTGTTTAGTTCCCGTATGAACCGATATCAGAGCGCACACGATTCCAGCGGCTGCACTAGGCTGGTCACCTCATTTAAATAGATGTATGTGCTTCAGCAAACCATGCGTGGCTTACATGGAGGACCTAAAACTAAATTAAAGGACGACGCAATAAAGGATGACACTTATTGAAAGCGGCACGTGGCTTTGCACAAAAACAAAAAAAAAACAATTAGGCAAAATAAATATATATGCAGCTACTGCCGTAACACCTTTTCTACCAATAAACTCAAGAGAGATCCTAATCGACTAGGCTTCCAACTTTTTCCATTTATGCTTTCTTCTAAAAGTTTCTTTTTTTTTTTTCTTAAAAATCAGGAGCAACGTATGCCGTTGTTAAAAAAAAAGCATTTTTTTTTCAATCAAATAACCGCGGCCGGCCGGCCTCCAATTTTTTTCCTTACGCTTTCTTCCAGATTTTTCTATTGCACGCTAGCGCATTGCGTTGCGAAAAAAAATTAAGAAAAAAAATAAAACTACAAATAATAAATGCAAAAATATTTTTGTAAACTTTTGAAAATGCTAAAGGCAAACAATTCCAAAAAAAAAATTATGCAAAAGAAAACAAAATTTTTTTTTTCTTTTTTTAAATCGCAAAAACTTACCGATTTATAAATTAAACTGACTTGACTTTCAAGATTTATTTGCGAATAAATATTACAAATTTATTTTCACTTAGCACTTTATAAAGAACAAATCTCTGCAAGAGAAAATATTTTCAATACATCCGGATCGGTCAGCAGACTTTGTAATAATGCAAGAGAAGAGCTGAAAGCCTAAACTCAAATGTCCACTTGACATGAACTGTCATGTGAATGTGGTAGTGTAATCTCCTTCGCACAAACAATTCAATTCGATTCAGCTTTTGTGCGTGAAGGAGACATAAGTAAAAGTCAAAGCTATGCAACCATCTCGTTTGCGCAGTTATAACAAAATGAAGCACAAAGGATGGAGTAAAAAAAAGAAACGACGGGAAAGATGAATGTCATAAACAAGAGAAAAGAAAATAAAATATAAATAAATTGCAATAGCCAATACAAAAAAAAAAAAAATGAGATTCAATATCCCATTTGATATGTAAGACAATTGCAAATATGAAAAATATTTTATGAAAGTAATTATTTTTAAAATTATAATCGTTCAAAAACAACTGCAAAAAAATAGATAAAACTTACAAGAAAAGAAAAAACCATTCAATTCGAACATTCTCTACGCACCGGCGAAATTGTTTGTTGCTAAGCAGTTGTAGCGTACAGCGCCGATGCGTACAGCATAACGGTATTTGACGAAAATGCGCAGAAAACGCAAGGCGCAACATGCGTTTAATGAAAAACAACTCATTCTTCTTATTTTACAATTACAACAATTACGCAATTTGTTTAGTTTTGTCACACTTCAAAAAAGCAAAACTATGCGCAAATATTATTTATAAAAAATATGGTTTTTTGTATGTTATGAAAAATAGCTTAATGTACTCACCTGTTTGTTGTTGCTTTTATAAAATAACACACACTTTACAGTTCTATTCAACGACTTGAAAAATGTTTAAAACAGAGAAATATTAAAACAATGAATTTTCTTACTAGCGGCGTTACTTGGAATTTTTTTTTAGACAAGAGCGCGCACAATGTAAGAACAATATGGAGGAAGATGTGACAGCCAACTGCGCAGAGTATTGAAAGAACGCACAACGGCTGCCAGACTAAGCGAGCTGCCACACTATATTGCTTCAGTGCTGCATTCGTTAATCAGTTAAACTAGCTGACCGATATATATCGGTCGAGTTTTACACTAAACCATTTTTAACAGCCAACAATTTAAAAATACGAATTATTTTAATTACTTGCTGAAAAAACAACAGTTATTTATTTGAACTAATGAAATATGATTTAATAGCATACACAAATTTTAAGTTACTAACAGTAGTAGTGGTACAGTTGCGCAAACTGAGACATAAAAAATAAATTTTGAAGGTCAGATTGAGAAAGTGTAACATTCATTGCGATATATGCGAAAAGAATTAAATATTTACCAAAATTTAATTCATAGCCAACAATTTAAGTGTACGTAAGATGTTTGCATTGTGGAAAAGTTGACAAATTTAACAATTCGATTGTAAGTGTATATTGAAAGCACCCAACCGAGTAAAATTTTTTTTCTTATACAGGGTGACAAGAAATAACCCGGACTTACATTTTTGATCATAACTTTTTAAGGAACTATATTTGAGAAAAAAAGGCAGATACACAACTATCAAATAGCTATTATGTAAACATAGTATTCAGCCGGTTTCGAAGTGCCTTCCTTGGGCTGCGATGCAAAGCCCTAAACGTTTCTGGAAATTTAGCGCAATGGGCCGCATGTCTTCTTCCGATAATCGATCCCATTCTTGGAGCAATGATTACTTCAGCGCCTCCAAACTTATGTGGCGTTTAGCACATGCCCTGGACTCCAAAATAGACCACACACTGTAGTCCATCGGATTGAGATCTGGCAAGTAAGGTGGCCATTCACTGGATGTTATAAAGTCCGAAAAATTAGCTTTGCACCAGTCCTGAGTCAATTTGGCTCTATGAGCTGGCGTTGAGTCCTGTTCAAACATCCACTCCGTAATGTCACGGTGGTACACTTCCTGATTGATTTTGACCCCTTGCTCGATGAAAACAAGGGGTGCTTTGCCGGTGGCGCATATTCCTCCCCAAACCATTACAGACTGCTCATATTGACGGCGCTCGATTATTGCAGATGTGCCTGGAGCTTCAGCTGACCAGCTTCTGTCATTTTGGTGATTGTGCGCCAGTTGGATGGTGAATATCTTCTCGTCCGTGAAGAGAATACGCTCCCATTTTTGACCTGCAGCCCGACGCTTCAGCTGACGGCATCTTTGGAGTCTCACGCGCTTATTGTGATCCGTAAGAAGCTGCACTTTTTGGAGCTTATAGGGCTTGAGATGAAGTTAATTTTTGGCAATCAACCGAACACTTTCTTGATTCACTCCGATTTCACGGGCTATTTTTCTGACCGAGACTCTGCAATTCCGGGTGATCCGCTTTTTCACGATCTGGCGAATTCTGGAAGTGTTGGCGATGCATGGTCTGCCTCGTCCGAGAAGGTCACCTTCATGGCCAAGCTCATTTAATCGCCGGATAGCGTCAGAGACCGTTTGTTTTGGTATGCTGAGCAAACGAACAATGTCGCACTGGCGATTTCCTTGTTGAAACAGTTTTAAAATTGCACAACGATTCTTAGACATCCTAAAACAAATATCAAATTGATGGAAATCACAAAAATGTAAATATATTTGTTTCAGAAAAGTACAAGCTATCGATAAATGCATTTCTGTAAGGGCTGCACCACACATTTGTAATCGATTGCATCAAAATTTGTCCGGGTTATTTCTTGTCACCCTGTTGTTAACAAAAAGTCATATACGTGCAACCACAAGAGTAGGGGCACAATGCATTACAGATTTCCAGCTGATATCCCGAGCATAGATTAATTTCCTGTTAAAGTCAAACTAAATATACATATATATAGACATGCCACGTTAATTTGTTGTTGTAGTTTCCGTACAAAACGAATTTACGTTTCAATTTGCTCTATTTTTTTTTTCCATTTCAACGAATCAGTTCTTTCGCTGTAATTTTTTTCAAATAGTAACGTAATTTGTAACAAACCCGATAGCATTATCGATAATATGCAGTAGCAGAGCGATTGTTTTGCAACTTTAATCGGTCTCCATATTATTCGCTTCGCAGTTTCAGTTTGCATTCGTTCCTTTAGTCGCACGCAGTCTGCTTGTGCCGCGTAAAATTAGTGGAAAGTTTCTTATAAATATTTGTACAATATATTAACTGTTGTTGTGTTTTAATAAGATCAAACCATATTCAAAAGCCGGTAAGACGCATGTAAATAGAATATCATAAAAATAGGAAAAAAAACTGCATTCATTTTCAAGAATAGTGGGTCCTTCCAGTTAATTTGTTTCTTTCTTTTGCATACGAATACCCGACTTCTTTCTCGTTTGCTCGCGTTTGAAACGCTGTGCATTTTGCAAGAGAAAAATAAAGTGAAAATCTAATTTGATTTTCGGGATCATAGACGATAGAACGTTTTTTTTTTTGTTTAAAATATTTATTGTGCGGCCATTGCAGTTTGACTATCATTTATTTCTTTGCCTTTTGTGCAACCGAAATGTGTGCATAGAGTTAAAGAAAATATAAAAAGGGGGAAACCAGCTTTACTTTTCAGCTACATACTATGTATGTATGTACATTTTACCGTAAGTAGTTATATACATACATAAAATATACAAAGCAGAATACAAAAGGCAAAACAAATTAATATATCACTGCACACATTCAAATGTTTGTATAAATATTTGTGTATACATATATCGGAATATATACAAGATTTTTGCAAGCGCAGCATTTTTTTTTTCAGCAATTGCTCATCTTTTATTTCATTCTAGCTGTAGCAGGAGGCAGATAAACCATACAAAATTGAGCGCTTCTCAATGGAAGAAAAGACGATGGAATCCATAAGTGATACAGGTGAGTAAAAAAATTATAAAATATGATTTGAGTTGAAAAAGGCATCATCTAAAAATAGACAAGACATAACCTCGAATAATTTAACAAGTGTGAGTGCGCACCTGAGCAGAAGATAGTAACTGTGTACAGCACAGTCCAAAAGTTTGAATACTCCCTAAAAACAAATTATTTAAGTTTATTTCTTTAGGGTCTGCATCACCTCCTACTGTTGGATGGTTTTAAAAAATTTGTTATACCCGTTTAATATAATAGACTATAGGGTATAAAAAAATGAAAGTTTTATGTTTGAGTAGAATTTCAACCATGAATCAATAAAGTTTAAAAGCCAGCATTAAAAAATATAATATGGCTCCTGTCGCGAGTTAGGCAATCGACTTAGAAATATGCAATATTCGAGCGAACTGCAACGCAGAATTCGGATTTGATTTTTACTACATACATCGCTCGAATGGATTATCTTGTAAAAGTCATCATTTTTTGTATATAGTATGTACATATACATACGTTTGTACCTGTATAGATTTTTATTATAAACGAAACCGGGATAAGTTGCAGCACACATATGGAAACTGTAATCAAGGAAATACGTGAATCAGAAACTTCATCTCCTGTGTAAAAATCCTCGAGTGTAATGAAAAATGTTGCGCATTCATATTAAATTTTCTTTTTATTAGTTTAATGCAGTAAATTGTTTTCTAACATCATAAAAATATTTTCAGACATCATTGAAAACCGAATTAAAGATCTCTGCCTCAATACCGAGTTGTCAGATGTTACTTTCATCGTTCATGGGGAACGTCTACCAGCACATCGGTTTATTCTCAGCGCAAGTTGTGAATATTTTCGTGGAATGCTTTTGGGTAGTTTTGCCGAATCAAATCAGAAGGAAATAAATCTGGAAGTTGATGTGGAAGCATTTAAAATTATATTGAAGTATCTTTACACTGGAAATACAGAACCAGTGGTGAACTTCAACGACGATTTAATTTACAATACACTAAGCTTGGCAGATGAATATAGAGTTGAGAGTCTATCCGAAGCTCTTTTGGCTAGTCTCCCCAAGCGTTTAAATCTGAATAATGCTTTTAAAATCCTGAGCATTTTACATCTACATAGTAAGATGAACTTATTCGCGGAAGTAGCTGAATTCGTGGTTAAAAATGCTTCCGATTTATTTGAGAAAAGCGAGGAGTTAAAATCACTTTCAAAGGTAATTGTTTTCCGATTAAAAGAATAATGAAAGTACTGTACTATAAGCAAGAATATTTCTCTGATTGCAGGATGTAATATGTGATCTGATTAAACGTGACGAATTCGCCGTCTACGAGTTGGATATCTTCAAAGCTGTCTTAGTCTGGGGCGAATCTCAATCACAAGAGGATCTGAAGGTTGTTTATTAAAAATAAATAAAAAACTTTCAACAAAATATTTAAAATTTTTTTCCCATACACAGAGCGTACTCTCGCACGTCCGTTTTACACTGATGCAAGTCAATGAATTAAAAAGTACAGTGCAAACCAGTGGCCTTCTAGCGCCAATTGAAATCGAAAACTTCATCGGACAAATAAGAACTTTAGAATGTTTGCCTTATAGAAAGGGAGAGACGCATCGTAAACAAATGAAATGTGAAATAGTTTCTGAAAGCAACGGCGACTTGGGTTACGTTTGGAAAAATAGTGACAAAAAAATTTTCAATGGTTCAATTCTATTTAAACTACACTCGGAAAAACATATTAATTATTTAATATTGGACCTTGGTTTAAATACTTTAAAATCATATTATATAGAAGTATCTCAGGATCAAATAAAATGGTGTCGCGTTGTGGATTATAGCAAATATTATTGTCGTTCAAAGCAACATATATATTTTGAAGTGCGACCGGTGCGCTACATATACATTGCCTGCACGAACATAAAAGTAGATTTATCATGTTTTTCATTTTATTTGGGATTAAATTTACCAAATTTCATTTCAGGAATTTGATTTAGCAGAATTTGCTGTTGACTTCAGATGCGCTTCTGTTCCAATGCAAATAAATGGATTCGTTGCTCCAATATGCAATGCTAAAAGCAATGCGATTTGCCCACATGATAACACGGCATTTCGTGATTATTTACTACAAACGGATATTTACTATAAAGTAGAAAACACTAAAAAGAAAGTGTTTCAGTTATATCAACCTTTCTACATCAACTGTTTGACAATAAAATTTTCACCGGAAGTCCCTCATAAGATAATAAAATTGGAATCAACATTGGATGACGAATATTATAGAAATATTGAATTTTTCTATGATCACTTAGAGCAGCTGATGCTCTTTGAGCCACACGTTGTTAGTGCGTTGCGTGTCACTTTAGACAAAGAGTTTGAAGGTGTAAGTTGATAAACATTTTAAAAAACTTTCAATTTATTTAGCTTATTGATTTGAATTATTATTTTACAGAAATGGTGGGTAAATGCATTCTATTTACCTTGCAACATGAATTTGGTTTCGACAAGAAAAATCTCCAACGAAACTTCAAAGGATAATGACGCACTAGAAACAACAAACATTCTGTCAGACTAAAACTTTTATTTTTCTTTAAAATTTAAAATTCAGATTGTAAGATCCTGAAACGAACAAATGATACTGTTGAGTTCTAACAAAAGTTTTAATTTGAACTTTATATATTAACTTTTTCGAAATGTTCATCACTTAATCCAAATGAATACGCAAAATTGTTGAAGTAATTCGAAGGAACTTCAATTGCCCTAAATAAGTCAGATACATGATTCTAAATCGTTTTCTATAAGCTCGGCTTGTTCTTTCTTTGTTAAATAGAATATAAATTGTCATCACTTTTAGAACGGTTTACTTAAACAGATATCATATAGATCATATTATATTACATAATACTACGCACATACATATGTATAATAAATTACTTAAATTTTATTAATTATGTTTATATTATATGCGCAGTTAAGATGGCTTCTTAATTTTTTATTTTATATAAGTCCAAGAGATCACTTATTATAAAAGCACCGTATTCAACGATTCTAACGTAATATTTCCTAGAAACTTGAACATATAAGTCAATCGAAATTACGACAAAGTACTAGAAAAAGAAGAAAATGTATTATTTCTGTTATTTTATATTATTAAAATATATAATCTGCAAAGCTTAATTTATTATTTTTGATCTTTTTCTTATATGGAACAATGACAGTTGTGCCCGATACCCTTAAGAGGCGTAACAGAACAAATTTTTCTAGCTAAAGATTCTTTCTCCAGGTATTTTTTACCTCAAATCGAATGTAAGCGTGTCACCGCCAATTATTTCCTGATACTCTATAAATACTCATAAATTTTCATATCGCTCAAATAGTAGCTAAGATATGACAAATTCGGTTGTTCATCTATGTAGGTGGACGTGGCACCACCTTTTTAGGCCCTGTACCGAAGGTACAACAGCCTATTGGTTTTGTGCAAATGTATGTAACAGGCAGAACTAATTGTAGAAGACCCCCCAAAGTTACCCCCATTATGGTCAGGAGTGATAGAGGAGTCGATATAGCCATATCCGTCCGTCCGTCTGTATGAACGAAAAGATCTCGGAAACGGTAATAGATAGAGACTTCGTGTTTTTTGCATTCGACTAGGACTGCTCCGGAATTTCACAAGTTTATTTTAAAATTTTGTTATCAAATTCTGGAGAAGACCGGAGGTTTTAATGGAGAATATCCCATACATATGTAGATGCACGCTATGTAATTGAGTAGATCATAATGCAAACATGTCTTCTGCAGTGTGCCAAACTTGTTGAAGTGGACTTTTGCTGACAATTCATAAACCAAATTTCAGAGCTACTAGTTGCATTTCTAGGACCATTCATTACAGTGTTTTACATTCTGCGCGTAAAAATTTGGCCTATGAGAATGAGAGTGTCGCCTCCATTGCCGTCATCATTTATAAACAAGTAGCCTCCACGTTGTATCCGCCGCCGGAGTTTGTATTAGAAAATAAGAAATTTACACAATAATTTGCATACATTTTCATTGTTTTATTTCATTCAAACTTATTAATTCATTTATCAGTTCCATAGTTTTTTTCTTTATTTTTTAAATTAATTTTTAGTTTCTTATTTTATATTTTATGCATTATATTTAATTATGTATATAATTTAGCGTTGTTAGTTTTAAATAGATTTTCCATGCCAGATTTATACTCAGTTTTTTCGCGTTACGATTTGTATAAAATACATCAATATAGACGATATATGTATATATGTAGGTATAAAATGCGTATCAAATAATATTCATCATATATGTTGGATGCTTAGTTTCTTGTTGTTTAGTATAATTTTTATTTTTTCATTAAGTTGGGTACTTAGCATTAGACATATGTATGATTTGTTGTTTCTTTTTTATTTTTTTAATGTATAGAGTATGAAATTTATTGCATTTGTTTGCTTAATAATTTAATTCTTTTTTTTTTTTAAGTTTAAGTTTTTATTTTGAAAAATATTCGCCAATATGGCTACCAAAAATAGCTACAGTTTATAGATTTTGTTGTGATTTTATTTTATTTTAACATAAAACTTGTTTGTTAAACTGAATAAATATTATTTCTGTAATTTTTATTATTATTTTTTTTTTTTGCTTATTGTAAACTAGCAAATATTTATTTGTTTTTAAATTATAGAATTTCTGCTGTTTATTTAATTTTGCTTTTTATTTTTGTAATTTCTCAAATATTTTGACTACACTTTATGGCTTGTATAATTAATTTTATTTTATTTTTGGTTTAAACTTAATTTTTTTTTATTTTTTTAAATAAATGTCAGCAGTCGAAATAACCGCGGAAGTTGAATACTTGTTTTGTTTCGTTTTTTTTTTTAATCTAAAATTTAATTTACTTAAGCTTATAAAATAATTTTAATTTATTATTCTTTTGTTATTATAAAACTGCTTAGAACGTGATGCAGTAATCATTAATAAATTATTTAAAATTAAATTAGAACAAATTTTCTAAAACAACACACAGAATAATGTTAAAACTCAATTTTTTTTATTTCTATTTTTGCCAAGTTCATTAGTTAAATAAACGCTGAACTTTAAATAATTAAATAATTAAACAGAAATTGTTAAAAACAAATATAATACTTTTGGCATGAAACAATTTATGTATAAAAGCACTTTCTTATTTTTAATTTTATTTATTTATTTGCTAATATTTTAATATTGAATTATTTTTTTTTTTTTTTTAATGTAAGATTTAGCTTAACTTGTGACGTCACACAAATGTAAGAGAAAATAAAAAAAAAAAACAAACAGGGTGTTTTTCGCTTTAAACAGTCTTCAACTAGTTTTAACTAGCAATGCCAGCAGCAACTGGCTCTACGAAGCCTTGGCATATTGTATGACGGAACTCATGCGTTGCACCTTTGCACCATTTGTATTGCTTACGGCATCGCTGCCATTGCTGGCCGCAGCATTGGAGTTGTTGTGCACAGCCAGATTGCCGGCAGCAGCCACGCCGCCACTCGAGACAGCCACTGTACTTTCATTCATATAAAGCTTACGCTTTCGTAGCGGCAGCGTCATGACATTGCGATCGGCCATCATTAGCGAATCACTTTCCGGCGATGAGGAGCGCTCCGGCGATTCTGTAGACGAACGCCAACCAATAGCACCACCAATGGCAGCCTCGACCAGACGCACGCTGTCACGATTGGGTAATGAGGATCTGCAGAAAAGTAGCAAAAAAATAATTTATAAAAAATTCAGCCCATGTCTGTTTGCGCAGTAAAAACTTACTCATACTTGGGCACCGGCGCATAGCCCTTGTGCAGTCCATGCCGCGCCAGTTCCCCACGTTTGTAGTGTTCAATCAGCATATTGGCTTCGTGTGTATCATCGTAAGTGGCTTCAATATCGCTGACATGTAGCGGCGGCGGCAACGCTGCTGGTGACAATGCACGCTGCGGCTGCTGCTGTTGTTGTTGGTGTCCACGATGTAGCTCCATTATCTGTAAAGCAGCCTGTACATGCTCATCCGTTTCAACTACATGACCAATGTGTGAAGGCTCTAGCAGCGCTGCACGCCTTATGCTGGCTGCCTCTAATAAAGCAGGATTTATTGTTGGTGGCGGCGGCGGTGGCGTGACACTGTGTTGCTGCACTGGCGTTATAAGCGTTGCTGGCAAATGCGGCGGTGGTGTTGTTGCTGCTGAGTGCTCACGTTGATAGCTGGCATAAACTGTTGGCGCAGGATAGTATCTGGCATGCTGTTGTTGTGTCATGCTCAAATCTGTGGGCATATCATCGTAATTGAGCGTTTGCAATGTTGTTGCGGCAAGCTGCAATTGTTGTTGTTGCAACGGCGGCGGCGCAGTACCAGCGCTTGAAACGCCACTATCGCGACTATGATGATCAGTCTCATGTGTTAAAAGCATAGTGGGTGAAGACACTGATGCAGTGGATGAAGCAGGCGAACCAGCATAATGACGTGAATTTGTGGCGCCGCTACTGCTAGCGCTGCTTGGCGAATAAACGGAGCTGGAGCTGGGCGAGCCCGGCGAATGCGGTTGTTGTTGTAAGGGCGGCGTAAGCTTATTAGCAGCAGCAGCACGTGGTTGACGTGGCTTCTTCAAAGGCTTTGCTGCTAGGGTAGGTGTAGTCGATGTTGTTGTTGTTATTGTTGTTGGCGATTGTGGTGAGCTTGGCGCTGATGAATTGCTTGTCTCGCCCATACTTGATACACTGCTGCTGCCTACGCTTGAACTCATAGCATCAACCACATTAACAGTATCATTCGAGGCAGTAGCTCCAGCAGCAGCCGCTTCTTCGTCATCCGGCATTTCATTGGCATGTCCTTTGATGTGTGCCTCCATTTCTTTCTTGCTCTTAAATGTCTCATCGCATATGGTGCACTTGTAGCACTTGGAGCCATAATGCTGTACACGATGCAATTTCAGCACATGATTATAGCCAAAGTCACGGAAGCAGATATCACAATGGTATGGCTTTTCGCCGGTATGCGTGCGTGAGTGTACCTTTAGCTGTTTCGAGCACGTGAAACCTTTGCCGCAGCCTTCGACTGGACATTTGTACGGTTTCTCGCCAGTATGTGTACGCATGTGTATGACCAGTTGTCCGGATTGTATGAAAGTCTTTTCGCAAACGGAGCATTTGTGTGGACGTTCGCCGGTATGTATGCGCATATGACGATGCAGCTTGCCGGAGTGTTCGAATGCGCGTCCGCAAACATCGCATTTATACGGACGTTCCTTGGTATGTATGCGTCGATGCACCTGTAGATTCTCCTTCACGCTGAACAGTTTGTGACAGAATTCACACTCGAATGGACGCTCGCCGGTATGCGTGCGATAATGGCGTATCTGCAATTAATTAATTATTAATTTTAAGAAAAAAAAAAAAAGAGAGAAATGCAATGCTTACCAGTCTTGCGGGCACAGCGAATGTCTTCTGGCAGACATTACACTGATACGGATCACCACCGGCGGCTACATTTGGCAACGGTTTGATTGTTGGACTTTTTGGTATGCCCAACGGCAAGCCCGCTTCGTTCAGTTCCACCGCAGTAACAGTGTTACCGGCGGTGTTCGCATTTTGAGACATGTTTAGTTCCGTGCTCTTGGCGTGCGATTTTGTATGCGATGTATGCGCCGATTTGCTGCCAAAACTCATGCCACATTGTTCGCATTTGAATTGTGGCTTATTCGGATTTGGCTTACGGCCGGGTGTGGATTTAGTGGGCGGTGCAGTTGCTGTTGTGCTACTGCTGACATTATTGATATTTGCGGCGGCGGTGGCGGGTGTATGCGTGTATACAGTTTGTGTTGCATGCAACTCCGATTTAATGTTATGCAGTAATTGTTTGCCATTCAGTGTGGTTGTTGTTGTTGTAATACTTGGTGTTTGTGGTTGTTGTTGTTGTTGATGATGTTGCTGTTGTAGGTGTTGCATGTATTGCTGTTGTTGTGGTGTTTGTAGCGTCTCCAAATGTGGCTGTGTTGTTGTTATAGGTAACACCAGCTGCTGCTGCTGCTGTTGTTGTTGTTGCGGCAGCGCTTGCGTATGATGCAGTGGCAAGCAAAATTGCGCCTGACTAGGTTGTTCCGCTTTTATTAGAAGCTGCGTTGATGGATAGTACACCATTTTGTTTGCGGTGGTAGCTGTTGAAGAAGAAGAAGTGTTATTATTAGTTGGGGAAAATCTTTATAAACTTTTTTTTTTGTGCACTTTACACAGAACAGTGGCAAGCGAATTCTATACAGAATTCCTACATAAAGATCAAAGTTGCATTATTGGTGAAGTTCACCTATGTACATTCAGAAGGTGTAGCTAAACTAAGTCGTAGACAACATTGGACTCCAATACTACAAAAGGTAGTAGGCTGTTGCAACATTGTCGGCTAGATTAATGTATGCGGAAGTCTGTTATCGAGCCTCTCACTAAATATTACCAAAAATTGTTTAAAGCAGTTTTCGATTAATAAAATAAAGGTGTCTTCATCTATGGCTTACTAGTATAGAAACTTATTCAAATTATTAATTATGCAGAAATGTAGCGTTTTCAAAAATTTTCAAGTTTCTAAAAACCACCCTCGCAAAAAATTATTTTTACCATAAACACACTCAACGACACTTGCATAGATACACTGCTTAACATACAACGAATGCAGCAAACGCGGAAAAGCGTTTTTCCATATGCCTACAACGCAATACACGAGTGAGGAGGGGAGGGGAATTTTTATAAGCACAAACTGGCATGAAAAAATGTAAGTTTTTCTTTCTTCTCTTTTTTTTTGGCTTGTCGAGGGTGAGTGACTACAATAAGAAAACTCAGAGAGTATGTCTAAAAGTAAGCAACCCCTCAAGAAAAATCTACGCACTTTCAAAATTTTCATCTGTGTTGTTGTTTTTATACTTGCGGCGGCCGGTGTTTTTCCTTATACTTTCTCCGGAAGGAAAAACTTGTATGCGCATAACAAAAAAATTTAAAGCAAGGTACAAAAGGCAGCAGGCGGGCAAGGGTAGAAGTGTATAGCATAAAATGCGTATTAACTTAAAGTGCAAAACTCAACCTCCCGGAAAATGAGTATAAATAAAAATTTCCCTTTAAGGGAAATTTTTACTAAACGCTTAAATGCAAAGCTTTAATTATTTGCAATAAATCTTAAAAGAAAAAAAGTTTCCAAATGCACATTTTGCTTAAGTTATAGCTTAAAATAAGCATATTTTAAGTGTTTAAGTTAAATTACACTATTTACTGTCTTTGTTATTTTGTTTTGAAGTAGCATAAAAATTTCCCTTTAAGGGAAATTTCATTATATTAAGCTTTTTGGTATGGGGGCGCAATTTCTAGAAATTTCCGGCCGGCATTTTGTTTTCTAACACACACACACACAACAGTTTCTGTCAAAACATTAAATTTTTGGTGTGAGTAGCAAAACAAAATGGCGACAACGCAAAGGAAAGTTTTTTTTCTACGTCGTTTATTTATTTTTTGAAATTTACCTTTAGCATTCTTCTTGCCATTTTTCTTCTTCGATATATCCACAAGTTCAGTGCCCGATTTCGAGAGTACATCTTTAATCCAATTTTTTTCGATGTGCCAATTTTTTGTTTCCGTGTGTTCATTGCTTTCAGTCATATTTATTGCGCTACTTCTCACACTTCTCACACAGTCTTTTTTTTTTTTCAGTTTTTAATAATATAAAAATCAGTCTAACGGTTGATCTCTTGAATTTTATGGGAACAATAGTTCTTGTAGAATTATTCAAAAAAAAGGAACTTCTTGTATGTATGTCGTTTTTTGATTTGATTTAATTGAAGTCTTGCATTTTTATTATTGGTTCGTAATTTTTTTTTCAGTCCTTTTTTCAGTCTTCCAACATCTTATTCGAAAACTTCGTTTTAGCCTAATTTACACCATTTTCACATAGTTTAGACTACAATTTTCGTTTGTCGCGTTATTTTTTCCTTAATAATATGTTTCTTCAGCAGCTTAATAATCTTCTTAAGATCGCTGCGCTGTTGTAAAGTTGAATTATTGGAACGACATTGCGTTGACGAAGTATTTGTCGTTGTGGTCTGTGTACGCTGCATACGCATTTTTCTAAATGATCTTAAAATATCCTGCATCATTAGGGCTTCTGACATTTTCATAAATGTTTAACATAAGTTTGCTATAACATTTTTTTTTTTGGAGAACTTCTTTTTTTTTTTTTGAACGCACTTTAGCTAAAGTTTTAACCGAGTCCGCGCGATAAGTTTAACGTTTGATAGTGCACCGAAGACTGGTGGGTGCGTTGAAGAAAAAATACGATACGACCCACCACCACCAAACAACAAAAGCATCTCCACAACACACACACATACACCACCATACCACAAACTGCGTATATCTAATCAGACTCAAAGTAGCATATTAGAAAAATTTCCCACAAAATTATTCTAGTTTGAGTGCATTCAATTGGAAAAGCTGTTATGCGGGTTTTTCAAAACATATGCGTGGGGAAAATTTGTGTTTGAGTGCAAATAGTTTGAGCGTAAATTTTTTTTGGGAAATTTTCAAATTTACGTTTTATGATCTTAACTTTGAGTTTGAGCAGTAAATATGTTGAGTTCGCTCAAATTGTATGCCTTTTTCAATGAGGGAAATTTTTATTAGTGAGGTAATTTTTGTTACAACTTATGTTTGGAGTTTTTACAACTATTTCTATATTGTGTATATACTCATAATGTGTGTGTGGTTAATAAAAATAAAATGTACTATAAGAAGTCAGTAGAATAACTGCCAAACTTGAGTTTTTATATGTTTTGCGTAAGCATATAACATTTTTAGAGCATTGCGTAACTCAAGAAATGCTGCATAGTATTGATTCCTACTCAAGAACTGAAAAGCCTGAGTTAAATTAAATAGTTTTCATTTAAAATTTGTTTTTTTTATTCGCTTATGTACTATGCGAACTCAGCTAATATTGCATAGATTTGATTCCTACTCAAGAACTGAAAAGCCTGAGTTAAATTAAATACTTCTCATTTAAAATTTGTTTTTTTATTCGCTTATGTACTATGCGAACTCAGCTAATATTGCATAGATTTGATTCCTACTTAAGACTTAAAAAGCTTGAGTAATATTAATATTGATTTCTTTTAAATATTAAAATAAAATAATATATAGCGCCATATAGTATGACTTTTATGTAGTAAATTACTGTAATTTTTTTTTATTTTATTGTTTAAAAATAATGAGTCACTATGAGCCTAACACATTTACAAAATATCACACGATTCTAAATGTATTAACTAATTATGAATCATAAGTATGCGACTTTAAATCTAATCAGTAGATTATGAAACAAAGTATGAAGTTTCGTCAATATCAATCAATCAATCAATCAATCAATCAAGTCAGCATGACGCGCGTAAAAAGCACTTCCTCAACTAAGAAACACGAGACTTTATACATAATACTAAAGCGCAAAAAATTTTTTTAAAGATATATAAAGCCTCAAGATCGTGCAGACAAGTTCAAAAAACTTTTTGGTTGTCTTTTTCGTTTGATTTTCTGTCTTTATCTCTTCATTCGCATATAAACTAGCACAAAAGTTCATTAACATTCGACACCAAAAACTATTTCTGTTCAATTTTCGAATATGTTTTTGTTGTTGTTGTTGTTTTTTTTCTGAAGGTAGCAGTCGGTTAACAGTCGGCAATACAAAAGACTCGTTGAAGGTAATAAAAAATAAAAAAAAATAAAAAATTATTATAAGTTTGTTGCTATGTTGATCTTGCTTCCCTTTTGAGTACATCGACACACGTTCATTGCTCGTTCTTTTAGAACGTCGTCTAATAGAGCTGAACTTTTTATTTTATTTGTTGACCATGTACAAGCTGAAATTCACCGTTAGTTTGTTGGGATAGCTCTGTAGTAGTTTATAGAACTTCATTTTTTTAAACCAGTTTTTTTTTTTTTTTTTTAATATAAAAAGCCAACGCACTCAATTTCGGGTAGATCAGTGCAGAGTTAGTGTTGAGTTTTTTGGTAGACTGAACTTGCCTGAAGTGACTGTTTATGCTGTTTGTTTGCTGGTTTAGTTTCGGAGTTTATATAGAATATTAGTTAGTGTATGGGTAGTTTTTTTTAAGATTTCGTTTTGGAACAATTTGGAGCTGCTTGCAGGTGCTGTTCCTGAGTTTCTATGGTACAATAAAACTATTTTTTATGCACTTGGCATTAAAACTTTTATAAATTTATTTTATGTGCTGCTACTGAACTATGCCAGAAATTTGTATTCATTTGTAGCTGTAGTTCCTGAGTTCCTAAAGAACTTTGAGCTATTTTTTAAACTTTTATTCAAATTCTTACGCTTTGCCGTAGCTCCATACATTATAACAATTCGAGAAAGTTGCCCCTGCCCCTAAAAATGTAAAAATCATTGCTACAACTCGCCGCTGTCGTCGGCATAGTTGTTGTTCTTGTTGTCGGGGTCAATGAACATTTAAATAAGTCGAATGAGCTTTTTTTTCGGTTCTGATTTTACATTTTTTTTTGGTTGGTTTGTTGCTTTGTATTTATTTTACATTTACACAGCAAAAGTATCTAAAATATAAAAAAAAGCATGAAATTTTTAGAAAAAAAAACTATTATCGAAAAAATAAAATGCGGAAATTACGTAGGAAAATTATAAAAAGTTCTAATAAAAGTATCTCAAAAAGTATCTCATTGTTATTACTTGCAAAAAAAAAATTCCATGGCGCACAAAATCGTGTTAAATAATGAGCATATATTATATTAGCTATCAATTAGCATCATAATACTACAAACTGCAAATTACTAAGCTACAAAAGATATATAGATACTTTTTTGTTTTTTCTTTTTTACGTAGTATTGCCTGCTGTATATGTATCTGCCGCACTTTGTGCGTGTGTATCTTATAATAGTAGCGAATGTATCTATAGAAAATGTCGCACTACTAGCGTTTTGCGTGTGCGCGCGTTTTTTCTGTTTCTTTTTGTAAATAAAGTAAAATACTTTAAGCATTGCTTGAGGTAGGTCGTCGTGCGTTTTTATAAGCGTGGGTTTGGCTCAATTAGTTAATGAGAAAAAAAAGTTTATTTTAGCTATGTAAATATGAAACAACAACAATTTGTGTAGAATCAGCATGATATGCTAGTTTTTTTAATAGCTTTTTATAGTCATTCTTGTTGCCACAAATGATGAAATACATTGAGAACAAAACACGCAATAAAACCGAACAAAACAAAGATACATTTGATTTGTGATTAAATTTCTCAGAAATTTACAGTAAATAATTTTTTAATTTATATAATTTTGTGATAATGAAAAATAAATTGGAAAAAGTATCTTTTACAATTTCAACATGCAACATTTTTCATACATTTTAAGCATAAAAAAAAAGATACCTTTGTATCTACGCAGCTTATAAAATTTCACTCTCGTTAAAGGACACGCGCACTCATACAAATACACAATACATACTAAGAAATACACATATATAGAAAAAGTATCTGTGTATATGCAAGACTTCCCTTTCATTTGACATTCGACAAAAAAGTATCTGCACATCCCCCAACAAATAATCGCAATAACAACAACAACAGCAAAATTATCGCATCACAAAGCACATGTGTGTGTGTGTGTTTGCCACTCTCGCATACTACACACAACTCTCACTCTATCTCTTTCTCTCGCTCAAGCTATAATCATTCTATACACATATACAAAGTCGCTCTCGACTGCATGCCAACAAATTGTTGAAAACTCTTGCACTGCCTCCTTATGGCGTGCGCAATGTAATGTCGAAAACCATTGCACTGCCGCCACGTGTAGTTCAAGTTCAAAAGCAATTGTGGCTGCAGACGCGACGTTAACGAATGAGTATGAAAGTATATACATAAGTTGCTGTTGTTTTTTTTATGCTTTTGCTTGCATTGAAGCTACTCACACAACAACTATGCATGCATGTGTAGCCTGCATTTTGTCTTTGTATTTTGACTTTTTGTATTTGCTATTTGTGTTTGCAAATTCTTTTGTAATGGATTTCTAAGAGAGAGCAGGGTGTTCGTGATTATATGCATTTGGAAGCTACTGTAATTGCGGGTATTTTTTAGTATATGTCATTTAAATGAAGTTTTTTTCGATTATTTTTTTTTAAATATATTTTCTGCTTTTTTATATAGCAGTTAGCGTATAACTACTTCGTATTTAACCAATTAATCTAATATTTATTTATTTATTTTCATATTTATTTTTGTTTAGTTGTCCCCACCTCTTAATTAGAAAATAGTCGCACAGCTTTATTAAAAGATTGTTCCGAGAAAATGTTGTTGTTGTTGTGTATAATTTAGTCTGGCAGTGATAAACAACAAATGTGTATTTTTTTGTTTTTGTTTTTCAGTCGAGCCAGAAGTAATTTATTTATTGACTGACGACTGTGTTTATTTTTTTTTAGTTTTAGTTGTTTTTTTCCATTGAAATATTTGTATATGTTTATTAAATAAATAATACATATTTAATAATAAAAACTGGTTTCTGAACTTAAATTAAAAAGATAAATTTTTATAATAACTCAAAAGAAAAATTCAAGTAGAAGAAGAAGAAGAAGAAAAAAGAGGATGGACAGTATTTAAAACTTACAAAAATTAATAAAAAAAAGAAAATTACAAAACATAAGAATAAAAAAAAAAATATCGCTTGCTCAGCTGTCATTTTTTGTTCACTACAAAAGATACAAGATACTTCACTTGCTGCTCTATGCCGGCAACCTCATTCGCCGCATTTATTTTTTTAAAGGGTCATTGAACTGACAACAAAAAAAAAAAACACCATGCAAAGCTTAAATTCGAGTAGAATACAAAAAAGAAAAAGCAGTCAAAAGACAAACACAAATAAAATTGAAGACAAAAAGCAACTTGAAGCTTGCTTTTTTTTTTTTTTTTTTATTTCTTGTATAAAGATACAAAAATGTATCTCTGCCGAAATTGCCGAACATTTTTTTTTTGTATACTTCAAGTCAAGTGGCGATCTTCTTTGGTTTTTTTTTATGCCATTTTGCCATAGCATAGTCGAAAAAAGATGCGCAGAAGAGACATTTGGCAGGTAGAAAAATGTTCCATTCGGAGACACCATAATGTAGATATGTCGTTGTTTTTGTAAGTTATAGAAAGTTCTAGAAGAAAGATATATTTTGGCAAATTTGAAGAAAATGGAACCAAAAATTTGTTGGAACCCGCCACTACAAAAAAATCTCCTCAAAAAAAAAAAAAACCGAAAGAAAGCCTCGTATAAAACCCTATGATGACGATCTCCACCATTTACGGTTATGCATCTGGACTGTTCGCACACTTAATAGCGATGGTGCAAATATTCAGCTGGTTGAAGTCCTCGAATGGATGACATCACAGCAATCCAAGAAATACGGTGAATAGGCCAGATTTGATCTTAAAAAGCATCCTATGACATCTACAATACTATAATCGGCCATGAAAGCCTCGTCTCCAGTTTCCACATTAGCCTTCACGGCATTACCTCCAATAATGGAGCGAGGCTACTGCAGAGAAGAACGCTTCTTACCAGCGAGCAACGCGAGCTGTTAGAGAGCGATATCGAGAGAAACGGAGAGTGGAGAAACGCCTTTTCAGACGCAAGAAAGGCGGAAGAGTTTGAGTATGTTGAGAGGTTATGGGGCTGAAGTGAAAATTTGATCAAAAGAGCCACCGGACTATTATGAGCTCGATTCGATTATCAAAAAGCTGAAAAATAGAAGCGGAAGGCTCTTATGGGCTGCCAGTTGAGTTATTTAAAACCGGCGGCGAAGAGTTTGTTAGGAGTATGCACCAACTTTTATGCAAAATATGGTCCGATGAACGCATACCCAATGACTGGATTCTCAATGTTCTCTGACCTATATTTAAGTAAGGAGACCTCGCTGTTTGCGCCAACTACCGCGGAATAAGTCTTTTTTCATTGGATATAAGATTCTGCCGCGCGTATTTTGCATCTTGAACGGTCAGTGACGATGGAGAATATCAACATCTTGGATCCGAGATGAGCAGCTGAGATCAGGCGTAGAATCACGCTTGCAAATAGATGCTATTTTGAGCTGAGTAAGCAAAGACCTCTCTCTCTACAAAACGCTGATATTCTCGCATCTACTGTATGGCGCAGAGGCTTGGACCGTGATTGATTCAAGCGAAACCGTGTTGGAAGTCTATTAAAATCGACGAAGATTTTAGGTCCCAAATGAATCGGAAGCTGTACAAGTACCATTCATGGATGAAAGACCTCCAGCACGCATGGTTTACATGGTGGTCCCAAATTTGATTGGAGGACGCCCGGCATTCCAATCAAATTGTCAGAAAGTGAAACTTTAAAAAGGCTTTAAATGATGCAGTTCGACAGTCCTCATCTAACTAAAAATGATGTCATATATACCACAGCTCTGCCATATTTCAACGCTGTGGCATGCTTTTATTATGTATCTACAAAATATTTTATTTTATTTTGCATTATGTATTCTTTAGATACACAGATACATACCAATGACTCTAGGCAATATATCTGAGCTTGTTTCTTGTTTGTTGTTTTTTTTTTTTTAATTTTTTATTCAATGGCTGTCCTTCGATTTAATTTTTTGTCAAGTTCAAGGACAGCTGCAACCACATTTTTCATTTTTTACTGACAAACAAGCGCAATGCTGAGTGATTGCTGTACATATATACATATTCTAGATACATATGTACTTTATGTAGCTGAATATAATATAGAAAAAATTAATGAAATGAAAGAAAACTTTTTTTTTTGTGAACTGCCGAGGTGCACTGTACCCCGACATGAATACAATTTTAACAGCTGTCTGAAGGCCAAATTTATAAAATTTGAAAAATTTAAGTTCACACATCAAATCGTATGAAGTTTTGCCTCTAATTCAAGTTCAAGGTTTAATTTTTTTTTACTAATTAACACCGCTTAAACTTCAAAGCATCAAAAAATATCTTAAAAATTTTTATTTTGCTTAAAAATTTCGACGTCTTTCTTTCTAACTAATAAATTATGCGTTAAGATTGGTCAGTATCTTTTTTTTTTTTTGGTTTTCATCTTTGATGACTTTCCGGTTTTTATTTTTCAAAGAAATCAATTCCCGAAATTTCTTTAGCTGAGTGATCTTCACCAAATTTCATTTTTGCGCAGCTACAAATTTTTAAGAAAAGAACATAAAAAAAAGATAAAATTTTTTTAGATATAAAAAATCCCATACAGGTTTCTTTCGCTGTTGTTGTTTGTTTTGTTTTTATTATTTATTCGGGTACCTCAACAATTTGTTTTTTATTTTTTTTTGGCAGACCTGCCAAACAAGTTCTATCGAATTTGAAGATGAGTGAGTATCTCTTGGTGAGTGATTCAAAAAGCAGCTTTTTTTTTTTGTAGTTTAGATGTGGAGGTGTGTGTGTGTAGTTACCCCCAATTATTTTGTACCAAGTATTTGCAAGTGTTTTGAGTCAAAAGAAAAAAAAAGAAAATTAAATAAATTATTGCATAGAAATTTTGTTTTTTTATATTTGGAGAAAGTCGTGGTGTTGCTTCATTACTCATTTTATAAGCAGATGCTATAGATAGGCTTTCAAAGCCGTTCTCCATTTATTTATGCGAGATATTTCTTGAAATCTTTTTGGAAAAACAGCGCAAAAAACGAAAATAATATTTAAAATTTCAAATAAATATTTCGGGAACTCTTTTACAAAATAACATTTTTTTTTCTTTATAAAGAAGAATTCTGGAAATACATCTCCATTTAATCTTATGTTACAGCGCACATTTATTGAACTTGACCTCAAGATTTTCTTATTCAGTTCATATTTTTTTTTAAAAACAAGAAAGTTATTTGCTCAAGCCACAACCACCAATATGTGTGTTCCAAGTAGCGGGGGGAACTTTTGCTGATTATTTCACAACAGATTAAGCTTAAGAAAACACATTAAATATAAAAGAAATTAATTTATAAATATAATTCAAAGCAAAGTCTTCATGGAACTACGAAGAAAAAATAAAAGTATGTCATCTGTTGGCACATTATATGGATACTCTATACGCAGAACATACAAGAAATGCCAGCAATACGCTCAGGCTTTATGATTAGCTAAAAATAAATCGTCTTTGTTTTTTTTTTACTACTTTTCAAGGATATTATTTCACTGTATCTGAATTCATGGTCGGAATTTCATTGTAAGCTCAAAAACATGGTTTATTAGGCAAATTTATATGGTTTTGGAGTCGTAGTCCATGGTCCAAATACTGGAATTTTTTTCTAATCTCAAGACATTACTTTTTTGCGTAGTTTTTCTATGGATTTTAAATCGTTGAATCGGTATTCGCAGCTAAAAGGTTTTTAACTAACTTCTTAAAGGCTTTTTTTCATGGATTTTATATTGTTAAATCCGAATTTATGGTTCAAGATCCATCAATTTCTTCTTGTTTATTTAATCTTATGAAATTTTAATTTTTAAAAGGAATTGTGGTCGAATTTCCGTCATATTTTCCAATCTCAAAAAAAATTTAATTTTCGTTATTTTTTTTTTTTAGTTTTTGGGTCACTGAAACCGAATCCATGCTCAGATTTACGTTTTGTTATAAACTAAAAAACACTTAGCTATTTGCTTATGAGATTTGGAACGCTGAATCCGAATCCATGGTCAAAATTCGCTCAAGTTATTCTTCTAACCTCAAAGAACATAATTTTCCTTATATGTACTTTTTTTTAAAGAGTTTTGAATTGCTGAATGCGAATCCATGGTCAGATTTCCTTTTTTTTATAACCTTAAAAAGAAACATCGTTTTATAGCTATTTTGAGTTGCTGAATCCGTATACATGTTCGAAATTCCTCAGATTATGTACTTTTTTTTAAGAGTTTTGAGTAGCTAAATCCGAATCCATGGTTGAAATTCCGCCAACATCCATGGTCCAAATTTCTACATTGTTTTTTTAAAATTGTTTTTATTGATTTTAAGTTGCTACAACCGAATCCATGGTCGATATATTTTTCTAATCTCAAAGAACATAGCATTTCTTATATTTTTTACGAGTTTTGAGTCGAAAATCCAAATCCATGGTCAGATTTCTGTCAACACAGTCATATTTCTTTATAACTTAAAAATAACATCGCTTTATAGCTATTTTGAGTGGGTAAATATAAAATCATGATCGAAATTCCTCCAATGGTCAAAATGCCTATATTGTTTTTTTTTTTTGAATTTTTATTATAGATTTTGAGTTGCTGAATGCGAATCCATGGTCGAAAATCCGTCATTACTCTCCATTTATTTTTCTAACCTCAAAGAACATCGTTGTTTGCCTATTTTATATGAATTTTGAGTTACTTATTCCGAAACGATGGCCAGAACTTCCGAAAAAACATTCAGATTTTTTTATAACCGTCAAAAACATGAAATTTGTTGGCTTTTTATATAGGTTTCAGCTTGCTGAAACGAAGTTCCTGTTAAAAATTTCGCCAACACGCTCAGGATATTTTTTTTCGAACCTCACAAAACAATATTTTTCGATTTTTGTACAATCTTTCTTCGTGTCAAAATTTTGATCCCAATGGAACTAAAAAGTATTTTCCAAAATATGCATATCTGCTTTGGTTCTTCTGACATCAAAACCTCTTCTTAATGTTTCTCAAATTCATAAAATATTTCTGTCCAAAAAAAAATTATTTCTTAGAACCAAAAAAAAAAATGTTAACCAAGGTCATTTGAAAACAACAAAATTTTTCACAGCAAAATAAAAATTTTAAGAAAAAAAATTAATTTATATAAATTAATTTGCTATAAAAATCTTTTATAAATAAGCAAAAAAAGAAAATAAGCAAATAAAATGGCGACCGGCAAAGCGTTTGCCTGCAATATGGCGACCAACGCTTGGCTACGCATTAGAAGCAGGCGGGACTGCCAGTTGAACGCAGTTCAGATACACACAAATAAATAAAAAAGAAAAAAAAAATAAATAAACACAGATACACACAGACACATTTGAACTTTTACGCATGTCTGCAGCAACCGGCTTTGCGTCAAAGCCGGCAGGCGGTTATATGCGCGTTAGAAGTACACACATACAGATACATAAAAGTATCTCACAGATACACAAAATAAATATTTGCTTTTTTTTGCGCTTTGAATTCGATTTTCTGAATTGTTTTTGCGCAGCTTTTACGTTTAATATAAAATTTAATGGGGTAGGCAAAGCGATCGACAGTTGCTGTTTGGGCTTGTTTGTGTATCTTTGTTTAGCTATAGCAGCGGCGTATCTTTAAGTACTCAATAGCTTAATTTCTAGCTCATTAATTCATTTTTTTTGTCCAAGGTAAAGGTTGCCAAAAAGGGAAACTGATAAGCTTAAATTTTTCTAATGCATTCTGGACAGGCAATCAATCTAATTTCGAGCTGTAGATACGTATCTGGTAACAGCAGCAGCACAAATGCTGATAAAATTTGGTTGTCGTAGCACATTTTTACACTTTGGCACTCCATAAATGTCTTTTAGCGATAAAGTAAATATGTCTGCACATGACTTTGGGTATTTTGAAAAATTTTATATGCTGTAGGGTGCAAAAATTTGTATACTTTAAGTAGCGGATGTGTACGCGATAAAATAATTTTTTTTTTTTTTTGTATATAATATTCAAGTCTAAACAAAAATTGTTTAGATTTGGTGATTTTTTGTTTTTGTTGTTTTTGTTTAGTTTTGAACGTTAAGCTTATGTCTGTCTGGCTATTTGACAACGATTTATGTTTGCCACAAAGAAAAATAAGCAAAAATCTTATAGATTCATTAAAGCTTTTGTAAAATTCTGCTAGGTCAGTTTATAGATGTGTTTGGAATCGCTAAGCAATTCATAAATTTGTGAATTAATAAAGAAAGAAAAAAAGTGGCGCCCAACGTGGGGCTACCACTACATATTACTTGTTTAACAACTAAAATGCAGGTATTTGCATAAGTAGCAGAGAGCTTTAAGTATGCTGCATAATAAGACAAACAAAGTGGCGCCCAACGTGGGGTTAACACTAAAACTTTATTGCTTAGCTAATAAAATACTTGAAGTTGCATAAGCAGAAGAGATTTATAAATATGCTAAATTAAAAGACAAAAAAGTGGCGCCCAACGTGGGTCTACTACTTAAACTTGATTGCTTAACAAATAAAATACTTGAAGTTGCCTAAGTAGAAAAGTGCTTTAAATATGCTGCATAATAACACAAAAAATAAAAATATAAGTGGCGCCCAACGTGGGGCTACTACTTCAATTTTATTGTCAAACAAATAAAATATATGAATTTGCATAAGTAGAGTAGAGTGCTATAAATATGCTGCATAAAAAGACAAACAAAAAGTGGCGCCCAACGTGGAGCTAACACTAAAACTTTCTTGCTTATTATATAAAAAACTTGAAGTAGCATAAGTAGCAGAGAGCTTTAAATATGCTGCATAAAAACACAAAAAAAAGTGGCGCCCAACGGGGGGCTATTTCTTTTGTATAATTAATTATTATTTTTTTTCCAATTTCGCAACTTTCATTCATAGAAAAAAAGAAGGCAATTTCACAATAAACTAAAACGAAGACAGCTCATTCATAAAAAAACAATACTTAAGCAAATCCATTTCCTCTCGTCTGAGTACAAACAATGAAATCAAATTTTTATAAATTGTTTATTTTAAATATGAAATATGATAAGTTCTGGAAAATTGATTATCAGCGGCTACGTGAATGAACGCACTTCAGACGATTCGCATTCGGTTGGGCTGGGTCGTAAACGACAAAAAAAAAAAAAAAAACAAATTTTTCGATAAGACTTATAAAGTTTGGACTAGTATTATCAGTAAAAAAAAAAAAAAAAAAATTAAAACAAAAAAGCCGTGAAAAGTTCGAAACGATTTCCTGTGTATATGTACATATAGAATATATCATAAAAAAAAAGAAATATATAAAAAAATCTACTTTTAGACTCAAGTGTCGTTGAGATTAGCGCGTGTGATAGATCGTGTTCAGAATTCTCGTGCTTTGTTGTTTGTTTTTTGCAAAAGTAATTGTTTTTTTTTTTCTTATTTTTTTTGCAGGTATTTGGTTGGAACTGACCTTCAGACTTCTGCTTCTATGCTTTATTTTTGGATATATATTATAGAAGCCTTATAAAAATTTAGCGCGTGAGCAAATTGCGCAAGACACAAATATCAGCAAAAAATGATCATCAGCGCATGTTATATGGGAGATATAATGAAGTAATTTAGATATAAAATAAAGTCAGGAATTTTAAAAACAGTCACAAAAACTTATCATTATAATTCCACTTTCTATAAACTGATATCAGTCTTGAGTATTCCCCCGTAGCTTCTTTATTTATTTTTACTTTCGATTAGAATTTTGAACTAGGCTGCTGACTCATCAGCTTTGTTTGGTATGAATCAGCGACATTCCCCAGTTTGCACATTTCTAGCCAATTATTGTCAAAATAAGACAATAAATAAAGAATAGATCAGCTGTTTATTATGGGTGTGAGTCATTTTTTGGTGAAGTTTCAACACGTCTAAATTCTTTGGATTGCAAGCCAATTTATTATTTTATACGTTTTGAACTTTGTTCCATAAGTGGTTTGCTATAATAAAATATACGCTTGTCTAGAGTCTAAGCTTTATTCTAGAAGATATTAAATTTCTGTAGAAGATATTGAAACGCGAACCCGATACTGGAAAACAAATTATAATTAAAGCTCGTTTAAGCTTAGACAAATATGAAATGAAGCGAAGAATTGCCAATGAAAAGTTTGTGTTTATATTTACAATTCAAACTTAAAAGCGTTTATAATACACAAATAGTTTTAAAATGCGTAATTCGTAAAAAAAAGTAATTAACTTCTTGGTAAGAATGCTACTGCAGACAGGAATGTCTTCCATTAGTGAATTCTGCAGTTGGGAGCAACGCGAGTTGTTTGAGAGAGATATCGAGAGTAACAGAGAGTGGAGAAAAATCTTTTTAGACGCAAGAAAGGCGAAAGAGTTTGAGTATGTTGAGAGGTTATGTGGCAGAAATTAAGCTCGAAAATTTTATCAAAAGGTCAAGGTCCAGGTTTTTAAGCCCGGAGTAACTTTTCTTAAAGGTGATAGAGGAAATTTGGTTACAGATGTTCAGAAATCACTGAATTTATGGATGAGTCATTTCTCCAAACTACGTGAAGGCGATGAAGCGCAAAAAACCGCTGATGGAGAAATGATACCGGAACCACCTGTTTTTGATGACACTATTGAAGAGCCACAGGACTATAATAAGGTCAATTCGCTCATCAAACTAAGTTATTCAAGCCTAAGTTATGCAGCAACTTTTATGCAAAATATGGTCCGATGAACGCATACCCAATGACTGGAATCTCAGTGTTCTCTGGCTTCAGACCAAAAAGGTCCACCAATGATATTCCAAATGGAAGTGATGCTAATCGTGAAGACCGATGTCGTTGATATAAATGGAGTATTTCAACTTTAATGTTGTAGAAAACAACTTGGATCCGAAATAAATAAGAACAATGTCAGCCTGGAGATCAGGCGAAAAATCACGCTTGCAAATAGATGCTATTTTGGGCTGAGAAATCCAATTAAAAGTGAGGATCTCTCTCGATAGATGAAAATGAAGATCTATAAGACGCTGATGCTTCCGGTCCTACTGTATGGCGCGTTAACAATCTTCGAGAGAAAGATTCTCCGCAGAATTTTTAGTAGAAGTAAGCTACTAGAAAATTTAACTTCAAAATTATTTTATGCTTTGGTGAAGTCGAATTTCGGTGATGTCTTCGCTGTATGTTCCGCAAATATATAACTTCTATATTGAAAAGTTGTTGGAATCGAAACAATTTGTTTTGTTTCTTATATGTGGGGTCTGATACCGTGCATTTTTGTTGTTTAAAGGTAAATAAATTTATACCCTGAAAAATCCTCTATCTGCTATGGAAAGTCTTGTCAAAATCGGTTCGGTAGTTTCAAAGAAAAGCTTGCACAAAGAATTTGAAAAAATTTTGAAAAATTCTACTTTGTGTTTTCGTAACTTGTGAGTAAAAATACAAGCTTTAGAAATCACTGAGAGCCAAAAAAAAAAAAAAAAAACTTTTTTAAGAAATAAATACTTTTAAATTTTATAAAAAAAAAAAAATTTTATATATAAATTTTTTTTTTTTTTTTAACATTTTAATTTTTTAAATAAAGTATTTTTTTTAATGTTTTTAAAAAAATATATTCCAATTGGTTTTAATCAATGAGCTGTTAGCTGAATTTCTATATGAACATGCCACGCCCACTTTTGTAGATTTAGCAAAAATTAATCCATGCCCTACGCTTGAATTTTTATATTACACGTCTTTTCAACTTGAAATTTAACATGGAGGCTGCTTAAAAAATTTACAAATTATAAATGGGTACTTTAGCTGCACGATTTTTCTATAAAAAACTTTTAGCTTCCTGGAAAATGTTCCAGAACACAGTGCTAAGTTTTTTAATTAAAAAAAAAAATTCAATTCCCAAGTAACTGAAAATTTTTTCATTTCATATTTTCTATAAATTTCTTTCATTTTATTTTCCCAACTTTTTAGTTTTTCCGACGACTATACTGCGTATACGTAATATTTATAAGAAATTTATTTATAAAAAAAAAACCCATTAATAAAAATTCCAAACTTACCATAAAGTTTTAAATCCAAAACAGCAAATTTATCAGCGTAATCCAAAATGGGAATTTTTGAGTTTAGAATTTTTTTTTAGTTTATAATTTTTTATGTGTCACCAGCACAAAAATTCTTGTTTTTTTTTTTTATATTTTTTAATTCACAATTTTTTTTTGTCTTTTCCAGACTTTATTTTTTCATACAATTAAGAACTTGTTTAATATTTGTTCAGTAATTATAACGGTTTAACCGCACGTAACGTATGCGCGATCGTATATAACTGTAATATTGTACTTAACGCTGCGAGGTGCTCTGCGCTACTAATTCGAATTTTCGTACTTTGATGTTTAACAATTGTTTGTGTGAGACGATCGTCAATAGAACTTATACAAATGTATGTATATATGTGTGTATGTATAGAGCACAGCACATACAGAGTGCTTTTACTTTTTTGTTGTGTATTTCTTTTTTTTGCGTTTATTTTTATTTGCAAAATTGAAAATTAATATGAAATATTTTATTTTTGTTGCAAAAACAACTACTCAAAGAACTTTAGCTTATGTCTGTGTGTGTGCGACAAGAGCGTAAATGCTGTTAGTTGTTGTCTTTGTATTTGTTATTAATTGCGCTGCGCTCTGCTATAATTGTTTCTAATGGCTCTGCTTACTCTTGCCTGGTTTTGTGTAGGCGTTATTGTTGTTTTTGTTTTAGGGTAGTTCTTACAGTGTAGGTGCTCTCACACTCAACTCACACTTGTTGTTGTTGCTGTTTTTACTGTAGGGGCGCGTGTGTTTGGCTTTTGTATAGCTTACTTTTGCTTTATATAAAAAAAATAAAAACACAATTTTCAAGTTTAACTTTTGTTGTTGTTTTTTTTTTCTATGCTGTTCTTTTATATTAAGCTTTTATTTATGTATATAAGCTTTTTTTCTTGTATTTAGTTGAATTTGATTTTCTTTGTTTTTGCTTTTGTAGGTGCTCTCTATTTGCTTTGTTGTTGTTGTTTCTAATGCGTATTGTTTTTGTTGTTGTAGCAGCAGCTTTTTTGTTGTTGCTTTTTTTTAAGCATACATGTCACTATAAACAATATTGACCTAGGTTTAGCCCGTGTATAAATTAAATTTATATATTTTTTTTGTTTTAAATGTTTTAGCTTAGAATATTTTAAATTAGTTTTTATTTGTTTTTTATTATTTTTGCAATTTTTTTTAAATAAAGTTTTTAATTTATATATTTTTTAAACTTTTGTATAATTTTTTATTTTTGTTAGACGTTCTATTTTAAACATTTAAATGAAATGTGCTCGTTCAGTCTTTATTAAATTTTTATTTTTTTAATTTAATTAATTATTTTTACAAAACACAGGCTCACACACTCAACAAAAAAAAAAAACGTTTATAAATTTAAAACATAAATTTTTAAAAAAATTGCACTTTAAACAATTAACTAAACAAATTTTTTATTTATAGTTAATTTAATTTTTAATAATTTATTTATTTTATTAAGCAATAACGTAAGGCAAAGGAGATCTATATGTTTTTTTTTTATTTTTTAATTTTGCAAAATTTTGCAGTTTTTTTTTTCTATAAATTTTTGCACACTTTTTTTTTTTGTTAATTCTTTTTATTTAAATATATTTTTCTTCTATTTGAAACACTTTTTGTCTCACTCTCTCTTACTCGAACAGCCGTAGAAGAATTGCCTTTGAAGCGCCGTTGTGTACGCCTTGCTTGTTCGATGCCGAGTAATACAAGTCAAGACGCCGCATGACGCGCTAACAAAATGTTGTGTGTGTATGTGTATAAAATGGCGTCGACGTCAACCGAAAGCTTTGCGCAGCCATTTACGTTGACTGCGCTGTCAGCGTTAGCTTCGTTGTTGACTTTGGCCTTTGAAAAAAGTGAAGAATGAAAGCGCGCATATTGCTGTTGTTGGTGTTGTTGTTGCGGTTGTTCTTGTTCTTTAGCTTAACTGTGTGTGTGTGTGTGTGTGCTTGATTACTATGCGTTTGTGTGCGTATATATATATAAAATTTGCAAGCTAACATACAACACCTTCTCATTTGCTTTTTTTTATGCTCTCACACACACACAAATGCCGGTAAACGCATACAGACATATTTTTTGCATTTATTTGTACACTTTATGTAGATCATGGAAGAAGGCTATTTATAAATCGTTGCATATTTTGTAACGCAAGGCAGATACAAAGCAAAATGTCAGCGTATGTATGTGCGCTGCATGTTTTTTTTTTTTGGATTTTTTTATCTCAGAGGAGTTTTGGCAATGGCGATTGCTCGAGCTTATTGCTGGCTTAAATTTTTTATAGATTCAGACAAGAATTGGAAAGTTGGGACTAATGATTTTCTTTCTGTCCGGAACTAAAGTCTACAGTCTGTCCAAGCAGTGTGTTTGCCATATAGAAGCCTGGAATTCAGTCCAGCGAGTCATCTTGACACCAGGAAAATCCAAAGGAGATGAGCTGACGATCTAAGGTATTTTTATAATTTTTTTTCATCTATGACTGGTTTACCAAATTGTTGGAAGATCATCAACACGAACAATGGTGTAGAGTGCAAGCGAATGAGATCAAGCTTCCGACTGTACTGCTGAGAGAAAAAATAAAAAAATGCACAGGTGTTTTCTCAATAACTTTGTGTCTTTCAATGCACACGCGTGTATTATCATTAAGCAAGGGAAATATGGGAGCTTGCCATTGGTTGCTAAATTAGAAACAGAGTATTATATGAGTCATATATTTTATATTTCTTTCTCTGTATTTTTTATTGTGTATTCTGTTAACTTGTTACTTGAAAACGATGCAATAAAAAAGCGATGATTGAGACAGCAAGAGAATGTGTATGTCTTTTTATGAGAGCTGGAGTACATCAGTGTAAGCCACGCCAACTTAAAGGGCGTAGCATACTACTATGTTCGCATTTGATGTCAATTCAGTCAAAGAAAACATGCACAAGATCTGCTGCAACACTGATAAATTATCTCATATCACATTTTCAATGAGCTTCAACAGTTTAGCTAAATGGAGATATCATGCCATATGTTTTGATGGCTTGGAAAAGCTATATTAAGCTAAGAAGGAATCACTAGTTTAGACTAATTCAAGCTTAAACTAAAAAAAGTATGCTACTACCATATTAAGCCGGTCCAACATGAAGCTTCTTCAAAAGTTTCGATCCAAACTGCTGAGAAGTTCTGTCATAAATAAATAGATCTCCAGCAGATAGCAGCAGTGTTAGAAGAATTTGCCTGATTTAGTATTCTCTTTGTAATTGAAACATCAGGAGAACTAGCTGACAGCCAAGCTACTAGACAAAGTGTTCCAAAACGTAAAGGCTCCACCTAATACATCTAAATTTTAGATACTCAATTGTCAGCATTTTTTTCTAAGACCTTATAATACTTCATAGCAATTTTATACGAAATTAAAGAGGTTTGTTCTATATATCAGCCGATAAGTGAATAATTTCGCGTTCCATATTACTCCTCAGTTCTTGGCCATTTAAAAAAATTAAACCCATAAGCGAGTTAGCCATTCGACTGGACTAAGTTTCGGTATTATATGTGGCATGTTACTCCATTTTATTGGAGCCACACAGCACTGTTATGTAGCTCGTTCAATTCTGTTCCAAAAAAAAAAACAGACTTCATTGACCGTAAAAAGACGAATATTTTCATCAACGAAAAATTATGCTCCAATCACAACTTTGAAGCAGTTTTTTGTGGTTGCAGGTGCTTTTCAAATTTGGAAGTTTCTGAAAGTTTAAGAATAAATAAATGTGATATTGTGCAAAATAATACGAATTTCAAGATCATATTTGGAAAATATTTAATAAAATTGTTCGCCATAATTCTTCACGAGTTTATGCAAATTCATGTTCCATTTTTTACATGTTTATTAAAATTTATTTACTCAAATTTATGTTCCATAAATTTTAACACACTTATGCTGCATGCATGTGTAGGGTATCTAAGCTTCGTGCAGCTAACATTTTATACATGGTTAGCTTTTATTTTATATATAGGAATATGTTTGACGTCTCTGCATTTGTATTGGTGAACATTTTTGGCAAAAATTAAGAACCTTTCTTGTATTTTCGGTTATTGTTGTTGTTGTTACTGGCGGCTTTATCTGACCATTGTTTTTGTTGTTTTTTTTTTGACGACGCGCACATTTCTGGTTAAACTTACTCAATAAAATTTTTATTATGATATCTACGACGCGGTGTATTTTTTTTTTTTATTATAAAAATCGCCATTGTCTCGCAAAATGGTTTGAATTTTTTAATTTTGTATCTGTATCTTTTTTTTTTTGTATCTGTATCTTTTGCATGACGTATTTGTCATTTTATCTCGTTTAAAACGTTTTTTTTTTGGATTTTATTTGCTTTAAAAATAACTTCGATATATTGTCTTTTATCTCGCTCGCACAATGCCCAAATTGCCCTCGCGCTCGCACACACACACATCGGAACACATGCTAAAAAAACGTGTTCTAAAGCCTGATTTATGCGATTACGTGAGATGTCGTGAAGAAGATAATTTAAATAAAATATATTTTATTCAAATTCGAGCCGCGTCAGAGACTTCTTTTTTTATATTTTTATTAACCTCTTAAATGATTTGGCATTTATTTTTTTTTTTTACAGAAGATATTAAATGAAGTGTTTCCTCCTGATGTTTTTTTTTTACGTCAGTTGATGGAGTGGGTGTGGCTGCTTCCGAAAAAGTTGTATTACAGCTTAAAAGGTTAAAAAAGGTGTAAAAAAAAGAAGGTGATGCAACAAGTTGGCAATAAAACAAAGAAATTTATGCGTATTGAAGAAGGCACAGACTTCCGTGTGTTTAAGAAGTTGGTTTCTACTGGGTAGCTCACTGCAGTTCAGTTATGCCAAAGCCATGAAGCACTACTTGTATGGAGAACATCATTAAAGTACTTGAAAATATGATTTAAGAAGAACTTCTCGAAATCCTCAAAAAGACTCCACTAGAAGTAGGTTTAATCGAATTCGGAGAGCCATTGGTCCGTCCTCCATATAAACAATAAACTAATTTCGTTATATGTCTGCATCCAATGGAGCTGCAGAGATGTAAATTGAAAAATTGGGGAAGATTTGGCTCTCCAAAGAGAACATACAGACATAGGAACCAACCATATCATGTGGCTTTTTATAGAGGCTATATCTTCCATGGTTATTAGTGTATATATACGACTAAGAATGTTTATACTACAAAATTTCAGCGTGATAACTCAAAAACTGAGAAGCTTTAACAGATTTATATAGACAAACAGACAAAAGGTGCATTCAGCGATGTTTTTTTTGAATTCTAAAACACAGCACATTGACTTAGAGAACCACCACTCGAACCTTTTTATGAAGTTTTACACATTTATTTGCTGCAGATACATTTTTGAGCAATTCTTGGCATTAATACCACCAAACATTGGCTTTCATTCAAAACAAAAGTTTTTCATGTAATATAAAACCAAAAAATAATATAAAAAATAATAATTTACCCATAAGAAGATACAATTTTATGCAGACGAGTCTATTGAACCGAAATTTCATGACAGACAACAGACAAAGCCAAGCAAGACGAGCAAATAAAGCTATAAACAAAAATGCTTAAAGCAAAAAATGTATAAAAAAGATACAAAAGTATTTCAAGTGTTAAAATTTTTCATGCAAAGATATTAAGCGATATTCAAAAATAAAATGTGGCGAATATCTTAGCACAGAATGATCGAGAGAAAGAAGAAAGGTGTATCTGTGTATGTGTGTGCGGCGACCGCAGCGCATTTCCGTTGTTCTTGTTGTTGCTATTTTCGCAGCAGTTAATGCAATAAATGCCAAAAGCAGAAACAAAAAAAAAAAAAAGTATCTACGTCTACTGCTGCAACACGAACGACGAACAACTTGAAAATCAACCCCTTGCAAATAATTTGCACGACCAACACCAACCATAAAAAACTCAAACCCGAAATGTCTGTGCAGCTAGCTGCGACGCAAACGGATGCAGATACAATACTTCAACTGAGACGACGTCGTCGGCTGCTGCTGCTGCTATGACTGTCGTCAAAAGGGCAACATGCAGCGCACACTTAGTCTCGTGGTGGCAGTGCAACAGTTTTCAACAGATATGCTGAGGCCGTGCAACAGTTTTCAAACACACGATGTTATGCACATGCACAGATACAAATGTATCTGCAGTTTATAGTTGTTGTTGTTATTTGGTTGGTTGGTTTGTTGTAAATAGCTGTGTGTGTGGGGTATGTAGTATGCTTGGCAAGTGCGGCGCATGTTAGATACTTTGTTGCATGTTCGTTTGCATGGTATGCATTAGTCATTCTGCAGCAAGTTAGATACTTAAAGACGTAGCTGAGAAGATACTTTTTCATTTTTTTTTTTTATATTTTATACGCTGGTCAATAGAAGAATTATTTATTATAGAAGAGCATTTTAAATTGATTTGTTCTAAGTTTTCTTCATATTTTGCAATATTGTGGCGTACTAACAGAAATACAAACTTTTTTCTTTATAATGCGACTCACTCCAATTGGAATATGAACCCGATTGAAGTGCGAAGTTTGCAACTAATCAGATCGGTGAAACTAGCAAATCCAATTAAGAAATACAACACCTTGCTACGCTCATTTAAATTTGTTTATCAATTAGTATATTTTATTTTTTTATTATGGCATAAAGTTTTGTCTGATACTCTTAATACAACAATCTGGCGTACAACAATTGACCTGCACCTACGCCGCCACCATATGCAACGCTGCTCTATGTGCACCACCAGCACCTGCACTATTAGCAAGTAGCACCTGCACCATTTTCTTCTACCAGCACCTGCAACCGCCATCATAACCGCCAACAAACGACATTCGAAAACGAAACAGTACCACTAGCACTGTGTAAACACATCCACCATTAGGACCTGCACCACCAACACCTGCACCACTAGCACCTGCACCACCAGCACCTGCACCATCAGCACCTCCACTATTAGTACCACCAGCACATGCACCACCAGTACCTCTACTATTAGCACCACTAGCACCTGCACCACCAGTACCTCCAATATTAGCATCACCAGCACCACCAGTACCTCTACTATTAGAACCACCAGCACCTGCACCATCAGCACCTCCACTATTAGTACCACCAGCACATGCACCACCAGTACCTCTACTATTAGCACCACTAGCACCTGCACCACCAGTACCTCCAATATTAGCATCACCAGCACCACCAGTACCTCTACTATTAGAACCACTAGCACCTGCACCACCAGTACCTCCAATATTAGCACCACTAGCACCTGCATCACCAGTACCTCCACTATTAGCATCACCAGCACCACCAGTACCTCTACTATTAGAACCACCAGCACCTGCACCATCAGCACCTCCACTATTAGTACCACCAGCACATGCACCACCAGTACCTCTACTATTAGCACCACTAGCACCTGCACCACCAGTACCTCCAATATTAGCATCACCAGCACCACCAGTACCTCTACTATTAGAACCACTAGCACCTGCACCACCAGTACCTCCAATATTAGCACCACTAGCACCTGCACCACCAGTACCTCCACTATTAGCATCACCAGCACCACCAGTACCTCTACTATTAGAACCACCAGCACCTGCACCATCAGCACCTCCACTATTAGTACCACCAGCACATGCACCACCAGTACCTCTACTATTAGAACCACTAGCACCTGCACCACCAGTACCTCCAATATTAGCACCACTAGCACCTGCACCACCAGTACCTCCAATATTAGCATCACCAGCACCACCAGTACTTCTACTATTAGAACCACTAGCACCTGCACCACCAGTACCTCCACTATTAGCACCACTAGCACCTGCACCACCAGTACCTCCACTATTAGCATCACCAGCACCACCAGTACCTTTACTATTAGAACCACCAGCACCTGCACCATCAGCACCTCCACTATTAGTACCACCAGCACGTGCACCACCAGTACCTCTACTATTAGCACAACTAGCACCTGCACCATAAGTAGCACCTGCACCATAAGCAGCACCTGCACCGCCAGGCTAACTTTGTTGTTGCTGGTCATCTCGGATCCAAGATAGACGAAGTTTTCTACAACATTGAAGTTGCAATTCTCCATCCTCGTAGAGAAAATACTAATTCTAATTCACCTCTGGACTCATTAGCCGAGACTGTTATTCGATCTCTGAGAAGGCTTGTGTACCGATGATATTAACGTCAACGGCCTATGCGAGCAGCATCACTTCCATCAGAAGATTGAAAAAATCGCACAATAGCGCTTCACCCCGCCTGAAACCTCTCTTGGTATCGAAGGGATCAGACAGGATCTTTTCTACCCTTACAACGTTTTGTGTATTTGATAGCTACATCATGTATAGACGAACGATCTTTGTCGTAGAACATAGAAAAACTTCGGGACTCCTTTCTTTAAGAAAGGGCAGCGAACCTTGAGATTCCAATCATTAGGTATGCGTTCATCGGACTATATCTGGCATAAAAGTTGGTGCATTCTCCTAACGAACTCTTCGCCGCCAGTCTTTAAAAACTCAGCTGATAGCCCATCAGAGCATAACTTTTAGTTAACCGAATGGATCTTGTTATAATCCCCCCTGGATCCACTATAGTGCCATCATTAACTGGTAGTTGCGGTCTCATTTCTCTAACCGTGGTATTGTGCCCTTCATCGGCTCATAGTAGGTTACTCTTCTTCTTCTTTTTGTATCAATTCGATGTGTGTTTCACCGATAAGAATATTCTACCGTCTCATTTAAGAACTATTAGCTCAAGGCCCCCCCCCCCCCTCGTCCCGTTTATGGAGCATTATTAAATTGAATTTTTGCGTATTACTTTGTTGCATAAAAGAATATTTGCGACGTACGTACGTCTATTCTATGAAGTATCATTAAAGACCGTTGCAAATGGCGTTGTTCATTATAATACGCTATGTTCGAAGGGTTGCAGAGTATATAAAATTTGTGAAAATGTATGTAACTGGTCACAGCAGTTAGTCTATGTCAGTGGAGTCTCGCCACGTCATATGAAATTAAAACCTAAAATCTTAAGAATCAACCAGTTGTACGGCCGTTGACTTGATATTCAAAAGATGCCTAACAATTCGCTAACTACGGTTCGTTAATGCAGCAATTGAGCTATCTACTGATTAAGACTAACTTAAAATAGGTCTAGCAATTGCTTAACCACATTTCTCTAGCGAAGAGCTAACTCCTTACTTCTAGCGAATAGCTAACCTCATGGGTATACAGAAGACACCGATAATGGTGATATACAATCATATGTTCATGCCAACTTCTACAGAAATAGGGAGTCATAAACTGTGGCTTGGATACAGTGCGGAAAGATTGCTGGGGTGATGTCTAAATGCAATGGCGAAGGTTTTTTGATACTAGTTAATGTTTTTAATGGCACCAAGAAGTTCTGCTTTCAGCTTTATATATAAACGCATGCAGCCATTGCTTCATGGATGCCTCATTTCGAAGTATGGAGTTCTACTGTTCATCACATTTGCCGGATTTGACTTCTTTCGGTGAAATTATTTGAAGCTCAAATAGAATTTTGCAGAAAATAAAGTTTATCATGCGTATTCACTGCTTGTTCCCTAATACGTTGTGATGTTTCTTCATGACTATTCCACGTTTATGAAAATTGAATTTCACCATATACACACAGTTGGAGAAGAGAAATGAGAGGAAGAGTATATTAGGTTTATGCAAATATATATAATATGTAGCAGGGATCTTGAAAAGTCGTATATATAGAGATATAACCGTCTGCCCGCCTCTTCCTATGAACAACGAGAACTTAGAGGCTTCAAGTTTAGATATTATACTTAAAATCTTCTATTCCTTCTTCAGATAATTTGTATGCAATGTTCGAGCCAATTCTACCACCATAAAGTGGGGATTGGTACCATCCCATACAAATCCCTTCTTCTCCTCCTTCTAAATTTTTGTATGAAGAATTTTTATGGATCTTGTTTATTTTGCTAGAAACACTAAATTTGGACTACTTTATAATAATTTTTATAAAATATGTATTTCATTTAATTATAGATCGGATCACTAGAGGCGGTGGTCCCCATATAAATCTGTTCCAACTTTCAGAGATTTTGTATGAAAAAAATATTTATTTATTCTTAATTCAGCTAGAAATGATGGTTTTGCAAATCAAATCACTAAAAGAGTTGATGTCGCTATAAAAAGTCAAGTCGATATAGACATGTTGCTCTGTCACTCTGGCTATAAACGATCAGAACTTGGAGACTATTAAAGCTAAAGCTTTCAAGTTTGTGTTTTTAATAGCTGCTATATGCTCTACAGGTCAGTAGTGTTTAATGAACTTGCCAAATCCACTCTAAGTGATAGTAGCCCTAAAAACGTGTCACTGCTTTCTGAGTTTTTGTATGAAAAATTTTTTATTTTTTATTTTTATTATTTAAAAATGTAAAAAACTCCTGATTTAGTATGTCTTACTTAAATTCTAATAAAAAAGTTCATATCGGGCAACTAGTAGAGCTAGCTCCCACACAAATATGTTCCATTTGGTGAAGTTTTTGAAGTAATAAATAATTCCATATATGTAGTGTATTTAAGCTTCGAATATATATATTTTTTTTTGTAAATGTACCTCTTCAATTTTTAATGCTCATTGAAAAGTCATTGTTTGCACACTGTCTGACAAAGCGTTGTATCTGTAGCTGCGTTGTGTATCTTATGCAATTCTATGTCTATGCGACGCAGTTGTAAAACTCTTTTTTTTTCATTTTTCTATATTTTAGTGTCAATAAATAATTGTATAACATATAATATACTTGCAAGTGGCATAAGGCATGCTTAATTAATTGCTGAGAAGCTTGAAAATTTCAATTCGTCATGAAATAGAAAAAGTATCTCATAGATACTTAGTATCTTTTCGCAATTTGCATCATATTCAGTCAACTTTTCAAATCAATTTCATAATAAAATTAAAAAAAAAAAACAAATTTCTTGAAGTATTTCCTGGAAAATAACTGGCGCCACTATTTCTTCATAGATAATATAAATGCTTCTACATATCAATGGTCGAACAAATCGTGCTTACACGGTCACAGACAAATTTTCACGTGACATTTCTTTTTAGTATTTCTTAGAAAGCATGTTTTTGAAATCTTTATGAGGATCGTTTCTATGGCTAAAGGGGTTTTTCTTTTCCCTTTTTTTCCCTCATAAAAGTAAGATAGAAAAACCTTTTATTATGATTCATTATTTTTGCAAAAGTATCTTATGGCACATTGACGCAAATGTCAGACCAAATGCAGTTGAATTGTTGGCTTGGCTTATGGTAGCGTTTCTGTTTGCACAATAATTTATTTGTATGCTATAATAGGTGTATAAAGAGTGCAGATAGCCTATCGTGCTTCACTGCAGATAAGTCTAACTATTTATTATAAATTAAGCAACTTTTTGCTCACAATTTATAGCTGATATGCCTAGAAACACTAGTTAACAGCGGTTTTTGTACGCTATAGCTGAAGGAGTATAATACGTTTTTTGCAAAAGTATGTAACATGTAGCATGAGGCGTGGCAGTGTAAATATGCTTGAGCGGAATTGAAAAGTAGAGGCATGTGGGGAAATATGAAAAAATTTAACTAAAATATTTTTAGTGGTTGCCACGCCCACAATGCCTATACAGCTATTTATAGCTAATATGCAGTAACATTTCTTTTTCGCTCCATTAAAGTTTTTTTGTGTTTGCTTACGCGTAAGATTTCTTACGCGTAAAAAATTCTGAAGGAACCTCTTTCTTTTTTTTCTCTTTCTATTATTTTTTTTTAACGCCATGACTCGCAATCTTCACACTTCCTCCCAATGGGAATACGCAGTGATTCTGATGGTTCCAAAACCTGTTAAAACAAAGATTCTTTGTTGGATCCCACTGACCAATAAGTTTGGTACTAACCTTCTCTAAGATATTTCAGCGAATTCTCCTTAGTAGAATGTTAGCAGTTCCAGCTGTACAAATTGCCATTCCGGACCATCAGTTTAGCTCCAGGCAAGTTCATGCTACTTCAGAAGAAATACATCGAGCTTTGAAAGTAAACAATACAGCTTTGCAGTCTTTATGAATGTTCAGCAATCATTTGAACACATCTGACATGAAGAATTACTTAATGTCAGACCGCTCCTGCATACAGTTGCACCCAATACAGCATGGGTTACATAAGCAGATGATCCTGCCGAAAGCCCTAGTGATGCTGCGAAGCTCTTACAGCAGTTTTTAGATGATTTCAGCAGATGATCCAGAGGGGAAATTGTCCTATAATCACGCCATACAACCTGTTGTTACCTCATGTAAATTGTGTTCGCCCTCTCGGTAAGCTTATGGATTGGAGACTTACTGAACTGGCTGTTGAGATCTTTGAGAATTATGTATGCCCCATATAAATTTTGACAATCTTTTTCCCTCTTGAGGGTGCAAATTCGAAATTTGATGAAACACGTTCCTAATTACTTTCTTGGTAGAGGGAAGACCCCTTTAAAGTAAAAATAGTTTTTCAAATCTTAATTCGAATTGCGTTTCCCTGAGCTTCGGGTTATAGACTTATGTCGTTACATGGGTCCTGGTAGGGCATTTCTCCTGAGTCGTGTTTGTTTATTGTATAGGCTTAAGGATCTTCCAAGTGGATTTGGGTGAGAATTGAGTTTGCATTCATAGTTCAGTTTAAGGCGATCTATTTCAGTTCCAACAGTTGGGATGTTTAGGCGTGTGGGATCATATTACATAATATATGACAAAGATCGCTTCATTGAGGTACACCACACTTTATTCCAGAATTCTGTGTTATGTAGTAAATCTTTCGTACTCTTTTGCTTAGATTGGAGTCAAGAGTTTTGTGTATTAATTCTGTTCTGCAGTTTGTCGAGCTAAAGGTGATCAAAAACGGAGCTCAAACGTTGTACGAATCTCTGAGGTTTTTCGGTTTATCTTTCCTCTGAACATTTATTAGTTCTGCTGCTTCCGAGCTTTTCCATCTCCACAAAGCCACTACGAAGATGTTCAATAGGGAAAAGTAGAAACAAACAACTTGCGTCTTCTACAGAGTGTTTATCCCAACGTAACTCTTTCTTCTAGACTAGACATCGATATGGAGGTTAAATAGCTGTTTGAATCTGTTAGCTGCAGACACTCCCAACTCCTTTTAAATTAGAATCTTCAACTGTGGTAGCTGATAAAAGACAGCTGAGAAGAGTATGGCACCTCAGTTGTAATTCTAGAATTTCATAAACAAGCAGTTTAATCTTCTCGAAACAATTGAACCCTCTGACACGTTCCACAGCTTAAGGTCAGTTACCATATATCTGAAAAGACCTACAAACAGAAATGCTTCAATTAAAGAATTGAATGAAGTCTGCTGTCGCTCAGATAAGTACAATGCAGAAGCCTTTGCCAAAATGCTTTCCAAGCGATCAAGAGGAAGCTTTGCAATTTCTTGAAGTCCCATGTCCAATGGATTTTCCAGAATTTATCTTTCCAGGGCATTCTGGATCCGTTTCTTTAACGTTGCAGATGTAGAAAAGCCTTGGTGCGAACTCTGAGGGCTTCAGAGTAGTTCGTAGTGTTAACAGAGAAGACGAACGATTGGAAAACAACTCTTAAATAAGTTGCAAAAACTTCTGCCCACTTCTCAGTGTGTTCTCCAATGGTTGTAGGGACTAAAGCCGTTGATTTAATGTTCGCTCGCGTTTTTAATAAGAGATTCTTAGAGCTTGTTGGAGAAAGATATTCAATGTTTCTTCTCGAGATCCCACACCATCAAAAGGCGAGTCAATACAGATATATCCATCTGACCCTCTGTCAGACTGGCACTCCGTATGAAATCGGGATCTTGAAAACAGATATGGAATCTTCATTTCATTCTTCAAATAAATTGTATTCAATAAATGTTTTTACCACAAAACTAATCCCCCTCCCTAAGGTGCAGTTGCAACTTACCATGCAAACATACTCGAAATTCTGAATTTATGTATGAAAAACTTTTCTTCATTTTGTTAATAATGCTAGAAACAACAAATTTGTGCTATTCTACTATTCCTTATCAAATATTCCATTTAGATCCAGATCGGACCACTAAAAAGGGGAAGTCCCCATACAAAGCTGTACAAACTTTTTGAGTTTTTGTATGAAAAATTATATACTTTTGTGGTTTATGTAGCTAAATATGAACCCCACGAAAATATTTCATACAGCTGAAGATTGGACCACTAGACGTATAGCCCTCCACAGACGCCTTCACACAGCCATTAAAAATTGAAAAATTTTTATTTTAGATTAAGATATTAAATTTTGCACGCAAACGTGCCCCTTTTATTATAATAAAGTCAAATAGTTTGCATACGCCGTACACAAACACTCACAGATACAAGCTACACTCATAGATACGTTGTATCTGTTTATCTTTTTATCTATCTATGTATGTTAGATACTAGATTTCTTGCCTAATTTAATAAGAAAATTGTTTTGCTAATAAAGTGTAAATATTTCTGAGCGCAGTGTAGCGGAAGTTTGCCTGAAATAATAAAAAATTGCTGAGTAAGCTGATTTGAGTTGATTTGCTGCTGCATAGGCAAGCACCAGCAACCCAACAAAGTCTATGACTGACATTGACATTGAAAATTTTTCAAATGAATATCTTTTCTTTATTTTTTGTTTACTTTTTTTGCTTACTTTGTACATTGACTTGCACACTTTGTCAATAAAAAATATTGCAACTATTAGGTACAACAATGCTAGATAACATTCAAGTAGTGGAGTATCTATTGTACACAGGGTATATATTTTTATATATGTACGTATGTGTTAAGTGCTTAATAATACGGAAAAAAGTTACAATGTTGAATTATTTAGAAAATAAAATTAATCAAATAGAAGTAAAATTGGGTTTGAAAACGTGTAGGAGAACATTTGGTCTGCCATTTTGTAAGTAAAAGTTTGAATTGCAACAAGAAGATACTTTTATTTCATTAAGTTTGTATATTTTGATTGGAATTCTACCGATTTTCAAGAAATCTTCGATGAACTTGGAGGAGGTGGAGGTTTTCCAGTAAGATAAAAAGAAAATCTTAAGGGAACACACCTAACCGAACGGTAAATGGTGTCGAGTAGAAAGTAGAAAGCTTCAACTTTTGCAGATAATCTAGAAAATCGGTTTAAACGCTTTGATTTCACACTAAACCAACTTCGCCTACCTTGCTCTCCAACATTTAACATGTGACCTGTAACGTACGAAAAGCTGAAAGTTCAAATAAAGACATTTAAACCGCGGAAAGCACCAGGATACGATGGTATTGATAGTAGGACTGTTAAGGCTCTGTACCTAGTACTCTTATTTAACTACATCTTACGTATCTGTCAATTAATGATACTAAGACTGGAAAGCCCGAAGCACAGGTCGACACATATAGACCGATAAGTTTATTGCCAATATACTCAAAGATATTCGTAAGAATATTTCTTGACAGATCGGAATATTATATATCAGCATGACACTCCAGAGCACAGTCTTGTTCATTACATCCTTGATACTTTTAAAGAAAACCAATAAAACACTGCTGTCTTCTTCCTAAATTACTCCTCATAACATCAGCTAACCGTCAGTGGAAGTCCCGTCAAAATCGGTTCAGCTGTTTTTGAAATAAGCCAGAACTTACAGACAGAAAAATCCTTTAAAATTTCCTTTATGCATGTTTGCCTGCCTATTTTATTTGTATGTATAGCTTGAAGGAGCTTCTCATACATAAAATATAGAACGCCAATGGAAAACTTTTTCAAGTACAAATTCTAACAAATTCCAAAAAGAAAAAAGGAAAAATTTTACAAGCAATAAGAAAATTTGCAGCTGTTGCAATTGCTAGTATTAAAACACGTTGGAGAGAGTGAGAGAGAGGAGTTATAACACTTATTTTGCAGCACGTGGAAAACTTGTATTAAATATTCAAAACCACCAACAACAACAAGGAAAAATGTCGACAATATTTGCACAAATCCCTTTCAACAATTTATTACAACAATGTAAGCGCTAATACATACATATATACATTGTATATTTATATGTAAATAAATAAATATGTATTTTAATTACACGATCTTCTACAGAGTACATACATATGTCTGTCCCCTGGCTACACCCACCGCTGGCGACAAGTGCAACGTGTGCGGCTAATTAAATTTTATTTGCACTTTTTTTTTTAAACTATTTTTTCAACTAAATTTACATGAAAGAGAAAAAAAAACAAATATACAAAAATGGTTGGCAACAAAAGCAATGTAAATTACAAGCGTAAAAACAACAACAACAACAATAATAATGTAATGTTAAGTAAGCACAAGAAAGCAAGAGAGTGAGCGAGAGAGCGAAGTATTTATGTGTCTGCCCAAATATGTAGAGAAAGAAAAAGAAGCCTTATCGACTGCGCTTCAATTTGCACGTACGCCCTGCTTTTCATTTTTGTTTCTCTTTTTTGCAACAGAACAACCTGAGACAATGTTAACTGCATTAAATGTGCAATTACAACAATAACAACAACAACAGCAGCAGCTACTGTCAATTATATCGCAGCAGCAACAACAACAACAAATAACGATGAGATAGCAACAACGACGCGTAGACTAATAAATGATATTATTGACGAAGTTGATGTGGATGACAGTTAGTTAACTGAAATTACTGCCTCTCTCACTTGCACATGTTTACACATGCAGTTAAAGTTGTTGCAACAGAAAACAACAACAAAATAAATTCATGTTAATTTTGTTCTTGTTTTTTGGCTTTGCTATTAACGTCAGCAGACAGTGGTACAAAATTTTAGAATATTGAAATAAAATAAAAATTAATTTTTGTAACTTAAATTCGAAATAATAAGTTTAAGCAAATGTTTGTCACTATAGGAGGAAAGGAAGTGGGCGTGGCAGACTATAAAACTAGACTAGCATTCCGATGAAATATTGAACATTTTCATGCAATAATTTTTAAAAACTTGCTAGGTTGTTCATCCCATGAAGAGTGAGTTGATGATATACCATTAAGAATCAGTGTATAAAGATGTTACAGGGAACTCTATAGAGGAGGTCTTTTGCTGAAGCTTGTATTTCTTGAAAATAGTTCAATTCAGTTGATTTGGCACATTATTATGAGACATTATGTGCCATTTCGTGAATGGGTTTTACCTATTTTGCATTAGTATGACAACTTACTTATATAGCCTTCAACCGACGTTCGTTCATGTCAACATTCAGGAAGACGTACCAACTGCTGAAGTCTTGTGCGCACTGGCTTTAGTTGCTTTGAGTACCAAGTATGTTGAGACTTCTCCAAACCTGGTCATTCCAACGCGTGCCCGGTCGTCCTTTACTTCATCGTTCTCCAATAAAGTTTGGGCTCCCCATGTAAACTTTTATGCATACGAATGAGTTGAGCCCAGCCCAGTGCAGCCGGTGGAGGGCATTGACCCTGCGGTCAAGGTCATTGACCTCGAGTACTGGACCAGCCGGCCTGCCGACCCTAGTGCCTATATATGTTTTTTTGACACTTCCCCGCACCCTAGGGATCTTAAATATTTTCCTTTTTATTCATAAATTGGTATTTCATAAATTTTATTATTCCTTATAAATTTCGATTCATATAGAAAATGTTAACATTTCTTCCTCTTTTCTTTTTCTTTTCTCTCAAATTATTTAAAGTTTTTAGATTTATTTTTGACTCCGGGTTTTAAACCTTCGCTCAGACGCATGACCTTTTGATTAAATTTTCGAGCTGCATTTCTGTCACATAACTTCGCAACATACATAAGGCGTTTCTCCTCTCTCCGTTTCTCTCGAGATCGCTCTATGACCCTCTTGGCAGCCCTATCCATGGATCGGGTGTTATGTTTCCACTGCTCACATATATTTTGAGAAGACAAGGAGAGGTTTTCCGGAGCAGTTGGGTGAGTGTGTTGGAGAAGACTTTGACAGTCTGTTCTGATTGCATCTTGCCGACGTCTAGCTTTCATTGCATGTTGGGACCACGCTGAGCCTAGTGCGTACCTTGGCTTCGACAAAATAGTGCTCCAAGTCGATGTTGGGACCACGTAACGTTCGCACGTCCAACACGCTCGATGCGTGTCTATCGTCAATCAAAACATAATCGATTTCGTCGGGGCTCAGCCATTTTGCCTTGTGGATGTGTAGGTATTGAAATCTGGAGTTGACACTGGTTTAAGTAAAAAATATAATTATTTTTTGTTTTTTCTGTCTATAAAACGTTAAAAATTAAAATATTTTTTGTTTAAATATTGCTTTAAAATAATATTTAAATATTAATCATTAAATTAGTAATCAAATGTTTCCATTAAATATTTATATATGTATTATAATTTGAATTACTTAATTATGGTTTGCAAACCACTGTCCAACATCATCATTACTATTTGTCATTGTCATAATCATTTTTAAGTATTTGCTGCTGCCGTTGTTGTTGTTGTGCAGCACACTTGTCTGTTTGTGCAGCACAATGCAGGCAAACACAATTATATACAAAAACAAATACATACACACACAACTACACTCAAGTAAACGAACTGCATCAACACTCAAGCCGAGACAAATCGGCAATGCAATCACCACTATCCCTCTCAAAAATTTTCTTGTTTTTCTTTTACTCTGTCGTCGGTCGGTTCTGCCTGTTTTTTTGTTTTTGTGTTTTTTTTTTTTTTTTGTTCATATAATAGTCGCCATAGCAAGTCGCACAACAACAGCAGCAAAACAACAACACGCAGTGGTTCATTGACCGCACCATGCGGATAGGAGGATACACGTGCGCGCGTGTCTGTCGAAAACTAGCTCACTGCCTCATGCATTTGTGTAGCACAAACCAATTGCAAAGAGTCTGGTCTGAAGCATAGACCGAGCTAGAGGCGCTCATTTTTGTTGTTGAAAACTAATGCACTGCCGCCGCACTGAGTGTGTGCAGCACAAGTTGCAATGGAATGATGCATTGAGTGAGGGAGTGAAGAGAATAAACGGAGTAGAGCAGTACAGAGAGCGCAGTGAGATGTAATGTAAGAGGGAATGGGTTGGAAATGTTGCATTTGGCGCAAAAAAAAAAAAAAAAAAAAACAGCTTATAAAATGAATTCGTGTAATTTTGTTGTTGTTTTGGAAACTGTGCTTGGCTATAATAAATATGTGTATATGTATGTACAGTGGCTTGCATGCAGTTAAATGGCAGCTAAATTATATATTTATAGAATAATAGTTAAAAAATCTATGGTGTGCTCAATCGAAGAATTGAATTATTCAAGTTTAAGCTTAGTTAATGGGGGGCATCAATGCGGTATAATAATTTACAAATATATTGAATAATAAGTCTTTTGTTCTGAACCTCTCCAAAAACATAATTCCTGAACAATATTTCAAGAACTGAGTTACTTGTTTTTATCGAAACTAGCTTTGTTCGAATTACCTGAATTAATTGTTCAACTTCAATCAACATTCTTATATAAATAAATATAACCAGATTATAAAGATATTACGTAACTTGCCAGCGGAAATGTTTGAATTGCATTTCAGAATTGATACATTTGACTCGGAAATATTTTTCACCTTTATTTATAACAAACTGTTCTGTTGAACTTCCTTGTTTGGTTTCAAAGGCTCGTACATATATGTTTGCACATTAATTCCAAAAAATATAAAAATAAAAATCACTCAGTTGATATGGATACGTGCTATAAAAAAAAAAAACAATGTAGTCGCTCGTGCACTTCAGCTTTGATTCAATGAATAAGTTTAAAAATATCTCATTTTATCAGGGAGAACAATGAACAATAACAAATCCAACAATAAAGTGAAATAAAGCTGCAAGTGCAGTTGAAAGAAAAAAAGAAATGGCGCTGCCATATGCTGCCATTTCTTAAGAATTAATTGAGGAATTATATAAAAGGTTAAAATAAGAAAATATTTTAAGAACAATATTTTGAACAGCAATCAAAATTAAAAGAAAAGAAAAAGACAAAATAAAAATATAAAATAAGGTGGAATACCCAGGCTAACCAAGAGGGGTTACCATTCCAGAAAAAGTTGTGGGTGATCGAAAAAGAGTTTGCTGAAGACGTAAGCATCTCAAGCGAATGAGTGAAGTATAGATTGCATATAAGGAATCTGATTTCCAGATCTGAGATCCATCAAAACACATCAAGGAGCAAGTATTTGTCGAAGCAGTCGATTTCTTATGGCGAGTCAACACTGAAGATTACCAATGTGGGTTTATCAGTCAACTAGGTGATGGTAAGGGCTTTTTGGAATACCCGTAGCTTAGTTAATATTTATTAACTTGAACAAGAAAGAAGGGAAAATATTAATATGGATCATTCTGATGCTGATTTAAAGTACCAAAGAGAGCATATGACAAGAAACAAAGTTCTTTCCCAGCAGGATAATGTATCGGACAAAGTTTTCGCCGTAATAAACTTTGTATAAACAACATCATATCTTAAGATTTGGGCCCATTGTGACTATTATCTTTTTTCAAACTATATAAAATGAATTGGGGGAATGCCCTCTTAGTCAAATGAGCATATATTACTAGCTGTACCAGCACGCTTCGCTGCGCCCCGTAAAAACTTTTATTAAAATGAGGCATATGTTTTCTATAGACAGCAAAACCATCCACACTTTATCAATGGATCTTATTTCTCCTGATCCTATCAACATGTATTCCAAACATCATCTCTGTATCTCAAATTGATGTAAAGATATGATGAATTTGGCTTATCGTTTATATGATGGGCTGACCATCTCCGCTTTCGTTTTCAAACCTATTCTATGTCCTTTTGGCCCTGTACCGAAGGTACAAGAGTCTATTGGTTTTGTGCAAATGTATGTAACAGGTAGAAATAATGGTCGGAGACCCCCAAAGCTACCCCCATTATGGTCCGGAGTGATATAGAAGTCGATATAGCCCTGTCCGTCTGTCCGTCCGTATGTACGAAAGGATCTCGGAAACGTTAATAGATAGAGACTTCGTGTTTTTTGCATTCGACTGGGACTTCTCTCGAATTTTACAATTTTATTTTAAAATTTTGCCCCTCGTTACGCCCGATTTTAATTTTCTTACTTGTTATAAAAAAATCTATAAAATTTCAGGTCCACCGAATAAGGTCTATGGCTCTAATAGGAATTAGAGTTTACCTAATGTTAAAATTCGTGAAAGACTATTAAATAATAAAGAGTGTTCCAAAATTTATCCAAGAATCTACGGTTGGATGTGGGCTTATTTACATGGATTTTTGACTTTGAAAACCTCCATAGAAATTGAATGGTGTTCCAAAACATGATATAGTTGGGCGATTTTGAGCATCGAAACAAGAGAACAAACCATCGGGAAATGTCTTATGAAATTTTTGGATAATTTTAAGGTCTGTATGGCATCTTCGACCGTCTTTAACACGTCGCGATATCGAGCATCAGTAACAGGTACTGCTTGACTAGTCTCATTTCCGAAGATATTTGGTTGAATAATGAATTCAGCCACAACAAAAAGTGACAATTTGTGGATGCATTGGTTTTTCGAAGCACATTTGGGTTCTCTGAACATCAAATGCAGCATTTTTAGCGATTTAGAGAACCTTTAATATAAAAGGAGGTAAAAGTGTGTATTGCCAGCGTTTTTAAAATATTGAAAGCACTTATTAGGGTAATTCGTGTTCGGCGGTTGGTTTTGCAAATTTCTACGAAGACTTCAGACAAACAAATGGTCGTATAGCATTCTGAGTTCACCGTACTCAAGCGTTTATCAAGCGGAAGAGGCACCCATTCGTCCAACAACTTTTGTTGAACTTGGCTCGTCTTGGAAGACCCCACTAGCACTAGCACTAGAAAAACAGTTTGAATAGCATTAGTGTTTAGCAAATTTTAAGCTTAAAAATTTAATTTATATTTTAACTTTAATAACTTTTGACTCTGCCAATCGATTTTGTTGAAATAAACGCTAAATGTTACTCACAATGAAGCTTCTTTTCTTGCAGTAATTCCATTTTGAATGCAATTAGTGGATTTTACATGATGCGCGCATAAACAAAGAGACAAAAAATGTAAAATTGCCTATTAATTTTGGAGATGTTCTGAGTTATGGTTAGCTACTTACAAAGTATTAATCAGCTGTTTAAATGCTTAAGGTTTGATGACAAGCCACTTAGTTAACCACTACTTTAACTGCACTTTGCAAAACCAGCCCTAATTAATAGTTTTCTTTAAAGTTAATACCTAATTTGTTATGTATTTCAAACTACGCTGATTGTGTGATGTAATTTGTTAATATTTATTTGTTTTTCTTTATAAAAAGTTTATTTTTAATACCGACAAACATGAGTTTAAATGTTATTATAAACAGGAAGTAACGAATGTAAAATTAAATTGTCTGAGGTTTTTTTTTTTTATTTTGCGATAAGAAATTTTATATTTATTTTTAGTTTATTTTTATTATTGAAAAGCTTGCAAATACATTTTTAAAATAGTTTGTTTTTATAATTTTTACACGTTCCATGTTTAAACTTAAATCTATGCATAATATCTGAAGTGATCCACTTTGATTGTTCATAAATTTATTATATATATAAATGTTTGCACATGATATTGGAATTATAAATAAGTAATTTTATATTTTGTTTAAAAAAAAAATAGAGAAAACTTGAATTGTGGATGTTTCCCAGAATATTTCTCATTATTTTGTGATTAGTTTTCAGCTGCTATGAAAAGTCATTGTACGCTCTTGAAAATTTATAAATAATAAATGGAATTTCTTATACAGAATTGACCCATTTAGCAATATCAAGTATCAATTATCTTGAACAGGAAATATAAAATTGAATTAATAGCAATAAAAAGCACAAAGGGGACTATAAAAATTCTTAGGAGATATCATAGCAAAATAGGGTAGTCTACTTAGTGGATGATAGCTAAATAATATAAATCTTAAAAACATTTTAATAAAACATTTTGAAACACAAAAATTCGGCTGCTACAGCTGTTAAATAGCAATTAACAGGGTGCACACAGGGTGTGCACAGGGTGTGCTTTTAATTAGATTTCGGCATTTATAAACTTTAATTTTAAAATATGAAAACTCTCTACAATACATCGTATTATAATATATACCATGTTCTTATTGATTTATAGTTCAATACTTGGTAATATCTAGTAAAAACTGGAACTAACAAACATTATTTTTTCCCCCCATAAAAGATAAAAATTATTATAGTAAAAACTTTACTAATGACTACTTAAAACCACCTCTTTTTGCTAACACAGTCATTGAACTATCTTAACTAAAGTTCATACAAACATTTTAATAACTAACTGCTAATCTAATAAAGTCTATGGGGCGCACAGTAAACCCAAACATAACTCATGTATTTTAATGGCTTAAGTTCTTACCTTAAACTAAATTCTAATTATTTGAAAAACTGCTTATAATCAGTTGCAACTAAAACTAGTTCATTTACAGTTTTCGAAATGTGTTTGACTACTAACGATCCCCCATTTATATAATTTATATAATAGACCCCGTCACTTTATCAAAGTTCAAACCGTAATTAACGTTCGTAGTTCTATAGATTATAAATATTATACAACTTTAATGGGACACCACATGTTCGTTACTTGAATACATTTAATTATATGGCACTTATGTAGCAAGCCATATCGGCAGATATTACCTTAGGGCTTTATAGAGTTGCTAATATTCTAAAACTTATTAAATCAAAAAGAAAGTTGATGCAGCACGATTGTTCGTACACTTACTTAAATGAGTCTACATCCTTCTCGTGGAAGATTTCTAAAGATTTCTTAGTGTTCTCCATGTAGATCAACTGTGCTGAAAGTCATTGGTCCATGCAGATAAGATCACCAGCTGTTAGAATTTTTTGGCGTAGAACTAAGCAATCTCATCAAATAGCTCATAGAGCTCATGGTTTATACGAGTCCGCAACTTTCATAGGTCAAAAAATCAAATGGAGAACCATTCACTCTCAAGCTCCCAAAGCCACTGCGTTCTATGATATCAGGGTGCAGCTTCTTATGGATTATAACGCTTAAAGGTTGGCTCTACTATTAATTTACTAGCTGAGCATGATTCTTCTCCTGTTTGCCATGCTTTGTTGTTGTTGGTTATCTCTAGCCTGTCCAAGACAAGTACACGGGTGTGGACTCAGGTACTTCCTCTTGTCGCCATTACACATTTAACATATGATACTTGACTTTTTCCAAAGATCCTTAATGTGTGTCAGAAGTTCTTAATGGCGGTCAAAGACTCTAAATGGAGATCAATGAGCAACTTTTACTGAGGGTTAATGACCCTTAATATGGTTAAATGATGCGGTGGTGGGCAATGACCTTAACTGGACTTTAATAAGCTTGGCCAGAGTTCAGTAACCTTGGTCGAAGTTCAAGGAGTTCAACGCGCCTGACCTAAGAACAATAACCTTAATGGTCACTTTAAACTCCGATCAAGGTCATTGAGCTTCAATCAAATTCATTGAAGTCCGACCAAGCTTGTTGACTGCAGACTCACTGAGCTTCGCTAAAATTCATTAAAGTTCGATCAAGATACGGTCAAGGTCATTAAAGTCCAACCCAGATAATTGACGAGCGATCAATAACACTGAAGTTCGGCCAAATTCATCGCAGGCCGACAACGGTCGTGTACTTTCGACAAAGTTCATTGACCTCAGGTGAAGAACATTGAACTTCAGTCAAGGTCATTGAACTTCAATGATGCTAGATATGGCGAGCTAGATATGTCAAGGAATTTTGGTTAAGGTCATTGACCTTCTGCCAATGTTATTGACCTTCGGTCAACGTTATTGACCTTTTATCAATGTTGTTGAACTTCGGTCAAGGTCATCGATCTTCTGACAATGTTATTGTCCTTCGGTCAATGTCATTGACCATCGGTCAAGCTCATTGACCATCGGTCAAGCTCATTGATCTTCGGTCAAAGTCATTGACCTTTGGTGAAGGTATTTCACCTTCGGTCAATGTTATTGACCTTCGTCAAGGTCATTGACCTTCGGTCAAGGTCATTGACCTTCGGTCAAGGTCATTGGCTTTCTGTCAATGTTGTGGACCTTCGGTCAATGTTATTGCCCTTCAGTCAATGTCATTGACCTTCGGTCAAGCTCACTGATTTTCCGTCAAGGTCATTGACCTTCGTCATTATTCTTCGGTCAAGATCATTGAAAATGGATTAATATCGATGACTTCTTTCAAGGCTCTCGAAATTCGACCAAGCTCATTGAAGTCTGACTAAGGTTGTTGACTTCCTGTCAAAGTTATTGACCTTCGATAAAGCTCATTGAAGTCCGAACTAGATCATTAACCTCCGATCAAAGTCACCGATCTACGGTGAAGGTTATTGAAGTCTTCTTCCAAGGCTATAGACCTCTAATAATGGTCATAGATCTATATTTAAGCGATTAACAAAACAGAAAAATAGTTTCAAACAGCCTCTATAGCCCCACGTTGGGCGACACAATGTAAAAAATGTGTTATCGGAGCGAGTACAACTTTATACTATTTCAAGAAGTATGGTTCAATACCTAAAGATCTATGCTCAGCTTAATAAACCAAGGCTAGCTGTTAGTTGTATCGAATGATAGATTTTTTCCATATAGCTGTTAATCAAGCTTATCGAATTTAACCTATTTAAGCGAAACGAGTAAAAATTTTATGTTCTGTAATAGTAATGTCTTGTAAGCACTTGGAATATTTACAGTTCGTTGCATTACTTATACCAATCTGCACCACTCCTCTCCGTTTAATGGCACGCATCCGCAACCAAACTCCCATAAATGAAACAGAAGGGAACGCAATACGTTTCGAAACATCAGACATCGAACCGCAGGCATTCAGTACACTCGGTTGGGGCAAAACTTCGCCGGATGAAGTAAAATCCAAATCGTTTCGCATCATAACAACGAAACTTTTACCGGACACATCATGTACAAAATATAGTCATCCATTTACACGGAATATGTTTTGCGCAGAGTCGCATAGTAAACGCGCTGATGCGGAAGATTCCGTGATGATCCACAGTTGTGGAGTGCATCTTAAGACCAAATTCCGACTGTCTGTTGTTTACAGTCAACCAAATGTTTCGAACTGATATAACATTTCCTCGTAGAACAAATTTGTTTTGATTCTTGAAATTATCCACTTATTGATGTATCGAATTTGGAAAATTTTAATATTACAGTAGAACTGAATCAATTAAAGCGAGACCAAATATTTTCTTAGGATTTCAGTTTAGTAGAAATGTCTTACAAGTGGTTTGCTTGGCTACTTTTTGTCACAATTATTGTGCCAACAATTTCAAGATCTCGGAAAATTAAAATTGAAGTTCGTATAAACTACGGTGACGAAGTTTGGACTCAGAAACATCCCTTTGTATTGAAAGTTTTATACAAAAATGTTTCAATATGTGGCGGTTCGATGCTTACAAAAAATTGTGTACTCACCGCTTCACATTGTATTAGCGATCGAAATTATGATTATTTCAGCGTGACCACAATTAAAGGTGGCAACACTGTAAATGTCTGGCATAAAGTGATCGAAATTTTTAAGCCTATGACACCCGCATACCATAAAATAAACGCCTTGGATCTCGATGTAGCGGTTTTGTTTTTAGAAACTAAAATAGATCCATTAGAAGCGACTCCTGTTACTTTAAATTTTGATGATGAAGAACCGTTAAGATTTAGTACAGTTGGTTGGGGACGCATAGCACCGACGGAAAAAGGAAACACTACGTTGCGCAAGGTCAACTCGAATCTCTTTACCAACAAGGAATGCATGAAATATAATAAAAATGTTACGAAAAATATGTTCTGTGCTATGCCGAGCAAAAGCCGTGCTGATTATGGTGATTCGGGTGGACCGGCTTTTATACCAGATACTAATATGCAAGTTGGTGTTGCTTCATGGATTTTTACGCCAAGAGGAGGATTTAAAGCAAATGAAGTTAGTACAGTGTACTCACGTTTAGGTAGTCCTTTGGTGAAAAAGTTTCTTAGAAATATAATACCAAATTATTGTGGGGGAAAAAAATTTAGAAAGTACCGTTATCTATCGTAAAAGAAATAAATATATATATTAATTATAATTTATTTATAAACTGTACTCAAATAATATTTGTGTTTTATTGTGGATGCATTGAGCTGCGAAGCTTTTTTTTTTAATTATAGACTTCAGAAATGAATAATTAGGGGGGTGCAAAGGACCACTAAGTGCACACCATTGATTATACGAGTAAGTTGGCAGCACTGTTGGAAGTTATGATACTTTGATTTAAAAATAAAAACAATTCTTTGTTGACTAAGTTCAAACGAAGTATTGATGCTTAAATTATGTGTTTGGTAAATGTTTTGAGTTGTTTTATTACTGTACAAAACCGGGTATTGTATATTATATGGACAAATGAACGAAACTTCTGCAAGTTACACAAATATACATATATTACGCATCTGAACTGTAGGCAAGTGTGCAATTAAGTTGTAGAGTGTGCAAGATAAATGCCTCCGAAAGAGATACGGAGCGGTTGTCAAATCGCCCAGCCATAATGGTGTCATAAATATTATATGTAATTATAATAAATTCAAGCAAAGAAAAGTGATTGAACAGTGAATATTTCATGCGAGGGTTACCTTAAAAAAATCTAGAGCTAAATTTTATTTAATATATAGAGGCAGAAAAGTTATTAATTGTACTGCAAGCGAAGATATGGTGGAGAACACTAGTAGCTGCTTGGAGAACAGCAAATTGTTTATGGAATGGTATAGAGGAATGTTAAAGGCAATTCAGATTGACAAGAGAACTTCTTCTTTTGGGCCTAAAAGTTATTGTTCATTCGCAAAATGAATGAAAAACTCTGCTTGATGAAACTTCTTTACAATAAAGCATTTTGAGAGTTGCAGAATATCAGAGAAGAAGATTCACATTGGACAAACTTCACAAATCATAGTATTTAGTGTAGCATCAATATGCAAATTATAAGAAACCTTCACCACATGAAGAAGCAGTTCAGCCACAGTAGAACAATTCTAGTTCACAATGAATCCTAATGACTGCCAAATTTTACTTGAAGAAACTTCTTTACAACATGCCTTGCATTTAAGCACTTTTGGAATAGCATAATGTAAGGGAAGCCAGTCAATCTTCAATAGGCAAGTTATATTAGACCTCCACCACGTGTTAGAGTAGATCAGAAAAAAAATTCCAGTTTATAATGAACCCTAATGAATCTTATCGATATTTACCTAGAACTTCGCGAAGAACCAATGGAGAAAGATTTCTTTATAGCATAATAGAAAATTCAATGCAGAAGTAGTATGTACTTCACATTAACTTCAATACACATTATGGTGACTAATTACATTGGAGAAAGAAGTTTTTAAAAAATAAAAGTCCTCAAAAAAACTTATTTCTTCGTTTAATGAGCATAAGACGTTGAGTATTGATGTACAATATATTTTGAAGATTCTATTTATGTGTTTACTTCAATATTGATGGTTTAAGCTCTCCAATAAAACCTCCATCATACAGTAAGTAATAAGCTTTCAAGTTGAGTTCTTTGCTACATCTTCAAGCTTCACCAATAAAAACCAAGAAGTTTTAGAAATCTATAAAAACAAGAACACGTTTTAGAGAGTTCTACGGCAGGCCTACGTCACTCCATAAACTTTCAGCGTAAACCTCGCCTATGTACTTACTATGTATGTCGAATAAAGAATTAGTTAGATTGTAAGACATCAGCTGCGCATGGCGCATTACTTTTGTGTTAATGCACTCACACAGCAAATTGTAAAAATGCTTCACCACTTCCACAAACACAAAAAAGAAGACCAAGAAGGCAGGCGGCACACACTCATTGCCAGTAATATTTAATTTTTGTTGCAACAAAGTTGCAAATCAGAAAAAGTAAAGTGCATTTTTTATAGCATTTTAAATGCACGCAAGCCACTCATCCAACCATCCATCCCACCCGTACATCGTCTTCTTCGCCCTCATTGCAGTCAGTAAACTGCATTCTCGGCGTCCTTGGCCTTGTCACTTGGCACTAGTTTGCACTAGACTTGCATTCAATCGCACAAGGTCAGTTCATTGCCCCCGGTTTTCGAAGTGTGGCGAACGAACTCGAAGTTTGCTCGTCCGTCTGTCGGTCGGTCTCACTGTCGTTGCATCATGTCAGTATTTTTTGCTTCCGTCAGTTCGAGTGTTTAGTTTGTACTATTTAAACAGACTTTGTTTGATTTTTACGACTGCACGCGCTAAAAATTTTGCAATAGCAGCGCTACTTGTCTCGCCTATAGTTTGCAGCGGAAATCGATAGTCATAAGTTAAATAAAGAAGTACAGATTGGCAAATAGTTTCCATAAATTTATTAGCAATTTTTTTTTGGAAACTATTCAATTTAAATATTTCAAGTAATAAAAATGTTTGAGATATGAAAAGCAAATTGGAGATATGGTGGAGAACACTTGTAGCAGTGTGGAGCACAGCAAATTGTTTATGGAATCATATAGCAGAATGGTTAAGGTAATTCAATATGATAAAAGATCCCTTCTTCATCTTTATTTTCACTGAAGCAATGGGTCTTTATCATACTTCTTTATCACAATTTATAGCTTGAAGCGTGGTTGATATAGTTCCAAGAGTAATTTGCTGTTCTCCACTCATCTAAAGTTGTTCTTCCCCAGGTTTTCATTGGCGTTCCAGCGCAGGTTTCTGTGTAGTATCTGCTGTTACTATTTGAGCTATGTAGGGTATGACCTATATAACGCTTGTACATTTTTGTGCTTATTGGAGACTAATTGGTTATGTACCACTGGTCCACATTGGATATAAGCTTCATCTATGAGTACATATAATATTTAACGCTGAAATTTGTTGTGGAATGTTTAGATTTTGAGATGTATTTTTCTATATTCATGCAGAAAATGATGTTTTCTTCGGCTTCATTTTTGGTTCTACTGTCAAAATACCTTGCTTCTTAATACGTATGTCTTCTTACTGTTAATATGATGCCCTCCATCAAGACATTTTTTTGCAGGTTTTTCCATGTTCCAAAGATGCTCCTTACATATTTTAAGGCTTTTTTTTGAACTCCATAATGATTTAGACTGATTTTTGGAACTCAAATCATTGTTCGAAGACGTTGTTGATGAGATCAATGCAGGACCGCGTTCTCTGAACATATTATCTCGAATTAGAATCCTGAGATGGCATAGCTTGTTGTTCTTAACATATTATTGTAAGATTCTATTAATTGGCTAAATTTTTTTGTATTTTAAAAACGCTGAGATCAAGTCTAGAACTCTAATTGCTTTATAATCCTCTTCAGAAATATAGTTTTGGGTGTAGAGAAAAAAAAAACTTGTTCCTCCGAAGACTAATTGTAAATTTGAATTCGAGTTAGAAATATTAGACATCTCATACATTCATTGTACATTGTCGTCCAGTTTCCCAAAAAAAAAAGTACTTGGCAGACCTTTTGTGGTTCACAATGGTTCGATGGTATATAACGTGTACCAAGTAGATGGTGACGTTTGACGAATCTGGAGTTTCTGTTTATTTTCTCTCCACGCAGCACACATCACATATATCAACTTTCACAATTCTATCTTAAAGGGCTTAAAGTAAGCTATAAAATCTTTTATACTATGGAACACTATCTGAAGATGTGGTACTGCCTATTTTCTGCTAGTTGATTTCAAATCTTCTGAGAAGCTTTTCATATGTACTCATATGAATTTCAACCTTCCCCCATTGAAATGTTGCTAAAATATGATTAGTTTGGTCTTACTGCATTATACATGGCATTGCATCGGCCATTTTTTTAGTTTAAGAAATATTATTTTGCTCTGGAAATATTCTTGAACTGTCAATAAAACTTCCATCAAAATCGGTTCCACCATTTTGGAGATTAGTCAGAACAAAAAAACAGACCAAAAAAAATTTTAAAAATAAACGAATGGATTTTTGTTACATCTGAAGTATTTTAACACGTAACAGTAAACATGGAGGAGACTCACACATCAGCAACGATTGTGTGCAAGTGTGAGAGAGTGGGCACTACGAAAAAAAAACACAAGGAAATGATGTATGTAAGAGAAGTATGGGTGAGCCAAGAATGTCACATTTCCATCTCATCTTGAGAAGCATTTCGTGGTAAATCAAAAGCCTTCTTTCGGATTTTATTCTCAAGAAAATTTGTACCAAAAGCAAATCACTTTTGAAAGAGTTTGATGCATTTAGATACACTTGGTATTATGAATTTCAGATGCTCAATTCCAAGTAGTGACTTGATAGTTTTTTCACCATGGGGCATATGGAATTGTATGAAATTTCGAATTGATTAAAATGTACCTAAAATTTTGTATTGATAAGTAAAGCAAGAAAGGGGAAAAAACACTTAACTTGAGTACTTATGGATCATGTCAAAACTTTTTATTTATACCATAAAAAATAAAGTAGGTTAACATGAATGTATCTTAGGGAGGTTATTTAGGTGATTTAGATAACTTTACAGGCGAAGGGAGAAAGAGAATTGTAAAATTTTAACAAAACTGAACACCATGAACTGTTGACATTCTTCAATATACTACTCTGTGGAAACCGATTGGAGACTTCAACGATACAGACTCTTGATTGTGGTTCTTCACCCTTCGAAATTATTTAGTCGACAGGGCACTATCCCTAAAGAAAGTTGGGTTGCGATTCTTAACGAGAGAGCGTTGCCGTCGATTTCTTTTTACATAATCGTGCTGATGTAAGAGAAATATTAATTCCTACTTTGTGATCCATTAAGTCACCTTTGGTCTTACTAATAATTATGGATTTTGATGGAGATGTATTAGAAAACCATACCAACTACATTTAAATAAGGGCTTACTTCACCAACTATTATTATTTTATATAACTAACTTTTAGAACTAAAATTTAAGAACTAGCGTTCCCAGTTAATAACAGACTATTTATAGTAAGCTTGGGTAAATAAGAAACATCATCAACTACAGACGAAATATAAAAATAGATCATTTGCAAGAATTTTAGTCTAGCGTCACACAATTGCGTCAGACTGCAAATCGGCAAGTTATAGTCAAAAGTGCAACTGCTTGAAGTCATAGTTGTTAAATTTAGACATTGCACCATGTAATATATAGCTATACAGTTATATCTGAACCACCTGCAGGACTGACGCCAAAGCAATGTCTAGAAAAAATGTTTTAATTTCTAAAAAGAAAATTTGTTAGTTTATCTATCGTCAGAGACATAAAATTGAATTTTGAATGCCGGGGATAAGAAATTTGTACCATCTAGTATACGCCTACAAGCCTGAACGACAGACGGACGCTAATTACACCCACATTTGGTCATAAATCACAAAAAAAATATGTCTAATGCAGTAGCAACAGCAACTAATTGCAAAATATTACTAAAACTTGTCGTCTGTCTTGTCTGTCGCATTCGCTAGAAAGTAATTAAGTAGTTTTTTTCTTTTTTTTTTCTTTTTTAATGATTTGAAATTTGCTATTTTTCGAAAACACGTAAAGTCGATAAAGCGTTCAAAGGCCCCTTTACAGACGAACTTTTGAAATGTTAATGCATCGCTTTTTGTTTGTACTCACATATAATATATCACAGCAGTTTGTTTCCGGTTTTGCTCGTGTTAATTTCTTTGTATGATAAATTTTAAACATAAGAATGAAAAAAATAAGAATAATTTGATCCATAAAATTTGAAATCTTCTTACAACTTCGGAATCCAATTTTCCAAAGTTGACGAAATACTTTAACAATTGATTTAATAGAGTACTCGAGGGAATTTTGAAAATAATCATTTGTGAAAAAATATCTCCATATTAACTTCGCTTCTAAACACATCATTTTGTGTTTGGTAATGTTCTTCTGAAAATCCATTAAAATTATCCATGTTAACTTGCTTCTGTTCTTTTCTCTGCCACATACGGTTGGAGTTCCCTGAAATTGTTGTAATGCAGATATAATTATTTCTTGTGAAGAGTATATAAAACGGGTTTATATTGCGATCGAATGGAAAACTAAATTTCCTCATGGAAACCTTTATCTCCATTTCCCTTGCTGCCACTAATCAGTACAAAATAAATCTTCCATATGTATCCAAATCGGACATATATGGAATATATATAAATGCTACCAGATCACCAACATTATCAATATATGCAGAGAAAGAAATATTGGTGCTTGTTACAACGACAAAGCGTAGCGATTTATGCTGCGCCTTTACATAGTTTCTGAAGTTTTTAATATGCATTAAAAGACACAATGACTTCTCTGACAATCTATTTTGAGCGCAATTTCTCGCCAGCTGATCCGTACTATAAGGTTGATGCATAAGAACCTCCTATCTAAACTCCCGAAGCTTCTGGAGCGTCACAATCGAAATGTGTGGTCTAGCGTTGTCCTTATGGAACACAATTCCTCTCCTATTAGCCAAAGATGACCGCTTATGTGTGATTGCTGCCTTCAAGCGGTCCAGTTGTTCACAGTAGAGGACCGAATTAAGCGTCTGGCTATAAGGCAGCTGCTCATAGTAGACGATTCCCTGTCAATCCCAACAAACACACAGCAAAACCTTGCTGACTGTCAATCCGGGCTTGGCAACCGTTTGAGCCGCTTCGCCAACCTTCACCCATGACATTTGGCGCTGCACGTTGTTTTAAGTGACCCACTTTTCATCGATTTTGTTGCAATTCAGCAGCGTTTCGCAGTTGGAAATTCGGTCCATGATGTTTTTTTGTGTCAATTCGTGTGGCATCCAAATATTGAGTTTTTGTGTATAGCCAAGCTTCTTTAAATGCCTTTGAACGGTCATATGACTTATATTCAGCTTCTGGGCGATGGTATGGCTGCTACTATGGCGGTCTATCTCAATCACTTCCTTGATTTTATCGACTTCTTCGACGACAGGTCTTCCGGAGCTTGGTGCATCTTCCACTTCCTCCACACTAGAACGGTATGGAGTGAACCACTGTTGTAGAGCCTTCAAATTTGCATTAATATGTTTTTTTTCCTTCCTTTCATAACTTGTATTTAATAAACACGCTAACCCTAAGCCCTCATTAAGGGGGTGTTGGTTAGAGTCATGCAAGCCTACTCCTCATTCTGAGTTTTTTTTTATGCTAAAAGGGTATTTGTTGTTGTTAAAATTGCTAAAAACACCAATTTTTTGTTTAGCTTACGTTAAACCTTATCAAATTTTCCATTTAGGTCCAAATAGGATCACTAAAAGGGGTAGCTCCCATACAACCTTTGTCAGTTTTTGTATGAAAATTTTTTTATTATTGTAGTTTATTTAGCTAGAAACGCCAAATTTGTTGTATCTTTCACGATTCCCTAGAAAATATTCCATAAAGTCCAAGTTCGGACCACTAAAAGTGGTAGCCCTTATACAAAATGTTAGGTACAAGCTATCTCGTAGTGGAGTCCATTCGTTCTTTCTTGTTATTCTTATTAGGCCCTGTACCGAAGGTACAAGAGCCTATTGGGTTTGTGTAACAGGTAGAAATAATGGTCGGAGACCCCCCAAAGTTACCCCCATTATGGTCAGGAGTGATAGAGGAGTCGATATAGACATGTCCGTCTGTCCGTCCGTATGAACGAAAGGATTTCGGAAACGGTAATAGATAGAGACTTCGTGTTTTTTGCATTCGACTAGGACTGCTCCGGAATTTCACAGGTTTATTTTAAAAACTTGCCCCTCCCCCCTTCCCCATAAAATCACCCCCAAGGGTAAAAATTTCTTCGGCACAAAAAAAAGTAAGTATGCCAGTATAGAGATATCGTCCTTCTTAGCCAAAATCCGAAAAGTTCATCAAAATCGGATAATAAATGACGATTTTATAAGCAATTGAATTTGAACGACCCCCCTTTTCTTTTCATTCATATTCGCGCAGTGAGAAGTGGTCATGTGTTTGGTCATAAGCTCGGGAAACATTTAATGTGTTTGTTAGGCGAACTGAACTGATACAGGGCCTCTTACAGTCGGTTACGCCCGACTGAAATTTCCTTACTTGTTTTTTGTTGGTAAAATGCTTGTTCTTCACAGCTTTTTTCTATGCCAGATCCATCCACTCTTTTAATTTATTTCTCAAATAGCCTCGCTTTAATATTTTGCAAAAATTATTTCTCACTTAGAGTTGGCACTTCTTAAACTACGTATGTGTGAGTATTTTTACCATAGTATAAAGCTTTTGATTACAAATTAACTCTTTAGAATTAGCAGTTTCGAGCGTGTATTTATAATGTATGATTGCAATCAGTCAGGACAAAAATTCATACGCATAGAAATACATACTTTGTAAAATGTGTTCATAAATTGTTGTAGGTTAATGACGTTTGAGATTAATAATTTAAATAACTAATAGTCAGAGATCTAGTATATGGATTGTCTAACGTGCAAAATCTTCATAGAAATTTCCGTTACTAACTATTGGAGATGTAGTGCGATATACGACTTAAATCTATTACAGAAAATTTTAACTTTTACAGCCAAAATAAAAAATATTTAGTAAAAATTCTTCGCATGTTGCAGTCCACGAATGCCAGCTGAAGAAAAGTGTTCGAAGCAAGTCTTAAACAACGTGTGGCAACCCTAAATTTGGTCTTTTTTAGTGCTTTATATCAAATAGTGTTTCAGGTTGAAGTCATGGCAAACCCTGATGTAAGGCCGAAACAGTTCCGACGTACGAAATTTCAAATATTGAGAAAGTTCTTCATGTAGGATTCATATTTCACCATTACATGCATGGAATTCTTTCGACTATATATAAGAAGTTCTCTAAATTAAACCATTACATGAAATACAAAATATTTAATGCCTCGTAATACCTCAGGTAAGTAAATCAATATTAAGTATGCATTTCCTGTGCACTATCAGCTCCATTCATATCGCCTTTCCGACTGTCTGCCTGGGTACATTGTCTACCCGTGACTATAATAGAACAGCAAACAAACACAATCGATAGTGGTTTAATATATGCAACCGAGGGTGGTTCGAAATGTTATTATAATGTAATAGTACGATTTGGGAACATAATATTAATGCATCACTATGGATACAATTCAATTTTATGCTATTACTTTTGTATACAAAATTTTTTATGGAGATACAATGTTGAATAAATTTACAAGAAGCGATGCGTGCTAGCCAAGTTGGTGTTGGAGGAGTAGAAAATAACTGAAAATTGTTGAGAGATATGATCTTCCTATTAGTGTAACCTGCTGAAAAAAATTTAAAATATTTCATTTCACTTTTTGTTGAATATCTTCCAAACCAACCTCGCACCGTAAATTCAATGATGCACACGACACGTGCAACTGATAAGCAATAATTTTTTATATGAACAAATGACCAGACCTCATATGGTGTCTAGTGTTCCATTTTTTTTTCAAAAAAAAATTGCAAATCGTGTAAATAATAAATTTGTGCAAATTAATAGTGCAAAAAAGTGATAATGACGCGACACGCTTTGTACGTCATACAGACGTATATATATATAGCCAACAATTGGACACATGGTACAAGTTTGACTTGTCTGTCAGTCAGTCATTACCGCCAAAAGCAGTGAACTGTTACAATTATATCGCAGTAAAATATTATACGAGTATATATAATTGGTGGCGCATGTTTGGTCCGGAAAAAAGAGACCACCTTATCATACACCAATTAGACCAATTAATTTAAATGTGTTTATTTGATTGAATATTAAATATCTGGAGCGAAGGCGTAAATAATTTGGCACAATTTTGTCTGCCTTTTTGGTTTATATTTACATCACTTACCCAAAAATAAAATTGTAAAAAATGAGAAAAATAATATAGCATACTTTACGGCACCTAAGCAATGCTCGTGGCCCATTTTATAAAGAGATACAACGCCGCATTTTATGTTGTTCTGTTCTTGTTTTTGTTTGGCTAAAAGTTTGTTTATTATTTTTGGTATTTTTTTTAAGATGGAGGGAGTTGCCTATAAACATCCTTATTTAAAATTTATGCCGGTATTTTGCTTATTTTTATTTTGTATCTTAACTGTTTAATGGTTTTGAAAGTAATTCGAGATTTTTACAGTTTTATTTTGTAATTTAATTTTTTAATATATTTAAACTGAGATCCCTAATAAAAAAAAAGTTTTTACTTCACCCTTTCATATATAATAATTAATTTTGAAAGCAAATGTTAGCCACAATGGATCGGTGAAATTTTTCAGATATGGCTTCTCTCGTAAAGAAGATTTCCTAATTGACAAAATTTTAAATTCCTCAAGAAAACTGCGTTGTCAAGCTTTTCCCCCGTCTGCTTTTAATTGTAGCCAATCGTAGCCAAATTGGAGACTCTATGCAAGGTGGAACCTTATGAGTGTGGTATTCGGTTATAAGGTCTTGTTTTAGAGTTTCTCTAACCGATTTTTGAAAGAACAATTCGGAGACCTTATCTGGCTTAACAGGCGTTAGGGACCAATGATATAATCGCACTGTTACGCTAGGAAAAATCGAATAGCTTTATTCTAGTAGGAGTCTTCACGGGTCATTGTTTTGTATGAAGATACACCACTAGGGTTGGTTTCAACTCTCATGACCTCTGTAGAAGTTAAAGGAAGAGATCAGAGAAATAAACAAATAAGCATTTTCGAAGTTTCTCATTAGATAATGTTACATCTCTGTGATCTTAGACCATAAGAGAGCTAATAAATAGCTTACTGGAGGTTAATGACCAACACAGGGGGTCAATATTCTTCACTGAGGTTAATGAAGTAAAATAGGGGTCAATTGTTAAAACTAGGCAGCATTGATCCAAGCGGAAAATCATTGACTCTAGCTATGGGTAAGAGAGACCCCTTACTACGAAACATTTACATTTGCTAAAAGTTATTGACCCCACGTCGTGGTCAATGACCTTTAATGGGGGTCAATGATTGTTATTAGTCGTGAATGACCCTTACTGGGGCACAACGACACTTATTGGGAACCAGTGGCACATGATGACGGGTCAATAACCCTTATTGGGGGTCAAAACCCTCTACTGTGCGTCAATAATCCTTACTGCGGGTCAATGACCTGTTCTGGTAGTCAATAATCCTCGTTGCGGGAGTAAATCACCCTTACTAGGGTTCAATGACACTTCAGGCAGGTCAATGATCTATTCTGGTGGTCCCTTTTACTGAGGGAGTTATGACCCTTAATCAACCTTACTATGTGTCAATGACACATGCTGGCAGCTCAATGACCCTAACTGGGGGTCAAAACCAACTAATGGACGTCAATAACCCTTACTGCAGAGCAATGATCCATTCTGATGGTCCATAACCCTTACTGGGGAAGTTAATCACCCTTACTGGTTGAGTCAATCAAATTTACTATATGTCAATGACACATGATTGCAGGTCAATGACCCTAACTGAGGGTCAAAATGAACTACTGGACGACAATGACCCTCACTGAGGATCAATGACCCATTCTGAGGGTCAAAACCAACTACCGGACGTTAATGACCCTAACTGCGGATCAGTTATCCATTCTGGGGGTCAACAACCATTACTGGGGGAGTTAGTCACTATTACTAAGGATCAGTGACACATGCTGACGGGTCAATGACCTTAACTGGGGGTCAAAACCAACTGCTGGACATCAATGACCCTTACTTCGGGGCACTGATCCATTCTGATGGTCCATAACCCTTACTGGGGGTGTTAATCACCCTTACTAGGGATTAATGGGGTTCAAACCCGTTTACTGGACGTCAATGATCCTTACTGGTGCGAAGGCTCGCAATATAATATTAACGAATCGTAGATTTTGAATGGACAGTTCTCCATATCGGTTAAACTTTTCGTTATTCTTTATAACTGTATTTTTGGGGATCTTCAAAACGTACTAAGAAACAATCGGGCGCGAGGTTCCCTTGTGGATTTAGTAAAGCTTTTTCTAGGCACTCGGTGAAATCTCCAGAATTGATGGAATATGTATTTTGAACAGCACAAAAAGATGAAATTTTTTTGTTGGACTTGGAATAACGGTTATGATATGGGTTAAGATATGGGTTACAATTCGGCAAACTTTTTGTTAGCCCATTGCAAACATAATTTATAAATGGCAAAAAAAAAAAAAAAACCAAAAGTGTCCATCAGTAAAAAAGGTTAGAATGAGCCAATTTAAGGCTTAAGCCATGCACCTAGGGAGAGTTATTGAATATTTTATGGAAATATTGAAAAGGTTGAACAGAAAGCTCTGCCGACTATTGTTCACTTGTGTGAACAATGTTCCACTTCGTCTAAATATTTCCATAAACTTTAAAATCTCCATTTCGACATCATTCATACTTCATACTGCATTCATACTTCCTTCACCAACCCTTTAGAAATTATGTGCGAAGCTCTTTATAAATCCAATAATAAATTTCTGACAGCATATAAAACTGTTCTAAACCATTAATGTTACTCTCCGATTTACTTTATACCAGTTCTTCTATTTCATAGACCCTATTATAGCAAAAACTTCTCAACTTTTATATCAACTTCTTTATCCTTTATTTTGAATTCCTCATTAAATTATATTACAGGAACTGCCAAACTTTTAAGCTGCTTATAAGAAATAAGTGAAAAAAAAAAATGGAATTATCTATGAAACAATTTCGTTAATCAAATGTTACACCACCCGCTTCCCCCACCATTAAAAGGCAGTGACACAATAATAGCAAAGGAAAAAACTCCCTTCTCACATGCAAATTGTATGCCTGTAAGCCTGCAGCGTATGAACGAACTAAACAACAGAAGGACCAACGCAACAACAAAAGCTGCAGGCAACAAACTGCGTCCGAATTTTCCAAGTTTCCTTTGCCAGGAAAATCATAGGCAAAAGACGAAAAAGGCATAAATGCCAACTGACAACGCAATAAATTCGGCAATTTTACGACTACAGCACGCGGACTCACCTACGCGAAGTTTCGTTTTCTTTGGGGTGGCGGGTTTATGCATTCATTTCCGGTTTTATCTCTTTTAGATGGTTCTAAGCTGCTATGCTACAACAGACAATGTGTGTCAAATTTCGTTCGACTAAGCAAAATCCAAAACGAGTGAAACACACGAACCTTCATTCATACAAATGCTTCATTCATTCATGTTATACCGAGAAGTGCCACCCAAAAATCCTGACTCAACCTCCTCTTATTATATTTTTTTTTTGCTGTTTTTCCTTTTTCTGCTTTTCGTGTTGCGTGCCTTTGCGCCTTTTCCGGTTAGCTGTTACACTTCGACTGCCACTTGCCACTTTTCAGGGTGAATTTTCACTTTCCTTCATAGGCATAAGGCGTTCGGAGCTTTTACTGCTATATTTCTTATATTTTCATTTGGATTTTCCTTTCGTTTAGCTCCGCAGTTCAATGACCTTGCAGTTTTTCTTCGCAGAAAATTTCCCTTAGATTTTCTTCTTGGGAGTAGGGTGGTTTTGGCTTTCTTGAGTTTGGGGTGGTTTTCGCTTTGTTTGGAGTTGAAGTTGGGGTCTGGTTTGACATGCGCATTTTCTTTTTTACTTGGGCAGGAGTTGGATTTTCCTATTATTCCTACGCATTTCTTTATTAGCAAATATTATTATTGTATTTTTTTTTTGTTTGTTTGTCATTTGTTTTGGGGCGAAGTTTTCCGGCCGGCTTTTTGGTAGAGCTGAGTGATGAGTGAAAGTTGTTTGAGTAGAGGTTTTTTTTTTGTATTTATTATTTAAAATTTTGAAGGTTTTTTTATGCTAACGGTATAGTATAAAATTGGAAAAATTTTTAAGAAACTTCTTGAAGTCTAGGTTTACGAAAAAGATGCGAATTTTAGAAATGGAGAGCAAATTATAATTTTTTAAACGAAGTTTAATTAAAATTTTATAGAATTGATTATTTGAAGAAGATTGACCGCACAAATAATTGTCACCAAAAATCTTCTTTATCTTCTTTGAAGTTCTGGCCTCTATAAGACTGCATAAAATTTATACCGCATTGTTTAGTTTGAAGAAAGTTGTTTTTGGTGTGATTTAAGAAATTTCCAAAATCCCAAGAGAAAATCTAGTATGACGAACAAACCACAAAGTAAGCATCTATCCGAGCAAATAAGTTTCTATTAAATTGCTTTTTTTTAAGTTATTTTTTGAGATATTTTAATGGATCAAATGTCTCTGGATTTGGAGATGAATGCACTATGGTGAGATTTTTTTTTTTAAACTATTTTTTTATATTTGGACACACTCCTTAGTATGTACTCACAGCGTGAAAAAGGTTTAATAGGATTTTTCAAATAAATGTTTAAGCAAAATGGGGAACCTCTCCAGCAACATCAAAAAGCTGAGCCGGTATAGATATTTTCATCTGTCCATCTATCGGAACATCCGTTTAAACATGAAGAACTGGGAGACAATTAGACATCTTGCCTCTAGTTGTCACCCAGTTCTTCTTTCTTCTTTATATTTAAATATCTAGAATCACATAAAAACTTCCCCATAGCTTGCTGTACTTTACTTGAAAAATAACCACTAGAAATACTTCACCATTGAAATTCTAATACTTCTCGGCTAAAAGCTATAAATTTAGTTCTTCAAAACAAATTTATCACCGAATACTTATTTCCCAGAAAACCAATCAAAATATCTTCAAAAGTAAAAAAAATCTTTACTCGAAATTAAATCGAAAAGAAAAGCTACAAAACCCAAAACAAAAAAAAATCAAAAAAGTCCAACAACTACATAAAGTGAATGCCCCCAAAACATCACAAAAAATAAAACGAAAAACAAATCCAAAAAAGCACAGGGCAGAGCACTTATCTAATACTATGGATACCGTTAACTTGAGGTCAGTGGCCCATGCACGGAAGATACGAACACAAATTGTAGACACACATACATATATGTATGTCGGTATGTGTATATATATATATATATATATCACATACATAGAATTATTCCAGAGTATGCTCAGATATCAAATACATAAATAAATAAATCAACAACAACAACAAATATCCAACATATCAAAAGCACTTCACTAAAAAAAAGAAAGAAGAAATCCGCAGACTCAGACAGTAATTGTAGAATTTGAGTATCTGATTTGTTATACGAGAGTTTTTTTTCTCTCGTCTGGCGTCGGATTCGGCATAATATTTATTTGTAGGCTAAGCAGGGCACTTGTAAATTATTTCTAATAAATAAGGAATTTAATGCAAACATTTGAAGTGGAGAGAAAAATACACAGTTACTCCGCATAGATCACTCAGAGTAAATTCATTTAGCAAAAACAACAAAATCCAGTTATGTCATTCACAGTTTGAGTCATTCATTTGCTGCAGGTTTGAGTATTTGAGCGCGTTGAGTGAAAATGGATGTAGGGAAATATTTGAGCGGTTTTAATGCTTTGATTGGAGAAGTAGTTTACTTGGAGAGCAATTTTTGTTTGAGTGGAATATATTTCATTGTTAAAATTAATTTTTTTATAATTTCTTATACGAATTATACAATTTTATTGTCTTAAAGAATATTTATTATTGGAATGATATCTCTCAACAACTTTTATCACTCTGGAATACGTTGAAGAGGTCATGCTTCTATATAGACATTCAAAAATAGGCATACCAATAATATTGAACAGATTTTTGAATAAAAAATTGCCAAATTGGTGAGTTAGGCACTCATAATGTCATAACTCATAATTCGTACCCTGTACCGAAGGTTTGTGCAAATGTATGTAACAGCTAGAAATAAAGGCCGGAAGCCCTTTAAAGTTACCCCCATTATGATCAGGAGCTATAGACGAGTCGATATAGCCATGTCCGTCTGTCCGTCCGTATGAACGAAAGGATCTCGTAAACGGTAATAGATAGAGACTTCGTTCTTTTTGCATTCGACTAAGACTACGCCGGAATTTAACGAGTTTTTTTTTAAATGTAGAGAAAATGTTTTATTGCCTCCCATGAGGGAGATCAAGCAAGTGACACCTTTTAAGCCTTTTAGTAGTCGAGCTGTTATCAAGTAGGTTGATGGCTAGTGGTGTTGGTGCACCAGTTAAGTCGATTTAGGTGGGAGCAGCTAAGTCTGATGCTCCATGTTGAGCCTAGGGCATCCTCAGTTCTTCATGGATCCCACTGTTGGTATGTAGCAGGTGTCGAAGGCTAACTCACAGACCTCTTCAGCCAAGTATTGACAGCGTCAAACTGATTTCGAAGGATTGCTGAAGCCACATGTGGGCAGACTTTGGATGCCAGGAAAGCCGTGTCGGCAGCATACTTAGCTGCCAGCAGTTTATATTCTTCGATAATCGGCAAGTCAGCTGTATAGAGCGTGTTAAAGACGGGACCAAGTACGCTTCCCTGTGGAACTCCGGCTCTAACTATTTTTATTTCAAACCTTTCTTTCCCATATCTCAATTGCGCTCAATATAGAACCTGATGAAGTGATCAAGTTGTCATTAATGGTGGCTAATGGTTTCTTCCACTAAGACAACTTGTGAGAAACTGCATCTTAGAGTTCATATTTTGTACCACTTTTCCAAGATTGTATCTCACGTATGAGACGCTCTATTATGGCCAAGACTTAGATAGATGAACCAATTAAATACCGCAATAGAATATAGTCCAGAGGTCTCAGATCAAATAAATTTGTGGGACGGACAACTGGAGATAATATTTTTATACTTCTTTCAGTAAGTCGATGGTTGTCAAGAAATATGACTAAAGAAACCAAAGTTATTTCAAGCACTTTTGTTACCAAAAAAATCGTTGAGCATGGCTCGATATTGAACAGCAATGTTGGAGATATTTGCAGCTTCTTCATTTTAAATATGAAATATGAACCAATGATGCCAGAAAAAAACATCAATTTGTATATTCTTCTAGCTTAACTTATAGATCTTCATTGAATTTTCACTCTCTGAGACAAAAAAGACATCAACAGTGAACAAAATCTTGCGTTGGTGAACTGGATCAACTTCAGACCGTTCTAGCAAACACTAACGATCTATAATGGTTTCCAATTTGAAAGAGCTAAAAATAGATGTTGGGCAAAATCGTTTAAAAAATGTTCTTTCAGAAAGTAAAGTAGAATATTTTCTATGTCCATTATATTGGATTCCCCGTTATCAGTATTCCACGCCGAAATTTGCGACCTTAACACCAAATATAAAGAGTATTGAATGACTTTTCCCAAACTTTGTTCACAATTTTAGTTTGGTAAAAATTTACATAATTTTCTTAGCGACTTTAAGAACAAAGATTCATGACTCATTGGATTTTCGATGATGATTTACCGATTAACCGAAAAATTTCCCAAGGAGTGTCATAATTTTTATGGAAACTCGGAGAACTTGGATCACATTTAAACTTTTCAAAAATTCGACAACTTTTCAAAATTTCCAAACAATATTTCAAAACACTTCCCCAACAAACACTTCCTAAAGAAAAAAAAAAAATAACCTCACTCAATTTAAATCAGCTGTTTGCACTGCGCAGACGCAAGCTGCTGAAGCAATGAGTGTTGGGCAAGTTGAGCAAGAAGAAATTTTGTTATCCATTTGGAGTTTGCGTATATGCATAGCTCAACGATTGGACTGGTGTGTAGTGTGTGTGTATATACACAATAAAAAATTCAAGAAGGGAGGCACAGGGAATTTTCCTTTTTTTGTTGTTGTTGTTTGTCTTCATTTGCTGCGTCTAAAAGTTGCGTGAGTGACCTACTTAAACGGAAAAGTTCAAAGACCTTTGCCGGAAACTCCAAAAATTTACGCTTGAGCATGAGTGAAAAGCCAAATAAAAAGGGAAATTTTACACAAAAACTTTTCTGCATAGTCAAGGGGCTACCCCAGTAGTTTTATGCGTAATAATGTCTGGGCTTGGCATGGTATGCCGCAGCGTGGGTGTATTTTCAATGAAAGTGCAACTGCTTTTGCTTTTGTTGGGGACAGCACAGTACTTCACAAATGAAAGTTTTTTTTTTCGCCCCTTGGGCAAATAAACTCGTTCTAAAGAGGGTGGTTTGGTGTTTTCAATTCGGCATAATCAGCTTTTTTCCTAACATGTTTTGTGTCTTCTTGCTTTTTATTTCGCTTTTAATTTTTTATATTTTAGTTGCCTTTTGGTTTAGTTGACCCATATAAACGTAGGGTAATATAGTTAGTTGGAGTAGCCCGACTTTGGACGCGGAAAATTAAATAGAAATAGTTATAAATATTTTATTTTAATTTAAGAACTTCTTCAATTGTCATTGAAAAAGCTTCTGGGTGACTTTGAACCTTTAATTGGAGAAAGAGCATCTTTAGTAACATTTTTAAGGTTGTTTGGCGATAAATTCTGGTAAATTTTATAACAGTTCTTTTTCCTTTTTTTGAGGTTTTTGCAAAATCTTCACATAACTTCTTAGTTTTAGTAATTTTTACTCATTAGAAACTAAGAAACTTCACCAATCAGTCAGGGCAATCGCTTTTATGTACATATATACTGCTGTGCTTCTTCTTCTTGCTTGTTCTAACATTCCCATTGCTACAAAATGGCTCTATTAATTAATCCCGTGTCATTAATTGGAACAAATTAATCAACGGTAGCGCCACCTCCACCACCTTCACCACCTCCGCAATTTTCACTGTCGCCGTAGGCCAAACTGTTCTGTGACATTGATAAAAATATTGGACAGGCTGACGTCTTGTTTTTTCAATTTCTAAATTAATTGAAAATGATTTGTCAGACATGGGTTGTTGTGTACAGATAAAATGTTTTGTTTGTTCTGAAATTTTCTAAACATTTTTTTAAGTGACGTCTGTATGGAATGGTTTATGAGGGTTGGAAAGCGGTAGGAGGTCAGTTGGAAAGTTTATCGAAGAAGTCTTTCATACAAATGTTTCACCTCCTGCAGTCTACGTATACTGCATAGCATGACATGTCAGCAGTGCTGTCTTCGAGCGTTCTCATTGTAAGACATGTCCTTTATATGGTCTATGAGATACTTTTTATCAAATTTCAAATTCTTCTTTTTATTAGGTGCGTTCGCACAAACTTCTTATATTTATGTTCGTTTAGTCATCGGATATAATAATAAAATTTCAGACAAACTAATAAAACTTCTTTAGGGTTGGTATCCGAAATCGAGCAATATTTTTTTTCTGTTCGAAGTCTGCTGGGATTGTTTTACATTAATTTCGCCAGATTTATTATTTAGTTTAATTCGAACCATGGGAACTTATGGGATAACCTGATATTTCGATAAAATTAAGATGTAAACCATTTCTGTAACATCTACCTATTAAAACAAGGAAAGCTATATTAAATTAGAACTCCATGCAGTTCAACAACTTAAGCCTTTCACAAAAATCCAATATCCAACAACTCTTCGAAAGAATTATGCCCAAAGCATAAGACACATCAGCCAAAAAAAAAAACCAATAATAATAAAAATAAACACCCAGACTACTAAATCGTAGCACTAAGCTCACCAATGCTCATTAACAGCAACATAACACACGAATGGAATCACTAAAGCGATGAATGAATGAATCATAACAAAAGATTTTGAAAAGCAACAATAAAAAAAATCTCCAACGGAGAAAAAGTTCAAGAACCCCATGAAATATCAAAAAACAAACACACACACAACGAAACTAAAAGAAAGCAAAAAAAAAAGCTAAAAGTCTCAGATGCGCAACGGTCTGTCAAGATGTAATAATTTTACCACACAGCAGCAGAACAAAAAAGAACATCATCCACCCAACGTACTATACGTAGAACTTCATTCTCCAACCTAACCACCTACCTACCTCACACCATTCTCAAACGACGAACACGAAAAACGAAAGTGAGTCCCAAAAAGCATAGCAAAGCACTGGAAAAGTTAAGACACAAAACCAGAAGCACCAACCCAAAAGAAGAGTTCAATGAACTTCGTCGTTGTACGCTTTTCCAACATTTCACTTCACTGCCGGTGGGGGAAAAAAACAACGAAAAATAGAGAAAAGCTGAAAGCTGGCTATTGTTGATTTTTCTTTGACTGCTTCAGCTGCTGTGTGTCTCCATTTGTGTGTCTAGTCTGAGTGAATGTGTGAAGTTTTTTGTTGTGCCCCAAAAAAAATGAATTGGAAATAAAATTTGAAAAGCTTCTGCTGTATTTCGGTGGATGGTTGTCTGCCCCTGCCATGTCACAGCGCTATTTTATGTTGGTGGTGGAAATAGTTAAATTGGTTAATTTGTTTAGGCTTAGCAAGCAGTGCCTCCAATTGAAGTTTTTGTGGGGGTTGTATTAAAATATGCCGCGCCATAAAATGAAGCATTGGCATGAAGTGTTTAAATAGCGACACTGGAGAGAAATAAAAAATATGTATATATATTTCAGGTTAATATTGGTTTGATATTTCGTATTTCAAGCATAGTTTTGAGCTGTTCTCCATTGATGAACTACCTATACGTTGCATACTCTAAGGCATTGGAGGTTTAATAGATTACGAAAAAGGTGTCTTAAGCTAAAACTATACGAAATAGTTTCATAGAATGATCTCAATGATCTTAAAGATATAGGGAGATATGTTGTGGTGATGCTTATTACTCTGTGTTACAATAGATATGTAATCTTCTTTTTAAACTTCTTGGAATCAGATGATGACATTAAACAATTTTTTGAATAGATTTTAAATAATTAAGACGCTTCCATTGCACGGAAGTTTAGGTTTATTGTTTTTTGGGATTCACAATGAAACATCTTCATTGACTATCAAATCTACAACAGACAAACATTAAAAATCTTCATTTAATCGATTGGAAGATGAAATAAAGAGGAACTGGAATCATTTGAAGAAATATAAGTCTTCCTCATTACTATGGTAAAACAGAAATAAATGCACTTCCAATTACTTCCGCATTAAACGTATTCAACAGATTCTGAACCCGCCAATAACTTATAATAATATATTATATGTTCCAAAACATAAATAAATGGCTTCTTGGCAAGAGAGTTTCTAGAAATACTTTGAAACATTGTATTTTTTGGGGGGCATCAAATAGTTGGAGCATCATTGGAGTTAGTGGGATGAGCTAAAAGGAGATTATTTTGCTTAAAAAAAAAAATTTATTAAATTCATTATTTAATAGTTGGGAATATATGTCTTGGAGGACCTCAGCGAACAATGACGACCTTATTCTAGTTACACAGCCCTACAGATTTTTAACCCAGAGACTATCGTACTCAAAGGATCTATAAATGCTATATACATATATATTCTAACCTAAAAGTAAAAAAACGCGATTTTTTCCAGTTTTTGAGGTTACGTGACGGAAGGAAAAAAACGTTTTATGGCAATTGAAAGTACCATCCTTCCCCTTTAAACCTTTTTGGATTTTTTAAAATATCTTTTGTTTTTCATATTTGAAATTTTACAATTAATCGACCCATTCAAAAAAAAAAAAATTGAAAAAATTCTGCCTGTTGATCTTGTGATTTTGGAGTCGCTGATTCCAAATCCGAGGTCCAATTCATCCTATCAGGTTAGAAGTTTTCGTAAGCTTAAAAAACAACCCCTAAAACCCCAAACTAACCCATCTGACCCTGGAAAAAGCAAGTTAAATCGCTTATTTTTCTTAATATAACACAGGCCTAGAAATTTTTAACCCAGAGACTAGACCTATCGTTCTCAAAGGATTTTGATGCGCTGAACCCGAATTCGTGCTCGTCTGGTTTTTCAGATATCCTAACCCAAATTTGCAAAAAAAAAAGCGTAGTAACAATTTCGAGCAGTTTCGGATGCAGCGCATCAAAATCCTTCGTGTATGTCAGGTCTAGTCTCTGGGTCTAGACTTTTAAATTTTGTCGGCCTGTGTTATGCATCTCCAAAGACGATTGACGCACTTATTTTAAACATATTGGATCCAATAAAACACAAATCAAGCTAAAGGACTCTGTTTTTTTCATTCCGTAACAAAGCCTAACTGCTGGGGTATGTCTCACAACTATGAGTTAGAGCAATGTGTATATGTAAACTTTAAAGAACTCAATTGAAAATACTTCGAATTCGACGGTGCTCTCTAATATACTATATAAACAATGATTTAAACACTCCAATAATTTGTCTAGAAGTGCTACGAAACAAAACTCAAATCCCAACCAAGATCCCTGACTATACTGAGCAAGCATCACGATAAAGCTTGGAAAAACATCGATTTTTAGACCGATGCATCGATGTTTTTCATATGAAAACATCGGTCGAAAGATCGATGTTTTCCCAGCTCTAATACATGACTAAGGAGAAAATACATCAGAGCGCTTTGTTTTATATTTTTTAAAGGCCGTTGAATCTATAAAAGCCTACAACTGAAGATTTGTTTAATTATTTAAAAAAGAGATGACACCGAAGATCTTATAAATAAATCCAAGTAGTTTAAAAAAATATTAAATGGTTTAAAAAAAAACTGGGCTGCATTTTATAACCTTATTTCTGGAACTAGTATATTAAAGTAACAGTTAAAATAAAAACATTGGAACAGCTACTATTTTAAGACCCTAGTTTTGAAGAAGTAGGCACAATATAGATTAAAACTATGCCCGAAATTGAACTAAATAAATATCAAATTTTCCAAATTGTATAACATTATTTCTGGAACTAATATGACAATATAAATGCTAGTAGCTAATAGATTGAGTTATTTATAGAAGATTCTCAAAATTTATTATCTCAAATTAAATTTAATCAGCTTATACCACGGTTTAAATTTTTTCTGTTATAGAAAACTGGGTTTGGAGCCGAGCCGTATACTAACTGAACTATAAATCAAATCAATTCGATAAGAAATGATAATATATAATAAAATTATAAAAAATATTGACATTTCCTAGAGAATTATATTACCAACTGAGCAAGAAGCACATAATTGCTTGCGCAGATTGATTTTGGGGAGTTACCTTAATATTACTTGCTAACTTAAATTAATTATTAGATCATTAAAGGAACACAAGTATGGCACTACATCAATATAGCCATTAGAGCTGGGAAAACATCGATTTTTAGACCGATGAAAAAAATTGATGCATTGGTGTAAAAATCGATGTTTTTCCAAGCTCTATTAGGCATATAAATATTAGAGTGTAACTTATGAACTCTGTAAGCCGAATAGCTATAGAACTATGTACATTAATGGTAAAAGTTCGGTTCAAGCGCTTTTGGAAATATCTTATATTCATTCCTAAATGATGTATTATTTAAATTGATTTAGTATTTGTATTCTACCATATTTCGGTACAAAACACGAATAAAACTTCCGAATTCTTGTAACTAAAAGACTATAATACGATATTAATTTATTACTGTTCCCAAGTTGACTTGAAATAAGTCAAAAATCGTTTTTATTTATATTGAAATATGCAGCTTCAAAGAAAAATAAAAAACAAAAGAGAAAACAGAACATCCCAAGTGTACTTATTTAAAGGAAAAAATCTTATTCTGTTCAGCATAACTAAATACAAATATTAAGCATTAAACTTTGACACCAACAATTGACTGTTTAATCCACTTAATTTAGCTTAAATAAAGCGCTTTACGTTAATAATACAAAATAATATTGTATAATCTTTAGCAAAAGATTTTCAATTGTTTGTTTTTTGTTTGGAAGGTCAATAACTTAAATTAAAACAATTGTTTAATAAACAAAGCGGCTAATTTTAAGAAAAATCAAATCAAATGTGCAAACCGACGACGGTGATGATATTAATGACGACACACAGCAAAAAAAGGATATTAAATCAAAACTTTGCGCTTAAAAACAATTAAACCATTTTTTTTGTTTGCATTGATTCTATTGTGTATCTTCTCTGTTGTGTATGCAATGATATTTCCAAGCTCTTAACTTCTTCTACAGTATTATTGCTCTTGCGGCGTTGAAACAGGCTGCGCTTGTGGTGCCAGACGGCTTACAAATGCAATACCGCCGCGCAATACTTTGCCAACAACTTGTGGTGAACGTGCAGCCAATGCTTCGCAGGATATGCGCAGCTCAGCAAAAGCATTACGTGTATAGGGATTACGGCGTGAGCTGTAACGCATAACTAGGAAATGATAGTAGACAATGGGTGTCATGAGGCCAGCGCGACTCCTGTGAAAAAGAGGCACAAAAATTTCGCAACCAATTCGGATAAAAAAATTAAATAAATACGCACATAAAAGTCAGCACAACGGCCATTGGCATGATGAAGATTTCCGAAAATGCAGCTGCCTTGAGTATATTACCCGCTTGGAATTCAACAATCGAGATAATAAAACGTGCACCCCACCAGGAGTTTTGACCAACGACCTGTAAATTGTATAAAAATTTTAATTTAGTAAGGCTTTGCACTGCAATTTTTTTGACTTTTACTTACATCCAAAACTTTTAGCGAATAGCTCGATGCATGAAGTACGGCAAATAATACAATTGGTATGAGTACAAGTAGCGTGGACTGTATATTGAAGAAGATCAGCGAATACATTAGATAGTGACAGGAATCCTCCACGAATAGACGTCCCAGAAATTCGCGTGAAAATGTAAAAGAAGGCAGGCGTTGATGCAGACGCAACGCCGAAACGGCAGCATTTGCAAGCAACACTTTGCTAAAGGCGCTCTGTTGATTGCTGTAAAGGGTTGAAGAAGGAAAGGTTTAATTAATTAGTAATTTAATTAGTGTTTCATTTAATAATAATAGTAATAAAAATTAGATGTATTAGAAATAAGCTTGTGTATTTAGTTATAATTTAAATATTAAGAAAAAAATAGAGGATGGCTCAATTGATTGGTACTGCTCGGAATATTAAATCACTAAAAGGAGTTAGAAGAGGTACGACATCGGACCGTAACGTAGTGCTATACAAAAAAAGATGGTAAATAAGAAGGATGGGCAAGTACTTCAACGCATTGTGTTGTAGCACTTAAAATTTAGATGGGCCAGGCCTTGCTCGCGGGCAGTTGTTCAATGGACATCATTTGTATTATACAACAAAGAAAATAGAAACAAAAATCATTTCTTCCCAGGCCCATGATGTAAAAGATGCCGGGAAATAAACTCCATCTCAGATATATCAATACCAAACATCTGAAGTTTGGAGTTTCCGATGTCAATCTTTGTACGTGAACGAATCCAAATCTTAGAAGACCCTAATCGGTTAAAATGTTCGCCGTTTTTTCTTTGAACTGTGATTATTTAAATAAAAAACAAAGACATCGATCCCTTGGTCCAACATAAATCGTTTTTGCGGCTTAAAAACGCGACACGGCATCCAATGTCTCATTAATCCTAATTATCCAACCCACACAACTAGAAATAGTTCGGATATAACTCAATATTTTTGCAACCATTGGTCAAATCTATCACACCACAGAAACTTCAATTATAGTTTCCAAGAGATTAAATTCTCCACAGCTCAATCGACCCATCGCCTGAAGCAATGCTTCTAGAAAATTATATTATCTTCAGGAACAGACCGCATAAGTTGAACCATGCTAAAAAATCTATCCTCAGCCCAAAAACAACGTTTGCTTAACTTTTTAAACACAATATCCTAAATAACTGTTGAGAAGAATTTAAATTAAGCATTATTAGCCCCATCTATAAACCAAATGCTGATAAATCGGTAATAAACACCTACCGTTCCATATCCCTCAATCCATGGAACTCAAAAGTTCTGGATAAAATAAAATCGAACAGTCTATGGTGGCTTGCAATGAACTGTAAAGCTACTCGATGGGCAGATGGGTTTCAGTAAAGTGAAATGGGTGTCTGATTCCCTAGCTATGCTTAATTATCAAATTTCCTTAGCTATACTGCATCATAGATGAACTGAAAAACTGGAAAGTTGTTCCAAAAATAATTAAATCTTGTATCCCTTGATATTAACACGCCCTCTACTCTAAGAGTGTACGCAAACAATTTGAGACAGGGCTCAATTTAAGGGGCATGATTCAGCCTTTAATATATTTTAATTATAAAATTCTATACACCGACGGTTCGAAGTCAGATGCTGGCGTTTCTTATAGCTTCATCAATTCAGACCAAGTAGTCTCAGTATGCTTCCCCATTTTACCACCATTTATTCGGTCAAAATATCAGTAATTTATTATTCAAAAGATAAATTCTCAATCCTTTTACGTATTAGAAACTAGGAAAATACTATCGTCCTATGCTTAAAAATTTTTACTGGGTTCCCGGGTTTGTTCGGTTAGTTGCGGCGACTTCCACAGGTTTATAGCGCACGAAAGTATATCAAATTCGACACAACACTTTTAAAAAAACCGGACGAAGCTCACAAATTGGTTCAATAATCCTCCATAGGTGAAGTTTCATAAGAAGATTAAAGTAAAGCCAGGCAGGGTGTACAATGATCTCGGCTCTATGCCGACATCTACAAGTAAAACTGTTGAAAATGTGACACCTGTACGTGAGTTGTTGAACTCAGTGACACTCTGAGTATTCCAGAAACTGTATTACCGGGTAATTCAACATTCTCAAAGCTGGTTCTCAAAATTTCTATGAGTTATAGACAAAATACATCTATTTATACTGCCACCGGCATCCTGCAGTTCTCAATTAGCTAAGGTTAATTAGGCCCTGTACCGAAAGTACAAGAGTCTATTGGTTTTGTGCAAATGTATGTAACAAGTAGAAATAATGGTCGGAGACCCTCCAAAGTTACACCCATTATGGTCAGAAGTGATAGAGAAGTCGATATAGCCATGAACGGTAATAGATAGAGACTTTGTGCTTTTTGTATTCGACTAGGACTTCTTCGAAATTTTACAAAAATCACCACAAGGCTAAAAAATAAGTATGCCAGTATAGAGATAACTTTCCTCTAAGCCAAAATCCAAAAAGTTCATCAAAATCGGATATTAAATGACGATTTTATAAGCAATTGAATTTGAACGACCAATGATACTTCAGTCCTCCCTTTTTCTTCACTTATTCGTGCAGTGAGAAGTGGTCATAAGCTAGGAAAACATTTAATGTGTTTGTTAGGCGACCTGTACTGGTACTGGGCCTCTTGGAGTCGGTTACGCCCGACTGTAATTTTCTTACTTGTTTTTTTATTGTTCTCGTGGACAAAGCACACTCATAAACAAGTAAGAAAATACAGTCAGGCGTAACCGACTGTAAGAGGCCCATTATAATGTTATAAAATTATTTTACTATATTTTGGTTCCATATTCTGACGGCACTGAAATTTCTTTGCCTATACAGACTGCTCTGTGACAGTTTGAATAATTTTTCAATGCACTGGGTACACTACTAATTATTAGTTCCACTAGTTGCAGAGCATAACCTCTTTCCATGGATGTTCCTTTTCGGCATGGCCTTGTAGAACCGGCTTAACTGTCACCAAAAAAAACTTTGTTGTTTGAGATTTGTCATAAGTGAATGCAATTCTAGATTCCATATCCTCTTTTCATCTATTCCCTACATTTTAACGAATGTAAACTGCAGATTTATCTAAGCTGCAGTGTATTTGCTTAACTTGGATTCTTCTCACACAAATTCCTTCAATATATTGTAATTCATTTATCTTGAGTCACACTGAGCGCTTCCTATACCCCTTCACATACTTCCAAATGGTTTCTATCCACAAACACAACCTTCAATGTATTTCAACAGCAGTTCTCAACATCTGAAGCTTACTGCTCTTAGTATTTCTATATACACATACTTCTTATACATATAATTCAAGATACATACCCAAATATCGGCAGCACATAACCTATGGTAAAGATGATCACCAATAGACGTGCACCCCATAGCGCTGCATCGATTTTATTCTGCTTAAAGTGTTCAATGAGCTTAGCAGGTGCATTCTGTGCCGGCTGCTCGTGTGTGGAGTTGGTGTTGTTGCTGCTGTTGTTAGTGTTGGTGGTGGTGCCACCGCCAGCGGTGCCATTATTCTGTGTACCAGTTGCGTCGTCACTCATTTTTTATGTTTTATAAATAGCTTATTCTTGGGTTAATGTCCGACGACGCTTGTTGCGGTTTAGTCTGTAAAATACAAGAAAAATTAGTCAAAAGTTTACTAAACCAAAAAAAGTAAAAGAAAAATTATCTTATCTTTCGAGTGGTATAAACTGGTATAAAATTACTTGATAAGAACACGTTTAGGTTTATTTGACATTGTTAAAAAAAAGTGTGATAAGTAGTTGGGTATTTCTTAGGTGATAACATTTTCAAGAAAAAAAAGTTTCTATATATTATGGTGTGAGTAGTTGAATTCTTTTTATTTGATCTTTAGAGTTCCTATATAAATCTGCCACACAAAAGTACATTGACCTAGCTTAGAGTTGATTCATGGCTGACAAATCTTCGCATAGAAAGCGCCGAACATATTTATGTTCCACTAAAATTTTTAATGTGAATTTTTAACTGAATCAATTAAAAATAAAATACAGGAAAAGAAAGTCACGCACTATGGTAGATACGAAGTCACGAGACTAGAACAAAAGTATGAAACAAATCTTGATTGTTACTAAGTCCTAATGTGATCTGGCATAAAACTTGATTAGAAATAAACCATGAAGTACAGTTTTTCTAAATTAAAAAATAAAGTTGTACAAAATCTATTAACTTCAGAAGTGGTTTCGAACCATTGACACAATTAATGCAACATTAAACACGCACTTATTATAAATGTTTTTCAAATTGTGTTTACTTTTTATTTAAATTTAGAGAAATTATTAAAAATGCTGCATAAAAACTGAAAGATAATTTGAATAATTAACCAAGCATTTAAAAAACGCAATTAAAAAATGAAATTTTAGACGAATAAAATAAAAAATAATTTAAACAATGTAAAACTGAGTAATAACAATTGGCCAAGTCGCAATTACAACGCAAAGATAAGTCAGATACTAAAAAGCAAAAAGAAAAAAAATAATAAAAAACTTAAAGTTAAAAGCAATAAAAGCTTACTACATATATATTTAATATATATATATATATGTACACTACACAACAACAAGCATTATGCAGGTGATTACGAAATTCATATGAAACAAGTTACGTACATACGATAAAAGCAACAACAAACGACTAGTTATGACGACAGAGTCTCTCTCTTCTCTCACAATAAAGTGAGGTGCTTCGGTTTGGTATAGTTCGGAACGTATATGTACTAATGAAAGTATTCCCGACCACAGAGCGCGAAAGAGAAACCTCAACAAGCAAGGTGTGATCGAATATATTAGAAATCGCAGCTTCGATCGAAAGGGGGAGAAAAACAGTGAGTTTTGATCATAAATATGGGATCGTAAATGTTAAAAACTCAATTGCAGAAGGGTGTATCCCATTTGCACTAATAAAAAGATTTTTTTATATCGGTTTGTTTCTGGTGCTGAAAAATGAAACCCTTAGAATAATCCAAGCGTAACCATTCGCGAGTTAAGCCCGTCAAATGCAACAACATTGATGAAAAAGACGAATTAGTTGTGTGTACTGCACTACTGTAAAGACGAATATGGAAATCTGGTTATAGATGCTCAGGAACCGCTGATATTATAGAGGAGTCATTTCTCTTAACTACTAGGAGGCAATGAAGCGCACAATATCGCAAAAAGAGAACCATTTGTTAATGTGAACCACCGGAGTAACAAAAGGTGGATTCGGTTATGAAAAAGCTGAAAAATTAAAAAATAAAAAAATAACCGGCGGTGAAGAGTTGGAGTATGAAAGATATGGTCCGATGAATGCATACCCAAAGAATAGAATATCAGTGTTCTTTGTTCTATCCTTAAGAGAGGAGACCCCGCTGTTTGCACCAACTAACAAGGAGAAGTCTTCTTTCCAGCGGATATAAGATTCTGTCGTGCGTACGTATTCACTGATAGGACAACATCAGTGTGTCTTCAGATCAAAAAGGTCGATCAATGACCAAATATTCACATTACGCCAAATCTTGGAAAAGACCCGTGAGTTCAACAAAGATACACACAACCTATTTGTCGACTACAAAGCCGCTTTCGACACGTCGATACGAACGAAGTTTAGGTATTCCGGCAAAGGTAGTTCGATTTTGCATGATGATGCTATCATACAAAGCTTTGACAGGATAGCAAAGCATCTCACCGAACCCTCTGATATCAAGAGAGGTTTCAGACAAGGTGATGCGCTATCGTGCCATTTTTTTCATCCAATACGTCCTAAGCCAATGCCCGTACATACAGAATATGTCGGGTTCAATCTGCCAAAGGGAAGTGATGCTGCTCGCGTACACAGATAATATTGATATCATCGATACACAGGTGAGTTAACAGATTGAACACAGTCTCAGCTCATGGGTCTAGCGGTGAATGAGGACAAGACGAAGTAATTGTTGTGTTCTCGCGTCTTGGACGAAGAGTTTGCGGGTTCGACTTCAATATTCTATTATTTTGGATCCGAAATAACCAACAACATCACCCTGGAGATCAGACGAAGAATCACGCTTGCAAATAGTTGCTTTTTTCGATGAGCTTGACATAGTTCATCGCATAAAATTCCAGCGACTTCACTGGGTTGGTCACCTCCAGTAAGCATTGTTTACGTGGGAGGACCAAAGTTGATTAGAGAACGACGAAATAGTGAACTTCCGGGCACGCGTTCGAATGACCTGGTATGGAGAGATCTCAGCATACTTGGCACTCAAAACAACTGGCGCCAGCGCGCACAAGATTACAGAAGCTGGCGTGCCTTTCTGAATAGGACATAACTGATCGACGGTTGAAGGCCAGCTGAGTAAGCGATACAGAAGATAAATTTCTAAAACTAGATACGACTTCGTTGTAATGTTTTTTTTTTTAATGGTCCATGGATAGAAATTTTTTGTATAAAGATATTACCGGAAATAACGGTTCTTTCGCAAAGCCCACATAAGAGTGAACGGGCGGATGGGTGTCCCTTGATAGCTAGTCCTTGTCAAATTCTATCTACCTCATATATCTAGCTATGCCTAAATTAATTTGAAATAAAAAATATATTTTTTTCGTAATATTATAGTGAAACTACTGTAGCAGTGTGGAGTCTTTCGGTGGTGTTGTTGTTGCTTTCTTTGTTATCAGTAAGAAAACGTCAGCACACACGCAATTCATTCAAAATGTAGCGAAACCATCTGTAAGTGTGTGTGTGATGAGAGTAAGACATGATGCTTATGCTTCCCCCTTGATTGGAGAGTCTCTATAGGTGCTTAGATATTATAGATTTTTAGGCCCTGTACCGAAGGTACAAGAGCCTATTGGTTTTGTGCAAATGTATGTAACAGGTAGAAATAATGGTCGGAGACCCCCCCAAAGTTACCCCCATTATGGTCAGGAGTGATAGAGGAGTCGATATAGTCATGTCCGTCCGGCCGTCCGTCCGTCTGTATGAACGAAAGGATCTCGGAAACGGTAATATATAGAGACTTCGTGGTTTTTGCATTCGTCTAGGACTGCTCCGAAATTTCACAAGTTTATTTTAAAATTTTGACCCTCCGAAAAATTTCTGTTTCTTCCTCTGTATGAAGAAATGTTGAGTGCGGAGAAGCTGCTGGATTGCTACCGACACACTACTATCTCCTATTCATATGATATTTAAGGAAACTTTTGAATAGAACCTTAAACAAACAATAACCTGTTGGAACAGAACTCTCTCTCTTTCCTCCTCTTTCTCCCTCATGTAGCATACCCATTGCTCTAAGTAAAAACCTGTCACTCCACGCTGATGAAATAAGATTCATTTAAATGCCAATTGTACATGTCACAAGAACAATGTTCGGTTGTGGTTTCATGTGGTCAACATATGCAACTGGATTGTACGATATACATCATATGTAGACAACCAACCAACAAATGAATGAGAGTGATTTACTGCGATTATAAGCAATTTGAACTTTTGCCAAAGGTCTTTAAATCAAATTTTGTAAAAATTTTCAGTGCAACTTAAAGGAAATTAAATGATTTAAATGATTACAACAACAAGTGGAACTATAAAACGCTTATAAAAGTGAACAAGTTAAATACTAGAAGTAAACTAAAGCAAGGTCTCTCCATTGTTAACACTCCCCATTTTTCAGCTTATCAATGTTGTTTCGATCAAAAATCAATAAAATATTTTGTATAGCTAGAATATATGTATGTACTAAGCCATGTCATGCGAGGCACATAGCTGCCACAATTATAAACGTCTCTCAATGCGGAAAAGTGGGTCATTAAATTTGAAATTTTAAATGCCACGCAAAGTTGCAAACGTACCTACCTATATGTAAATATTGGGAGTGGAACTACTTCCAGACAGTTGATAAATCTATATTTTATTGATTTTCTTAATAAATTAATAATTTATAATGTGGAAATAGCTGCTGTTATACTGAAAGTTGTGTGCTCTATTAGGAAAATGAGAAAAAAAGTAGTCAATCAAATGAAACAAAGTTGAAGTTTGTAATTAAGATGTTTTATCTAAATGATTGTACTCCAAGTTTGCTCAGTTCCGCTTGGATAAATATTTATATTTGAAGCAGACATATGTATGGATTGTTCGAAAAACAGTACAAAAATTTGTATTGCCCTGACAGCATGATAAAGCAAAATTAATATAATTAATTTTTATCAGTTTGTGTCATACAGAAATATATATTTGTGGTCTAAACATAAACGAATTTTGAACTAAATATTTTTTTTTTTTTTTTTCTTCCATGTATTATACATCTGTCAAACAACATTTAGTACATTTTATAATAGTGATTAAGGAATAAAATTAATTTTCAAAAAAAGAACAATTTCTTTAAATTATTTGTCAACTAAAAAAAAAAATATACTGTACATGATAATATGCATCCACTCTAAGCAGCTAATACTTACGGCTGCCCCACTCTTCATGAGATACCGTAACGTTCACTGCTAGATATATAGCATAATCATCTTACATTACATTTGAAAGTGATGTTTATAATTTATTTCTACTTATGATTAGTTTAGTAGATCTACTGGTCTGATCCTCTTAAGACGCCGTCTGGTTGTCAGTTCCACAATGGGTAAGTTGTTTATCTCAATGTTTGAGTGAGCTAAAATTCGATGATGATGCTTTGTGCTTACTGCCACTATTTCCTCTTTAATAGTGGGTGTTTTAAGATCTCTGTGTAAGTCTGCGTTGGAAATGTACCAGTCTGCTCCTGATATCTGCCGAAGAATTTTTGATTGCTGCCGTTGGATAATATTTACATTTGATACTTTTGATGTACCCCATATCTGTAGACCATATGTCCAAATAGGTTTTATTACGCATTTATATAATAATAGTTTGTTGTATACATCGATAGCTTAGTGTTTTTTTTCATAAGCCAGTACATTTGTCGGTACTTTTCTTTTATCTGATTTTGTTTTTTCTTAATATGTAGCTTCCAAGTCAGTTTACTGTCTAGGTGGATTCCTAAATACATTGCCGATTTTTCGATAGGTATGTCAAGATTATTTATTTTTAGAGGAATGGGCAAGAAAGCGCGTCTAGTTGTAAAAATTACTTGAGTTGTTTTATTTTCATTAATTTTAATTGCCCACTTATTGAACCAGGTAATGGTTGTATCTAGTATTCTTTGAAGATTTTCGGAAGCAATTGTTAAATCTTTATGAGCATAAAATAAGATTGTATCATCTGCAAAAGTTGCAATCATAGAACATAGTTCATCCGGTTGAGGTATATCATGTGTATAGAGTACATATAGAAGAGGTCCTAGTACACTCCCTTGAGGGATGCCTGCCTTTATCTGCCTTATTGAAGATATAGCATCTTTGTATTTTACATAAAAGTGCCTATCTGATATGTAACTTTTTAGTAATACATAAAAAATCATAAGGGAGAAGGGATCTTAGTTTATATAAGAGTCCCTTATGCCATACTTTGTCAAAAGCCTTTTCAACATCTAAAAAAATACCTACACAGTATTTCTTATTTTCAAAGTCTGTAGAAATTTTATTCACAACTCTATGTATTTGTTCAATAGTTGAATGGCGTTTTCTAAATCCGAATTGATGATCGGGTATAATATAATTGTTGTCAAGTATGGATTGTAGCCTATTTTGAAATAAACGTTCAAAAACTTTAGACAAAATGGGCAAAAGACTTATTGGTCTATAAGACGCTGGACAAGTAGCATCTTTGCCAGGTTTCGGTATTGCTATGATCTCGGCCACTTTCCATGTCTTAGGAAAATATTTTAGTCTTATCACAGCGTTAAATAAATTTCGGAGGTAGCATAGAGCACTCAAAGGAAGTTCTTTGAGCAGTCGTCCTGTTATCATATCGTAACCGGGTGATTTTTTTACTTTTGTTTTGTCAATAATATTTCCTATCTCTTTGACAGTTACATATCGAATTGAAATATTATTACTGACTAAACTGCTTGAGGTTTCAGGTGCGAGAACGCAGTTTTGAGGGTCGTTAGTAAAAACTTCTTCATAAAAGCCAGCTAAAACCGAAGCCTTGTCAAGTTCTGTTTTTGCCCAAGTACCATCTTCCTTTTTCAATGGAGGATTGTGATTTGTAGTTGTGTTTAATTGTTTAGTGACCCTCCAAAGGGAATAGTTTGTGTCTAGGGTTGGAGTCAAATTAATTAGATAATTTTCAATATTTTTGTTAGCGTTTTGCTTTAAAGATTCTTTTAATTCCTTAATTGCTCGATTAAGTCTTTTTTTGTCCTCTGGACATCTAGTAACTTGCCAGATTTTTCGAAGTTTTCTCTTGTTTTCAATTTTCTGCCGAATTGAGGCAGGTGTATAGTGAGAAACCTGTTTATGAAGTACAGATGGAGAAGAATTGAGCGCTGCTTCAGCTACAGTGTCATTGAAGTATATCACGGCACTTTCTATGTCATCTGGAGATTTTAATAAAATGTCCGATCGTAAATTTGTATGTAAAAACTCTTTGTTTGAAGCTACCCAATCGGTTTTTGCATTACAAAGTGTTGGCGTGGAATTATTTGTTACAAATGTTGTACTATAATCGAGCTGAATTGGAGAATGGTCTGAAGACAATTCAAAACGGGATTTAATAGAAAAAAGTCTCATATTTATATTTTTAATGACACAAAAATCAATTAGATCTGGAATTTTTTGACGATCTGTTGGCCAGTAAGTCGGCTCGCCAGTTGAAAGGTGTTTGCAGTTATTAAAAAGAATTGATTCGAGTAGTATTTTTCCTTTACTGTTTGTCAGGCGGGAACCCCATGCGATATGTTTTGCATTAAAGTCCCCAGCAGCTATGAATCTTTGTCCTAAAGAATTAAAGTAATTATTGTACTGTGAAAGTGTAATTTTATGTTTAGGAGGACTATACAAAGCTGAAATTGTCAAGGGACCAATATGGTCGGACACAAGAATATTGGTAGCTTGAATATATTCATAGTTATAATTTTCAACAGAGCTACTTTTAATTTTATTTTTAATAATAACTGCCGTACCCCCATGCTGACCTGAACCGTCCGGATGATTTGTGCTGTATATGGTATATCCTGTGAATTTTAAAACATGTTTATTTGTGAGGTGTGTTTCTGATATTAATGCAATGTCAATGTTATTTTCAATTAAAAATTGTTTCAGTTCCAACACATGTTGAAACAGTCCGTTAGCATTCCAGATTATAATTCGTAGGTTATCTAATTGCATGCCTGCGAGCCTAACTTAGACACAAGAAGTGTAATCACATTTAAAATAGCTGACATTTGTTGCATTAGTTGTTTCATCATTTCTTTCAACTCTTGCATGTCATTGTTTTCATTAAGCTGAGAACGCTGATTGCTTGGTAGGATATTTTGGGGCACTATTTGATCAATGGATGTTGTAGGGAAGTTTATTGATTGGATGTGTTTACTTGGTTGAATTGTGTTTGAGGAGGTAGTGGCAGGATTGGTGTGCGTAATAGAGGGAAGTGGAGGAAAGCTTTCAGAATTTGGCTTTGAAGTTTTTGCCATTTCAGCGTAGCTTTTAGCTGGATTGATTTTGGCACTATATTCTTTACTTATATTATTAGTAGATGTAATTTGCTTACTCTCATTTATTTTTGGTAAACTCTTCTCACGAAGTGCTGGAAATCGTTGGACTTTAAGAGTTTTATAAACCTCACAACCTTTGTAATTAGCTGTGTGATTGCCACTACACAAGGCACATTTTGTAAGACCTTTGTTAAAGGTTAATGTACAATCAATAGTTTTATGCGATCCAGCGCATTTTACACAAACTGGATCCCTTGTACAATAATTTTTAGTGTGTCCGTACTTTTGGCAGTTTGCACATTGCGCTAAAGTACGTTTGATGTGAGGAGCTTCAAATGAGATTTTAGTTTGTAGTAGGTGGGTTATTTCATAAATATTTTTGTTATTTTCTTCACTTCTGAATTCGACAGAGAACAAAGGGAGAGGAATTTTTGTAGTCCTTTGCTGAATATTATATATATTTTCTACGGTATGGCCTAATTCTAGAAGTTCTGTTTTTATTTCTTCTATGTCTGCAGATGGATGCATATTCCTTAGAATTACTTTGAAAATTTTTGTCTTCTTTTGGCTTAAAAGTGTAATATTTAGTTTTCCGCTGTTTTAACATATTTATAATGCTTCTATATACGGTCGAGTCGGTTGACTGGACTCGGACTTCATTGTTGGCTAATGCTTTCAGCTCGAAGTTTTTTTGAGCTACTTCCCTAAGAGCATCATTTAAAATTTTAATTTGCCCAACACCCTGGACATATATTGGAGGAGGTCTGTTGATTTTTTTTTTTGAAACCTGCTCTGTTGTATGAGTGATACCTGTTGCACTGTTAGTTTGTTTTTCAGTCTTGTCGTCAGTGTCTTCTAAAAGTTTGAAACGGTTTGATGTATTTGGATTGTCGAGCCAGTATTGTTGTAATGTTGTTTGTGTTGCATTTTTTTTGTTTTTTTTTGAGTTTACCTTTTGCATCTTTGGCGAGAGCAAATCTCGACTCCGTTTTAGAATTGACTGAGTGTCTGTGTGGTTGTTGGTAGTGTTTACGTTTTTAGTTTTATTGTTTGTTGTTGGGCTAACGGGTAACAATGACTCATCAGATGAGGACAAGGTTTCGGCATTGTTTTTTGCACTTTGTACTTGCATGTTTGATCCGTTAGAAAAATCTGTAGCCAATGAGGAATGCGATGACGTGATCGACGATTGTGAGGTGTATACACTTGTTGTTGTTAGCGTTGATGCTACTGTTGTTGTATAGCCACTCTGCGTTGTTATTGTTGCTGATGACACTATTGCTGGTTGCGATGATGGGAGAGGAGTTGTCGGGGTGGTACATTGGACACTCCACGGTAGCAAGCATTGCTGGGAGTGAGAACGAGAATCCATTGTCCGCTCCGAAGTTGGAACAGACAAGTTGGAGTTGGTGTCATTGTTTTTGTTGCTGCACGGTGAGACAAAAGAGAAATATGCATTCCTCGATGCAACCGATTTTTGTTGATTAGATGGATGAGCGTTGCTCATCATTAAATCATAAAAAAAATTTTTTTTTTATTTATTTTTTTTTTTTGTTGCTTCACAAAAATTTAAAAATGTTTGAATGAGTCTCTGTCTCTGAATATTTAAAAATTTTGTTTGCACTTTTTGTTTTTCAATTTTAATGAACGAATTAATGCACGGAGCGAGTTATTAGTACGTCTATGTCGCATGACAGTCAACGATCCAATGATTGAACTAAATATGATGAAATAATGCGAAACATGTTTCAATTTCAATTCAAAAAAACATCTATTAATCCAAAGTGTGAGAAATGTGCGCCTTTTGCGCGTTAAAACTGTCTAAAATTGAGAATATATGTACTGCAGTACTTTGAAACGAAAGAACAGGCTTCAATTGCTAGATGGAACTCTCTAGTATATCTAGGAAACACATCTTATATGCTGGGAACGATTATAATGCTAAATATCCATGGTGGGAATCAAGACTATTGAATCCAAAAGGCGCTGAACTATACAAATGCATAACCAACCATTCATACTCAACATTATATATCGGTAAGCCTACGTAATACCCATCTGATCTCAGGAAAATCCCAGATTTGCCAGATTTTTTACTCTACTCTGATCTAACGCGGACCTATGGATCTACATTTCGAATTAAGGAGAAACCTTATTTGATACTTCTCAATGCAAAAACTGGATTGAAGATCAAACTAACCTAGACATATCGCTGAAGTCAGCGAATAAAAATGAAATTGCCATTGTAGGGGACACACACAAGTTCACCAATTGAAGATTCTTTTCTTCCCGTAGAACTAAGAATACAGATAGCTGAAAAAGAAAACTACGAAATCTCGAAATTCAATTGAATAAAAAGGATTCAACAAAGCAACCAAAGACTAAAATATAAGATTTTGGGAAGTAAAAACTGAATTGACAGCGAAAGAGATACGTGAAGCGAAGTTGAGGAAACTATAAGAAGTCTAAGGCTCCGGATAAAGACGCAGAAACAGTAGCTGAAGATAAACCATTTTTAGAGTCTCCATGCCAGATGAGTTTTCTCCATAAAACAAACGACTATCTCAGAAATGCTGGAGCAGAAGAAGTTGAATCTGAAAAAACTTCCAGGAAACGACAAAATATTGGGTGTTTGCATTAATTCCTGCAGTTTTTTTTTAAAGAGAATGAGAGAGAATGTAACTAGTATTACTTCTCGTCGTGTTCATCCGTGACTATATTTATTTGGAAGCTACTGCCATTGCGGGTATTTTTTAGTTTATGTCATTTTTTCGAGCTTTGTGCCAGTTTAAGTCTTTTTGCAGGAAGTTCTTCTTCAATACTCTAACATGAAGAAAAATGCTAGCGAAAGTCATCGGTTTTTAGTGGAAGTTTATGGTGACCATGCTCTAGCTGAAGGAACGAACGTTCCAGAAGTGGTCTGCACGGTTGAAAAGTGCCAAATTCGACTTAGAAGACGAAGAACGACCCGGATAGCCAAAAAGTTTTGAAGATGAAGAATTGGAGGCAGAAATAACTTGCAAAAGCTTTGATGATTGTTCAAGCAACCATTTCCAGACGTATAAAAGCATTGGGATTCATACAAAAGCTTGTAAATTGGGAGCCGTATGAATTGCAACCTGGAAACCCATTCGTCATGTCTGAAATATTGCTTGAACGCCACAAAAAGAAGCAATTTTTGCATCGGATTGTCACTGGTGATGAAAAATTAATTCATTACGATAACCCGAAGCGCAAGAAATCGTAAGTGAAGTCCGGCCAACCATCAACATTCACGGCAAAGCCGATTATCCGTAGCGCCAAGGTAAAGATCTGTATTTTTTGGGATTGTGGGGTATTATAAGCTCTTGAAATTTAATCAGACTATCAAAGGAGACCACTACCGAACACAATTGATTCGTTTGAAGAGACCGATCGCGGAAAAAAAATTAGAATATGCGACCAGACACGAATCCACAATTTTCCATTATGACGATATGTTTCAGGATCGGTCAAAAACTTTTTGGGAAACAGTGAGTTTATAGCTTAGACATGGCCATCTCTGATTACTACTTCTTCAGATCAAAGCAAAATGCCCTCACCTGAGTACTTTTCACTTCAGAACAGGGTATCAAAAATTGGATCGATTCGTACTTGGTCGCCAAGCCGGAGAAGTTTTTTTGAGATGGCATCCAAAAACTGACAAAGTTGGCAAACGTCTTAGCTTCCGATGGACAATATTTTGAAAATTTTTTCACAATAAAGCCTTTAAAAAAAAAAAAAAAATAACGGCACGAATTAATGCAAACTTCCAACACATCTCTGTGAAGCCTTCTAAGATATGTTTCGTTTACGGTGAAGAGAAAGATAAGCCAGCAAGAAACTGTAAAAAGGTCTGCGGACTAGGATCAAGTATAAGCTTCTGTAAACTGCGCCACGACAGCGCAAAAAAGTGTTCTCTGTTTACTTCTATGTTTACAAACTTCATGTAAAAATTAATATATATAAAAATAAACGAAAATTTATGCTTTTAATTAAATCGTTCCCATTTAAATTGCTTTCAACAAACCAAAAACAAAAATAAGCTGTTTCTATACGACAGGTCATTTAATTTCGGGTCGCCGCTGCGGAAGAACACGTCACCTTGTGAAATTTGGCGGAACAGCACGTTTGAAAACCACGTCAGGTTAAGTAAATAAAACTAGATATACATATATATAAATGATATAGAAAAATTAAACAAGGAAAAACTTCATTCGCATGAACTGTTGAACTCTTTAAATTGTGCTAACAAAGGCAGAACTCAGTGACAATGCCAGCATAAAAGCGCTTTTAAATCAAAGTTGCAGACAAACTAATTAAAATAAATTAGATTTCATAAATTTATAGTAAAAATCTATGCAATGCGAGCGGGAAAAAACTTAAATTAAGAAGCGGGTGCACAATTTCAGCTGCTGAATCAATAAGCCGGGGCGCTTAACAAACAGTAATAGCGCCGAGGGTTTGCGCTAAGCCAAAACTTGCCGTAATAAAACCGCCTATGCATACGGAATTATTTTAAATTATAGATACACTGCGCTGGAGCTTTAATTCGAATGGCGGCGGCGTTGACTTTTAGTCAGCTGAAGTAATATGGAGAAAGTGGCGACTCATTGAAAGAAACTATTTTTTTTTCAACTATTAATAATTTACATAGCACACAACACTGCGCACTTACCGTAAATGCGTTTTAGTTTAAATATTTTTTTAGTAGTTTCTTTTATTTATTTTTCGCGTATATTTATGCGGAGCAAAAGAAATTATTAGACGTCCACACAATGAAAGAGTTCAGATAGAAATTAAAACGCAACAAAACGCAGCGTAGACTGATGTGCATGTGTGAAGGAGACAGCTGTAAGCAGAGTTGCTTTGCAGCAAAACATTTTCAGTGTTGTGTATCTATGCAGTGTTGTAAGCTAACTGCAAAGCATGTGTTACTAGTATATAAAAATATAAATAAACTGCAATATATTGCTTATTTTATAAAATTTTAAGTTAAAACAGACAATAATGGAATATGATGATGATGCATTGACTTTAGCTGCAGATACGCAGCAAATATTAAATGAATTTTTGCGCGAAAAGGCAGCACGTGAGCATGAAGAGCAGCAACGCATTGAGACAAAAGCTGGCAAGGATGCACAATTCGAAGAGGATTGGGTTAGTGTTTTATATTTTCATACTTTTAAATGTGTTTCTATTTATAAATTATAATTTTATGCAAGAATCTAAGCCAATTTTGGTATAGCGATGCTACTAAACATACACTGGCCGCTGTAGTGCAGCATATTATAGCGGAAACGGTGCCGGCACAAGACTTTCATATAGCGCTGCTTTCCTGTCCTTCGCTTTATGCCAATATAAAAGATATACACGCTAACGGTAAGCTAATTAAAAAATGATTTAATTATTTAGCTTAATATAATTGTTAAATATTTCAGTAAAAATCTTCGAATACGATCGTCGCTTTGCGGCATATGGTGAAGACTTTGTACACTACGACTTCAATGAGGCCGACAGCAGCGTTGATTATCTACAGGAGCACGCACAAAGCTTTGATCTAATCATAGCTGATCCACCATTTCTGGCCGAAGAGTGTATAACAAAAATGTCAAAAATTATTAAAAAACTACAGCGTGCCAATGCAAAATTGATTTTCTGTTCCGGCGAAGTTGTTGAGCAATGGCTGCTTGCTACACTGCCCGTAAAAAAGTGCGCATTTCGGCCGGAACATGCACGTAATTTAGGCAATGAATTTGTTAGTTATGCCAATTTTAATTTAGATGATTTTGTAAATAAATAACAAAATAATAGAAACTTGCACTGCTCTAGGTTGTTAAAAATGCACAAATGTAATCGAATTGAATTGTATGTAAGAAAATGCTTAGTTCTAGCAGCTTATTTTGTTGCATCTGCTTCTTTGCGCTGTTGCACCAGCTCGCGCAAACCATCCTCCTGATCTTTTAGCGATTTCTGTAGAAATTCCTTTTTCTTTTCGAGCAGCTCAAGTGCTTTATCACATTTCTCTTGTTTAGCTTGCAGATCATCACGCATTGTTTTTACATCGGTTAGCAGAAACATGCGTCCAACGGAAAGATAGACTCTTTTATTATTAAAAAGAAAAGTATGGCATAAGTATATTAATTATATAGCGGGCAGCATTTGCTCATGACTCACCTCACACCGTCCGTCAAATCGCCGGTGCCCTTTTCAGTTAGCTGATATTTGTGTTTTCCGGTCTTAACCATATCGCATTTCATATCGATCATATTGATTTTTTTCGTTGTCTCAAATTTATTAATTTGCATTTCGGTAAAGGCCTGCGCGTTGTTGGGAGGGACAGCATGTTAGATATATAAAGCAAGAATATTGAAATTAAGGCCTTTGTGCTACATACCTTTTTCAATTCCATATCCATTTGTGCCATTTTGTATTGCTTTTGGGTTGCTGTTCGTTGTTTAAACTATTTTTATTCAAGAAAAATTAATAACTTCGTATAAAATAAAACATCTGCAATGTGAGAGATTTTGTGCTGCTGCTGCTTTGTTCTGTTTGTTGTCTTACAACACCAGCGGCACATTTTACAGCAACACTGTTGTAGTTTTTTTACAACACTAGTTTACATTTAAATTATTGTGAATATTTATTTGAAGTGAACGTTATTTTTTGAAAGCAAAATCTAAACTTCGCATATGGCAGAAAGAAGTAACAGTCCTCATAAAGTATATAAATTTTGGACCAATATCAAAAATCGAATATAGATATTTTCGACTATCTCCGTTAATTTTGCATACATATAACGGTCACTGAAGGACGCTACCTAGCTACCGGCAACAAATTTCACTGCCAAAATCTTCTAGCTAAGTGACGAACCAACAGTGTTCGCTGCATTGACTATTCCGTAGAGAATCATTCGCGATTAAATTGTTCAAAAGTAAACTTTTATTATAAATATTTTAACTCACAACAAATTTAAAAGAAAATGAATCAAATTCGTATCACATGCTACGTTAATTAGCCGCTTGCTTTTCTTTTAGCTGCGCCAATTTGTGTTGCAACAATTCCACATTTAACCGATGCATACACAGAAATTCGCCATTGAGAAATAGCACCGGAATATCACGTCTATAAAGCCGCAAAAAGTTTAAGTTATGTTTGCAATCGATGTAGATTTTTTTCAGTTGATATTCGCCATAGAAATACTCTTCAAGCTCTGCAACCAGCTCATCGCACAGCGGACAAGGGTTCTTGGTGTAGAGTGTTAACTGTGGCAGTGCAGTGCGTTCGCTTTGTGTGGGACCACTGAATAATGCAAATTAAAGATAATTAAATCAATTAAACTATAACAGCTACTCACAGTTTCTCCACTAGCACCGCAATTGCATCTTGTCCCGTATTTTCAATGACTGCACAACCAAAGCCGCCAGCGGGCAAAGTATGCGTCAGATGTGTCAGCATATGTGCCACCGATGCACCATGTACGCCGGTAAATGAGCTAATATTTTCACGATTAAGATTGGCTCGATTCAGTACCTTGTTAAGCGCGCACTCAACATCATAGGAAGTCTCATAGCCGACTAAACGCGCCAAAGGACGCAAGCCGAGACGCTTGACAGCGCTACCGCCGCTGAGCATTAGTGCCGCTGCACCTAGCTGCTCCTTCGACGACTCCATTTCATCCATTTGTACATTAAGCATACGCTGACCATCACGCAAACGCACGGGTACTATTTCCGTAGCAAATATGCCACTCGATGTGGTGGCGGTTTTTGGTTTAATTAGCTTCAGACGTTCATGTACATCGCTCAAAATTATGCAACAACCGGTGCCACTGTGCAACGTCTGCATGGCATGCGTGAATGCTGCACCATTTTGTACGGCACCGTGAAATGTTGGCACGCAGTTGGGTGCCAGTTTTAGGCCAGCTTTAGCCGCCGCAATTTGTTTCAATTCCGTTTCGTTGGAACTTGTATTGAGCAAAACTTCACGGATTTCATGTCGCGGCACCTTGGCACGTTTGAGTACCTCATCGAAGACTATCTGCGCCAGTTGACTGCACTTAATTGTCTCAAAATTGGCTGCCGGCGTGCGTACTGCCGCGGAGATAAGTATATCGCTTTTAAGTATTTCGCTGCTTAAAAAGCGCAAAAAGTGTTTCGTGCAATTTTGTTGTCTCTGTACACTGTGTAGGGCATATAATAAAAGGAAAGTTTAAGTTTCTATTAAATGCTTGCAAACTGCATAGAATTGCATACTTCTTAAACATATTTACGCATTAAATTTTGTATAAAAAATTTATTTATTTATTTAAATAAAAAAACCAAATGTCTACCAAATCCAAAGAAATATAAATTGTAGAAATTCAAAACAATGACAGCTGTGCGAGAACAGCTGACAGCTTAGTGTTGTAAAATTGTGCGCAAACGAATACTTTAATTCGTTATTATAGTTGCCTGAGGTGTTACTCGTTCAAAGGCCCAGCAGACGCTGATGTTTCGTATTAAATATAAATAAAAAGAAAATGCAGAAAATATGCATTACTGTTCAGCAGAATACATCTCAGAATATGCTAGGTTATGCCGCACGTCCCTAGATACAACAAAAACTAGAAGTCGGTAAACTGCAATCCGAACAGACCGCTGAAGTCTTCTTAAGCACACTTGCCAGACTGCTCCGGAAAAACCTCTCCGTCTTCTTATGATATATGTGAGCATGAATCCATGAATACGGCTGCCAAGGAGAACATTGGTTATACAAGATCCACAAGACGCTTATACTCCCGGTCCTACTGTAGGGCGCAGTGGCATGGGCCAAGATTGAATCAAACAAAACGGCATTGGAAGTTTTAAGGGGAAGATTTTCCGCAGTAGGCGACGAGTTTAGTTTCCTTATGAACCGCAAGCTATATGAGCTAATAGATGAGGTTGTCATAGTCGAGTCATGAATGAAAAAGCTGCATCAGGCATGGTTTACATGGGGGGTGGTCCAAACTTAATTGCTGGACGATGAAATAGAGGGCAACCTGGCACGCGTTGGAATGAACAGATATGAAGAGATCTCAGCATACTTGGCATTCAATACTACATTCAAATGATAAATAGAGGAGGAGTTGCGTATGAAATACATTTAATAAGCAAAATCTGTTATTAAAATTTGGGCACAGCTGTTATAAAAATGATGTAAAAAGCCTCTCAACTGCCATCCGCCTCAAACTCCACAACAATTTATTAAATTGTAAACAATTTAATTAAATTAAAGCAAGAACAGCCTAACTTCCGACTTGACACCTGTTTGCAATTAATTTAGAAACTGTTGAAAAGTGTAAGTGTGCACCTCTTGAAGCATAAAAACCAGCTTTCTAATGTTTTTTAAAGTGTTCGGCGTAACAAAAAAAAAAAAAAAAATAACGCAACGGAAGTGCCGGAAATGATGTTGCAGCGCAACGTGTCTGTTAGCCTGAAAGTAGGCAGTAAAACTTTTTCTCAGCCATTCGCGAAACAAAATTAATGTTTTCTTTAATTTTGATAATAAATAATACATTTCTGGCTTATTTTTGGCAAGTAAACAAACTTAAATTAAGTATTACAAACTTTTGTTTAAATTATTTAATTTTGTTATGTGTTCGCGCCTTTAATTTATTGCTAGGACTACGTAAACAATTGTCTGCTTTTAGGCGTTTAATATATACGGTGGATATGCCTAATGCAAACCAATATTAATTAAACGTAATAGAATTTATTAGTTTTTTTCTGTTTGAGTATGAGTATAGCATAGCAGTTATTAGTACATCAAAAAGCTATAAATTAGCAACGCCTATCTATCACCGAACAATCCCAATATTCAAACAAGATATATAGATATACAGGTATACATCAAACTGTATAAAATATTTGACATACGCTTACGTCGCATAGCTACAGTAATTACGGCTATAGTCAAGTATGTATGGCTGTGGGAGAAAAATTAGTCTCTCTTTCGAAGTTATTCTCCCTGGAACAGCTCTTTCTCTAGCAGACATCAACGTGTTATCAGGAGGTTGTTACCAGAATAGTGCAGATTCATTTGCAGCTAATCAATTTATTTGGAAGAATTTTTGTACAAATGTTTGCACTGCATATGAGTCGTAGGTCAGCTTCTCTCCCACCACTTTAAGGTGGCGAAGGTTATGTTTATTTTATACTATTGACCCTTTCTTTGCTTGCACCAGATGCCAATATGTCTTGCGGAAAGCAGCTCGAAATCATATCGCTTGTGTAGAGCAAATAAAGTGTTGACCCAGTATGCTTTCTTGTGATACATCAGTATTGATTGCAGTCAGGCAGCTCTCGAAGAGCTTCGATAGATTTGACAACAGACTGATTGGTCTGTATGATTTTAATGCTGAAGGGCTTTGTGGATTATAGAAATCCTTACCTTTTTTCATCGTAATGGAGTGAATCCTAATCTAAGCACCGTATTGAAAATGAGGATCAGGAAAAGCACCACTTTCGAGGTAAAGTCTTCATATTGATGTTATCAAGCCCATTCTCGCCGGGGGTATCTTAAAGTATCTGAATACTTCTTTATAAAGGGTGTTTTTTTTAGAGGTGTAGAACTTTAAATTGCAATAAAACAATGATGGATTATTCGATTGACATGAATTTTATTTATCCGAAAGATAATCTTGTGGCATTACATTTTAAATATGATTTTTGGCATATGACCGCCACGGCTGGTTCGGATGTAGTCCAATCTGGACGTCCAATTTTCGATGACTTTTTCCAACATCTGTGGCCGTATATCGGCAATAACACGGCGAATGTTGTCAACCAAATGGTCAAGCGTATCCGCATAGACCAATGACTTTACATAGCCCCACAGAAAGTAGTCTAGCGGTGTTAAATCACAAGATCTTGGAGGCCAATTTACAGGTCCAAAACGTGAAATTAGGCGGTCACCAAACGTGTCTTTCAATAAATCGATTGTGGCACGAGCTGTGTGACATGTTGCGCCGTCTTGTTGGAACCACAGCTCCTGGACATCATGGTTGTTCAATTCAGGAATGAAAAAGTTAGTAATCATTGTTCTATACCGATTACCATTGACTGTAACGTTCTGGCCATCATCGTGGCGGATAGACTCATTCGGGTCTTCCTCAATGCTACGCTCTACAGCAGCAATAGCTTCTTCTGTACGCACCGTACGGCGTCTCTGGGGATGCGAGTTATCAATAAGAGTAAACGTGGTGCGAAAACGTTCCATGGTTAATCGAATTAACTGCTCTAATGGACGATTTTGTCGACGATAAAATGGACGTAGTGCGCGATACGTATTCCGCACAGAACCATTATTTTCGAAATAAAATTGCACTATTTGCAAGCGTTGTTCAGGCGTAAGTCTATTCATGATGAATTGCCAAACCAAACTGAGAATAAATCACTTGACTCACTCTTTGCAAGAGTCCACAATGAGTGTCTTGAGCTCGCATCAGGTGTAATATTAAAGCAATCGGTGTCCCTCTACCTCTGCAGCATCAATAGCCTCTTGATCCTATTTGCGACTCTGCGGTAGACTGTATTTATATTGAGGTACCTGGAATTGTCGCCATAGTCTCCTCTTCACCAAAAGCAAGGCTTCCATAGCGTTGGACTTTCGAGTACAGCAATAATGGCAGCTGTGTACACCTTATTAAGAAAAATCGCGTGTACATCTTCGGTATCCTGTGGTTGAAGGATCTCAAGATTAAGATCGTGGGTTTGCTCCAACTCCCTGCGAAATGTAGCCATATTAGAAAACGGTGGTAACAGGCGTCTAATAAGAAACCTGGTGCTGGGGAACTAAAAAAAGTTAATACTCAATCCTTATTCACAACTTTTCTAGTCGCAAGCCATTGAAGCTTAAGAAGTCGATGGTGCTGGGCGTACAAACTTGGGCGTGAGAAAAATGTATCGCTTGTCCAGTAGCCAGATTTTGGGTAGACGAGTTGAGAATTGCTTCCTGTAAGCACCTGCCCCTCCTGCCCGCTCTTAAGCTGTCCCACAGCCTATATTTGGCGAAGTCACCACTATTAAGAAACTTTCCTTCCAATCCGCGAAGCACTAATTCGAAGTTTGCTGTGGACCAAGGCAAATATGGAGTGAGGTTCAGTGAAGTTACTATCAAATCGCCCCGTTGGAATGGAAGCCATTTGTAAGAAAGATGTCTACACTGGAGCTAGTAGGTAAGTTCACGTCTAACTAAAATCCCTGATCTTTCCACTATTGTCATAGCTGCAGACCGTTCTGAAGCCATTTTAATAGAAATCAGACTCAAAACTTCCTTTTGTGGTCGATCCGGATTACACGGGACATATTGACAATTTCAAATTTATCCATTATATTTAGACATATCCCGACTAATGCGATTCAAATGTTCTTCTTTTCGGTAAAGTTTTGTCTCCAGAGGTTTTCTGCAACATTCTACAACCGAAATTTAATTCCACAAACAACTTCTTTACTCAATAAAATAACACTTCACCAAAATCGGAGAAATAACTTTAAATTAATAAAAATATTTATCACATGTAACCAATTTTCTTGACTTTAAGAGGAGATAAAGATTAGAAAAAATACTGTTTGGTTCATACAAAATCTTGGTTGCTTTTAGAAGTCGATAAAGCTGACCAAAAGATGCTTTACAAAGAATATATTTCATGACATTTGCGTTGTGCCCTGCACTAATTCCATATTTAGAGCAATAGAAATTTGAGGCCTCGTTAGCTTATTTGTCTTTTCGTTATTTCAGTGCATCAAAACATTGATGTAGGCCAAATATTATTATAAACTGTGAGAAGATTTACGAAAAAAAAGAGAGACTCCACACTGCGTCTTTTATTCTGATCTGTTATGTTAATTTGAAAGCAATTTCTTCTCGCCTGATTGAAATGTTAAATTGTTAAAAAAGGTAATGACTCTTTGATCGTGCAATAGATTGATGGATGAATGAATGAATGAGTGGATAATTTGTAACAAAAAAAAAAAAGGAGAACAAAATTAATGATACATCAGCAGGCAACAAAATAGCCGCACTTCACTCACTCATTCACAGCACTTGACTTGCTTATTAAACTCAATTGGACAATTAGACAATGAGGAATGTTCTGCATTATGTACGGAAGATCTTTAGATGATATGGCATGAAGGCTGGCATAAACGTTTGCTGATTGATCGTATAATTGATGTGAACTGGCTGCATGCAAACGAGCTCCAAATGAGAAAGAAGTTAGTTGGAGATGCATTAAAAAGTTTAAATTGTAATTTGATTTTTTTTTAAACAATTAATTGAAGAACTCTAAAGCCTGGCTAGGAAGCGAAAAACATTAAATGGCGAATATTTTGCGGAATTTCTGCAGCAGCTGTCAATTATTTTTAAATCGTATATGCACCCAATTATGCACAACCAATATTCAATTGGAATCCACACAGAAAACGAGACAAAAACCAAAACTCGTTATCCTTGTGCACATAATTAATTTCGTTAACCGACAAAATAAATTGTACAATGTGGTGGGAAAATGACTTTTAAAATCGATTTATTTTTTATTAAATTATTACTGCATTGTATTGAAAATGATTTACACCCGCCAACACACTCTTTCAGCAGCCAGCAAGGACTTGACACAATGCGCTATTATTATTTTTTTATATATAAACATTTTTTTTGACGAATTTCGAAGCAGCTTACTGCGAATGTGGCTTAAATTTTATGGAAATTAATATGCACAGCCACCAAAAAGCAAAACAAGGCGGAAGTTGTGCTACAGATTAATGTTCAACCTACCACCTACCACTGGCACTTCCTGTTGCTGCACCTGCCAGGCGCTGTGAAAAAAGCAACAACAAAAAAATTAAGTTTAAGAAATTCCTTTGCCTGCGAGGTTGCCTGCAAATAGTTAAATTAAATGCGGCGGCGCTCCTGTTTGCTGCTTATCTTCAGTCGGCAGGAGCTGCAGGGTATTGCAATTTGTGCAGCAAATATTTCTTGGCTTGAAAGTATTTTAAGAAGATAAAGAATAGAAGTTTAATAATAAAAAAAAATGAAGTATTAAAAGAAGTGTTAACTTGGACTTGGCTAAATGTATCTCTGAGCATGAGTGAGAAGAGATAGAGAAAGAGAGAGAGAGGGAAATGTGTATATACCGTACATTTACAATATTATCCCATACAAGTCGAAATTCGTTGAAATCAACCTGAAACATGAATCAAAGCTGCAGTAGAGTGTGTTCGACTTCGAGATACCCTATACACCTTTTACATTTTACATTTTAGTCTTACATTTTGGTCATGGTGAGAATCAGAAACGAGGTTGAAAACTTTTGAAAAATTATATCGAAGTTTATACTCCAATTTTTGATCGTAATAATCGTTTAACCGGACCTGCTGTTCTTACTCACTAGATAAACTCGAGTCAATATATGCAATATGTTGGATATTTCTGTACCAGTAAGATAATGCATAGGTCGAAGTACCGAAAATGAGCCAAATCTGTCGATTCCATGAGGTTCACAGGACTTAAGAATCAGCAAGATTCAAACTAAAGAGCTGCAGACTTCAGCTCATTGGAAGCATCGAAACTTCTCCGTTTGAGCTCTGCAAAGGTTTGAAGAAAATGCTGAAAATCATTGAACAATTTTTAGGCCCTGTACCGAAGGTTGGTTTTAAGGAAATGTATGTAACAGGTGAGGAGTGATTGAGGAATCGACAAAGCCATGTCCGTCCGTATGAACGGTAGGATCTCGGAAACGCTTTTTGCATTCGACTAGGAGTTTGCCGGAATTTTGCAAGCTTTTTTTAAAATTTTGCTCTTCCCGCCTTCCACATACAATCCCCATCTATGGTAAAAGTTTCTTCTAAGTATGTCAGTATAGAGGTAACGTCTTTCTAAGCCAAAATCCTAAAACTTCATCAAAATCGAATAGTAAATGACTATTTTGTAAGCAATTGAATTTGAACGACCTTCCGTCCTCCCTTTTCTTTTCATACATAAAAATATGTTTTATAAGGCACTTATTCGTGGAGGGAGAAGTGGAAAAAGCAAAATTCTTTTCGTTAGTACAATTTTTTTCTTATTAATTTCCTACCTTTTTTTTTGCACTGCTTGGTCATAAGGTAGGGAAACATTTGTGTTTGTTAGGCGAACTGTGTTGGTACAGGGCCTCTTACAGTTGGTTATGCCCGACTGTAATTTAATTACTAAATTAGCAAAGTATGTGTTATTTCTGTAACCATTGCATCCTCAGAAAGCAATCGTGTGGAGTGCACGTAACTTCATATTCGTAACGTCTTACACATAACGTCATATTCGTAACGTCTTACACGTAACGACTTACACGTAACGATTTACACGTAACGTCTTACACATAACGTCTTACAAGTAACGTCTTACACGTAACGTCTTACACGTAACGCCTTACACGTAACGTCTTACACATAACGTCTTACATGTAACGACTTACACGTAACGACTTACACGTAACGTATGTATTACAGAGTGAAAATAAAGACATTTTATGCTATGGAGAGAGATTTTTCAAAAATATTCCATCCACTCTATTTCATACAAGCATATACTTTCCCCTCCCTCGATAGCTCTATTAAATTTTTTGACTCGAACATAACTTTTATTTAACAAATTTTCAAAATTTTTTATTTAATTTTGTTTTTCATATTTTTTGTATTTAAAATTATTTAAACAATAAAGAATTAAATTTAAATCATTTAATATGTTTAAAAATACGTTTAATAAGCCGGTTAATACCCGCTAATACCCGTTAATAGACAGTGACCAATTTTCGATTTGTTTTCGTCTCAAACGGTTTGAATGCAACGAAATGAAAACCAAATGAAACAAACACAAAACAAACGCAAAGTAAAATCAAAACGCAGTGATACTTGCTAGCGGACGGACGTCGTCGTCGGATAGCGCAGAGTGAAACAGAAAACGAACAAGAAAGAAGAAAAATACCGAAAAAAACGTATAATAAAAATTGCATAAATTAATATTAAACAAACAATGAATTAGAGTGCAACATGCACCAATTAATTTGCAGTTGAAAGTTTTTTCGTAAAAGAAACAGAAATTATTATACAAAAAAAAAGCAACAACAAAATACGTAAAATAAAATAAAATTTGCTACGCTGCATTGGCTGACTTGAACGCGAAATTGTTGTTGTTGTGTTTGTGTTTTTGCAGCAGGTTCTTCTTGTTGTGCCACATCGTCTTAGCTGCTCTCTCGCGCGCGCCCTTGCCACTATGAAAGAGCAGCGGCAAACGAAATAAAAAAATAAAATCAGCTGGTTTACTTTGCGCGCTCGTTTGTGTTTGTGTTTTGCCGAAAAATAAAACAAAAAAACAAAAAATAAAAACATAAATTTAACTTATTTTCGCTCGCTGTTGTTGTGTCTGTGTTTGTGCAAAAAATATTTGAAATTTTAAAAATTAAGAAAAGCCAAATTTCTGAATGAATTAGCAATTCTTATTTTTAACTTTTGTTATTGTTCTAATTGCTGCGCCTGAAAGAGAGTTTCCACATTTTAGTTTTTTGTTTTTGCTCTCTCTCACACATTGCAATTATGCTGCTGCTTCCTTCTCGTCGCGTCGTCGTTTCCGTTCGCACAATTCGGTTACGCATATGTTCCAATTAGAATGCTGCAACAATTAGCTGCAACTAATTAAAATCTTATTCAAAAAAAAAAAAAAAAAAACAACTTTTTTTCTACTTTTAAACCAAAGCGTGTTATTGTGTTTGCGCAAATACAAAACAAAGTAAATCAAAAGTAAAAGCAAACATAAAAACCAAAAGCTGCAATGTAAATTGGAGCAACAACTAAAGCAAAAAGGTAAAAAAATAAAAGATAGTAAAATAAAATAAATAACAATACAACAACATATACCCCGCCAACGTCGTCGCCCGTTGTAATCGTCATCAAATTGTGATGTAAGTTTTTTTGCTACCTTTTAATAATAAACAACAACAAATCCAAATGCATATGTTGTTGGCTTTGTTGTTGTTGTTGCTGCTGTTACATTTGTTGCTATTGTAATTTGTTGTTGTCTGTTTTTTTTTTAACTTGTCAATCGCTTTCTTTCGCTTTTTATTATGAATTTATGTTGATTATAATGCGTTTTTTTTTACTTATTTCGTTTCCTCTTATTCGCTGCTTTTATAATATTTTTTTTTTCTTATAAGACGCTAAGTTGTACAGTGAAGCCTGTTTCAAGTAGCTTTTGAAGCTTATAAAAGAAACTTCAGGTGTTCAAAAATAAGCTTAAATACTCTTCACACCTGTATTGGGGCTCGACAAAACTTTTATATAGTTTAGATTACCCAGCAAGTGTGCTAGATACAGGACACTCTCTAAACCTCTAAACTGTATAACGTACAATTTATGCAATATCAACTATTACTATTGAAACTTTGAAAGTGCGTGGCAAATGGTCACCTGTTTCTTCAGCCGAATGTGTCATGTGGCCACTGTTTCTTTTGAGCAACGTAGGAAGGTCAATTCTGAATGGTACATGACCATTTGTTTGCCTGAAGTTTTCAGAGAAATTTGCAAAACCAACCGCCGAAAACGAATCACTCTCCAGCATGACAATGAGGCTCATACAAGAGAGTTTTTGAGCATTCAAAATATCGAATTGATGGGTCATCCGTCTGATTTATCACCCAATGTTTCCTTTTTATTCCCAAACATCAAAAATAAACTGCATGATAAACAGGTTTCTATGCCCGAAGAAGCATGCTTTGGAGGTGCCTCAATCGGAGTGTTGAAAAAGTGCTTCGAAAATTGGTTTGAGCGCATGTAAAAGTCCAAAAATTTTCATGGAGAATATTTTGAAAAATAACAAAGCCGCATTTTCTTCAATGCTCTACTCATAAGCATTAATTGACCTCTGTATCGCTCTACCGGTTTGGTTTCATTCACATAAAAGAACAATCTTCAGATTCTATCAAATACAGACCATGAATATATGAATATTTGGTTTCACCTCTGATGTGATTCTTCGCTGTACATATATATTTTACGCTTCGTGCTATCGTAATGGATTCTCTTTTGATTGCCAGTCAAAATTCCAATCAAAGAACTTTTCATTTTCTTTTCTTCAAGAAATTTTCTCCATGTTCCTCCGTTTCACTGAGTTCGGTAGCCAATATATTTGCTTTTGTATAATTCAAAAAGCTTTTCAATCAATATCCAATAATTTGGTTAATTTCTTGAGTCTTCTTGTGGATGGACTGTCCCAAATTCTTCATTTTTATACTTTTTTCGATTGGGCTGAACGTTTTTTGTCTCTAAAAGCATTGAAACCAGTAGCGACAAGTCTTTTCACTAATAATGATCTTCTCATAAGCCATAGATTTTTTAAATTTAACAAACAGAAGTAAAACTTCTCGTAAAAGACGCTTATTTCGCTTAAAAAATGGTTTTATAAGGCTATAAAAAATAAGGAATTTAGAAAGAGAAGTCTAAGCTATTGACAGATACTAATAACTAGTATGGTTAGCCTTCATACATATTTGCCTTCTTTTCTGATTTTTCTTATACCTTAGCTGGCAATACAAAAATTTGGTGTATTTTTTGATAATTTAATAAAAGATGCCCCATGGATCCTCAAAAATTTAGGTTCAAGAGTTATCACGACATCGAACATACTCGTCTGCAGTGTTTCTTCTTGATTTTTTTTATAATTGAGAACGGTTATACCTCTATCAGCGTAGCATACATATTCAGAATTGGGCTGCATAAATAAGTTTACCAGGGCTGCATAAATACTTTTACTAGGGCTACATTAATAATATAATATTTGTACCAGAGCTGCATAAATAATATATTTGCTTTATAGCTTTATAAACAGCTGTACCAGGACTACATACATATGTTTTGTAGGGCTGCAAAAATATTTTAGACAGCACACGTGAACACGGTGTCATAAAAATTTGCATCATGGCTACTTTTCCAAAGCCTTATAGATATTGGTAGTAGAAGGGCTGCAGTAATATGCATACCAGGGCTGCATAAATAATATAATATGTGTAGGAGATCTGCATAACTATTTCTATAAGCCAGAAGCAATTTTTTAAGCAGCACTTAAATACTTCTTTCTACCAAGGCGTCGTACATATTTGCAGCAGGGCTACTAAAAAATTACAAGTGTTGTAAAATATGTTTCACAGGTCTGCCTAAATCATTTTACCTGAACCTACTAAATAGTTGTACCAGGGCTGCATAAATAATTTATACCAGTGCTACTTATGTATTTTTACTAGCGCTGCACAAATATTTCTAACAGGGCTGCTAATAACTATTAAATATATTTATTAAATTATTTTAAGTTTATGTTCTAAAATTTTTGAACTCTCTACTCACTAATCTTGCCATTCCTTGGCAAACTTTAAGAACTAATTTAATTGTCCGTTTGTCCGTATGAACAATGAGAACTTGGAGACTATAATCAATAAAGTTAATAGAGTTAAGTTGGGATACTTAAAGTCTGCTCTATACGCTCTTCAGATAACTATTCTTCAATGAAAGTACCAAGCCCTCTATGTACAATAAAACTCTGAACTTTTGTAAGAAAAATTTTTGTTTTTTAGCTCGAAACGCAAAATTTGTCATATTTTTCATTAATCCTAATATGTAATAAATTTCGCACGGTTTCAAATCGGAATATATAACCCACGCAAAATTTGGTTTCAAGGAATCTAATGCTTCTTTCTTTTCTTCTTTGTATATATTTCGTTAGTATATTTCGTGTAGCATTTCAACTTATGCTTTATGTCAGCTATTTTCACTTTCATTTCACATATTCAACTTAGACAGGTTTCACTGTTTAATATGCAACACTTTCCTAATGACCGATTTATGCCATAACAATAGTTTAGTTCCGTTGATTTGTTTTGGTTCCGTTTGATTGCCATACCATATATGTGTCACGGCTTGGATTATTTCTTTGCTATATTAACTTCAACTTCTGCACCTCTCACCACATCTTTTATAGTTTTTTTTTTTTTTTTTTTGAAAATTTTATATAAACTTGTTATTGTTTGATTTTTTATTTCAATATATTTATTATGTGATATTATTTTCGTTTATAAATGTTTCTTTTTCCACTTGTTAATAAATTTTTGAATCACACACACAACATGACGTTGGGTTCCGGTTATAGCAATTAGTGACGTATGTATGTGATGCATCAAATGGAGTTTACAATTTTTTAAGGGTCAGTTACTGAGTAAGCGTAAGAGTGCTAGGTAATATAATATCTCATAATGCTATATAAATATTTGTATAGTAGAAAACGGAAGATAAATTAAGGGAGATACAATGTTGAAATAGATATTAATTCTTTAAAAATGTCTTGAAATAATTAATTAAGTCCTAAAATGCACTTCCAGCTATAGATCCATCATTAGTCAAGCCACAAATTTCAAAATTGATATAAAAGTCTTTATACAGTTCAGCTCAGATCTTTACGCTCAAAGTCTTAAACATTTTTATTAATTTTCAAACTTTTTAAAATATTTTTCATTACTAGTGACAAAATTTTTTTTATCACTATTAAGTAGCAAACAAGTTCCAACACTATCTTGAAGATTATGTATATAAATGCTACGTTTATACCACAGTTAAAAAAATTTTTTTGCTTGTTATTTTTCGTAGTAAATTTTTTTTTTTCTATTAAATTTCGTATTTTTCTTTCTGTCACTTAACACATAATAGAACTCAAATTTTTATCCATTGTTTTTTTTTTTGGTCATCTTCATTAATAAACACACAACATACTCAGACAGAAATTCCCAGACAAACGAATTTCGTACAGCGTTCATTCACTTTCCGACGACAAAAACCAATACACAGTCACAAATTCCCCCCAAAAAAAATATGTATATATAATCATTTATTATTCATGCATATATAATATTAATGTAAAGCTTTATTTATCACACAGAAATTATTATTTTATTATAATGAAATAAGCCAAACTCGTTTTCGGTTTGATAAAATTTTATTTTTGTGTTTATTACAAGCCATAAGAGTTACCGGCTAACAATTCATTTTAATTAAAAATATTTAATTTTAGTATTTAATATTTTGCCCCAGCTCACCCGCTCACTCACTTTCAAATGCTTTATTAAACTAATTAACAAGCGATGCGTGCAGTCTTTCTTTTCAACGTCGGCACATTTTATGCTGCTAAGCGCAATTTTTCTTTTAATTGTTTTATTTTTTTTTTTTTATTGCTTTGTATGCATTTTCCGTGCATAAGTAATAATAATTTTCATTGAATTTTCTATGCTGTTTATTTGCTTTGGGGAATAATGTGTTACAAATAAAAAAAAAAAACTACGCGCTACATGCAACGATTCGTTGCACTCTTATTGCCGCTGATTTTATCATCATTCATTGAATAAAAATATTTTAGAGGGTTTGATTATGAAGTTTCAAAACATAACGAACTGACACAGAAGATTTGTTGAAATAGAAACCTAAAGTTCACTTTTTAATAAGTGAAAAGTTTGGGGGCTGACACAAAGGTAGGGCTACTAGTATAATATCCATATGATTTTTAGTTAGCCCTATTCTTCAAAGCACAGTTGTCGTACTATTAGTTTGTGAGATATTTCATTTCGAGTGAAGCAACTTTTGCTAGTTTGCTAAGAATTGCTTCCTCATTCACTGTATGCTCCAGATTTGGCCTCCAGCGACTTTTTCCTGTTCTCAGACCTCAAGAGAATGCTCGCTGGAAAGAAATTTACCGCCGACGAAGAGGTAATCGCCTTTTTAACCATTTTTTTCAAACTAACAAAAGTTGCTTTACTCGAAATTGGGAATATAATACTAGTACCGCCACCTATGTGTTAGCCCCCGAACTTTTCAGCCCAATTATATGTTTATAACATCCTCAGGATAAGTACCTTGTAGACGTTCAGCAAATAGCATAAAAAATATGGTAAAATTATTAGGACCTGGTGCTTCGTTCATCATCTGATCTAGATAGTCATCCGTTGGGTTCTTGACTAGCGAGGCGAGGAGCATACTGTGTAGATCTTCTTTCTTAATGAATCCATCACGATTTTGTCATTGAACGAAATAAGTGTAAATCAGTAGAAGTAATTTTTGGTGACCTCGGCAGGTTTGGTAAAACTTCTTAGTACACTGTACCCAAATAGGTTTTGAACTAAGCCGCAATATGTGGATGAACAGTATCATGCAGGAGATTAACTTTGTCGTGTCTGGTGTAGACTCCATCTCATTAATTATGTTTAGTGGTATCTCCAATAATTGTTTCTCTCGGTTTGAGAAACTCATTGTACACGACTCCAAACTGAAGAAGTTTTTTATCCCCATGAAGTTCACCCTATATTTGGAAAGAATCTTTATCCAATAGTGGTTGAAATTTTACGTCTTCGTACACTTTCAGACTTCCGCTACATTATTCGTCTTTATTATTCTTAAACTTTGGAAAGCACACACGAAAACTTCTCCCACTTAAAACAGCTTCATCTTACGATTTTTTCGAACTGAAACATAAATCAAAACTTCCCGAAAATGGCGCTAATTGGGCTCAAAATTTTAAATACAACATGTTATAAATTCGGTTAAATTTCGAAGGTATGTTGTTGATATATGTGGAACCTGATGATATTGATGTTTTACATCTGAAAATCTTCCTCTGGTTTCAAAGTCTGTGCTCAAATAACTAAGCAGAATAACTTACCGGATGGCAATTCTCCTTGAGATCAGTAAAAAAATAATCGATGCTGTCCCATACTCTTTCATTTGATCGAAAGTTCATGAGTAATTAAGTTCATGGCTAGAGTAAATGATTGAACTTTGCCGAATTGGTTTACAAAACACCTATGTTATGAGCAATACCCATCTCCCAACCTAGTTGGGATATGGCCAAATCTATTATTGAAAGCTTCAACAATTCTTTTATTCAGCACTGGTGACTGTATTGTAAATTTCAGCAGGTTAAGCACAAAAAAAATTAAACTTTTCGGCAGTGAAAAAGGTGCTTGCGAGTTTTCTAAATGGTCCTCATGTTATACTAAATAAATGGGTATCTCTCTCTTAAAAAAGAATGTAGGAACTATTCGAAAAAGGACAACTGACATACAATGACGGGCACCATCAGCAACGCTTCGGAATAGAAGATTTTCAGACTTACCAAAATTATTTGCAGAATCCTGTCTCAAATTACCCATGGGCTAGGACACAAAATATATATTACTAGGTCCCAATACTCATTTTCTACATAAAATTTTAGTCTCCACGTTTTCATCCGCTGAACACCAAGTCCAATGCAAGAGGGTCTTGCAATTCTAGAAGAGTTTTCAGTGTGGTGTGCCTTCGGTTCCAGATGCTACATCACTCATTGTTTAAGATCATTGTTTAATTAGCTAAAATACTGTTATAATACAAGTTTTAACAGTAATTTAACAGTAAGGGATCATTTTATTTAATTAAATATAAAATTCACCAAAGATGCTTTTTCATATTAAAACCCAGAAAAGGAGGACAGATTTGTATGAGTGCTACAACTTCTATGGTCCGCTTTGGATATTTATGAAGTAGCGTTTCTAGTTAAATTAAAAAAAAAAAACATTTCCATAAGGAGGCTACCACTTCCAGTGGCCCAATCTGAATGGACCTGTTTGTAGTATTTTAAGATAAGATCAAATTTGGAGTTTCTAGCTAAATTATCAACAGCAATAAAAAATATTTTATAAATATTTGTAGCATGGCTGGATCAACAATTTTACCTAGACTGCATAAACATTCATACCAGGGATGCACAAATATTCTTAACAGAGCTGTATAAATCATTTTGCCAGGGCTGCTTAAATATTCGTACCAGGGCCGTATAAAACTTAATAAATTTTCGTAATTAATTGTTCTGCTAAAATATGTTTACAAGGACTGCGTAAATTCTATACCAGGGTCTTATAAATATTTGTACTAGAGCTGCATAAATGCTTAACTAGGACTGCATAAATATTCGTACCAGGGCTGCACAAATAATTTTACAGGGGCTGCGTAAATATTTGTACCAGGGCTGCGTAAATATTTGTACCAGGGCTGCATAAATATTTGTACCAGGGCTGAATAAATACTTGTAGCAGGGCTGCATACATATTTGTACCAGGACTGAATAAGTAATTTAACCAGGGCTGCATAAACACTTTTACCAGGGGTGCATAAATATTTGTCAAGGGCTGCATAAATATATTAAACATAAAATATTTACGTCTACCAGAGCGTCATAAATATTTGTACCAGGGCTGCTAAAAAAAATAATTTAAAAATAGTTGTACCAGGGCTGTATAAATAATTAACATTAATAAATTCAATTGCTTATAAAATCGTCATTTATTATCCGATTTTTGTGCCGAAGAAATTTTTTGGCTTGGTGGTGTTTTTATGGGGTAGGGGGAGGTAGATAGTTGCTACTCCTGACCATAATGGCGGTAAATCAAAGGGGGCCTAAAAATCAAGGGGGTGTGTGGTTTAGTTGTGGATTAAGAGGTTTGTATGGGGATATAGTTTCTAATTTTTCGATCTTCATATGCACAGCTAGACAGCCGAACGGCATAAATAAACCATTTTCAGGGTATACAAAAATGTTTCTCCAAAACTTCACAATAGTTCAAAGAAATATTGTTTTGGTCCAATTTATGTATCAGTATAGCTCATTTCTTTAAATTTGTTGTCAGAAAAACTGAATTTTTCTATTCAGTGTGCTACTGGAAGACATGTGGTTCCAAGAAGATGGCGCCATACACACGATCCAATTTTCCAAACTGTGTAATTTTTTCGTCTAGATGCAAATCTTCTATTTTCTTTCGACGAATACTAAATAAGAAGATTATCAAAAAACGCCTTACAGTCTTAAAACCAAACAGTTCTATGTTCTACGTGCCATTCCGCTCAGCACAATTTTCAAAAACTTCTTTGGAGATACGATGCAAAGCGTTGAGTATCTATGGTATAGTCGAGATGAACAAATTCATATATTTGTCTCTTATGCTGATAATACTGTTGTACCAAAAAAAGAAGAAACTTTTAAACCTCACCTCCATGTAGGAGGATATATCATATATATATAATAAAAATTTGTTTGTATAATCAAAATAATGTATTGTACATGTTTTGTCTCTGCAGTAGCATATTCATTTACTATGCATGCTCGATTTAATGTTTATCATGCAGAATTTATCGCGCCACCACCACAGTATTACACCCTCATAAAGCATGTCATGCCATTTCAGTAGTAGAACATATTCTAGATAGGCGGTCGGTCGGTCGGCCGGCATAGTTTTATCAATAGTGCTGAATGAATGTTATAAAGATTATTATTATGTATTGTATTTATATATATTCAACGAAGTGTAGCGTCATTCGAATGAAATATATAAAATATAGACTTATATACTATATATTAGATATGATAAGTAGTACGAAAAATTATTTGAATTGCAGAAAATATTGATTAGATTAGATATGCATGGAAATGATAAAATAATTTAAAAAATTAAGAATTTTATCTATTATATTTAAAAAAAAATATTTATGAAGGATTTTATATGCACTTGTCTGGGCCAACTTATCTGTCAGACTTATTTCCAAACCTTTATCTATTTTTTTCGTATAATTAATGAAATTGAAATAAGAAATATATATTGAAGCAGCTTTTAGACGTTTGGCTAAGTGAAATAAATAATTTAAAGGCATAAACTTACAATTCAAATTAGTAAGCAGTTATAATTCGCAACTTGTTTAAATAAGCTGCTTGAACAAGCATATTTTGCTCTCTCTCTCTTTTTTCTGCCACTGAATAGTCAACATGAAATCGTGTTTTAGGCAAAAAATAACAAAAATTCTTATTCTCAGTTATTTTCAAGTTCTTGAATGAATCATATACTTCAGATATAAACCAAAAATAGCATAAATATTAAACGAATAGGGTGTCACCTGGCAGTCAGTGATATAATAATAAATATCGCATTATAAATACTTAAATAATTTATTATAAATGCCTTCTCAACACAATACGAAGCAGGCTTAGACAGTACAAAAGCTTTAATTAACTACAAAAATTTATATGCGTAAGTCTTAACTGACTCTTCGACTTATAAATAGACAACGACGCTATTTAAAAATATGAATTTTAATATACTATAATCTAAAATATATACCTCGAGCTAATCTATGAAGAAATTGGCGCACTGTGTTGTATTTGTTTGATTGCTATCGGTCAAATATTTATGCAGCACGTGCGTCTGGCATTTGAGGTCTGTCTAGATAGTTCCTATTGTTTGTCAAAAACTTTCTAAGATATTTTAAACAAATGTTGTTACGGAAATGTCTTCAAATAAACAAGTTTTTGCTGCATTGAGGCTAAATAAAACATGTGTACAAACATTGAAGTAGCATTTGTCAACGTTAAAACGACAAATTGTAGTACAACATTTTGTGATAAGACAGTTGCTGCAGTAAGTTGTTCTAGTTGCATGTAGCCAAGATGGCAAGTTATGCTTCAGAAGCTTATGCATTATAATATGTCATGGAATTTAGAAGTTGATGACGCTGCAATGACAACAATTTTTTGGATGATAATTTATCGCGTATGGAAAGAATATGATATTCACCAAACAGCTTGAGAAGATTTTATAAATAATTTTGGATGACGATTGCTCACCATGATTTGCCACATGTGGATTGAAAATTTTTGGGTTGTTCTCACTCGCTAAAAATGGTCTGCAACTAGTGATAAGAATTACTCGAAAGCTGAAAGAAGTTTATATATGAACCTGTTATCCAGACCATGATGAAGAACATCAAAAAAACCCTTCACAAAATTTAAGATATAAGTCCGTTGCATGCCATATATGTGTGTTTTTTTTTAAATATTATCAAGATTAGCGACATTGGAACAATCACCATAAAGGTAAAAATCGAGCGGTTATAATTGAAATTGAATTCCGAAATTTAAATTTTTGGAGAAAAATCAATATCTCTTGATTAATATAAGACTTGATATCGGCGATGTAAACCCAGTTGATATCGGCCTATTAGAAAGAGGCAGAAGAGTTGCAGGCTCAACATTCATAGAAACAAAAAGTGGCTCTTCAGATGGAATAGAAATCGTAGTAGTTGCTGGATTGACAATGACACCTTTCTTAGAAGGTCCTACAACTGACATCAATTTTGCTGTTCACTTCTCAGAGTAGCTCTCGAAATTAAGCAAAAACCGTTATAGCTAAACAAAACATCAGAGTTATCGACTCAATAGGCTTAGAATTAATTAAAGAAGGCTTTGCCCTAGGAGAATTCCTCTTCTTACACTAAGGAAAGTTATGAAGTATTTCGTTGAACTAAAATAATTTTCTAATTTCTGAAACATGTCAGATATAGCCGTGATCTGACTCTGGAACAATTGAAAACGCTTGTTAATTTTTGGAAAGAAATCGTCTTCAGTGATGTTTTTATTGCGGCTCTGTGGGCAAAATAATACACAACAGTATCAACTGGCAAAATTTATTGGATTGGATCATTGTGCCACACATCAACGAGAATATTTAGATTGTCCAGATTGTTAAACAACATCAGGCCATGATAACTGGGTTTTTTTTTTCCTTAATTGTATCACATGGATCTGCACACCATTTGGTTCTAAAAAGGCATGACAATTTGTCACAATGTTGCGCATTGTAGTTGTCTCAAGAAAAGTTCCCTGAACGCATTATTTCCAGAAGCGACAATGCCACAGAGATTGTGTATACCAAAGCCCTTGGAATTTTTTCTCTCAGGCTACGATAATTCGTTATTAAATTCGCTTATAAAAGAAGAACAATTGATTAATTGGTGAAGCACATTATACAAACCAACCAAGTTCCGGTCTATCTTAAGCAACAGAGTGTTACAAATTTTAACTTCTCGAATGGAGTTCAATAAACGAAGCCATGGTGGTTCTCTGAATGATATCATTTAATTAATATTTGAAACATAAGCCTTTTATTCTAATGTATGAACTTCGAGATTACAGGAACTGTATGAGTTGGTGCCTTCAAATTTGAATAAAAAGTATAAAAAGACCCCTGCGTCCATATATTTGTATAAATTTGCTTTTGATGTAATTGCAGGAAAATTGGTGTATCCTACGACAATCCAAATAAAATTTTACTCATAGCACCAAATCGCACCATTTAAGTTATAGCTACTATACAAATCCATGGTTCAACAAAGATTTCTAGACTAGAGACTATTGATATAACAAAATGAGTTACATACAACTGGAAGTAAGACACAATTTGTAAGATGGCTTTTTTGTGGCTTTTCACATAGTTGTTTGGCACATTTTGAGTAGCAGCAATCATCTGCTTATGCTTTTCTGCTCTCTGCTGCTGCTCTCATCCACATGTACACGGAGTAACCACGCACAATTTGTGTGTAAGTGAGTGTCACTTGCGTGTAGTGTCGACGCCAAAGAGAGCGCTCAAATACTTACGAAATTTCATGTCTGCTCTCAATTGTGTGAAAAATAAGCTGATTATAGCATGGAGAATGGAGGATGAAAAAATTACGGACAGTTTTCTTTAGGTTTTTAGGTTTAAAGTTAGGTTCCCGTGCGATTTCTTACAATTGGTGAAGTCGAACAATCTAAGTAGCGCCCTTTAGCCCTTTGGTTAGTTATTTGCCAGAAATTCAGCTCCTAAAAGTCTCTATCTACTTCCACTAGCATGTTTCTGCTTCTTTAAAAATAAGAAGTCCTGGTTGAGGGGGTTTCCGCAGTCACCTGCATGTGTACTGATCATCAATTTATCTATCAGTTTGCCTATGACTAGAGCTTATTCATTTTTTGTCAATAAGAACAGCTCATGTGTTCTCTCCATTAAATGTGGCAAAATCCAGAAAATTAGGAGCTGCCTGATGAGTATGAGAAGGTCATCTTTGGCATAATTTTGAGAAGCTGTGAGTTCGCAATCTGTTTTAAAGGCAATACTACGGCTTACAAACTACTGCATTAACATACGAAATAATGTTTTAATCCTCTGAAGTTAAAATAAAAAAAAAAATAACCCATCCTTGTCCGGTTTTATTTACTAGTTTGGACTAATCGTTAAAGAGTGCGTCCATTCCGAAACCCCACTCTTCTCTTCTTTGGATTTTCTTATAGCAGAAATATTTAGGAAGTCCTTTAGTATCTTAGTAGGCACAACATGTGTGGTGAAGCAGCTACCTGTCACTCTTAACATAATCTCACAGCAGCTTTGTCTAAATAAATGTCTTTAAATAAGTCTTAATTAATTATTAATTAATTGTGGAAGATAGAGTACAAAATAGAGCATCATCATGCTGACTAAAATCTTGACTAACTGTGTGGTAATTCGAGATAAAGAAAAACTACATTTTATAGCCTAATAAATTCACAAACTTCTTATAAAATTTTAAAGTTCAAAAACGTTTGATGGAATACCCTTTTTTATCATCGTCTTAGTTATACCATTTATAACTCAAGAACGACTTGACCGATTTTGAAGATTTTTAATTTGTTGGATTTGTTGCCGAGCCAAATAACTGAAGAACTATTAAAACAATGGAAAAATTCACGAAAAAAATGAGGAGAATAATTTATTAATGCTGGTACTACAGACAAACTACCTAACATACATATAGGCAACCTGCAAGGCCAAATATTGCAATGTCCGTCTGTCCAAAGTTCCTATATAATACGATATCTCAGAGACTGTCCATCTTGCTTATGTAATAACATATTTCAGAGACTATAAGCGTTAGAATGAACTAAAATAAATATTTATTTGTGGTTTACAGATAAAGTTTACAAATATTAATAACGTTCCACGTGCCGCACACCATGCAAGGCTTTTAGATACTATATAAAAAAATCATTTTTTAAATATTTGTAGCTTGTATCTTCATTAAAAATATCCATGTTTATTTATCAAAACAATTATTTTGTTGTTTATTTTTAATAGCTCTACACACAATCAGTTAAAGTAAATTTTTTGTCAATTTATTGCGAAAAAGTATCTATCAAAAGAGAACAACAGACGACGAGTATGCAGTATAAATGTGCAAGTACTGTCAACTTTTAATTGAGAGAGCTCAAGTACAATTAAACTAAATAATATTTACTATATACATACTATATATATTTACTAATTGTAGTTGTTTTGCGATAATATAAATATTTATCAAACTTAAAACGGAAACACATGCTCAAGTATATTAATTTTCTTATTTTAAAAAAGTTTTATAAAATAGAATTATTTTAAAATTGAGTGAAAATTTATCAGCTACAACAAGCAACAATTAAAAGCAATAAGATTTTCCAATTAGAGCAAAAATATATATTTTCTAGGTGTTTAATTGAGTTTGAGATACAAATGTACTTCAAAAATTTGAGCTTGTATCTAAACAATGATAGCAACATCAATTTTATTTTATGTTTAGTCAACTATTAGAGCAATTTTTAGAAAATTTATTTTCAAGTCAACGTCATAGCAACATAAGTCAGTTATTTTGTTTACTAAAATATTTCATTAAAATTCTTTTGTTGTAAGCTAAACACTTGAGCAACATATGAAATATATATACGAGAGAGTATATTGTATTAATTTAGATTTTGTTGTTGTTGGAGTACTTTACTCGTAAAAAAGTTTTGTCGGGCTTTGTAAAATACAATATTTGCATTAAAATATTTTGCATGAAAAGTTTTGCAGAAAAGTATTCCAACTAAATTAGATTTGCCGTGAATTTTGGTTTTATTTTTCAGCCTCTCTCGGTCGCTGTATATATTTTTATTTTAATGTGATTTGTGGCCTTTTTTGTTTAAATTAAATGAAGTACTAAATTGTTTTGGTGCCAACTCGCGTGTTGTATGAATGAATGAGTGAGTGCGGCTTAGAAAGTTTTGCAAGCGTGATTTAGGTATTATAAACTTTGTTTTGGGGACAGTTTATGCCTTTTAAAATGAAAATAGAGCGTATTTGCTTTGTGTGATAGCTTGTGAATGAGAGCCTAAAGTGTCTCTAGAGTCGAGTGAAGGTGGCAAGCACTGTAAACTTTTTGGCTTTTGTAATAAGTTTCAAAAGCAAAAATATTATGAATTATTATGTGCATTGTTTATGTAAATCCGACATTGTTCGAAAACATGGTAGATTATAGTTCGTTACACACATTGGATGTAAAAACGTAATCCAGCCGGAGGCAGTTGGGTTAAAATATGCCTAAATAATTTTTTATTTTTTTTTTGTTAAATGTTTTATATGAACTTTGAGGTTATATGTACTTTTGTACAACACAAATTTGATTAAATTTGTACCAGAATTTATGAGGCTATATTATGTGAAATTTATTTTTACCGAATTACCACAGAGTTATTCAAGATTTTAGGTAGAATGATGTAATGATTTTTAATAATAACTTGGAGAAGTAATGCTATTAAGTTTTATTTAGAGACTTGTATTTAGAAACATCCGCTGTGAGACTATGTTAAGAGAGTCAGACAGTGTCTTCACCGCACTTGCTGAACATACGAAGTTACCAAAGGACTATCTAAATATACCAGGTATAAAGGCAATATATGTGTAAGTGTAAGCAAGCAGAGAAGAGTTGCTTTCCGGACTCGACACACTTCGTCAAGTTGAGAGTATAAGCAGTTAGCACAAAAACATAAGCAAGTGCTCTTCAAAACGTGGAAAGCCACATGAAAAGCCATCCTTGTTATATCAATAGTCTCTGATTGTAGGCTTTATTTGAACCATAGTTGTTGTATAGTGCCTTCAGTGGCTTATACCCTGTTCTCACAGGGAAAAAGGGTATATTAAGTATGTGTAAATGTATGTAACAGGCAGTAAGAGGCGTGGCAAGATGACACAAAGTATACAAATTCTTCATAAGCATCATAAGACAAGTCTAGACTATAAGAGATAGAGCCTTCAATTTTAAATATTTAGATTCTATTACGCATTTTGCAGTTCACTTGTATTCAATGAATGTGCTTCCTAAGGGGGAGTTGGGACTTACCATAAAAACCTACTTCAAATTCTTAGTTTTTGTATGAAAAACTGTTATTGATATTGGTTTGTTTCCCAAATTTTCTCTACTTTGCTTTAACCGCCATAAAATATTCAATCTAGGGCCAGATCAGTCCACTAGAAGCGGTGGTCCCTATACATATCTTTCCCAATTTTTAGTGCTTTTGTATGAAAAAAATATTGTTGTTATTAATTCAGTTAGATGTGTCGAATTTGGTGTATCTCATACTAATTCAAATAAAATGATCTATATGGATCCAGAAAGAAATATATATTTCCTAAACAAATTTATGGTTCAATGGCTTTGCAGGGTTTCTCGAAGTCTTGCAGCGTTTCTAGCTTTATAAACCAAAATATAAAAAACAGATTCATACAAAAATGGACGGACAGTTGTGTGAGGTCCCTAATAGTGGCTTTGGTATGTTCGTTTTGTACACTTATTAAATTTGAAGACTTCATCTCATACAATCTTCGAAGTCTAGAAGAAGAATGCAGAAGAACAGATCGACGAAAAGGCAGAAAGATAGAGGATTAGATAGAAATAAATATATAGACTCAACTTTTGATATAAATCAACCATATATAGTCTAAAAATCTAAACATTTGCGCTTTATCACGTACATATCTCGAAATCTATGCTGATAGGGGTACAGGAAAATGGAGATATCTACATCGACTCAACTTTTGATAAAGACAAGAATATATAGGATTCTAGGTTCTTCATCTCCGAGCTCTCGTGCATACAGAGGGTCAGACAGACGGACACGTCTATATAATCTAAACTTTTGATAATGATCAAGAAAATATATACGAATGACTACTTTTGGAAGCCCTTTTGTGTAACATGAAAATGGGTATAAAAAAAACTGCTGATGAGGTTCCGTGGCTGTATTCCAAACTGTACTAAAAAGTTTAACTGTTATACACTGACTTTCGATTAACAAACACTGCAAATAAAGACAAGAAAAATTTGTCAAAAATATGCTAAATATAAAAATTTAGTTCAATAAAAGTTTAAACTACTTTTTCCAACTATTTATTAACACTTTTTTAGGCTTAAAATTCTACTTTTTAATAGTAAAAAACTAATTTTCACTTTCTAACATGCACAAACTAATTTAATTAATTTAATCCTGTGCAAATTAGCTGCGTTCTAAATTCCAAAATCGGTAAAAAAAAAAAAAAAAAACCAAATCAACGAAACAATGAAAACTTTTAACTGCTGGCAATAAATTTACACAATTAATTAGTAAACTTATGCTAATGCATTTTACACTCGAATTAATCAATTTAATTTCAAAAAAGAGCACACAGCATGAGAGTTTAGCACACACTTTCACGACGACGAACCATGCCACAGGGGGAAGGGGGGGTGGACCTATTTATAAAACAGTAAACTAATCCGACAAATCAGATGTCAACATTTCATCAAGTGTACACAATAGTCGACCCACCACGATACAACACATTCATTTGCTGCAAATGGACGGAAAGAAAAGTCGTCTTCGTCGTCACACAATTGAAAGGGAAAGTAATGCTGCCTGCCACCCAATTTTGGGTGGAGTGTACGACTCGAATGTCTGGCTGGCTGTTGGCATTAGTTTACACTTTTGCGGTTAACCGCAAATAAGTATTTTGTCCAGCAAATCAAGTCGTCGTCGTCGTCGTCGTTGTTGGTTATGCTACTCCACCGCTCCTCCACTTCATACGACTTCATCTCGAACCCTAGTCAAAGTTAACCATTCGTAAAAGTTCAACTTTGCGTTAAGAAATGACATAGAATCTATAGACAGGCTTGCGAGCAAATAAACTGCTGCGTTTGGCTTGCTAGCAGCATCAGTGAGCAGGGCATTTTAGCATGTTCGAACTCAATTGACAGCAGCAGCCGCCGCAGCAGCAGTGGGTGGTCCGCATAAAAATTTTCACACTTTGTGATTTTTATGGCTTGGTGGATGTATACCACCTACAAACATATTTAAAAAAGATATACTTAAAGAAAGGATATGGCAAACGTTTATTTTATTTTATGTTTGTTTCTTATTTTTGTTTTTTTCTTATTTTGGAAAAAGGAAATGTCCGAAAAAAACTGGTTAAAACAGCATCCGCAAAAGTTGGCTGTTATATGTAAATGCAGGTGCTAAGTTGTGTTATGCTAGGGCGCTATGCAGGGGCGCTAAAATATTAAGGAATATTTACTTTAGAAATTTCGGCAGAAACTTCTTCGCTTTTTTTTTAGCAGAAATGGATATAGTCAACTTAAAACAAGTAATAAAATTACAGTCGGGCGTAACCGACTGTAAGAGGCCGTGTACCAGTACAGGTCGCTTAACAAACACATTAAATGTTTCCCTAGCTTATGACCGAATAAGTGCCTTATAAAACATTTTTTTATGTATGAAAAGAAAAGGAAGGACGGAAGTATCATAGGTCGTTCAAATTCAATTGCTTATAAAATCGTCATTTATTATCCGATTTTGATGAACTTTTTGGATTTTGGTTTAGAGGGACGATATCTCTATACTGGCATAAATAAATAATTTTTAGCCTTAGGGGTGAGAGGGGAAGGGCAAAAATTTTAAAATAAATTTGTAAAATTCCGAAGAAGTCCTAGTCGAATGCAAAAAACACCAAGTCTATATTTATTGCCGTTTCCGAAATCCTTTCGTTCATACGGGCGGACAGTCAAACATGGCTATATCGACTTCTCTATCACTCCTGTCCATAATGGGGGTAACTTTGGGGTCTCCGACCATTATTTCTACCTGTTACATACATTTGCACAAAACCAATAGGCTCTGGAACCTTCGGTACAGGGCCTAATAATGGGAGGTTACAATGTGACTCAACAAGAAAAATTGAAATTTTCAGTTTGGCAATATGGCATCTCCCAAATCACCCAACTTTCGTGCTCACTTGATTTTGACGAATGATATCAAGAAATCAGAGTAAGTTCTTTAGCACCAACAAGTTATAGTTTGGTTTGAAAATTGTGAGGAAACACGCGTTGGAGCATTAACGGTAGACTTATATAAACATCTTTCTTGGGAACCATTATTGTGTCATGATAATTGCTTTTCTGGTGACAAATATGGCTTCTAATAGCATGGAGAGCTACTGCTTACAGTAGTTTGTTCAAATGTTTGTACCAAGCAGAAGGAGGCGAGGCAGAGACCCCATAAAGTATATATGTATATTCTTAAGCTTTAAAAGGTGAGTCGATATAGACATCACCGTCGGTCCATCTGGCTGACCTTATGAAGATCTATAACTTGAAGTTTATAAGAAATAGATCTTAGAAATTTCAATATTTAGATTCTTCTATAAATTCTTCAGATCATTTGTATGCACTGAACACGCTAACCCCCCTCCCTAGAGTGTGCTTGGTATTTATTATGCAAACCTATTCCAAATTCTAAGTTTTTCTAGGAAGAAATTTCATTTATGTTGTTAGTTTTGTAAAAAAAAGCCAAATTGTGTTTAAACCTTATAAAAATATCATTTAATCCAGATCAGACCACTAAAAGGGGTAGCCCCTATACAAATCTGTGCCACCTTTCTGGGTTTTTGTATGAAAAATTTGTTTTTGTTGCTTTTAATTCAGCTAGAAATGCCGAATTTGGTATTTGCGGTAATTTTAATAAAAATTTTGATTAACGTGCCAATCGGACCACTAACAGGACCACCTCTCTCTATAAAAAGTCAAGTCGATATACACATGTCCGTCTGTCTGGCTATGAAGAACTTTAATACTACACAAGATAGCTCATTTAAGTTTTGATATTTAACGTCTTCTGCTCTAATTTCAGTTGGATTATGTGTAATGAAAGTGCCAACCCCTCTCTAAGAGGTATTACCCATTAAAATCTGCCTCTTTCTTCTAATTTTTTTAATGAAAAAAAAAAACATTTTATTTTATTTTCGTAAAAGTCTTAAATCTTGTATCTTACTTAAATGCTAATAAAATATTTCATATAGGTCCATTTAGGATCACTAGAAGAGAGTTAGCTCCATACAAATCTGTCCCCTTTCCATGGGTTTTGTAAGAAAAACTATTTGTTGTGGTTCAGTTTAGTTCCAAACGACAGATTGGATGTATTTTATGCTAATCCAAATAAAAAAGTTATCTACTTCAAAAGTTATAAGAAAAAGGTTCTTTTTGAAGTCCAACCCAGACAGAAGGACATCGAAAAAATGTGAACATATAACTTTCGGTATGCTAAGGCATATGTCTGTAAGTCTGTACTCTTTTTTGTGTGCTCTGTTACTTCTTTGCTTGTATTTGTGTGTCTTCTCTTAAATACTTCATTTTCGGGCCCATAATTATTTTTTATGAGCGCCCTAAACTGAATTTTTTCGTATGCCGCACTGCACAAAGTGACACTTGACCATAAATTTTTGCCTACGGTTGACAATATGCTGTAAGCGTGACTGACTGATGCGTTGGGATTAAATATTTCTTTACTATTCTTCGACAACTGACGGGACAGCCTTGTGCGCTACCCTTTTTTACAAAAATTGATGCTTCTTCCTTCCTCAGCCATTATTGATCTGTAAATGACAACAGCGAAAAGCTTTTAATTTATTAAAAAGAAAATTTATAGCCAGCTATTAATAATACAAAAAAAAAGTTATTTCTTATTAAAATTTAACGAAGCAGTTAGTAGTAAACTTAAATACGTAACAGGGCAACCCTTTTTCTTCTTACCTATTACATTGCCTATTTGCTGTTAAGTAGCTGCTTGAAGCATTACAAATAGCTAAATTTGAGCTTACATGCGTCTTAAATACTTCTAAGCCTTATTAGTGAGTAGTAAGTTGCATATTTAATTTATTATTTTATATTTTGTTTCCACTTGAAATGTTTGAAACTCGTTGGCGGCGACGGCGGCATGTCAGTCAGTAGATAGAGCTCATATTTCCACACTTTGAGACCACAACAACTGTCGCTAGCTAGTGTCATGGTAACTTTGTTATTGTTTATAGTGTGCAAATGGCTGGCTGGCAGGGTATCTATAGAGTAAGACGTACTTAAACAATCATGCACGCAATCAACAAGAAGTATCTGGGCGTATATTAGAGCTATGACACCTTGTCGGCATGAAGTGTGCCGCGCTCACTTAGGGTTGGTGTTTGTTGCACAAGTTTAATTACTTTTATTTTTTTAATATCCGGTGCGAAAGTGTGTTGGAGAAGTATTGAATTATTAGTAAGGGTTTGGGGGAAAATATGCGTGCTTGGTTAATTTAGCTTTGTAAGTTTGTAAGGATATATCCGTGTTAGACGCTTCAGCGGTAGGTAAGCAGGGAGTTTTAATACTATTTTTAGAATAAGCGCCATAAAAGTTTGTTATTTATAAACTTTTATAACCAAATCAGACTTTTAGTGGTTTTAGATCAAAAGTTTTACATACAAAAATGGAGAAACAGGCAGTTGGGACTCTTTTTATAATAGGCTTAGTATAGACATTTAGTAAAATCGTAACGTGTATTGGAAATTTATATAAACTCAAAAGAAAAAGTTTTACATACAAAAATGGAAATGGAGATACTTTGCTCTCCCTCTTTAGTGAGATTAGCATATATATTTAGTAAAAATTGAAGTCTATGTCCATATAAACCTGTAACATGTTTTAAAAATTTATATAAATGCTAAACAAAAAGTTTTACATACAAAAATCGCTAAGGTAGGCTTTTGTTCTACCATTAAAAGTACATATCAATTTGGGCATGACGCACAGATACAAACAGGCGTAATACCAAATTTTACAACGATTAAATAATAACTTAATAATTTTTCATACAAAAATTTAGGTAAGTGGGTGATTTGATAGGTCAGTTAAAACGCTGAACTAAATTTTTGCAGCTAAAAAGAGACTATCTTGAGTAATAAACTGTTTATCGCTCGAAAAAAATATGTTTTATTCAAAAAGTCACGGACTTATCGTAGCTTTGCATTTGAAACGAATTGACGACCGCAGCGCGTCTCCATTTAATAATTAGTTCGAAAGTGTATGATATTTCGTACATAAAACGAAGTTGGGGTTGTGAATTTTTATGGAGCTAACACTAAAAATTTGGCCTGTTATACGCACCTACGGGTGGGTATACAAATCAATATAGACTTCAGTGAGTCGCCATGCAGATTTTTAAAATGATGAAAGTTGAATTTAATGATTTTTCATACAAATATCTAATTATGGGTGAAGTTTTTGAATAGAGATACTACTAAAAATGTGCGTGTCGTACTTACTTGGGTTCCTGAGCATCTCCATACAGATTTTTACATCAATTATAAAACAATTTTTTGTGACTTTTCGTACAAATACCAAATTATGGGTGAAGTTTTTGAATGGAGATACATACTACTAAAAAAGGGCGTGGCGTATTTATTTGGGTTCCTGAGCTTCTCCATACATATTTTTACATCGATTAGTAAAATATTTTAGTGACTATTGGTACAAATATCTATCATGTGTGATGTTTTTTAAATGGAGATACTAATAAAAAAGGGCGTGACATACTTACTTGGGTTCCTGAGCATCTCCATACATCGATTAGAAAATAAATCGATATCATGGGTGATGCTTTTCAATGGAGATACTACTAAAAATGGGCGTAGCTTACTAACTAGGTGAGTTTGCAAACGAATAATACTTCTAGAGTGCCTTCCTGCAGATTTTAATATCGATTCGAAAAGATTTTGGGTCGTTTTTGTAGAAAAATTTTAAATTTGGGTGGTGGTTTTCTTGGGAGTTATCAGAAAAATTGGAGTTACATACCAGTTTAAAGGTTTTCGAACGAATGTCGAGAGTCTTTATGAGAATTTTTATAACGTTTAGATTAGATTTAAGTGACATTTCATAAAAATAACTAATTGTGGGTGGTGGTTTCGAATGGATATACCATTAAAATGGGCTTTCCATACCAGTTTGAGTGTCTCTATTTAGATTTTTGCAGCGATTAGTAAGAATTTGATTAACTTTTCGTACAAATACCTAATTAATGGTGATGTTTTTGCATGGAGCTACTAATAAAAATGGGTGTAGTATACTAATTTGGAGTGATTTTCGAACGAATGTCAGTTCAGAATTTCTTCAGATGGATGGTTTCAACGATTACATAAGATTTGAGTGACTTTTCGTACAAATAACTTATTATGGGAGGTGAAGTTTCTTGGAGATACCACCAAAAATGGGCTTGTCATACCAGTTTAAGAGTTTTTAAAGGAATGTTGTTTCAAGAGTGTCGCCATAAATACCCAACTGTGATGATGTATTTTTATGGAGATACCACTGAAAATGAGCCAGGAGTTTCAAGAATGTCTCCATACGAATTTTTATAACACTTAGTTAAGATTTGATTGACTCTTCGTGCAAATAACTAACTGTGGATTGTGTTTTCGAATGGAGATACTACTAAAAATGGGTATGGCATAAAAATTTCAGAGTTTTTGAACAAATATGGTTTTAAAAGAATTAGAAAGCATTTGAATGAGCTTGCGTGCATATAAAAATCTGTGGTGATGCATTTTTATGGAGATACCATTAGAAATGGGCTTATTATACCAGTTTGATGGTTTTTAAACTAATATTGGTTCAAAAGTGTCTCCATACATATTTTTACAAACGATTATAAAAGATTTGATTAAGTTTTTGTAAAAATACCTTATTTCGGGGATGAAGTTTTATAGAGATACCATAAAAAATTATTTAAGCTACTCTAAACTAGTTGTTTATTCTTTAGTACTGTAAGTTTCTACCATATTAGGAAATGGAAGACTCTATAAAGTTTATATATTTCTGATCAGATCGACGGGAACATGTTTCCATGCTGACCATGTCCGTCTGTTACTGACTGTACTTCCTATTTTACGTTAATGTATTAAAATATGTTTTAAATTTTTTTAGAAACTTATTATTTTAGGCCCAAAAACAGGTCAATCCAATTTAGTTGCAGTGCAATTTAGATCGTCCTATAATGAAGTAATTAACGTCATTTAACCACCCTACTTTAGTATTACCTCAGTTAACTCTTAACGCACGTTAAACAATTAACAACCAATACGCATAATTAAAGTATTTTCATAAAAATTTTACAGCTTCTAAGCAATAATCATTCTAAACTCACGCACACGGTCGCATATTCTCGAAAATAAATTTTTCAATAATTAGCTTTGCCCATAAATTAATTTTTTATGCCCAACAATGCCCAAGTGTCAGCTGTCTAATTGCTATAATAGGTACGTAGTATGTTTTAGTAGCTGCTATAAATCAAATAGCAGACCAATTGGGTGCAATTTGCTGCACTTTTGACATTTAACTGCACGCAATAAATTTTTTCCCTCCAATAATTAGCAATTATTCATTTGATGTGCACACATTCGCGAATGCAAATATTAAATAATATTAAAATATATTAAAAACAAATGCATTCGGCAGTCAAAATCGCGCAAATACATTAAGAAGTTCAAGCATAAAATAAACATTTAATTGTGCTGGCATAAATTATGTGTTTACATGGTTTGTGGCATATAATTTCAGTAAATAGTTTGGGGAAATGCATGAGTTTGTTTGCATAGTTTGTGAGATAATAACTGAAATTTGCGTAAAAAAATATTATTGTTGCGAAAATTTGGTTAGGCGAGTGGTATGGTTTGGTGTAGGGCAGCTTAATTAGCAATAATTATGTAAAAATTATGAGTACAGCAATTGCTGGAGGAGGAAACATAGCGGCGAAGTTTGCAACAGACCCAGATGCATGTAAGAGTATTGGCAAAAAGTTAGTGTTTAATTTTTATAGCTTCTACCCATTGAAAACATGTATGTAAGAGGCAGAAGTAGGGTAGGCAGATCACATACAGTATATATTTTCTTGATATTCACCAAAAGTCGTATCTATGTTGATATGTCTGTCTGTCTGTCTATCTCTCATATGAGCACCGAGAAATTGGAGATTAAATGAGCTTTCAAATTTGTATATTTAGACTCCCCTATTCCTTCTTCAAATCACTTGTATTCCATTCAGGTGTTAAACCTTCTTCAAACCTTCTTCATGGTAGTAACCATACAAACCTATGCATCCTCTAAAAATATATTCTTCCTAATTTATCTAAAATTAATCCTTATAATATATGCCATTTAAGCTTAGAAAAGACCACCAGAAGGTGTAGCCTCCACACAAATCTGCCTCACCTTTCTGGATTTTTGCTTGCTTTTATTAATTCAGTTAGAAACGCCCATCAAGGTTCAATCCTTATCAAATATTGTATTTAGTTTCAGATGGAACCACTAAAAGGGGGAAGTCTCCCTATAAAAATTAAGTCGAAGTAGCCATGTTCGTCTGTCTGCCTACGAATAACAATAACTTAAAGGTTATGAAAGATAGAGGCTCTTAGTTTGAATTTTTAATGTCTCCAAACCACTCTTCATATAAATTGTGTTAAATGAACAACTAACCAACCCTTCTTTAAGGGATAGTACCCATATAAATCTGTTCCTACTTTCTGAGTTTGTATTATTTTACCTAAATATGCCAACTTTTGTGTTTTTTATTTAAAAATTTGGTAAAAAAATATAATATAGGTCCATATCGGACCACTAGAAGGTACAGAGGGCATCACAAAGTCAAGCAGTAATCTTTATGTTTCAAAAAGTTATTTCAGCTGCTACACTACTTGAATCTGAAGTCAATATCGGTGTTTTATCCAGCACATCAAACCTTACGCTTGACATCACCATTATCAACTTGGTGATCCTCTTTACAAATGCTGCAAAACACCTGCAAAGGTGAAGAATATTGACAAGATATTCACAGAACTTGCAGGTGCTGTAATCACCATCTACAGTACTAGATATAGAATGGTGTTACCTTCAGACTGTAGAAGATTTAATTCTCTGCTCTAATATCATCTCTCCACTAAAGTCTCATTGTTAAATATGAAACTTTTCAGTATATTACAAATGCTGCAAAACACCTGCAAAGGTGAAGAGTATTGACAAGATATTCACAGAACTTGCAGGTGCTGTAATCACCATCTACAGTACTAGATATAGAATGGTTTTACCTTCAGACTTGGAACTTCTTAAGACTTCACTTTTATCAGCAATTGATAACAACATACAACATGCAACTTCTTATGACTTCACATTTAGCAGCAACTGGTGACAACATGCAACATGGAACTTCTTAAGACTTCACATATATCAGCAACTGGTGACAACATACTTCATGGAACATCTTAAGACTCCACTTTTATCAGCAAATGATGACGATATACATCATGAAACTTCTACAGACTCCACGTTTATCAGCAATTGGTGACTATAAAGTTCATGGAACTCCTTCGAAAATTAGTTTCAATGTATTTTATTAGAAGTAAACAGTTCACCATGCAGCAGACACAAAATAAGAACTTCAACAAAACATCACTTATGCTTCTTTTAGATATGCTTTCAACAAACTTCTTGGATATATTACTTCAATAAACAGTTGAGAAATATTTGCTGCTCAGCCGAAACAGAATATAAACTTTTTCCACAAATGAAACATACCTTCTTAAAATTATTTTTGCCATAATTTGTACCCCACTCATATTTCTAATAAATTTTCTGCCTCATTTTCAGCAAATAACTACTCGAACTATTAATTGCAAATGGAAAATTAAGCGTGCAACTCGATACAAAGAAAATAATTAAATTTTACGTTGCAAAGTTTATAGCAAAAGTGTTTAATTTCATGGAACTTATAAGTTTATGGCGAAGTTTCTTTGCTAATTTACTAAACAGAAAATTCATAGAAATTTCTTATAACTAAATGCACTCTTCCTGTCAACTGTTATAATTTGTAAACTATTTTTAACATTTAATGATTTAAAAGCTTTTAAGTGTTCAGCATATTAATGCATTTTAATAGGAAGGGGGTTTTTTTTGATTGATGTGTTTTATTGAGTTGCCATAAGCTGGCATTTGTAAATATTTCCAATTGTAATTGACATGAAATGATTGTTGACACATGAGTTGCATCTTTTATTAATGCTGACTTTTAGTTGACTTGCTATAATTTTTTATAGCAACTTTTAGTGAGTGTAAATTGCGTAAAATAGGCTTTAAAATGTCTGTGATTATGTCATTTGAATAGATTATAGGCGTAGATGCTGTAAAGTTTATGCTTTGTTTGATGAATTGTTATACGCAGTTGCTTTAATTTTTATGGCAGTTCATAATTTGCTAATATTTTAATATTTTACTTATTTGTTTAATTTATATAGTCGTAAGCTACTGCATAATTAATGCTTCGAACTTTGTTGTTAGAACTTGCTATAATTTTTATAGCATATAATAATTGGCTAAAATTTATATATTTTGCTTGATATACAGAGTTTTTGCTATTAAAAACTTTATCTTTTGTTTGACAAATTAACATAAGTACTTGCTATAATTTTTATGGCACATAATAATATGCTAAAATTTTTATTATTGATGTCAGTTTCAGAATTTTTGAATTTTCTACTTTCAATCAGATTCATATTAAGTTAAAAAGTTGCTATAATTTTTTATAGCAGCTGTTAAATTCTTATTATAACTGAATGCATTTGTATAACACTTTTTATTTGCCTTTTGTAATGACTACATATCGTATATACACATCAGTCATCCATTTTATAAACGCTAATTAGCACCGATTTCCGCCATATGTACCAACAAAGTATATAAATAAAAAATTCCATTATATACTATAATACAAAATAATTAATTTTTGCTTTTCTTATCATTTTACAGATAAACAACGACTAAAAAACACGGCGTATCGCTGTCTGCGTACAATTGAGACAAGATTAATTTCGATAAGGTAAGATATTTTTTTTCAAATTAAATTACTGGAATAGTCTCCATAAATTAAGTCATATTAGTTATGTTGGTCAGGAATTGAGTAGTGGAAACAGTAGATAAGCCGAAAAAAAAACCGGGTTCAAGGAAAATACTTTGATGTTGACTGATTAATTGAATTCTTTGCTGCTTTCTGCTATAATTTATGTTTTTAAATGCTTTAAAATATTTTTAATTATTTTTACAATTCGAATAATTGTTTATTTGTTTGCTTCGCGCTTGAAAATTTGTTTACATATTTTCTTTGTTTTTTTTTTGCAATTGTGAAAATAAATTTTCATATTTGCGTTAAAAAATTAATTGTGAAAAATTTTGTGATTTTTCGTCAGAAATATTTGCAGAAGCTTACAAATTTAAAAAGAAAAAATTATTAAAGAATTTTCATTAAATCATAAACAGGGTGTGGTAGTTGGGAGTTGTAATGCAATTTTGGATACATATTAATAAGGTAGGCTCTGCAGTAGCTAGTAGATTCCTAGTCGGTTCAATGATCATGTAATGCTTGAAAGTCACAACGAATCACCGAGTGCACTACTTCTATGCTTCATCAGACTACTAACGTTGCAGTTATATGACTCTGGATATTAGCTTGGGGTGGAGTACGCTTTCTCATAAGAACCTTTCCTTACTTCAATAGAAAAAAAAAAGAAAAATTATGTATTACGATTTCTAAAACAATTTTGAAGTAAAAACTTCTTAGCATTATTGTGCTTTAAAACTCGTTGAAACGAAAAAGCGACACTAAAAAAAACATATAAAGCATTTAGCCAGATTTTTTTACCCGGCGTGCTATTAGAATCCATTAAGATAGAATTATTTCGATAATCACATGCTTGATGGGAATTTCTGTTGTAGGCTTCCATATTGGGCTTGCATCCATGCAAAATTTTGCGGAACTATTTTACATGCAAAAAATTCTCATAGCCAGTTTGATGATTCATTTCGTACTCCATAAGAAGAAATCAAGGGCTGCTTTGTTTATTATCCATTCGAATTTCACGCAGGTTCCATCTCAAGCTTTGGTGATGCATATTTTCGTAATTTTACTTGGAACGTACTCTTGTCATTACTCGACAAAGCTTCATCTCCATTTTAAAAACCATCTAAAAAACTAAGAAGAGACTTAGAAGTATTTAAACATTGGTTCAGAGCACTACTCTAAGACTCTAAGTAAAAAAATACAAGGTTTTTGCCCAAATATTTCTGTCCAACCAAACTAGCTCAAATTGATATTGAGGTAACCCCAATACCTATCTGCTAACTCATAAATTCCAATGTAGTTTCAAGAATATAAATAAAAATCTTTAAAGACAGTAACTGGTTTGTAAAGAGCTTCTCTGCATAGGATTATATTTGGTATAGCACATCGAACAAATTACATCCAAGGCTTCGCTGTCATATAGGTACTCTCTTGTGGAACCTTTCCCTCCAAATATCAAGCAGTACTAACAGTAACTGCCTTACTAATCTCTATATCTAATCCGCTTGCCCGAATTAAAAAAAAAAATATATAACAGAACTTCCTTCAAATCCTTCAAATTTGGGCCTTTTGGACTTTAAAGCAACTTTCGATTCAGCTGGGCAGAACAGGCTTATTAGTAAGATGACTAGGCTAAGTTTTGCAGTCCTCATCAGTCTTTTGTTGCCCTTAATCTTCCAGCAGGTTGCAATCAGGTTTCTTGTCTAAGAAGCAAGAACTCTGTGAGCAACTTTAAAATATTTACACTTCTGAATTTTTGCACCATCATGGTTGCACCGTTTCAATATTCGAGAAGGACGTAGCAATTATCTGCCCAGGGTTGCTATTATTTGTTATTACAGTTAAGTAACAGAACTCTTTCGAAACCAGTGAAGTCTTTTTTTTTGAAACGAAAGATGTGCGATATATGCAGACCAAGCCCAAGCAATTTACTTAAGCCGGAAAAGATTTTATTGCCTCCCATGAGAGAGATCACCTTTTGAGTCTTCTAGTAGTCGAGCGGTTATCAAGTAGATTGATGGCAAGGGTGTTGGGTGTGCCTGTGGAGTCCATTTAGGTAGATTGGCTGCAGGCTTCTCAGGTTTGCGGATGAGGATTATTTCGGCACATCTCCGCTGGGTGGAAAAATGGCCTAGCTAGAAGCGGGTGATCAATTGAATCCCAATCAGAGGCTTTATTGACAGGGATAAAAAAATTGCCGCACCCATCTGACTTGGATGCATTTAGTTTACAAATTTCGCAGATCAGTTCATCTGTCTCAACTGCAGGAATAGGTAGGTAGTGGCATTTGGCAAAGGCACGTCTAGAAAGTTAAGAGTTTCCTTTGTCTCGAGTTGGGAGCATCTTTGAAAGTGTGAGAATGCTTCATATAGGTGTTCGGCGAAGGCTGTAGCTTTTTCTGCATCCGATCGACACCAGATTCGAGTGGCATGCTTCATAGGCTCCTTCCTCATTATAGCCCTTTTGATGCCCTTGGTTAGCTGCCACAGTTTGTGCTGGAGGTCGCCCGGCTTAACTTCTTCGAGGTAGTGCTCCAGAGACTACTTGCGGAAACTAAACAAAAGTTCCTGGACTTTCTTGGCAGCTCTGTTAAAGGGTGTTTTATTGCCACACTCGGCAAAGGCGTCTTTTGTCAGCAATTAGAGCTACTACTTACGGGGTCCAATTTTGAAATTCCCTGCTTGGGGTGCGGTTAGAATATCTGCTGGAAGCAGTGACGAATGCTGCAGCGTTGTGAAGTTGGATGTTGGACTGTTCCTCAGTGATAAGCTCAGCGGATAGATCCAGATTTGTTTACAGTCATCACTGATAATGTTGTTGTTGTATCTGAACACCCTTCTCCTCTTTGAATTAACGCTTGCTGCCACGTTGATCATTAGTTGAACGGCATAGTGATCGGAGCAGAGCTCAAGGTTATTCCTTTGCCCTTAGAAATGGCTATATCTAGCACGTCTGGTACTACCATAAATTGATGGAAATTTACAGCAATGATGAGCTATGAAATTATTTGTTTTTCGATTGAGTAAACAACCAAAGACGGAACGTTTTTCAATTGAATCAAGTTCTATCGCTTCAGTTAAATTTTTCAAGCTATTATTTGTTATGGGTCCTCAGTCTGTGCAGATGTCACACAATATCATGTAAACAAATTACAGTCTAAGCAATACAAATTGCTTGAAATGATTTTTAATATTCCTTGGCACCACTTCACTACTTTATTTACATAGAAGATCCAATATTGAAGACGGACTTACCCGAATCTGCCATAATTTTAATATTAGTTGTAGATAATCTACATAAGTTTCTTACTTAAGTTTCTGTTTGTAAATATTGACTCAATTTACACTTCTACATATTACGCTTATCCGGCTCGAAGGACCAAAAACTTAAAATCTCTCATAAGCACAAGCAGTAAGCACTTTATTGACTATATTGCTGCTCTGAATTTATATTTTAAAACGCTGATAAATATTATTAGTACGCTGCGCTAACTACAACAAATTTAAAAAATTTCCGAGTATTTAAAAAAAAAAAACATTAAACCTGTTAAATTTCATAGTCACTTGTGTGCTCCGCTCAAATATCTTTTATCGAAAATGTTTATTTATATGTAAAAAGAAATTCCCTAAGCAATCTTTATGACTATAAAAAGGGGGGATAAAAAAAAAAGAGATACTGTGCACCTCAGCAGACTCGACTCTACTCGACTCATCCATTCATTCATCGATGTTGCATCGAACAATTGCTATAAATTTTCAGGAAGTGTTGTTGTTGTTGTTGCTGGCTGACTACCTTATTTTTTTTCTTTCTTTTTTTTTTTTGCTTCTATCTATTGAAAAAGCAATAAATTGATTTATATGTCTGCCGCATTTAAACTTTGAAAAAAAAAATAGAAAAATATTATGCAACACAAACTACAAAACTTTTTTTTTTGATAAAAGAAAAAAAATTAAGGGAGGAGGAAAGAAAATTGCAAGTTGTATATCTATCTTGCTTTCATTATATTTTAGCATTCATTTAGCAGACGGTATGCTCTGTTTAGTCACTGTGTATGTCTAGTGGGCGTCAATAAAGTAGGCGTGCCAAGCATTTAGCATTCCTCATGCGCCCTTACAGTTGTTGCGAATTTTTAATATTTTTTCCGCTCTTCACACTTTGAATTCTTTTATGTTTGTTTTCATTAGAACGAACAATCTATGGCTGTGGCGGATGCGGCGCGCTGCTATTTTATATCTGTAAAATATATTGTTTTCCTTTTAGAAAATAAAAATGAAAACAGCAACAACAACAACAACAAAGCGCTTGAGTAGCATCGAGTGAAGAGTCGCGGAAAATGCTGTATGGCTTGCATCCGGTAATAATTTTTTATTAGCAAATAATTCATATTTATTAATGTTGGTTGAATTTGTTTTTAATGTAATTGTTTGTGTATCATTTTTGGCATTTTTTTGGGGGGAGTAATGCTGCCAAGTGGTATTGGGCGAATTTTGCAATTTTTAATATTTTACAGGAAATTGGAAATAGTAAAAAGAAGTTTACCAATTTAATAGAACTGAATTTCATTTTTTCCACATAGTCGTAGGCAATAAAACATTTTTTAAATATATTTGTTTACACGCGCCAATACAAACAGCTCTTTTGCGCACAAAAGCAAGAAAATGTGCATTTAGCAACAGCTTTAATCAAGCGAAATTGTATTTTATTTGTTTGATTCTAAATAGCAACGACAAATTAATGCAAAAGCACGATATATGCAGCCCCACGTTGGGCGCCAGAAATGTTTAAACGAGCAGTTTGAGTGCGATAAATGTTTTCTTTCTTTTATTTATGCTCTTCCGCATAATTATACTTAGTACGCATTTAGTTTTCTTTTCTTTTATAAATATTTATGCAATGACATACCGAGTTTGTTTGCCTAAAAGTATGCTAAAAGTTTTGCATTTTATATATATTTCTTAGAGAGAGCAGCTGCAAAGTGCAAACTAATCTCAATTTATGCACATATAAGAAATTTGATTTGCATATGTGTTGAAATAAGAGTTTATAAACTTCAAGAAGTGGCACTTGCAACATAAACTGAACTAAACTATGCAAAATATGTTGCAACAAAAATCAACATTTTATATTGAGTCAGAAAACAATGCTAAACACTTCAAATCACTACAAACTTTGCGAAAAGAAAGCCAACCGACTGCGCTTTGGCGTCAAGAAACTTATAGCCAAAGTCAGCCGATAACTGCCAAATCAGCGTTTTTCAATAATCAATGAAAAACTAAACTAATCTGCCACAAATGCAAAACAAATACAAATATTTTAGTTTTACTTTTCAGAACTCATTAAGTAACGAAAAGAAAGCAAAAACTTGTGGACAGTAAAGTGGCAAGGCATGCATAGCAGTGACAGTAATAGTAGGACATAAACGACTAAGACATACACTGCATTGAAGAAATTGACAGCTGAATGCATTTAGAAGTTAGAAGTGCATGAAAAATAGTCTAGTAGCAGATCATGAAAGATAAAAATGGGAGAAAAAAGAAAAAGGGAAGAAGACAAGTTTGCTACGCAGACAAATAGGTATGAGAAAATTAGGCGAGAGAAGAGATAGAGTAGCAAAATGGAGATCATTTCTAGCTATAACAAAAAAAAAAAATACCATGAAAATAAAATAGGTAGAGTATTCTAACTCTTCGTTTCTCCTCTTATTTTTAGGCTCTCTACCGAAGGTACAAGAACCTATTGGTTTTGTTCAAATGTATGTAACAGTTAGAAATAATGGTCGGAGACCCCCAAAGTTACCCCCATTATGGTCAGCAGTGATAGAGGAGTTCGATATATCCATGTCCGCCTGTCACGTCCTTATGAACAAAAGGATCTCGGAAACGGTAATAGGATAGAGACTTCGTGTTTTTTGCATTCGACTAGGACTTCTCCAGAATTTTACATGTTTATTTTAAAATTTTGCTCCCTCCCCCCTTTCTCATACAATAACCCCCAAGGCTAAAAATTTCTTCGCCACAAAAAAAATTGAGTATGCCAGTATAGAGATAACGCCCCTCTAAGCCAAAATCCAAAAAGTTCAATCAAAATCGAAGAATAAATGACTGTTTTATAAGCAATTAAATTTTAACGACCTATGATGCTTCCGTCCTCCCTTTTCTTTTTATATTCATTATTCGTACAGTGACGAAGTAGGGGAGGAGCGAAAATACGTCAGTACTATATTGACTTATCTAATTTCCTCCCTATCTTTGTTTATGAACTGCTTGGTCATAAGCTAGGGATACATTTTTGTTTTTCCGGCGACCTGTACTGGAACAGGTCCTCTTACAGTCGGTTACGCCCGACTGTGATTTTCTTACTTGTTGTTTTTACGAAATAAATGAGAGGATTGAAGAAATAGAGTTTTTTATCTTATTGATCTTCTCTTTATATCTCTCCCAAGTTCAAGAAGAGTATTGCATCTCTTAGTTGCTCCTTTTTTCATCTCATATCATGAAGACCAAAGATTGAGAGATACGAAGAAATACAATAGATAGAGTATTCTTTATTTTCATGCTTCCCTTTATTTCCCACTCATTTTCAAGGAGATGAACGGAAAGGGCTTTCTTCTTTAGAAAAAGAAAATAAAGTATTATCTTTCTCCTATAATTTTCTCCAATTTCCTGAAGGCCAAATTAAGAAAGGAACAAAGAAATAAAGGCAGGAACAAAGCAATAAAAAAGATATAGGCTTCTATCTCTTTATTCCTATTTTTATTTCTCATTAATTTTCAAGGAAACAAAAAATGGGAGGAACGAAGAAATAAAATAGAGACTATTCTATATTTTCGTTCCTTTTTTTATATTTCACATTTTCAGGAAGACGAAGAAATAAAATAGAGTATTCTAACTCTTAGTTTCTCCTTTTATTTTTATCTCTTTGTTCCTCCATTGAATAGTCTGCTTGATAATGTAGAGAGAATTAAAGAGAGGAATGAAGAAATAATTTGGAGTTTTCTATCTCTTATGATTCTCTTTTTATATCGCTCTCATGTTCAAGAAGACGAATTAAAGGAAGGAACGAATAGTTAAAAAAGAGTATTGTATCTCTTCGTTCCTCCCTTTATTTCTCAATCATTTTCAAGGAGTTAAACGTAAAGTATTATATCACTTCGTTCCTCCCTTTTTGTCTCTCTCATTTTCAAAAAGACGACATAATGGGAGATACGAAGAATTACAATAGATAAATTTTTCTATCTTTTTATTCTTAACTTTTTTACGTATTAATTTTCAAGGAGATGAAGGGAATGGAGCAAGGAAGAAAGAAAATAAAGAATTATATCTCTCCGTTCCTCCGTATATTTCTCACTCATTTTGAAGAAGAATTTAAGGAAGGAACAAACATAAAATAGATAGTCTTCAATCTCTTGATTCTTCCTCTATTTCTCTCTTATTTTCAAAGAGGCGAAATAAACGGTGGACGAAGAAATAAAATAGATTGAGTATTCTTTCGTGTTTCCTTTTATTTCTAACTCATTGTCAAGGAAATGGAATAAAGGAAGAACCAAAGAAATAAAATAGAGCATTCTATCTCTTCGTTCTTCCCATTATACATCACTCGTTTTCATGGAGACCATGGAGACGAAGAAATAAAATAGAGTATTCTACTTTGTTCGATGGATATTGTATCTCTTCATTTCGCTCTTTATTTCTCTCTCATGTTCAGGGAGACGAAACAAAGGGAGAAATGAAGAAATAAAATATAGTATTCAATCTCATTTATTTCTTACTCATCTTCAAGGAGTGGAAATAAATGAAGGACAAAGGAATAAAATATATGAAGTATTCTATCTCTTTGTTATTCCCTTTCTTTCTCACTTTTCAAGGAGATATATCTGTTCTTTCCATTTCTCCATAATATTCAAGAAGACAAAATAAAGAGAAAGAAATTTAAAAAATACGAGTTTTCTATCTCTTTACTCCTCCTTGTACTTCTCTATCATGGAGGGAGGAACGAAGAGCTAAAATAAAGTATTCTATGTCTTCGTTCCTTTATTTCACTCTAATTTTCAAGAAGGAGCGATGAAACAAATATATGGAGTATTCTATCTCTTCGTTTCTTTATTTATTTCTCTATAATTTTCAAGAAGTTGAAATAAAGGGAGGAACAAGAAGAAAGAGTCTTCTCTTTATTCCTCTTTTCATATCTTACTCTTTTCGAATGAAAGGAAAAAAGGGAGGAATTAAACAATAAAATGGAGTATTCTATCTCTTCGTTTCTCGCTTTATTTCGCTCTCATATTCCGGCTGACGAAATAAAGGGAGCAATGAAGAAATAAAATATAATATTCTATCTCTCCGTTTCTTCATTTATTTCCTTTTTTAGGGCGGAACGAAGAAATAAGGTACCTCTTCGTTCCTCATATTTGCTTTCATTTTTGAGGAGCAAAATTAAGAGAGAAAGGAAGAAATTTAATAAATGAGTTTTCTAACGTTTTTCTCTTCCCTTTACTTCTCTCTTATGTTCAAGTAGACGAAATAAAGGAAACAACAAAGATATAAAATAAAGTTTCCTATCTCTTCGTTCCTTTCCTTATTTCTCTCTCGCTTTCACTTTATATCTATCTGTTTTGTACTCTCTTTCTATTTTCCTTACTCTTTCTCTCTACATTTGTCATTTTTTTCTGCTCAATCTCACCTTTCCTCTCTTTATTTTAATTTTTCTTGCTACAAAAGCTTTTCTGATTTTCAAAAGGTGAGAAAGAGTTTGAAAGCGAAAGTAAGAGAAAGAGCTGAATATGTATTGAAATATAGAGTGATAAGACGAGACATACTTAGAGCAAGAGAAAGTGAGAGAGAGAGAGAGAGAGAATAAGTCAATACTATGCGAAGAGATCAGTCTGGAGTAAAAGGTTTTCAACCTGTGAAGATATGACATTTCCAGTAGCACTGTGGAGAAAAATGTCGATTTTAATAGTTCTTATAAAAAATGTTTGCTTTCTCTGTTCAGAGTAAATTTTTTCAAATTTATTAGTAGACCCCTAGCAAATATTTGGTATACCCTGCTACCTAAATTTCCACAAACCTAATATGCCAATTGAACCTACAGGTAAAGCGTATTCGAAACAGCTGGCTTGCGTGTCTCCTACAAAAAAAAGACAAAACTTTTTCAATTCAGCTGCATGCAGTAAGTAATTTGAAAACTGCAGAAATTTTGACTGCAGCGCGCCTAAGCATATGCTACGGAAAATACAAAAAAAAAAAAATACATTTGCACAATTTTCTTTTATTTTACGCTTAGTAAGCCTAAAAGACAATTTCCAACTTATTTACCAACGACGACGACGACAAGTGGGCGACATAAAAATGAGAAATTACACGCAAAGACAAAGGGAACAAACAGTGGAAAAGACAGAAGATAGACAGACAAAAATGCAAACATGGAGTGCGAGAGAGAGAGACAAAAAAATTGCATTGCAGCGGGATGAAGTAAAGGAAAAAAATATTTACAAGACTGCTTTTGGTAAAATGAAAATGAAAGTCAGCAAAGCACAGGAAAAGCGAAGAGGAAAAGAAAAAAAAAACTAAATGCAAAAAGGAAATGAAAATGAAAATCAACATGTTTGTCTATGTGTTTGTTTGTGTGTGTGTGTTTGTGTATAATTTACACGCTTGGATTTTGTATACTGCTATAAGAGAGAGAGAGAGAGAGAGAGAGAGAGAGAGTGAGAGAGAAATACACAGACAGTTGGAGAAAGAGCAAAGAGATAGATTAAAAAAATTGTCAAAGAATTTACTGCTTGTTGAAGAAATAAACATCATAAATTTGTGTATGCTCAAAGGATTTTAACACTATTTGTTGTTTGTATGGTTTTGCAACACTAGTTATTGTTTGTTTTTTTTTTGTATAAAATTCAGCGTACAGTAGATAGGAAGAGAGAGAGTGAGTTGGTGGGGCAGATGAGTATGATAAATTAAGAGCAGCTTCGATCAAAAGTTATAAGCATTTCTCTGTGTGGTAGGTGCTAGTAAGTTGGGATGATAAATATAGATGAGAGTGGGATTGAGCGAGTGAATGAGTGGGAGAATAATAAGAGTGAATGAGTGGGAAAATAATTAGAGTGAATGAGCGGGAAAAAATAGAAGTGTTAGATAGGTAAAATAGATAAAAAAAGATGCACAGTGCGAACCTTTTCATCGAACCTTTTCATTCTAAACCGAATACCTCCGAATAATGGAGCTAGTGATCTCTTGACTGATGCCCAACCACGATCGGTATGAAGTACAAGCTCATCAGAAGACTTAGTACTCAGAACTAATGGAAAAATACAGCAAAAAATGCTATTTTTAATAGTTTAATAATAAGTCATAACAAATCATAAACATTTAGTTACACTTTAAGCTTAGAATTGTACTTATTTCCAAATTATTTAATAATATCTTGGCCCACTTGAGACATTTCATGCTAAATCATATTATGAAGCAGCTATTTTGACTCAATAGAACACACATGTTACACTGAAGCGGTCCGGTCTAGACTTTATTTATTAAATAAAACTATTAAACAATGCCGCCGAAAAGTGAAGATGGCACGTGAAGCAACATCAAAAAAAAAATGTATTTATCTTTTTTTTTTTTGTTATTTCAAAGAGCTAAGCGGCACCATTATGTCTAGCGCTATTGTCATTAGTTGAAGAGTCATGTCTGTTCGAGGTGATAAGCAGCAACAAAAGTAAAAAAAATGTTGTATAAAAATTTGTAGCTGCAAGTCGTAAGACTCAAAAGCGCTTAAAGTTGCCTATTCATGCAGTGTCTGTCTGTGTGTATGTTGCAACATTGAAGCTGTTAATTGAAATATTTTTTTTTCTTCACAAATTTATGCAATAGTTGGAAGTGAAAAAAAAAAATTAAATACTAAAAGCATTGAAAATGCATTAAAATAATCCAAGCATCTCTTTCTATAATTCATAAATCATAAATGCAACTGAGCGCAGTTGCAGATACTTTCACTCCACGGTACACACACAAGCAACCAGGCGACCGCGCACTCAAGTGCAAAGAAAATACTTTTGATGTCGAAAATTGTTGCAAGAAATTATTATTATTATTTTTTTTTATTATATTCAGTTCAGTTTAGTTTGAGTTTGTTTTCGAAGCGCTACCGAGAAGTGATTTATGTTGCAGGTGCTTTATTTTCTCGGCTATAATATATGCATGAGACATTTTGAAGGCTTCGCATTTGTAGTTAAAGCTTAAACAATTATTGTATGACACTTAACATCGATAATCGAAAAATAACAACAAAAAAATCATTGAAAATCCAATATCTTTTTGATATTTATTTCAAGGCTTGAAGCATGTGCTGTCTGCCTTGTTAATGATAAGTCAAAAAAGCAAATAAGCACGCGTCAGTGTTTTAGGTATTCTTCAAAATTATTTCTTTGAATAATTGGTTTGATTAGATATTTTTTGCGACCAGTCATGGTGTCATTGATAAGATAGGCCTAGTTTTTTGTAAAATTGAATGACATTGAATTATAATATTTATCAATTATGCGTGCGTAGCTAGATTATTTGATTTGTAAAAGCGGAAACTGATCGTATTTTCGCCTTCATTTCAAATCTTTATAAAATTACGTACAACAATCGTATTTAGTTTAAATAAGCGCCGTTAGGATCAATAACTTCCAATACTTCATTATGCCCCGCTCATAGAAGCTTGCTTCCCAATTGGCAAAAAAGTGAGACAGTCGATCTTCGCAAGCTTCTTTTGAGACCAATTTCTCGTTCGTTAAATCGTTCGACATTGACAGAAAGAGATGGTAATCCGTTGGTACGGATTATATGGTGGAAGCATCTGAACTCCCGAAGCTTCTGGCGCGTCCTATTGGCCAAAGATGGCCGCTTTTGGGCGTCTGCTGCCTTCAAGCGGTCCAATTGTTCAAAGTAGAGGACCAAATTGAACGTTTGGCCATAGGGGAGCTGCTCATTGTAGATGATTCCCTGCCAATCCCATCAAACACACAGCAAAACCTTCCTGACCCGTCAATCCGGGCTTGGCAACCGTTTGAGCCGCTTCGCCACCTTCATCCACGACCGTTTGCGCTTAACATTATTGTAAGTGACCCTCTTTTCATTCAGCAGCGATTTGCAGATGGAAATTTGGTCCATGAGGTTTTTTGGTTTCAATTCGTGTGGCACCCAAATATAGAGTTTTTTTGTGTAGCCAAGCTTCTTCAAGTGCCTTTGAACGGTCATGTGACTTATATTCAGCTCCCGGGCGATAGTACGGCTGCAACTATGGCGGTCTATCTCAATCACTTCCTTGATTTTATCGACTTCTTCGACGACAGGTCTTCCGGAGCGTGGTGCATCTTCCATTTTCTTCACACCAGAACGGAATCATTTTACCTTTAATTGACCTTTTATTTGCCTTTTTTAATGCAAAGGTACATTTTTGACATTTAAGTACCTAGTGCTCAAACTATATCCATAATATGTTAAAAATATAACACACAAATGTATTTATAAAGTAGGGTTCACATTTGGAAAGGTGTGTACCCAATCTGTACCTCAAATTTTTGTCAAAATTTTCTTGAAAATGTACCTGCAGATATAGCTAGCTAAAAAACTTATACAAATATGTATTTATTTAGTAAGGTACACTTCTGGATAGGTGTGTACCCAATCTGTACCTCAAGTTGTGTCCAAAATTTTTTAAAAGTGTATCTGCAGACAAAGCTAACTAAAAAACTTATACAAAAATGTATTTACATAGGCAGGTACACTTTTGATTATGTGTTTACCCAAACTGTACCTCAAGTATTTGTCCAAAATTTATTTAAAGTGCACCTACAGACATAGCTAGCTAAAAAAATTATACAAAAATGTATTTTTTATACTAAGGTACACTTTTGGAAGATGTGTACCCGATATGTACCTCAAGTTTTGGTCCAAATTTTCTTAAATGTGTACCTGCAGACACATTTAACTAAAAAACTAATGCAAAAATGTATTTTTTATAGTAAGGTACACTTTTGAATATGTGTGTAACCGATATGTACCTCAAGTTTTGGTCATAATTTTGTGCAGAAGGTCTCTCTATACATATTTAGTTCAAAAAAATTATATAAGAATGCATTTATGTAGCAAGGTACACTTTCGGATATGCGTGTAACCGATATGTACCTCCATTTTTGGACGAAATTTTGTTCAGAAGGTACTTCTACACATATTTAGTTCAAAAAAATTATACAAGAATGCATTTATGTAGCAAGGTACACTTTTGAATATGTGTGTACCCGATATGTACCTCAAGTTTTGTTCCTCGATTAATATTTGGTGAAAACAATTTTAAAAGAATGTATTTGAGTAACAAGGTACACTTTTGAATATGTGTACCCAAACTGTACCTCAAGTTTTTGTCGAAATTTCCCTAAAAGTGTACCTGCAGACATAGCTAGTTAAAAAACTTATACAAATATGTATTTATTTAGTAAGGTACACTTCTGGATAGGTGTGTACCCAATCTGTACCTCAAATTTTTGTCAACATTTTCTTAAAACTGTATCTGCAGACATATCTAGCTAAAGACATACAAATATGTACATATTTATTTAGTAAGGTACACTTTTGAATACGTGTGTACCCAATCTGTACCTTAAGTTTTTGTTATAATGTTCTTAAAAGTGTACCTACACATATAGATTGTTAATAATATAATACAAAAATGTATTTATATCGAAAGGTACACTTTTGGATGTTGTGTACCCAATATATACCTCAAGATTTGGCTCAAATTTCATTTATCATTTAACTATGAAAAGATACAAAAGTCCTTTAATGTATCTCAACTATTTGTCGTATTTGAACTAAATTATTCAACTGAAATGGACCTCAAGTATTTAATGCAAGTCATTTACCAATAATATTAAGTAACAGTACTCTCCTCCGCATTAAATTTTGTAATAGCTATTGACACGCAAGGGTAACCAAAAATGTACCTCCTTTGTATTATTATAAAATTTTTTTTAATAAAATCTTAAATGCGACAGTTTACATTCTAAGACTGGCCAATTACTTTTATCCAATATAAAAGCACAAATTGTGCATATTTCGTTGTTTTTTTGAGTAGCCTACATATCGATATACATCACTTCTTCTCATTTACTTGAAGACATCACAGCTGAGAAGGCACTTCATCATCGTTGTAACGAGGCACAGGCCGAGGTATGCTCGCCGGATGCCCAGGCGTTCGTTACAGAAATTTGTAAAATTTCAGTAACCACTGGCAGTTGGGAATTTCCAGGAATGACTGACCACGACTTAGTTTTGTTTGTTTTTAATTCAAATTTATTATTTCTATATGTCCGAACAGATACTTATGGCCTAACTCGGATTTGAGCGCAGCTTTTCTAAGGTAAAATTTAATAAATAAATTAATTTCTGCCGTTGCCCCGCTGCCTCCGCTGATGCTGATACTGGCGTTGCTGTTGTTTCGTAAGCATTAACCGCTGTTGTCGTTGCTATCACTACTGTCGCCGTCTATGGTTTTCTCTTGTCCCAGCTGCTGTTGTCCGCGAACACGTCCGTTCAGCTTCGCTATCCGAGTTGGACTCTCAGAATATTTTTGCTGTCCTCGCGTCGATCGGTCAAATGCCCGTTGCCTATTGGCTCCTTCCATTTAACCGATTAACGGCAATCAGCAAACGCCCGTTGTCTATTGGCTCCTTCCAACTGCACCGGTCCAATGCGCTGAACACCTTGTTGTTGTTGTCGTCCAACTTGTACATTCGTCCAATGTGCGTACCGTTACCGTGTATGATTGTTGTTGCGGGTGCCGTTGCTTGTGGGACTTTTGGACGTTTCTGTGCGCCTTCTCGTTTGCGTTACCTCAGTGTTGTTGGTTTCTTTTGTGCGTTTGTTTTATATTATGTCCAAGTGTAGCGTATCGTTAATATTGTGTTCGGTATGTTTGTCTTGTAAGGTGTTTTGTGTTCTTGTGTAGCGTATCGTTGGTTTTGTGTACGTATAATCGTAACTGTCTGAGGCCGATGTAGACTTGACCATTGCGTTGTGCGAGGGCCGGAGGACCTCGTCACACTCCCCCCTGATTTGCGTGAAAAGGGGTGGTTCTCCGTTCTATAGAGATTTTGTCTGCTTACAATTATGATTTCCATTAGATGTTAGACATATCCCAAAGATGTCTACTGCACTCTTCCTGCCGGACTCCTTGCTCGACGCTGGTGAGTAGGACGGTCCCGGAAGTCGTGTGGTAACACCGTGGTAAATTTCTGGTTCCTCGGAAAAACTGCGTAAAAACTTCTTGCCCTTCCGGTCGAGTTACTTCAGGCGATGTGAATGCCAGCTCCCTGCCGGACTCCTTTATCGACGATGTAGTGATTAGGACTATCCCGGGTTGCGTGGGTCACATCTCTGAAGTAGTTTGCTCTGGGTTGGGTAACTTTCTTGCAACTGCATGTATTGGAGTTTTTCTGCTTTGAATTGTAAGCTGACCTAGTTCTATCGTTTGGTTTGTCCCGGTGTCCTTTGTCTCGTTCTGTTGCGTTCGGCTGTCTTTGTCGTTCTGCTCTGCTTCGCTGTTGTCACGCGTTGTCCTGATCCGGTCTCTGGTAATACTTTGTCGCTGTTGCTGTGGTCATATCGCTGAGGTTCCTTGACGAAAAATGTATTCTGTGCCGCTGCTGCCGACGTTTCGCCATTACCATAGTGCCGTTGCGTCGTCGCAAAGTCTGCGTTGAACCTTAGATCGGGTTTCCTTTAGAAGTGTGGTGCCAGTTCCTTGTCGCTTTGTCTGTTTTGGATCACCGAGCTTCGCTTCGTGTGGAGGAATTTACCAGAGAGGTTGAGTGCATTCTTCCTGCCGGACTCCTTGCTCGACCATGATGTGAGTGGGACTGTCCCGGAAGTGGTATGCCTACTCTCTAGCAGATTTCTGACTCGTTAAAGCTTAGCGCCCTTCCTGTAGATTTACTTCGAGTGATGAGATGACAGCCCCCTGCCGGACTCCTTGTTCGACGATAGTGTGAATAGGACTGTCCCGGGTTGCGTGGTCGACCTCCTCGAAGTACTTGTCTCTGGGTCGGGGTGGATTTCTTGAACGAACGCCGCGTCTTGGAAGGTATTGGTTTGTTGCTCTGCTTCTGTATATGTGTGCACGCATGAGGATTCCTGTGGCTCGTTCTTATGAGTCTGCTCTTACACAGCCTTGCTTCGCTGTTGTCGCGTTTGGCTGAGACACTTCTGTTCATAAGTTCGCTGTGGTTCATTTGTTCGCTATAGTTTATTCGTCCGCTGTTGCTTATTTGTCCGCCGCTGCTCGTCTGACTGTCCACTGTTGCTTGTTTGTCCGCCGCTGCTCGTCTGACTGTCCGCTGTTGCTTGTCTGTCCGCCGCTGCTAGTCTGACTGTCCGCTTGTTTGTCCGCCGCTGATACTCTATTCGCTGTTGCTTAGTATAATTATCTATTTTTTTGAATTTAAATTTATCTAAGTCGTGTCTATTGGTTTTTAAGCCTTCTACACCCTTGTATGGATGTCCTGGATGCCAGGGTCCCTGCTCGGGCGCCACTGTAACGAGGCACAGGCCGAGGTATGCTCGCCGGATGCCCAGGCGTTCGTTACAGAAATTTGTAAAATTTCAGTAACCACTGGCAGTTGGGAATTTCCAGGAATGACTGACCACGACTTAGTTTTGTTTGTTTTTAATTCAAATTTATTATTTCTATATGTCCGAACAGATACTTATGGCCTAACTCGGATTTGAGCGCAGCTTTTCTAAGGTAAAATTTAATAAATAAATTAATTTCTGCCGTTGCCCCGCTGCCTCCGCTGATGCTGATACTGGCGTTGCTGTTGTTTCGTAAGCATTAACCGCTGTTGTCGTTGCTATCACTACTGTCGCCGTCTATGGTTTTCTCTTGTCCCAGCTGCTGTTGTCCGCGAACACGTCCGTTCAGCTTCGCTATCCGAGTTGGACTCTCAGAATATTTTTGCTGTCCTCGCGTCGATCGGTCAAATGCCCGTTGCCTATTGGCTCCTTCCATTTAACCGATTAACGGCAATCAGCAAACGCCCGTTGTCTATTGGCTCCTTCCAACTGCACCGGTCCAATGCGCTGAACACCTTGTTGTTGTTGTCGTCCAACTTGTACATTCGTCCAATGTGCGTACCGTTACCGTGTATGATTGTTGTTGCGGGTGCCGTTGCTTGTGGGACTTTTGGACGTTTCTGTGCGCCTTCTCGTTTGCGTTACCTCAGTGTTGTTGGTTTCTTTTGTGCGTTTGTTTTATATTATGTCCAAGTGTAGCGTATCGTTAATATTGTGTTCGGTATGTTTGTCTTGTAAGGTGTTTTGTGTTCTTGTGTAGCGTATCGTTGGTTTTGTGTACGTATAATCGTAACTGTCTGAGGCCGATGTAGACTTGACCATTGCGTTGTGCGAGGGCCGGAGGACCTCGTCACATCGTTTGTAACAGATAATATCAACGTTTATGTCGCAGCTATTAATAAACTTTGCTGCGCTACTGTGCTTGCGTTTTGCTAGCCACATCTGGACAATGAATGAGTGACACTTAAAAGCCGCTGAGAACTTGAACAAAGCAGAAGAACAAGTGCAAAAAAAAAAAAAATGCAAAGAAAGCTGAAAATTCAAGTGTATATGGTTGAACCGAAACTGGCATAGCCTACACAAGTGTGCTCAAGTAAGCAGAAAAAATGTTGCCACTAATACTAATGCATTTTTTGTTCAAGCGCGCCTAATAGCTGCATTTCAATTGCTTTAAAGCTTTAATACATAAAATACTTATATCCTTTGTAGTATATAAAATTCATATAGCCACAATTTTGCAAGTTCACGCTTCGATTGAGGCCGTCGATAATGTCAGCGCATCAAATTGACAGCACAATAAATTACCAAATGCTATTGCAGCACCGCCCTCCAAAAGTAATATATAGCTCATCAGCTCTACAGTTTGTAGTCAAGAGCATCATCAGCAGCTTTGTTGCTAAAGTTTTGAAACATCTTCGGCGTCATTGTCACTTCGAGTGCGTTGCTTAAAAAGTTGGCTTTTAAATTTGCCATCAACGTCCCTACGCGCGCACTAAACTGTGCTCCTCAATCAAAGTCATCAATGCTCATTTGTATCAGTGATACTGCTTGCTGCTGCTGTTGCTACTGCTATCGAAGTGATTGCCAACTCAATCATTGTCGTATAGGGTTGGTTTTTTTTCGTTGAGTATCGAAGTATTACATTCGATGTCATGCAATACGCAGTAAGGCAGGCAGGCAGGCATCAAATCAAATCGAAACGAATCGAATTCAATCGAATCTTAGTCCTTCATCTTGCTTGCCTTGATTTGGCTCGCTCGCCTGCTTGCTTCATTTAACTTTATACAATTGACACATCCTTTCCATTCCTTGGCATTGTATCTGTGTGTTTGTTTGTTGTGTCTTGTCTATCATTTTGACAGTTTGTAATTTTGAGTTTCGTTTTGTAATGACGACTGTGTGATATGTTTGTGCTTTGGTTTTATTTGCTTTATGCAATTGCTTTCGAACTTGATACAGCACAGGACTAAAAGGCAAAAGTGTAAATGTGTGCAACGTAGTGTAAAACGTTTCATAATTAAGTGTTAAATCAGTGGAATCAATTGATAAGCGAGAGGAAGTGTGAGAGAGAATATTCAGCATAAATTTCAATTATGGAAAAGAAGATTTTAAATTGCAATAAAATGGAATATGTTTCATATGGAACCTAAGGTTTGACTACTCCTTCAGCGTTTCATATTTTACGTTTCAATTGTAACCAAACAAAACTGTACATTTGCTAGTTTATATAAGCACTCTCAGATACATTTTTAGATACATTTTAGTGCACATTAGAGAAAATGTTTCAATAGAAAACCAAAACAGCTTACTATTATCACACTTAGGTACACTTTCTGAACATGTACCTCTAGTAAAATTTCACGCATGTTTTAATATTGTTTACGAATAAATTGCCAGAACCAATATTTGCACATTCACTAAAGCATTAAGTGCTTCTAAGTGTAGCCCAGTGCAAAATACAAAATAAAATTTTTTATAAAACATAATAAAAGGCGTTATTGCTTAATGCTCCAACCAAAATAATTATACAATAAAACTACGACATGACTAAGCAAACATATAAAACAACAACAACAACTACAACATTATAATAACAAACAAACATTATGTGCAAAGCACAAATATTTGCGCGAGTAAATATTTAATTTAAATTAAATATACAAGAAGCACAAAGTCGAGACTCAAATTACTTAGCAAAGCCCAAATTAAACAAAAAAAAAAAAAAAAAACTTAGTCACTACACATAAAATGATCGAAAATAAAGCCAAAAATACAATAAAATTAAGCTAAAAAGAAATACGACGTCTGTGGAACTGAATTGAGTTAAAAAAAAAATACCAAACAAATCTATAAAAGGCAACTCGGAACATGCAATAGAAAAACCTACAATTTGGTATGTCATCAGTACAGTGAAGTACACAGAAAAAAATAACAAAAAACAAAACAATTACATTATTGGGCGCATGTGCGACGCAACCTTGAATTTAATTATGGGTCTCATAGCTCTGCGCTTTTAGCCAAAAAAAAAAAAAATTTGTATAAATAAATATTTAGCTGTGAAACTGAAGAATGGATTGATATTGCTTAAGCCGCAGCATTTATACACTGCACAGACGTCTATGCCTATTGAAAATATTAAAAAATGGAAACTACTCTGCGGGATCTATAACTTCTGTGTATGGATAACAAATTGTTTGTTGATTGACTTAAAGCAGATAAGTCGCCAACTAAATAATATCATCTACTACGAGCTGCACCCCTATGGACAAACGCTCAATTCGGTCCTTTACTGTGAATAACTGGAGCGCTTGAAGGCTGCAATCGTCCAGAAGTGGCAATCTTTTGCGAAAAGAAGAAGAATTTTGTTCCATCAGAACAAAGCCAGACCACACATTTCGATTGTGACGCGCCAGAAGCTCCGGGAGTTCGAATGGGAGGTCCTTATGCATACATTTTATAGTACTTACCTGGCACCATTGGATTATCATCTTTTCTTGTCAATGTCGAACGATTAAGCTGGCGAGAAATTGGTCTTACGATAAGGCTTACGAAGATCGACTGTCTCACTTTTTTGCCAATAGGGAAGCAAGCTTCTATGAGCGGGGCATAATGAAGTTTTTTTGGCACTTCGAACCGGATCTCAAATTCTTTGTTGATTGGTTTAGAGTTAAGTCGTCAATTTTATACATTTTATGGCCCCTCGACTTAATTTCTTAAAATAAAGAACACCAAATCAATTAAATGCAATTTTTGGTACTTCGAGCCGGATACCAAAGTATTTAATGATTGCCTTACCAGGTCTATAAGCTTAAAACCGCATAGTAAGCTAAATAAAATTATTTTGCTCCTCCTACATCTCACTGCACGAATAAGTGCCTTATAAAACATTTTTTTATGCATAGAAAAGGGAGGACGGAAATATCATAGTTCGTTCAAATTCAATTGCTTATAAAATCGTAATTTATTATCCGATTTTGATGATGTTTTTGCACTGAAGAAATTTTTACTCTTGTTTGGGATTTAGTGGGGGTGGTTTATGCTGCCAAATTTTAAAATAAACTCGTAAAATTTCCAGTGAAGTCTTAGAATGCAAAAAGAACGAAGTCTCCTGACCATAATGGGGGTAACTTTGGGGGGTCTCCGACCCTTATTTCTATCTGTTACATACATTTGCATAAAACCAATGGACTCTTGTACCTTCGGTACAGGGCCTAAAAAAGTATAAACACTATCAAACTTTTTTTTTTCCATTCGAGCCGGATGTCGAACTGTATGTTGATTAGTTTAAGTGGTAGTGGTGTCACCAGGTTTCAATAGCTTATGTTAGACGATATTCTGCTGATTCCATCAAATGCTGAGAATCGTCTCGAACCCTAATTGATTTAGTCTTGTGGATTATGCTGAAGATGTTGTTGGCCGAGATCAACCTACGATTTCTTGCGTTTAGAATACTCGAAGTACATCTATTTTACTGAACTTAAATTGACGCTCCTTGTGGCCCAGTTCAAAATATTGTCTTTGAATCAACGAAACTAAGCTTTGCATGTTTTTCGGATAAAGCGCTGTCGTCATAGGCTTCCACAAACATTCGATGCAAGGCGATTTCTTTAAATTAAAGCAGATAAGTGGAGCTTTCTGCATGTGAGTTTTTTGATGGTCCTTTGAACCGGATGCTAAATTCTTGTCTATTGGCTTAAATGAGGAAATATAATCCTCTTTCTCATTTCTTTTTTTTGTCAAACGTACAGGATGCCAACCTTTTGTGGATTGCTTTGAATAAAGAATGTCAAATCAATTTACACATTTTTGGTACTTCGAGCCGGAAAAATTTTTTTTATTGATTGGTTAAAGACAAACCGTTAACAATATATATTTATGAATCTTTGAGCCAAATACCAAATTGTTTGTAGATTTTCTTAAATAATAATAAATAATTGATGGTACTTCGAGCCGGATACTCATTTCATTTATTAATTGCTTTAAATAAGACCAAATATAATGAAATCTTTTTAAGCATTTGAGCACAGAAAAAAAATACGATTCTATTTCTGACCGATTGTAGTGTACAAACTAGAATTGATTAAATTCAAGTAAATCTAAGAAATTACATTGAAGCCTTATACATGCATACACTACCGACATATTCGTACATCAAAAACAAATTAGAAGCCTTAAAATTTTTACGCATTTCATGTCATTGCTAAGGCATTAATTATTAATAATAATACAAATCTATAAATTGCAATTATCAAACACTTCACCCATCATACTTCAACATATAAGTGAAGGCTTCTCAGAACATTGTTCTTAAGTATGCAAATTTTGACTTGTCTTATTCTATATGCATAACCTTTATTATTGATTGACAGTTTTTTATTTAAATATTTTATAAATTTTTTAACGTGCCGACAGCAGTTTAGAACAAACATTTTAAAGCCAATAATAAAACAAGCTTCTCAAGTTAATCAAATACATTGGAAGAAGAATTTTCATTTTCTTTTGCACACAGTTTTCCGGTTGTGCCTGTTCTATTTTTATTAATTTAGGCGCAGCACATTTTATTTAGGTATTTTTGCATATTTTAGCTGTTGAAAAGCGCTTACGGCTATGATTGCGCTGAAGTTTAAGTAGCTTTGTCTAATTTTTCTTTGGCATAAATTTGAATTTTATTTTTGGGCGCGAGAAAATAGGTTGCTTGGCATATTTTAATGCAATAAGTTTAAGTATTTTAACTACTTTTATACTTTTTTTGTAAGAAAATCAGCAGAAAATACTGTTTGAACCAACTATTTCTTAGCTGGCTATGACGTCTTTTTCCTAGGCTTTGAGATCAAAGCTACGAAGTACTACACAAAGAGGTAACGAGGTTAGTAAGACCCACTGTATATATGTATTCTAGCTCATACTCTTACAGGCTAATTCCTATCAGTGTATATGGTTGCCTTTTATTAGTGTCGCTTTTTCGTTTCATTGAGTTTCGCAACAATTCTAAAGAACAATGAGCAAATAAAGTTAGAAGAAACATTGTATATATGTATTCTAGCTCATACAGACTAACTTCTATAGCATGTATATATTCGTAATTTCTGGTGTCGTTTTTTCGTTTCATTGAGTTTTACAACGATTCTAAAGAACAATGAGCAAACGAAGTTAGTAAAAACACTGTATATATGTATTCAAGCTCATACTCTTACAGGCTAACTCCTATCAGTGTATATGGTTGCCTTTTTTAGTCTCGCTTTTTCGTTTCATTGAGTTTCGCAACCATTCTAAAGAAGTTTTCACTTCAAAAATTTAAACATACCTTCTACTCTTCAATTACTAATTGTAAGACTTCCCCTCCTATTTGTATTTCACTTTTAAATTACTCTAAAATTATATACACTTCATAAAACCCTATCAAAACTCAACATTTCAACTGCATTCAGACATGACTTCGCAATCAGTACTTCTCAACCGACCAACTAACTAGCTCACTTTCCAACACTAACTACATCGTCTATGCATGCTTTCATTAGTTCATCAAGTTCATCAGGCAATTAATATGCAAATGGGCAGCGATGAACGAGCCAAGTGACGCGTCTAGCGTAACGATAATGTCAAGATTTGTGTAAGCAGGCAGGCAGGCAGGCAGGCACAGCAGTGACGCTGTCAAATAGTTATTATGCAAATAACACCAGACCAGTCAGAACTTAGCCTATTTCATTTATTTTTGTTTTTTCATTTTTAATCCCTAAACATTAGAAGCCGCCGTCGTCATGTTTAGAAGCAATTGAACTTCTTTGTTAAAAAAGAAACCAACACATCGACACCGTCACCACTTCATGTGCTGTCGCGCTTCAAGTGCTTTGTGGGAAAAAGAATTTAATTAAAATTTTAATTACTCAGTAAAGAGTAGTAGTGCAGCAGCAGCAGTGGCAGCAGCAAGCTTACAAGTAAATATTTTTACAAGCCTTAAGCTGAAAATTCGATGCAGCTCAACTTAAAAATCCAATAGCAGTTGCTAGGCACGTGCTTGAGTTTCAATGGTTTGGCACTGGCACAAAGAACGAAAGTATGAAACGCTTTTCGGGGGCGCCTTTTAAGTTCTTGAAATGTTGGCTAGCTGGCTCTATGCCAACTGAGCTGCGCTGACTTTGTACATGTATAGACGACTATTCGATTCGATTTTGTATTCAAGTATGCAGGCTCGACGGCAGTGATACAACTGCAACCACACATCCTGCAGATTTTATTACTTGCTTTATTGGTTGTAGATACTAAGCACACTCACACACACAGACAGACACGCATACATATACATTGTTAAACTTGACATCCTTGCCGTTGTCATTCTCATCATCAGTAGCAGCAGCATCATGATCTTCATTCGCATTTAACCTACACCAAAAAATCAAAAGTACAAGAGTTAAGTTGCTGCTACTGTATGATGCGCTATATGTAGGAGAGTTGTAGCTTTTGGAGTGTCTGCAAGTATCTGTTGTATCTATTTTATATATTTTTGGCAAACACTCTCTTAAAGCTGAACTTTTATTAAACAAAGTAACCCTTTGGCGCCCGAGCAGGGTCTGTATATCTATTTTGAATATTATTCATTTTAATGTCTGCCTGCTAGGTTAGCCACAGTAACTTCAACACTTTAAAGAGTAAGCAGGGTCTCTGTTCCTACTCTGTCTAATGTGTTTATTAGTAGGCTTCGCATTTTGGCGCCCGAGCAGTCCAATTCTGTCAACTAACTGTATTTATGACCTGTGGCTGCTTCAGCCACAATTCGAGCAGAATCTCTGGAGCTAGAGCAGGGTCTCTGCACCCTATCTACATATTGTATTTAATTTGGCGCCCGAGTAGGCTATGTATATTGTTTGTTATTGTAACCAGTTGCTGATGCAGCCAAAGTAGGCTCAACATTTTAGCGTCCGAGTAGAGTCGCTTTACCTGTTATATATTTTGTGTGTACTTTGGCGCCCGAGCAGGTTTGCTGTACCGATTATGTCTATTGTTTGCATTTATTACCAAATGCTGGTTTAGTCACAGTATTTTGCTGCCCGAGCAGGGTTTCGGTACCTAATCTATATAATATTTTGGCGCCCGAGCAGGCTCTGTATACATATTTTTTCAATTGTTTAGTAAATAGATGCTGATTCAGACACAGTAGGCTCAACATTTTGGCATCCGAGCAGAGTATACGTATCTAATCTAATTATTATGTGTCTTTTGGCGCCCGAGCAGGGTCGCTAAATCTATTATGTTTATTTATGTTTCTTAATACTAAGCTCTTTTCCAGCTACGTCTTTTGTATTTGTTTGTCTTTTAAATTTTTGAGTACAGACAAAATCTTCTTTTAGTCTAGAAGCTATCCATTGCTACGCCTATAACTAGCAGGTGCTACTCTACAGCTCTATTTAAGCAATAAACTCGACACATCTAATCAAAACAACAACAGCTTCCACTGCACCAACTAATAGCTGAATAAATACAATGAACCCATTCAACCATTTATTATTGCAGCGTATTACAGAGAAATGCCTACGAAATATAAAGCATACTTTCAGGCAGCCAGGCAGGCAGGCCAAGTCATGCAAGCAAAGCAAACAGCAAGGCCATATGAACAAAAAAAAAACCACTCATATATTCGTATACAACAGCAGCAGCACCATTGTGCAAGCACTTAGAGTCGTCGGAAATGTATATATTCATGACTGAGGTTGAGGTTAAGGCAGTCAGACGTACAGACAGTGAGTCCTTTAGCGCCTGCCTGCCTGCCTGCCCGCGCAATGAGTGAGTAAGTGTCAGAGTGTTGTTGGCGTCGGCATTTTTCGCTATTTGAATTTTTTGTTTTTCGTTTTTTTAAATGAATTAGTGTAAAACTACTTGATTACTTGAAATCATTTGGCAACAGCAAAACGTGTAGCCGGACTTGGCGCCCATCATATGTAATCAATAGCCGAGCTATGAATATGAGTAGCAGCACTCGAACATACGGATGCGGTTGCAACGTGTAAGCACTCTGATTTCCATTGATTGCTATTCAATTTACATCTATTCGCATATACATTCGAGATTAAGTGCTCTTGCATAATTAATTAATTATTTTGTACGGCAAACCGACTTTTATTTTAAGTTCGGTTTGCTGTGAAGTGCTCGGGAAAACCGCATGAATATATTTTCAAAGTCTACGAGTGGGATTTGAATTTGGTGTTTTGGAATTTTTGAATATAGCAAAAAACTATTGCTTACATGTTTAAGTGTTTGCTGCGAAGTTTATTACTCCCTCAGGTATTAATTAATTATGTAATTTAATGCTTTTGTGTACTTCAATGCTATTAGTTTGTACATTGTTGCATTGGAGTGATATGCTTTTGTTTTGATGTACAATTGTTTGTTTTGCTTGTAGTACACGCACTCTAACTTCATTATAATTAATTTGAATTGCTATTTCAACATATTGGCGCCCAGCAGCAGGGATAGGGTTTACAAAATTGTCTATTTGAGTATTTAAAGTATGTATTTTTGATGAGACAAAATATTATTATTTTAACTTAATTGTTGAGCCATAGTACATGAAACATGCTGGCGCCCGAGCAGGTATTCTTTTTCTATATTGTCTACTTTTGGATGTTATGTATTTGTCTTTGTTTATTGTATCTGTGCAGGCATAGAAAAAATACTTTTGTAATTTGGTTGCTGAGCCATAGTACATTCAACATTCTGGCGCCCGAGCAGGGATGCTATCTGTATACTGTCAATTTGAGTGTGTCATGTATTTTTCTTTGTTTATTGTATCTGAGCAGGTATAGAAAACAATATTATTTTCTTTTGAATGCTGAGCCATAGTTCATTTAACATACTGGCGCCTGAGCAGGGATTCTTTTTTCTATACTGTCTACTTTTGGATGTTATGTATTTGTCTTTGTTTATTGTATCTGCACAGGTATAGAAAAAATACTCTTGTAATTTGGTTGCTGAGCCGCAGTGCATTCAACATGCTGGCGCCCGAGCAGATGTAAAGATTACCTTTACATAATAAATTTCTCCAAATATTTTTCGAAAGCTTTTTTTTTTTATCACCTTCTTTCCAATAAATTAAACACATTCTGTCTAAACTATAACAAATGCAGAATTTTTCGCAATTGCTGTGCATTCATTAGAGCAAAATTCGGAAACAAAAAATATTACTAAAAATGGAAAAACAATAACAAATACCACTCAACAAAAACAGATAAAAAATTCATTCCACAAAACCAAACCAAACCAAACCGAACCAAAAAATGTCGAATAACAAAACATGTACAAAAATAAAAACAAAAAGCAAAGGTTAGAAAAACATCAACCAACCAACCAACCGATGTGTAGTATGGAGGAATCATGTCAAACTGAAATACTAAAACCCGAACACAATCAAAATGTGCAGTGAACTCAGCTCAACTCTGTGCCATGAATATGGAGTGTAAGAAGCGCAAGTACTACAGCATAGTTAAAATGGGAGCAGCGGAGCAGTTGTTGGAGCAAGCAGGAGCATTCAAGCGTAGCGTAAACCGAGTTCAAAAGCAAATAAACAATGGTCAAGAGCGCAGAGTAGTAGTCTGTTGTTATTTCTGTTGCATACTTTACGGACATTTGGCCATTCATTTGGGTCGAATCGGGTCATTCTGTTGTTTTGTTCATTCGTTGGTTGCAAAATATTGCCAGAGATTTGTGGCGCACACACAGAGACCACATGAAGAGCCAGTTAGTTGCAGCAACAGCAGCGGCAGCGGCACTCAGCTAACAAACAAACAAACGTTCTATACTAATATTTTAGACGATTTGGTTTGGTTAGTTTAGGCTGTGGTTGAGCTTAAGGCATTTTTTTCTATTTTTTATGCTTCATTCTCCCACTTTTTTTTTTTGCGTTCAACCACTCACTTGAAGCTTAACTGCTGCAAATTAAAAGTGAAAACTTACAATGTGTGTGTGGCTGTGTGTGGGTGTAGCATGCAAAAACTAAACGAATAAAACAAAACAAAAAAACAACAAATTTGGTCAAGGACTTGCATGCTAATCCTTTTAAGCTTTTCCGCTTGACAATTGTCGCACAGTCGCGTGCAACTTGACAGTGTCGGATGTACCTTGTCTCTCTTAACTCATACAAACATACAAACGTTGTGTTTAAAAAATAAATCTTTAAAGCGTGAAGAAAATGCAGTTGTTTGAATGTCCTTTGAAATAAAAAATTAATTTTTTTATTTAGTTTAATTTTTGTACAATTATAAAAAGTGCAGGAGTTCGAAGAAATTAGTTAAAGAGCGAATTGCTTTTACAAGTTGCTGGCGCCCGAGCAGGGCTTATAAACAATTAAACTAGTCAATCTAATAAACTGACAACAGGCTTTCAAAATATTTCTTAATTAAAATGCATAATAAATGAAATTAAAAATTTCTAAAATAATTTTTCATAGATTTCTTGATTGATTTGACTAAAATACAGAGAAGAAATTTTTCCATTTAACATGCTCCCAGCTACTCACCATTCATTAACATATTTTCTAAAGGTATTTATATAATGGTTTCCTAAGCAAATATGCAACGATGACAAGCTATTTACAATAATCTTTCTGCTATTATTTCAAAATGAACAAATGTCCTTTGCACAAATACAATTTGTAGCCTAAGAGACGGACGGACAGACAGACAGACAGACAGGGAGAGACAAAGTGAAAGTAAATATGACAGCAGACTATATAAATAATTTTAATTAATTCGTAAATACGACGTAGCAACAGTAGCTAGCAGTCGTCTCTCATATATCGTCGTATATAAACTGACATACAGCAAAGCATATACGACTCCTGGGAACATTCACGACTGGCTAAAGTAATTACAAACGAAGTGGACTAAGCATCAAAACAGAAAAAAATACTTGTCTAATTGAATGTTGTTGGTGCAGCATGTTAGAACACATTTGGCAAAATTAAAATGAAAAGAAAAAAAAGAAATAGTAAAGCTAGACATATGATAGATAGAGTCTAGCACGAGTACATTCAATGCACGGGTGGTTTGAGTACTTATTACAAGAAGATACCAAATCGACAAAGTAATATATAAATTAAGGGTTTAAATGGCTGCAGTCTACTGCCTCTCACTAAATATTACACTTGCAACATGTTGGCATACAACATGTACGAGTTTGATGTCAAGCTGCTCGAGCAACATGCGCTATAAGAGAGAAATATGTGTCTACCCAATTACTTAACAACCCTATCTCGTAACGCCAACATTTGAAATTTAAGGCACGCAAATGTATGTTTCCCAAAGGAAATTGAATTGTCAAATAAGTTGCTCTACAATGATGTCCTGCAAGGACAGTACTCAAATTTAACCAAAAACCCAAAGTGAATGCAAACACAATGCGTAAGAGTTAGAGCATTGAAATACTAAGAATGGAGATTGATGCTACTCTATACGAGTACCAGCTACACCCTAACTAAAATCCAACAAGCATTGGTCTAGCTAATTAAAATTTACATAATTAATAAAGTTTTATACGAGTACTGCGTTGCATTTTGTGAACTGCACACCAAAAGCGGAAACGGAACTCAGTGTGTATGAATGTGTGTGTGTGCTATGGAGGCACTAAAGCGCATTGAAGCAAGTTAAGTGCTACAATCTGCTACTCCTCCTCCCACAAATAAAAAAAAAAAACTTTGCAAATGTGCTTTAAATTAATTACAACATTTTAGTATAAAAATTTTATTGCATAAGTAGCAAGCGGAAGTGTTACGCAAAATGTCAGTTGAATGAAAAAAAAAAAATAAAAAAAAATAGTAAGTCATGACTAAACGACTACGAAATGCACTGCTAACTTTGGCATACTTGCAGCCAATACATCAAATGCAGTTTGCAATATGCAAAATGTTTGACGTTGCAACCATAACAGCTACGAACATGAAGTTGTATGATTCGAACGAACAGCTGTGCTCACAATATGTTTAAGACTGCTCGAATGAGCAAGTTCGTGCTTGACATTAAGCGTGTTCCACAACGTGCTTCTCTTTTATAGCTCACTGATGGCTCTAACTCTTATAGTCTCCGATTTCGCGCTGTTCCCACCAACAAGAGACCGACAGACATTGCTATATCAACTTGACTTCTACTAGTTCCTGCCATGCATTCTTCTGGCATATTTCCCTAAACTTAATATATTTCCATCACCACTCCAGTGTAGTGTATCTGAAAGTATCTATAAATTTCACAAATATCCAATTAATGAAATGTTATTAAATGGAAACCAAGGATCATAGTCAACAAGGCACGAGACAGCACGAGACATCATTTTATAATTGCAAACTTCATCATAAAAAATGGCAAACGCATTCTTCGTATACAATACTTGTTATCGAGCGTATCCTTAGAGTAAAATTGAAGTGCATTTTAAAAGGATAATGGTAACTAGAAAGTGGAGCGAGAGATAGACAGAGACAGAGAGAGAGAGAGCGAGTTAAATGGCAGCAGTTGCAAGTATAAAAACTTCTGTTAAATGTCAAAGGCAAGTAAAATAGCTGCAAGTGCAAAAAACGACTACTAAAGCAGCAACCGAAGTAGCAGAAGCAGCAGAAGTTGCACCAGCAATAAAAACACCAAATGACGACAACTAACAAAACAAGCCAAAAGTGTCGTCATCATCATCAGCAACAACAAAAACAACAACAATAACAACAACATCCCGAAGCAGCAGCAACAATAATGCAGCAATAAGAGGCTGGTGTGAGTAGGATGCAGTACACTGTGTATAAAATCTGAATTATAAGGAGACGGGAGAATGGGAGAATGTTTGTAGAAAAAAAACATCACCAGAAGCACCTCGAAGTCCGCTAATAGCTTTTAAGAGAGTCTCCAAAGCATACTTAGAGGCTGGCCAACAGCGAATCCAAATTGCACCTCTACAAATGCTGTATAACCATTTTGATATGCTTCTTGGTTAGTTAGGGATGGGAGAATATTTGAAGAAAAAAAAAACATCACCAGAATCACCTCCAAGTCCGCTTATAGCCTTTTTGAGAGTCTCCACAGTGGTTTTCAAACTGGCCAACAGCAAATTGTTTGCCGTGAACAAATTGCACCTCCACTAGTGGTGGATAACCATTTTTATATGCTTCTAGGTCAGTTAGCCGGTTATCCAGAATGAATTTCTTCTCTTGAACTTTCTTTTAACTCAGGTCCAAATCATAGGTGAGAGTTGAATATCCTTTTCATAGTAATTTTTCTCCATTGAGATTTGAGAGATGAGAATGCTTTTTAAAATCATTTTTCTCCTTTTCTATTTTGTCACCAATTTGTCGAACAGTTAAAAGTTACATATCACACACAAGTTGTCATCTGTTCTTAACATTGACAGGCGTGAAGTTCGTCCTCCAGACTCTGTTGAACATCTTTGAATATAGCTTAGTACCGAATACTTACCAAATTATATCCAACATCTTCATAGCCGATTATCGAAATTCAACACAGCAATTAATAGACTATTGCTGCCCAAGAGATTGCTGCATTTTGCCGTACACCTAGACAAAGCTTCCATAATTCGGAAAATTTTTGTTGGTGGAAACTATGGACTTTTTTTTGCCTTTTTTTAGCTTCTGAACTTCCTAATAAAATAAAGAAAAATTTTACTTTAGCAAAAGTTAGCACCTATGCGAAAACTTTTCATCGTGATATCTCCGATTCCAGTGGACCAAACATGAAGTTTTGCCAGAAAGTAATGAATTGCATAAACTTTCGAACGTTTTGCTATATAATGAATACATACTCGTAGCACTTTGCTAGTCTGTAGAAATTTCAATCGGAGGAATACATATTTTAATCACCGAAATATGACACCAAAAGAAGATCTCCATTTGTCTAAACTTCTTCATAGACAAATTTCCTCTAATAATATATAATCTGCTCCATGACTATATCCAAGCATTATGAAAATTTATGATTATCTTCATGTGGAAAAAACATCTCAAACTCTATTCGAAGCGGCAAAAAAATGGAAAATGATGTATTTGACACCTAAGAAGTCTTCTTTACATGGACCAGCTGACAAATATTTAACGCCTTACACCAATTTATTATCAATTAAATCCTTTTTATTTCTAGTTTAACTCCTCTCAGTGTATATAGGGAGTTTGTGATGTGTTTTGATGAAGTGAAGTATCAGCTAGAAGGCAGTCAGACTGGCAGGCAATCGTAGTACTTGCTGCTGCTTAAGCCAGCTATGAATTTTTGTAATCACACAAATGAGCAACTAAGTGCGGCATTGGTTGGTGGTGGCAGCATCAATGTGCTGCATGAAGTACTTGTTTCGAGTACTTGTTGGCCTCCAGTAGTTGTTTTTAAAAGAAAATAGAAAGGGACAGCTATATAGAGAAAGTGCAGAAAGTCAGTCGGTGAGATTAGTCGTAGTGCTGAGTAGGTGGAGATGCTTCACTTAAATGGAACTACATGCTGTTTTAGTTTATTTACGCTGACTTTTACATTGTTGATGCTTTTTTTTTCCTTTTCGCTTTCAATATTTAAGCAGCAAAATGGGAAAAGAGAGAGAGAGAGAGGCCGAGAGTGAAATGGAAAGAATCATTAAATCTACACTTGACTAGTTAAAACTGTTTGACATTTTTCCATGCACCATTGCTGAGGTACTTGGATTAGCGTTTATAGTAAATACAAGAAAAAAATATTTTAATTGGCTACTTGAAGCTGGAAATAAAAAAATGGACAAGGATGTAGGGGACAAATAGAAATGTGAAGTAGCGAAAATATTGCGCAGGAAATGTAGTAGAAAAAAATTAGTGATGGAAATGGTTTATAAGGCACGGAATAGGGTTCGACATAGTGCTAAATGGAGGTATAGTGCTATACACTTAAACAGAATTCATTGATTTGAAACATTTTTTAATGGAACTTTTAAAATTGTGAATCTTTTCCAATTTTTGTTATAAATTTAATTAACAATTTAAACAGCAGAAGTCTAGACCAAAGCAAACAACTTAACAAATTTTTATAGCGAAGCTAGCTGTTTATATCTTGTTTGGAGAGTAAACTTAGCAAATGGTTATCAAAATGAGAGAAATATGGTGGAATAATATCAGTTGAAATACATCAATGAAATGTGTAAAAAAAAAATAGCAGAATATGTGCAACAACCCAATCTATTCCGACCGAACCTAACCCACTACTATCTCAAAAGCCATAAAGCGATGCAAGCCAATGATGCGATGTACTCGAAGGCTGCAGCCTTTCCAACTCCAAGCTGCACTCCTTTTTAGACAGTCTACGTTATTTAAAGTTCAATTCTCGGTAATTATCGACCCCTCACGACACCAAAAATTACATTACACCTCTGTATTTCATCATAGAACACTTCTAAGGCGATTACGCAATCTTGGAATGGGTAATACCTACGATGTTTGGGTCATACACGAACAATATAATCGACCATCTCAATCTCCTTGAATTGCTTGACGAAACGGTAAAAAATACATCTTTTTTTGGAAGTGGTTCGTCGTTCAAAAAAGACTTCAATAGATTTTTCGGCTAGAAGTCCCAAAATTTCATATGGCTGCCGCAGACTTAACGGAGGATCATAGACTAATTTAGTAGTGTCCATCGCTGGATCTTCGAATACCAGCTCCGAAGAACGGCTCATCTTTTGAGGCAATCCAATCATCAACCCAAGTTTTGCATTGTTCATATGAAGTGAACGTCTGCTGGAAAAAGCCATGTGTCATCGATCGGAACAAGTAGTCGGGAGAAGCGACCTCTGGAGAATACGCCATGTGGGGTAGAATTTCCCATTTCAGCGTTTCCAACTAGGTTTTGACCGATTTTGCAACATCTGGTGAACCATTGTCATGCTGCGAAGTCGCTTAGTCGTACCTTTCTTGGTATTCCTGCTGTTTCTGCTTTGGTACGCGGCTCAAAGGCAAGAGTTGAGTCCGATAGAGTTCCACCGTGGTCCTTTCATACGGTTTGAGTAGCTGGAGAAGTTCACACCTCGCTGGTCTCACCAAATACAGAGTATAACCCTTCTGTGACCCATATTCGGCATTGCGATGAATATTGCCCCGGTAAAATCCACGATTTTTTGTGCGTGGGGTTGTTGTTATGGATCCACTTTACAGCGATGGAAAAAACTCTACCTTTTTTGGCGTCGGAGGAGCTATTTGACGTCTTACGGCTTCAACTCGTATGGCAAACTGGATGCTTGCTTTGGAATCAATCCAATGGCTTTTAGACGACTCATTCACTCCCAAGGGTTCTGTCAACTCCTGAAGCGTTTGCTCCACATAGAGCACTGGCTCCAATTCATCCCCTTTAAACTTTTTGGGTTGACCTGGCTGTTCCTTGTCTTCGGGCTTTAAATCTCCACTTTCAAAGTAACGAAGTCACCTCTGACATGATTGTTCAGATAGCGCCTGCACGCCATAAACTTCCACTAAATTTTGATGACCCTCGACCGCACTTTTCTTCTTATTCAAGTAATGTAGAAGAACTCACCGCAAAAACACTTTATCTGGTAGGAAATTCTATATGTTCGAGCCCATATTTTGTATTGTTTTTTTTTTTTTTAATTTCAAACAAAGGATGTGTCGCTCTTTCACAGTAGACAATCATTCACAATATACGCACATTCACAGTAGATGTTCATAGAATAATATTGTTTCATATACTAGTGAACAGCCGCTTTTGTAAATCGCTCTTTATTATTTCAAGGTCCTTATGTTTAGGTAAGTTTATAGGACCGAAGAACCATAAATTCTACGATCTCGGGATCATGTCGCTACTGGAGATATGCCTTAAAGTCATCGACTAAGTAATTAATTAACTGAGAATTGATGGATTAGATATGAATGAAGCAATTAAAAATGTATATTCTTCAATAGAATACCGAAAATAGATCTTGCTCAACACCTTTCTTCCGCTAAAGGTGAATAGACCTGTGCGAATATGTCATCTGATATTTTTTTTAGTAAGTAAGTAAGTAAGTACAGTCAAATCTGACATGCACTCACTTTCCTTTTTCCTTTCAACAACAAACAAAATTTTGCTCTTCCTTTATTTTTTTTCTCTCTTCACTGTGTCTTTCAATGCATACTCCAACTGCAAGCGTGCGAAGAATCGTGTATGCTTTCATTTTTTGTAAAACGTGCCACAGTAAAGCAAGTCTTCACTCATTTTTCTCCCAAAAAAAACATTTCATGTGAAAGTCGCATACGTTATTAAGGTGAAAAAAAGAGTTAAAGGAAAATATTTATAAAATACAACGCTGGAATATATTTACAAAATATGTCGACCGAATTTTACTTAAATTCTTATTTTTGCAGCATATTTAACTGCAGCTGTCACTGCTGCAGTATGCCAAAATAAAAGGTAAAATGGACACGGCATGAAAGAGATATATGTATGTATACATCTCACAAAAGAGATAGACAATGAAAAATGGAAAGAGTGCGATATATATAAGTAGAAACAGAGGCAGGCAACTAAAGTAATATTGCCGCAAAGCACAATGCAAAATTTATTAGTTGGCACACATTGGCTCCAAAAGAACCAAAAAACAAAAAAAATAGACGAAAACTAGGCAAAAGAAAAAGAAGACTAAACTGACTCTGCTGCATAGTCTACTTGCTGCCTTTTGAAAATTTTAAACTTAATTTGGCATTTTTTGTTTCTTGTATTTTCGTGCCGTGCACTGCTGCACGTGTTTTGGCAGTCAGCCGAGCTACTGAGCTGAGCTGAGCCTACGTTCTAAAGCCCTTTTGAGTTGAGTTCAGCTGTTCCAAGTTTATTCAGCCAGACCAGACCAGATCAGACTGTATATAGTGGCGCAAGGTACGAGCGAATAAAAAGGGGAGAGGAAAATATGCAAACTTGGCAATAAAATGAAGTACAACAAACGTTGATATAACCTTAAACTCGCTTTAGGCGAGCGACAGTTTTTTTTATTATTATTTTTTTATATGATATATATGTAGTGCAAAAAAAAGAGAGAGGTATTTTAAACTTTGACAAGTGTATGTAACAGCTGAGAAATCTAGCCAAGTTATAGCTATGTCCATCTGTCCTTCCATTGTTCGTTTGTGTGAACAATTAGATTTGATAGTCTCAAAAAGATAGAAGCATCTAAATTGGATTTTTAGATTCGCCTAATATATACAAATATAAAGTGTTGGCGCCCGAGCAGCGATATATATTTTTTTAATCAACACTTGATTCAAAATCTTAGCGCACGATAGAGTATATATAGATTTTTTTACACTGATTGCTAATTGTAGCTACATATATACTCAACATGCTGGTTCCCGAGCAGGGATATATTTTGTTTTTTTGCACCAACTGCAGATTCTAATTCTAAACTCAAAATGTTGGCTCCCGCGCAAGGATATATATTTTTTACAGTTGATTCTATTACTAGACTCAGCATGCTGGCGCCCGAGCAGAGCCATATTTTGTTGTACCTACTGCTGATTTTATACTAGACTCAATCTATTGACGCCCGAGCAGTGATGTATATATTTTTTTACTGACTGCTAAATTTAACTTTAGGCTCAACATATCGGCACCCGAGCAAGAATCTATCATCTTTTACCCTACTGTTATAGACGATATAGCGATGTGTTTATTTATTTTATACCAACTGCGGAGTCTTGTACTAAAATCAACATGTTGGTGCCCGAGCAAGAATATATTGTTTTGTTATTGAATATATTGTAACGACTATTGATTATATCACTAGACTCAAGGTGTTGGCGCCCGAGCAGCGATATATATTTTCATTTTGTACGAAGTCTTATACTAGAATCAACATGTTGGCGCACGAGCAGGGACATATATTATTTTTTTACTAACTACTGTTTCTATAACTAGACTCAAAATTTTGGCTCCCGAGCAGGGATATATGTATATTTTTTTACTAACTACTGTTTCTATAACTAGACTCAAAATTTTGGCTCCCGAGCAGGGATATATGTATATTTTTTTGTACTAACTACTGTTTCTTCTATTACAAGCGAAAGTCAGTAGGGTATTTCCAAGTCGTGTGCTAAATATTTCTTATTTTGTATTTTTCCGTACTCTCTTGTCAGCGTTACTAAGGGATGTCTCTGCTGTTGCGACAGAAATGTATATATGTAAGTAAGATGCAAGACATTGTCGTAGGCTTGTTTCCCTTGCGAATTACTTGGGCTGGCATCCTGGCACTAAGGATCAATCGCGTTTGCACTATCGCGTAGCTTTTTGTGTAGATTTATGCGCCATTTTGCATGCATTTTTGTGCTTTTTTTTGGCATTATGAACTAAATTTCGGTGCGACAACTGATTTGCATTGTTAGGGAAATTGCTGTTTGTCAGTAAGTTCTCTTCTCGAGTGTGTGGTGGGTGGATTTGAATGAAGATAACTTCTGCGCTGCTTTATGATTTTAGTTGAAATGATGCCAATTCAGTGCAGACAAGCAATGCAATGCATTTATATAAAAGTGTCAAACTGGCGGCTGGCTCGTGATATTATATGGAGATAGAGAGATAGAAGGACATGGCGGCATATTACTTCACTCATTGTGCTTTTTAAAAGTTAACTATTGATTGGTGCACTCAGTCTAGTCATTAAAATACATTTAAAACTTAAGTGCGCTTATAATTCGCAATTAGTTTATAAGTTTAAATTTTCTTTTAATTACTATAAAACATGACTTTAAAACAAATTCAACAGCATTTTAATTAATATTTTTACAATTAGAATTCCACAAATCAGACAAACCAAAACGCACACATACAGAATTTAATTAAAATCACATGCATACATATATGCAAATATAATTAGGCATATATTACAAATGTGTATTTGGTAAAATTTAAATCAATTTAATTATGCAATACGGCAAATGATGTTTTGCAAATGAAATTGGAGCACAAAAGGACATACATGACCAGTCATTTAGGACAGGCATTCAAATGCTAAAATTTAATTACATATTCCTCAAAGTAGACGTAATGGCGACACAAATACAAACATGTTTTATTTTAAAAAAAGTTAATACTTTAAACAGCAAAAGCGCCTAAAGTTAGGCTATAGAAATTTAAAAAGACTTAAATACATTAATAACTACTAAGCTTTACACGCTTACATATACAGCTACACAATATATATCCTTTGTTCTTGCTGCTGCAGCAGGAATGTCAGAAATTCTTACTGGCTGCACTTACTCATGCAATTTTGAAGTCATTCGGTCGACATTTGTGCTTTTTGTGGAAAGTTATTTATGATCTTTGAACAAAAATAATACTTAAGGCGCATTGGAATTCGGGTAAGCGTTGCATTACGGTGCAAAAATATGTAAAAAAAATAAATATCCTTTAAATGTTCATCATTGAAATGTATGTAGCCGCTTTTGTGCTCATTTTGTGTGTGTTATAACTTTTGTTTAATGTTGCATAATAGTTTGTGCCATTATTATGCTTTAGTCATATATCATGTAGTGTTGTAAAGTGGCAGTTTGTCAGTATTATTTGCAAAAATTTATTTAATATTTATGCCGGGCATTTATGCAGTTAAATTACTCGAAAATTTATGCATAAGTAGGTAAGGTGTGCTACAGTAAGCTTTTTAGTTTATTCTGTGGCATATGTATTGTTAAAAACTGTTTTATTTATGTATTTATTTATTTCATGCATAACCCTGCTCGTGCGCCACAATGTTTAGTCTACTGCAATGGAATTGGTATACATCAAATTGATTTAGTCGCTCGAGACTCAACATTTAAGTAGTAATATTTTTTGTTGTAGTGGTTGTTGATTCAAATTCTAGACGCAATATGTTGGCGCCCGAGCATGAATACGAATATATATAGGTTTTGTACTAACAGCTGAATTCACTAGCAGAATTAACATTTTGGCACCCCAGCAGTGATTTATTTTTGTTTGTACTTACTGCTGATGCAACCACTAGACATAGCATGCTGGCGCCCGAGCGGGCATATAATTTTTTGTACGTACTATTCAATCTAAAACCATATATTCGCGGCCGAGCAGTGATATATTTATATATATTTTTGTAGTGCTGATTTCACTTTTTAACTCAACATATTGGCGCCCGAGCAGCGATATATAAATGTTTTATTATTACGACTCCTCTACACTCAACATTTTGAGGACAAGGCAGCAATATATATTTATTTTCTTGTATTGAATATGGATTATTGTGTTAGAGTTGACATATTGAAGCCCGAGCAGGGATGTTTTTTTATTATATTTTTTTGTAGCTACTGCTGATTCTCCCACTAGACTCAATGTGTTGGCGCCTGAGCAATGATATATAAATTTGTTTATACTGACTGGGTTTTTACCTTTAGACACTCAACATAATGGTAGCCGAGCAGTGATATATGTATATTGTTGGTCAAGCAGATATACACACTTATTTTTTAATCGATTACTACCACTGTACTCATCATGTTGGCGCCCCAGCTGGAAGTTTTTTTTTTTGTACTTACTACGGATTCTACATAGTTAATTACTATTTTTTTTTTGTTACTGACTGCTAATTCTTATACTAGACCCAATATGTTGGCGCCCGAGCAGGGATATATTTTTTGTGCCTTCTGCTGATTCTAGCATTAGACTCAATATGGTGACACCCGGCCTGTGATTCATATATGTATATATTTTTTTTACTGACTGTTGATTTTACCTTTTATCTCAACATATTGGCGCCCGAGCAGAGATATATATTTTTTGGATCGACTTATTATTCTAGCACTAGACTCAATATGGTGACGCCCGAGCAATGATATATGTACACATATTTATATTTTTTTGTACTTGCTGTTGATTTTATCGTTAGATTAAACATATTGGCGCCCGAGCAGGAATATATATACATTTTTCTCAGGCTGCTAATTCTACCACTAGAACCAACATGCTTGGCGCCCGTGCATGTTAATTTTTTTATATCCATTGCTTCTTCTAAGACTAAACTTAACATATTGGCGCCCGAGCAAGGATTTATATATGTATGTTTTTTTCTACCACTATGTATATATGTTTTTTTCCTGCCACTTAACACTAGATTTATATATATTTTTTTTATCGACTACTGATTCTACTACTAGATTCAACAGGTTGGTGCCCGAGCAGCGATATATTTTTTGTACCTAGCAGTCAATATGGTGGGCCCGAGCAATAATATATATATATATATGTTTATGTACTTTCTGTTGATTGTACCGTTAGACTTAACATGCTGCCGCCCGAGCACGTATATTTTTTTGTATCAATTGCTTCTTCTAAGACTAAACTTAACATGTTGGCGCCTGAGTAAGAATACATATTGGTTTTTTTTTTGTCTGACTGCTGATTCTGCCACTAAACTCTAGATATATTGTATGTATATTTTTTGTTTTGCATCGACTGCTGTTTCTAAGTTGGCGCGCGAGCAGGAATATATACTTTTTTGTTTCTATCGACTGCTATTTCTATAACAATTTATTAAGCAATATTGAAAACTATTTCACTTAGAAATATTTGTGTGTGTTATGCTCAGCATTACTCGCAACATATTGCATGTGCATAAAATTTAAATTGAAATTGCAATTCGATTATAAATTGAACAAAACATGAACATAATTCCATTAAACACAATCAGATATATCGGCTACAAATTGCTCAATGCGAGTCAGTAGTAATCCAATTGATTGAATAATATGCTTTTAAGCCACAAAATAAATGTATTTCTGCAATTTTTCAGTTTATTTTTCCAAAGTTATTTTGAACTACACAGCTTAAAAATAGATTTCCGTAAAGTTGCAAATATCCCCCCAATAAAATGTGTTCAGACAAGCGTAAATTGTTTGTGTATCATATCGCTCAGACATTTAAGCTGCAATCTATACTATTCAATCCATAGACGTATTTGAAAATGATAAACTCAAAATCAAAGACTAACAGCTGCACGGCTGCACGAATGACTGACTGCCTGGCAAAACATATTTCAAAGGATATATTATTATGAGTACAAGTTTGCTTTTACGTGATTTATAAAATAGAAAATCTACATTGAAGGCAAAGATTTGCAGGCATTTTAATCATATATAGACGAGTCTATAAATATATATCTCAAGCAACGAATGCACGCACAGTCTGTGTTGGTCAATGCCAATTGAGTGAAGGCTAAACTTTAACAAGATAGAAAATTTAATAAATATAAAACATGACGCAGCAAATAAACAAGATTTGTAAAAGAGTAGCATATACTATATATAATATATTTACTAAATGCAGGATGTACAATATATATAAAGCTAGAACTCTGTATATCTGGCGTTGCTCAACACATTTATGACAGCTGCTAAAATTTACACAACTTGCACGCTTCAAGGCAGAAATAATTTTTATAAAAAAGTGAAAAAAATCTATATGTTGAAAAAAGCAAAAATGTGTCCCTTCTTTCTTAGTGTTGAAAATTGTTAAAGCATTGCGAAAATTATTTTATATACAATATATGTGCTAGGACGAGTATGTAATACAATAAATAGCTACACAACAAGCAGAGCCAGAGCCAGCAGCTACTAAAGATTCATGTTTAATCATGCGAAAATCCTTTTGGTTAAAGCATGTTTTAGTAAATAAGATTTTTGTCATTGGTAAAATAAGCAGCTTAAACAACCTATCGGTGTGCTTGGTGTTGTTGTATTGTCTGTATGGTGTGTTAAGCCTTGCAATTTAGCAGCAAAAATATTTATTAAGCTTATTGATAAATAGTAGAAATAGCGAAGCATTGCTGTGTTTACTATTGGACGTAGGATTTATAAACAAGAAATTTGGAGACGACATACATATATAAAGTGTTAAAATGGAGAGAGAAAACGAAGAATTATAAGAATAACAGCAAGAAAATACATTTAGGAAAATGTCTTTTAAAGTTTGAGGGTATAAGTGATAGATTTTTTTAAAATATCCCTGCTCGGGCGCCAAATAGTTGTCTATAAAGCGAAAAAATGACGATTAAAATAAGAGAGAGAAAGGGATATACTTAGGCAAATATCTTCAGTAATATGATGTTATAAGTGAAAGATTCTCATGTCATGTCCCTGCTCGGACGCCAAATTGTTGCGATCAGAGAAAATGACTAATGTTTACAATAATAGAGACACGAAGACACTAAGTCAAAGTTCTTTAACACTTTGGTGCTATAAGTGAAAGAGTGTACAGTCATATGTCCCTGCTCGAGCGCCAAATTGTGACGTCTATGTTATGAAAAACAAAGATTGATTAGAATAATGTAAAGAGAAGCAGCTTATGAAAATTTGTTTGCAAGATTCTGCTAACATGTCCCTGCTCGGACGCCAAAAGGTTAAGTCTATGGTCCGTCAAAACGACAATTAATTAGAATAAGCGATTAGGAAGCACTTATTGAAATATTCAAATATCTGCCGTCATATCTCTGCTCGGGCGCCAAATTTTTGAGTCAACAATGCATAAAAACGGCAAATGATTAGAATAATATAATAAGAAAAAACTTAGACAAATCTTTTTGAAACGTTTATGCTATAAATAAAATATTGTTCTGTCACGTTCCTGCTCGGGCGCCAAATTGTTGAAACTATGTTGCGAGAGCACAACGAATGATAATAAAAAGCAAGAGAAGGGGCATTTAGACAAATATTTTTTATGCTTTGATGATATCAGTGAAAGATTGTGCTGTCATGTTACTGCTCGGGCGCCAATTGTTTAAGTCTATGTTGCTATAAAACGACAAATGATTAGATTTACATTAATAAAAGAAACTTAGGTAAGTACCTTTGGATCTCTGATAACATAAGTTCAAGATTATGCTGTCATGTCCCTGCTCGGGCGCCAAATTCTTAAGTCTACGATTAGCAAAAACAACAAATGTGAAGAATAATGTAAAGAGAAAAAAACTTACACAAATCTTTATAGAGCTTTGCTGACATGTCCCTACTCGGGTGCCAAATTTTGGAGTCTACGATGAGCGAAATCGATAAATGATTTAAATAACGTAAAAACTTAGTAAAATCTTTTTGGAATTTTGTTGCTTTAAATGCATAATTATGCTGTCAGGTCCCTGTTCAGGCGCCGAATTATAATATGAGGAACATGAAGAACGCAGCTGGTGGAGACTAGTATTGATGACGATATGGAGTGGAAATCTTCACTCAAAAGACAACCGATTTAAAACTAGTGTACGGATGTTCGAGGCGATGAATTTGAAGAGTTTTGCTTGATCTTTTTTAACGCTATTCGCTGACTACGTTTAAGACCTTTTTGTCTCGAGCTAAAATCGGAACTGGCACACTGGAACTTATTCCATACCTGTTTTGAAGCAAATTAATCAATTTAAAGATTATAATCAAGCTCTAGTAATGGTGTCCTACGAGAAAGTACATTTAATTCTTGCGCTGCAGGGATGCACGAGCAGGGACATGGCAGCTTCTTTGAATACTCGTTTGGATCAGTGAACTAATAAAAGCAAAAAATTTTTGAAAAATTTGACAATATGTAATACAGTTTAGTACACGATGAACTAAGATTCTAACCCTGGCGCCCGAGCAGGAATATAACAGCAGCTTTTGAAAATCGGTAGAAGCCACAACAGAGTACTGAAGCACAGAAAGGTTCCAGATATGCCGCACTACAAGAATTTGGTTTAAGATGAAGCTGCAAAATTCCTAATTTTAGATTTCCAAGACAGGCTGGAACAAAAGGACCCTCAAATTTTACTGATTTCTGCCCCTTTTCCCGAGCGCCCGAGTAGGGATATGGCAATATATATTTGTTTTCCTTTAATTTAACAAAGCTCATTGCTTTCATTAAATTTTCCCAACCCATTCAATTTACACTCAACATTAAAAGCATTCAAGCATAACTAACTAAACTCTAAGAAATTCTAAGCTGTTGTCTGTCTAAATAATTCTGTTGCCTACATACAGGCGCTCGCTCAATACATTCTTTCAGCTCAATACAATATCTGCTAACAAATTGAATTTCAACCACAAACGAAAACCTCAACACACAGCAAGCTGCTAGCAGCACATATGCTACGATAAGATAAAAAATAAATAGCATACTTTATCACTAGGAAACTATAGACACACACACACACACAAACACATATATAGCTCCTATGGCTATGGTTTTCCTTATTAATTTTTGCTTATTTCCCAAGCTGCCTTTCAACAAATTTACACTGCATATATGCTGTAAATTAAGCATAGAACTGCAGCGACAGACATGTGTGTATGTGTGTGTGTGTGTGTGCAAACATGGCGCCTGATAAACATTTAATTTCATTAACAGAGAATTGATAAGAAATACACTGCTTAGTAGTAGCAGGAGGTACTTGTCATTTGTAGAAGTATGTGTAGGAAGTTCAAGAAACAAGAAGTAAAGCCTTCATGGTAATCATGCATGTGTGTGTGTGGGCCTGGGTGTGTGTGCCATACATACTCATTATAGAAAATTACGCACACGTCGCGTATGCCGTGAAAAGACATTTAAAATCCACTTAATTACGCATCATTGAGGACATTTAAATGACAATAATAATTATGCTGCATAATAAATATGTATAAACAAGAAGTAAAGCGCTTTAAATGAAGTAACACAGCTGCATGTGCGAGTACTTATGTATCTAGATACTCACTTATATTCATGCACACAGCTGTCGTCGCTATGTGGGATGCAAAGTTATTTTTCTTAGTCAATGTCGACGACGACTACGATGACGACGAGGACAATGTTGTTACAGGAAGCTGCAGGCGTTTTTTTGTACTTGGGGGCGTTTTTATATAAATTTTAGCAGCAGCAGTTAAGGGCTTGTAGGTGTATAGGATAGTCGGTTGTTTGTGTGTGAGTGTGTATGTGTGTGTGGTCGCTTTGTGTTTTTGCGCTACTTGAAAAATAAGTAGGCGGAATGATAAGTAAACGATGGTCGTCTAGGTAGGAAAATATGTTATACACAGTCTGTCTTTAACACAATATACTTTAATAGTGTTGCTTGAAATTTGGCGCCCGAGCAGGGATGTGATAGTAAGTTTGAAAACTGGTATGAATCTATAACAAAACGTATTTGAAAGCAAAAGAAAACACGTTTACAAAATCTAAAGCATTTAGTGGTGTATAAAGCAATAATCTAGTCATGGCGCCCGAGCAGGCACATAATAAAAATGGTTGAAACTCGGTTGAATCTAGATTACAGAACTTATGAAAAAACGAAAATCTGCTACTGGCGCCCGAGCAAGGACAATACAGCAGTTGTTGAAACTCCAAGTGAATTTTCAACAAAAAACTAAAGAAATCCAAAAAAATATTGAAAAAGTCCAAAAAATATAGTAGATAAAAGAACTTAGAATATAGCCGGCGCCTGAGCAGGAACGTGACAGCAGCTGTGAAAATATGAATAAACTTACAGTAAAACAAGTAAGGAAATTTCAGTCGGGCGTAACCGACTGTAAGAGGCCCTGTACCAGTTCAGGTCGCCTAACAAACACATTAAATGTTTCCCGAGCATATGACCAAACACATGACCACTTCTCACTGCGCGAATATGAATGAAAAGAAAAGGGGGGTCGTTCAAATTCAATTGCTTATAAAATCGTCATTTATTATCCGATTTTGATGAACTTTTTTGATTTGGGCTAAGAAGGACGTTATCTTTATACTGGTGTACTTTTTGTGCAGAAATGTGAAGAAATTTTTACCCTAAGGGGTGACTTTATGGGAAAGGGGCAAAATTTTAAAATAAACTTGTGAAATTCCGGAGCAGTCCTAGTCGAATGCAAAAAACACGAAGTCTCTATCTATTACCGTTTCCGAGATCCTTTCGTTCACACAGACGGACGGACAGACGGACATGGCTATATCGACTCCTCTATCACTCCTGACCATAATGGGGGGTCTCCGACAATTAGTTCTTCCTGTTACATACATTTGCACAAAACCAATAGGCTCTTGTACCTTCGGTACAGGGCCTAAAAACCTAATAAAAGCAAACGAAATTTGCTCAAATTTTAAAAAAAATTTTAGATAAAAACCAAGCACCAAGGGCGAGGTGCTTGCAGAGCAGAGATATGACAGCAGTTATGGAAACTCAGATGAATCTACAGCAAAAACTAATGGAAGCAAATAAAATTTGCTAAAATTGGAAGAATTTGTTACCAACTATCCCAACTCTGGCGCACGAGCAAATACAACAGCTGTGAAAACTAAAATGGAGAAAAAATGGAGGAAAACTAGAAATTTTAGTAGTTAGTAAACCAAGAATCTAGATCTAGCGCCCGAACAGTAATACGACAGCAGTTCTGGAAACTTGAATCTGCAAGCAACCAATGAAAGCTAACAAAATTTGTTAAAATCAGAAAAATTTGGTTGATAAAAAATCAAGCATCTAGCTCTGGCGCCCGAGCAGGGAAATGATAGATAGACAACAAATGAAGGAAAAATATTTTTTAAATTCTTAAGAATTTATATGTTAAAAACCGTAGAATTTAGCACTGGCGCACGAGTAGGGACAGAAAACTCGGGTGAATCTACCTCACAGAACTAATTAAACCTAATCTAAAATCTAAATTTAAAGAATAAAGTGCAAATGGCTTCCCGATGAAGAACAAATAAGTTTCTTTGGGAAATAGGTAGAATCGGAAGAATTTGGTAGATAATGCACCAAAAATCTGTTGATAATAAAATAAATAATCTGACCTCGGCGCCCAAGCAGTGATATAATAGCAGCGGTTCAAACTGCAGTAAAGCTACATCAGAGAACTAATGAAAGGAAAAAGTTTATTGATATCTCATGAATTTAATAGACCTGGCGCACGAGCAAGGACATAGCAGCTACTTTGAAAACTTGGTCGGCTCATTTAACTAATAAGAGCCACAAATTTTACAATATCTGATAGTGTAGCGCACGATAAATTAAGCATTTAATCCTGGCGCCCGAGCAGGAACATAATAGCAGCTGTTAAAAATCGTTGGAAGCCACATCAGAGCGCTAATGAAAGCAAAAAAGTTTACCAAAAGCTAAAGTATTTAGTAGCTATTTAGAAAAAATCTGACACTAGCGCCCGAGCAGGGATATAACATGTTACAAATTAAAAAGGAAAATGGTCTATAATTTTTATATTGCATTGACATAAAGCTGCTTACGCAACACTCCACCCTCGTTCTTCACCCCTAATGTATATAACTTTTCATTCTTGTTTTTTAGTAGCTCTCACATACCCAAAACCACAGCATGGCACACACATATACCAATATATATAAGTACAAAGCCTTTCACTAATACACACACACACACATGTGTGTCTGTCTACTAACTGATAAATTAATAGTCCTTAGTGCTGAGTTGTTATTATGGGACGTATTATTATTATTTTTTTTTACGGCACAGCAGGACGTGAAAACAACCTCAGCATGTAACTATGTGAATATATCTCTTCTACTTCTACTTTTTTTTGTTTGCTTGTATGCTAACTAATACCAGGACATTAATTTCGTTAAGCCTAATTAAATTGCAAAATATTTTGCAGCTCGCGAAAATAACAATAAAAGCAAAAGTAGAATGCAAACCGCAGCTGCAAAAAAGTATCTGCGTGTCCTTTGGCACAACCAAGGCAACCAAAACGATTTTGCAAAACTTTTTTATTGAATTTCGTTAACATGTTTCGAACAAACACACACACACACGAGCAAACACTTATATAAATATGTATATGTGCGACAAAATACAAAAGAGCGTAACATAAACTGAAGAAATTTTCCAAACAAGTTGTATTTTAAATATTTAATGAGCTCGTTCATTCAAAAAGTCCGTCGAAGTCTGTCTGTCTGTCTGCCTCTCAAGTTGAATGTGTGTGTGTGTGTGAGCTTTGTGTGTGTAGGTTGTTGGAAAAGTTTTAAGCTTAAAAAGGGGCAAAATAGCAGCTGTTCAAACGCGAGTGAAGCTAAACTAATGAAGGTATTTACTGTATTTACTGTACTTGGCGCACGAGCAGGAATATGATAGAGGCTTTTAAATTCGCTTGAATCTGTGAAGTAATCAAAGCACAAAATTGGTCAAAATGGGAAAATTTTATGTATATTAAATGAAGAATTCTGGAGCTGGCGCCCGAGCAAGACACATTACAGCCGGTTTTAGACTCGCTTGAATCTATAGTAAATCAAGAGAAATATTGAAAGCAAAAAAATTGGCAACATTGGAGAAATTTAGTGTATGATACATCAAGAATTTGAAGCTGGCGCCCGAGCAGAGACATGCAAGTGGCATTGAAAATGCGGTTAACTCTTTATAAAACCAAATAATAAAGCCATGTCCGTCTGTTTGACAAATACTTTGAAGATTTCTGAAGCTAGCGCCCGAGCAGGGACATTAAAACTACTTTTAAACTTGCTTGTATCAGTGAAGTAATGAAAGCAAAAATTTTGTCAAAATTGCAGAAATTATGTGTATTATACATCAAGAATTTGAAGCTGGCGTCCGAGCAGGGATATGTGGCTTTGGAAATTCGGTTAGCTCTATATGAAATCAAATGATAAAGCCAAGTCCGTCTGTCTGAGTGTGTGATCTTGTAGTCTAAAATAGATAGAAGCATGGAATGTGTGTTTGTGAACTTCTAACTGTTTGTTGCATAATTTTTTCCATTCAAAACTTTTCACTCTACACACGTGCGTACTACGTCTGTGGGCGTATTTACTTTTAAAGCACTCAACACGCTGTCATGTATAGATGCTGCCGCCCTTTTATTAAATGCCAAGTTGTTCTTAAGTAGTCATTTGGCAGTTGACTGTGATTTTTTTTCGTTTCGTTTCGGTTTTTTATTTTATCTTTGAGAGCTTATTGTAGCTGCTTCCGGTTTTCAGAGAAGTTAAAAGTCAAGTAGAGTAGCGCGTCTATAAGTGTTGTCTTCTGCCCCAACTGCAGTACGTGCGTTGTCAGTGAGCGTATGTTAAAGGCTTTCTTCACGTAGTCAAGTTAGAAAAATAATTTATATACACACTTACAACTCTTTTTTTTTTTTTCTTCTTTGGAGCAAATTGAATTTCCTTGCCATGTTTGTATAGCAAATTGGGTGGTTACTAAATTTTGTTTAGCTTGTGTATGTAGAACTTAAATTTATGTGAAGCTGCTGTGTTGGCTTAAATTTTGAAAACTTTATAATAAATATTAATTTTGTGGGGAAGATTTTGTAACATTTATGTACGTCTGCCTGTGGCAGAAGTTCTCGTAGACTATGCAAGTTAAAGTCTAAAACTTAATAATTTTAGTTTTCTCTGATTTATGCGTGTGTCAAGTGTCATGCGCCTATAAGACGCGTGCGTCAGATTCGATTTTTTGCGCCAACATGTTGCACGCTGAATCTACTTCAATTGTAACTAATCTACATATGATTGCTGCTATTTGAGTCATATTTTGTAGCCTTAAAGTCTGCCTTTTTACTCCTTTTTATTGTTTTTTATTAATATTTTCCATATTAAATTTCCAAAAGCAGTTATAAAGCAATAAAAATTTCAATCATTTCTCACAAACAGCTCACAAAAAAAAATCCAATTCAAATAATACGTCGAGAATTTAATCAAATTTGGTATTTGCTGAGATATGTCGACTATGTAGTACAAGTGTGCCAATAATAAAGCATTTTCGTCGAAGCAGGACTAAATGTCAATACTGTTGCCGACAAATCAGGCACATGTATCGCTCGTTCGTCTCCCATTTTGAAAAGCTCTTATTTGTATAGCCACTTGAATCAAAATAAAAATCCTATTATACAAGTTGCTTGCTTGCTTGCTTGCGCTGGCAAACAAAGGATGTCAGAGTCTAATATCTTTATATATACTCGTACTTGTAAAAAAAATGATTTTCTTTTATTTTTTCTTATTTTTGCAAAATGCTTAACACGCTCCACTTGAAAAGTCAAGCAGATGCTGCTTATTTATGCACACAGGAAGCAGGCAAGGACTCTTTGTTTTCATAATTTTTTTTTTTTTGTATTTTTTTCTTTCCAAAATGAGTGTATAAAAGCGAAAGCTGTATGCATTGTTTATGTACTTATTTGTTTGTATCTAAATGTATAAGCAAACAATGCAGTCAACGAGCGCGTAAAAACTTCCGCATCGAACAATTCAAATGTGACAAGAGCAACAAGAAGAAGAAGAAGAAGAATACTTAGGGGGGTAAAAAAAAAGTGCCAATGCCATAAGAAACTATTTTGAGTAACTTGAAACAAAAAAAAAAAGAGTAAACACAAATGGCAGCAGTTAGCTGCTAGTGGCTAGTTTTTCAAGCAATAGGGGAGAGAAAAGTGACAAGAAAAATTAGTTGACCTTTTTTTGTGTTGTGAAAAATTGCTTATTCAGTAGTTATGTGGGTCACCTTAGAAATATTTATATCAACACAAACCACAAATTGTAGCAATAGTTGATATTTTTGCTTGCAACATGTTGGTGTGCTCGAGCGAACAAGTTTGAGTACAACAGCTGCGAGTCTCTGTTATGGTTTTTATGTATGGCTAATGTTTGAAACATGTTTGGTAAGACAAAAATGGTTTAAAATAGTTAACAAAAGTTTGATTAAGTTCCTTTTTGCATTCAAAACTTTTTGTAAAGAAGATTTTTTGATCCGAATTGGTACATCGTGGTGATCAGAGATCCGGAAGTGTTTTTTAATTTAGAGAAAACCACAAATTGAATGTGGTGAAATTTCTGTAACGTTTCCTCAAATCTGCTTTCATCTAACAGCGCAGCACAAAGCAAATCGCGTACTCCTGAATTCCTTTAATTGAATTGAAGCAATGAAGATTTTTTGGCTGGCTCATTGTCCTCCTAAGGGACTCCAACCGGTCTAAATTTCGCAGAAATGCCTATCTTCCAATTGTCAAAATTTTTCATGAAAGTGAAAATTTTTATACTAACATGTAGTATTGCCAAGCTTGTAGGACAGTAGGACACACTATTTTCTGAAACGTGATAGGCAGTTGTTGGACCTACAAGGCATATATTTACCTTAGTAGCTAACACGTAGTTCCAACACGCACATCTTCAGATTATACCGAAAGCAATGTATTATATTGAAAGCACGCTCTTGAAAATGGCAAAGCACTTTCGCGAGCCAAATTTTTTCACTTGGTTCTCGTCGTGTGCACATTCTGAAAATATTGCTTGAGAATGAACACGATTACGAAGTGGTTAATGACTATTAATCTATTAATTTATCATTTTCAAGCCATATTTTCTGAATGTGCACACGGCGAGAGCCAAGTTATAATTTTTTCGAAGCTTTTGGCTCGCGTAAGTGCTTTGCGCTTGTCATGAGCGTGCTCGCGTTTCGCTGTTTATATTATCTATCGCAATTACGTATGTTTTTTTTTTTCATTAAGCTTATTCGTTCTATTTGGAATATTACTTAAGACCAAATTAATATTTTATTCTTCATTTAGCTGAAGTCACGTAATTGAATTCCAAACGCCTAAACACAAATTCTTGTATGTTCCAACTGTTAATGTAGTTCAGTTGAAGTCACGTGGGCTTGTGAGTGAAGTGTTACGCTTTGAAAAATAGTTGAATACTGAAAAAAAAATATTTTATGTGTCTAGTAAAATAGCAATAAGAACTATTTTTAGTTTAATCTATATTGACTAGCTCTAACTAAAGTAATTTGTATATGCCGGAGTGATTAATAGGTGAGATAAAAATGAGTAAATGGTAAAATAAAAGGTAAGAAATAGTAAGAAGAGAAACAAGAAGCAATGAGAATGGTAGTTCATGTTGTTTACCTATTAATGAAAGCTTGCTTAAGTTCAAGTGAGCTATAAAAACAAATCTTTTGCTCGAATTTCGCTAAGTAGAACTACGTTCCATATATAGACCCAATATTTAGAGATCTCAATCCATCTTTACGTACACACATGAGCTCAATGAAATATTAAGCTAATTAAACTCGTTTTTGGTTTCTGGCAAATAAAAAAAAAAACCCATTTCAAAGATTGTAAACAAGAGGAGGAATAATCGAGACCATTTTTAGTCTAAATGTTCTTATAAAAAAACCGCAAAACTTATCGAACATGGGTTGCTCGTTGTGGAACTCGATCCAAGTGCATGATCGACAGAATATTCAAATAGTCTGAAGTTCAATAGAACTGAAATCCTTCTAAGAACAGAGAATCATAAATAGTGAAACTTCCTGAAAACGATGCTTATTGGTCCAAAGTATCAAATACTGCTCGAATATAGCAAATTCGAACAATTTTCGATAATAATATAGACAAAGTGTTTTCCAACAAAACCGAGAGATCTTTGGGAAAAAAGTAATGTGCCTCATCTATATAATTAGATACAAATATTCGTGTGTTTATTCCTTATAGGTGAAGAGTTGCGCTACATTGTAATATTGTACCATGATCCATGGATTGTAATTATTTCACCATGCTTATTTCACTATACACAAAATCAAACAGCAGCAACAACTAGAATAGCATCTCTCTCTTACTTATGCATAAGCATTCATTCTTTCTGCTTCAAACTCACAAGCCAATGATTTTCCACTCTTGAATTCCGTTTCACTTTTTACACTATTCAAGTTGAAAATGTATTATAAGCTGTACCCATTTTTTAAAAGATGTTAGGTTTGTTACGCATGCATTTCCCCTTTTCTTCCATGCTGTACTTTTACTCAACGATTCTCCTCTCGCACGGAAACCCATTTTTGGCCTCAAAACTTTCAAATTTAGCCTTCATGGAGAACTTTTACTTCAAAAATACTGTGTTTACATGAGTCAAGACAGCAATTCCCACCCAATGTGTATAATAAGACGTTTGATTCGGTCAAGAATATATGTTTGGTAAGCACTTATTAACGATTGGTAATGTGTGCGCTAAATCGTTCTAAAAAAGTTGCTTATAATTTAAAAAGTTTTGTTGAAAATAATCTTCAGCAATTGGTTTCAGAACAACGATTTCTATATGACACAGTCATGCAAGCAATTACAAATCAAAGCAAAGAATTTTGGCTACCATTCAATCAAGGAACAAAATTGTATTAGCAATTGCAACTTCTGGGATTGGGGCAACAGTTATGAATGGAGGTCGAACAGCGCACTAAGATTGCCGTTGAATTTGGATGTTGCACCAAATATTTGCAGGATATTGGGAATGGAAGAATGACAGTCGATAGACATACACAATGTATCACATTGCTTACAAACATTTGTAAGATGACATCAACCAAAGTTGGGGGTTGGACATTTCTTGCCAACGAGATTCCAACTTCATTATGAACCACTCGTAGAAGCTTCATTCCCTATTGCCAAAATTGAGACAGTCGATTTTCGCAAACCTTTTCTGAGGCCAATTTCTCGTTCGTTATATCGTTCGACATTGACATGAAGAGTTGGTATTCCGATGGTGGCAGATCCGTACTATAAGGTGGATGCATAAGGACCTCTTATCCGAACTCACGGAACTTCTGCAGCGTCACAATCGAAGTGTGTTGTCTGGTGTTATTTTGATACAACATAATTCATATCCTATTGGCCTAAGAGGTCCGGTTCTAGGCGATTGCTGCCTTCAAGCGGTCTAGTTGTGCACAGTAGAGGACCAAATTAAGCGTCTGGCCATAAGGGAGCAGCTCATAGTAGATGATTCCCTGCCAATCCCACCAAACACTCAGCAAAACCTTCCTGACCGTCATTCCGGGCTTGACAACCGTTTGAGCCGCTTTGCCATCCTTCATCCACGACCTTTTGCGCTTCAGGTTGTCGTAAGTGAACCTCTTTTCATTCATTCAGCAGCAATTCGAAGATGTTAATTCAGTCCATGAGTTTTTTCGGTGTCAATTTGTGTGGCACCCAAATATCGAGTTTTTTTTCGTGTAGCCAAGCTTCCTTTGAACGGTCATATGACTGATTTGCAGCTGCCGGACGATGGTACGGCTGCTACTATGCTGATCTATCTCGATCACTTGCTTGATTTTATTGGCTTCTTCGACGACAGGTCTTCTGGAGCGTGGTGCATCTAACTTGGAAAGCGCCTATAAAAAATGTTTTGATGGAATAGAGTAAAGCATTGCCATGAGTGCTCTGTTGCATCAAATGGAGCCTACTTGAAGACCATCAAATAAATATAATTTAATAATTTTTGTTTTATTTAAAAAATTCTTGGTATGTTTCTTTGTATACTACTTTATTTTCTTTAAAGAATATTTTAAAGTCACCCACGCTTATATTTGAAGTTTTCTTAAATTTCAGCCACGACATCTTCTCTCATATTTGTTATGCTTACTTTGCTGCCATTTTTCTTTTCTATTTTTCTTTTCTTTTTTTTTTTTTTGGATGCATTAATTTTTGAAAAGTGCAAACGTCGCAGAAAATGCTTTCCTTGGTAAAATGATGAAAAATTTGTGTAGCATGACAAAAGGCGTACAGGGCAGGCAAAAAAATGTCAGCTGCTACAAAAATGTTTCTCAGCTTTTTCTTCAAACTTGTGCTGAAATTTTTTCATAAAAGAAATTTGCTTGAGTTGCAGGCCTGCCTTGAAGTCGTTTAGTTTTTATTTAAGAGCATATTTTGCATAGCTTATATACAAATGTCATCGAACTTATTAAACTAAAAAAAAGAAAATATTCTTCTTTTCTTTTATCTTTGCAGAACTTCATGCAACATCAAAGACTATTCAAGCAACTGTAAGACAACAGAAGAGGTTTGTATTATGCATTTTTTTCAATTTAAATGTTTTCAGAACTGACAGACAGACGGACAGAGCGAGTAAGTAGTCTGTCGTCTGCGTTTTCTTTATGCAATTTTAATTAGTTGTGCAGCTTTGAAATTTATTTATTTCTTTGGAATTGTCAGCGTTTTAAAGCAAAAATATTTTTATATTTTCTAAATGACTCATTAAACGCGCTGTTGTCGACAATGTGTGCGCCTTTGATTTATATGCGTTTCTTGACATCGTCATCATCGTCAGTTTGAGCATCCAACACACATTTTAAATAGTTTGACAGCTGACAGACTTATTAAGACGTAGCTACATCAAATAATAATAGAGTTAACTACATTGTCTGGGATTTTCTTTATCGAATTCGAATTTGCAAGTCAATTACTACGAAGTGTGCAGTGTGAGAACTCAAGGAACGTCATTAACATTGAATAGAAATTAAGTTTTAAATTGTTTTTATCAGTTTTAGCACGAAAATTTTTAGAATTTTTTATAAATATTATTGTCTTACTTAGAAGTTGAGATGTTTGCAGTTTGGGAGATATGCTGGTTGAGATAGTAAATGCTATCTTTTGCAGATACTTTAGCATTCTTTGTGCTCTACCGACTCAAAGCAAATTAAATTTAATTAAAGTTGCAATATATATATTCATTCAATTGCAATAAGTTGTATTCTTCAGCCTTTTAGTATTCTTAGAGCTTTGTATGCTTCATGATGCCTTTAGCTTGAAATTTCCTATAATAAAGTAAAATGAAATACAACTTTTTTCCGCATGAGTTTCAGCATTTTCACGCCTTTAAATCGCATCACACATAAACGAGTTTACAAATTTTTTACTGCATTTTTATACACGCTCAATAATTCATTTATTTGCAAACGGATTACGCATATATGCCGAGCTGCTCTTTAGGCAATAATAAAGAAGTTAAATATTTATGAAATGATTTAAAATTTATGCAGCACAGCCACGCCACAGACAAATAGGAATATAAAATAAATAAAAAATTCGTATTATTCAAAAAGACATAAAACCAAGCAGCAAGACGGCAAGAATTTTTACCTCAAACAAAGCGAAATGTTGAACCAAAAATTAGCACGAAACAAATCTGCATGTAAAAGTTTACGCTTCACTCACTCCAAATGAAAGAAAATTAAATAAAAACATAAAACAAAACCAAAAACAAAACAAAAAAAGTATCTCGCAAATGAAGTAAAGGTGTCAAGCGTTTTATTGACAAGATAAACTTTTGCATGAAAGATTTTTCTGTACTTCAACGACGAAGACGACGCTGACAACAATGTACCATGGCGATGATGATGATGTGGCTGATGTTGATGAAGTCAATGCTTATTGCTTCTTTGTTTCAACAAAAAATATCTCAAAGATTGTTTGCTAGTCGAAGTTCTAGTACTTACTTCCTACATTCATTTCGATTGTATATATCAGCTACTACTACCTGCCGAAGAACAAAACGTGACAGCGCGACAAAATTTCCATTTGACAAATGAGCTACGTGAAAGTTTTACCAAGTCAAACCAAGTCAAAAAAGAAAGAAACTGGAACAAGCGGGAAGAGTAGCCCGTCCAAAAGGTGCCAAAGTGGCGAATATCTGCAACAGCACAAGTTGACAGATGTGTCACCTAGAACCAGATAAAGTACTGAAGAGGAACATACAATAGAAATTAAGTACAGACAAAAGGTAAAACATAGAAATAGAAAAAAAAGTAAGCAAAAGTAATATCTACATTTAAAGCGAGAGCGAGAAAAATCGAAACTAATTAGCACTTATGTAGATCAAAGTCAAATAGAGACAATCAGACAGCATGTGTGAAGGCGGACAGTCAGTCAGGCAGGCAGTCAGTCAGTCAAATAGAACTGACTCTCAAGCTCAGTGACACTTAATTCAGAGTCACTGTCAATAGCAGAGCACATGAACGAACAATAATTTATGTGACATATTTGCACTACAAACATAAATAATGTGAAGTAATATGTAGTAGGGGTATTCACGGCATTTGTGGGGAAAAGCGCTTAAATGATGAGAAAATAAAAAATAATAATTTTTTGAAGAACTAGAAAAACTATTGATTGAAAATGAAGCAAAGCAAGCAATGATGAGTAATATTTAATGCTAGCGAACCAGGCTTGCAATGCTACGTCCTATATCTGACTTCTTTTTATATAGCTGAGACATCGTCAGAATGAAAACTTTATATGAAAAAGTTTAAAGCAATTAAATTGCTTACATTTTGATTAGCACATATGCCATAGGTTTGAGAAGCACTTGCAATGAGAAACAGTTTGAATAGCATTAGTGTTTAACAATTTTTAAGCATAGAAATTTAATTTATGTTGCAACATTAATATCTTTTGACTCTGAAGGTCGATTTTGATGAAATAAACGCTAAATGCTACTCACAACAAAGCTTCTGATCTTTCAATAATTCGATTTTGAATCTAATTTCGTCAACGATACCGATACCAATTGTTTATTGAAACGTGTGAAAAACTTCAATTCAAATTTTTTGTTGCTTTGAGATTTAATTTTGAAAGATTTTACATGAAAAATTTTAATTGGAATTAGGTTTCGTAGGTCGCACGATCATAAGAGCCCTTTTTATGTATTAAGCATATTCCCGATTGTGTGGATTTAAAGCAGTTTGACATAGCATCGAAGAATTCCGACTTCGGAATAATAAAATCCATTGAAAAAATTTATTATTCTGTTTTATACACTTTTTAGTTGATGTTTTCCGGTACTGTATTCTCAGAAGAAAGATGAGTGATCAAATGAGAATATTTTTATTTAATTTTCGGCTTCGTGTCCGAAATTTGTTTGAGATCAAAAATCCTGCTCCTACTAATATTATAAATGCGAAAGTTTATATGGATGTATGGATGTTCCTCTCTTACGGCAATACCGCTTAACCAATTCGTCTGAATTTTGGAAAAGAGATAGATGGGATGATGGAAAAGAACATAGGCTATTTTTCGACAAAATCGGTGGGGGCGTTGCCCCACCCCCCATATAAGCGATATTTAAAATTTGACATATCTTTGCATCCATTTGAGGTACAGAGATGAAATTTGGTATACATATTAAGAGGATGAGGAGAAGTCAACCTGTTAAGTTTGGACAAAATTGGAGGGGGCGTTGCCCCACCACCATATGAGCGATAATCAAAATTTGTCATATCTTTGCATCCATTTAAGATGAAATTTGGAATACATGTTAAGAGGATGAGGAGAAGTCAACCTGTTAAGTTTGGACAAAATCAGAGGGGTCGTTGCCCCACCCCCCATATAAGCGATAATCAAAATTTTTCATATCTTTGCATCCATTTAAGATGAAATTTGGAATACATGTTAAGAGGATGAGGAGAAGTCAACCTGTTTGGACAAAATCAGAGGGGTCGTTGCCCCACCCCCCATATAAGCGATAATCAAAATTTTTCATTTCTTTGCATCCATTTAAGGTACAGAAATGAAATTTGGTATATATGTTAAAAGGATGAGGAGAAATTAACCTGTTAAGTTTGGACAAAATTGGAGGGGGCTTTAACCAAAATTAGAAGAACGGTACACCACCCCCCGTATAGTTTCACAAATGAGGCAAAATAAGAAAAGTAATTACATGTGCTACTTTTTATCGAAAGATCCGCGGACGAAGTCGCGGGTAAAAGCTAGTATTTTACATATGTACTTTAAAATTGAAGAACATTCTAATTGCTTTTGTGATTGTATGGGGCTACCCTTTCTAGTGACTCGATATGGACTATTATATTAGAATTAAAGTTAGATACATCAAAGCATTCCTAGATAACATAAACAAAATTATATTTGAATATTCAGAAAATGATAAAGATTTTTAGGGATAATAGACTTAGATAGAGGTTGGCACGTTCATGAAATACAACCTATTTGAGGAGGAAATAGGGGAGACTAAATTCTCTAAATTTCTCTCTAAATTCTTTTTGTTCATTGGCAGACAGACGGACATGTCTATATTCACTTGATGTTTTGTAGGAGCGGCACCGCTTTTAGTGCGATTTAGACCGTAATAGAATATTTCATTAGGATTAATACAAAATTCAACAAATTCGGCATATCTAGCTGAGTTAACAACAACAACATATTCTTCATTCATACAAAAAGCCTGAAAGTTCGGACCGATTTGTGTGGAGGACTTCTACTAGACTGTTTTTTAACTAAATATAAAATTTTGTAGGGACTTATTAGGTTTTTTTTTAGCAAATTTTACCGATATTAATAAACATTTTTCATACTAAAATTCAGAATGAAGAGTAGGTTTGCATGGTGAATCCCAATCTATCTTAATGAAGGGTAGATAGGGTACATTGAATACAAATGAACTGAAGCATAAAGATATGAATCTAAATATCCACATTTGAAGCCTCTATCATGGTTTCCGAGTTCTCAATTTTCATACGGACAGTCAGCCAGACAGACAGACACCAGTTCTATGGTCAACCGCTATAACTAACATGGCGAAGTGATTGCTCAATTTAAGGCATTCATTGCCATACACTAACTCGAATCTCGCAACGAACAGTAGAGAGGTCGACTTTTGAATGGTTATGGTGTGTTTTAGAGACTTTAGTGATATATCACTAGTGATATATTTTAAAAGCAACACAGTAAAGTTTACTTTTGCATTTTCATTTTAAGAACTTCTCTTTAAAAGTAGTGAATACCCCTAACAACATTTCCATTTTGATGTTACGCACAGTTTTTCTAGTGCATTTAAAGCACACTCGGATATGTTTGGAAGCCTGAAACTGAAACTGTGAGTGAGTACAATGCAAAAGTGGCTGCCAATGCTATATGCGTCGGGTTATACCTCTCACTCACTCGCATTTATTACTGGATACATATGATATATGTTTTTTTTTTTTGTTTGCTGTACTGAGAGTTGATTTGAAATGAACTCCCATTTATGATGTTTCCAGCGTCGTCGTTGTCGGTGCATGTGTCAGCTGCACGGCTAATTAAGGTTAATGAAAATGGCGTTGAATGCAAAATGCGTTTGTTCATGCTACTCCATTGCGGCAACTGGCGACTCTACGAGCTCTCTATATACATTACGCTGCCCATTTGGCCGTAGGTAGCATGTATGACTGACTGACTGGCTGGGTGACTGGTTGAATGAGACTGACGGACTGCTGCTCCAGCTGTGCGTCAACTATTCAAATGACGTACGTCTCTGGCTATGATTAACGAGGACAGCAACCAACAGCCAACAGTAGACCAAAAATGCACAAGACCAGTAGCTGTAGCGGTCGATTAAATGCATTTCGAATTAGTAACATGCAAAGCGCCATTATTTAGTTAGTCTGTGTTTTTTTTCTGTTTATTTTTTTTTATTTGGGCTTTGAGTTTGTATTTGGCGTGTTTGGAAGTACAGTGAAGACATGGTATATGATTACTATTTAAAAATTATATAAAATTTTTAATTTTTCTTTTGCTCATTATTTTTCCCTTACAAAATTTCAAATTAATTTTGCAAAGCATTGTAAAACTTCAAGCATCATTTAAAATTTCAGTCAAGCATCTTCAAAATAATTAAATTCTTATGCAATATAAACAAAATGAAAAATATGAAGAAAAAACTTTTAATTTTGGCAAAAATAGCGTTGAAGAATTTTTAATTTCACTGCAAACTAATTGCAAACAACTAAAAAAAGGACGGATGTGCTGCTTTAGAAGCAGTCTTAGCAGCGGGGACATACATAAAACACCCACGACTACGACTGGTCCGAAAATCCAATAAGAATTTCAATTTGTAAAGCCATTTGTTTGGCATTATCTGCGCAAATTTATTTGTAAAAACAAAAAGTTGCTAGCAACTCTACGACGAACAATTTTATTTTGTATGAACTTAATTGCTTTTGTCGAGCGCCCAATTTTAGCTTCTTTTTTTGTCGTTATGAACTTTTGAACTTTTCAAGGTAAACGTTTTTCTTCTTCTGCTTTGGGTCTTTGCACCTTTTTGATTTTATTTTTAATTCTTACGTATAAAATTCATCAGCTTCAACTCTCCGCATGTATCTCAATTTTTTGTTGTTGTATTTTTGTATCTTTTCAATAAAATCTTTACTACTTGTAGTAGTTGTTGTTGTTGTTATTGTTACTGTTCTTGTATACGCCCAGCAGTAAGCACAAAGAAAAAAAAAATTAATTAGCACGCAAACATAAGAGACCAAAAAGCAAACAGCACCAACGACCAAGCCAAGATACAAAAGCGTATTAAATGCTGAACTTCCAATGCAGACAAAAAACCATGTTTATGAAGAAATCAAAATTTGTTTGCTTAGCTTTTTATGCAAAAAAAAAAAAAAAAACAATATTATTACAAGTTCCGGCTTTATACATTACTTGTATCTAGTATTAAAGCTCGCAGTTGGAAGTATCTATGAAGTTATGTAAATCTGTTTTTTATCTGTTAAATATAAAGTTGGGCTGGTGGGCGTTATTTTTTTTTCCATCTTAAGCAAATTGTTCTTAAAATTAAGTCGTATTAAAATTTAAAAAAAATAATAGCATTGAATTAAGCGTACACGAAGCATGGATTTTAATTGCTTAGCTAAATTAAATTGTTTCATTTGCAACAAATGTTATCGGACCGTCGGGATCAATACTCTTAACTGAAGTATCTGAAAGCTATTATCACCGAATCCGGCTGTCTGTCTAAGCATTGGCAGTGAAGTTCCGATTAACACTTAATAAGCCCCGTCTCCATGAGGCTTGATGTTTTCAATTTAAAAGCATACTTATTCAAAAACTGTTTATTCCATATTTTGACAAAATACTGGGATTCTAAAAAACCAGTATATGCCCTCAAGTTGAATGTTTAAACCCACAAGTTCACAATTTCATAGCACGATTATGAAAAAACTAAATTTTGTTTTTGAAACAAAATACTGTGATTCTAGAAAACCAGTATTTTCCCTCAAGTTGAGCGTTTGAAACCACAAGTTTACAATTTAAAAGCATACTTATTTAAAAACTGTTTATTCTATATTTGGACAAAATAGTGGGATTCTAGAAAACCAGTATTTTCCCTTAAGTTTAATATTTGAAATCACCAGTTTACATTTTTCGTTTTTAAGCTTCTCTTAAAATTCTCTCATAATAGTGTGACTCAAATAGTCCTAATGGAAGGTCCATTAGTTGGAGTACTTACAACTCCTCAAGAAGATGTGGAAACAAATATGTATGTAGAATCAATCATGACACTTTTTCAAGTGGCATTTATTAAAGTTCCATCAATAATATATATTGAAAATTTTAAGCGTTGACCTTAGGAAGTATTTCTGAGAGTTGCTTGCTTCCGTACTCATAGTAGGGTCGTTCTATTCCCGTGCACCACTGTGTGAGATGCTCTTTGAATCGAACGAGCTACCATGTATGGCGTATAGCAAGGAACAAACTGGCAGTCATGGGATACGGGGCTGTTTTTAAGGTGAATGGGTGAAGTTTATCATTCAAGCTGCAGACGATTCACAAAATGTTGTATCAGGATAGAGTATCGCAATGTGATTATAGATTTCTGAACGCCTCTCCGCATGTCGCATTAAAATCATCTAAATGAAGAGATAACCTTAAATGGTGGGATAACCTTCTAATCCCAACACAAAACATAAGTTTTCGTTGTTGAAAACAGTTCAACTTTGTCGCCGTTCATGAGGCGCTTCAAAAAACGTTTAGTTTTGGTAGCGCATGAGATGAATATTGGTATTATAATGGCATCGTATATCATAAATCGTGGATGGTCAAATAATAACGTTTAAATGGCTTCGCAATGGCATACGTGGTCGAACTTTAGTAACTTCCACTTTTAGGTGAATCTGGTCGTTGAAAAAGAGGCTTAGTTGTCAAAAAGAAATACATATTTTGCAGATTCGTATACAGTTTGAGAAGCTCTTTGACATGGTGAAAGCCATAGCTGTTACACGTATGTCCCCTTTTCATTTGATAGACCAGATCACATTTAAAATCCGAATAGAGCATCCAAATCCAATTTTTTAATGTAAACATACGTGTGACGTAATGGAAATGGATCATGACTCTTCCAACTTACTGAAGACTAACTGTCCTGACTGAATCAATCATTACTAAATTATCACCACACAGCCGACAGCGCTAATGTTAGAGAGCTGATTTTTAGATAGAAGTTCCATATTCTTATAAAAAATAAAGTTTTGATTAAATCATCCCGAAGCGAAAAAGGGTAATTATGTGCAAAATAACTCAAAAGAAATAATTAGCAATTTTAGAAAATTTTAGTTCCATGTCATAATAAGTGGGTTGAACTAAGCATGAATGCAACATAAATGAATGAATGCGAAACATTCGTATAATGAACTTCGAATGATTGAATGATTCGGATAAACATGCATAGCGCATTGAATTAAATTCATTCAAAGTTTATGTTTTTTCATTAAATAAAATGAATTTCAATATATTCAAATGTAATGCATTCACGGTTAGATAGTGAATGAGTGAATAGCTGGCCTCTATTATGTATCTTGCGACTAAAGTATCTCAAGAAATAATATACCTTAGCTATAGACATTTCTTATGTACCAAAATACTTGCGCATATACACGAATATTTCACTATTACTTCATATATTTATTTTCGAATGTAATCTAAAGGCGCAAAATATAAAAACCAAAGAAAAATTCAACATCAAAAGATTAAGAATTAGCTGCCAAAACTATTCAAAAGAAAAAAAAAACACAATAAATCTCAACTGAGTGCAGACAAATATTTCTTAATGCTTTAGATATGCTTAGCAGCAAGCAAAGTATTTCAATAGAATGCAAGGAAATTTTTCTTGAAATAAAATAAATATAAATTGAGATAGAATGATCTTGAAGTATCCAACGAATTACTATTTACATGAACAAATATTTTAATATATAAATTTAACTTATTTTTATTATTAAAGAATTATAGATACACAGCTCTTCATTTAGTAAAACAGCACAAGCTGCTCGATAACTGCTCATTAAGCAGTTGTAGCTGATATCCGAGCAATCTCGAGAAGCCAGAAAAAGTGTCACATATATCTAAAAAGAAATTGAATATTATCATAAATCTACATCATAGTTTCATTAGATTTTTTCTACGTTCATGCCTCCGCACACACACAGTACAATCTATCATTTGAGCCGCTACATATTTGGCTTAAGTGGCCTTTTGCGTGTGTATCTAAGTATCTATCGGCAACGAAGTATCTATGCATCTTTTCACGCTGCTATTACGAACGCAATGCATATATTTTTTTCCAGCACTGCAGTTTTTTGTATCTTTTTTTTTTTTTTTTTTTTGCGCTACACATGCTTATCGTGCGACTACACCATACCTGATGATGATCACTTGCCACTTGCTGTTGCATATAGTATGAGCAGAGCATACTGGTTGCTAGTTGAGTTCTGCCGTTTTAGACTTTGGGTGTTGCTTACTGAATAGTTCTCATACATGTTTTTTATTTTTATTATTTTATTTTTTTTTTAGTAGTTCCTCAACTTGTCTGGGGCACATCTCTCTGCTGTAAAACGCCTCTTTGCTGTTTTTAAATCAAAATATTCTTGCTTAAAGTAAAGTGCAGTGCAACTCTTCCTGTTTTAGACTCCTTTTCGCTGTTGGGATGATGCTTTTTATTTACCTTTTTTAGCCTTTTTTTTTATTTTAATAGCTTCAAAGTGTCATTGTCGACTTACTTAAATTTCAATAAACTTACTCGTTTACTTGTGCTGTGTCGCTGTTTGGGCTTTTATGCCATGAAAATTTTCACAATTTGTGCAGATTTATTTTTATTTATCTTAAGTGCCAAACAGGAAGTATTAGTTTCTAGAAGGAGCACTTTTTATATAACTTGAATTGAGTGCTGTTCAAATTAATTAAGAGTTGCTAAGAATCGTCAAAGTTTTATATCTTTTCTTCAGCAAATATCATATTCCAGCATCTATTTTATATGATCGATCATGTGAAGATTTCTAGCAATATATCGTTTGTAAAAATATGGGCGTTGCCCTTACACTCATTAGTCATTTAAAGCTTACAACGCTTATTATTGTAAAAATTTATTTTATTTTAGCTCTTCTTTAATTAAACACAATTTATCATCATTAGTCATAAACAGCAAAAGCCTAGGTTAACAAAAAAAAAAAAAATATGTTGGTATGCACAGAACATGCTACACATATTGAAATACCTCAACTATTTACGTAGTGTATGACGTTGTCATTAACAACGGACGACGCGACGCTGTACATATAAAAAGGCCGAATGCCAAAAATAAACTTCAAGAAGCAGCAGTAAAAACGGCAACGGCTACTAAAACTAAGCAATGATCATTAAAAATAAATAAAATAAAATAAAAATCATTAGCAAAACATTAAATAAAAAAAAAATAACGCATGCACGCACGCAACTTACTCGCCGCGCCTCGCCGTGGCAACTTATGCGCATGCGCCAATGCTCCAAAGCCAAAGCGAAGGCTGCGCGCACGCGTACAAGTTCAACTTGGATGATCAACAGCGAAAATAAAATAAATAAAAATAAAAACCTATACACAAGCGCCATAAATAGTTTTGTAGCTAAATATGAAAGAAATACACAGACAAACATAAGTCGAGATTAATTGCAACAAACAAAAATAAAAACAACAACGAAGTCGATGGCGCATGTTGTGGTTGCAACAAAAATAGTTGCAGCAAAAAAAAAAAATACAACAACTAGAAATAAAATCAATCTGTATATATAGTAAAGATCTCTAAAAATATTATACATATTAATATCAAGCTGAACAATTTAATACCCTACACATGAGTAGGGGAGTTGCTTTGTATTATGCAGAGAGAAAGAAGTTTGAACAAATGCATAGGTTCCATAAAACTAGTACAAATTATTTAAACATTTTAGCTGGCACGAAAGCATTTTTTACATAATGAATAGCTACGGCAGCAAGTGTTTCGGGTGTCTTCATAAAGTCCTCATTAAACTGGGTGGGACATTGTAAATTTGATTGGTTCTCATGAAAATCGATCTTTGTATCAAAAGTTTTGTTGTTAGTTCTCCATTTTGATAAGAGATCTTGAGACATCCCCAAGAAAATTTCGAAGTTTTTTATTAAAAATGTCTTTTCCGATAATATTCATCTGTATATATATATGATTACCATTGGAACAATTGCATATTTTCCTATCCACCAAGTCATAATAAGAAATCTTAAAACTTCTGAAAGATTCTTGTTGGAAAGTTTTTTGTTATTAATTTCTGGAAAAGTTTCGTCTGGTTGACCATAAAGGAATATCACACTAAAATGATCAAAATTTATTATACCAATTATTATCAGCATAAAATAGTTTTATATGCAGTTCTCCACCATAATATAAAATCTAGAGACTACCTTTTAAAATGTAGAAAGTTTTTTATAGAAAATTTCTGATTGAAGATTTTCATACTGGATGACTATAGACGTTTTCGCACTTCAACCAACATGACTTCAAATCTATACCAAAAGAAGTCAATAACATCTTAAGTTCTCCATCATAATAAGAAATTTTAAGATCACAATTTGAAATTTTGAAAGAGGACTTCAAATTCCTACCAAGAAATGTCAGAACTTTCGTGAGACCGTTTTGTCTATAACTCTGCTTCAATTCACCAGAGCCAGAAATGGAAAATGGAAACATTTTTATTGAAAATTTGTGCTGAAGAAGTTTTTGATAGAGTCACAATAAGGACTTCGCACTGAAACGATAGGAACTCATCATCTCGATCACGGTTAGTCAGAACAGTGTAAAAAATTAAGTTCTCCATTACTATTCTCCATTGAAAAGTATTTTATTGAAAATTTATTACACATGTTAGGAGAAGTTTCTTTCTGGGTGACAATAAGATTTATGGCATTGGAACGATTGTGTCTGATCATCTGCTCCAAGTGAATGTCAACAACAGCAGTTCTCCAACATAATAAGATATTTAGAGACTTCCGAATTAATGTTGGAAAAATTCTTGCCGAATTTTTCAAGAAAAGTTTCATATTGGGTGATAATAGGATTTTCACACTTCGATGATTATAACTTGAAGTCCCAATCAAGTTAAGTCAGGAGCATCGTAAACTGAAAACTGTTTTATAGGAAAATTCGTAATGAAGAAGTTTCTTTTAAGGTCACAAAGGGAAGTTCGCACTGGACCGGGTAGTCAGAACAGTTTTGCATTTAGTTCTCTATTATAATAAGATTTCTTGAACGTTCCATATAAATTCTGGAAAGTATCTTACAAATTTTTGCTTGGAGAAGTTTCTTTCTGGGTGACAAAAAAATTTTTTCCTATTAAATTTTTTTTGATGAGAAGTTTTTTTCTGACATTGATAAAGATTGAATGTTGTATAAAATCTTCTTCTCCAATTTCTCTCATACCTACCACGTGTCGAACCAACAGGAAATTAAACGACAGATAGTAAATTTTTATGTTTGAAGAGAAGTCCCAACATTAGAGAAGTCTCCATTAGTCACGATCCCTTGCTATATTAGTTGGAGGTACCGAAAATAAGCCCTGTAGTCGCTCATAATATACATATCTAGCCGAAACTTTATGCTTTGCCAGTGAAGTCCTAAATCTAAAGTATAAATATTTCTATTCACATTTCGGCCATTTGCCAAAAATTGAGCCCAAAATGTTTTGCTCATAATTCGTGTAGTAAATGCTTGAGAGTATGGGCAAATTTTCTTATAAAGTGTGTCTCTCTAAAATAAATGGTTACCGAAATATAGCAGCATTTGCAAAAATTTTAGATATGTTTAGCACACGAAAATATGAAACCCTTACAACGCAGTAAGCTCGAATAACATTTCAGGAAAAAATTTCTTTAAATATTTTTAATATACCTTCAATGATTCCAGGGATGATGTCTTTTTCCACACCATGCCAAACTCACCATTAAACTGTTACAAGCGAATTTCACACATTTTGTGTAGGATATCTAAAAAAAAAAAAAGCAACTCTAAATACAAAAAAACAATCTTGATGAAAACCAAGCACTGGAACAGCTTGAGCGGCGTCGTTGACTGCGTGAAAGATAAGAAAGCCGAACGCGCATGCGCAGACGGCGCAGACTACACAGACGCCATGGGGCATAGCTGCTGCTGCCGCTGCTGCTACTTCTGCTAATTGCGCATGAGTAAAAGAGTTAGCTAGCATGCGCAAGCAAGTAAGGTTAAAGCGAGTAACTAGCTAACATTGAAGAATTATTACTAGGAAGCAGTTTGGCGGTCAAGCAACGAGCACAAACTTTGCATTCATAACTGGTACGAGTAGCCCAGCCTAGACGACGTATGTGCCTGCATTTTGGGGCGTTGTATGGCGCTGCAAAGCTACCTTCCTCCCGCTCTCTTTACGCTTCATCGATGTTAGACTTTGTTGCAACTTAAACGCTTGATGGATTCGTTGTAAAAATACAAATGACTGCTGGACTTTGTGGTTTTTCTCATATTGTGGTCTTCTTCTTCTGTGTGCATCTTTTGTCTAGTACAAAGGTTTGACATTGTCGTCACTAGTACACGCCCCACCACCGCCACCAACATCTCTAACTACTTCAGCAGTCTATTTGTTTGACAACGGCGTTGGCGTCGGCGCCATAATGACAGTTCGGAGTTTGACTTCTTTTCTTTGTATTTCTCTTCACCATGGCCATTGCAACTTTGTTGCTGTATAAAGTTCTTTCAAACTGACATTTATTACTGGAATTTAGTGTCTTTAAATTGGTTTTTAATAGAGAGTTTAGAGCGTTCTCATGTAACTACGAGTATTATACAATAATATGTGTTTGACTTGCATGCTAGATAAGGCTGAGTGCTTTTCTGTGAATATTGTTGTTATTTATAGAAGCGTCTTAAGTGAAGAACATTTTGCACAGTTGCAGACAGTTTAGAGTTCTCTGAATTGTACAATGAAGTTCTTTTGTTTGGCTGTGTCATTGGAAGCAGTTTTAGTGCTTAATGAGGTGGAAATAAGCTATGCACTATTGTATTGCGGTATGTAGTTATGAAAGCCTTAGGTACATAGCACGCTTTTAATTGTTAAAGGTTTGAACTTGTTATTGGTTTCAACCCACTACATATCAGTCTTCTCGTTTGAAATAAATGTAATATAGGAAGCTCTCAAACTCTGCTCAAATAAAACTGACAAACACGCCATATGATCCGACTAATTTTTGGTCCTCCATTTCATACATCATCAGAACATTAATAAGCCATAATTTCCCAAAAAAAAAAAAAAAAATGATATGTATTCCGAGCCATTTGGGGATTAAAGTGAAAAGAAAGGCAGACTCCTCAGCCATCACGTTCACCAAACACCCCCCCCCCCTCTCCATATATACAACACTCAAAAAAAAAAGACCTCCATCACAGTCATAAAGCATTATTCAAACAGTTTAAACAATTGCTCGCTGTCAATTAGAAAGTGTTGGGGAAATGGGGAGGGGGTTGTTTTATTGCCCCCCATGAGGGAGATCAAGCGGGTAACACCTTTTAAGCCTTCTAGTAGTCCAGCTGCTATCAAGTAAGTTGATGGAAAGGTTGTTGGTGTGCATGTTGGACCGATTTAGGTATTAGCTGATAACTTCCTGGTAAACCTAGGGCACCCCGAGTTCATCGTAGATCATGCTGTTGGTATGAAGAGGTGCACATTAGAGATAATTCTGAGAACCATGTTTGGAAATGTTTGAATAATAGAGCAGTTGCTCCCGCTGTCAGTGCCCCAGACCGGGATTCTGTGGGTTTTATTGACGCTTTGTATACTAGGAGGTTGCTCCTCAGCCTAAGAGTTGAGCTTCGACCGATCAGCCATAAATGCTTTTGAAGACATCAATTTAGTTGAGTCATTTTGGTGAGCAGATAAGGACGCCATGTTCTCATTCTATCCAGCTCGATTCCCTGATACTTGGCTGTAGTGCTCCGTGGAGATAAACTTGGGGGCAGTCTCCTCTTCTCAGCGAGAAAAAACCTTTGAGTCAACTACTTGGCGGTCACCACAATGTTCCACCTCTTATGCTAAGTATTGGTGGTAACGAGCTACCTTTAAAGGCTGGCTGAAACCACGTGGAGAGACGTCGTATGCCAGGAAAGCCGTGTCGTTGGCATAGGTAGCGGCCAGCAGCTAATCTTCCTCGATGTTCGGCATGTCAGCTGTCCTTTATACGGACGTGTCCAAATACACTTCCCTGTGGAACTTCGGCTCTGACTTCTTTTATTTCTGTGAGTTGTCTTTAGCTTGAGAAGCAGACCAGCATGCCACACCCTGACGACAGCTGGCTTTAAGTCCAGAAAGACGGCTGAACATTATTTTTTCTACTCAAATGCCTCCAGTATCCTCTCGACTAGTAATGGTATTGTTCAGGCTTGCCATGGCATACTCTGAAGCCAAACTGATGAGCTGGGATTGAAGTAGCTTCTTCTAGTATTGATCGGCCTACACTCAGTAGTCGAAAGACGATATCAGGTGAGATTGGCCGCAGGCTTCGCAGGATTGCGAATGAGCATTATTTTGGCACATTTCTACTAAGAAAATGGCCGAGCTGGAAGCGTTTATTGAAGATTACCTAAATCCCATTCGGAGTCAAGGTTCAAGAACATCAATACTGTCGTACCCAGCTAACTTGGATGCGTTTAGTTTGCCAATTTTACAGTTCAGTCCATTCGACTCAACTGCAGGAATAGATTGTACCATTTGGGAGAACACGTCTAGAAAGTTTGGAGATTTCTCTGTCCCGAGTTCTGAGCTTCTTTCATATGGTGAGAATGGTTCGTATAGGTGGTCGGCGAAAGCTGTAGTTCTTTTTACATCCGATTGGTTCCAGATTTCAGTGACATCCTTCATAGGTTCTTTCTTCTTTATAAGCCTTGGTTTTAGTGTGCTGGAGGTCGCCAGGCTCAACGTCTTCGTGGAACTGGTACAGAGACTGCTTGCACCATATGCCGTGCTACTTTACAGTAATTATTACCTGTTCAGGCACGGTGGGCAAAGAGGGCCACTGAATGCCTATTTGTGTTGCTACTCTCGGCTATATATAATTTTTTACAGTGTACCAAAAACATTCAATGAAGCGTTGAGGTCTTGCCTGCCTCTATATCGCGCACGTACTGGAACTTATTCTCGTTTTCTCTTGCTTCATATACATCTTCTGAGAGTGAAATGGCCTGCAAAACCCACCAGCTATGGTCATCTCTAATCTACACCAACACTTATGGTCTTGTCAGTCAATATTCATTGTAGGTGTCTAACCGAATTGTTAAAAGCTTATAAATAAATCATACTCAATTGAGGGAGAATTAAAGACGTCATCGGTTGCTAGCATCAATACCAGACTCATTGGAGCTATCTAAATTTTGTCGAACTGAGAAATAAACGCAGACTGTCTCCAATGTTGCTCTTAAACAGTTCCATTTTTAATGAGCTTCTTCCATATCTATTCAAGCTTCATACAGTGAAGAAGTTTTCCATAAGCATCCCATATTGACCAAACCAAATCGTTTGCTGATTGTATTTAATTCACCAAATCTTACATCACACAACACATCATACGCATACCAAAGAACGAAGTTCACGCATTTATGTTTAATTGCTTGTGCTACGCAAGAAAAATTAAAAAAAAAAAAAAAAAACCAAAAACTATTTCTGTAGAAGCAATTAACAATTTGCTACGCCTGACCTTGGTCAAAATCACATAACATGGCTTATAAGCTTCCTCAAACAGAAAACTCGAGAAAGCAATTCAAGCTCAATGCCGTCATATAAGCGCGTTTCAACTCGACAAACTTAAGTAATAAGCGCGTCTCTAATTACAACACCAACTCTAACAGATGATTTTCAAGTTAGGCCCACTTTTTTTTATTTAATTTAGCTACACAGTATACAAATCTTCTTTCGGTTAGTCTGTCTGTCTGTCTGACTGTCGCTCATTACACACCATAAAGAGCCATGAAATTATTATACAAGATCTTTCTTTTGTTTTTCCGGTGTATTAAATGAAGACATTTATTTAACGCCTACTTTTCGCGCACTCGGCGCGAGAACAAAGGCTTAAGTCAAAACGCCAGCCAGCCAGCCAGCCAGCCTTCCAGTTAGTCAGTTAGTTAGCAGAGAGCAGTTGAAGTCTGCAAAAGTTAGACAGTAGGCAGACTTGTATGCTCGTTCCATGCGCATATAACTAATCTGTCATCTTATCCGAATGTGAGCATCTTTCTTTTTTTTTTTTTCTTCATTCATACGAAGACTTCTTTTGTGCGCAAGCTTCGAATTGCACTTGGAGTAGTGTTCGTTTCATGGTCGTTTATAGCTTTTGATGTTGTTATTAAAGCTGCTGATCTATAGAAATTTTTTGTTGGTGTAGTATGGTGCAACATTGAAATGGAAACTTCTTTTACCGTTCGTTGAAACTTTATACTCAACTGTACTTAAAGCAATTACAATTAGAATTAAGTCGTTGCCATAAATTGACATGAATGCTTAGAGTCGACGAACAAGTTTTTGCATATACATATGTGGTTGGTTGTTTGGTGGTAATAACAATCTACACCAGTGAAATAGCAGGAAATGTAAGTCGAAACTTCTTTGGAAAAATCTATGCAAGTGGAGCGATTGATATCTTGAGCATTGTCTATGCGGTATATTATTAAGTTGACCATATAATATTTGTTTAGCTTTTAATTTTGCATGCGAAGTTTTTCAATTTGAATATAATTTTCCAAAGAAGTAATTTCGAATTATATTGTATACTAATCAAATGAGAAATAATCACTGTCTCCGAAGAGCGCACATTACTTTGGAGACAGTGATTATTTCTCATTTCTCTTCGACTGGTGAATTGTGTAGAGAAGAGTGTATTAGTAATCTGCTTCAGAAATTTCCATCCGGTCTTAGCCATGAAGATCGTCTATAAATTGATTAAAGCTATGCATTATCGTTCTTTAACGATTGTTTCTTGCCTTTATCTAGAGGACTAACCATACATCACTCTGGTATTCTTAAACTTATGCACGGCATCAAGAAACTGTATTAGAATAGAAGGCGGACTAGCATTCCATGCTAATGAATCATCAACGATCCAAAGGTTTAGTGATGATTTACTTGTCTTCGGACCCAACACCAAGATCTCAATTGCTATGGCTGATTGGCATACACTTTTTAATTCGAGTTTCATGCCAACAAAGTCTGAGCCCGACACTTTGTAGAGGTAGAAATAGGCTAATGAAACAATTTTTTCGTACAGCCAAGCGTAAATGAAATCACTTTACATCCTGGCATTGCTCCATTAGCTTATTTATGTAAGTAGTTTAACAATACTCTTCAGAAAGTTTCAATGGACTGTAAGATCATGATTGGTTAGTTTTCTGCTCATAGACGGTTTAAAGGTATTGAAAATAGGAAGATGCTGGGCCGAACAGATTCTAAGACCTTCGGAACATTTCTGCAGCTTTAGTTGAAGAACTACCAAATATATTTTGGAATGTTTCTTCAGAAAACTTTGGAAGACTTAGCAATTGATGCAGCCACAATATTGCAGAAAACAATGTACTTCTTTGCAAGATGTGGAATCCTAATGCTGCTTACGGTCTACCTGACTGATTTTCTGTATAAGGTTCCAACCTGAAGAAGACGAAACGAAATATTTATTTTCTCTGTGATTTTCCGGTTCTAGCCAGAGTCTGTGGGAAACAGCTAAGCTTCTTTACAAAGGTTGTCAATTGCAGAAATAATCTGTCAAGGCATATTCTCCGTCAGAGAAGCTGAGAAAATTCTGAATCAACCTAACCTGATAATGTGCTAGGGCACAAATTATAATTAAGTCGCAATGTCCGCTTCTTCTTTCTCCCTACTCTAGCTCCAAGGGGAAGATACTGGTTGTTCGATACTGGTTTCGTTGGGTTCACTATACGGTTGCTTTCTTCGGAGTACTCTTCATAGTACTCTTAACGCTGTATGAAGTCTATTTTGAAGAGGTTTTTTATAATAAGTGAAAATATTGATCAACGTAATTTTTGTTAAATTTTGTGTTGCGAACGAAATTTCGTATGCCGAAACATTGATAATGTTGCAAAAGGCTGTCAAAACTTATTAATAAGGTATAAGCGTTCAAGAATGGTCAGAAAACATTCGAAAGAAAGAAAATCGTTCCAGAAAGTATTCATGTGAGCTTGAGAAATATCGGTCATGTATTGGAGATATCACGTGGAAATGTATGTACGATTATGCGCAAAAATTTTGGTATGCCACGCATTGCTGCAAAACATGTCCCGAAATAGCGGAATCGAGCCAATTTGGAACCTACCGATTATGACACACTTACGAACCAAAATCATGCAAATGGGGGCCGAAAGGCGTACCAAAGCCAAAACTTCTACGCCTAATTTGATCAAAAGTGAAGGTGATGCTTTTTGTTTTCTTCGATATTTGTGGTGTGGTGTACTTTGAATACGTTTCACGTAGCTAAACAGTCAATAAAGAGTATTACGATGGTGTTATGAAGCGTCTGCGAGAGATTATCCGTCGAAAACGTCCGCATTTGTGGGCCAACAATTCATTGAATCTTCATCATAATAATACGCCATCTCACAGAGTCATCATGGAGAACGAATTTTTGACCAAACACTCAACAAATAACATCGTACAAGCAATATATTCACTAAATATGGCTCCCTCTTCTCAAGACTAAAAATGCTGCTTCAGGAATCGATTGAAGCTATCAAGAAACATTTCGCTCGAAAGTTGAAGGCTATTCCGGAAAGTGTTTTGATGAATGGAAGAAGCGTTGATTGCTCTCTCATGTGTTTATACTATACACTAATGAGAAATAATTACACACAATGTGTTCGTGTTCATAACGTGTACATATGGTGAGAGCATAAGCAAAGAGAGTGAGAGCATAAGTAGCTGATTTAAGCTTTTCAAAAGATGCCACATAAGAAGCCATTCCACATATTTTGTCTAAATATTAGTTCAATGAATATTGCTTAGACTATATTTCATTAAAATAAAAAAATGTTCCGTTTTATAATTTCTCTTTAAGTTTCTGTAGCACTTAAATATATCTGCATCGTCTTTAAAGAAGAAAAACTTGACCATTTTAAAGTGTGCACTAAATGTTTACTTCAGAACACTATCAAACTAGAAGTGCCAGCGTTGATAAGTCGTTTGCAACATTGTCATCATCATTATGTTCCTTGTACTGGCCATCATCATCATCATCGTCACCACAAGAACATTGCAGCGGGTGTTGTTATTTAATAAAACTTTTAATAGGAGTTACAAGAAGAAAAAAAAACAGATACAAGCAGAACAAGCGAGCGCGTGCAACCATAAAACTCGAAACGAGCTACATAAGAAGCAGTGAAGATTGCAATGTATATTACTTTTTCCTATAGAAGCATATATAAAGAAGATAGTTATCACCAACAGCGTTATGGCGTGTTAGCACACCAGGGAGGCACACAGCATGTTAAGATATCACGTTGCAATGCGACAGCGAGATACACACTGATACTAAACATTTTTAAATAAAAAAGAGAGAGAAAAGAATCTGCGTCATACAGTAGGTTGGCATAGTTGTCCGTCCGTCTGTCTGTCTGTCTGTCATACATTCAAATTATATCACCGCACAACGCTATCAGCAAAATATGCTAGTTGCAACAAGTCATGTCATTCATTCATGGTCGTCGTACTCGATGCGGCTGCTGCTGCTGCTGGTTGCTACTGAACTATGATAAGCGTCTGTGGTTAGCTGCGATTGCCACCAACCAGTAGTAACCGAAGCAGCAGCAGTTGCAACAATCTAACACACTTCATGCCGCATGCAATACAGTAGCCAGCTACATTATAAATATACAGATTCAGTATGCTTTAGTTGTGTATGCAAGACTTTGAAATACACTGCTAAGTTTGTGTTATACTTGGATGAAACCTAAAATCAAAATTTTGATACTTCTAACTTTTATTGCCTTCAAGTTCCTGTTGTACAAATTGACTAACAGACAGACACATCTATATCAAGTCGTATTTTGTTGCACAATAATGCCTTTTCCTGCCTGTTATATAAATTTTCATAAATTTCAAATACCCTTTAATTTCTATGTTCTACAGTGTACAAACAACCCACAATGTCATCGTCAGCTGCAGCAAACACAGCAACAAAACCACTGACAACGCGTAAAGTCCTAATCAAACGCTGCTGTAGCTGATAGCTGATATCCTTTGAACATTTTCTTGCAATTGCCATTACAACGCGTACAAAAGTATTTCCATAATATTTATTGAAAATATGTTTTTGTTCTCCGTTTCGGTGTCGGAAATATTGCGCAGATACATTTTATAATATCAAACAGCTGTCGCTTGCAGTGCAGCAGTCAATTGGAGCATTTGAAGGTTGATGATGCTTGCAAATATCCTCCATAAAATGCTGCTCTATGCTGATTTGAAGTTTGTGTTTGTGGAAATGTATTTCATTGTGTTTGTGGGGAAGCAGTTTGACGTGTTTGTAGGATTATATGAAAATGCATTCCATTTGAAATATAAAGTTTCTGACAGCATTTATGCAGCTAAAAAGTGTTGCTTATTGTGATTTTTGACTGCATTTCAACATTTGTGATTTGTTGCAAGAAAAATGTACAATAAAATGAAATATCAGCGTTTTTTATTTGTTTAAAATTGTGCAATTATTTTAAAAAGTCACTTATGTAAAATGTATAACCTGCGAAATTCGCGTAGTAAAGGGCTCAAGTCTTAGCTGTTTCACATTAATTTATATTAAATTCATTATGGAATTAAGTAATATGCTTACCAACTCCTTCTTATATAATTTTAAAATACTTTATATAATGTGTTAAAACTAGTTGTGTACTATAAGCGGTTTTAAGTTTTAAATACATTTTAATACATATCACATGTGATGAAACTCTTTAAATTATGTTTTTCTGCATTATAGGCAGAATAGCCATGTATTACCTATAAGAAGGTCATGCAGTCAATGGCAAGCTTTCGTTAATCCGACTGGTCAACGAATGTCGAGTTCATACGGAGGCTTTTGAAACCATTGACAATAGGTTTGCAAGTCTTGGGGGTATTTTATTTCGTTTATTTGAATTTATATTCTTTTTTTTTAATTTAATTTCATTTTATTTAGGCAGTTGTTTCCGTTTGACACTCTACGTCCTTAAACTCATTCCATAAAGTCTATGAAACGAGCTTGTGATAGGTTTGCCATAATGAAAGAATCGTTTCCTGAAAAAAGAAGTTTTTTCTTAGTTTAGCGCAGTCACATAGGAGATATTGAATACTTACCATCTCCTTCTTCATCATCCCAGCTACGACCAAAGACATAATTGGTGGGAATCTGCATTCGTTGGATCGTTTGGGCAATGTCACGAAGACTCTTTAGAGTTCCCGCCAACATTCTGATAGAACACTTGTTAATGTATAGAAGCACATATATCCGCTTCGAATTATGTGTCCGGCTTGAAGTGATTTTGAGATATGACAGAGATGCATGCTGTCTACTTGTAAGTTGTCCAAATTAATTCTGAGAGCATCTACCGGAAATATCTGCCTCCAGAAGAGTCGCTGGCAGTACTGTTCAACTGCTGGCCCACTCGTCTGTCATATCATTACCTGGTACGATGGAAAGGCCAGGAACACAGATGAATTCGCTTGGGTGAGGTTTGACTTGGTTTACTGGTGACAGAAGTGGAAGAAGGAAAGGTACGGCCACTCCGATCCAGTATTTCTCCACCAGATTTTGCATGATTGCTTTAGTTCCTGCCCACAGGCTATTTAAAGGTATTTAAATTGCGGAAGAGCTGGGTAGAACTGATTTTAAGACCTTCGTACTACGACTAGAACATTTCTGCAGCTTTAATTGGAGGAGGGTCAAAACTATTATTGAGAAATTCTCTCTTTGACTACGGCAAGTTCAGAAAATATTGTGATCAATATATCCAATGAATAACTCAAAATTCTGTTAGATGGATATAAGAAAAGTTCAAGGGCTACCTGGCAGATCATCATCGACTTTGATATAAAAAGGGATTCTTGTAGAAAAATAGATGCTATCCTAAAAAAAATGAAACAAAGTATTTATATTCTTTGCGATTTTCTGTTTCTTGCCAGACTTAATTTGTTTGGTCGCCTGGTTAGAGCCGAGCAGTGTTCGTAATTTAAAAAATATAAATTTTTAAAGAAAATTAAAATAACAGAATGGTGGAATAGTAACAAATTTTTAACAGAGTTTAAGGAGGAATCAATTAAGAGAAAGGTGGAGAATTTCTTGTAGATAGAACAAAGAGCTTGAAGGGAGTTATTGAGGGCGTAATTTATCCCAAGTACGACTTCGAAAACCCAAGATAATGAACTGATTTTGAAGCAAGTCAATACGGTTTTGGTGAATTCTAAAATCCAAATTCTAGAATTGGCCGAACAAGCGAAGAATATAGGAGTTCAATGGTAATACGTTGCTTGACATTCCTTTCAGGGTGTTAATTAATTTAGCCGAATCCCAGACTGGAACACGCTACACAACACTGGTATGTGGTATAAAAACTACATTGCTCTCATCCGTCTTCGATCCCATCATCAGTATGGATTAAATTCTTCTTCTGCCTTCTGGGAGTTTCTTGCCATTCTTTTAGTCTTCCCTTAGGATATATTAAAATATATATTAAATCGGATCATATTAATTCGAAATATAGGCGGTTTGAAAGTATACACCTCCAAATGGTTTTGGCTCTTTTAGTGAGGCCGTCTCAAACTGTTTTATTTATTCTAGGCACTGAGAAGACTTCAATGTTCAAGAAAATTGATCCATTCGTTCAAATATTTTCTAATTGGCGAAATTTTTTTGGAAAAGCTCAGATTGCAATTGGCTACTGTGGCCAATAGGCTGAAAATTTTGATGTGTCGTTAGTATACATCTTTCAAAAATGAGACCAAAATTTTAAATTTTGAGGTTAGGCCATTTTTTTTATTTGGGGTGAATAGTCGATGAGCTGATATTTCATATAGACATTAGATTCCATATAGACATCAGGAATTTAGAAACAATTTTTAGGCCCTGTACCGAAGGTACAAGAGCCTATTGGTTTTGTGCAAATGTATGTAACAGGTAGAAATAATGGTCGGAGACCTCCCAAAAATAACCCCCATTACAGTCTGGAGTGATAGAGGAGTCGATATAGTCATGTCCGTCTGTCCGTCCTTATGAACGAAAGGATCTCGGAAACGGTTATAGATAGAGACTTCGTTCTTTTTGCATTTGGCCCATCCACCTCCCTTTCCTATCCCCCATAAGGATTACAATTTCTTCGGCACAGTATAGAGATAACGTCTCTCTAAGCCAAAATCGCAAAACTCCATCAAAATCGGATAATAAATGACGATTTTATAAGCAATTGAATTTGAACAACCTATGATACTTTCGTCCTCCCTTTTCTTTGCATACATAAAAAAATGTTTTATAAGGCACTTATTCATGGAGTGAGAAGTGGGAGGAGCAAAATACTTTTCGTAAGTACCATTTTTTCTTATTAATTTCCTTCCCTTTTTTTTGCACTGATTGGTCATAAGCTAGGGAAACATTTGTGTTTGTTAGTCGACCTGTACTGGTAAAGGTCCTCTTACAGTCGGTTATACTCGACTGTAATTTTCTTACTTATTTTTATTCCCTCTTTTAATAACTTGACATCAATGAAGCTGCCAACTCCTGTCTAAAGGGATAGCCACCATACAAATCGGTCCCCTCTTTCTGGGTTTTTGTGTGAATAAGTTTTTATTGTTGTTAATTCCCCAAAAAACGTCATATTTTTTATATCTGAGGTTAATCTTAATATTATATCATCTAAGTCCATATCGGACTACTAAAAGGTGTAGACCACATACATATCTGTTTCTCCTTTATAGTTTTTTGTATGTAAAAAATTGGGTTTTGTTGTTGTGTCAGCTGGAAAGACTAGCATTCTTTCTTGTGTACTAATTTACTCGTTGTAGTACGTTTTGTGTTGAGACAAAAAATATTGCGACTCTTAATCTGTTATACACCCCGTGAATGTCTTTCTGTTATACACACTGTCTATCTATTATATTTTTTCTAGACATTATTTGTGCATACTTTAAATGCAGAAGTATACCGCTTTTTGTCTTTCTGTTATACAAACTAGGCACACTATCTGTTTTATGTGCACTACACATTATTTATGCAAATATTAGATGGGCACGTATTATTCTTATGAATTCTCTTATATATGCCAATAAAATATAATTCTTAGAATATAAAAATATATTTCTGAAATACAAATCTTTTGTTACAAAATTATTTTTCTACTTTTTTTATCTAGTCAAAACGTGTTTTTATTTGAACTTCTTTTACATCGTTAAACGTCGAACATGATATACAACAATTATTAAGTCTAAATAAACATTTAATTTATTTACTTAACCTTTCTTCTTTTTATATATAAGTATTTCCCTCAGCCCTTGGCCTATGATTAACAACAAATAAACTTTATTTAAATTTATTTCTTCTTAAGTTAGAACTTCAAGCTATTGTCTTCTCTAAACCAACTCATTTTTAGCCATGAGAAGAGACATTCTTAAATGTAGAATTTATGCAAATGACATTAATACAAAATAGCAAACATATTTTATTGCAAATTAATAACTTTTCAGAAGGCTACATTTGATCTTTTACGACTTAACAAATCATGATGCAATTGCTTAACAGTCAACAATTGTTATTTAAATATTAATCACAAGACTTTATGCAGAGCTGGAAAACTCGTTTGACTACAAAACTTATTGCAAACAAATATATTTGATTGATGCGCCTAAGTTATTTAATAATAAGTAGTTAGTTGTATATACTAAGTAAGCCTAGCCTAGACCTTCTGGGTCTACAGTTGTAAAATTGAAGGTTTTTTTTGCAATTAAATTAAAGTCATTAGCTTAGAATTTCTTTCATAAAATTTTTATTAATTAATAAGTAGGCATAAATTCTTAAAATTTTATAATAAATTGCAAATCTAACAACGCATAAATTATGCTACATCTCAGTCGCTTTATAATGTTGTAAAACAAGTTTCTTGAAGAAAAGTGTAGCCGTGATTAATTAATATTTTATGGCATAATCAATTTTTCTATTAATTTTTAATTGCTTCTTAGTCTAAAGCATTACTAATAGAATGGTCTATGCCTAAAGTATATGCTGGCAGCGCATATAAATGTTTAAAGGTGGTTCTTAAGAAATTTGTTATTGAGAAAAATTAAAAATTTCGATTAAGAAAATAATAAATGTGGCAGTTTGTTAAACTTGAAGCATAGAAGTTCGCTACGGCTATTATGCGGATGGGAACATATTAGTTATTAAGTTATTATGTTTAAATAAAAAGACTTTGAGAAGCAGGTAGTTATTAATCAAAAGTTAGTTGAATTTAGATGGTTATAAGTCTTAATAGAGAAAGAAAAATAGTACTTTCAAATGTTTGTAATAACTATACGACACTAATTTTTTTATTAATTTATTCAATGAACCATATTTTATCACGATTTCTTATTTATTTTTTATGTGATTTCAGTTTCAATTATTTTCAATTTCTCTCCGAACGAGCTGAAAGAAAGCGTTGAGCAAAGTCAAAATGTTTTCTAACAGAGTCTGCTGAGTGTTCACCACTCACATGTTTTATTTTGTACTACCTTTTCTCTTACCTTTCATAGATTCTTCTTTTTTACTACCTTTTCTCTTACATCTCATACATTTTTCTTATTTTTACTACCTTTCCTCTTACCTTTTAAAGATTCTTCTTTTTTTACTACATTTTCTCTTACCTTTTATGATTTTTTCTTACCTCTCATACATACTCCTTTTTTTACTACTTTTCCCTTATTTACTATCTACCAAAACTTTAACAACTTCAATACTCTTAAAACCCATTTTACCATTACAATAATGAACTACTTTCAATCAACTATTCATTTCCTATTAAAACTTCCCCCAAAAAGCAAAAAAATATAAATAAAACTCGTAAAACTTTATCGATTCGCTCGCCATTCGGAATTGTTGCTGCAACTAGGAACTACTGCAAATAGTACAAAGTACTTCATATTAAATTGAATTTCAATTCAAACAAACGAAATTTTTAAAACACGTAATGACAAGAACAACAAAAACTGCGAGTACAACATATATTTCTATGGCACAACATAACAAAAACAGGAAATGCACTATGCGCGCTTATACAATATCCGTATCCGGTTGCCTGCCCGCCAGCCTGCCTGCATGAGATGCTACAACGGTGCAACGGAGCATCCATGAGAATAAACTTATAAATGTATGACTATGTACCTAGCTACCTACCTATCTACCTTGTTTGTTTGCCTGGTTTGGTGACTGTTTTTGTGTAACTAATACTTCGAAATGGGGGACAGGCACACATCGAAAAAGACAACGAAAATATGTCACCAGCATAATACAATGGTGCATATTTGGAAAGGGTGTCTTGTTTTTATTAATAGGTTTTTTAATTATAGTTGTAGCTGTATACGAAACAATTGTCTGAATAGTTATTAAAAAACAAAAAAGACAACTGTGGATTTGTGCAGTATACATTTTTACACAGCCCCACGTTGGGCGCCAATAATATTTTAAGTCTAAGGGAGTAGTTTAAGTGACCAAAAGTTGCAATTCGAATTTAAATGTATTATTCAATAATGAAAAGCCACATATTAAATGTTTACACTGTCCCATGTTGGGCGCCAACAATATTTTCAGTCTGAGCGAGCAGTATAAGGGACCAAGTAATGTTATTCGAACTCCATTATATTTTTCAATAATAAAAAAGCCACGTATTACATTATTTCATTGTCCCATGTTGGGCGCCAATAATATATTGAATCCAAAAGAGGGACCAAAAGTTGCGATTCGTATTTAAAAGTATTATTCAATAATGAAGAGCCACGTATTAAAAGTTAACACAGTCCCACATTGGCCATTAACAATATTTCGAGTCTGAGGGAGCAGTTTAAGGTTCCAAATATTGCTTTGCATGTTCCAAATTATTATGCAGCAATTTTTACACAGCTTTACGTTGTTAGTCTAAAAGACCAAATGTTACTATTCAAATGCTAATTTATTTAAAAATAGTAAAAGGCCAGAATCATATTTTTAAACAGCTCTACGTTGGGCGCCATTTATATGATGCGGCTAACGGTTCAGTATAAGGGACCAAATATGGCTATTGGAATTACAACAACCCCTAGTTGGGCGCCATATATAAATTAAGTCTAAGGGAGTAGTCTAAGGCACCAAATATAGCTATTCGAACTCCAATTTATTTTTCTATTTTTATTTATATTTCCATAATTTTTCAATTATTGAATTATTTATATATCTATCAAAAACAAGGTTATTAATAAATTTTTGCACAGCCCCACCTTAGGCGCCACAAATATTTTATATTTAATGGATCAATTATAGCTATTCAAATTCCAAGTTATTAATCATTAATAAAAAGCAAACGAAACAAAATTTAAATAGCCCCACGTTGGGCGCCATTTTCTTTTTTTTTTATTATTATGCAAAATTAAACAGTGAAATTATTTTAATTGACTGCAAATGTGCTTGTTGCAATTCCAATACCGCAAATAAATTTTTAAAAAGCCCCACTTTGGGCGCCAAAAAAATTGAGTTTAAGGGATCAAATATTCATTTATATATGCTGTCTGTCATCATTTGTATTATAATTCCCAGTTATTAATCAATAATTAAAAGCCAAAATATTGTTTGACACAGCCCACGTTGGTCGCCGTTTTTTTTTTTTTTTGTATTATGACGCAAAAAAAAACTCAAATAATTTTAATTTGTTGCAAATCTATATGTTTCAATTGCAATATATTCAAAAATAAACATACCGTAAATAAATTGTTACCCACGTTGGGCGCCAAAAGTATTTTGAGTATAGGAGACCGTATTTCGTATCCATTTTCACTTCTAGCGAGTTATCTTTTGCTTTAAAGCGTAAAATAGTATCTTACACTCAAAAAATATTTTATTTTTTGGCGCCCAACGTGGAGCTGTGTAAAACTTGATTCTCCTTGTGTAACACAACACAACAAATGCTTTACATATGCCTTAAATCATGTATAAAACACTAATGTACTGCACTATTTTTTATGCAGCATCACACTTTCTAAACATTATTAATCCCAAAAATAATGTTCCTATTCCAAAAAAAAAAAAATGAAGCTGTTTTTATTTGTAAAACACTCATTCAAACAAGTAGGCAGGCATGCATTCAAACGAGTACATGCAAACATTTCTATTTACTCGTAAAGCTCAAATATGCTACACAAACGCATGCAAACAATTCGCAAATACAAAAACCAAACATTTAGACACGAAATCTTCCAAACAACACAACAATACAATACTACAATGCAAATTCATGTGTGTTGAATTTATATTTGTGCAGCCTTCATCTTTATTTTTATTTTTTATTTGGCATTTTATTCTGGCTTCTATTTTGTATAATCCTATCAGCAAGGATTTTCTTGTTCGCCTAAAAATAGGAAAAAAAAAATAGTATTTCAACTTAGTGTACTAGATAGCCTGGGAGGAGCTTCACTGCTGTGAGTTAGTGAAGTGGAAATGAAACGCTTTCATATGCATGCATTTGTGTATGTTTATACAATATTTGAATTGCCAGGATAATGTCTTTTGCGTGTGTGATTACGCGCATTATACTGAGTCCTGTTGCTGGCACAAAAATACACAAAATATTTGATTTGTATGTTGGTGGTGGCCACTAGACTGTTGCACACTCTTCTGTTGTGTATGTGTTAAACTAAATTCCTCGTATTTCTACTTATTGGATTATTCTAATGGACTGAATTTTGCTTATCTTTATGTGACAGTTACCGCAAATGTTGGTTGTACCTCTATCGAAGTAGAAAAGCATTGTAAGGTACAGTGAAAAGGAGCAGAAAAGGATAGATTATATTAAGAAATAGAATATGCTGTCTGTCAGCATGAATAAACCAAATAGTCAGTTCATATTTGAAGTTCTTTGCTTAGAAATAAAATGGTTGATGACGTTTGTAAGCTTGTCAGCAGCACAATTGCTTAGACTGCACAGAAATGTATTTTTAGTCGAAAGTATTTGTACAAAACGACTTTAAAGTCTCAAAAAAAGAGAACAAAGATTGTTTCAGCCTTTTGTACGAATTTAAAATGTTTTACAGCCTCACGTTGGGCGCCAAAAAAAAAGAAATATTTCATTTTCTCATGTATAGAATATTGCTGTAACATTATAGACCCACGTTGGCCGCGAATAAAATTTACTGTTTTGTTTTTTATTGTATGACGTTAATATTGAAACATAAAAATTTTCCATTATAGTACTTCACCATATTGAATCTTCTCTCACCAGAAATGTATTTGTTGTTTGAAGTATTTGTATGAGTCTTTAAAATTTAAAAAAAAAAATTAATTAATTAATGCAGTCCTTTTTTCTCAGTGCGAATTCAAAATTTTTTAACTGCCCCCCGTTGGGCGCCAAAAAAAAATTTGTTTTGTTTTCACTTGTATGGAATATTACTGTTATAAGATTTCCGATTGAGCTTTCTCTGTTGTTCAGTAGCTCAAAATAAGTTTACCAGTAAGTGAATCCCGGATATATTAACATTCTATGGATGACTTACTTTTTCTGACTAAATTTAAAATTATTGCAGCCTGATTGGATGCTTATATACCTATAACCTTTTTTTTTTTATTATTTCAGAGCCAATATCAATTTTTTTTTTCGAGCCCCACGTTGGGCGCCATTTTTTTTTTTTTTTGTTAACTCCACATTGAGCGCCAATAAAATGTCGTGTTTTGTTTTTTATTGTATGTCGTTAATACTGAAACATAAAAATACTCCATTATAATACTTCACCATATTGAATCTTCACTCACCACAAAGCAATTCAAATCACACACACACACACGTGTGTATGCATTCGTTTTGAAAATGAAGCAATTATTATTTGCAATTACTCTCTGCAGAAACTCAATAAATATTAATCTATCAAATGAAATTTATATTTATGGACAGATTTTATGACTTGAAAACGTAAAAAAAATAAACATTTTGTAGATATTAAATGTCCAAAAAAGAGAAACAAGAGGGAAACCAATTTTAACGACCATTTAAAACAAAGCACGCTCATAAAAACAACAACACGTACCACCAAGCAGTAAGAGCAGCCTACAAAAAACTCTCTTCTACAAAATACAAAGTTCAAACTAATTTGGTAAATGGTCTGGCAGGGATTTATAGATTTCTCTTCATTTAATTCCATTTAATTCCGTTTTATATATTCAATGAACTTTCTATAAAATTCTTCCTTGCCATTTTTTGTTCTCTCATTTAAATGCAATCAATGCCTGTCGATGAAAATTAACCAGCAAATTGCTCGGTTTTTTTTTTACTGTGGTTGCGATTAAAGCTGGCAGCAGCTGCTAACGCTGCGTGAATTTTAATCTGCGCGGTAGTAGGGGGCATAGAATTGTTGTTGTTTGCCTTTAAAACATAACTTTTTCGACGCAACTTCATAGAATCGCGTGCACAGTTTCTTGTCTGCATTTAAAATGACTTTCACACTTTGTGGCTTTCTTTTTTTTTGCACTTTTGTTGTTCGACGCCATTTTGTGTTGCTTTCCGATGGCAACATCTCGACGCCATTTTTGTGTGCGCACTTCCTGCTGTTTATTTCTTATTTCGCGTCGTGTATAAAAGTCAACGCATTTTTATCCGCAATTTACAATGACAATATTTTTTCTGCAAAAATGTGTTCATTCGTGTTCTGCTGTCGCTTGGAGTGTTTTATTTTATTTTGTTTTTTTTTTTCGTTTTATCCTAGAAAAAGGTGAAACATTTTATGTGGCAAACAGTGGTGTGCTGCGAATTTTTTTCTAGTGGAGCTTTAAATGCTTAAAATAGACATATTAAATATTATGCATACTAACACTTACTACTGAGCGTTAACGATTTAGCTAACTACTGTTCGTTACCTCTTAGCTAGTGAAACGTTTCACAGTACCGCACTTCCAAAAATAGTAATTCAAAACATCTAAATCTAACGATTTAGTCAGTCTAACTACCAGTCGTTAGCTCTTAGCTAGCGAAAACGTATGCAGCGCTGCAAAGCCTAAAATAGTAGCATTCTGTAACCAATTTCTATGTAGAACTATAAGAAGGAAACTATCCAACCAACTTGTATTAAATTTTTAAGGAATATTATTGGACAAGAAAAGAGGTCAGGCTTTATGCGTACCATTTTTTGGAATCTTATAAGAGTTAAAGTATTAAGAAATTTAAAAAAAAAAAAGTATCATGCCATATTGACGACTGTTTAAGAATGGTCTTCGCATATTAAAAGAAGTTTCGCGGAAAACCTGAAGCCACACTTTTCTTGTCACCAGTATACTTCCACTCGAAAGTTCGTCATCACTATAGGTAGCTACTACATGAACAGTATGATCGCCCGCCCAGTGAAAGTATGTTTTTCTTCGGTTTGCCTGTGACGATGTCTTCAACTGTGAAAAGTAAATAGAATCTGCTGATTCCCGAAATGAGTTCTTTGACCCAAGTGTAACAAGAGTGGGTGGCATTTGAATGCATTGGTAGCACTCACAATCTTCGATTAACCGCACTTCAAAGGCGTCCCCGTTTTCGTCTCGGTATGCCTTTATATTAAGCCGTTAGGCCTTAAGAAGTTTCACTTTAAAATTTATTCACATTACATTACATTATTAACTCAATTGTATTACGACTAGATTACACTATTATTTAGTATAAAGTAACTTCAACATCGACCTGTCCCCCTTTTCGTCTCGTTTTTGTTTTTTGTTTTTGTTATTCAGCTACTAGGCATAATTATATATTCTTATATAAAGTAACACCAATTTGTCCCCCTTTCCGTTTGGTTTTTTTTTTTTTTCATTCAGTCGACTTATTTAAAAAAATTTCAATAAAAAAAAATAATTAAAACTGTGTGCAGAGAAGATATAAAAAATAATATCAGTGAATTTATAGTGAAACAGCGCGCTCGGATCTGTAGAAGTGGAAGTTAGAGTATGAATATGCTGTCGCTCAGTCCACTTCGACCATCGAAAAGTAACAGGGGATGTTTTTCTGTGAAAGTTGTGTCCTTCTCCCGTCCAAACAGTAATAATATAGGCTTTGTCTGGAAAAAAATTAATAAAAAAATTAATTAGGATCTGTTCGGTACGAAACATAAAAATAAATCATAATAGTTTCCTTCTGCATTAAGGCGCTACTTCCAGCGATATTTCCAAGTGTCGAAGGTGTCACGATAGATCTAACAAGAAACATATTTTTTATACTCTACGTATGATCGACTGGGATGACTGGAAACAAAATTCGAATATATATGTGCTATGCACTGCGCGATTTCTTATAATAGGCTTTCAATAGAAAAGTTGCATTGCACTTAATAACGACTGAGTCTTCATTTGAACAGTTTGCCAATTTACAATAACAAAGCCCAATATTTAAGCGGCTCTCTAACAGAAACCATCCAACTTTGGCAGAAGTTCCTCCCTTAACGTATATAAACATCGTTACCCCGCAGACAAACCCCCCCCCCCCACTCCTTCCTCTATATCGAGTGGATAAATAAATTTTTATTGCATTTTAAATTTCATTTAGCGATCTTTACTATGAGTTAAATATATGAGACCTGGTCTACGAAAACAGGGCAATCATGCGAAAAAAAAAATATAAAAAATACTGATTTATAAATATCAAGTTTAACAGGTATCAAAATAAAATTTTTTATTGAAAAAATTAAGTTTTTAAAAATTCTCTAACTATTTGAAATTCATATCAAACAAATTATAGGTCCCCAAATAACATTGAATACCAATACATTTCTTTATTTACTTTAATTTTTATTTTGTTGATTTTAATGTACAAATAATATCATTTTTTTTTCTGAGCCAATGGCAAAAACTGCCAACTGTTTCATTGCTCTAAATGCAACAATAGCTGCAACTTGATTGATTTGATTTTAGATATTTCGATATTTTCTATATTTCGCCACACAAATTGCATCAAATATTTATTATTTATTTTATTTTTAGTTAAAAATTTAGCGCAAAAATTGTGTAAGCTACTATTTTTCTTTTAAAAATAACAGCATAGCTGCCAACCTGTGCATAAATTTATTGTAAAAAATAAATAATTTAAATATAACATTTTTACTACTGCTTCAACACGTTGGAATTTAATTTAAAATATTTAAAAATTTTTGAATAATTCATTGCATCGCTGTTCTACATTGTTGTCATGTATTCAATTAATGATAATAAATTCCAAAATTATTTATTCAACTATAAAACAAGTTGGCAGCATGAATGAATGAAATTACAAACGTTCCAAACGATTTGCAAAACTTAAATATTTTTAATATTTTAAAATACGAATTTAATTTAGAAAATGCAGGGAGTACCTTTGAATGCAATAGAATTCGTTTATTTTAAATTTTAATTGAGCAAATTGTGCACGATTTCAAATCGACTTGAATACTGGAACATAAAATCGATTACAAAAACTTCTTTAATATTTTTAAATTTAATAAAAAAGGAGATAATAAGAGAGCTTCAAACTGCTAACAAAATTAGTTAATATCCGCTTCAGCTTTCCGGCACAACCAAAAATATTAAAAATAAAAATGGCTACTGTGTTCGCTGCTGCACCACAACATAAGGCGGCAGGCAGCCTTTGCTACTCGTTAATTTAGTTTCATTTTATGCCGAGTAATTTGTTGCACGTGCTACGCCGTTTATTTCGGGAGGTCATTTTGATGATTTTTTAATGAATTTCAGCTTATGTGAAATATGACAGCGCAGAGATGCAAAAAATGGGCAGCGTAACTTTTTATGCGACTGCTTTAATATGGAAAATGCTGCAAATTTACATTAAGCAAAGTACTTTTTTTTAATGAATTAGTAAGGACACTTTTATGGCTTAATAATAATTAGTGCTGCATGTCAAGTAGGTGAAGTGTAACACGAAGAAGGAGAGGGAGCAGCATTAAAAAAGTAAAAAATTGCTAATATTTTAATACAGGATCTAGTCGCTATCCAACTAAAACTGGATATCAGCGGGACACTACGCGAAGTGGCGAGCAAACTGAACCTCGAAACAAGAATATGGAGTAACTGGTGCAACACTGCATAACAGGAAATCTACCACTGATAATTGAATGAGATGCCAACGCACACAACCTTGTGTGGGGAAGCACCAATACAAATAGAAGGGGTGAGCACTTACTAGAATTTCTTCTTCAAAAGGAGCTTAATATATTGAACGTAGGAAATACTCCTACCTTTGTAACTAGAGTAAGGCAAGAAGAGTTTGATATTACCTTTTGCAATGCCCTTATGGCAGATTTTGTATATAATTGGAGGGTATCAGATGAGCCATCCATGTCAGATCATAGAATCATACTATTAGACATTGCAGGGTCCTCTAGCTTTAAGAAAATCATTAGGAATCAAAGACGTATTAATTGGGAAATGTATGAAAGTGGCCTCAAGAGCAACTTGGTAAAAACAATTATAAGAAAGCCAACTCAACACTAAACTTCGAAATAATGTTTGATGGCTATAATGCAGTTGTAATTGATGCGTACCATCAAAGCTGCAAACAAAAAGTAGTTATGTCAGTCAAAGACACTTTCTGGTGGAACAAGGATTTAGAGAAACTTAGGAAAATAGTACAGAGTCTATTTAATAAATCTAAGCGCACTGCAAACTGGCTAGAGTACACGACCAGTCTTACTGAATACAACAAAAATATACGAAAGGCAAAGAGAGATAACTCTCCGAAATAACCCTGCAACTAGATTATTTAGAGCTCTCTCCAAATCTAAAACAGTTCAAGGACTCTGTCAAAAGAAGCCAGATGGTACATTTACGAAAGATGAGGAGTAGAAAGTACGCTTTCTACTCGAAACTCACTTTCCAGCCTGTATCCCCATACTCCAAGAAAACACACCAGAATACTTGCAGCAGGGTAACGCCAGAAGAGCGAACTGGAAACTAGCAAGTGATGTTGGTACAAAAGATAGGCTAAGATGGGCCATCGGCTCATTCAAACCTTTTAAATCCCTTGGGGTCGACGAAATATTCCTACCATTGCTACAGAGGGGACTAGACCTTCTAATAGGTCCAATGCTGAAAATGTTTAGAAGTAGCCTGGCACTCGGTTATATACCTATGTGCTGGAGAAAAGCAAAGGTGGTGTTTATCCCGAAGGCGGGTAAGAAGGACCCCTTCTAACCTAAGTCCTTCAGACCAATAAGCCTTGTCTCATTTATGCTGAAGACTTTAGAAAAGCTGGTGGATAACCACATCAGCACCACTTACCTGATTAAGAAACCACTTCACAGAAATCAACATGCATATAGATCTGGCAGATCCACTGAAACTGTCCTATACCAGCTAGACACCTAAATTCGTAATGCCATAAAAGACAAAGAAACAGCCATTTGTGCTTTCATGGACATCGACGGTGCCTTTGACAACACATCACACACGGAAGTTAGAGTTTCTTACAGATAATGTTATCATATGCCAAGGCTATGCGGACGACATAGTTATTATCTGCAAAGGGAAGCATGAAGACACACTATATGATCAAACTAAGATGGACATTAAAATCACAAGATCTTGGTGCTCAAAGGTAGGACTGAGTATCAACCCATCTAAAACTACAATTGTTCCTTTCTATAAGGAAGTATAAGATGAAGTTACTCATGCCAATATGGATGAATGGCACGCTGATAGAATTCTCCAAGGAGGTTAAATAACTGGGAGTAATATTTGAGAAACGTACAACATGGAAGACTCACTTACTTGTAGAACATGCAGTGAGGAAAGCTACTATGGCAATGATGACTTGCAGAGTCATTGCCGGGAAAAATTGGGGGTGTGTACTCCCAAAATAATGAAATGGTCAGACCTATAATAACATATGGTGCCATTGTCTGGGCGGATAGGGCTAAATTGACAACAGCTAGTAAACAACTGAAAAAAATTCAGAAGTTAGCTTGTATATCTATAACAGGAGCAATGCGAACCCGTGCTATTAAATCTAATGCCGTCCATCTTCATATCCAACAGCAGGCTGACAGAGCCATTGCTACGGTAGGAACAATTAACATTTATAGGAAGACCTATATTAGGACATCAAACAAATGTTAATATTAAAGACGCCCACCCATTCCTGCAATACCCTAGCGACAACCTAGGCATAATGAACAACTTCGCTAGAAGATATATAGTAGGGCTCAGCACTAAAGAAGAATGGAGAAACATAACGCTGAACTACAACATCAAACCGGGAGCAATTAGCTGGTATACAGTTGGCATCCTAACAGATGAAGGAGTCCTCGGTCCTCGCACGAAATACTTCGAATCACTAGGGAAATTCACTAGTATCTTTCAGGCAGAAATATATGCAATAGAGAGATGTGCCTAATTCAATTTAAATAGGGGGTACAAGAACCAAAACATCACTATCTGCTCCGATAGCCAGACGGCTATTAGAGCAGTAAGCTCGCCTGTGATCAATTTTAAACTGGTCATGGAATGTATAGGTAAACTTAACAACCTAGGAAAAACCAACAAGATTACTCTGTACTGGGTACCCGGACATGCTGGCATACCAGGAAACAAGCAAGCAGACGATTTGACCAGGAAAGGGGCAGCGTCCATCTTCATGGGTCCAGAGCCATTCTGCGGGCTAAAGCAAGAGAGTTTCTGGAAAAAGTGTTAAGGCTTAAAACAGAGCAAAAAGCTGTTAGGCCCTTACAACAAGATTAGATCGGAAATTTGCAACGGTCTTAAACGAAACGATCTAAGAATGATTTCGGGCTTCCTGACTGGACACTGTAGACGTAGAAGACACTTGTGTAAAATTGGTATTGAAAGGGATAGCACATATCTTGGGAGACTGCTCAGCTCTGTCTCAATCCAGGCACAGATATCTTGACAAATACCAAGTGACAGGAAGGGCGGTGCATGCACTTAATCCCAAAAACCATGTGGCCTTTTTCAGGGCAGCAGAGCTGGATGAGTTGTTGTAGGTCAACTATTGTTAGGGCACAATAGATCTGTAAAAGTCACAGTGCCTACTACCTAATAAGAATAATAATAATGGCAAAAGTCGCTAACTATTGCGTTCTGCTTTATATACAGTCTTAGTCAGACAGGCAGGACACTATTAAATAAGACAGTAAAAAGTAAAAAATTTCAGACTGTTTTTTTTAATATTTGCTGCTGAGTACCTACCTTACTTATAATAATAATATTTTAAAATATAAAAGTATGTTTAGAAATACGTACGTTTCGTAAAATTAAGAAAAGTGCACTGTGACATAGGAACGCTTGGCATCTTATTAACTGACAGCGCCCAAGCCCCACCTATTACATTAAAAGCAATAAACAAAACTCAAATTAAAAAAAAAAAAATCTTTAATTTAAATCATATACATATAATATACATCTGTACATAGCTTATAGCAATGTATTTAATATTTGTGTCCTATTTAATTTAAGTTTAATTAATTTTTGCAATTAATACTAAAACAATTTTTATTTTCTTATGCTCATTGCAGGTATGTTGATCAACTTTCAGGACGTAAAACAACAACAATAAAACTACAAAAATTTACTTTAAATAATTAGAAGTCTCGGCAAGCCTTATATACATTTTAATATATTATAAAGTGAGTAAAGTTGTTGCATATCTTATTTAATTTTCTTTTTAATTAAAAAATTGCCAATTAATCGACAAATACAAATAAATGTAAAGCAAATACAATTAAAATAAAATTCTGCATAATTTTATTTGCCTCAACTGAGACAACATTGACGCATGCCACAATAAAATATTTTTTACACAAAAGTAACCAAAAAATGTATATATTTACCTGCGCTCAATTTATTGTGCAAACATGCCAACAATATACGCATTGAAATGAATCAATAATAAGCTTGTAATTTGGTATAACGTCAAAAATATTGTGGTGCCACAAATATAAATACTAAACTGCTGCCACGAACTACTGCTGCGGGTAGTTTCTTCTCCCCTGTGTGCACTATGCTTAATTAATGAAATTAAGTATACGATATGTGTTTCCATTCATTCATTTATATTTGCTTGTGCCGTCCGTCTGTCTGTCCGTCTGTCGCTGATGTGTTTTTACGATAATTTTGTTTTTTTTTTTTAATCATGATATAATATAAAAGAGATATATACTTTTGCTATACTAACTACTCTTGTATAGTTTCAGCCAAACTAAATGCGACGCTTTTAATGACTTCTGTAGCTGGCTGTGTGTATGTAAGAGTTCAGCGCGCGCTACTTGCCTCAAGCTGTGGAAGTGTATTATATTGTATAGCGCACTTTTCTGCGTTGGCATGTTGAAATACAATCGATTAAAATCGCACTTGGCTTCGCGCCCGCACACACACAGACATACACATACACACGAAACCACCAGCAACATAAATACAAAGATACAAAAAAGTTACAAATAAAAGCACACACGTGCTTTGTAAAAGTTACCAGGGCTGCATAATAAGATTCTAAATTTTTTTTTTTGTTTTATGTATAAAAAATGTAATTACTTAAAAAAACATGCAATTGGAATATAGAATCTTATAGAAACTTTTGTATAACTAATAAATAAATGCGCTTTTGAAAAATTTCTTAAAGAACCGGAAACCATGGCGAAATACTCAGCTCTAATCATTCACCATTAGTGAACTTGCGCTACATATAAACAAATTTTAAAATAAACTTAAATTAAAATTCCGCAAAGTTCTAATCGAATGCAAAAAAAATTAGGTCTCTAACTTCTTAAATCTTAGTTTTAGAATGGCAAGCATGCCCGTAGCTAAATTTTACCGAACACTTCTGAAGCATTGGAACCCATAGAGTTTATGCTAAAGAAGATAACTTAGTTCTCAATATAAGCGCAAGCAGATCTAGGTTTAAGCTTTTGTGCAAGCTACAGGTTACAACGCACTGAAAAAGGCTCGACAGCATCTTCCTTCCATGTCTTCGATGCAAGTTTATCTTAAAATTTTAGGAGTAGAACTCCTGCGATTTTCTTTTTTGCATAAACAACCGCTTTTCTATTAGAGATATCGTGCTGAAACTGACTCCTTTACTTAATCTATACAAAAAGTGGGTGGCTATACTTCTGAGCTTAATCGACTTCAACACAGCTGGCCATTATCAACATGAAAGAAGGTTTTTATGGCGTAGTGGCCAATCAACTGACGCTGGAGGAAAATCCCAGAGCATGCATCACGTCTGTGTGTGTATGTTACTGTTGCACATTTGCAGAGGTTTATACCAATATTTCACCTTTTAACCCATTTGCCAAATTTGTAAAGGCACATCTGGAGCATATCGGTGGCGTTGTACACGCACTCGTGACTAAGTCCCGAGAATCTTCCATCAGTATCCCATAGTATCCCAAGTAAAAAGAGTATACAAGATGGCACTTAGTATACTTCTATGTAGAACATTGCATGATTTTTTTCGTTAGGGACTTCACAGTATCCAGAATACGTGCTGTCGGTCAGGAAACTGCAAAAGAGCAAAAAAAAGCTCACGTGGGAGAATGCCTTTTATTTGCACAGTAGACCGTTGTGCCATACCTAGTCATATGCCGGACGGATGTTCAGGTAAACAGTCACTGTATATGCCTTTGCCTGGAACCCTTCTATGGTTTAGTTTTTCATTTTACTTGACAATTTGAAATTGTGAAATGTTTCTTATAATCAAAATAATTTTTTCCTTAATTTCTTCTGTTCACTTTTGCTGTTTAAGCTTTAATCCTTTAGGTGTGAATACCGTAATTATTTGTTCGACTTAGAACAACCTTTCCTTTTTTTCAGTTATTATACTTTTTAACAATAAAAGAATAATGCTTTGATGCCATACTACCACAAGTCATGCTGCCAACCCTAGTCAAGCTGATTTGACTTCATTTACCATGCGGAAGAGGAGAGAGAGAGAGTGAAAGCGGAAAATAAGAATATAGTCGCTACTCGTGACCTAAACTTGTCATGCTGCCGCCTGACTGAATGAAACAGCTAAACTAACGCTTAAGGCAGACAGTACAAGTCGTTAGAGTGTTTGCCGGTTGACACGCGGCAGCGTCTAAGCATAGAAAGGCATTTTGCTATACATATAGGCTATAGAATATAGAATACAATACAATGCAATAATATATTCTTAATACATCATCATGGATGGTGCCAAAGGAGAGACAAAGTGCCACGCCAACAAACGAAAGCGACTCATTTCTCATTATGATGAGCATTAATGTCTATTTTACGCGGCGTACACTTTTTTGCGCCTATCTTTTTTTTTTTTTGTGTAACATTTATTCATTTGCTTTTCGATAATTTCATTGCTCGAAGCTTGCGTGCGCCTAAAAACATGCAACACAAAAGAAGAAAAAAAGAAAAACCAACCAAAACGATATATTTTTAAGCCATTTGTTGTTGGTGTATGATGTTGATGATGATGATGATGATGGCGACTTTTGGTGGTTGGCCATGGCGTGTTTGTTTTGCTTTGCATTTCATTTTGAGCCCTTTTTTCGGTTAGGCTCTTTCGCTCTCTGTTTTCTTTAGCTTCATTAGTACCGGCTATATTGGTTTCTCTAGTAGGTTAAAAACATGCAAGCGAACTGCGACAAACATTCTATGTGGTATACATTCTTAGGCAGTCAGCCAAACAGTCAGCGGCCAAGAGTCAGTCAGTCAGTCAGTCAGTTCAGCTGGTAAGACGAGTCAGCATGGCAGCCAGCTCAAGCGTAAATATGTGTTTCTCGTATATGAGGTCAAAAACAATCGATTTTTTACAGTCTTCGAGCACGTTTTACTACTTCTTGGAATAATATTTATTTCTTTCTTCGACAATTGCTTACTTGTTTTTACTTTTTTTTTCTGAAGCGAACATTGCGTTGCTTATTTAAATATTTAAAGCAGTAATTGCAAAGCAATTTAAGTAGCTTCATCGATTTGTGTTTGATGGTTCGTAAGGATATTTATAATTCGTTTGAATAATTTAAATATTTTAGCTGAAAATAGCAAAATATAAAAATAATTGAAGTCCTTGACAAAAAAGTGTCGCGAAGTTTGCAAACTTTAGTACACATGCTTAAAATTAAAAGAAATTGGCAAAAGCGAAGGAAAGCGGGAGTAATGTATCGCTGGAAGAGTAGTTTAGAGTCACACCTTCTAGCCATAGTATGAGCGATCCGATTGGTTTCGTGTTTTTACACGCATATGTAGGAAAGCTTGCCGAGAATCTCTCCATGCTTCTTAAGCGCAACAAAAATTAGCTGGTTTTATTATAAATTTGCACGCTGTACAAATTATGCCTCAGTCGTTGCTAAGCGCAATGCAACTTTTTTTTATTGAAAGTCATTTAAAGCACAAAAGCACTTTATTTCTTCGCCATTTAGAAAGCTTTGGAAAAAATATGCATACGAGTGAATAATAGTTGAGTATTTCAACATGAGGGAGATAGTAATCCATGGGACAGAGCGCAATCTGAAGTACACGTTCCAAAGCATTTGGCGCGCCAAAAGTAGGAAAATAAATAAATAAATATTTCAATGTTTCGCAAGAAATAGAGTGCAGTCTGGAGAACACGTTTTATATCATTGATGAAGCTTGCTCTGTCTACCAGAATCGAACACTTCTAGAAGAATTATTTTGTTGTTGGCTATAGAGATTGTTGCTGTCCCTTTTTTGTATCACATCTTGAATCGGCCTATGAAACATAACATTTTATGCTAAAATTTTAGTACGCATCCATCTCTAGTTCAAAGCGGAGATTTATTTTTAATCCATGTTTGTTCGAGCTATAGAAGCATTCTTTTGGAGAGCTTTTTTTGTGGTTGAAAAAGGATCTCTTTGGAAAGGGATTAGAAGGAAGGTAATTTTTGTTTCTATTTTTAAATTTTTTTAAGTTTACATAGGCGAAGGGATAACAGTTCTGCACTATTTACTTTGCATCTTTTTAAATGTTATGCAAAAACCATATTTTTATCGAAATAGATGGATAGATGGATAGATTAATAGATGGATAGATGGACAGATTGATAGATGGATAGATGGATTGATTGATAGAATGATAGATGGATGGATGGATAGATGAATTGGTGGATAGATGGATAGATGGATAGATGAATAGATGGATAGATGGATAGATAGTATACCAGTAAAAAAATTACCTACGCAGAATTTGCATATGAAAAACCTCAATTTTTTGTTTCACAATCTTTCTCTGTCCCTCATTCTCTTTTGGAGTAGATCAATATGAAGCGCAGTGCATGCTGGACTAACATGTTAGCCTTGATGTTCGTTAGACAACAAATTTATTTATGTGAACCAGCAAGGGTGTGGCTCATTAATTGTGCAGAGTGATTTGCACCCTTAGAACCCATTTACTAATAATTGTTACTAACTCAGCACAATAAAAATGTTTCAAATAGCTTAATACAATATTTGATGAACTTTTCAAAAATTAGGGGTAAGTATTTTGAGTGCGAAAATCCCCTCAAAAACTTACCCAACTATGACTCTTATCCTAAATAAGAATGCCGAAAAGCGCTCCATTAAAAACTGTTTTAATACTAAAACTCTTTCAAGTTGTACAACCGATTGAGCGTGTGTGGGCATGTTGTATGCACTTTTGTGCAGTTGTACAACAAATCGCAGCATAAGCTAGTTAGCATGACTCAATTTAGTAGCGCTGCGAAAGTATTTTGAAGGAAATCAATTGAACTCGATCACTGAATAAAAAGCTTTGGAGGGTATTTGGAGGGTCAAACCTTATTTGGAGAGTCAAACTCGAAACGTTGTCGATGCTTGAGCTGAGCAGTTGTGTTCGGTATTGCGTGCGTGCTATGGACTCTTTAAACAAAACCTAATTTATGCAATCATAGAGTATAAAAATAGCAATACAAAATCAAGCTACAGAAATCTTGCTTCTTTATCGAACACGCCTGTTCATATAGCTTGTAAAACTGGAACGGAAAAGAGCTTAGCCATGCATAGTTAACTTCAACAAAAAGAGAGCTTTGAAAGCTCAGAGTGCATATATGTTTGACAATAGTTATTGAACTGTTTGCGAATTATAAGTTTTATTAAAACTTAAAAGCCTTTATAATACACAACTAGTTTTATTTTGTTGCATAAAAACTTTTGCAGCTGTATTTCACGTTTGTATGCAAAATATTGCCTTTACAACTGTACGCTCACACTCATTGCTTCTCAATAAATGTATATAAAAGCTATTTAAGCAATACTGAAGCGCCTATAGAAGTTCCATATATATTTATTTAATTCAAGGCCATAATTATTCCGAAAAGTATACAACTTATTGCAGGATTTGGCATTTAAGCTTACGCATAAATATTTCCCACTTTTATGCCAGTAAACCAGTTAACAACTTACAACAAAAACTTTTTCCAACTATAAATTCAATTCATTTAACTTTATTTTACACTCAAACAAGTATTGCTGCGCTCAGCTTGTGTCTAAGCCAATTTACTTCAGTGAAGTCTTCATACTTCATAACTTTTGCACTTGAGAAATAAAACAAGAAACTTATGCCGAGCGCGGGCTCAGCGTATCACTTTCAAGTCGCTGTTCAACTGTCTAACAAAATAAACTAAAACTTGACATGAATAAAAATAACATAAAAATAGAAAAATAGCGCGGGCAAGTTGTGGTCAACATGCTTGATTTAATGCTGCCGTGACTATTGTAATTATTTTCGTGAACATAATAAACAGACACGAAATAGTCAGCAGGAATATGGAAATATATTATAGACAACGAACGACTGCACACCCCCCAACTATGACATGGACATGATAAATAATTAACGGTAAAATAACTTTGAACAGGCAAGAGAAATTATTGAATTTTCTTTTTTTACTTAATTTAAAAATCATATCGAACTGTTTTTTCTTACCTTTTACCTAGTTGAAAAGTTTTCTGGAAGCATTAACTTGTCGCCTGTCATGCAACATTTCTGCTTGCTTCTAAGCGTTGTCATCAGTCAACCTGCTTGCAACATGGCATGTATGCTTTGTCAATTGTTGCACTGATAAAATAGAAAAAAAATTAAGCACAACTTTTTCTTCTACCTAACTGAGGGGAAAACTTTTCGTACTTTTGATTTAGTTTTATTTTATTTTCCCTCGTTTTTGTGCCTTTTTTTGAAGAAAAAACGCCCACAAAAATAAAGTTCCATTCTATTACTCATTGCTGCCTAGTTTTTATCTACGAGTATGTTCCCTCTTAACTTCCTGAAATAAAAGTTTTTCCCAGCATTTTCATTTTCATTTTTCCTGCATGCATGCAGCGAGAGGAAGTTGTCAAAGTCTGAACTCATTACACGCTGCTGTGGACACACTCAAAGCCGGATGATTACGTTCCAAAAGAGTATGTGATGTAGAAAAATTACCGGCATTGGTTTAGTGGTTGTGGGCATTTTTTTTTTTAGGCATAGGGCTTGACATTCAGCTGAAATAGTGGCAGCCCATTTCTATGTGCGCAAAAATAGCTTTGCATACAAATAGGCATTGTACAGCTCCTCGAAAAGTACAAAAATAAACACGTAATCGACTTAACTCATGCATTTTTTATTTACATACACACACACATACACACACAAATATATAATTTTATATTATTAATTTTTATGGCGTTCTTCAATTAAGTCGCGTCGTAGCAAAAAAAATATTTACACCAAAACGAAAAAAAATCCTTTTGAAATTTAATGAGCGTGTTTTAATGCTGCTCTGGGAATATCCTTGGCAGTTTTTTTTTTTGCTATTTGTATGCCGTCAGCTAAACATTAAAAATTATATAAATAAACACAGCTAATTGAATGCGTTCTATAATTAATGAGTTTGGATTTTAAATAATAATATATGGTCTGCACGCACATATTGGCGGCACTATTTGATTTGTCTAGCTTAATGAAGGCGTGAATGGTGTGAAGAGGGCTGAAAAATAATGAAAATAATAACAAATAAACCAAATTAGTAGGCTATGGTGGTAATGTGTGAATTAAGAATATTTTCGTTGACGAAAGACGTCTACATTTGAGATTGTTTTAATGTTTCAATTTGTTGTAGAACTTGATTTAGTTGTACAACCGATTGAGCGTGTGTGGGCATATTGTATGAACTTTTTTACAATTAATTGCGGCGTGTGCATGACTCATTTTATGTCTGAGTTTAGGCAGCATGTCATAAACTTGATCAAGTTCAATGGCTGTATTTTTCAGATCCAATATCTTGCTGCTCAATATCGACATTACCTCCTTCAGCCTAATACATACCTGGACGTCGTGCGTGATTCTGATCTCCATGCTGACGTTGATCCAAGATAGACGAAGTTTTCTACAACAATGAAGTTAAAATTCTGATTCGTCACTGACCGTCCAAAACGCGATGACGGCTTGCGAGAAAACACTAAATACTACGTCTTGTCCTCATTCACCGCAAGATCGATGAGCTGAGACTGTTTTTCAATCTCTGTTAACTGTTGGTTCCGGAGTCATTTCTTTATAAGCGGAATTGTGCGCTTCATCGTCTCCAAGTAGCTTAGAAATATGACTCCTCCATAATCTCAATGATTCCGCTGCATATGTAACGTCTTTGAGCTTAAATTTGTCAATCAGACGCTTCACCTTTTAACATCCTCAAAATCACGCCTTTCTTGCTCCTTTTTCTTGCATCTGAAAAAGCGATTCTCCTCTCTCCGCTTCTCCCGATATCGCTCTCTAACAGCTTGTGTTGATTACGACTGCGTTTTATTGTATAATTTTTTTTTACTGGTTAATTGCCCACAAATATTTGAACCTGGTCAAACCCAAGACCGGCAGCCAATCTTCTAAAATGTCTGCCGATGTTTTTAATAATGCTCATTTTACTTCTCTGCACCCTTTTTTTTTCTCTAAAGAAAAATGTTCGCAGAGATTCTCCATACATCGAAATCTTCAGAAGAAGTGAACATAAATTAGTGCAATGGTTTTTAATCGTATCTTGTTTGTTCTATTAATTAATGCTACTTAACATTATATTTCTCTTCGCCTTCTTTTTCTGCAGCGGAAGATTCCAGAAGAATCTCCATAATTTAAAATATTCAGTCAAAATGGTGTAAAATACATGCAACGAAAACTTTAGTAGAAATGGAGAAAAATTAATGCAATCGTCTATTCTAATCATTCTCTTCATCATTCTACTTCTCTTCGCTCGCCTTCTCTGTGGGAGAAGATTGCAAAAGAATCTCCATACATAAGAACATGAAAAACTTCAATACAAATCGTGTTTTCTAATCATTCTCTTCATCATTCTAATTCTCTACGCTCTCCTTCTCTGTGGGGGAAGATTCCAAAACAATCTCCATACTTCGAAATCCTCACTCAAAATAGAGTTTTATTGAATGCAATGGTTATTAATCATGTTTTAACTATCTTTTTTCTTATTCTTTTTCTCTTCATCCTCTTTAACTAAGGAGGAGAGTTCCAAAAGATTCTCCATACATCAAAATCTTCAGTAGATGTTTCATCAACTCATCATCAACTTTCGATATCAATTATTAGCCTGAATTGTTTAATCATTACTCTTAAACTCAAAATATTCTTCTTGACAATTTATTGGTGATTGGCATTTTGTTTCCCTGAATTATGTCTTTATGGTTCTTCCAAAACTTATCTCTGACGTTGTACGATTTCTTTTTTACAAGCACTCTGAGTGCATCTGTTACTAGACAGCAATAGAGCTGTAGGACATTAAAGACAGTAGCCTTCCCGTTCATTGCCGCGCTTGACCATGTATCCAATGTCAAGTCTTCATAGCGTGTTCAGTTTTTCTAGCCAAAGTTCAAGTTTTATAATTGATCACATTTCATTTTAATGCTCTAATAGCTTCCTAACTATGGGATAATATTATTTTTGTTTCTGAAGTTCCTAGTTCTGTTGTATTGATTTCAGCTTGGAAGATACTAGTAAATTTTTATAGTGATTCAAAGTTGTTGGTGGGAGGTGCGAAGATTACTGTATCAGTTCCTTCTTTTGATAAGAAGCCAAATTTAAATCAACTTATAAGTTTATACAAGAGGTGGCGAAGAGAAGTACCCTCTGTTTACTGTTGTGCTTCATGCTATTATTTTCTCTAATGTAAAGAAGCCCTCCGCACCGCTTGTTATGTTCTTTTAAATTGATTTACCTGATAGAATTTGATTACCTACCAAAGAAGACTCTTGGATTAGCGCCACGATGGTATCTTCGGAAAATAATCTGCTGGCTGTGGTGAGTGTATCTTTGGTGTGAGTGGCTTAAGTTTTCTTCAATCTAATTTGATGTTTCTGCATTCAAAATGGCAAGTAGAAGCCAGCAAGCATGGGGTATATAACCCTCGAAATTTTATATTACCTCTGTCTATCCAATGCTCGATGGTTACTTTTGATGATGATATCCTTTTGAAATAGATCCATCTGAGCTGTTCTTAGAGGCGCCGTCATTTTGGAGAAGGAAAAAGAGTTGAATTGTAAGGGAGATCTCCTCGGATCAAACTCTGTTGTTATTCCGTCCATCCGTAGCTTTTATATACTCTAGAATTCGCATCCTATAATAGCCTACATAGCCTGTGCTAGATTTAGGCTAATTAACTGTCATCTTAGGTGATGATGATGGTTGAATTGACTTCTGGAGGTCGTTTTAGGTGGTTGTATACCTTGAAGCCATACTAGCATTGGATTTAGAGGTTTTTATTATGAGTTATATAAAGTGTTCAAAAAATTACGCATCAACAGATTATAGAACACACTCTGTAATCCATTCTCCATCTTCCATGTCTTCTACATTCAGAGGTTAAGAGCTAAATAGCCAAGGTAGCCAATTGGTTTATAGGTTTCTATATATACTTAAATGTTTCTATATCAGATATCTACAACAAACTGAACAAAACGCTAAAAAAATAAAACATATTTATTGTCGCGCTTAAATTAAACGTTTAAGCTTTTTCGATCATTAACCCCTGCCAATAACCATTAACCATTTGGAACATATGTGCATGGTGCACATAGTTCAAGTGAATAATTAACCTACATTGCTCAACTTTAGCCTTTGCTAAGGCAATCAATAAAACACATTGGCTTCATGCTGTCCATAAATCACCCAGTCAACAAATTATCCTGTTTCATGGCAGCGCCACCAGCAGCAGCGGCGACGGCTGCGGAACACAATCATATATCATCAATGTCAACAGTGATGCTCTACCAAATGCATGAAGGATGCAATATAAATTCTATAAATTCACTAAACTTCAATATCAAGTCAGTCACTCAATGCATTCAAAACATTCATTTTCCTTCTAGCTTGTGGTGGAACATGTTAAAAAATATTCTCCACTTTACTTTTTTTTCTTCCTCTTTTAATATCACATTTTTTTATTTTATTTTCTCTGACCAAGCAATATAATTGAACTGACACACATTTCGCTTGCTCCATCGAGGCGTTGGCTGTCCGTCCCTACGGCATTTTGGTCTTTCTTCCCCATATAGTCTACGCAAACATGTCAACTGGTTTTATAGTTGTTTGTGGTCGATGACGTTGTTGTCGTCTTGCTTGGTCTTGTACCAGCTAAATGGATGTATGGCCATTAAGTTAAAAAAAAAGAAAAAAAATTCTATATAAACGGAAAACCACAAAAAACAAAAACTAAACAAAAACAACAACAAAAAACAATAATAAAATACTTATAAAGAACAAACATAGTTAAGGCGAATTCTCTGCATGCCTATGCAGAGAGAGAGTGTGCAAATTCAGCCACAACCCATCCATCCAACCATCCATCTAACCGACGAAGCAAGCAACCAACCAACCATCCATCAATGAAGGAATTTATTTGTAGTGTTTGTCGTTTATAATTTTCTTAGACGAGGTTTGTTTAAAGTTTATTGTTCGATTATATGCATATAAAAAATTCGTATACTAAATTTGCTCCAACATAAAAACTTCTTTTCATATGAAGAATGTCTGTGCTGTATATACGCTTCTTTGATTGCAAATTATTGTATGTGTCATGTATAAGAGCATGAAGCGCATAATGGCATGCTTTATGTAGCTTTGTATGTCGCAGAGATTCACCACACATCCAAATCTTCATTAAAAAATTAAGTTAAATGATTGCAATGGCTTTTAAACGTTTCTTGACTACTCTAAACATACATATTCTACTTGTATTAACCTTCTTGCTCTAGGAAAAAAAATCGAAAAGAATCTCTATACATCGTAATCTTCAGAAGAAATGGAGCTCAATGAATTCAATGGTTTTTTATCGTGTTCTGACTATTCTAAAATGCCTCCTTCCCATTCTACGTTTCTTCATTCGCTTGCTCTGATAAAAATATTTCGAAAAGATTCTCCATACTTCTAAATCTTCAGTATAATTGGAGAAAAATGTGTGCAAAAATGAGTGAAAAGTTTTTAAATCTTGTTTGGACCAATCTAATCATTTTCCTCCTCATTTTGCATCTCCATACATTGAAATCTTCAATTAAAATGAGGATAATTGAATTCAATGCTTTTTTTTAACGTGTTTTAACTATTCTAATCATCCTCATTCTATATCTCTTCGGCCTTTTTCCTTGAGTAGGAAAATTCAAAAAGGTTCTCCTTCGAAATCTTTTTTTAATCGAATATGAATTTTTCTAATTATGCTTCTCATTATTCTACTTCTCTTCGCTTTCTTTCTTTGCGGGAGTAGATTCAAAGAGTATGTGCATTTTTCAAAAAAAGTAAAAATACGGTTTAAATGAATTCAATGATTTTTAATCGAGTTTTGACTGTACTCCTTCTGACTTCTACTTCTCTTCACCCTCTTTCCCGGAGGAAAATGATCCGAAAAGATTCTCCATACGTTTTGTCCTTCTCATACTACTTATCATCACACTCTTTTTCTAAGAAGGAGAGTTGTAAAAGCTTCTCCATACATCAAAATCTTCAGTAGATATGTAGCTAAATGTGTTCAAGATTTTTCAATGGTGTCTTAACTACTTTTCACATACTTCTGTTTGCCCCTTTTTCTTCTCCTCCTTATTCTACTTATCGCTACTGTCCTTCTCGGACTTCTTCCACTTCTGTTCTTCTTTTTTCTCGAAGGAACTTGTTTCGAAAAGAATGTCCCTACGTCAATATTTTCTTAGTTCTCATACTAATTCTCTTCACCCTCTTTTCTAAGGAAGAGAGTTCCAAAAAATTTTTGATTGATTTTGGGGTTTTGACTACATTTTACATACATCTTTTTGAACTCTTTCTCCTCCTCCTTCTCATTCTACTTCTCGCCACGGTCTTTCTCGGAAGAGGATGATTCGAAAAGTTTTTCCACACGTCGATATTTTCCTACTTTACATACTACTTCTCTTAACCCTCTTTTTCTGAAATGGAGAGTTTTTCTTAAATTGAGAATTTTACATTCTTCAAATCTTCTGTAGAAATGGAATTTTTTTAATGGTGTTTTGACTACTTTTCACACCGCCTCCGTCTCAATCCACTTTTCTTCATCCTATTTCTCGGAGAAACATGTTTCGAAAAGAATCTCCCTACGTCAATATTTTCCTACTGCTCAAGCTACTTTTCACCTTCTTTTTCTAAGGAGGAGACTTCAAAAAAATTCTTCATTCTTCGAAATCTTCTATGGAAATAAAGATTTTTCAATCGTATTTTGACTACTTTTTACATACATCTGCTCATTCTTTTTCTGTTCACCGTCTTTCTCTTCCTCCTGCTCCACTGTCTCACTAAATATTTCAGTTCTGATGTTAATTGCTTCAATATCCACTGATGTACAAGTAGTTCCGTTTATTAGTTTTCATATGCTACAACATTTCTTGAACAATTCTCGCTTTGAACTCACTTCCTTGTCGCATTAGCCGTTGGTGATTCTTTGCTTGACATTAATGGTTATTTTTTTACGCCCTGTGCACTCATTTGCTTTTTCTCCAGTACTGCTTATGAGTTAATATTTCTTCTTTGCATTTCTATTTTGTAGTTTTATTGCTTTTGCAAAATTATTATTTTCTATTTTTTTGTTTTGCCATTTTATTGCTTGTTTGTCGAGGTGTCACTTAATGTGGTAAGTTGACTATAATGTCTGCAAACTTTGCCTAGTACCATTCGTTTTTTTTTCTTTTCATTCATTTTAGGTCATTAGTTGCTCCTCGAAACAAAAAGGGAACATAATTGTCTTCAGATATTATTTCTAACAGCTGGCATTAGATACTTAAACTTGTTGTTTGCCTATAACTTACTAACTACTTTGTGTTATTTGATAGCTCAAATGGAAATGACTTCATAGTTTATTCATATACAAGACAAAAAAATGTCTACATATAAATTTGTTCCATTAGAAAAGTAATCAGTTAAATGTGTAAAGTTTATGTGTACCCTACATTTTGGATATGTTTTATTATATGTTGAAATATATTGGAGAAAGCTGTAGCACTTTTTCGATATATGGAAACTATAAAATGCTCTATTTAAGGCTTATAAACAGGCTTGCTGAAGTATCTCCAAGAAAAAAAAATCTGGGCTGTCAAAAATCAAAAGAAGTCATATTTGGAAGACCATTACCGAACTCAAATGATCCGTTCTGACTTCTACATTGATAGATAATTTTAATCTATTTTCGGAAGACCATTACCAAACGCAAATGATGTAATTTAAGCCAAGAATTTATGGTTCTTTTCAATGCATTTCCGGAAGACCATCACTGAACTTAAATTATGCATTTGAAGCCGCGAATTAATGGACATTTTCAATGCATTTGCGGAAGACCATTTATTAACTCATATGATGCATTTGAAGCCGAGTATTTATAGATATTTTCAAGAATCTATGGTTCTTTTCAATGCATTTCTGGAAGACCATCACCGAACTTACTGATGCATTTGAAGCCGCGAATTAATGGACATTTTCAATGCATTTGCGGAAGACCTTTACCAAACTCAAATGATGCATTTGAAGCCGAGAATTTATGGATATATTCAATGCATTTCCAGAAGAACATTACCAAACTCGAATGATGCATTTTAAGCCGAGTATATATGGATATTTTTAACGCTTTTTCGGAAGACCATTACCAAACTCAAATGATGCATTTGAAGCCGAGAATTTATGGATATATTCAATGCATTTCCTGAAGAACATTACCAAACTCAAATGATGCTTTTCAAGCCGAGAATTTATGGATATTTTTAACGTTTTTTCGGAAGAGCATTACCGAACTCAAATGAAGCATTGGAAGCCGAGAATTTTAGCATTTTAGATAATTTAATTCCATGGACTTACTTAGACTAACTTCCTGAATTTCTTAGAAGCCAAATAATAGATCAATTATGGAATTACATCCAGAACCAAGTCGTTCTTCTGAAGTAGCATTTTTATGCTGCCAAAAAATATTGGCTCGCCTGTATAAAGAATAACTCAAAACTCTGCTAACTTTGCCATGAGAATTCATAGTTTTCTCATCGTTTCTGCAATTTCTTTAGCAAGTTCGATCTTGATTGATATCGTGTCTTCATTATCGAACCATTTAAATATTCTTTTCATGCCGTTCACATTGAAGTAAAGCTATACAAATTTATACTTCGAACATTCAATTAAATGAGAAAAAAAATACTAAATTCGAATAACTTAGAATACTACTTCTAAAGAAAGAAGATTTCCTACCCAAGCTATAATAATTTTACAAAATTATCCAATTAATCCGAAGAGAATAAAAATAATGAATAAATAAATAACTCACAACTACTGCAGAACGGCAAAAATTCCTATCTAATCTATAATAATTTGCTACCGCACGCATATCCGAATCACAGAGATAAAAATTCTCCAGCTGTTGGCATTCTAATTAGAAAATATTACCAAAGATACTTCAGCGCCGTACTTGCGCCAATCGGTGGTTTCTGCTGCCTGGCATATGGCATAAGAAGAAGAAAAAAATTATAAATATTTTTCAATAATTTCAATTGCACGCTTAAAGCTTGTTGTTGTGCGCCTTTCGCTGTTTGTTGGTTGGTTGCTCTCTTCTAGTCTTTGCAACAACCTTTCCCCTGACTTATTTATATAAGAAGTCTGCAATCAGAGAAGAGCAAAAGGAAAGATTAAATTAAGTTGAGCGATACGGTTTAGCTACAATAAAAACGAAGTTTGTATACACTTTAAATTGTTTATTGAATATTTAAGTGTGCCTTGGATGGACTTGGACCACAGAACACAAAAAAGTTGAAAATCGAAGTGCTATCAAAATTAATTTGAAATCCAAACATATAATTTATTATAAAAAATATTAATATTTGTTAATAATCAACATGATGAACATCTTAGGGTTCCAACCCAAACCGATTTGCACAGAAGAAGATACTCAGCCAAAGTTTCTCAACTCCAGCTGGATGTGGCTTATTATAATTCTTTTGAACATACATGTAGCTTCCAGATTTACTTCTATTAAAGTGCCAAATATTATTTTTGGAGAAAAGTATATTTCTCGAAATGTGTGAAGATTAATCAAAAAAGTTTCCGAAGTTCTCCTCGGACATCTAAAAAACTGCGCAACCATATTTGGTCAACTACAGCTCAATTGGCTTAAAGAATTTGGAATAACATGAACAAACATGTAGGCTCCATATTTGCTTCTATTGAAATGGGAAACATCATTTATGGACTTAAGTGACTTCCTTAAAAAAATTTAAAAAAATAATCAAAAAAAATTTCTTAAACCTTATAAATGTTTTGTGAAAACTCTGTAAACAAACAACCCACTACTTCGGCGTCATACACCCATTGGGAGATATGCTCCATTTTATATATACTAAGAAGTTTCAAAACAATATTCTGCTCTTCAAATTATACTGCATATTAAAAATCTTCCTTCAAACATACGCAAACCTACTTCAAACAATATTTAAAGCGTATAAAATGTGACGATGCTCTTGCACCATAAAGCCAGCGATTCATTCATCTTTTTTTTTGTTTACGTAGCCAAGACGACGATTGCCTACACAAATCGAAACTGACTGTGACTCTGCGTTGCACTCTGGTGCGGATAGCAGCAGATACAACAATTTCCTGCGTTTCATGTTGCATCCAGAAGAAAAGTCAGCAAACAAAACGATGAAACTGTTGATGGCGATGGCAAAGATGATCATGATGAGGATGATGATGATAAAGTAGATACAAGTGGAAAACGAACAAAAAAAAAATCTGAAGAAATACCAAACTGCAATTGACTTGCATGACCATAAAAATTAAGTTATATATACACCAGCAGCAGCTTCAGCACAACAACAACAATAAAAGCTAAGTAGACTTGGCTTGGTAGGAGTAGAACACCAAATGGAGGCAGCGCGCACTTGAGATGATGTACTCTGGCTAGAAGAAGCGCTTTGCAGAAAATTGAAATGTTAGAGCAAAAAAGATGAAAGATATAATTGTATATGGCGCAAAAACGAGGCAGGCAATGTGTGCAAGACTTCTCCACTGTACTCTACTCCGAAGAAATGCGGCAAGGCATTGTGAAATTGGAGTGTTTGCTCACTTGACTCGACTTGACTTGACTTGGTGGTGGGCATCGGAATCCTCTACAAAGCATGCAATCGATTGTATTTCAACTTAGTGCTCAGCAAAAAAAAAAAAATAATAATAAATTGGAGATGAAGAAAAAAAAACTGAAATAATTGTGAAGTACGCATTGGTCTATTATGTCCAATTAGAATAGTTGTCGCATGGAATTTCTGGAGTATTAAAATGTGTTGCAACATAAGAAGATTTTTTATCTTTTTTTCTAATAATTTGTTTTGTAAGCAATTTATTGAGTTTCAAAATAACTAAAAAATGATGCTTTAAATTTTCTCCGTCGCTTTTGAAGCAAAACCTTCAGGCTATAAATCAGCTTCAGTTCAGTAGTCACGATCAGTCCCATTCAAATGACTACTCACCAAGCACGTACTTATCAAGCAAATCCCAATTAGTAAAAAATCATGTAAGAAGTTTTTTTCGTATCTAAAAATTAACATAGAACACCGTTAAATAAACAAGAGTGTTAATAAATTATTTCGGAAAAAAGCACAATTAGCAAAAGTACCAAATTACAGTCGACTACATTTGTGTAGTTCATAGATACTTTTTTTTTATATTCATTTCATAGATATGATGGCTACCATAAAAAGCTAGTCGAGGCCAGACAGCGGGCTAAGCCATACCGCCGGGCATAATTCACCTAGATTTATATGTGCAAAAGTTGCTAATTTTTTTTTCTATTTAATTTGTTTTTGTTTTTTTTTTTTCTTATACATATATAATACATTGGCTGTTGTTGTTGCTTATACTCCTAAGACATTTTGCGTGTCTGGAATATCTTATTAAATGCGTAAAATATTAATTCTGCGTAGACAATACTCAAACGTCATTTTGTTTGCCGACATTTTATTTGTACACTGCAGCGATTGGAAAATGTTGAGTATGCAGAATTTGTCATAAGGCTTGTTAATAGTTGGGCAAGACTCTTTTCTTTATATATAAATAATATAGATAAGCTCAAGGCGTTATCAGTTGAATTAATCTTATCGTAAAAAAAAATAAAAAATAAAATATTTTTATTTTAAACATTGACATTTAGATTTCACAAATTAAGCGATTGAGACGCTGACAATGGGTTTTTCTGCCAAAATTCCGGCTAAACTCTTTAAGAACTAATAACACTTGAGATACAAATCGCATCCATCCATCCATTTAACAATTATATTATCTCGAAATTTTTGACGTGTTAATCAATTATTTATTTATTTGTTGTCTCTGTGCATTGTTTGGAAAATCGCAATTTAATTGAATTGGCGTGAATGGGTACTCAAGAAACTAAGGCATGTTCGAACTACAACTATATATGGCGAGTAAATCCAGAGAAATCCTCTGAAGACTTTTAAATACTGTTTGCAAATGGCTTATTGTTGAAAATAAGTTCAATAAAAAGCTATTCGCAGAATTATTAATCAAAAAATATTTTTAAAAAAATACATTTTTAGCATTTTTCATCATTCATTTTTTGCGATTTTCCAAAAATTTAAACCAAAACTTCGTGCTCATATTTTCTGTGGTGGTAACTAGTAATATTTGGTAAATATTGATATATAATAGATCACTAAGGAAAGTCTGTTCACAGAGATATAGCAACATTTGTAACAGTTTATTATTTAAAAAAAAAACGCCACCGTAATTCACTCAAAATATAGACCATATCTATATGGAGTTTAATACCATAGAGATCTACAGTTAGTACAATAATCCAACATACAAGTAAAAACCCATGCAATTGCCACGCCTTAAAAGGTAACTTAAGCGTACTCTTGTAGCATAGCAAGTAACGCAGTGAACTTTTATTTGTTGATGAGTCCCATGGAGGCATGCTTTAGATTCTACTGTACCGTAGATTCGGGAAATATAAGCCCGGCTTAGAAACTATACGAATCGAAATTGACGTTGTTGAAATAAAATGAAATTTACTACATAAAACTTTTAGTCAATTCCAATTTTATCTCATATAACGCTTGACTATTGTATCTTGGGAGTATATGATTCCAAATTCCTCTTAAATATCTTATGTGTAGAGTATACTAACCAAGTTTGAAGACAATGGGATGATGAAGAAAAAAAATACCACCATAATATGAGTGAAAGATTAATCCAACTAACCAGCTATCAATTCGTTATTTTCGAAACTTTTTTACGAAGCCTAAAATTTAATGTTTTGAGGTCAAAAAAGTTGTATGGCGTGAGAGAAAAAATGTTGAGTGAAAGTACAGCATAGAAGAGATGGATAAATGCACGCATAGCAAGCCTAACATATTTTAAAAAGTGGGAAGAGTGGATGTGTGTGTATAGTACATAACCCTAAAATATATATTAACTCGCTCCAACGACGTTAAATTGCATGAGCGAGGTGGCTATTCGACTATTTATCAAGATTACCGAACATCATCTTCAATATAATATTGGTTTGACCAGCTTTGAGCCACGTGGGACGTACTTAATGGAATCACATAACACTGATGTCACATCCACACAAGATTTTTCCAACATGACACTATAAAGAATTTCATTGACCGTCCATTTTCATTGAAGAAAAAATATATCATGAAATCCACGAATCAAATGATCAAGATTCTTCAGTTCTTGTGTTAATTTGATCTTGTTCAAAATTTGCCACAATATTGTGTTCTTAATTCTTGTAAACGGCATGGAATTCTTGGAGTGAAACATAATACAGATCTATGGTTATTAATCAAGCTGGAGACTTAAAATCTGTACCTTAAGTTCATATTGGACCACAAGGTTAATATAAATATATTTGTGCAGTCATAGTTACAGACTTATCAATTGGAATTTATATAAATATTTATCATATCAAACTATATTGGTTCATATTACATACTAGTTGACCCGGCTTGCCCCATCTTTGTCTTACTCTTGTATAGGTGAGGCATCAGCGAGAATGAAGAAATTTGTATAAAAAGTTATAGTTTGAGGCCATTGAATTGCGCACAGTTTGAGTAGCAAATGTGTCATAAGTTTAAGTAGCACCAACAAACAGTTTGAATAGCGTTAGTGTTTACCTTAGAATTATAATTTATATCTTAACATTATTATCATTTGAGTTTGTAGGTCGATTTTGATGAAATAAACACTTAATGTTACTCGCAAAAAAGCATTTTAAATTTTAGTAACTCGATTTTGAATTCAATGAGTGAGTTTTACGTGATGCGTGTACAAACAAATAAAAAAATATTCGACTACGATTTTATTACACAAATGTGTATTGATTTCTTAAATATAGTTCAATACATGTCATGCCTTTAAAAAAATTATTACTTAAATAATAAGTTCCTTACATAGGGTACTAATAATTGAGTATAACCGATTTATATATATAAATAAAACATATGAAAAGTCAAGCGGCAGGGGTTTTTGGTTGCCATTTTTTTCGCTCACGCTGTGTTCTGCTTTTCACTAGCCTACGGTAGTCATTCATTAAAAAACCATGCTCCCGACGTCACCATTAACTCCAACTTCTTTCGTCTGCTGAATACAATTGTTCATAGAACAATTTGCGCGTGTAAAAGTGTGTAAATGAAATACTCGGACATGAAGTAGAAACAAAAAAATCGCAAGTCATGACTTCAGTTACTCGAAAAAAAGGCGCACAGAAACAATAAAATTAAAATAAATTCGCCATGGGCTAGAAATTTGGGTTCTATGTTTTTTGAAACTTTTATTTTTTTTTGAGCAGCTGTTGCTAAGGTTTATACGAGTATGTAAAATGAGGAAAAAAAGTTCAATGAACGTGCGCTGATAAGAGAACACAAAGTAATGTAAATTGGGATTAATTCAGCACAGAAATGTTAAAACTTTAGAATGTCTAATTGATGTAGACGTAAAAGTTATTTGAGCTGCATTTCAAAACTTCATTTCATGCACAGAACAGGCATACTGGACATTTTTTTATTTTTATAGAGCAGTCTTCTGGTAGTAACTTTTACTCCAAAAAACATAATTTTATTCTCTCCTAAACTTTTAACAATGAGCTACATTTCATTCATTAAAATAAATAAATGCAATAAAACTGTATCGAAATAAGATATGATAAGTGCTTCCGGTGCTATGTGTCGCAAGCTATCTCCTCCAGCACAGCACACATCATCTCAAACATCATATCTTGTCTACTTAATAAAATTTACGAGTACTTTAACCCACTTCATTTTATCACTCTTCTGCAACATTTCCACACACTTTACTTCATTCTCAAGAACAACAAACAGAAAACCTGATGAAAGCAAATAACTTTTTAACTGCACTGAGGAATTCTGCACTTTAAGAGGTTTTTTTTCTTTCTCCATAGGAAAAAATTAAAGTCGTGCACAAAGTAAATTGCAAAAAAAACGAATCATAAACTTAAAAATTTTATGTTTGTTTCATTCTGCAATTTTAGTATGCGCGATCTTATTCCGATTTCCTACAATTCTGTAATTTTTCCTACTCGAACATCATCATGTGTTGAGTTCATTGAACATATAAAAGTGTTATGACTCTTCGCTAGAACTTCAACTGAAGTCAAACCAATTAATAGTACAAGAAGTACGCAAATAGTTGTGTGTTGTGCAGATAAATCAGCAAAGTGGAGCAAAACGTGAGAATTTTTTAAGTGCGATTCGCAAAAATTGCTCTCGGGCAAATAATTTGGAGCATATATGAGATCACTTGACATATATGTATACAAAAGAAGTTTTTTGAGATTTTTAAAAGGGAAAAGTTTGCTTTTGTGCTTTTTTCTTGGATGAAATTTTTTTAATTTTTTAATAGACTTTCAATTTTGAAGTTTAATATTTAAATTTGGAGCAGAAGCTTTATAATGAATAAAGAAAATAGACCCCTGAGATAATATGCTTCACCGTAAGGTTCAGTTGAATTATTTTTATATGAACTTTAAGACTTGGTTGGATTTTATGTTCCAGATTAAATAACTCCATTTTCTGTGCTTCTGAATGGGAAGTTCCAAATGAAGATGCTGCAATTTTTCATGTGTAACAGATTTAACATTGTCCTGAGATGCTAATCATGTGCAGTACCTATTGCTAAAGCTAACAAAATCTGCTTTGATGGTTGAGCTCATTAATGCACAAATTTGTTATGTAGTACTACGTAGAAACTCCGAAGGAAACCTTCGCAGGATGTGCATATTACAGTCGGAAGCTCTTCTCCAGACCATAGGTCCACACTTGCTTTACTACTATTTATACAGCAAAAACTTGTTCCTCAGCAACCAGTTCTTATTGAAGTTCTTGAGATTAAGCTTCTTTCTCATAAACATTATATGCCAAATAGGTACGTCGACTGTCTATTTTTTTGCTGTAATCTTCATGGGGATGACATTGTGAAATATTGGATGACAACTATTGCACCTCATTTGGGATCTAACATGGGAAAATTTTTGCGTTAAATCGTATATACCATCCGATGGATCAAGTTCTGTTACTAAGCTGAAGTATCTAGACTTTAAATGACTAATAGAAATGTGTTTATCTCCATTTTTGATGTAGTGGTCTGCTTATATGCACATCTTTAAATGTCTGCTCCTCTCAGATTGTACGCAAATGCAATTAAAATATCATAAGAAACCAACTCAGTACTAAAAAAGCGGCAGAATATGATTTAATCTCCCTTTTCAAAATCAGTCCATACATTTATTATCACCCCTACTCATCCAAACCATGCCAGATTTGAACAACTCAAACGTATCATCTCTGAGACTTCAACCGCATTTGAGTGTCCGAAATTTTTTTCGAGGTTCTCGTGAAATCATTCTTTAAGGACTCAATGAACTGAATTATATTGCTTCCAGAAAACATATTCAAGGTTCTTGAGTCCGGTTTCAGCAGAATAGTGCACGCAGTACGACAGAATAACTTTATAGCGCAACGCAAGAGTCTAGGGGGTATCCCAAGGCAGTGTACTCGGTATTCTATACACATCATGCATACCAACAGATCAGAGACACAACTTCAAAGTTTGCTGGCAATACAACATTTGATTAGATCTATTAGACGACTAACAGAACACTTCACAAATTTCGAAGCAAGCAAGTGCATTTCAAACTCAATAAAAGGTATTTGACCCACGCTTACTTTAAACCACATTCCAATGCCTCAAGCTAATGATGTCAAGAAACTCGGAATACATCTCGAAAGGGGACTCACAACTTAATTCGTACACACCCTAAAGTTTGGACTCTAAAGTCATTTTTTTCAAGTCTGTAATAAAGACGACTTGGACGTACGTCTTCTCAAGCTCATCCGAAAATACTGAGAAGAATAATTTGTACACCATTCGATGATTCGGCTTTCACCGCGCAAAACTCGAGAAGAACTTCACCAAATGACACTAAATTTTGAGTATATGTTAGATTGGACTGTAGGATGGTTTCTCTTCAGCTTCCGTCCGTTATATAGCGCAGAATACTAATATTAATAAAATTTTTTTAAATAGCCACTATAATTCACAAATAGTTTTAACATATTTCATATGAGTATCATCAGTCTCCTGCACAATATTTATGCGTTAGGTTTTGGTGGGTGATTGTGATAGGTGATAGTCTAATGGGCTTATCAAGGGACAGAGACAACACATGGTGTGTAGGTGAGAGTGATAAGTTAATTTTTTTTTTAAATAAAAAAAACTTATAATGCGTTCTTATGTTGTGATGGAGGTATAGTATGCTGGGAAGCGAATGTAAAGGGGAGAGAGAAATGTGGATAGTGTGAGGTGGAAGTGCCGAGGAGGGTATTGAGATATGTAGAAGGTAACATCAAATATCTGGGCAATTTAAAGTCACTGAATATGCTATGCCGTAGACTCATAAGAGTCTGTTAAGAGCGCTCAATGTCTGACTCATAGTAATAGGAGGCTCGTCTTGCTTGGAAGTTTCCTCTTAGATAAGCGTAACAAGTTAACTGTAAAAGAAGTATTTTCGCTAAAATTTTGGAAGGATTACTAGAGATCATAAGCATATACAAAGAAACGACTCATTTTAAAGCCACAACGTCTATCAAAACCTAACCTAATAACTTTATTTTCACCATGGACCCAAATTCAGCACTACAATAGGTAAAGAAAAAATTAAAAAATGCTCAATATTTTTTTTTTCTTTTTTTATGCTCCAGTGTTGTTAAGCAAAAAAGTGTTATATGCCATATAAAACATCCAAACTGTAAAATCCAAACAAGTTAAATAAAATTTCTAAAAAACAAAGCAAAACACTTCCAAGAATTCGTAGAATTTCCTGAGCACATCATTACTCGTCCAAGACACTTAAGAAATCAGCTGCACAGCATAAGCATTCCAAACTGTTGGCAAATGTAAACAGAAATAATTTCTTATTGAAATTTAATTCATTAATTTACGTTTAAAATCGGATTTTTTTTATTATTTGCGCCAGCAGTTTTTTCTCCCATTAATCTTTTTTTTTTTTTTTTTTTTGCTAATTTTGCTTCCCCAGGTTAACAGAAACAAAAACAATTCAGAATAATTCCGCGGTCAAGGTGGGAATTTCACGCTTAAGCATGATTCATATGGCGTAACCAGATTCGTACAACGTAGTACGTTGCACTCGCATTAAGTGGATGGAATCCAGGTGTGCTTTAAATTAAATGTTTTAGCAATTTGACTGCTGCTCATATACCAACCGTTGCTCCTTAATAGTTATGCTGTGTAAATACTTAAGAAGAATTGGCCAAAAGGGAAATACTGGCACGCACACACGAGGTCGTCAACGTCATTTCGCCCCATAGAGTCAAGAGGGTAAATGATGTCTAAACTTAAGTATCGTATTTTGTTTTGAAGAAGTTTGAGATGGACGGACGGGCGGACGGACAGATGTTAGTATGCAGAGCAAAAATTGTACTTAGCGCGCTTAAATGCGCATCTACACATTCACGCGCCATAAATCTCAGCGGTAGCTGAAGCAGCGATAAAATATTATAGCTCGCTGCTGCTGCTACCGCTGCTGCCGTCGTTGCTACTGGCTGACTGACTGTGTCCCACTGGCCGCTGTTCGTCGGTTTGATAGAAGGCAATCAGTCGAGCAACAGAGTCAGCAGTAGCAGAAGTCGCGCGCACAAAATGCTTCTCTGAAATGTTTTGCTTTTTGGTGAAGTTCTTGTTGAATTGTAACCGGAAATAGTTGAGATTGTGGCGTTTAATAATGAGAAAAAAATAGCAAGTGAGTCGGTAGTGCTGAGTGTAGTGAGAGAGAGCTTGTATGGAGATATACATTGCGTTTCGGATATATAAATCGTAGATAGTGTTGCCGATTTTATAAGAATATACAGAAAAAAGTGTTCATGGTACAAAGACCGGCAGAATTAGTAGTGAAAAAAAAAATGATTAAACTGTGTGAAACAGTGATACTGAAATGGAAAAAGGAGTAGCATCTGGGAAGTTTTCCTATGTTCCTAACTACATGATGTTTTTTGTAGTTACTTAGAAACAATTTTAAAGAGCTTCAATTCTTGAATTCATGCCATCACCCATATTTTTCGCTAGACGACCTTAAGAATAAATATGACATTTGTTTATAAATACATAATCATAATATATTGATATGGAATATAAACTGTTTATACCATAAAGTGATATTAAGTTGGTTTCCGCTGCTTTATCAAATAACCTAGCCTATATATATTGAAGATACAAAATGTTTGATTACTAAAGAAAAATGTGTTTAAGCAAAAGAAAAAAAATTAAAATATGGTGAAAGACTTTTTGTCTATTTTCGAATAGTTTATACGAAGACAGCATAGAACCCATAAAGTAAATATATTATTGCTCGTCGAGATGAGTCGATCAACCAATGTCCGTCTGTCTGCGTGTTACCCATTTAGACTTGTCCGTGTCCGTATGTCTGGCTGTCGGTATGTACAACGAGAACTTGGAGTCTATAATAGATACAGTGAAAGTTTGGATATTTAGGTTATCATATTCTTTCTTCAGATCAATTGTATTACGTGAACATAATAATGCCCCCTTCTTGTGGGGGATTGGCACTTACCATGTAAAACTATTCAACTATAAATTTAAAATTTGATACATCTTACATTAATTCGTATAAAATATTCCATTTAAGTTCTGATCCGACTGCTAGCAGAGGTATCCGCTATACAAAGCTGTCCCACCTTTACATAGTTTTGTATACAAAAATTTTATTGTTTTAGTACTTTGACATCAATCTTAATAAAATATTCCATTAAGCTTCAAATTGGACCACTAAAAGGGTTAGCCCTTCATATAAAAATTCATGTCGACATAGACATGTCCGTCTGTCTGAGTATGTGGAACAAAAACTTGAAGACAATAAAAAATAGATCTTTAAGATTGGACTATTTAGTATCTCTCTTCAAATAAGTAATGAATATGAGTAGTACTGGTAAAAACCTGTCACTCCTTATCTTTGATATTCTAGCTAAATTGTCTTAAATGGTGTATCCTATTTTAATTCGAAAAAAATATTTCATATAGGTCCATATTGACCACCAGAAGGTATAGTTCCCATACAAATTTGTCTCTCTTCTTGGGTTTTTGTACGAAAAATAATATTTTTTTGCATAAATTTGTTGAATTTTTACTAATTTTAATAAACTATCCCACACAGATTCAGCTACGAATATATGCCCCACACAAATTTTAATATGACTACATGCTGTCTTCAAGTCGAGCAGCGTTCTTTTTGTTTTTCTATAAACTTTTGAGATATCTGTCTGAGTTCCAATGTAGACCCCGAAATTAACGAAAGGTACCCAACTACGGTAACCGTTCAGCGAAGGGGGTCCTTAAAACTATCACGCTTAATGATCCTATTAACATGTATACAAAATCTCATCTCTGTTCCTTAAATGGATACGAAAAGATGACAAATTTTGTTTCTTGCTTATATGGGGGGCATATACTACGTGTGGTTACCGAGGGGGGAGGGGGCAACAAATTTTACAAAATAGATCATGTACAACTTTCAAGTTTAAAATATTTTTTTAACCTTTGGAAAAACCTTGCAATATAAAGTTTATTTTTGTAATTCCACAAAAATTTCACCAATTCTTACAAACAAAAAAAAAAAAAGAGTAATTTTCAAGAATGCTATATAAACTTATAACATCTGCAAAGAATTTTATTATTTATTTAATTAAAAGTTTTTATTGCAAATTTAAGCGTTCTCGAGCGGAAGCAATGCAATGAGTTATTTTTGATTTAGTTTGAGTGGTTAAAAATTTGTTCTTTCTTGAGAAATCACAAATATTTTTGTGATTATGTGAATATGTTTATAAACAGTTAGTCGGACAGTTTCTATAGTTAGGTTCAGTACGTTGAAACAAATCGATGTCACGTCCGCTTGTTTCAGAATTTTTGGAATAAAAAATTGTTTAATATATTTTATAGTATGTCTAGAATTGCATCAAGAATATATTTTGTGTAGGAGATTTAATTGTTTAGCACTTGGAGTTGTATTTTCTTGAGCTACTTTGCATGTAGACTGTAGAAAGCTTAATTTTGAGGACCTACTATATAAATATTTGGTGTTTGCAGATCAGCAGGGAGATACAAGATTGTTTTAGTCACAATTTTTGAAATTTTAAGAAAATATACAAGTATAATGCGTAAATAACTCCTTTTCCTAAGTTTTCCACGATTCTACAAATGGTGCACAATATAAAATAGTCGAGCTGTCCGGCTATAATTGCCTTTTTAGGCCCTTTACCGAAGGTACGAGAACCTATTGGTTTTGTGCAAATGTATGTAACAGGTAAAAATAATGGTCGGAGACCCCTCAAAGTTACCCCCATTATGATCAGGAGCTATAGACGAGTCGATATAGCCATGTCCGTCTGTCCGTCCGTATGAACGAAAGGATCTCGTAAACGGAAATAGATAGAGACTTCTGTTTTTTGCATTCGACTAAGACTTCTCCGGAATTTTACAAGTTTATTTTAAAATTTCGCTCCTCTCCCCCCTTTCCATAAAATCACCCCCAAGGCAGTAAGAAGTGGTCATAAACTAGGCGACCTGTACTGTTACAGAGCCTTTAACAGTCGATTACGCCCGACTGTAATTTTCTTACTTGTTTAATAATATTTCCTGTAAAGTATATTAAATCCTCAGTAACACCGAAGTCTCCGTCTTTTTTTTGATTTTAATTGAGGAACTCTTAGTTCTGTTACGAAGATTTCAATATTCAACTCTATTAGAACATGAAACCTGAATTAATATTAGTAATATTACTTATAAAATTTGTAGAGACACTCTCTATTATATATATCAGGGATGGTCGACCGACTACATTCTTCTTTCCAGCTCATAGTTCATAGAGAGCTTTATGAACTTAATTTAACAATAATGTCTTTGATTTTATCATTAATATCATTTATGATAAAATACGACATTGGATCTAATCTGGAAAATGTTTTCATGTAGATAATTGTATATAAATAACTAGTATATCAGATACAGGTTTTTATAATCAGCCAAGCACTCATTTTCACTAATAATTTCAGTGGAAGTGTAATCAGTTCCGTTCTTTTGTATAACTCATTCAGTTTGTTTTCACTTTCCCTGGAAATTTGATAATTCTGATGTTATATTGAATGGTAACAAATTAACTTGAACCATAAATTAAAAATGAGGCGATAATATGAATATGGCTGATAATAATATTTGTTTTCGATTAAGTCTCTAAGTTAGCATATGTTATGCGGTCATTGATTGGACGCGGGGTTTCCCGGAACTGAAATTTTTTAACAGCAGGTGTGGTGTTATTAAATCGGTGTAGGAGTGCTAATAGAAAAGTACCCGAAATTTCTCTATAAAACGGAAACTATTAAATTATTATTTTTTGGGTGACTTTTGGGAAGATTGTAGTATTGCATAATATTTTAGTTTCTCTGCCTCAAGAAACTTGTGCCTGTAAAAGCAAATCTGTTTTATTTTATATACATATATGCTGCCTCCAAATTTATCTCCATTGAATGCAATATAAGCAATAAAACATTTAATAGTTCCAGAAATCTTCAGCTTCTTAAGCGAATATTGCTTTCATCTCGAAACCATCTCCGGATAATTGAGCAGTGTGTACCGTATTCAAATCATTTGCCTACAGATCCTGTTCAATGTGTTTATTATTTTTCTCAAATAGTTTATGAAAAACTAACATTTTGGCACCAGTCACGCTTTAACTCGTTTCATGCTTAAAACTTCCTACATAATACACTATTTCGAACCGCACGAGACACCAAGGTCTTCTGTCATCATCTCCTCTGATGCTCACACGACAATTTACAAACACAATTTCATAAAATTGGTTTTAACGTTTTGCTTCGTAGAGGTGGTATGAGGCAAATCATCAATCACAATGCGTGCGGTCTACTTTGAACTCTTCTTGTATCATTCATCTGTCGGTGTTTGCGACATTTTTAAGTCCCCGCAGGCTTTCCATCCATTGGAAACACAAAACTTAAGTTAAACTTCGTAAAACGTAGCAAATATGTACTAAAATATTTAATAACTTATTGCGCAAGTACCAAGTGATAGATTGCGCTAAATATTGACATGTAAGCAAGCAATTTGACACTATCTGAAGTGAGGATTGTTTAAATGAGAATTTATGGGTAACTTTTTTTGATAAGAAGTTAATTAGTAGAAATTTAATTTAGGAACTTAAGTATGCGCAGCCCTTAAAATTAAATTTTGCGATTAGTTTTTTGTTATTAGAAAACGCATGATCTATCGATTTCTGATGACAAAATTCGATTTAAGTTCAATTAGATACGATATACAATTAAACCAAATACATTTTTGTGCCATTTATGGACTGAACACATATCTCTTTCACTGAAACCAATACTTCATAGGGTTTTTTATATGCCATAATATATGAAATTAATTACAAAATCTACTCTGTATGCATATTCATGACAGAAATTAAAACTTAGAACGTAGTTTCAATTGCGCAATCTTGTTTGCTTGTACAATCGCAATTAAACATTTAATGCAAGACAAGCGTTGTACATTTTTGAGACATATTTGAACAATTCGATGCTGCTGCTGCCGGACAGCGGCAATCCGCATTTCCTGTGCGCAACGTCAACGCTTTGGACATTCAAATGAATGCTGTGCTGCCTGTCAGCCTACACCGTTCCGAGCCAACAAATTAAGTGACTTAATTGCTTTAATCATGGCGCAGCCAGCAAGCTAGTGCTTACGTAGTTTACATACTAAGCTAGGCGGACAAGTTCTACAAATAGACGTAATCATTTGCTATCTACTAGTTAAATATTTGAGTGCTACGATTTTAATGCGGCAAACATGAAAAAAAGAGAAGCTAATTCGAAAATATAACACAAACATTTATTTTTTTGTAAAGAAGCTCATAATATTGCCCTGTTTAGTTTTAGCTGGTGCAGCGCTTGCTTTGGTTGATTTGCCGCTGCTCGTACTTGCCGCTGGTGATGTCTTCTTAGCAGCAGCAGCTTTTGGTGATGGTTTCTTCTTTGCAAGTGCTTGTTTGGGTTTGATAGTAATGACAAAACCATCCTCATCCAAAAAGGTTTCAGATTTTGGTGTTTCGTCTTCTTGCTCCATGGCATCAACATCTATTACATCGGCGGCTGTAGTAGTAGTCTCTTGTTTCTTTTGTTGCGGCTCCTCTTCATCATCCGAGTCAATAATTCGACGTCGTTTGCTGTTTGATGTAGCAGCAGCAGCATCTTCCGTTTCCTCATTATCGGAAAAAACTTGACGACGTAAAAGTTCAAGTTTTTCCTCTTCATCGGAGGAAGCTGAGGCGGCCGCATCATCCTCATCGTCAAATAGCTGCACAGAGGTATTGGCGGCGGCGGCAGTTTTAGTTTGGGAGTTGGTTGATTTAGTTTCAGCTTTTTTAGCAGCAGGCGCCGCCGCAGGTTTCTCAGCTTGTTTCTTAAAGAAATCTTGCATTTTCTTAGGCGTTGGCGGTTTTATAGTTTTTGTTTCTTTGGGTTCTTCTTTTTTAGTAGCTGCTGCAGCGCTAAAGAAATTATTAATACTGCCCTTCTTAGCAGCAGCAGCAGGCTTTGTTGTAGAACTTGTGGGAGAAGGTTTTTTTGTGGGTGACTTCTTAGCTTCGGTTTTGCTTTTCTTTGGAAGCACTAACTCCTCTTTCTCCTCCACTTTCGGCTGTTTTACTTCAATCTTTGCAGATACAGGGGCAGCGGGTGCGGTACCATTTGTTGCCTTTGTTGACTTAGCCAACGCACGCTCTTCCACATGCTTCAGCTGCACTGCACAATGCTGCATCGGCTTAAAACGCTGTGCTGCCACTTTAGCGCCGCCGGCCACCTCGACTGAGTAGAGCGAAGACTGTGCATTCTGCAGCTTGCGTAACCAATCTTTCAATTTGCTTTCACCCTGCACAATTGTATAGATTTCATTGTGCGGCTCCTGTTGCGCTTGCTTTTCCTCGCCATGTACCAGAAAACGTTTCTCAAATTTAGTGCCGGATTTCTCAAGTTTTGCAATGTGCGCCGTCAGCGTTTCGTGCACTTCGCTGTATGTTAATGCGTATTGTTCGAGCAAATCAGTGACCAGCACACGATTATCGAACGAAATCAGACAGTCGTCGAGTGCCGCTTGTAGTGACATTTTATCTTTTAACACGTAGCTATTTAGCGTAAAAAAGATTGTTTAGTAAATAAATAAAATACGCGCGAATATTTCGCCACAACAAGCGCAGCTGAAGGCAAAGTGAATACTGTGAGTGGCAATGTTTTAGTTTTGTATGGTAGCACTTTTCAATACTTTTCTATAATTGGCAGCACTGTAAATGTGCGCTAGTGTGTGCAAATAGCATGTGCACAGTGCTGCCAAGTACATTTTAAGCGTTAAATTTAAATTTGGTTTCCGTATTCAAGATTTTTTATAATAAAATAAGTAATTAACTAATTTTTAATGAACAGTGCGCAGAATATGCTGTTTCCTGCTTAATCTATATTACTGCAATGTATTCGCATGCTATAATTGCGCAGATTGTGGATTTGAGGCGCACTTGGGATACATCTAGATATAACTTTGAGTACATATTTTGCAATTTATTAAATTCTCGACTATACGTGTAATCCAATGCAATTGTTTGCATATTTGGTATGAAAATAAATAATACTGCCCTCCCTCTACTATTGTCAAATTGATTCTATACGTAAATATGTTTAACAATAATAATATAAGAGATATTTGGCTCCCTCCACTACTAGAAATGCTGGCTACGACCCTGAGTACGTAAACATGAGACAGTAGCGCAGATATCGCTCGTACGCTTGAGATAACTTTTTAAATAATTTGTTAACAAATGTTTTTTTCTTTCTTATCTTTGCAGTTACATTAGCACACACACATACACACACATTAATGTCGCTACTTCAGAAGCCAACTAGAGTAAGCCGCGTCTACCCCGTCGTACTCAATAAAACGAACAACCACAAACTGAACACCACATAGTATTTAGCGTAAGCAAAAAAAACAGCTTCAAAATTCCGTACAAAAAGCAAGCAAACGACGCACTCATCATGCGTTTCGAACCGCTCGGACAGAAAATGTTCTCACGTCGTAATTGGCTGCTACGGTGTAGCATATTAATCAACGTAGCCGTACTATTATATATTGGTAGCCATGTAATGATTGGCGGCGGAAACAATTTCACATCCGGTTCAACGTTTCTGCTGCAAGAGCAACAAGTACAACTGCAGCAGCAACAACAACAAAGCAAAAGTGTAAGTAAATACTTATTTATTTTTTAAATAATTTAATAAAATAATTAAATTTAATTTTACGTAGGAACAACTCGTCGTTGAAGCCATTACCAACGATGAAAAATCACAGGCGCTCGCTGCGCAATCAGCGCCACCTGCGCCCAATGACAGCGTTGGACCAGCAGCGGCGGCAGTCATAGCAAATGATGATGTAGCAGCTGCTGCACTACAAGCCAATCATAAAGATGATCCTGCTGTTGCGGAAATGGATCCAAATATTGGTGATCCAGCACAAGTTATTGGCAATATTAACGGCATTGGTACTGGCGGCACCGGCAATAGTGCTGGCGCCGTCGGCGCCTCACCGGAACAGAATATTTTTCTGAATAATACCAGCGCTGATGCTTATATTGTCAGCGCTGATGACAAAGACTTTGATGAGCGTTTACGCAGCTTAGTCAATTGTTATGATCGGCCATACAAAGCCGAAACAATGCAGCGCGGTGATTTCTGGGTGTTGCAGAATTATGTGCGCGCAGAGCATGGTGAGCTGAAGTGTCACGAATCCTTAACGTATACAACACATGCGGATTATACGTTTTTGGATAATCTTATTCCATTACTTGAGCGGTGAGTAGTTAAATGGTGAAGTAAATAATTTTAATTAACTTTTCTTAACTTTTTAAACAGTTGGAACGCACCCGTCAGCATTGCTATGCACGCGCCCGGCACTGATTTTCAGCCCACATTGGACGCCATTAAATACCTAAGAGACTGTCTGCCCGAGAGTAATCTTGTGCGCATGTACACCACATTTCATATATACTTTAGCACCAAACATATCCCCAAAGTTGTGCCCAAATCGGAGGATGCGCTCAAAGCGGGCTATAATTGTACGCTGCCGCCGCCATATTTTAATGTGACCTCAGGTCATCTCTATAAATCACAAAAGAAATTATTGTATCCGGTTAATGTTGGACGTAATATTGCACGCGATGCATCGCTAACGCATTTTCTACTCGCATCCGATATAGAGCTATATCCGAATCCGGGTTTAGTTAAGAAATTTCTAGAAATGATTGCGCGCAATGAGGCGTATCTGCATCGCAAGCCGCCAAGGTGAGTGTTTGTGTGGGAAGAATGTGCAAGAATTGAAATGAAGAATTGAAAATGAATCAAATTAGCAAATTATTCAAGATTTTTTAAAATGTAAGAAAAAATGAGGAAGTGAAATTGAATTTAACAAATAAATAGTGTTGGCGTAAATATAAATTTAAATATAATTAATATATTTCCATTTCCTTAGAGTTTTCCCGCTCTCCATATTCGAAGTCGAGGAAAGCGCTGTTGTGCCGCGCGATAAGTCTGAACTACAAGAGTATCTACGCAACGGCAAAGCTATACCATTTCATAAACGCGTCTGTGCCAGTTGTCACGGTGTGCCTAAGTCAAAAGAATGGATGGCTGCCAATGAAACGGAGGAGCTAAGCGTTTTTCACATAGGCAAGCGCACTGGCTACTTTGTGCACTGGGAGCCCATCTATATAGGTACACATGCTGATCCGCATTACGATGAGCGTTTAAGCTGGGAGGGTAAAAGTGATAAAATGACTCAGGTATTTGATATATAATTATTTAAATAGTAAGTTTAATTAATTAATTTTATGTTTTCTATACACAGGGTTATGCACTCTGCGTACTCGACTACGAGTTTCATATACTCGATAATGCCTTTCTAGTGCACAAACCTGGCATTAAAGTGCTCAAAAAGGATAATCGTCGCGCCATGCTGGCGGGTAAAACGAATCAACTAATACGTAAAATAATATATCCGGAATTGAAAATTATGTATGGCACACGCAAAGGTTGTGCAGTATAGTAACTAATTTTGCATAAAAGTTGAGAGACTTTGAAATGTTGCAGCAGCAGCGGCAGCGGCAACATTAAGAAAAACAATGACAGCAAACTAACATTTAGTAATATTTTTAAAAGACTACAACAACAACAAACACGACTATTTGCAATGTTATAAACAAAGACAAACAAACAAACAAACAAATTTGATGTTAATGTTTAAACTAGTTGAGAACTTAACATATTATGGCGCTACGCATTGATAAAAAAAAAACAAAAACATTTTGTAGCTTTTAGTTTTAAGTAAGCAAAAAATTTAAAAAAACTAAAAAGTTAAAGTAAACGAAAAAGTAAGAAATTGTCAAGGATTTATGCATATAAACGCTGCAGAAACGAAAACAGCGCCGAGAAAAAAAAAATTGTATACAAATTTAATTTTGTAATTTATTTGTGTAAAATATTTGCTTAAAATTTTCAATTATTTTGTTTAAACTTTAACTTTAAAATTAATTTTTTCAAAGCATTTGTAAATTATTTTTTATATGAAGCTTAGTACTCACTTCCAGGTTTGCCAAGGCTTGCTCACAAAGTTTCTAGTTTAGCCTAAGACTTGTTGAAAAGTTGACTTCGTGTTAATTTTTAAGTGCAAGACAAAGCACAAAATATTAAATGTAAATATCTTTAAGTAGCTAAAACCTGCTTTTAAAAAACAAATAACGAAATTAATATACCCTACATACATAGCTTAAACATGTATATAAAGTTTGTGCAGATCTATAGAACAGCCTAAAGTGGAGGCAGCAGTTTTGATGAGGTATATGAATATATATACTCGTATATATTCTTTATCATAAAAAAAAAAATTGCTCTCCCTTCCCCCTTCTTTTTGAAGTCGCTTTAAAATCGATAGAGTAATATCCCTCTGAAGCTCTTTATGAAAGATCAAATATCGAAGGCTATAAGATAGAGCTTGGATGCATCGATGTTTTTCATATGAAAACCTCGATGCATCGGTCTAAAAGTTCATGTTTTTCCAGCTCAACTATAAGAGATACAACCTTTAAATTTCTTCCATTATCTCTTCATCTAAATCGCATAAAATTAATGTGAAAGTCTTCCTTTAAAGGAACATACTTCCCTCATTACAATGCTTCCAGCAAAGTTCTGCACCTCGTCTTTCGTAAACGTTCCATTTGGATTGACACAGTTCCTGCACTGTCTTTCTTAGAGAATGCACTGTATATGCTAGTTCCAGATCTTTTATCTGCAATATACTTAAAGATATTTCAAAACTCTTCCGTTTGACTCTTAATTTTGTGATGAAGTTTATAACGAAGTTCATATATTCTTAATTGGTTCAACGAAACGCATCGAATTAGTCATATCCTTCTGTCAACCGCTTTTCTCTGTCTTTATGTATCAAAACTATGCCCTCAACTTTTAAGAAATCGATTTGAAATTGTGTACGAAGACTTATGTGCTGCAGCTGAACATAATTTTGAGTCAGCATGTCACGCCTGCTTGATAATATGATCCTTTATAAAAACACCGCCAAATTTTCGGTTTTTGTATCAATTTTGAATTCTTCATGCTGGCTTCACACAGAACATATATATAAATGAGAGTGTCCTGCTCAGTTTTAAGCGTTTATCCCATACAAGCACACCATTTACCTCTCGGCATTAGTATGAAAAACTTCTTTATAACAGTTTATAATAATTTGAAGTTCGATATAGTGGTTTCTCATATTTCAAAGATTTACATATATATTCTTGTTGAAGTTTCCAAATAATTCTTCAATATAAATGCCAGAAGCAATCCATGCTTTCATTTCACCTTTTTGTTAGCTAAATAACTGTCTTATATTAGGTTCAATGCGTTGGCATTCTAGTAAGTAACTAGGTTCTTCATTTAGAGGCTTCGCTGCTACTCATGGGACCACACCGCTAATTTCCAGCTTTACTTAATTGCCAACAGATCTGTTGTTAAATGTTCTAAAGCAAAGTTGTAGTTTTTATATGTTCTCCACAAATATGCATGCTCTGAGCATGCCTATACGGTATTGAATACTATAATGCCGCTGTTATAGATCCTAAGCTACCAGTCTAGATTCAACCATACATTACGCACGCTGGAGTTTAACTTGTGACAGACATACGACATACGTCTCCATGTATAACGCTGAACAGACTCAGCTGGAGAAGGGTGGCTATATGGTATCTATAAGTCAAGCTCATTATAGTAAGTCTCCATGTTCAAAAGTCTTAGACATAGCATATCTAGCAGTTGCACACACACTTGACTTACCTACATCTTTTTTGGTTTTTGTTGCTTGAAGATATTTTTTTTTAATAAATAAAATATTTGTCTCTACTTCCGCCTGCAGCACCTGCTAATTGAGTACTTGGGCTTACTTATTTGGGCATTCTTTAAATCTTTTTTTGTATTTAATTTGAATGCACTTTTTTTTTTAATTTTGTAATTTAAAAGTATGCTGTTTTGTTATTTATAATTTATAAATGCATAATACAAAGCATATTGTATACACTAATTAATTAATGTATAGCTGTAAAATAGTATTTTGCAGTCATTGTATATTTAATTTATTATAAATTAAGAAGCTTCCTACAAGTTACTCCATTTTCTTATAGCTAGCATATTTATTTATAGTAAACTACTGTATTAAAGAAACAAAAAAAAAAAAAAAAAAACAAACTACATACTTTACAAATGTTGTACAACAACAACAACAAACTATAAAACTTTTGCTCTTGAGATTTTTTTTTATCTTTCGAAATGAAATACTCAGCTTTAAATTTTTATTTACATAAATTACAAGTTTTTTCCGCTGCTATATATTAATTACTAATTTAGACAAAAAGACTTAATTTGTTGCACTATGTTTTCCACTTAATAATTTGTTTAGTAAAATAAAAAAAAAATAATATTATACTCTAAACAGCGATCAACTATTATGAGCTATTAGATTGTTTATTTAACTGATACAACGCCGGTCGCTGCTTCAAAAAATGATTAAAAATAAAATTAATACATATTAAGCTTACAAATCTAGTAAATCCTTACAGTAAACATACATACTTATATATAAATATATATATATAATAAATGTACGTTTGAAATGCGTAAAAAAATCGTGATATTTGTACTAGTAACGTTATAAAGCGAAACACAAAAAAAATAAAAATTAAAAATTAAAAATAAAACAAAAAACTAAGAAAGCTAAAATGTTAATAGACAAAAAAATAAAAAATTAATAGTTTTGTAATTTTTTAAGTCGTAATTTTTAAGTCCAAAAAATTAAAAATAAAAGAAACTTGTGCACATAGAGCTGAAGATTTAAAACTGGTCGCAAATGTCTGGAATTGCTTTAAAGCATTTGTGCCGACTGGTAATAAAAATGTTAAAAAATTTAAGAAAATAAAAAAAATATTAATATATTTTGTAGTAATTGAAACTAAATAAGAAACTATATAAAACTGAATGTATTTGTATATTAATTAATTAATTAGCAAAGTCAAATTTTCTTAGTTGTTTTAAGAAAATTATATATTATTAAGCATTAAATGGTGTTGGTGACTTAAGATATAAATACAAATAAAAAATAAATTATAAATAAAATAAATATGACAGCAAATTGAAGCATTAAAAAAAGAAAATATAAAAATTAATAACATGCCTAAAATGCTATTAAATTAAAAAAATATATAAAAAAAATTGTCAAATGGGAACAAATTAAATGCAGAATTTTTGTCTAAATTATAAAAATAAAAAAATGTTAATTTTTTTGTATGGCACTTTTATTGGTCGCGCAACTAAAACAGTTTATTTTTGAAAAAAAACAAAGAAAAAATTATATAAAATTAATTACGTCATGTCAAATTGTTGTAATTATTTGTGCCTGTGCATATTTTTTTAAAATAAATAAATTTAAATGAAAAATGTTAAACAAAAATTCAAAGTTAAAAAAAAAATTAAAGGTTTAAAAATATATCAGCAGAAAGTAATAAATTCAATTGTAATAATTAGAAATTAATTAGCTATAGGCAGGCTAAAATGCAAAATTTAGAAAAAAAAAATAAATTAAAATTTACTGTGCAAATATTTAATTAAAAAAAAAAATAAAAAATAAAGCTTAAGGCATAATACATATGTGGGAGATGTATTTGTAAAGTAAGCTTTTTAAAAAAGAAGGAAAGGAGTTGGCTAAAAATGTGTATACGCTACACAAATGAATTAATTATTTAAAAACAAAAAAATTATATTATTTTATTGCCTCATATATAGAGCTGGAAAAAACATCGATTTTTCGACCGATGCATCGATGTTTTTTATATGAAAACATCGATGCATCGGTCGAAAAATCAATGATTTCCCCGCTCTATCATATATGCATATTTAATTTAGAGCTGTTTTAATTAAAATTAAAAATTAATTTAATATAAGTTTCGCATAGGTCCGTCTGCCTGTCTAACTGTGCAGCTGTAACAAGCCAAAATTGGTGCCGGAGTGCAGTGTTTCAATGGTTGAAGTGACACAGTAGGCTTTTCTGTCTTATATATGCATGCATATAGTAAAGAAATTAAAGTTAAAAGGTTAAAATTTTAGAAAAAACTCGTCAAATTCCGGCGAAATCGAATGCAAAAAGAGCGAATTTTCTATCAAATACCGTTTCTGAGATGCTTTCGTTTATACGCACGAACAGACGGACATGGCTATATTGACTCATCTATCACCATTTCGACCATTATTTCTACCTGTTACATACATTTGCACAAAATCAAAAGGCTCTTCTACGGTACAGAGCCTAAGTAAATATTTTAAGTTCGTCTGTCTGTCCAGCTCTAAATAGTTAAAATAGTTTATAGCAAATTCTTATATTTCTAGCAGTATGTGTAGCGTATAAATTATTCTTTAATAGCTTACTTTAAAAATAGTCTGTTTACATTTAAATTGGCATAATACAGTTCAATGAAAATATGGCTTTCGAGCTGTTACCAAGTTAATGTCGACGAATTTGGCTTAAAGAAGTCATAAACTTTGCTGGCAGCTGATTTAATGCTAGAAATACCTGGTAATAGGCTCCATAAATTGTACTGTATTGCTATTTAGTATTTGCTTTAGTATTTTATGAATTAAAGAAATAAAAATTAAAGAAAAAAGCGACATGTAAAAGTTTTAAAGTGCCTTAGAAAAAATATAAAAATTAATTAATAATAATTAAATACATTCAAAATATAGTATTTGTATAATACAACCTACACACACACACACACAGTCTTGTAGAGTATACTTAATTATATAATTTAAAATTTTTTATTTAATGATGTGTTCAATTAATTGTAAAACAAAATAAAACTTAAAACGAAAAGTTTAGTTAAGCAGCATAAAAATAAAAATAAATAAAAAAAAAATTAACAAAAGAAAATAAAAAACAAAACTATGTTCCATTAAATGCATAAGCAAAGCAAAATCCGAAATTATTTTTGTACATATGTAATAGTTTATATTTATATATATAATATTATACGAGATATTAAAAAAAAAACAAAAAAAAGAACAAAAACAAAATACAATAATGCAAACGAAATGAAAAGTGTAAACATTTAAAATAAACTAAACAACTGAATTGTATTTGTACATAAAAATAAAAATTAATTAAAAGAAAATTTTATATTTTGTTATAATTAAATATTTAAATAGTTTACAGTAACTTAAGCAGGTAGTTTAAATGTTTATAAATAAAAAATATATATTTTTTATTTATAAACATTTAAACAACTAACTTAAGTTGACTTAAACTATTTTTATTAATTTTTTTATAATTTGCTTTATTTATATTTTCTTCAATAACTTACTTAATTAATGCAAAACGCATAGTCTTCGATAGTTAATAGTATGAAAAATACATATATTAACCTGCCAATATGAAATTACTTTTTAAAAAATATAGTTTATATATTTTAACAATTGTTTATTATTTTTTTATTTTGTTTTTGTTTCTTCTGCTAGGCCATACTATATATGCATTCATTATACTTTGTACTACATACATAAAGGTTTGTCATACAATTTTGTGTTGTGTATTAGTTGAAATTATAAAAAAAAAAATTTAATTTAATTTTCATAATTAAAAAAAAAAACAATAATAAAAAACAAAACAAATTGTAATAATAAATATTAATAATTTATGCTTCTTATTTGATTGTTGCGTATAGAGAAATAGAAGCAGTTAAAAATGGAACGTGTTAATGATTAAACGAAGATGATGATGAAGATGATAATGATGATGTTTACTACTGTTAAGTAGCTGAAGACAAAATGAAAAGAAAACTTAATAAAAGAAAAGAGAAAATAAAATAAATTGAATTATTCAATAAAATATTTTAAAAATGTGTTTTTTTTAAATTATTTTATTTTTGAAAAGGAGGCATCCGAGATCATATAATAAGTCAGCCAGACGCGAAAATCAAACCATATTCCTTGTTACTCAATTCGATATGAAAAGTTGCTGGAGCTGGCATTCGTTGAGGATGTTCTAGTCTTTTTTATTAAAAAAAATTATCAGCCAAGCTTCCATTTTCACTTCTACGTTTTGCGATTACAATGAAATCGTACGATATCGTTTGAAGGTGCTCCCGGCAAAACACAAAAATTTGGTATCGATAAGTTTCATTTCTAATTTGTTTTATATAGGATGTTATCGGCTATCGGTCTAAGCAAATCCTAATTTTTTTATAATTTAGAATTATTTAGAACTTGAATCAGTATCGTGCTGTGTGCACTATCTTGATAGGCACCACTGCATGTTTTAAAGTTTTGTGGATATTGGAAATGCTTTTAAAAAAACTCTTCTCATAGAAAAACTGTTCTCATAGAGAAAAAGTTTATGCAAATGGATGTACCAGGTAAAAAGAGACATGTCCGTCTGTCCGTATAAATATTAAGATCATCGAGACTATAATGAATAGAGCCTTCGAATTGGCATATTTAGTTTCTTTTATTCATTCTTCAGATAACTTGTATTCAATGACTGTGCTTACCCCTCTACCTAACGGGCAGTTGGGACTTACCAGACAAAGCTAATCTAAATTCTGATTTTTGTTTGCAAAAAAATGTGTCAAAAAATTTATTGATGGTGTTTATTTGGCTAGTTACATAAAATTTGGATTACTTAACGTTAATCCTTGTAAATGAACACTACAAGGAGTAGCCCCCATATAATTCTGTCCCCCTTTTTCAAGTTTTTGTATGAACGATTTTTTAAAACTTTAATTTAAAATATAGTCGTGAAGTACCTGTGGAGGTAGGAGTTGTGGACGAACAAAGGATATTCAGTGAATGGCCGCATGGCTCGGTTCTGCAGCCGCTGCATCTTTAGACGATTCGTCATTGAAGTAGTGCGCCAGACTTCCATAGCGTAGCACCAGATTGAAGATTATCTTGTCATCAACGGTGCGTTTGATCTTCTAGGAGATCTTGCTTGCATCACGTCGCCCTCTTGGCTTGCATGTGGAGCTTACAGGTGAGCATTCTGTACAGATTAAGGCCCAGTTAGATGATCTTAGCTGTTTCAAAAGTGAGCCGTGAATATGCATGTGTGAATATGAGAGGGGGTCTGCTGCTGATGCAGGGCGAAGCACATGAAAAATCATCTGCCGTTGAGCTTCATGTTCCACTTGTTGGCTTAGTCAATGAGAGCATCTACGTTCTATGATATAGGCCAAAATCTGCGGCGATTTTGCAGAGGCCACCATCTGCATATGAGGCCAAGAGCAGGGATGTTTCTGCAGCTTCTAACATTGCGGCATGAAAACTTGGAATGACTGCTGTACTGAAGCGAAAAGCAGAACGCTTCCTTGCGGCACTCATGTGATAGGCTGAACTACTGCAAAAGGTCAAGAAGAGACAGCCTTCACCTTGACTTTCAACTTAAAAGAACGGCCCTGCAAGGGCAAAATAGGCCGAATGCAGTGTCCACTTGACTTTCTGCAGGAGGCCTGGATGCCAAACTCGATCGAATGGCTGCTCGATATCCACGAATTGCAATACTGCTGCCGGTCGAATGCTTACAATGTGTGTTCGGTGACTCTGTAGAGTTGCTCCACAGCGGAAGCCGAAATACAAGCCTAGCAATGAACAGATTTCCTAAACATTCGATCTCGATAGCAGGAGACAAATCCGGTTTGCCAGTCTTGGGAAACATTGCGATGACTTCAAGCATTCACAAGAAAATCGTGCACATTGAAAATAGAGATTATGAAGAGGATAACACTCTCCGGTAGCGCCTTCAACGTGCGGTTTCAGAGGGCTGCAGACGCTTAATTATGGCTTTAACTTTCTAGGCGCCAAAGGGGTCCTCAGGCATGTCGAGCTGGAATGGTATTGACAGGGAGAGTCTCATAGCATCTGTCTACTCGTATAATGCTAACCCGAAGGGCATGATTCAATCTTCAAGGTGGCGGCTTGCTCTTGCTCAGAGTGCCACCAATTACCGAGAGCGTTTTTGATTGGATAAAGTTGAATGGGTTGTCTTATTCTAGTAGCCTTCCAAACCCGTCTAAAAATGTTTCTATTTGCTGAGATGTTCTCTTAAAATGAGTAGTGTTGCTTGTGACAGATTATTTTCAGTTTCGAAATCGATTAATCTCTGGTTGAACTTTAATACAAGTTATTTCGATGAAGTATTCAAGCCTTCAAGATATTGACTAGCTTAATTCCCGCCAAAGAAATTTCTAGGTTATGCTGTAATGGCCGAAAGGAGTTACATCACACCGTGACTTAGGTTATTTGAGGTGTACTGTGCCTCTATTTGGTAGATCTGATGTCAATAATAGATATCTCTTCAAAATAAGCCAAGAAAAAGCTAAGCTCCAGTACAGTGAGTCTTCATAATATGAGCTGGACAGTGGCATATTAGATGTGCAATCTATTCCTCCTCAGTATTTAAAAACTCATGCGAATTCCAGCCTGGTTTTTCGAACTTAAACTTTGTTTCGCTAAAATTGCTCTATTTTCGAAATTATGTGAGATTTTTAAAAAGTTTCTTCTAGGATATTCTTACAAATGGTCTTTCTACAGAAAAAAAACAGCAAAAAGTAGAAAAATTTAAAAAAAATTTTTTTTTCATGTTTTTTAGTTAAAAATCGTTTTTTGGCCAAAAAATAAATAAAATTTTGTTTGCTTTTATTTAATTTTATTTTAAAGTATAAGTTATATAAAACTACACAAAAAGGATGCAGGAAATTTTGAGGCGGAAAAATCCTGTTTTTTGCAAATTATCCGTTATGAGACTTTTCACTGTACTTTAAAGGGTCAACGACATACATATATATATATATAAAAAATAGTCTGTAATGTGGGAATATTTTAATTAAACAATACAAAAACAAACACTATTTCCATTGCAACACAAAATAATTAATTAAAAGCGCGTCTAGAAATTATGCACGCCAAACTAAAACTGAGTTTTTTTTACAAAGTGGAGGCAACTTGTGTGAATCATATTTTCCAAAAAATAATTAATGCAAAACATGTACGTCTGCAGCTCATTTAGAACAAGATTTACTAAATTATTAATAAAATTTCTTTGAAATGGTGTAGCAACGCGCTTGGCACGAACGACGTGTAGCGCATTTCGGCTTAAAAACAGTCTAAAAGACGCTTGAACTGGCCTTGACTTTTGGTAGGAACTCAAGCAAAATAAATTAAATAAAAAAATAAATTTAATCTATGCAGCATGAAAACAAAAGTGTTGCTGCTTCTAACAGCTTTATAAGGCATATATTTCCATAATTTTGTACTAAAATGTATAAAAGAATTAGCTATTTTTGTTTTCTTTAAATTTATTTTATTAAACACGCTTACAAACCGAACGCGTCTGTCACACACTGAAATATGTTATTAGTCAAGCGGCTTATTGCAGAATATCGTGCGAGAAAAATGAAAAAACTTGTCATTAGACAAAAGTACCAGAAGAAACACGTTTGCAAATGAATGCATAATAACCAAACTTGGTACGAAAGAAATAAATTAACAAAAAATTACGACTGCGTATGTGTAGCGTATGAGCCAGCTTGCGATTTTCGCTTTCGATTGTAGAAGCTTTTGCTGTTTGACTGGCTCACTGGCTGACTGGACTGGCTCAGTTTTTGTCATACGCCACAACTTGTTTCAATTTATTGCAAAAATTACAAAAAATAAAATAAACTAAAACGAGAAACTTGTCGCATCGTCTAGAAGATCATATCATCTTTAACACATCGTCTTGAAATTGTGACGACGACGGCGCATCTCAGCTTTTTTTTCAGGCGCCCTCCATCCACAACTCTGCTTAGTTTTGCTGAACTGAAGTTAAGATCTTTTGCGCATTTGCAGCGCGCACAGTTGAAATCGAAAGCTCACGCGTTGAACAACGTTCATCGCAGCAGACAAAACTCGCGAATTTTATTTTAAATAAAAATAAGAACAGTCAAGGATAACGCTTTAAAGGATTTTAAATTAAAATGGCAAAAATTTTCATAAGTGCTGTGCTATGTTTAGCCATGTTCGGCTCAATGGGTTAGTATTAAATAAAATATAACAAAAAATCGCTAAATTTTAAATTTCATAAAACGAAAGACTCAAACAACAAACTTTTTAAAATAAAAAAATTTTTTTGAATAAATAAATTGTGTGTGTTTAATAAATTTATATATTAGTAAATAGTATAAGTGAATCATTTAATTTCGCGCGTTTCTTAAAATTTTAAAGAAAAAATTAACAGTATCCTGGCATATCCTGCAAAAATTTTTAAGTTTCAAATATGCACAGCATATGTTTTTAAGTGTTTTTTGAAGAACTTTAAATGTGATTTTGTGCTGTGTTTATTAGTTAATAAAAAAATTAATAAATTAAATTTAAATAAATTAAAATCCAGAACGCAGTTGGTCTATTAATAATTTAGTAGCTTTTTTTATGGCAGCCATATTTAAGCTATTTTTCAAATTAAAAAACTCATTTTTATGAGCGTAAATTTTCCATAAAACCTTGTATTATATATTTGTTTGACCTCTTCTGGCTTAAAGTTTCGAAGAATTTGTTAAATATTTAAATCAATTAATTAATTTGAATTCACTTTCATTAGGCTTCAAAAAAACTAAACGAAAGTAAAAACTGAAACAGATCTAAGCATCTATGCTGGATTTCAATAGAAAAATTTCGATAATCGATAAACAATTTCAATCAAAATGTTTCATTCAATTTGTTGCTAAATTGAGACTCAGCACACCGGAAAATTGAAACATTATCGAAATTGAAATGAAATTGAAATGGAAATCGGAATCGGAATCGAAATCAAATCGAAATTCTGTGCTTAGTCGTTTAAAAGAGATGCAACTCGGGCGGTACTTGAAAAAGTATTCAAAATATTGCTGTAGATGCCTATATTGGATTTTTTGTTTCTTAAGCCTATATAGTATATATAGCAGTCACTCTTTTTTATGCTATAGCTCTATTTTCAAAGTAGTATAATTTTTACTGTGCAACAAATTGAATTGTGAAATTTTCTTTTAAAAATTAGTATTAATTTTTGTAATCGTGTGATAATGAGCGACAAAGTCATTTTAGCATGTAAAATAATTAAAATTGGTGTACTCCAAATTTACAATTATTTTTAAGATGCTTTTACATACATCAAAAGTTCCATGGCAGAGCATTGTATGCACACAATGAATCATAGGCCGTACATTTCCGTAGACAATGCTTTATAGAAGAGTATTATGCGACTTTTTGATGACAAAGTCGGTGATAATCTCTTAGATGTCTCATGTGAAAAATTCGTAGCAAGTAATGACAATGAAGAATGAGGAAGGCGTTAAGAGGCTGCATAAAATAATGAAAATAGTTGTATATGCAGCTAAAATTTTTGACACATTCGCATACACATTGAATAAGTTTTTCATTTTCTTAAGTGAAACTGGCCAATTCTTGTGCGAAGCTGTAGAAAGCTTTTTGCTATAAGGTCCCTGCTCGAGCGCCACTGTAGTGAGTGGTAATATTATTGTAAATTTAACTTTTTAACACATTCTTTCTTAAACTCATTGAATAATAATTTTACTCAAATACAATTTCAACTTAAATAAAACTTGATAATCGGAGAGAGACCCATTACATTTTGTTTGGGTAAAAGAAATTTATTTGATTAAATGAATAAGTTATTTATTTAAAGTGATTCTTAATATTTTATATATTATATTTTTTTCCTTGGTATTTTAATTGGTTTTAAATCGTTTTAAAACTTTCTTTTTTAAAAATTCCTGCTCGGGCGCCACTACAAAAAAGTCTTCTTGATGAAGGTTTGGTATTTTTTTAAACCAATATAAGCAAGAAAGCACAAGAAATATTTTTAAGCGATGTTCTACCAATTATATAAATGCTACTTAAAAATCCAGTTATATTACAGTTCAATAGAAGCATTCATTGATCATAGATCAGAAATTGCCCAGTTTATACTTAGCTTAAAGGTTTTATTGACTTTTAGTAACTTGTCCTATGTATAGTTCAAAATATGACTACAAAATATTCTGCTCGGGCGCCAATGTAAGAAAGTCTTCTTGACAGTTTAATGCCATGAAAAAGTTTCCAAATATCTATAAATAATTTTTCTGTGAACCAGAACAGCAGGATGCGTTCTCTCCTCCCGTCTCGTCACATTGTTCGCTGAGAGATTTTTCTAATCTGCTGATATGAGTCTTGATAGTGAGCCTGCAGCTATTTGTGACCAGGCTGGTGATTCAGAAGCTTAAACTGAAGGCAAACTTCCGGGCAGTCATACCTTCGCTGTGACTGCATCACGCTGACGCAATTGTCCAGGCTTATTACGTTGTTCCAGCGCTTAAAGCAGCTTTCGGTAGCATCGTTGACACATTTATCCCTTGCTAGGATGGCTGTATCATCAATAAATGTATCGATCCTATAAGAATAGCAGATGCTGCGAGCATATCGCTGGTGAGCAGTGAGTAAAGCGTTGGCCCCAGTACGCTTCCTTGTGGCACAGCAGCCCTGATTAGAGCAATGTTAAGTGACTTTCTGAGAATAAATCTTATACCAAGACCACAAATTTCAGAGGCGAACCTATTTTTTTTTTATGTTATGAATTATGAATATTAATACATATTTGTAAAGCATAAGTCAATTAATATGAAGCGTTAGAAGCTTTAATTTTTCATATTTTGTTGTTTTATATGTTACAAAGTATAAGCTTAACTCTAATACTCTTCAAAAAGTATTCCTGCTCGGGCGCCAATGCAAATCTGTTGTTTTTGAGTTATAAATAATTGTGCCAATGCATTTTCTAACTAAAATTAATTAAGACTCCCAAAATAACTTATATACTGCATACACTTTTAGTAGCTTCAACTGCCTTTTCTATTTTATGCCATCAATGAACTCTAACTCTTCGTAGTTACCATACTTCGCTTGCTTCCAATTTAGGCAATTTCACATAAAACAATACAAATACTGGTTTCGCATTGCATTCATTTGATGAAATCAACGGAAGCAGTTTTGTGTTGGCAGATTTGTCGGAAACTTTGCATCATTATTAAATTAATTTGAGCTTTAGTTTGTGCGCCAATGAGAAGAATGTGTAAAGTAAATTTTTCTCCCACCCCTGCTCAAGCACATCACAAATCTTAACAACACCAAAAGCTATCAAAACATTGATTAATACTAATTGAATTTCAAGCGATCTCTCTATTGATATGCAAATTCTACAACAAGGTTAACAATTAACTAACAATATTTTGCGATATGCATCAGCAGCAGGCAGAGGAAACACTTCGCTGAACTTAAATTATTTTCACACATGGCTCAAAAAAACACACAAATAACTTGATTAATGATTTGAGTATGTAAACTGAGCTGAGATCGATCGGCTGCGACATGCATTGCTGCGCTTTGACTCAACAAATGGAAGATGCTTTGAAATAAATTTGCATAAACACTTCTAAAAAACAAATACAAATTGCCACAATTAAATGCGAAATTTATGGCAATCAAATAACAAATAAACAGAAAAAAAAAACCCATCAATAAATGCTAATAACTAAATTAAATTGTATAATAGCAAATGTCAGTTCCAAGACAGGCTTTTTTAATTAGCAGCTTTAAGCAAAATAAAAATTAATTTAATTTTAATAGAAGCTAAAAATAAAAACAATAAAAATTACACAAAAATCAAATCAAGTTCGAAAACGTTCAAAAAATCATAAATCTCACATTTCAGGGTCAATATTGTATATCAATTTATGCATTAAAGTGCCTTCAGCAGTCTTCGTCGTCGATGCTTTTAACATTTAAAGCCAAAAAAAATTGGTTGGAGATGTCTGTTATTACATAATACATGGGTATCTCTTACTCACTTGATTTTGTTGTCAGCTTCATTGACAAAAGCGACAGTGACGACGATAAAAAAAAAATAATGCTGAAACTTGTTTTGGAAACAACGGACAGACGGACACACTCACACACTCTGTGGGAATAACATACAATGTATGCAGTCCATATGCTACCTTTAAAACTTCACACATGTGTGAGAGATGCTGTCGCAGCTTCCAAAGCTAAATAATAGTACGTCTTCTGCGTGGAATTGTTTTATATATATTTACGAGTTTAGCCGGTCGTTGTGACCTTTAAGTGATTTGCATGTATTAACATTATTTCTTGTTTATTTTGATGTGGTTTCTTTTTTCTTGCTTAAATTTTTTGTTCGGTAGAAATTTTATATATATATATATATATATATATATATATATATATAAGCAATTCTATGAATTTCGGCACTTGACGATTTTTGGGTGTGCTCTTTGCTCATTAAATATTTTGCTTGCGTTCTTTGAAGACCACAAAAATAGGGCTCAGTTCAGCAGAGCACATTGTTCTGGCACGTGCAGGCATTTATGCTTGTTTTGAGTCATTTTGTTCAGATTTAACCGAAATTTTTCAAAACAAAAGCTGTAAAAATTTATACATATTTAAGAAAGAACTTTAATGGAGCACCTGCTACAGCTTTGGCATTACATAGTTAAAATGCGATTGCTTTTGATAATAAGTTATCGAGTTATCGATGTGTTTCAATTTCGTAGTGTTTCACAAATATTGCTGAGTAAACGATTGCTTTTCATAGAGTTACCAGTCTTGCAAATTGCTTTGCTTTAAAAAATTATTCATTTTAAATGTGTACATGGGTTATTTTATTTATTAATTAATAATTAATGCATTTTTTAATATATAAAATATAAAAGATAGATTCATTGTTAACCCTGTTAGTAATCGAGCCATATGCGACTGGCCAAATCGATTTATTGGGCATTTACATATTTAAGAAACTTTAAGTTTAAAATACTTAGTACTCTGCTGTTCAGTGTTTTTAAGCCCTATCTGTCTATTACAAAATACTAATAACTACTTTGTAAGTTCGTTACTACCAGTGTAAAGTTTTTTCTTCGTAAATTATTGAAATTTTGAAGTGTCTTCTGCTTGTTAAACATCATTAAAAATTGTATAGCAACGTCGCGTTTCATAATCAAATTCCATCAAATTGCATCACTTCTAGGTAAGCTGCATACAATAATTCCTACTAATATCCTTATTTCCTCTCTCTCTCTCTCTTGCTTCCGTTGCACAGCTGCCGCCGCTGCAGGTCAGTGTCGTGAGGCTAATGGCACCGCACCTGTTTCCGGTTCTTGTGATGTCTATATCGAATGCAAGAATGGCGTTGCCGAGGAAAAAACTTGTCCCGATGGTTTGCTCTACAATGAAAAATCCACCGGTTATCCATGCAGTTATCCCATTGATGTTGAATGCGCACAAGGACGTCTGCAATCTGCACAGCCCACCGATGATTGTCCACATCAATTTGGCTACTACAGCATGGGCGATAAGAGCCATTGTGGTCAATTCATGAACTGTGCTGCTGGACGTGGTTTTGTTTTCGATTGCCCTGCAGGTTTGGCCTGGAATCCGGCAACGTACAAATGCGATTGGCCCGATCAGGTTGAAAGCTGTGATGCTGAGGCTTTCTTGGGTTTCCGTTGCCCTGCGCTAGCACCGAAATCGGAAGAATTTGGTGTACAAGAAGAGGAATATCAATTCCATGCATCACCAGACAATTGCCAGCAGTATTTCATTTGCGTTGAAGGACGCCCACGTCGCATTGGCTGTGGTGAAGATCAGGCATTCAATCAGGAGTTGAATCAGTGTGACGATATTGAAAATGTGCCCAATTGTAGCGCAGATGTTAAGGCAAAGGGTGCTGAGATTAAGGCAGCGCGTTTGTCGGCAGCACAGGCTAGACAGACCAAGAAGAGCGGTTAAAAAGTTTAAAAATAAAATAGAAAAGAACTGAAATTTTACGTTTTTAATAATAACATTTTTTTTTATATATATGATCCTATATGCAGAACTGTCAAAGTTGCTTGAGTTTTCTAGTCTATAGTTAAAGTGTTACGCGAATCACAGCATGGTTTCAAAAATTGCTTGTCATAAATTGTTTTTAATAAAATCAGAAAACTAAAAAACTTTTTTCTTTTTTTTTTTTAAAGTATAGAAAAAATTGAAAAAAAAAAGTTTGTAACTTGAGTCTTTTGTTTTCCTTTATTTTAAAAAATATTGCTTATTAAATAATATTTCTATTCTGCCTTTTTATTTCGCACAGTACTTGCTGCCTCAACATCGCCAGACTGTCCCATACCAAATGGACGCTTTGCCTCTGGCGAACAATGTGATGCCTACACAGAATGCAAAGATGGCGTTGCTGAACCAAAACTCTGCCCAGATGGCTTACTCTTTCATCAGCGCACCAAAGCAACCGGCGAATGCACCTATGCACCATACTCCACATGCAAGGAGCGTGCACGTCTACAGCCTGCCAATGGCACCGAAGAGTGTCCGCGTCAATTCGGCTTCTATCCTTCAGGCGATAATGTAAAATGTGGCGTCTATCGCAACTGCGCACATGGCGTGGCCAGCATTACCAAATGCCCGGAGGGTCTTGCTTTCAATGTAGAAACTTACCAATGCGATTGGCCCGATCTAGTTGGCGACTGTAATGCTGAGGCTTATCTTGGTTTCACCTGTCCCGATGTTGAGACTGTTGATGGTGTTGCACCCGCTGTTGATGTCAGTCCTGAGGGTGAACTGCGCTATTATCGTCATCCGAATACTTGCAAGAAATACTTTGTCTGTGTCAATGGACATCCACGTTTGTACAATTGTGGCAAATATTTGGCATTCAATTCGGAATCGAAATTATGTGATTTCTATAATCGTGTACCGGAATGTTATGCGCTTTTGAAGGAGAAACAACGTTTGAAGGCGGAGAAGACACAGCCGGAGGCTTAAAGTAGTTAAGAGTGAATGAGACAGAGAGAGAGAGAGAGAGAAGGAGCATGTCTTTGTGGAGAGGCTAGAAGTATGTGCATACATTTAGAGGAATTTCGTGTATATTATGTAAATATGTAATTGAATAAATCTGAATAATAATTAATTAACTGCTTAGCAATGCATTTTTGAAAGTTTTTGTCACCGTTTCACAGCAATATTCCATTTTATGAAATCAATATTTTAGTTTTCATTAGTAATTGGTTTGAATTTGATATTCAAAGTGACGGTGACAATGACGATGTCGCTCTTAGATTTTGTTAGCGAAGATCGTCGTTTTAAATTGTCTCTGTTATCGATATCTCGATATCCTTGTGTCCGATTAGAGATTAGCTGGAACATATTTAGTGGGCAAGCCTACGGAGCCTGCAAATCGCTGAATGCTATTTATTGGTTTTTTCTGCTACATATCAACTTTTAAAACAATATATTAAAGCTGGAAGGTGCTTACAGACATAAACATAGCCGGGAATATACATATATAAATACGGTTAGGAGGCTTCTTTGATTCCTTTAAGCACTAATTTAATATACTACACTGTATATTAAAATAAAACCACATAATTTAAATTTTATTCAATTTATTTTGTATTATTCATCGCTCAATATGCATAGTAAGTAATATTCATTATTATTATTATTATTTAATTTGGTTTTCTTTTTTTTTATGACTTATATAATTTTACTTTATGCTTTAATTACTTATATAAATTTTACATTATTTCTTTGTTCGCAATAATATTTTTTTTTTCATAATTTATGCATTTTGCTGCACTTTTTTCTTTTCCTTTGTTTTTAATATTTTATTTTTAACTTTTCTTCTATACAATGTTTTTTTTTCTTTTTTAAAAGAAATTAAAATATGTATTTTGCACATTTCAAAACAGAGTAAGTAAAATTAATTATTTAATTAAAATACAATACACAATTTAAGCTCGAATTTGGTTACAATTCATGTTTAACACTACAGACTCAATTTGTTTTTCATTTTTCATTTTTCTTTCTTTCTTACTTTTTTCCTTTTTGGTTTACCATTTCTTTGAATAATATAAAAAAATATATATATCATTGGTTTTTCAGTTTTTCTTTTTTTCAGTTTTTCATCGAAATAAATTTATTAGTTTATGCTTAAAGGAAATATGTTATTTTTTTTCTTTAAGTTTATATATAATAATAATTTTTTTTGCTTTGCTTAGTTGCAAAATAAAACTTAATAAAACTTTTTTTTGGCTATAAAAATTAAAGTTTTTTTTTTGTTATTTATTATTATTTTGTTTGTTTAATCAATTAGTATTTTTTTTTAATACAACTGCTCAATTAAGTTTTTGTTTGCACTATTTTGCTTCGCTTTTTACTTTATTTTTTTTTTTTTGATTTAACAAATTGTTTTAAGAAATTAATTATATTTTTTTTTTTAATAATTTTTTATTTCATACTTGTTGTTCAAATCAATTTTTGCACATTATTTCTATAATTCTTTTTTCTTACTTTTTCTTCCTAAGGCGACTTTGCTTTTACAATTTTCTTTTTTTATAATTTTTTTTTATATTTAAATTAAAAAATTGCTTTGATTTGTGTTGTTTTACCAATTTTTTGTTTGTTTTGGTTTTTTTATTTTTTTTATTTTTGTAAAGGAACAATTTATTTTTTTATAAAATGATAAACTTAAAGAAAATTATTTGAAAAAAATTAAATAAATTTTTTAAAATAAAATATTTAATTAAATTTGTGCTACAAATTCTGCTATTAAAAATATTTTCTTTTTGTTGAAATTTATTTTCATTTATTTAGTTTTTAATACTTTTAAAAAATAACAAATTCAGTCTTTCAGCTTTCAAAGTAAACAAATTAATTAAATTAATTTATTTAATTTCATTTTTCTTTTTTTTAATTGTGGTTGTTGTTGTTGCTGCTGTTGTTGTTGCATGTACTGCACACTTTTTTTAAAAATTTTGAAACTATTGCATTTATATGGAGTTAATTTTGTTGTTGTTGCTGTTGCCGCTTCACTTCTGCTTCTTTTTTAAATTTTATAGCCAAAAATTATGAAAGCCAAAAAGATTTTTTTCTTTTTTAATTTTTTTTTTAATTTTAATAAAATTTTGAATTTTGACAAAAAGTCTATACTTGCTTCTTCTTCTTTTTATATATTTTCTTATGTTTAAAAAGTTTTTGTAGTAGCCAAAAAAATTTGAAGTGTAGTAAATTTTTTTTATGCGTGGTTTGTTTGTGTAGAAAGTTAATAAAAATTTGGTGTTTTTTTTATCTGTTCAAACCAATAATTGCTACACAAACAAACCACTTTTATATATATAAATCTTTTATTTTATATTTAACTTATTAAATAGTTTTAAAATTTTTCTTAATTTCCGTTTTTTTTTTACATTTGCTTTGCCAAGATTTTTCGAAATGTTTTTTTTTTATTTATTTTTTAAACTGTAAGTGGACGTTAGCTTCCTTTTGTTCGTAGAATTTTTTATTCATTTAATTTTTTTTTTAATCTTTTGCGCACTTTTCTAAATATTTGCAAAAATTCGCTTATATCATATTTGCTTATATAGTAATATAAAATTTTGTGTCTAAATTCAGTTGTTTTTAGGAGTTTTTTTTTTCTTTTAAATATTGTTTTTTCGCTTCTGTTTAATTTTTTTTTATTAAATACAAAAAAAATTAAATATTATTATTTAATATTTCGTTTTCTTTACTTTTTTCAAACCAATTCTTTTATTTTTTTTCTCTATATTTTATAATCCTCCATACTTTGGGTGGGGTTTAAAACTTCACTTCATGTTATTTCGTTTAATTTACAATTTTTTGTTTGTTAATTTTTTAAATAAATAAACTTTTTTTTGTTCTTTTTGTATGTTTCATTTGTATAACCGGTTAGTTTTCTTTTTTTCATTCGTTTCTTTTTTTTTATTTATTATTTTATTCTTTGTGCTCCATTTTATTTTTAAATATTTTTTCTTTTATTTATTTATTTTTTTAAAATTTTTTTATATAAGGCAACTGCATTTTTGTTCTGAAATTGTTTTCACTTTTTTCTTTGTTTGTTTGTTTTAGTTTTTGTTTTGTAGTTTCATTATTTTTCTTTTTGTTCTTTACTGTTTTCTGTTTCCAACTGCATTTTGTTTATAATTTTTTGTGAATTTTGTGTCTGAAGTTTAACTGTTTTTGATTTGGATATGGTTTAAATTAAAAATTTTATTTATTTCTTTCTTGTTGCCAAAAAGAAAAAAAAATTAATACAATTTTTTTTTTGCTTTTAGTATTTTGCTGACTCCTAAAAACAACGAAATATTTTAGGTTTTTTTTTTGTTTAATTTTGCATGTCCTTACATTATAATTAATTAATTAATTAATTTTGTTTCTAATATTAGCGAAAATCTTTTCTTAATTTTAATTTTGTTTTTATAAACGTTTAACTTGATTTTTTAATCTTTTGTAAAGTTTTTATTTCGTTTCTTAAAAAAACAAATTTTTTAAATAAAAGTTTAAAATGTTTATGTTTTTTTTTTTTAATTTTGTTGCCGAAATGTAATGCAGTTTTTCTTTGCGAGTACATTTGTGAGTTTTTGTTGTTTGTTTCTTGTTGTTTGCTTTAACTAAAATATAAAAACTATAAAAATATATAAAAGAGTGTATTAAAAAATAAATAAGAATGCTGCAGCCATATCTTTGCCAGCAATTCTACTTAAATATTTAAAACAAAAAAAAAACAAAATATTTTTAATACTTATTTTTTATATATGTATTAATTTTTTGGTAATTATAAATAAATAAAAAATTTAACTTTTAATAATTTCGTTGTTAAAAATAAAACTGAAATAGAATGCATTAAAAACACGTAAAAATTAAATTTTAGTCCTGTTTATATGACTTTAAAATACCCTGCTAAAATTCTTAAAAAAAAATTTTTTTTAGATTTTTTTTTTTTATTTTTTAAATATATATTTTTTTATATAAAAAGTAATTAAATTTGCTAATAATTTAGCGCAAATAGCTCTTATAGTCCAGCAACCCAAAAAGTATGCTACACAAAATGCTAACGCTAAATTTTGAGGAGCAAAGTTATATTTTTTCCCATTGAAAATTTGTTTGGAAAAAATCCATTTAACAGTATGCATTTTTTATAGCATGCTTCATGGGCTGCTCTTTTTAAATCAACTGCACAGCATTGTCTACTTTCAGGCTTGAAATAGGAAATTGTTGCACTACACTGTTTTGCTTTATTTTCTGCAGCATTTCAACGATATCTCAGAGACTGCAAGAGCTATTTCCTTAAATTAAGAACTATTTGGATGCTTAGAGTGCCGCCAGATACCATGTACGCCTGCTAGAACGGGTGGAATTGTCATTAAAACTTGCTTAAAATTTAAAAATATTGCATCGCGGAATATTCTTTGGTAATAATTAGAAAAAATACAGAAAGAATGCTACAGTTGTGAGTTTAGGACTTCGAAATAGTTGGCTGCGTTTCTTACAAGGAGTTGAGCAGGCTTTACATGCTCTAATACAATCTTAAAAATTAAAAAAAAAAAACAATAAATAATTATTCTTTTTATAAAAGACAGATATTGTTGAGTGGTACTGGACTACACTTTAGCTGCTGTATCTGCCACGCCTTCTTCTGCAGGGCTTTAAAAGCAATTAACCATTAAAAAATAAATTTGAAAATTATTATTTTTTGAAAAAAACTGCACCCGCTTTATAAATATTAAAATTGTGGCTTCTCTGAATTCAATTTCGAAGTCACAGCAAAATTTTATTAAATAATTGCATAAAAAAACATAAATTAAAAAAATTATAGTTTTATTTGTTTTTTTTTTCAAATAACAGTTATTAAAAATTATAAAATCTCATTTTTTACTTATTAAAAAAAACTTTTAATGCGTTGTTTTAATATAAACAAAAATTCAATAAGACAATGAATTAAATTAAACAATTTACATGAATAAATCAAAGTAAAATTAATAAAAAATTTAAATTTAATAATGAATATAATAATTCTATAATTTAATAATTATGTAAACAATTTGCATCAAAACTTTATTAAGTTTATATTTGAATTAAGTTTTTTATTTAGTATAAAAAAATTATTAAGCGCAAGATATAATTGCATTTGTAAAGTATTAAAAAAATAACCATTAACCAAAAACCATTTAAAAATCAATTAAATATGCAATATTTAATTTAAATAATTGAAAAAAGTTAACACCTATTAAATGAATCAATTAAACAATAAAAGCATGAATTAATTAATTAATAAAATATTTAAAACATGAACAAAATTGCAAAATTTATGGAAAAATAATTAATTAACTGCTACTTGAGTGTATTACATAAATTAAAAAATTTTAACATTTTTGCTTAAAGACAAAAACTAAAAAAAAAATTCAAAAATTAAAGTTATTTTGGCGCCTTTTCCATATGCATTTCGGTAATTGTTGTTGTTGTTGCAAATCCATTTTATAAATTCTTATTAATGGAATTTTCGCTTTTTGCCGCCACGCTTCTTGCCCTTGCCGGACTTTGACTTCAATTTACGCTTTTTGCTGCCATCACCACGTAGTGCAGATTCACGACTGATTTCGCCCAAGATTTCATTGCCAAGATTGCCTAAAATTAAATTTGTTTATTAATTTATTTTTTTTAATATTTCTTTTTAATAATTCTACGCACCCAATGTAGTCAACTGACGTTGACGATGCTTCTCGGCCTTTGTCACCGGCAGACGTGTCAAATAGTCTTCCTCGTATTTTTGTTTTTCATTTTGTTCGCGTGAAAGTATTTGCTGTGCACGTGAACCAGATGAAATCTCAACGGGCACATCCAGATATTCTTCTTTAAGATCTTGTAGCATGGAAGAGCTGTAAAAGAATATAATTTTTAAATAACTTCATTTCAATTATCTTACTTTACTTACGTTATGGCACGCTTCTTAGCGCGTTCCATTAGTTTTTTCTCCTTATCCGCCTTCGTTTCATCGCCATCATAGTAGACAGGCTTAATGCGCGGCGGCACATAGACACCAGTTTTGCCTGCAGTAGCCGCCTTTTTAGGTTTCTTTACCGCTGCACCTTCAGCTTCGTCTTCATCTTCGCTTTCCGTTGCCGATTCATCATCTTCATCATCGTCATCATCATCAGCAGCCATATCATCATCATCTTCATTTGCTGCTGTTGCACCTGTTAGCATATTATCCGGATTCGGTTTATACAATATGGGATCCGCACTATTCGATACACCTGTGGTTGCGGTCTTTACTAGTTTATCGATCTGATAGCGTAATTTATAATCAATCGGTCGTATTTTCTCCAAAACTGTGCGTATTTCGATTAAACGTTCGATTGATGGATCACCTTCGATAGTCTCACCGGAACATTTACGCAGCACCACATAGGTTAGATTGATTAAATAGTCGAGTAGCATGTGATATTTTACTTCGAGAAAACTTAGTCCGTACTCTGTGGTTAGTTCGCCGCGTTTAACACGTTGTAACATGCTCTCTACAAGATCTGTTACCTGTTTGACGTTGCTGTTCATTTCGCCGAGTAGTTGTATGGCCTGCGGTATATCCTGTTGGCCCTGTACGGCGCAATCGTAATCGAGTGCCTGCAGGAAGGAAGGGAATTTAATTTTTTGTATTAATAATTGTATTATATAAATATATAGTATAAATAGTTTAAAGTTTGCTAAATAGTTGATATGAATAAAAAAAATATAAAAAGGGGCCCGACGTGGGTAAACACAAAAGCATTAATAAGTTAAAATTGCAACTATGTACGCGTGGTACTTGTACGTAACAATTATTTTATTGTAATAAATTAATATTTCTTATGATTTTATGAATGGCGCCCAACGTGGGACCTTAGAAAAACCTTTAAAATTTAAAATTCAAACTATTTGCGCGTGTTACTTTCCTTTTTTACTTTTATTTTATTGCAATAAATTAATACTTATGATGTTAAAAATGGCGCCCAACGTGGGACTATAGCTTTGAGTTTAAAAAAATTAGATTGCAAATATGAACGCACGGAATTTTAATAATACAAATTTTATTATATCGTTTGGGTATAACTTTTATTATATCGTCGTGGTTTTATAAATGGCGCCCAACGTGGGGCAAGTCAAATATGGGGAAAAACCAAAAAATGTATAAATTGCAAATATGGTAGGCAAGCAATATAAATGTTATAATTTTTTTTATAATTAATTTTTTCAATTTATTTAAAAAAATTTTAAAAAAAATTATAATTTCTAATTCAATTAGCAAATAATTAAATATGCAAAAAAACATGTTTTATGCCATAAAATGTAAATTAATTTCTAAAATATGGCGCTTCACCACTACAAAATGCAAATTAGTTTTCATAAATAGCGACAGCTCAAAAAAATTCTATCGCAACATTTTGTAATTAATCTAAAATTTATGCAAATGCTGCAGCTTTATTAATATTAATTGAAAATAAATACAAATTTTTTCTTTCTCTGTTTTACACAAAATATTTCAAATTAAACTTGGCCTATGACAATTATTTGTTTTTGTATTTCGTAACAGACACACATAGACACACTCGTAGACCACGCCTATAAGCACACTTGCCGCCCACTCCCCTCCATAATCATTGTTTAAGCCATTACATGCATATGTGGCGCGTGAAACCACATTTCGGCAACAAAATGCAAATAATTAAATGCCAACCAATAAAATATGCAAATGAGTTATGCAGGCAGGCAGGCAGGCAAGGCAATGTGAAAAAAAGAAGGATGCACAGATACAAATGCATTTTATGGCGGCTTACACAAACAATATATGTAAAAAAAAAAAAGGAAAAAATATATTGCAACATTTTCCAACAATTTATTTATGCATTTGCGTAGAGCTGAAATTTAATTTCCTGTCCACAAAATATGCAGCGGAGAGCTGAGCTGCAGCCTATACCACGCCCACTAGCAGCAGCTTTGGGCGTTATAGTGTCCATGCCATCATACATGCGTAATTAGTTTGTTAAATATGTATGCGAAAAATGTGCGCCTGTCTAGCTTTTGCCACTTTTTATTTCAACACCCTTCCTCACTATCTCACCTCCACTTCTGACATTAGTTGCGTTGCATTCTACATTGGCAAATTACAAAATATTTTATATTTTATTGCCATATTTTCGCATTTGCACTTTGTCAATATTTATGCATAAAATGTAATTAAAATGGAGGTTTTTTCCGCCATTTTTTTTTTTTTTTTTTGATTTTTTTGGTCCTCTGAAAGGCAATTTAAGCGCAGATATTTATTATTCTGTGGTAAATTTATGCATATATGATTTTAATTAGATAGTAATAATATTTTCATTATTGTTTGTAATTACAATGCGGTAATAGCATCATGGAGCAAGCAAGCTATTCGAAATTGTTTGAGGTTTTTGTGGCTTATGTTTATTTGGTTAAACAAAGGATTTTATTTATTATTGTTATTGCTTGGAGTTTTATTTAAATCCATGAAATATGTTTCCAAAAATTACATAATAATGCGAATAATACATTGCAAAATAAGGATTTAGTTCGGTAGATAGATTATGTTGTGACCGCTCTCCTCTTCTAAACGTATGTGATGTGTTTTGATGCAGAACTTCTCCAAAGTATCAAATCAGTATCATGAATATGAACATCGATGGTAAGCGTAAGGTTATAGGTCGCCGCTAATCCAACATTGTGTGACTAAGCTTGCCGCTGAGTTAGAGGTCGACAAGATTGTCACCATCATCACCAATCCTTCGCAGTACAAAGTGCCTTACTGCTTCCTCAATAGAGAGAAGGATATCATCGACGGCAAATACCACTTTATACAATTTGAACTCGAAGTTGCCTGACGATTTAGAGCACTTGAAGAAGATTCGTTCGCACCATGATCTGCGTTACTACCGATGCTTTACTAAGAGTTAAAGCATCGGAAAGAAGTTTTCATTCATGTCCTTAGTAGAGTCAAAGCACAAAGGAAGATTCCTAAAGACAAGAGGAATACATTCTAAGCAAGAACATGCGTAGCTGTCTTGCCAGCAATACTCTTCCAAAATGGAAGAACGGAAGGCAAGCGATGATTTGAACAAGGCTTCAAGATTAGAAAAAATGCAGGAAGTACTTGGAACCATCTCGCACGCCGCCATTGCATATTAGACGGTCTGTGACGATGGAGAATTTCAATTTCAGTGCTGTAGAACACACACACAATTAAAAAAAAAAATTTTCCTAAAATTTAGGAATCATTACCTAAAAAAATTTTTTTTACCTAAAACAGGAATTTAAAGTAAAATTTTGCCTAAAAATAAATTTCAAGGAAAAAGTTTACTAATATTTTAGGTAAAATAAAAAAAATTCTACCTTAAATTCCAGTTTTAGATAAAAAAAATTTTTTTAGGTAATGATTCCTAAATTTTAGGAAAATTTTTTTTTTGAGTGTAGGAACAGAAGTAATCAGAGATAATAATCAGAGATTTCAGGCTGGAGTTTGGGCTCGGGGAACTAGAAGTAGAACTTCTTACGAATAACTAAAATAACAAGTAAGAAAATTACAGTCGGGCGTAACCGACTGCAAGAGGCCCTGCACCAGTACAGGTCGCCTAACAAACACAATAAATGTTTCCCTAGCTTATGACCACATCTCACTGCACGAACAAGTGCCTTATAAAATATTATTTTTGTGTATGAAAAGAAAAGGGAGGACGGAAGTATCATAGGTCGTTCAAATTCAATTGCTAATAAAATTATCTGATTTTGACTAAGAGGGACGTTATCTCTATACTGGGGTTGATTTTATGGGGTAGGGGGCAGAGGCAACATTTTAAAACAAACTTGTAAAATTCCGGAGAAGTTCTAGTGGAATGCAAAAAACAAATCCTTCCGTTCAGACACGGGGAAAATGGCTATATCGACTCCTCTAACACTCATGACCATAATGGGGGCAACTTTGGGGGGTCTCCGACCATTATTTCTACCTGTTACATACATTTGCACAAAGCCAATAGGCTCTTGTACCTTCGGTACAGAGCCTAAAAATTTACAAAACGCTGATAATCTCAGTCCTGCTGTGTGGAGCAAATGCTTTGACCATGATTGATAGATCCGAAGCAGTGCGAGTCTTCAAGAGAAAGATTCTTCGCAAGATTCCTATATCTTTTAGATTTGGCAACCAGTTTCGCTTCCGTATAAACCGTGAGTTGTATGTACAATTGGACGAGGTTGACAAAGTCTAGTGCTAGCACCGATAGCTGTTTATATTATTAGGATAGGCGAAAGAGTTCCAGCATGCATGATTTACATGGAGCCCAAACCTAATCGGTTAAAGACGTAATTGAGGATGAACGTGCACGTGTTGGCATAACCAGGAATGGAGAGATCTCTGCTTACTTGGTATTAAAAACAATTGGCTTTAGAGTGTCGGTCATGACCGATCCACGGTTAAAAGCATTTCAGTAAGTTAAGCTCTAAGCCCGAACTTCAGATGTTTTTTATCGATCATATAAATCAAGAGAGGAAGTTCAAACATAATAAAAAGCTAAGACTGGAGAAGTTCATTATGCAGGAAGATTCATGATGGCATATTTGGTACAATGTATCAATTTTTTTCGAACTTGCTGGCTTCAGAAGGCATAAGGCATCTAAAAATCGTGGCCTGAATCAATGAGAAATCGTTCAATTTCCTCAAAGATATGAACTGCGGCGTTGGTAAACTCTGATCAATCGCAAAAACCGATGTCGTACCCACGGAACAATTACCTGAGCGAAGATCTCATTAAAGAATGGTTTTCCACACCTTTTTAGAGGATTGAACCATATACATATAATATGATCAAATGGCAGCACGAGAACTGTGCTACGGTTCACTAATCTTGCAGACATTGATTTCTAAGATATTTTGCATTTAAGCGAACTATATTATGTGACGAATGAATTTTGGCCAAGCTGGAAGAAACTTTTATATAAGAAATCGACTTCACGGCTTCAGTGTTAGACAGATTGACTCTACTGGTGAAAACACTGTCAAAGCCACAACAAAGGCTTCATGCCTTATGAATTCTGTTTATTCCGGAATTCTTTCACCAATTAAGTTTGGCTGACTTACGAATTGGTTGTCTCCTAAAGGCAGTTAGATGGATATGCAATGACAAATGTAACTAGCTAGTCCTCTCGATTGATTTTTTCAAAGCATTATTTCATGCATTGGTTTCTCACGAAGTTTTAGGCAGACAAACACTTGGATGACAGTTACTTCTTATAAGTTATAAACGTCTGCAACACCTTAAGATTTCTAATTTCAAGGAAGTTTCAAGAGCAGATAACTGTCTTAATGAAGAGCTCTTGAATCTTAGAGACGAAAGTTTAGAGTTGCGATTCAAGTTAGATATTGAAATATTCGGCGTAACTAAGCTTCATATTTCTAGCGATGGATTTGCTCTCATTGACTCTCTAAATCTCGAAAAGGCGCATAGAGTTGTCTCGGAGCCAACAACATTGCTGATGGACTATATTAGACTTCGTTTTAATGCTCTTCCATCACGTGTACGAATGACACCTTACAGACTTTGCAGAGCAGACTGAGACGGCCGACCATATGTTCCAAAGATGTTTCAAATACATTTGGTGTAAGAGTTTATAGACACAAAATAGACTTATCTATTATATATGAATAGCTCGCTTCAAAACAAAAATTTTCGGACTCAAATTGAGCCACAGTTTCAAATGTCATCCGGTCTAAATAAACCATCACTGATCGCCGTTAAAAAGAACCAAAGAGTTGTTATCGAAACTCCGCTCATATCTGATAGTTTTTCTCTTGAAGATGTACACATCTCTAAGCTGATATTATAAGTAGATCGGCAGTAAAGATATCAGAAGCAAAAACAAAGCACTTGAACTTGCTAGGATAGAAAGAACTAAGCAGATTCTTCCAAGGAAAAGCTTGAATGGGATGCCATTGGCTACTTGCATAAGCTATTACATCAAGAAATCGTTTCTGTTTGCTGTCACACTCAAATAAATATTGGAAAGTAGTCATTATGAAGATGAGAAGAAATCAGTCCATCACATCATGATTACTTGTTAGGCATTAAGTAAAAGGTTTGTTATCTGTCTGTGCAGCTACTTTCTAAACGACCTAATAGAGTTATTTTGTGGCTTGGAATTTTTTAAGTCTTTGCTTTTACTTAGCATGTTGTCCTGTCCACTTGCTACATTTATATTTCAATATGAAATACATGCGCATTTATGTTATAAAATATAAATTAGTCTATACATATGTACGACAATAATTCGCAAAGATCAATAAACAGCATTGTACAACTCTTTCCGCCAAAAAATACATAAATATAAGAGTATCTCCCTCTCTATCTCTGCCTCTCACTCTTTCTAACAATTGTTTATTACGCTAGTCGGCTGAAAATATAAACGAATACGCGTTGCTAATGATTTAAAATTCTAATGTAATGGCGGCCAACAACAATAACAACAAACACCAAAAAGGCACACCGTACTACAATAATAATAAAAGCAACAAAAACAACAACAACAATGCAGCATATGTAACGTACATTAACTGTTTATTGCAGCGTTGCATTTTATGCACTAAACCATGTCCAGCAAATGGCGTGACACACACACATGTGCACAACTACTTCTCGTTCTATTCCATGCGTTGCTATACATTAGGCCGCGTAAGCCAACGCCTAAAAGTATGCAACGGCGATTGAATATTTTTGCATTAACGCACAGCGCGAGTGCATTTCCGCCTATTTTTGACGTCCCACCACCCCACCGCAACCACACGGTTTGTATAATTTTGTTGAAAAAATGTTTTTCCGATTTTCTTTTTTTCTTGTTTGCCTTGCATAAATAATATATAAATGCAATTTATGTTTGTTATTTGGCGCACCTATTGCCATGCAGCATGCATACACTTCCTGTACATACCATACCGCCCTCGGCTGTGCCCCGCCAATATAATGCTACTCTTGCTTGCTAGCTTGCTGCGGTCATGGTTTGCCTGTCCATGGTTACCATTTAGTGCGTAAATCTCTGCGGCGTACTTAATGAGATATTTTTTTTTTGCTAGTCATCGTGTGTATGTTTTTTTAGTAGGTGGTTGGTTGACAGCCAAATGGATTTGGATTAGGTTATTACAAAAAATTGAATGAGAAAAAAAATAATAATAAAATAAAATATAATAGTTCAGTGCTGTCTAAGATGAACAGGATCATAGTCTAGAATCACTACAAAATCACAATAAGTCCCTGCTCGGGCGACAAAAAATTAAAACATGCATGAATACAATAATGATGAAAAGTAATGAAATGGTTCCTTTATAAAGTTAAATTTTGAATGAAGAATTTACCAACTTAGCATTTTGTTTCACTATCAAATTGAAAACAAATTAAATTTCCTAAAAACTACGAAAAAACACATCAAAGTCCCTGCTCGGGCGCAAAGCAAATGGAAATTCATAAAATGCTACTCTGTAAAGATACCGCATGTCCTTAAACTAACTAAAAAACAAAACTAAACGACTTAGAGCGAAGAATTTTAATATAAGGAAACATGTGAGATGGGTAATACATAACTAACTAGGATAACCAAATTTCTTAGTGCAATTCTCTAGATATATATAACATATCATCCTCCTATCATACAAAAAAAAAAAACATAAATTTTTCCTCGCTAATTTTACTGGCTGGCGTCGATGGCCCATTAAAAATCGATTGACATAACTCAAAATTGTTGTGCAAATTATCGTTAAAAACCAGCGAACAATATTGGAGATATCCAAAGCGACGCAAAGGGACAAAACATTTTAAAAAACACAAACACACACAGAAATGCACATGCAGCCTTGCTAGGATGTGGGTGTAGTAGCATTGCTAGGCAATACTAAGTCGTTCGGATAGCAATTGCTCTGTGCGGCTGTTGAGTTTGGCGCATTTTGTGGGCACGTAAATAACGAAGGCTCAATGTGCAATGGCAGCAGTTAACAGGCCCAAAATGCAGAACCAAATACATAGGTCTGTATATGCGTAGGTTGTATGAAAAGTTTTAAGTTGATAGAAAAGTTTAGCTTCTACAGATAAAGAACTTAAAGAGAATTTAAAAAATATGAGTTTACCAACTTAGCATTGGTTTGCCAAGCACTAACCAAAAGGAAATTGTTTATAACGGCTTAAAAAGTGAAAAATTACAGCAAAATCACTGCTCGGGCGCCAATGAAAATTTCAATTGTGCACGAAAATAATTAAGAGAAGACTTAAAAGACTGCTTTTTAGAGAAAGAGCGCATCTAATAAAACAAATTTCAATAATATTTCAAAAATACAATTTCAACTTTTCAAGATTATTCCAAACTCTGCCTTATTTTCCATTCCAAGATTTTTCCGTATACCCACTTAAACACAGATAACAAAAACAACAAGCAACAAAATTGAAGCCACAACTCAACGAGTGTGCGGTTGTTGGAATATAGCAGCCGGAACGAAAAGCTCTAAAAATGATGATACGAGCCTGAACGAATGTCCAACATGCAGCAGCAACCATGAAGACTGCAAGTAGTAGTAGTAGCAGCAGGACGTATGGAAGGATGCTAACGAAACTAATGTCACTGTAATGGTAGTGCAACTGCATGAGATATGCACTCCTATATATATGTTTGTGTGTGTGTGTGTGTATATATGTTGCAAAATAATAGTTGAGCTGGCTCACTCAATGCCGGGCCGAGCCGACTGGCGAACGCTGCTGATGATAAAATACGCGCAGCAGCGAGCGAATGCATTTTTGGGCGACTATGTACCAAATATATACAAAATATATATATATATGTAGATATATCTAAACGGTTTTCTAGCTTGTTGTTGCTACCAATAACCGAAAATATTGATTAGTGATTATACGAAAGCAACGACGACGACGGCGCCTGTAAGTATGCAACGTATGTGCGCTCGATGCATTTCGCATGCACTTCACGATAATAGCAGCCGAGTATACGCGTGCAATGCAAAAATTCAACACAATTGGCAGTTCGTGCTCGTTGCTAATAATATGAAAAATGCGCACCACACACTGCCAGCCAGCCAGCCAGCCAACCCATAATGTGTAACAAGGGAACGACGACAAGGGAACAAACCAGTTGGTTTATGCTTAACCAAAGGCCAAAGGACTGTTAAAATTTATGCGGGTGTAGGGCAAACGCCAAAAGAAAAAAAAAATAGAAATTTACGCTTATAGGTACACCCCGCTGCAATCATAAAACCACGCAAAACTGCAATGGCGTCCACGCTACGCAACGCCACGCATGGCATGCGAATGGTATGACAATAGACTGTTGAAAGTGTAGGGAAATGTGCACGCCGCGTCGCCAAAAATGCGTCAAATGTTTTACGCCGGGAATTGTTTCGCTACACTCACACACACATGTATGAAGAAACACATGCTGCGGATGTGGTTTAGGTTCTACTATGGCAACAACAGCAAGCAGTATAACGCGTTGATAATTGTACAATACGATGGCTGCAAAAATAATTAACAGCTTTATAGTAGGCTGCATGATTGAAGAGCACGATGGAGGGGAAGAAGGGGCTAAAAAATAATTTGGCATAATATGTATAACTGATTTTGGTTTGTTGTTTGGAGAATATGCTCGGAAAATGCTTTAAGAGAAATATTGCTAAGAAAAAAAAAAAAAAATGTAAAAAACCGATGACTCTGCTCGTGCGCCAATGAAGAATAGTACACAGTCAGCCGGTAAACTAGAGAACAGTGGACTGAAGAAAGAGAAATTATAATTCCGAAAATAAAACGACAATCGCTGCTCGGGCGCCATGAAAATTTTTGTATTATACAAATTAGTCTCTACATATAATAGACCTTTGCGACATGGACGGTTGCCGGAGATTCAAACAACTTATCTGCAGCTGTTCAGCAATTGCCAGAACAAGATGAAATTAACTTGATGTACTCGCATTACTGGAAAAGACGGCCAGCAAGGCGAAAAACCATTCGCATTTGCTTAACACGCAAAAAACCTGCAGGACTATATTAGTGCCTTAAATCTTCATGATCGATCTCACTAAGCACCAACTGGTCTAAGTGTGATCCCATCCAAGACGTAGGTAATTGCATGAAAAATAGCTATTTTGTAAATAAATCCAAAGACCCTGCTCGGGCGCCATGTTGTTATGTAAATAAATCAGCAGAAGCACATAAATTCCAAGACTCTGGTCGGGCATCATGAAAAAAATATAAAGTGTAAATTAATAAACGAAAGGATATAAGTTTCAAGACCGGGCGCCATATAAAATTGATGTTTTGTAAATTAACCGCTAGTAGCAACTAAATCACAAGACTTAGCTCGGGCGCCATGAAGAGTTGGTGTTGTGTGAATTAATCACCAAAGCAAAGAAATCCCAAGGACACCACTCGGATACCATGGAAAATTTATATAGTATAAAATAATAATCAAAACAAAATTAGTTCGAAGACCCTGCTCGGGCGCCATAAGAAAATTGTTGCTTTGTAAATTAGTAGCCAGAAGCAAATAAATCAAAAGGCTCTGCTAGGGTGCCATGAAGAGTTGATCATGTGAAAATTAATCTCAAGTAAATAAATCACAAGACCCTGCTCGGGCGCCATGAGGCACTGCTGTTGTGTGAATTAGGCAAAAAACATCTCAAGAGTATGTACGTACGACATTAAAAAATCTATTGTGCACAGCAAACAAATGTGTTCTATCAACTACAACTAAAAAAATATTCCTGCTCGGGCGCCATAGAAAAATTATGTTAGTAGACAAATTTAATTCAACGAAATGGATTTGAAGGCTATTTCTTAAACATTTGAAATATTTCAAAACTAATAGCTTTAAAAAAAGCTAGAAAGATGTTGCAGTGTCTCAAGACACTATATTCTCTGAGTGAATAAAGACAAAAAAAGAAATTACTGAGTTTGATGAACTATTGCTCCAATGGGACTAAGCAAAAAAGAAGATTTGGCAACAATACCTTACAAAAGAGTATTAAATCGAAGAACTACTCAAAGTGTCAAGAAAGATTGGAATAGCAAATATTGATGACAACCAATTAGACATTTTTTAACACTATAAGTGCAAACTACAAACAAATCAAACCCCATATTTGAAAAAAAAGATAGAAAACCACACAAATTATTAACCAAAATTGTTCATTTTCGTTTTTCCATCTCAGCATACTCATCCTTTTCGTTCGTTGCTTCTCGTGCATTAACAAAATTCGCAAATTGTAAAATGACCGCAAAACGAAAAACTACAATTGCAATCACAGTCACAGCCGTCACACCTTAGAAACTCATATAACAATACTCCATCGTCCTGTGGCGAATGGTGTCACATACATATTCACACTCTCGCGCCAAGTCCTCCAGCCACACTCTATAACATACTCGCCGCCATGACAGCAAAGCATAGAATTAATTTTTGACAGCACAGCAATATTTTCACTTAACGTAGTACCAGGCTACAGTGGGCGGTTGACGTGGTAGGAGGGGAGTGGACATACATACGAGTAGTATAGAATATAGAAGTTTGTCGCGTTCATATTGCTGCTGGTGGCATTAATTTATTAAAAGGTTTGGCATTTGGTTGTTTGCAATAGTCTCCGACGCTGTTTTGTCAATTTGTGACGCGATAATTTAATGCGGGAGGTTATTTAAATTTTAAATTGAAATTTGAAAGAGTTGTAGTGGAGTTGCAGCAATTTGATTTGAAAATGAATTAATAAAATGCAGCAGGTTTTTGGTTGAAAATAGTTTGTAATTATTTTTAAATTTGAATTTTTATAGAAACGGATGTCACAGCTTTAAAAATTATTGAAATCGATTAAATATGTTATCGAGCAGTGCTGCCCAATAATGCAGACTTTTACTGAATACTTAAGAGTAGCACCTGCTATAGTTTGTCAAAATGGGAAATTTTATCAGCACTAACCAAAGCACAACGCAATAACTTTTTAAATTTATTTATTTATTTTTTCAACAACACTTAACTGTTCATATCTACAACACCTTCTCAGCACTAGCACCTTGCACTGAGCTTGACAAAAACAAATACAAAAACTTTGCCAAATACAAACAAAAATTTAACCTTCAACAAGATCAACACTTGTGGTGATGCGTTTAACACATAACTTCTCTAAATTTTCAAGTTTATCAACAGCAAAATGTTTCAAACAAACACCACAAAAAAATAAAAAAGAAAAAAATTTTCCTTTTTATATAAAATGGGCGCCAAAATAACTTGACAGCAAATGAAAAAGACAAGAAAAACGGGTTGAATTTCATGTTGTCAACTTGGTGATGAGAAGCAAACAAACACTGTGACAGACAGACGGACAGACATACAAACGAACAGAGCAAACAAACATTTAAATGCACAAATGGACAAATAAACAACAACGAGTCGGAATGACAGCGAGACTATTCTTTTTAAACAAAAAAAAAAACATGAATAAGGGCTTAGAGTACTCGGAATGCCAATGAAACGCGTTGGAAAACGTATCAAGAGACATCACTCAGTTGCAAAACGATGGCGTATGGCGGCAAAGGCAAACAGGATATGCAGCACGTATGAGTAAGGAAAAAAAAAGAAAAAAATTCAAAGAAATAAAGTAGTGTGAGCTATTTTCACTTGGGTTTTACTGCTTTTCTCTGCCCTTTCTTTTTGCCTTTTTTTTGTGTTGCCACATCGTAAAAGCAATTGCACTTAGAACGTACATAGGCGCGCACGCAAAGCCACTGTTGTGCAACGTTGTGGCAAAGTGCGTGTAACTGCTTGCTGGCTTGGCTTGCTTGTTGGCCTAGAAGTATGCAACAAACATTATATTGATGAAATCTAATTAAACTCGGCAGCTGTTTGTAAGTTTATGCTTTATGACGGCAGCTAATTAAGTTGTAAAAATTAATTAAATACATGCAAATTATGTTGACTGAGTCAATTAAAGAAGTTTTTTCTTTTGTTATTTGTATTTAATTTTTTTTATTGTATTTGCCAGCTTGCATTGCTTTTAAATGTTGTTTAAGCGTGAGAAACAATCAGTTATCATAGCTGGATTCTCGTTTCAGAAGATGTTTCAGTAAGCTTTGCATACAATGGAGACTCTTTATATTTCTGTATTTTACTCCTTCCCTAAATGCGTCCAATTTTTTGTTCACAAAGCTATTTGACAAAAAATGTAATAAAGATAATTTTTTTAGTCAAAACTTGGATTTGTTTTCAACTACTCCAGAACTAAATCAACGAGTGTTTAGCGAGCTTTGTGGTCTTGAGGTTACATTACTTGTGTTAATTTGCTCATAAGCGAATGTAAGTGTTTCCCAAAAAGTTTTTAACATTGACTAGAGCTACCGACAAAAAAAAAATCATGTGGCTCGGGCGACAACTTCTACCGGGCATCAACTTCTACCTTGCTCGGGCGCCATGCTTATTGCTATTGTTTAAATTAGTCAACGGAATAACTTTTTTTTTTTTTGTACACCAACAAATACAATTAAAAAATCCGAAACAAAATCCCTGCTCGGGCGCCACAAATAAATTAAAAATTGTGCGCATATACAACCACAATCAAAATAAGAACGAAATGTAATATTTGCCATTTGAACGATATGAAAAGTGGAAGACAGACTTGAAGGACATTTCTTACAGATTTGATGGAAGTGATTTAGGCAACAAACTGAAATTTTACCTCACAAAACATTATAATTCAGAAGAATATGGTGAATGTATATGGAACACTTGCCAACTTGAAGTCACAGAAAGGTCGAACTGCTTCTACAGAGCAAGAAATCGAATGGTTTTGACCATAGTAGTACTTTTTTTAGCTTGACTACCGTTTTTTGGGGTCGTCAAGGGACTGTTCGATCTGCTATTCGAATTACGCAATAGTTTATTCAATAGATCGAAAGGACGCTCATTTCTACAAACAGAACACATTTTTTAAATGAATTTTAACAATTTTAATAGGTTGTTGTGCTTCATGGAAATGTTGACAGAACACAAACATCGAAGTATGTGACTATGTCGATACTTGCCCTTGTATTCATTAGAAACCGTGGCTATTCACAAATCTTGCGACGCTAAATTTTGTCATAATATACAGACATACAAAAAATCGTCACGAAATTTCAATCCGTTGCAACGGATATGACTTTTGTATTACATCAAACTGCACATGACAGAACAACGATGGTCATATGGTGGTCATTCGCTGTATTCGTTAAATTCATCATCATGCGGTTATTTATCATTATTTACTGTGTAACAAGGATTAGGGAGGTTAATATATTTGTGAGGTTAACATAAAACATCTCGCATATATATAGGGAATCCCTCAAAAAGTCTTACTTCTGTTGAGTGCCCCATTTACACGAAATATTATACGGAATCATTGATCATTGCTTATGTTTATCTTGAACGAGTGCGATTCAAAAAACAGTGATAAAAGTTTTCTATTTTCCGAAGCTTTAAGTCAATTTTGACTATGGATGATGCGTATTTAAGGAAGCAGAAAACGATCAGGTTATGTTAAAAAATCTAATTTTGCAGAGCCTTATTACAGATTTCAACTTAGTTTTCGTCTTAGGCAGAAGGATATATAATATTCTTGATGAGCATCAAAAGCTGTTCATACTCGATAACTGAGTATTATAAATAGAAACACCAAACTTTGATGTTTAGATTAGTCTGTTTCCCAATGCCTACTTTATACTACTTTTTATGTATCATGTAGAGCATGTTCGACGTTTAGACATGTCTATTTCTATGCATGCAGATGACCACAAACGGATGAAAAAATGTATGACAAACTTATGACCACTTATCTGCTTTTTTTTTGTTACAATTGACGATTTGCAAAATTCTCCAGATTAAATAATTTTCTTGACTATTGGGTGTTAACCGATAATAGTGGCCTTCTTTAAATTTCGACCAATTTTTGTTCGTCAAAAACAAAAATTTCTTTTGCCTTGTCTCCTTAATTTCTTTCCTACTTTAATCTATATGAGTGTCCTCCATCTTTCGTGTGGAAGAATCCAGCTTGCCAATTCTTCTGAAAATTGTTTTCAAAAAATATTCTACGAATCGTTCATTTTTCATTTTCATCTGGTTAACCATTTCCTTTGTAGTTATAAATCGAAAGAATCTTTGATAATATCATCAAATTCTTGAAGATTAAAGATTATTTCGAAGTCTAAGGTATGAGACCTCCATAATGTTGAAAAAGATTTTCCAGATCTTACTGCAATGTAAGTACAGAATAGTTGACCTCTTCAGTATATCTCTGATGATGTTTATCGATGAAGAATATTGAATAATAATTTGTAAACACTCTCCTTTTGATATATATTAACACTTCTACAGAATACATCCTTTGGAGCGTCAGAAGATTTATGGATGGTTTTTTTATTTTGTGGTGGGAATTTTTTTGGTGTTGTATAAAGCCTAAAACATGAATTCACTAACCACCGAAAGAGGGCACTAGTTTCATGTCTATTCTCTGACAATCCATTTGACTGATGACTGCTAGACAATGATGTCATTCATAGGGATGAACTTCGAGCGAAGTTATACCCACATAGCAGCCCTTAGAGATTTATCACATTGCATTGAAAATAGTTTGAAATATCTAAACTTCTTCTACTTCTTCAGCATACATTTTTGTATTTTACAGTTACTTAATTTCAGCAAAAATGAAAGCAATAAATGATATTCAAATACATATACATACTCGAGCATACAAGTTTAAGGTCTCGCAAGCCTATTTAAACAAGTCAGCCAGTCAGTCAGCTGCAAAACGTAGGAAAACTAAAACTTTACAATTTAAGTTTTACAAATTCCAACTTGTTGTACTGAGAACTTCTTCTTGTAGGCATTAAATTTTTAACAATTTCTACAAACAACAACAAGAAGAAGAAGAAGAAGAAGAAGGACTACATGTAGTATGTGTCCCACTTCTAAGTTAAAGTGTATTTGTGTGCGTTTGTATATAAGTTATATGAGAAGTTGTTTGTATGTTTGATGCTTGATGCGCTGTGGTACGTACAACTGCCTGCCTGAATGATTGCGAAACGTATTTCTTTTTTCTTTCATTCCTTTTAGAAATCATTTTTTTCCTACTTTTTTTTTTTTTTTTTTTTTTGCTGCATTTTCATTTCGTGCAATTGAAGCAAAAGTTCAGGCAGTAAAGAAGGATGTATTGAAGCAAGAGCAAACGCGCTGATGGAATCGATATACAACTGAAAATGGAAAAAAAATTTGCTTGCTATATATGCACACACATACACATATGAGCAGAAACTATAGCATACATACAGGCGCGTTTTAGCATGAACAGTGCGAAACATGCAAGCCAACACATGCAAATGCATGCTGGTCAGTATATACTGTACAGTAGTTAGAGCGAGAAGGATATGTGCAAAGTGAAATGCAATATATGACTGTGTAGCTGTATGTGTGTGGTAGGCAGTCAGTCAGTCAGGCAACAGCAGCAGCAGGCTACATGCGTCCACTGCGCTCATTCATGCAACATGCAGCACAATTCAGCAAAAATTGCTGCACACACACACACGCGCGCTTTGCTTTAGTATTGGCATGTGTAGGCCTCGTTTGTGTACTCGTCGCCGCACTCAACCTTTCCATGCTTTGCTTTTTTCTACTCGTTTTTGGCATTCAATTCGCGCACCTTGCAACAAATTTTCTTTTTTTTTTTATGCGCTTGCTGTCCGCCAAATTTGCAATACATATACTAGCCACTCTTTCTCGCTCGCACACACACATACATACTACAACTCCTGCCATCACACATGCTGTTGTACGGTTGCGCTTTTTTTTTTCGTGTAGCTTACGTTGTTCGTTGTTCATGTCGCACTCATTCTGCTGCTTGTTTCAAATGGTGTTTCACGTTTTTGGCTCGCGCTACAACCAAAAAAAAATGAATTTTTTTTTTGGCCAAATATACATGTGTGTCTGTTTGCTGCTCATACCAATACACGCCCTCTCTTTCACGCATGCTGCACGTCATTTTGCATATGTCGTTGTTCGTGTTGCTGGTTATTTTTTTTTTTTTCGCCTGTTTGTATGCTATACGAATCGATTTATTTTCGGTTTCATTTCTGATTGGCAATATTTCATAGGTTTGGGTAATTTCAACTCGTTGTTATATAATGATTCCAATATTTTTTTGTGTTCTTCTGCAACTATCTCGCTTGCACGCGCGTATATAGTAATGCGATCTGTATTTGTATTCGCATTAAAATAATATACATCCTATACGCATTATATTGTCCGTCTGTCTGTCTGTCCGTCTGTACTTATCTCATATTTCTTGTTGTTGTTGTTTTTGCTTTTTGGCGCAGCCTTTAATTACGAATACAAATTTTTTTTATTTTATTTTTGGCAATTTGCAATTTACTCAATTTTGCATATAAATTGCCATTTAAATGGGTGGATTGAAAAGAATGTCAGGATCAAAATAAGAAATGTCATAGCTTAGTTTTTTATGGGTACTACCACTTAGAGTTGGGGACACTAAATAAAACTTATCTTTGGAGAGCATAGAAGACACTAAGTATCCAAACTTGAAGAGTCTATCTTTTATAGTCTCCAAGTTCTTGTTGTTCATAGACAGACAGACGGAAATATTTTAAATGTATTTAGGTAAGATAAACAAAATTCGATTCATATAAAATCGCAGTATGAGGCTTTTATGTCCTATACCAACCTCCCTCAGAGAGGGGTATTGGCAAGTATATTGAATACAAGTGATCTGAAGAAGGAGTACGAACATCTAAATATACAAACTTGAAGGCTCTAACTCTTATAGGTTCCAAGTTCTTTATGTTCAAACGAAAGCCAGACAGACGGACATGTCTATATCGACTCGATTTTTGATGCTGATCAAGTAGGTCTACCTTGCCTCCTTCTGCTTGGTGCGAGTATATACATTTACACAAACTTTATATACCCATTCACCTTTATATAGGGTATAGGCTATAAAAGCCACATTTTTCTTGGCATATAAGTCAGTTACTAGGCCACGTGAACATCTTTGCTTTCTATGCAGAATGAGAGCCCTAAAAAAAGCTTTTAAATGATCTCCTCAAAGTGTTTTACCATCATCACCATTCAAATGAAGAACCTCCAGTTTTACATCATTGATGTACAAATATTTTTCACCCACAAGAGTGTTCTTGAAATATATCAAATTAGATCAAATCGCGGGCTGGTTTAAAAGTTGCAAACTGAATGATTTGATGGCACTGTCCACCTGTCTGAGGATGATGTCTTGCAACATGCAGTTGGACATTCTACATAAAGTGGCTGCCCGCATAGAGGGTCCACCTACATTAAATGATAACCCGCATAGAGGGTCCACCTACATTGAATGATAACCTGCTTAAAGGGTCCACCTACATTTAATGATAACCCCCATAGAGGAACCACCTAAATAGATTGACAGCTCGCATAGATGGACCACCTGAATAGAAGGACCAGCTACATATAACGACAATTTGTACCGATAAACCATTACCCATCACCACGGATCACCCTCATACAATGACAATCTACATAGTGGGATCACCTTCATATGACGACCATTTTTATAGATAAACCACCTACATAAGACGACCACCCACATATTATGACATTTTGTATTGATGGTCCTGCATAGAGGGACTACCTACATATAACGACAATATATATAGAATGACCACCTATTTACTACGACCATTTATATAGAGGGACCACCTACATATAACGACAATATATATAGAGGGACCACCTATATACTACGACCATTTAAATTAGAGGACCACTTATATACTACGACGATTTATTTAGAGGGACCACCTATATACTACCACCATTTATATAGAGGGAGCACCTATATACTACGACCATTTATACAGAGCGACCACCTATATACTACGACCATTTATATTGTAGGACCACCTACATATTAAGACAATTTGTCTTGCAACATGCAGTCTTGCTTTGTCAACAGTCCCCTTCATATGCATTCTTGAGCTTTTGAAGAGTGTCACAAGTAACGTGATGCATTATTTTTTTCTCCCTGAAGCCGGAATTCAATCGAGTAGATCCCTTTACGCTCGCAAAACATGTTGAGGGATGATTTTTCTTGACCGTATGAATTGAAAATTTTGGCAGTTTGGAAAATGGAGAGCCGCTACTGTGATGGCTGCTTGTTTGAAGAGTTTAATGAGTCCCAAGTTTCGTTTTCAGTCACAAGCAAACTCATAAAAGGTAACGATTTACTATGTGCTGCTCAGTTAACTGGGTTGGAGATAATTTTGCGTCTATGAAAAATCAGAAGAGTTATGGAAACACCTCAAAAATTTCATCAAAAATCTATCATCGGTCTTCACGAACAGTTTTTTCGATATTTTTAAACTTTGTTTTAATTTGTGTGGATCAGTGAATTGGTTTGGAACTCAACGGAAGATCGGAAGCTTTGTGGTAACACCACAGAAATTTCATACACAATGAAAGGGCGGTGTTCATAAAGAGACTTCTCGATTTTTCGCACCAATTCTCATTATTCAAAATTGAAACTTTGTTACTCTGAACGTAACGAACATTTGTGTTTGCTTCATTTAAAGACGTTCATTTCAAAACATCTTCGCCATAAATCCTATTCAGTAGTTGCTGTTCTTCCGTGAGAAGAAACCTGATGCTAGCGCATCATCTCATACTTGGCGCATTTTTCTTTTCCGATATAATTCAAACAATACAATAAGGACTTATGCAGGTGCATATGACGCACCTGCTAGCACTTACTGTGGCCAAGTTTGGAAAGAGCAAGTTTCTAGCATCGATTTGCAGGATTAACGCCTGGATGGAGAGAGATATTACTAAAATAATTGCTCATAATATATATATGCAGAATTTAAAATCAAGAACTTTTATAAAACCCCCCACACACACACATGCAAAATAAAGCTAGTGAAATGTTGTTTAGTAGACTTTGTGACAGTGTTGACCCATGTCTGCTCAAAATATATCATACCACCCAACAACAAAAACAGCCGCGCTTTCACTACAAAACAAAAAAGTATTTTCGCGTTTTATTCCCCATTCGCGACGAGTTATAAACGCATCAGTGCTGCGCTCTTTGTTGCCCTCTGTCCAATATAACCTCAAACCCATACTACATACTACCCAACCAATTTGAATTTCAGTCTATATTTCATTTGAATTTGTATGCACAACTGTGTGTGTGTGTGGGGTCCTGTGTGTCCTCTGTGTGTGTGTGTGCATTTGTCTGCGGTGCTTTTTGGCTATTTCATTTATTATTGACACGTCGTAGATTTATGCTTGTTTATTTGTATTTCATTTCGAATGCCATATTTTTTTTTGTTGTTCGCTCTGCGAAAATGTTTCATTTTAAATTATGTACATGCGATATAAAATTTATTTATATATTTAGTTTGGTATATAAACTGCACATTTTACGCAAATACATATATGTATATATATATATATAAAGTTTATTTGTAAATAATGCAACCAATGCCACACCCAGAATCAAACAAAATACATATTTGCACAAAATTTCCAATTTTTTATTTGGCTATTTTTGTGTGCGAAGTTTTTTTCTTCGCGGTTTTCCATTGAGTACCGTGGAGAGATGGGGAGGGACGGCAGTAAACAATATTGTTTTCGTTTGCATTTTGCAATTGGTTATGCATTTATTTATAATTCATGCAAATATTAATGGCAGAGAAAATATATTTTTGTGGTTTTCAGAGAGTTTTTAAATAATTGAGTTTTTGGGCGACTATGCGCGACGTGTGTGGAGAGGGAGGGATGCACACCAAAAAATATGGCAAATAATTATGGTAAAAAATGTGCATATTTTTATAGAATAGATTTAAGAAACGAATTGTTAAAAAATGTTGAGCGAACAATGATAAAAATGACACAGCGTCTTAGCACCTTCGATTTGCAGGTTCAATGAGCATATGCTTTCAATAGCTTAAACATTCAGCATGCACTTCATTAAAATAGGCCGTTTGTCAACACTGAAAGACTATAAAAAATTATACTAGTAGTCAAAAGCGTAAATAACAGAAGTACCGCTCTATCTATAGCTAAATCAATATCCCCTTCCCTTCACCCTAAGCTCATATTTATTATATGCAATCAACAATCAAACACAAGCCTTATTCTCACCAGCTATTCCGGAACAGGATAAATAGCGTCCAGTGCTGTTATTGTTTGCACTACACTTCAACGCACTTTCGACAATGATCGCTCAATACCGTACCCCACCCTACAGCCTACTGGGTACTTTAATGCTTCTTTTTTTTTTTCCAAGTTAACAATTCGTTTGAATCGAGTTCTATTCTATTTTTTCGTTTTTTCTCAACGTTTGCATGCTATTTTATTGAATATTCCGCCCAAGAGCACTTCTAACGCTGTTAGCAGGTAAAATGTGAGATGCGAGCGAAGTTAGACACATATGTATCTCCGCTCAGCTCGGTACAGTGCATCTATTATGCCAACATACGTACGTTCTGACGGGTTTCATATGCCATTACTCATATTTTTTACGCATATAAATTCATTTTTTGCTACGTTTATTTGAGCATTTTTTTTTCGTTGTTGCCTACTTCAAATGTTGCCAGGTTGCTGATTTTTTTGTTAAAAAATTCAATGCCCATTTTCTATTTTCTTTCGTTGCGAGCGTCATCAGCAGCAGCATCGTTCTCCTACTCATCATTTGCATCATCGCCATCTAAGCTTTGACTTGGGATTTGCTTTTTTTAAAGTTTTCTGGGAATGCGCGCTTTGGCAACCCTATGCACTTTAGTTGGCAATGAGTTTGTTTGGATTGATTGGGAGAAAAGTGTAGGAAGAAATTTGCTTCAATGCGGGTGAATTATACTAGGCTTCAAGATGGTTTTACTGTAGGTAAAGTTTGTTGAGCTAAATAATGGGCAATATGCATCTAATGCACGTAGGAGTTCATCCTGCTTGGAGGAACCTTTTATATAGGTTGGGAAAGAAGTATCACATATGCACAGAAGCATCATTTGGACAGAAGAACGACCTACAGCTTAGTAAAACTGTTCGGAAGCACCAGCTACACAAAGGACAATAGCTACATAGATCAATAGGGACCACCTACAAAGAAGGACCACCTACAAAGAAGAGCCACCTACAACGAAGGACCACCTACAAAGAAGGACCATCTACAAAGAAGGACCACCTACAAAGAAGGACCACCTACAAAGAATGACCTTCTGAATAGTTGGATATTAGCATAGCATAACAGCCCGCAAACAGAGACTACCATTACATATCATGACAGCCCGCATACAGAGACCACCTACAAAGAAGGACCACCTACGAAGAAAGACCTTCTGAAAAGTTAGACATTCTACATAGCATAACAGCCCGCAAACAGAGACCACCATTACATAGCATGACAGCCCGTATACAAAGAAGGACCACCTACAAAAAAGTACCACCTACAAAGAAGAGCCACCTACAACGAAGGACCACCTACAAAGAATGACCTTCTGAATAGTTGGACATTCTACATAGCATGACAGCCCGCATACAGAGACCACCTACATAGAATGATAACCCGCATAGCGGGATCATCTAAGTACATAGAATGATAGCTCGCATAGATAGACAACCTGCATAGAGGGACCACGTGCATAGAAGGACCACCTACATATAACGCCAATTTGTATCGATAGACCATCACCCATCACCAGGGATCAACCACATACAATGACAATATACATAGAGGGACCAGCTACATATGACGACCATTTTTATAGATGGACCACCAACATATGACGACCATTTTTATAGATGGACCACCTATTATGACAATCTTATGTTTAATATGTAAAGGGTACACCTATATACTAGTACCATTTTTATTGGAGGCACCCACATATTACGACAATTTATATCGATGAACCACCTACATAAAGGGACCACATACATATTACAACAATTTGTATCGAAGGTTCACCTACAATGAGGGACCACCGATATATATTACGAGCATTTTTATAGATGGACCACCTTTATAGAAAAACCACCTACATATAATGACAATCTACAGTGAACGATGACAGCCAGCATAGGGGGGGGGGGGGGGGGGTGGACCAACTGTAATACATAAACACTGCTTAGAAGGACCACCCCATTAAAGTTTCATTTAAGCAAACAACCTAAACTCTTGATCTCAATAAAAAACCAAGCACTACAGCGCAACATAAAGTCGTTTATAATGTGGCAATGCGCTTCGCAATTTTTTTTAAAGTTGTGATTTGATTTTTTTCTAGGTTTCCGGTGCTTCATCTATTTTTTTTTTCTTGCTTTTTGCACGATTTTTCTACAAAGCTGCAATGATTGTTGTTCGCATTTTCACTCGGTACTCCTGCCATTACGCCATTCTCTCAACAGCTAACTCTTAAACACCTAACTCCTGCCATGCCCTGCAGCATGGTTTTGGGTTTTTCCTTTTTTTTTTGCATGTCCTGTTTACGGATAAAAATTTCGTCAGTTTTGTTTGAGGGTTTCCGCTTCGTTTTACTTTTTCCTAACATTTTTTTCTTTAATCCGCCATCAGCTTTTTCTATACGTTCGTCCTTTTGCATTTGTTTTGCAGGTTTTCCTGCTTTGTGCGATCGTGTTGAAATTGTAATCAGATTTTTTTTTACATATTTTGTTTGAAAAGGATTTCACTCATATGTCCTGCGCTGTCTGTGTAGACATTCCATGTATATGTATATTTTTTTACGGGACACTTACAATTTTCCGGTAATATGCGCGCGTTCCGTTAATGCGTATATTTAATTTATGAAATATATATCTCGAATCTTTGGCCCTGCTCAATTTGCGGTTGCTAAGTGAGTTGGTGAGTTCTTCGTGTGTGGAGGAGAACTTCATTGTTTCATTTTTTCCGAGTGGTTATTTAAAACATTTAATGGATTAAATATGAAGTGCTTCTTCCTTTGCGTATGTGAGGAATTGCTTTTTGTGCAGATTTTTAATAAGATTTTGCGGCTGTAACTTGCGCAGAAATGGTGAAGTTTAGCCAGACAGTATGTATGCACAATGCGTTCTCCAACAACATTCAAAAAAAAAAAACGAATTACTAAGCTCTCAAGTCATGGCCCATTATTGCTGACCAATCTGTCGCTCAAATTAGCATTCAAACGGCCTGCAAACAGTGGCAATCAATCGCTGCAACTTCAATTTGAGTTGCTAATGCATATGAAAAAGCATCGTTGGAGGTCATGGATAGATTGTAGCGCCATCAAGAAAAAGTCAACGTTTGACATTTTAAACAGCGATACCAGCGCAAAAATTCTCGCAAATGAAAAAAAAAAAAAATAGAAATCGGGAGGACAAAAAAGCGTTGCCGAAGCCGCAAAAGTAGCTGCCACTCCAACCCCACTGTATGTGTTCCCACTGTAACAGTGGTGGCGTGGAAAAAAATGCGAGTGACTGAGAAAAGTAAAATGGCACAAGTGGTTGGCAATGGCGGCGGCGACGACGATGTTGAGTAGGCAGGCGGAAGTGAAACACGTCGCGCCGCTAAAACGTCAGACAACAACAATGTTTGACGGCGCCGGAAATGGAGCAACAACGTTGAGGACGTTGACTGCAGGATTGGTATAGCATGATGAGGTAAAACTGTGAAGCCGTAAGTTTAGTACACTACACAGGATATAATGTCAAATTGTATCGAAAAAATATATCATTTGAAAGCATTCCAATTTATTAATTATGTACAGTAAACTTTATCAAAATCGGTTGCATATTTTGGGCGTAAATAAAGAATAACGAAAGAATTCTTGAAGTCATTCGTTATGAACTAGGGTTGAGTAGAAAGGATATGAAGAAGGATCACCTACATAGAAGCACAACTAACATAGAATGACAATGTGGATAGAGGGACCACCTACATAGAAGGACTACTAACATAGAATGACTAACATAGAATGACCACCTTCAAAATAAACAACTTACATAAAAACCCTTCCAACATAGAAGGAACACCGACATAGAAGGACCACTAACATAGAATGACAATTTGCATAGAGGGACCACCTACATAGAAGGACCACCTTCAAAATAAACAACTTACATAAAAACCCTTCCAACATAGAAGGAACACCGACATAGAAGGACCACTAACATAGAATGACAATTTGCATAGAGGGACCACCTACATAGAAGGACCACTAACATAGAATGACAATTTGCATAGAGGGACCACCTACATAGAAGGACCACCTTCAAAATAAACAACTTACATAAAAGGACCTCCTACATAAAAGGCTCAATTACATAGAAGGACCACGTACATAGAAGGACCACTTACATAAAAGGACCTCCTACATAGAAGGCTCAATTACTTAGAAGGACCACGTACATAGAAGGACCACTTACATAGAAGAACCACCTACATAAAAGGACAACTTACATAAAAGGACCTTCTAAATTAAAGGTCCACCTACATAGAAGGATAGAAGCAATGATTTTGCTTTATACTTTCGACTACTTCAATTGCCTTCAATGGATCTGCTTGTATTGGTGCGTGCCTTATACTACACAAGATCTCCAATGCCTGTACACAATAAATGACAAACTTTCAATCAAAATTTAACTACACTGTTTCGAACTAACTGTAAAGTGTACATCGAAAAAAAAAACTAGCACAGAGTGAGGAGCAAAAACCGTCAACATTAAAGTAGTGAAGGGTGAGGGTGGCGCTGCTGTATGCTGCTACCCTTTTGTTTGAAGGATTGTTAGTCTGGCATTTCTCTGTCCAACTTTGATGCTGTTGCTGTTTTTCAATACGCGGAAAAAAAATATAAAATCCACGAAGCGCAAGTGCGCCCTCAATAAAGTTTTCAAAGCTCGACGATGACGACGGTGGCGGTCAAGTGGCGCAGTGGCCTGTCTGTATCCACTTTGGCTTTGATAAAATAGGTTAGAGTTGAAGTATGAAGCACTGCTCCCTCATATATTGTATTTGTTTCTTTTTTTTTTTTTGTCTTGACGAGGTCGTGGTTTGTGCGCGATGCCGCCGCCGCCGTCGTCATTGTCATCATCAGAAGCGAGTGAGACGAGTTTTGCTGATATTTAATGGAAACGAATTTGACGGCTGGTTAGGGCTGCAGCAGCAACAACAAGTGTCGTACGTAGTAGTAGTAGTTCTCTAACTGTGTAAGGAAGCAGCGCAAAAGAAATACGCTTAAACAAATGCATTCCGCTGCGGCATGTGGCAGCTTTACTAGGCGTGTAGTACAAGCGCGCGAAGAACATCTTCCAAAAAAAAAAGAGACACTAAAAATATTTCTTCACTTTTTGTCAAGTTGTATCAGGCCGGAAGTGCGTGGTTTTCCCTGAAGTGTAATATATATGTATGTGTACAGAAAAGGAAACATATGAGACAACATAGCAAAAGCGTTGTCGTCATAAAGTCCTTCCGTTTGGTTGTACGCCAACTAAAAGGTGGAGGTATAGTCACGTGTTGCAACAGCAATTAGGGATGCTGTTAAGCAGCAATTTTGGCAATTTATAGTTTATGGAAAAGTTTAACGAAAGAAATCTTGAAGTCATTCGCTATAAACTGGGGTTGAGTAGGAAGAAAATGAAGAAGGATCACATTACATAGAATACCAATACGCATAGAGAGACCACCTACATAGAAGGACCACCTACATAGAAGAACCACCAACATAGAAGGACCACCTACATAGAAGAACCACCAACATAGAAGGACCACCAACATAGAAGGACCACCTACATAGAAGGACTACCCATATAGAAGACCACTTACATAGAAGGACTACCCAAATAAAAGACCACTTACATAGAAGGACCACCTATATAGAAGACCACTTACATAGAAGGACCACCTATATAGAAGACCACTTACATAGAAGGACCACCAACATAGAAGGACCACCTACATAGAGCGACCACCTACATAGAAGGACGACTTATATAGTGACAATTCGCATAGAAGAACCACTTACATAGAAGCATCACCTACATAGAAGGACCACCCACATAGAAAACCACTTACATAGAATGACAATCCTATATAAAAGGACCACCTACATAGAAGGACCACTTACTTAGAAGCAGTAAGGCAGAAGTTTAGCGAGTAAGGCATAAGCCAATTCGGATTCTACATTCATGGAACGCATAATAACTGGCGACGAGACATGGGTGTACGAGTTCGACACGCTTACGAACCAGCAATCTTTTAAATAGCAGCCAAAAGGCACGCCAAAGATATTTAAAAGTGAAGTTGATGATATTTGTGGTGTGGTACACTTTGAATAGATCAAACGGTCAACAAAGACGTAATAGTATTATGAGGCATTTGCGAGAGGCAAACCGGATTTGTGGGCAAAAAATTCATGGAATCTTCATAATTTTCATGCGTCCTCTCACAGTCATCATAGTGAAAAAATTTTTGGCCAAACACTCAATAAATATCATCGAACAAGCAAGCGGCGTACTCACCAGACATGACTTCTACCGCTTATCAAGTCTAAAATTGGAGCTTTCGGGAAGGTGCTTTAAATATATTGAAGAATGGAAAAAGCCTTGACATGTGTGTTGATTCAAATGGATGTTATTTGAATGATTCATTAAAATTTTCCTTTTTATTTATAAATTCCGATCTTGACGAGCGGCTATGCAGGAACTTAATTTTATATAAATCGGTTGAATGTATTTTGGGCGTAAAAGGCTTTAACAAACTTAACTTATATCAAGAAACAAATGATACACAAATGTCTGAAAAATCTGTATTGTTCAACTCGCTTTCTCTCTCACTCTTACATGTTATTCGAAACCAATCTGAGTGTTTGATCGAGCCTCTCACTAAATATGACGCTGTATTGCGATTTTCTTTATATTTATGCAATTTTTGAGCATTTTATTGGCATAGACAATCGTCTAATCACCCAAAACTTGGCGTACTCTAATTTATTTAAAAATTGCCTGTGACATGTGACTACTTCAATTTGCTCCATTATAAAGGCTAATTGAAGCACTTTAAATCATCAATAATAATAATAAAAAACCTCTCAACTTCAATTTCCATATATGTAACTCATCCATAACATGAAACACTCAAACCACTGCGAAAAATTGTTTACAAAATATATTCATTTTGCAGTACATCTCCCCAACAACTAATACGAATCATTTTCATTTCGAATTTTTTTCCAAATCCAGCTCAAACAACCACTCTTCAAAAAAATAGGAAAAAAAATTTTTTTTGTTTAATTTGCAAAGCAGAAATGAAGAAGAAGAGTGCTGCCAACAAATTCGCAATTTCGCTAAAAATGAACGAGAAAACGAATTTTTAAATATATATGCAATATATCGAATAGACTGACTGTCTATATATATATATCCGTATATCTGTATGTTTGTCTATGTATCTGTAGCCGTGTGCGCATAAAGTATTGATAAACAAAGCAAAAAACAATGCGAAATTCAACTTGAAACTCAAATCGCGCATTGGCATGGGTTTTGGATTGAAGTAGATACTCCTCTACTCTATATGGCGTTTTTTTTTATTTTTTCAGTGTTAGCTAACTGATGCTCGTCGACGATGGATGATGACAAAAACAGTGCGCGTCAACAAATGAAAAATTCTGCTGCGTGTGTGTGTGTTCGTGTGTGTGTGTGTATTTTTGCAGCAATCGCAAATAACAATAAACAAAAATATACAAATGACAAGCTCAAATGGTTCAAAATGTTTTTGTTTGCCAACATATTATATTTATGCTATATACACAGGACAAGTACACACACACACAGTTGGGTATGGCTATGTGTAGCACACGTTTGTGTGACTTGTGCTATGCTATGAATTTTTTTTTCTAATACAAGCTTTAGAAGAAAATATTCAGTAGGAGTGCAGTGGCATGAGCACTTCGTTTGTGTGATATAGTGTATAGTAGGGTATAAGTAGTTCTGTAGAAAAAAGTATTTATAGGTTATAAAAAGTTTGATACTTTATGCACCTTCCAGAGTGCACTATGATTGCTGTTTACTGCTCAGTGATTGCTGTTCACTCTCTGCTGAATGCAGTTAATCATTTTTTAGCAACGGCGCTGTTAAAATGTAAGGCTTAGAACTGTGTATGCAAATGGTGAACGCCTAACAAGGCTCGAGCAGGTGCTTTATGAGAAGGCTAAAACGACGACAAAGCAGTTCGATGCGGAGGGAACTATTTCTCAGTCTCAAAGCAACGCCACAACTTCACAATGAATCCATTAAAAGTTTTAATCCGAAATACCAAAGATGTAGACTGATTATTGACCAAAATAAGGCTTAGTCGTCGAGCTACAATTCGAATCTATGGATTTGCCTTCTACACAGGGAATAAGCCCTCTTGCAGTAGTGGAGCAGCAGCTGTATTCATGAAGAAAACTTCGCCACTTCCCATAAAGTTGCTTAGTGACGCAGAATCTACAAAAGTCTTCTGTAAAAGTTGGCATAGAGCTCTGTGATATGGTTTTTAGTGTTATCTACTACACTCCCGGGAACAGGATAAACGAAAGGCAGTTTACAGATATATGTCGTGCCTCTGATCATAGCTATTTGATTGGATTGATTGAAATGGCTCTAGGGTGACAAATACAATTCCCTAAGAATCCGAAAGTTAGCTGAAGGGCTCCAATCTGATGCTCTTGTGTGCCCACTCATACAGCTACCTGCATAGATTTTGAAGAAAATCTTGATATACTGGATTTCTGCGCCAATAGAAGAGATAACTGGAACTGGATCATCAGGCATTGATCGTCTCTATTAATACCAATGGCGTCAATTCTGTTCTGAAAAATCGGCTAACTACCAGACACCTCATTCTGGCTGTTATCAACCTTCAAATGGAGAACATAGAAAGATTTTTTCTAACCCACTCAGTCAGTTATCCTAATTACATAGGCCAGAAAACTTCTTGCAACGAAAATTCGCCTCAAAAGAAGAGCAATAACTGGACCCGTGGACCGTATTCTGTGGAATCGAGCCGAGAAAAATAGATAAGGAATGTGATTTCTTTGAACAACGGTTAGCAACTATGAACTACACCATAGAGGCCAACTATCCGCTGTGGAAATGCAATAAGTCGCTCAAGAAGCAACTGTTCCGAGGAGGAATGGATCGAGCAAATAGTTTTGACCACCATCTGAATGATAGATTCACCATACATGACGTTGGCGCTGTTAAGACTTTCGAAAACTTGGAAGCACCATTGCAGATGTTCCTTCCCATCAAGTCTATCCTATATGGTTTTCAACGCTATTTTGAGGGTCCATCTCTTCCCGGCCCAGTGGAAGATAGCAGGTATCCATATGATTCACAAGTTGAAAGAGACTATCAAAAGTTTGGAAACACCACTGCAGGTGTTCCTCCTCATCAAACCTATCCTATGTGATTTCAATGCGATCTTGATGGTCCAAATCTTCCGGAGCGTGGAAGAAAGCAGCGATTCTTATTATTCACAAGCGAGGTAAGCCAGATGATAACCCTGTGCCAATTAGTCTTCTGCCTTCATTTACGAAGGTTCTCCCATGATGTCTGCCCGACTAAACGAGTTCTTGGATTCAAACAGTATTCTGTTAGATCACCAGTTTGGCTTAAGGATAGGCCACGATACAATCGATCTTTTTTACTAGGTAAATACTCCTGCCAGCACCTTATATCTGCCTTCTTCAATACTAGCTGTAAGCGCGAGAATTTCAGGCTATTCTACTGCCTCGATGAGACAGTTTGAAGTATATAAGATGGAAACTTTGTCAGCATAAGCCGCAATGAGTACACTGTCCTGCCGAACTACAGCTCTCATCAGACGGAAGGACGAAGTTTCCATCTTATATCCACGAATTGGCAGCTTGTAGTAGACGCTGGAATTAGGAAATTATTGCAAGACAACTAATCCCTGCAATCCAGTGGTCCACAAAGAAGTTGTTTATCTGCCCATTTCTAATTTTCTTTAACATTTTGTATGATTTCTTCTTATTTCTAAACATTTCTGATACTACTTAACCCCTTAAAAAACTGAAACACATGAAAACTTCTTCAATGCAGCCAATAAAGCTTACTCAAATAAACATTTCATAAATTTTTTGTTCCGCATATATTCCAGCTAAATCGAAGTAGAGTATGAGTAGCTGCGGAACTGTGTGTAAATGCGCCAGGATTTATGCAACAAAAAAATGTATACTGACGAGCACTCCTACTCCTGCTACAAACACATACTCCTGCTGATGTTGCTGCTGTTCTGTTGATGATTTTGCTGTGATTTGTTTATGCAGTGCCACGCAGGTGGTATGCAATGGAGTTGGACACAGGAAACAGGAACAGGAAGAGGCGGATGATGTGCTGCTGCTGCTGCTGATTCGGATGCTGATGACGATGAGTTGGATTTTAATTTTATATTTCATGTGTTCAACCAAATAAAAACCAAACGAAAAAATGTCGCGCGCCTGTATTATTTCTCAACTGGGGAATCGTCCTCGTCTACATTTAATTTCGTATTTTATTTTAATGCTGTGCGTTGCTTTTTCTTTTTTTTTTTGTTAATATCCTGCCAGGATATGCTTTTATTTTTGTTGTTGACGACGCGCTTTTTATTTTATTTTTTTTTTTTGATGGGGGAATATTTTTACGGGACAGTTTTATTTATTTTTGTTTGCCATTGCGGGTGGTGGTGGTGGTTGTTTTAAGCTGTGTCCTGGCAACCGTAGCACAATTTTTTGGCCCAACTCTCTCCATCAACAAGCCCATAGCCCAACCAAATTTGTAGAGCGCGAAAAAAAATCATGCATGCGCTTAACTTTATTATTTCATTTTTATTTCGGACGATCTTTTTCGCTTATACAAGGGGAACCCCCTTTTTTTTGTACATGTTTCACATATGTAAAGCACTGCATGCAGCTGTGCGCTGAAACTGTATGTGTGTGTGTTTGTTCATGTGTTTGTGCGCGTGTCCGCCCTTTTTTCGGACATTTCACAGCGCGTTGCATTTTTAATATAATTTTTCAGCAATTTTTTTTGTTTCGGTTCTTTTTTCCATTTTTTTAAAAGCTGCTCTCGCGCCCCTGGGTTGGGCTATGACATGGCTACGGCGGTAGCTTGCACTCACACAGCTACCATATATGTCGTTTGTACTTGACTGACGCGCTATCTCATCATCGTCATCAGCAGCAGCACAAAGTGGGCGTACATTTTTTTATCCTTTATTGAACCCTGCCCACTTTTGACGCACTGTCCGATTGCAGGTATGTTGCTTATTTTTTTATTTTTTTTTATTCAGTTTCAGCAATTTTTAATTTTATTTTTTTTAATTTTATTAAAAATTGTGAAATAAGCAGGCGTTACCAAGGCTGCTTCGTGTCTGTTCCACCAATCCCCTTTCCACTGAAGTTTGAGTTGGAACTGTCAGCAGCTTTGGCTAATCTGATGTGTAAAAAGTTTTTTAATTTATTTTTATTTAATTAATTGAATGTAATTAACTAAAATGAAAATATTTTAATAAAAATATTTCAACAAGTCTATTTCTGGTTAGCCAGTGTGAAGGGTTGGGAATTTGATTAAATTCTCTTCGCCCTACTACAAAATAAATTGCAAACTGCTGCTATTTGAGATACTTTTAAACTTTCAAATCGTTATGTACAGCTTACAATTAGTTTATTTCTTTAGTATTTCTTAATGCTGTGAGTACCCTTAATGTAAGTCTAAGTGGCAAGAATTTAATTTAAAATACTATCAAGCAACTCAAAGCAATTTCTGCATAAATAAAATCATTCAAATTTAAAATAAAATCACTTTGCTTTTATTTTAATATTTATTTACTGTCGTGAGTACCCTAAATGCTGCAATAAATGGCAACTTTCTTTCTTTTAAGCAGGTGCTTAAAAAATGGCATGTTATAAGGTCAATTTGCGGTTTTCTTACTATTTTATAATAATTCCACTGCTACGTGAGTACCCTCAATGCTAGAAAAGATGACAGGATTTGAATTTGCAGTACTTTCAAGCAAATCAAAGCGGTTTCTCAGTCAACAAATCACTAAATTAAATCAATCTTGTATATTCGTAACTTATTTTACGAGACGTGAGTACCCTTAATATTATAATAAATGACAGAAATTTAATACAGAATTCTTTAGGCAGCTCAGAGCAGTTTTTGCTTAAATAAAGGCAATGAAATATGAAATAATAAAACTTGGCCACTTGTTTATAATACTAGTCGCTGTCGTGAGTACCCTTAATGCAGCAAAAAGTGACAGCAATTTAATTTAAGATTTTTTAGCAGTCAGTTGTTAAATAAATACAACAAAATATGATACATATTCTCATTTTTTTTTTTTTTTCCTTTACTTTAATATTTCTCTGCCGATTCAAAGCAAATAAAAATAATTACAAATGTTTATACTGTTATAGCTTTTTTAATAATATAAAAATAAATAAATAATACCAAAAATTTAATAGCTTATACTAGAAACTAACATAGCCCACAGCTATGCTAAATTTCCAACCCACTTAAAGTCTAACCACTTAAAATACTACCTAAACACATATGGCAATACATTATTTTACGTACACCCCTCTCTAAAAAAAATATTCAACTAAAAATAACTCTCCTGCATCGGTGGCACAAAGAAGTACGGACGCGCTTCACTCGGACACTCAAAATGCGCAAAGGGTGCTTTAAATTTACGCGGCTTGAGCTCATCCGGCAGCAGCATACTATTCCACAAGCCATTCGCAGCCGCAGCATGACCCATCTGACTAAAATGAAAACAATCATGCGCAAAATAACGGTAATCCGTCTCACCATTTGGCAACACCGGCAGCGTAGTATTACCCATTATGCCCGGATGAAAAATAATAGCAAAATCATTTGTACGAAACTCCGGCAATCTGGCAACATATGCATCGATATTTTGCCAACGTGCAACACGATCGAAGAGACGCGCACGTGTGTCAGCATCAAGATGTGCACCGACAGCACAATTACAGCCAAAACGATGCACCATACTGCAAACCAGCCCGGGATTTGTCATCTTGGCAACCGTAAGAAATACATTTGTAACCGGCAACAAATTAATGAGTAGCCTCGGCACATTGTCACGCAAAATAGTGAAAGTGCGACGCATATCCTGCTCATGACGTGCCAAAAAAGCACGTTCACTATCCCAGTGACACATATCGCTGCAGATATCATTATTACCGATGAGTATGGTCAATAATTTCCAATGATTTTTCATATCTACATGCGGATCACGACGTATGCGTTCGACAAACATTTGCGCAGCATAGGGTAGATCATGCGATTGGAGCATGGGTTCGGCAACATTTAAACGTGACATTTTACTATCCACAACCAGACTATTGGTCACGGCATAACCGTAAAGCTTTGGATTGAAGACTTTTATAATGTTGGGCAGTGTTAAAAATTGATGCCAAGTACGCCAACCGCCACCGGAAAAGGACATGCCACGATATTCGTTGACCATGTCAAGTGCTATGGTAGTCATAGCACCATTGCCGGCTGATAGCGAATCACCGAGCGCGCCAATGATGTCTATATCACCGGGACGTAGGCGTTCAATGCTGGTTGGTGGCTGTGCTGATCTGCTGTTATTTAGCGCACATGGAAATGGTGTATCGGACGAGTAGACTCTTTGCATTTTACCCTGTGCTGTATTACGTTGACTCATGCCACGATAGTCCAACAGTGAGAGGCCCAATGTAGCTGCACGTGCCAGTATAACCAGATCACGCATGCCATCCAGATTTGTTAAGTACATTTGGCCATTGCGTGCATTATTCATGTTGAAGATTTGCGGTTTCTCACCCATACGTTCGAGCAATTGATTGGAACGATTGCCCCGCATGTTTGTGCCACGGCGTGCTTGTGCTTGCGTACTTGGTATGGAGACAAGAAATAGTAGCAGGAGTTGTGTAAGTTGTAGCAGAAGTTTGGTTTGACTTCTATTGCTGTTGTTGTGCTGCATTTTTCTTTAAGAAGTTGTGGCGGAAGTATGAAGATGATGAATTGATTAAATAAATTCCAAGTATGAAGTCTTTTCTAAACCAATTTATTAGTTTTTGGTGAAGCTTTTTAAAAAGATTACTTCATATAATGATTATCTCCAACTGCAAAGCATCAGTTACTGATTGAAACTTTAGCAAAGTGTATAGATGTTTCGAAGAGTCTAATAGTTGCTATCAAGTAATTCACCGGCTCAGAAGTGTAGCTTTTTATACTAGGCAAGTATAAAAAATTGTTAGCTCCACAAGATGCACATCACTAAAAGATTCCTTAAGCTTCAAAATGCAAAAAAATGTAAGCATTGAAGATTTGGGTCGCCACAAAGTGAGCTGCCGGAGTGTTTGTAGATCTCAAAATTCAATTTCACAGATTTAGCTGTTATTCAGTTCAGAAGGTTGCGATGTAATTTGTTAATGCAATATTTCGAAGCTTAAGATCTTCCGCACAACACTTTTGAGCATCTGAAGTTTACTGCACAAATTAAAAGTTAAATATTTTAATTTATATAAAACTTCACTGAAAAGTCCTTTTTGTTCTTCTGATAAAATTTATTAAAACTTTTCCATATCTTATGGAACCTTAAGTGGCGCGTTCACCTAAGATAAATCACGAAACGACCGCACGCTACAGAACGGAATTTAAAACTAAATAATTTAATTCCGTCAACGTTTCCGCAACACTTCTTAGTGCTTTCTCGTGCATTGTGTTACCGCAAAAATAAAAAAAAATATAAATAAATAAATGTATATAAAATGTTTAAAGTGCTAAGTCAAAAAAAAAAAAAATATTTATATATGTAAACTACAACAAAACTTCGACACGGGCTGGAGAGACTAAATGGTTATTTATTTAACAAATTTTTTATTGTTTTTTGTTTTGTTTTTGACGCACTTTATTTTAAAAGCAACAACTACAACAAAACTTAAGAAAATGGAAACACAGCGACGAGAAATATTGAAACATTTTAAATATTATGAATGCGAAGGGTGTATGAGATATAGTAATGGAGGAGGCGAAGAAATTGTTATCGACTGAAACCAAAAAAATTAGAAAAATGTGGCTATTGGCTATGGGTGGGACCTGCAAGTAAACACTTGGACAGGCAAATTTTGGTTAGAAATGAGAAAAATGAGTTGCAGGTTCCACTACTGTGGCTATTGGCTTGGGGTGGCACCTGCAAGTTAACACTTGGACAGGCAATTTTTGGTTTAGAAATAGTTATCGACTGAAGTCCAAATAATAAAAGTGGTAACATTTTTTTTCAAGGGGTGGCACCTGCAAGTCAAATCATCAAGCAATCGATTTTTGTTAGTATTTAATATGTCTTACGTAGTTTCCAACTGAAATCAACATCAAAAAACAGTTCGTCATTTTTTAGTTATTTTTCAAGAGGTGGCACCTGAAAGTCAACACTTGAAGAGGTAATTTTTGGTTAAAAATAGGTTTTGATTGTAGTCGACATACAAGAAGGTGGTCACTTTTTAATACTTTTTCAAGAGGTAGCACCTGCAAGACAAAACAGCAAGGAGTTGATTTTTGTTTTAGTATTTAATATGTCCTACGTAGTTTCCAACGGATATTGACATAAAAACCAATTTATCACTTTTTAACTATTTTTCAAGTGGTAAACACCTGCATGTTAATATTCCAAGATACTAAATTTTTGCTACTATTTAATATGTCACAAATAGTTTTCGACTCAAATCGATATAAAAGACATAAAGCACCTGCAAGTCGAAAATTCAAGGCATAGGTTTTTTATAAAATTTCGTGCTTTTTTTAATGATTTCTAGCTTCTGAATGTCGCTTACTTCTTGCCAAAGTATAAATCAATAATATGAGGTGGCACCTGCCAGCCAATCCACTACGATTTTTTTAAATGAAATATAAACAATAAAACAACTTTTTGTACACAATATAAAATATTTTTCAACAAATAACAAACAACCCTCGTTTATAACTACTCAAAATATTATAGTTCGATTGTCAGAAATTCAGAATTTGACTTAAAAGTGTTTACAAACAGCGGGAGAGAGAGAGAGACAAAAACTAGATAGGACACATTAAAGCGAGAGCAAAATAAAATTATTAATTAGGTGTGTGGAGTTCTTTGAGTTCAAAGATTTTTTTGTTTTTTAAAATTTTAAAATAATTACCTTGTAGCATCAAAATCGGCTACTTAAATATTAGCACGAGTACATTTAATAAATTGGAGCTAAAAGCTTGCCGAAACAATTCAATTCAGTAGCGAGTTAATGGCTCATATGAGGTTATAGGCAATTGTCACGCAGTTGCTTTTGTTTCTTTGTAGCTTTTGAATATTTTTTTCGAAATGTCAAAACAGTTTTTTAGACTTTTGACTAATTATTTCAACTAAGCCAATGAGTCAAAAAATATAAAATTACAAAATAAAAACCCAAATCTGAACTTGATGTCGGTTATTGCGCCTGTTTCTACACAATTTGTTAAAAATAATTTAAATCATGAAATGATATTATTGAGTAATGGCACTTCACGGTACAGCATCTATTTTTGTGAAGATCTCAAATAAAATTAAAGTTCACAGCTCAAAACTATTAAGCGGTTTCCGCATCATCGTAAACATTAAAGTCATAAAATTTAAAGCACACACCTTATTTCTTAGGAAATAAAAATTTATTAATTCACTTTTTTTTAGTAGACAGTGCCGTGCGTCATTCAGCAATTGCGCTTGTAATATTTTGAAGAAGTTGAGCTTTCAAGTGCATGTAAGGTTCAAGGTAAAATGTTTTATGTAAATAGCACCTGCCAGCTTAAGAATTTCAATGATTGTAGAAGGGTTCTCACATTAAACAAATTATTTGTGTTAGTCATAAAAATTTCTGAGTTTATTTTAATGTCTGACCTGCACATATTACTCGATTAAGCGGCAAATGAGACTAATTTCATTTTAACTGCGAATTTTATTAGACAATCAGAAAGCGCACGTGTAAAAAAATGTAGGGTACTTATGATGTTTAAAATAAAAGTAAAAATAAAATAATATAATCGAAATATGGCAAACAAAAATTGTTTTAATAAAATCAATGATTGCAACTTATTAACTGAATAAAGAATTGGTACTTCGAGCCGGATTAATATGTATTATTATATATTTGCGCCTAAATAAAGATCGTTAAATGAACTTTTGAACCTAACAGCACTTGCAGTAACATGATCCATCGAGACGTATAAATATAAACGTACATTTACTCAAACTGATATTCATATATGATCCTTCGAGCCGGATAATTATTTATTTATTGTATTTTGCCGCTTAAACAGTAAACGTAACCTGTTCATTGTAACCTAACTGAGCGGCGTATGCACATAGAAGTGCCTCATGGAGCCACAAACCGAATAAATAATCTGCACCAGAATATATAATCATATATGGTCCCTCGAGCCGGATGAATTTGTTATTTTTATATATTTACGCCCAAACAGTTAATATATACTTTCTAACGGAACAGCATACAAGCATGTATATATATATGTATATATATATATATATATATATATATATATATATATATATATATATATATATATATATATATATATATATATATATATATATATATATATATATATATATATAGAGCCCAGCATCCAGTACTATAATCTTTTAAAATTGTTGTCTGTCCGAATGTTTGCTCCGGCTGTTCCAAAACGACAACCGATTTTGACGGGACTCACTAGATGGGGGAATACCTCGATGAAAGAATCCACAGGCGGAGGAAGCCCTACACAAAGGAATACCCAGACTATGGGATTGCCCAAACAGAGGAATCACTAGACATAAGAATTCGCAGACAGACAGAGAAATATCTAGACGGGGACTATGGCGGACAGAGGAATCTCCAGACGGAGCATTCCCAAGGCAAAAGAAACCGCAGGCGGTAGTGGTCAAATGGCGGACTTGACCTCCTGGGGTTTAATGGACTTGACCCTGTGGTGTTCAATGGACTTGGCACCTGGGAAGGAAAACGGAAGGAAGAGTAAATGGACATGGCACCTTTAGACTTAAATGTACTTAGACCCTTGGAGGGTCAATCGACGTGACCCCTTATTATCTCCTTTAACCAAGGATATCGACTTCTGGCTAAAGTCATTGGCTTTCGGCCAAGGTTATTGACTTCTTCAGACAGTCGATGGTCTTGACCCTCTGGGAGTCATTGGACTTGAATCATTGACCTCTTGGGTGGTCAATGGACTTCATTTGATCCCTTGAGGGATAAACGGAATTGACCTATTGGAGGATCAACGGACTTGACTTTAGGGGGTCAATGGACTTGAAGCAAGCTAATCAGCATAAAGCAATCAGCACAAGTGAAGAAAGCAGGTTGAATGATGATTCATTGCGAAATGGCGGTCCTTTAAAAAACAAAGAAAGAAGTGATGCCAAGTGCATGCTGAAAAGGCCTATATGGAGAGAGTAGTACAAAGAAGAGCTTACGTGGATATTGATGCACAAATACAAGATCGAATATCAGCCCGAATAAAAAATGACAGCGATGAAACAACGAACCTTTGAAGAAGAATAGAAACAACTGACCCAAGTCTTCGCTGGCATGAATGAAAATCGACGAATAGTAGGAAAGCAGCGAAGATGTTGATGCGCGAGTTACCAGTGGAAGCTGTCAATGAATCTCTCGGTTTATCGCATGGTTACATTAAGAAAATTTGTAGCTTATCATATCTGAAGACTATAAGTCAGTATATTTTTTTACAAGAAAGCGTTGGTACGTCTAGGAGAGGTATATTAGAGGGTTAAACTAAAAGTTGTTGATTATGAAGATAGCTTGAATACCGTTCGCTTCATTGTACCTGTTAGAGCTTGAAGAAGTGTTGCAAGACTTCAGTATACAAACATTAGAAACTGATAGAAAAATAGTCAAACCAATCAAAAAAAAGCGACAAAATATAGTTCGTGCTGCTACTACATAAGACATCAATGGAACTACTGGCATAATGCAGACAGAGAATCAATTATGCCTCCGACAAAGTATAGAAAATGGAAGTGTACAAAGGAATATACATATACATACACCTGATTATTCTAGAAAATATGAGATGGACTTCGAGCCGATTAAGGAAGTATTTGCTAAGGCATGGCATGATAATTCTTCTTCAAACCATTTCGGAGTAGGTCTAGTAACGATATGTGGGACGTCGAGCCGGAAGTATAGAAGGTGCTGCTGAAGAATGATTTTCAAGTGGTTCTAGTAAAGATGAAATGCACATCTATTTGTCTAAGGAAGTGCTTTCTAAAGCTTAGAATGATTGAATTTTATTAAACCATTTTTAAGTGGGTCTAGTAAAGTTGATTTGGACGTCGGGCCGGCTAAGGAAATGTTTGCTAAAGCATAGAACATATTCAAACAAATTTTATATGTATTTCTGGTTGAACTAGGATCGAGAATCTCTCAATAACAGCAAAGTATATCAAATCGTTTAATAAATAGCAGCTCAGCAATCTTTGAAGTTGAACATGTTTCTACTCAGATAAATATCTGCGACTACTATTAAGTTCGTCTATAATTCTACTCAATTGCAAAAAAAAGAAACACAACACATTAAAATGCAACAATTTGTAGACAGGATTTCAAAAGAAGATCTATGCATATGCATGAGCCAGCTAACTATTCAATTATTCATAAGTTCGTCAATTACGCTAAACTATTTCATATTGATTGGAAGCACTTAGCACGCAATAAGCAGCGAATTAAGCATTGCAAACACGACAGACAATAAGTCGTGTGCAAACGACAACAAGAAAAGGGCAAACCTATAAATCTTGAATGTTAATTAAAGTTTTATAAAGTGATTCGAGAACTTAAAGCTTAAATATGCTATTAACACAGTGCACTACTTTGCCAGACAGACAAAAAACTTTAAGCCACACTCTCCACTCCGTATTCAAATCTTCTGTCTGCAAAGCGTCTAGTTTGCTACTTAAAATGTCTAAACAAATAAATTTCGAAAACCGTAAAATTTTGTGCAAAACTGTTATAAGTTAAACTGAAACAAATGCCAGTCCAGACCAGACGCCTGCAGCTATAGTCGCCTGCAAGCAAAAATGTATCCCATGTGTGTCTGTTTGTATGTATCTAGTAGATACATTTGTATATATGTACTGAAATATGCAGGAAGGAAGGTTAGTCAAACAATTTTTGGGGTTGCTTTTTTTGGTCATACTTTATGTAGCTACTTTGCTCGTCTGTCTTGCTTGTATTTTGTATTTAACTTGATTTGAATTTTAAATATGTTGTTCTTGTGGCCTCATATATAACAGCATAACATCAAGCACACACAATTCAATTTAAATGTTCTCCATTTTCATTGTCGTCCTCGCACACAGTCTTGCAGCAGCATTCATTACAAGAAATTATGGTTTCATATGAGTCGTCTATAATAATATAAAACAATTTCATTTTGCACCCAACAACAACAATTTCTCCCTTGACATTTTATACTAAGTTGTTTCGTTTTTTATTGCATGTTGTTGTTGCTGTTTTTTTCCATGCTAAATTGACTTCAATTAAATGCATTTGAGAGACTTCATAGTAAAACTTCAACAAGTGCGAAATGTTGAAGATTGTTGCATGTCTGACATATTTAAGGCAATTTGAACAATTCATGTCGTAAAGTGTTGAAATGGAATAGTTTAAATGAAAGGTTTTATATTGTAAACAAGGGAGAGGAAGCTACAGACTTTGAGATACACTTTACATACAATGAAACTTAAATTTTTAAAGGAGATTCAAGTATTTATGAGTATTACCTCTTAGAGTGGGGTTGGCACGTATATTAAATAAAAATCAATTGAAGAAGCAGTAGAAGGGACTAAATATTTACACCTGCAAGATGTATATTTTATGGACTCCAAGTTCTTTATGCTTATACACACATTCAGACAGACGGACATGTCCATATCGGGAAAATTTTTTGTTCGGGAACTACTGTATGTATGGAAGATGGATGCAAAATACAGCAACTAAAAAAATTAGTTCATACAAAAATGAAAAAAAAAAAAGAAACCCTCATCATCGAAAGTTCCCTTCATTGCTAGAGGCATAGAAGGTGCTAGAATTTCAAAAATATATATCTACATCTACATATAAGAGAGACTAAATATTCACACCTGCAAGATATATTTTTTATAGACTCCAAGTTCTTTATGTTCATACACACATCCAGACAGACGGACAGAAGTGATCTGCAGCAGTAATAGCAACAGCTAAATACTCAAACTTGTAGCCTCTAACACTTATAGTCTACAAGTTCTCAATGTACATATGACTGCCAGACAGACGGACATGTCTATAAAGACTCCACATTCAATGCTTATCAAGTACATATATATATTATTATATTGGTACTGCCACGCCTACTACTGCCTATTATAAACATTTCCACAAACTTAATCAACGCTTTTAGCCTATAGATACAGAGTATAATAAAAAAAAAGGAACCCTCATCATTAAAATTCGCTTCAATGCATAGAAGGTGCTATAATGTCAAGCATATATACCTACATATATACATCTGCCTCTATTGCTTGTTACATAAATTTGCACAAATAAATATACCCTTTCAAATCCCTGTTTATAGCGTACATTAATAGTTTTTAAATTTAGAATAACTCAATTTAAAACAGTTACTCAGCACTTTTAACAGCTGCTATTAACATTTTAAACTGATAAGTTGCAGCTTAAGCTTAAGCCTAAGAGCACTGTTAAGCTATTAAATAAATTTTAAATTAATTAAATGAAATATTTGAAGTTTTTTTTTGCTTCAAGTATTATGTAAGCTTTTAAAACAGCTGTTTCCGAATTTAATGTTTATTGCCATTCACTTTTAAGAGGGGCCGGCGATGCTTATGCTTTCAGCTGTTTATTTAAGAGCTGTGGTCTGACTTGTTTCTCAAAGTTAGACTCTTCTTCAGCGCTTTTGGTTTGCTGCTCAAATATAAGCTTATGCTTTTAGCCAAAAAAAAGAGCTTTAAAAATGTGTTGCCAGATTGTTTGGCTTAAAAAACTGTTAACTATTAATTCAAAAAGTAGCAGACTGTTATTTTATAACTGTTACTTTTAACTGTTACTTTTAACAGTTTTAACAGCATAAAATTTTTCGTTTTTTAAACGGCACTTCTCACTTTTTTGGCGTTACCTTTATGCTTCACCATATCATTTTTTCTTATCAGTTTATCAGTCTGTACAGACCAACAAATATGTTCCAGAGTGACAGGATTTATACAAAATTGGACAATTAATGAGATATCACTTTGACACTTAACACTTAGAAGCGCTATGATGGACCTTAGCATGTTTCAGACGGGTTTTCGATTCGAAAGGCTACATTCCAGTAGACTCTTCGTACCTTACCATGCAGGTTCATCTGCCTCACAGTTGTGCTATACGTGTATATTAATCTCGTTTAGATATCTGTGGGATTCAGTAATAATCTTTAGCTTGATTAATGTTTTGAGAGCAGCTTGACTCTCAAATGCTTAGATAGTCTAAATAATGCATTTATATCTATTCCCGGGGCACAACCGATTATCTAATTTCGAAGAATCGGTTAAAATATTTCCTGTGTTTTCTGTCAAAATTTTTTGACGTGACCATTCTTTGTGGAAGGTGCTTCTAAAACAGTGCATTTTATTGAAGTCTTTATTTGCGACGCAAGACGTGGCCATTTTTTGTGGAAGGTGCTTCTAAAATAGTCCAATTTATTGAAGTCTTTACTTGCAACGCAAGACGCGGCCATTATTTGTAGAAGGTGCATCTAAAATAGTCTATTTTTTTAAGTCCTTACTTGCGACTCAAGACGTGTCCATTCTTCGTGGAAGGTGCTTTTAAAATAGTGATTTTAAAACATATTTGCACAGCACTAATCTACTCAATTGATCATGACGCAGGTTCTGTGCTTGAAATTTGTTTCTACTTCAGTCTTGAAGTGATGCGTCTCATACGGACTTTGTTTCATTGCATCATTTCCAGTTTGTTTTGAATTTAGATTGCTTTCTGCTGCAACTTTCTGAATGTCCAGTTCAAGTATTGTCAAGCTGAAGAACATCGAGCCGTGTTGCAGTTTTTACTAAGCAATTGACCTATAATTAGAAGGCTTAGCGATTCTATCTAAACTTTGCTACACTATTTAGATCAATGATTACTATTTACTTTACATGCCTCAAATAAGCCAATTTAAAAATTTTCCCATACTCAAAAAATCAGATCAAAATTTGTAAAGCTTACACAAAAAAACATGTGCGACCTTGTAAAAAAAGATATTTTTTATTAAATTTTACAACACAAAAAAAAATACTAAAACCAAACTAGCAACAAATTAAATATTGTTTGCAAATAATAATTACATTTTAATTATTAAAAGTGAGCAAATGAAAACATTAAAACAGAAAAATGTCGAATTAATCTGGTACAAACGATCAACGGCACACACACAGCAAGAACATGTTAGACAAGTATAGCCATATAGGCAAATAGTTAGTTACGTGCATGAAACGCGATTTGGTATTGAATACGTTTGAAGTGCACGAATTATAATAGATACTCTATTAAAAAAAAAATATTATATGAAAGAACTCTGCAAACGAGTGTATACGACTTTGAGCTACGCTGTAGCACCTTTCAGAGGGAAGCATAGGTTTGTGTGATTAGCACAAATCACACCTTAAGGAGTGCGTTTTGCAAGTACATTGAATACAAGTGAACTGGAGAATGAATAGCAGCAGCTAAATATTCAAACTTGCAGGCTTCAACTCTTATAGTTGCCAAGTTCTTGACGCCTGACAGACGGACATGTTTATATCAAAGCTATTTTTGTAGGTGCTCATACATACTTCAAGCTGCGCCGTCTCTTACAGCCAGTTACATAAATCTACACAAACTAAATATACCCTATAATTACAGCGTATAAGAAAAGCTCAAAAATATTGGCAGCTAATTAAAACAAAAACACAAAAATGCAATCACACACACAAAGCAACTTTAATTGCAGCGCCAACGAGAAACGAAAAAACAAAAATAAACGGTTTAGTTAATAAATAAACAAATACAAAACCATTATTGAAAAAATTTCAAAACCTTTTAACCTCCAGCAAGCAGTTTTGCTGCAATTGAACAACGAACCACGAAATATTTTAATAACAATAATAATAATGGCTCAAAAAACTGAACTCAAAATTTTGGTTGCACACATTTGTCGTCTTCGGCATTTTAAACACAATTAAAAGAGCATTCAAGCAACTTAATTGCTCGAACTTTAGACACTTGACTGCGTGGTTTTGACTGAATTCGTATGCCGCACACTTGAGTACACTGAGTGCAGCTACTGCTGAGCGTTACTGCTGAGTTGTACTCGAATTATTATATTAAAGCGTGCACAAATAGAAGTGAAGTCTTCGCTGTTAGAGCTGAGCATTGAACTACGCTATTGCTGTGGGCTAAGACTTAAAAAAAAATATTTAAATTAAAAAAAAAAACACGAAAGAAAAAATGTTAAGAAGTAAGTTGAAAACGAATTTTTAATGCACTTCTTTTATGCGAATTATTTAATTTTATATGAAATAAAGCCGTTCAATCATTCGTTTAGAGAAAACACCTGCAAGTGGTGAACACTCACGTTGTAAAACATATGGAAACAAAATATTTTTAACTAAAATTTGTGTCTCACTGAGTTTTGGAGTAGCACCTGCTAGTTTCCCAGTGAATTGCATTTTTTAGCAAATTCTATGTAATATTCACCCTGTCTTTGTAGTTAAATTTAAAGGAAAGAAACAAAATTTATTTAACAATTTCGTTGTTTTCTCTTAATTGTACAAATTTTGATACAGATTTAAATGGGACCTTAGTCAAGGACATAGGGTACTGTTTTTATGCCGGAGAATGCAATATATATAAGCCTCCTCAGTGAAAAATTTCAGATAAATGTGACTGTATAAGAAATCAGAAATTCGGTACATTTTTATTTTTTTTAAATTAAATTCTATTGCAACTCTTTATTTAAAAACTGTCGAGAAGGTATTTTTTGTAAAGAAAATATATATAAAGAAGCATTAACTTCTTTATATACTCCACAACCACCTTCTATAAATAGAACACGTTTAATCTTGATACAAACAGATTGTAGTACCGTCACAAAGAAGGCCTTAAGGACCACCATTAGTTTAATGAGACGAATTAAATCATCTGTCTGCCTATCTATTAAATTTTTAACCACTTACAAAATGGTTTGAAATTAAAAATTGTTTACTGAGCACCTTCCACACTAAAATTTTTGCTAGCCTTTGATGTAAAATCTTTTTTTTTAACAAATTCTTCAACGCTCTTCACAACTAACTAATAATTAATAGCACCTCACACATACAATAAAGTTGTAGGGCAAGCAAGTGCTTGTGCAATCGCTTCTTTGCGACATTTGCTTGTTGGATTGGATTGAATTTATTTATTTAAAAATTTTTTTTCGTATGTTGCTATTTATGCTGGAAGCAAAAAAAAAAAACAATAAATACATGGTCTGTCTTCAAAGCGTCGAGGCGTCTCGTCTGCCTATCGAATGCAGTACACAATTTGGTGGCCTATCATTGAAAAAAACGACGACGACGATGAAGAAGAGTCTCTTCAACTTTAGCGCGTTCAACACACCTTAAGTAGGTTAATTTAAGCGTTTGTCTGCTCGCTTGCACACGCTGATAACAAGCGTGAAGATTGCAAGTGCAAGTGAGATAGTCGACATGCTTCAAGGTCGACGCTATTGTAAAAGAAAGCGCCAGCGAGACCTTGAACACCGAACACACATTAAAAATGACGACAGACTCTTAAATGAATGGGAAGCACGTTGGAGAATATAAGCGTGAGAGCGAGACGGCAAACGAGATGCTGAGTAGCTCAAAAATAGTATCTGCACAAAGACTTGTTCCATGAGATACAAGTTGAAAAAAATTTAATTATGTTGTTTTTTTTTTTGCATAATTTCTGTTGGCAGCTCAAAATCGATTATGTGCAATATGTAAGCAGGGTTTTTTTTTTCTTTTTGTTTCTTCGCTGGTGTTTCTTTTTTTTCTGGTTCACAGCAAAGGAACCATTAAAAAAAATTTAGTTTTTTTCATTTACAAACTTTTGCGTAATTTAATATTTCGCTAAAAAATTTGTTTAATGTGGCAAAAAAATTATTAATTTAAAATACGCCGTCTCATGGCTTAAAGTAGAGAAAAATTTATTTACCAAGATGAGTTGACTACTTCCTGGTGTGACGATTATTTGGCTCTAAAATTTGTCTTTATGGAATTTACACATTTCTGTGTTGCGCTGACTTGCAGGTGCTAAAATTTCACACGCTTAACTAGCGCATGATTAAGGATGTCCCATTAGTTAAAATAGTAGGCTCAAATTTGGTTCCCTTTTTTCTATTTACTTTATTAGAACTCACCATAATTCTTGCGTTAAGAGCTTAGATACTACGAAAATATCAAAAATCAGCACATACCTGAAAAAACATAGGAGATATAAATTTGATTAATATTTGAGTTATTTATGGATTAAAAATTAGTTAAGTTACGACTTATGTTTCACAAGACAGCAACAAGCATCATTTGAACAACCAAAAGGAACATTAATTGTCTCTTATTCCCTGTTCGTTCGTTAAATGCTGTTCGCTCAATATTATGCTGTTCTGTCAAAAGTGGCAAGAAAAAAACAGTTTATAAGCTCTTCTAGGATAATGCTACTTCTAATAAAAATCTATTATCAACTTCTATAATTGAAAACTTTGTTCAAAAATTGCTTTAAGTAATACTTGAACGCTCCCTAAAACCGAACTTCCTGAAAAATAAAAAACAGTTCCACATTAAAAAACGGGCACAAATGCGAAACCAATGTGGAACAAATGCACATTTTTTTGCACTTCCAAAGAAATTATATAAATCAAAGCTAAAGAAAAAAAAAAACAAACAACTGGAACAAGTCGGTATATAAAAATGCGAAAAAAAGGTCATTTCCATAAAAAAAGATACACGAATTGAAGTCCAAGTGATTCCCAGAAATGAAATTACAATATATGCTGCTATAAGTAATATGAAAATAAAAGAAATCTGCATTAAATTAACAAGAAATAAAAGAGAAAAAATTAACTAAAATCAAAGCGCAACCTCAGCACTGCTACACAAAGACGTTTCGGTGTGATTTCTTTCAAAAATTTTGCTCACAACTTTGGTACATAAATATAATACTTACTAGGCTGCCAATGAAGCTTAAATACACTACACAACTGCACACAAATACACTACTCTACTGATTAAAAGTTCCTAAAATTTTAAGTTTTAATTTTTAATAGATTTCTCATTTTGGCACTGAGCAATTAGAATTCAATATCAAGCGAAACTTTTTATCGAAATAACTTTCGGAAAGTGAAACCTGGAATAGAACTAAAACCGAAAACGGTTTGTCAAATTCGCTATCGATTTTTCTATCAAATAATCTATCCGAAGATGAAAACTGGAGCAGACCCAAAGTTTGAAGTGAAACAGTTTATCGAATTTACTAATCTATCGAAAAGTTTATCGAATTCACTATTTAACGGAAGTCTATCGAAAAGTGAAGCCCAGAACAGACCTAAGATTGTGAAATTAAAAACTGAAACATTTTAATTCATTTTTAATCCGTAAGCTTTTTAACATCAAATTTCAAGTCAATATAGAATGATATTAAATTGTATGTCCCCTTAAGAGAACTGTGGACCTAAGAACAAATTCACTCCCAAAAAAAAACCATCCATAAAAAATCTTCATACTAATCTTCCAGTTAATATTGATTGTAAGGAATACGAAAAAAAATTTAGAAAACACCCTCAAATAATTAAATAATTTTTTGTATCCTCTACGCAAGTCTCACAAGTTTCTAAATGAGGTCTTGACTGAAAGTAAATTTGATTTAAAGGAGAGAGATAAAATATGTTAAATGGTAATCAGGACCACTATATAAAATTTTAGAAAATGCACTGCTATAACTCGATGGTTCAATATGGGGGTGAGGAACTGTTTTTCTTTACAGGTGCTTCGTATTTCTTATCCAATTTTCTTCCAAAACCATATATTTAATCTCATACTTCTACAACAAATTATTGCCGAGACCACACAATTTTTTCTTCTTTCCAATTTAAGAAAAAAGATTATCTTATTTGCGTACGATTATGTCTGGCATGAAGGTTTGCTCTTCAAGCTAAAGTCCCTTCCCAGTACTTTCTGCTTGGGTCGTACTTAGGGGGTCTAACTTTGCTTCTTGCCCTGGATACGCCCTTGGTTAGAGGACTCTGTGCCAGCTCCTCTAGAGTCAGTGAGCCATCTGAACTCACTCAGGAGTGCCTGTATAGCTGCAGCAGGAGAGCAGACTGCTGGTCAACTGTATCACTGTACGTTTGTGTTCAGGAGATACTTTTCTGCAGATAAGGCGGCACTCGCAACGAGTTGCAGGTGCTTCTTATTCAAAATACCTGAATTAACTCCACAGAAGTTTGCCTATTAAATATTTTATATTCGAGACAGTACGACAGTACTTCGACAACTGAATTTGAAGCTTGATCTTCCAAGTCTTCGTCATCTGTATCACTTATTTCTTTTTCTCTGGAAAGTTATGGCTTTCGGTATAAATTTGTGGGAATATGTGGTGGTTCAAGGAAAAATATATACTCAAACGATTTTTCTTTTGTTTAAAAATAATTTGTAATTAATTGAAATCAAACTAATATGGAAATTTGGTTATATTTGATGGTTAATTCATCACATATGTCCTCTCCAACATCTACTACAGTCCCTCACAAAAATTATATCTCAATTTATAAAAAACTCAAAGTACTCACAGTGCGTAGTGTACAAAAAGATACAAAATAACACAAAAATAAAAAAAATTGCATATAACTTTATTGCTTCTTCTTTTTTTTTTTGCTTTTATCAGACTTGATATTTTTTAGCGCGCGCTCATTTTTCTTGCTTACAGCTTAAAGTTTTTTTTTTTTTTTTAATTTTTTGGGTTTTTTTTTTATTTGATTTTATTTTCCTTCTTTTTTTTTTTGTTGAGCAAATACAAAACGATCAACGTACGAAAAACGCTGAGCGCTGCTTGAGAAACACTTCGCAGCAGCATTTACTGACTGCCAAAGCCAAAATCGAAAAAAGCTAAGCTGACTATTGCTGACTTCGCTCGCGCTTGGAAACGCTCAACTCAGTCTCTGAACGAAGCTTGGTCGCGTCACTACGAAACGGTGTGCGAAGCCGCCAACCAGATACAAAATTGAAAACCTTTTCAAAGCGTTTAGTGCAGCGAATTTTATTTTGGTAAATGAGAGCGAAAAAAAGCGTAGTAGACGTATTGAATGCTAAAAAAATTTAATTAAATGAAATATTTAAAAGTATCTGAAAAAAAGTATCTGCAACTATTTTTAATGAAATTTTAAACAATTAGCTTAAATAATTTCTTTGACTACAAAGAAAGCAAGAAAAATCGAAAGACTTAAGTTACAAACTTGCCCGCAGTGCGCGTCTAACTGAAACGCTTTCAAATCGCTGCCTGTGTGTGTGTGTCTGTCTGTCTAAAGTGTTTTCTTATTAAGCGAATGTAGATGTATCTCAACTACGCAAACTAAACTAAACTAAATGTGCAACAAATGTGTTAATTTTCTTAACAACAACAACAGCTAAAGCAGCGCGAGGCTGCAATAAAAATTTATAAAAAATAAATTAAATACTCAGTTGTAAAAAATAAAAATCCGCCAGAAACTGTGTTTCTGTGTTTTTCGCCTGGCGTTGTTAAATGCATGTGGTAAACCTATTATTTATATATATATACAGACATATATATATATATATATATATATATATACATATACATGCTCTAAGTATATATGTTTACTTGGTATAACAACATAACAACAACAACAACGACGACCGCGACGACTTTAACGACTTGAAAGAAACATTGTGCTGCAAAAGTCGACGCTAAAAAAGGCCAAAACAAAATTGTGCAAGAAAATATTGCAAGAAATTAATGTTTATACTATATACTCTACTCGAAGCAACCTATAGATACAATATACATTTGTTGTTTTTTTTTTTTAACGTATGTGTGGTGTTAATATGCAAATATTTGGTACAGTGAAGCGTAAAGTAGCTGGCTGCATAATTTATTATAAAAAAAGGTTTATACAACAAAAATTTTGCCATAAACTATTTCGACAAACAATAAAAATAAAATTGGCTTAAAATGTGTTGCCAAATAAGTTTGTAGATAAATTAAATTAAAAAGCTTGTAAAATTTTTTTGGATTATAAAATTTAATTTAAAGTGCGAAAACTTTTAGTAAAATTATGTCGTATCTGTATAAACTTCAAAAGAAGACTGTATAGCAAGTAGAACTGGGAAAACATCGATTTTTAGACCGATGCATCGATGTTTTCATATGAAAAACATCGATGTATCGGTCTATAAATCGATGTTTTCCAAGCTCTAATAGCAAATGAAAGAAGAAATATCCTTGAAAAAATTAAATTAAAAAAAAAAATATGTGTATATATGAAAGAACAAATATCCTTGAACAAAAAAAAAATTAATTAAAAATAAATAAATATATATTTAGAAAGAGAATGCTACATACGCAACCTTCTCTAGACCACTTAATTTTAACCTTAAATTAATTTGAAGGACTGAACTATTTGCCATATTTTATGAGGTTTGCAGTAAGTTACACAAAAACAAGAAAGAATGTTGCAGTCGTGCATACTCTACTTTAAGATACCTTGTACCCCTTTTGTATCTTAAATTGGTATGGGAGATACATACCTAGCTGCAGCTATGTCGAATATTTTATTGGAATTTGTGTAAAATACAAAAAAATTTGTCATTTCAAGCAGAATTAAAACATAAAAAAAGTTTTTCTTACAATAAAACCAAGAAACGGCACAGATTTGTATGCGATTAGCACCTGCTATTGGTTCCATATGGAACTATATGAAATATTTTATTAGAAATCAAGTTAGATACAACAAATTTGGCTTTAATAACAAGCAAAAATGAAACCAAATTTTTTCATTCAAAAACTCAGATAGTAGGGGCAGGTTTTTATTAGTGTTATTAGTTTTAAAAAGGGGTTCAAATTGTAACTAATCTTCAGAGAGACTAGGAAAGATTAAATAAACAAATTTTAAAGCTCCATCTTTTATAGTCTACAAGTTTTCAATGTTCATAGGAACAGACAGACGGACTTTTGTAAGGGATTATCTCTTTTAGTGGTTCGACTTGGACCTTATTGGAATATTTTATTATTTTATTTTAAAATTTAATGTTTTTAGCTGAATTAAAAAAAAATATGTTTTTTCATACAAAACCCAGGAAGATGTGATAGATTTGTACAGGAGCTAGCCCTTCTAGTGCATCAAACTGCATCTAAAGATTAACGTAAAATAGAACAAGTTCGACGTTTGAAGCTAAAGTAACAACATCAATATACAATTTTTCATACAAAAACCCAGAATTAGTCGATTTGCATGGTAAATGCAATTTCCCCCTCAAAAAGGGGGATTAGCATTTCCATTGAGAACAAGTTATCTGAAGTAGGAAATGCAAAATTTAAATATCTAAGCTTCAAGGCTCTATTTTTTATAATCTCCAAATTCTAGATGTACATAGGGACGGACAGACGAACATGTCTATAACTACTCGACTTTTTGTATGGGAATACCTCATTTAGTGGTACGAATAGGACCTTAATGGCATATTTTATAATTTTAATTTCTAATTTAGCGTTTCTGGCAGAATTAACAAAAACAATAAATTTCATTCCAAACAAAACTCTGGAAGATGGGACAGATTTGTAGAGGGGCTACACCTTCTAGTGATCCAAACTTTACCTAAATGAAATATTATATAAAGATTTAAGTAAAATGGAACAAACTTGATGTTTGAAGCTAAAGTAACAACATCAATATACAATTTTTCATACAAAAACTCAGAATGAGGAGTAGATTTGTATAGTAAGAGTAAATTCCCCCTCAAGAAGGGGGATTAGCATATGCATTGTATACAAGGAATTGGAGAATTTAAATATCTAAGCTTCAAGGTTCATTTTTTTATAGTCTCCAAGTTCTTGATGTTCATACGACCGCCAGACAGGCGGGCATATCTATAGGGACTCCATTTTTTGTATGAGGTTTATATCGTTTAATGGTACAATTTAGACCTTAATTTAATTTTATTAAGATTGATGCAAAATACACTTAACACACAGACAGAATAGGATTGTATGGGATTGACACATTCATTGAATAAAAGATATGTAAAGAAAAAATAGGAGAATCCAAATATCCAAACTTGAAGGCTCTTTCTCATATAGTCTCCAAGTTTTCTATGTTCTAACGCAGAGCCAGACAGATGAACATGTTTGTTTGGACTCGACTTATTGTTTGGAGGTTATACCTTTACTTTTTCCCTATCTCGAGCAACTTATGGACCAACCACGGCTTTCCTTTCTTTTTTTTTTTCTTCTAATTTTTTTCTTTTTAATACTTTCTAGTTTTGTTTTTAATTTGCCTATATTTGCCACTAGTTCCGTTTTTTTTCCTTCTATTGTTTTTTCACTTTTTAATATTCGCAGGCATTTATAATACACAACTATTCTTTTTTCACTCTCTCTCGGGCAACTAATGAATACCATGGCTCAAAATTCTTTTCCTTATGGAGCAAATCATTCACCAAGTCATTTTTGAATAACTTTTTAAGAATCGAGGAACTGAAAATTGCTTTTAGACAGAAAGGAACAGAACTGGTAAATAAGCTGCATGGTGTAGCAACTCCCAGTTAAGTGCCTCAAAGTAGTTTTGAACCAAACTAGACGTGTTTCGATGTCGCTTCATCTGCCTCCCTCCCTCACTTTCTTGCTCCCTTTCCTTCTCTCATACATGCTCGAAACTGCACAAAACACAAATACACATTGTAGAACATGTTGAATCAACATGCTGGCACGAGCATGCACTCAGCTCGATGTCAAATTTGAGTCGAATTTTTCGTGTTTAATTTTTCGTGATATCTCTAAACAAAAAAAAAAACTTCTCCAAGCAAGAGTAGCTCAAAACGTGTTATTAATTTTAATTAGCAAACAAACACTTGCACGAATTTTAAATATTTTCTTCAAAAGCAAGAAACAAACCCATAATTTCTTTAAAATTTTATGCACGCCACCGAAAGAAGAAATTAGAAAATTAGACCATTTGTGTATGTTGTTGAGTCTTCTTATCCACCATGAATAGATGACATAAATGACACAGAAAATAAAATCGAAATTTAACAAGTATTTCCAGATGGAACAAATGAAGTACAAAGCATAAAATAAAAGTAAATACAAGAAGTTGAATCAAAGAAATGAAATGTAAAAACCCCAACAAACAAAAATAAATAAACTCAAGAAACTCCAAAAAGCTAAAACGAAAAAGAAGAAAAAAAACAGACTAGCGCCAATGCAAAATAATGATTGCTGTTTGGATTATATAAGAAGTAGCCATGCCACAACTGGTGGCAGTCACAACAACATTCGCTAAAAATGTATGGAGAAGGAAGCTTTAGCTTCGCATTGGTGGCGATTTGCTGATCCAAGCAAGCTCCACAGCTGTTTGTTGTAAAAGCGCATATAGCATGGCATGCTCGATAGCAAGCGATCGAGCGACGGAGCGAGCGTCATCGTCAGTTGCACGAACTAAATACCCACTTATTGCCAGCAGCCTGCCTAACTGCCTGACTTGAATTGATCTGGCGATGCTCTTGCGGCTGCATATTTGTTTTTTGGATACACTATACAAGTAGAGTATAAGCAGCTGGTTGGAGAGTTTGTAACGGCAGGTGATTTATTTAGATGAAAATTTTTTCGGTAAAGTATTTTGGGCGTAAAAAGTGTTAAAATTTTTAATGAAACAACAAGAAAACTTTTGACATGTCGAACATGTCTGTGCAACATGTTGCCACGCGCAAATTTGTCTATGTAAACGTTTGCTTAGCTATTAAACAAGTAAAGCGGATTAAAACTTCGTTGCACAGCAAAGTTGACATTTTTTCCTTGTTTTTCTTTCAACTTTTTGCCGCTTTGGACTTTGATGCAGCTACATAACTGCGAGCATGTACAAGCATGTGCTTTGCTTTGATTATGCTGCAATTTTTTTCTTTTTTTCTTTATATATAGCATATTTTCTGGTATTTCTTCATGTTAAATAAGCCGTTAAACTGCATCAAGGTAAGCAGGCAGCCAGGCAAGTGATACATTGTATCATTTATAAACAAGAAACCAGCTGCTGACTATGTATATATGTAACAGCGCTAACTACTCGTAGTATTCAGAATATTTTGCGGTATTTCCGTTAAATTTTTATAGTTAAGCCATATCTTTTGTATAGAATTTTTATGACCTTCAATAGACTACTTTCAAGTTCATACAACTGAAATTTTTGGGGAATTTATCAATCAATGCAAAAAGATCTTTTAAAGGCAGTTGATGCAAATCTTAGCATTGTCTGTTAAGTGTCAAGCACCTCCTTGTAGAAGGTGCTTGTCAAGCACCTTGTATACAAGTTATCTGAAGCAGCAAATGGTGAGTCTGAATTCTTCCAATTCTCCAAGATCTCCATATTCAAACGTATAGCTAGACAGACGGACATGTCTATATTCAATAAACGTTACTAATCAAGAATATGTATTACTTATGAGCTCCTTCTGCTTTTTAAATGCATTTACCCTTTGGTTGAATAAAATTTACATATAGGGAGAATGTTTATATTCAGTTGTATTTAATATAAGCACATATACATCTATTCCACAGAATAACTCTTAATTACATCCGCACCTTAGGTCTGCCTGAGCTTCTTCTGCCTTTTAAATGCATTTACCCTTTGGTTGAACAAAATTTACATATAAGGAGAATGTTTATATTAAGTTGTAGTTAAACATCTATTCCACAGAATAACTCTTAATTACATCCGCACAAAATGAGAATTTAAATGCGTCAAGACAAGTTAAAAAGTTCAAGGTACACAGACAGTCCGTCCGGACAACAGCTCACATGCACTTTAAAATTTAAATATTTATACACCTCGACACTCTCGGTCGGTCGTTCGGTGCAACAAGTTACAACGAAGTAAATATTAACATAAGTTAATTTTCTTATTGACAGACTACGGTCAAGAAAACATCATGTTTGCATATACTGTTGACATTTAAAATGCATTCTGTGATAATTTTCCGCTTTGCTGTAAAGAACTTGAGCGGGCAAAGTGCTAAAGCACTGCTAATTAGTAATGGTTGTATAAGTTGCACTTGTTATAAGGAATATAAATAAAGCAGGTGTGCAGGCCAACAAAGTTGTGTGGTACTTCACATTAGCGGCATGTTAGAACTAATTGTGTATTATAAGTGTCGGCGAATATTAAAAAGAAATTTGAAGCGAAACAGTGCTATAACTTATTATAAGCAAAAAAAAAATAACTTGTACCATTGAAATTTCTCTTCAAAGTTTCTTTTACTATTCGCAACCACTTATAATACACAATTAGAATTTTATGCAGCTTAGAATTAGTTTGATTCTTCTGACTGACTAAGCCTAAACACAAAAAAAAAAAAAATATATAAAAAATATAAAAAAATAAAAAAAAAAAAACAAATAAAACATACAAAAAACAAATGAAACATAAAAAGCCACTCAACAAATAAAGCCACAAAGCTTGTTAATTTTAAATATAAACAAATGAATGCGTTTTACAATATTGAGTAAGGTTAGTTTCGCACGCATTGAAGCCAAAAAATATATAAAACTGTTCAACGCACAAAATGTGTCATAGACAAGTTTAATTTACATTTTCGAGTCAACAACAACAAAATTTTGACTCATGCAAAGGACGACGAATTTATTTTTAATATTTTAAAATATTATTTCAACTTGCGCAATGCGTGTAATGCGGCGGCAAAAAAATAAAAACTAAAAATATTAAAAATAAATTCCGAAAAACAAAAACAAAAAACGCAAAACCCCAAGGTTGCGTAGTGTAAAAAAAATTAAAAAAAAAAAAAAAAAAGCCCCAGTAAACTAACAGGTTCGCCTGAGCTTCGTTCGTAATTCATTTTGTAGACGCGCCAACGTGTCGAGATTGATTTGTTTTTTTTTACAAAAAAAAAAAAAAATTAAATATATATAAACAATACAATACACTTGAAAATTGTTGTAGAAAAAAAATGTACAACAAAACAATTTGTTAATTTATTATTTTTTAAATATAAAAGATGACTTTGCAAAAGTTTTAACTACAAAAATTATTTAAAAAAAAAATAAAAAACTATAAAACCGCTTTTGTCATTAGCCGCAAAATTGTATAAATTAATTTGAAATAAATCAATGAGCGACTGATTGACTGACTGTCAAGCTTTGTTCTTAAATATGGAATATAAATTTATTTTATTTATCATTCAATTTGCTAATTTTTATGCTAATTGTTCGTTTAAAGTGGTTGGTTAGTTGCTACCGAGTAGCTGCTAATTTTTAGTTTAAATAGCAGCAAATGTTCTGGAAAAAATGTGACACGATTAAATACTATAAACGAATTACATAGAAATATAATTTTAATTAATTTGGTTAAGCTATAAAAAGATCTATTCTCATGAAATCAGATTGATTACACTTGTCCTATTTTACAAGTATTCTATAAAGTTTAGATACACGTTTGACTGTTCGATGTGTGCTTCATTTGATCTCCAACTTATTTCACTTCTTTGCACATAACGCATTTCGAATCTCAGTCATTTCTTGTTCATTAGTGTACCACAACAGTAAGAGCTTCTTTAGATTCTAAAAGCTATATCTCCACTATTTAAACTTTGAATTCAATGTTGAACTGACGAAGGTGAAATCAAAAAAACAGAAAATATCATCGCTCATAAAAAAGAAAGAAATAAAAGAAAAAAAGATAGTTGTGTATTATAAATGACTGTTAATATTAAAAAGAAAAAAAAATAGACAAGGAAAAAGAAAAAAATATTAAAAATAAACACTGAAAAAAGGAATGGGAGAAAAATATAGAAAAAAAATAAACAAGTAAGAAAATTACAGTCAGGCATAACCGACTGTGAGGGGCCCTGTACAAGTGCAGGTCGCCTAACAAACAAAATAAAATGTTTCCCTAGCTTATGACCACTTTTCACTGCATGAATAAGTGCCTTATAAAACATTTTTTTATGTATTAAAAAGAAAAAGGGAGGACGGAAGTATCATATCAAATATAGATATGTCCGACTGTCTATTTTTATGATCAACGATAGCTTAAAAACTATAAAAAATAGAACCTGCAAGTTTAAATATTTATATGGTTATGTCCCTTATTCAGATAACTAGTATTTAATATAGGTTTCCACTAATCCCCCATCTACTAAGAGCGCGTTGGCACTAACGATACAAACCTACTCCTCTTCCTTTGAAAGATTTTGTATAAAACAAGTGATATATGTTTGTATAATGTTTCTTTCTCTGTATTTGTTGCTCATTAATATTTTTATATTTTGAACGTACAAATTGTTGTTGTTCCATGACATCTCATATCTTTTTTCTCTTTTTTATTCTTATTGATGTCATTACATCGTTTAAAATATATCAACTACAAAGGTCAACAGCAGTGAGCACATACTTTTTAGTGAACTTTAATGATGTCATTACTTCAGCAAGTTCTAAGTTTTTTGTGTATGTTTATTAGAGACTTTGGGTCAACAGAAAATCAGAGAGGTTTGGTACAATTTGTTCTATGGTGTACATAGTCCAACTATCCTCCTCCCAGAAGGCCGAAAATATGTGAACTACAATGCACGTCCTAAACGACCCAGTACTTCAACTAAAAAACGTTGAATCAGTGAAGAATATAATTGAAGAATTGTTGAATTACTTTTAGAGAAGTTGCTATGTCGGAAAAATATTTGACTCAAGCCATGCAATTTTGTCTTCAATGTTTTGAGCATGAAATGTATTTGATCTAAAATTTTGACCATCGCTGAGCATAACTCAGGAGTTTTTGAATGATCTCAGTGAGGATCTAGATTTGCTCATCACCCAAATACAACTGTTCATACATCGTTCTTGGTCCCTTGAAACTTTATCTTGCCACCAAACCGAATAGACCCATAAAAAACCTCCATTTTACCTAGATTGAGATGATATAGATTTCAGCGCTGTATATGGTCAAGGCCAGACAAAAAAAAGGTGCATATCAGAACTGTTTCGAAGATTGGAAAAAGCGCTGACAGAAGTGTATTATATCTGAAGAGTATTACTTTGAAGCAGAAAAAATAGAGATGGATGTATAAATAAAAATTTTTTAAGGTAAATAAAGTAGTCATCTCCTTTTGAATACATCTCATATACAATTTTTCCTAACCTCTTGTGGAAAATTTTTGTGACACTTATTGATGCCATTATTAGAAACTCAGCTCAACAGAAAATAGCAAAATATGAGCCTCTTTTCTGAAGAATCTCTCATTCCAGTTTTCATCAATAAGTACCATCAAAAGAAGCGACAACAGACCAAATATTTCCAAGGTTGAACTTTTCTATCATGAAGATTGTCATCTTACTATTGGTATGATGGTGTCCTCTAGAGCCTCTCAGCAGAAAATAACAGAGTACAACTATTTTCTGGCAATCTTTTGTCGTCTATCTTCATTTGCATCGAGAAACACTCTGAAAAGAAGTGAAGACTGTGCAAAATCAACTTCTCCATGACCTCTACATTTTCTAGAAATTTTTCATAATCTTTATTAATGTTTTTTTTTTTTTTTTTTTTTCAATGGTTTGTCTTCTCAATCATCAAGATTGCCCATCATAGTATTGAAAAGATACTCCTTTTTTAAACATTGTATCTTCAGAGTCTCTGAGTAAAAGAGGAAAGAGTGCAACTCTTTGCTGAAGGACCACTTATTCTCATTTTCAACTATAAGCATCCTTAATAGAAGCGAAGACAGAGTAACTATCCTATATCCTCCACCTCTTTTAGTTCTTTATATATTTACTTTATTATTGTTCTATTTTTTCTTCTGTGGTTTGTCTTCTCAGTCATGGAGAATATAGTATTAATATACAATTAGTATAGATACCCCTTTTTTAAACATGCTGTCTTCTATAGTCTCTCAACAAAAGAGGAAAGCGTGCAAGCCTCTTCTGAAACACCTCTTTTTCTCATTTTCAACTACATATAAGCATCCGTAATAGAAGTGAAGACAGATTAACTATCCTATGTCCTCCACCTCTTTTAGTATATATTTTCTTCATTAATGTATTATTCTTTTCTTCTGTGTCTTTTCAATCATGGAGAATATAAAATTATTATAAAATTAGTAGAGTTACCCATTTTTTATTAATATTTTCTTCTAGAGCCACTCAATAGAAAGTAACAGAGTACAAATCTCTTCTGTAGTATCACTTTTTTTCATGTTCAATAATAAGCACCCTCTAAGCAAGTGAAGACAGTGCAAAATTAACTTCTCCATGACCATCCATCCAGAATTTCTTTTTCCATTTTTTGTCTTTCATGTTTTGTCACTCAATCTTGGAGATTCTACATCGTATTATTAGTAAAGCCACCTCTCTTCAAACATGGTGTCTACTATAGCTTCTCAAGAGAAAATACAGAGTACAAGCCTCTTCTGGAGAACCTTCTATATTTATTTCCATCAATTAGCACCTTCCATGGCTTCCAGTTCTTCTAGTATATTTTTTTAAGTAGTTATTAAAATTGGAATCAACTAAGAACTTTGAGTAAAGGTGAGATATGCCTTTGTATCTTCTTCTTATTTATTTAATTTTTCTCCATTATTAAGGTCCAATTTTTATTTGAGAACAAACTGCTACACATTAACCCAAACATTACAAATATGAACTAGCAATAAAAAATTTTGACTTGTTATAAAAAGCAGAGGCATATGGGCGCGAGATCAAGCTAATTTATAGGCGCTAAATGGGAGTTATGACGCTATAGAAAAAGTAGCAATTATTTATATAAAAATTTTAATTAAAATATTTTTTTTAATAAAATTTTTACATTATCATTCTGACGGCGCAGGGTGACAAAGTTCAAAAAGTTTAATGCACTTAATACAATTTGATATACTTAATTTGAGTAGTTAAATAAATAAATAAAAAAAATAATAATATTAAAATTAAAAATACAATCTTTGAAGCTTTAATAAATATTTAAGCAAGTCATACACACAAAAAACCGTGATTTTTAGTTTATTATCTCCAAAATATTTGAACACAAAAAATCTTCATTTAGGAATTTAATTTTTTAGGAGCTAAAAAATGACGCAGTTAAAATTAATTTAAAAATAATTGCCAACTCATTTAAATCAATGAAAATTACAAATCGTACTTTTTTTAGGAGTGTTTTCAAGTTCATTTGACTTTCAGACGACATATGTTTAATGAAAAAATATTATTTGTAACTATTTAATTTCTAAATGGTTCAAGGCGGCCTCCCATTGACGTAGAAACATTCTGCCATAAAAGTACAGCATTTCACTTTCAACAAATTACTTCCAGAAACAATCGAGCGCGCCAAATTTCGAGAATATTGAATAATAATAAATGTGCCAAGCCACGTGTAAGCCATAAAAGCTATTCAGAAATCTAAATTTAGACAAAACTATACAAAAAAAAAAAAATATTTATAATCCATCAAACTAATTGTATAACTTTTTCGCCATATTTACAGAACAACAACAACAACTCAGCAGATCAATCGTGCGTTTAAGCGTTAAGTGAATGTCTACGGTCTTCTAGAATAAATGGACAGACGACAAAGCTGAGAAGTATAACTTTTCGCAGATTGATCAAATAGAATTTACTGGCACAAAAGAATAACAAAAAAGGGTGTAAATAGAGAAAGAATACGGCTTCAATATTGAAGTAGCACTTTGAGACAGCAACACAGAGACAGGCAGACAGACGGACAGACGAACGTACAAACACACTCAATATGGCCGCCGTTGAAGTACGAAATGGCTATAAATATTATGGCTCCAAATCGAATCCCAAGATTGTGCTTAACTACCTGAATATGAACGTGATGCGCGGCTCAATGTGAGTAGAATATATAAAAAATAAGAATATGTAGAATGAAATACCCTCCAGCAAAAAAAAAAATTCTAAATCAATGACTTGCATATCAAATGAGTTCCTTATAAGATAAAAAATCTACGCGCAATGCTGATTCACAGCGCTTTCCAGCCCATCATGTGATGTATTTATGTGTGACGCTGACTTGTGTTTAATGAATTGTTTTCTTTTTTTCTTATTAAATTTAGTTACGGTCTACTGGGGGCTTCGGGCTGTGGCAAGACCACGCTACTATCTTGCATCGTTGGTCAACGGCAGCTTAATGATGGTGAAGTTTGTGTGCTGGGCATGAAACCAGGCGCACCGGGCAGTGGTGTACCCGGTGCGCGTGTTGGTTTCATGCCACAAGAAATCGCACTCGTCGAAGAGATGACTGTTAAGGAGACGGTTTTCTATTTTGGACGCATCTATGGTCTGACCGATGATTGCATTCGAGAGAAGTTTAAGCTGCTGCGTGAATTATTGCAATTGCCACCGCCCCGACAGCTTGTGAAGAAATGCAGCGGTGGTCAGCAGCGTCGTGTATCATTCGCATGCGCCATGATACATGATCCAGAATTGTTGATACTGGATGAACCGACTGTTGGCTTGGATCCAATGCTGCGAGAGAAGTGAGTATGGCAGAGAAGGGAGTAAGAAAACAAAGTGTGGAGTGCAAGAGAAATCGTTGACAGATGCAAAAAAAAAAATGGAGAGAAAATCGAAAAATTTCTTGAAAAAAAGCATCTTTAATAGGTTCCTAAGCTGCAAAAAATCCCAAGCCATGCTTTGCTTAATTGGAAAGCTGTAATAGAAGTATTTGCTGATAAAGAAAAATGAAAATTTACAAGTATCCAAGAAGTTCCCGAAGATTTGCTGAACATGCAAAAATTACTTCTCAGGCTTAGCTTGCAATTAGATGCAAGTTTTTCTGCTTTTACAAAAGTTTGTACTAGTAAGATGAAAGTTTCTAAGGAACGCAAGAAATTCACGAAGATTTTTTGAAAATGGAGATATGGTGCAAGTTAGAAAATATCTTCAGGAAGCAATATAAAAGCATGTTCATTGCATTTTACAGTATTGAGAGTTCAAAAGTGTTAGAAGAACATTCAGAAGATGTTCCGAATTTGGAGAATTGGTGCGAACATCAGACGATCTTCACGAAGCAATTCAGAAGCATGTTGTTTGGATTATACAAAAACAAAAACTTCCTAAAATAGTATTATGAACAGTTAAAAGTATTCAAAACAGGTTCTGAAGATCTTCGGAAGATGGAGATATATGACGATCTTCAAACTATCTCCAGTATCATATTTATTTGATTTTAGGTAATTTTAGGAGTAAAATAAAAATTCTAAATTTATCGAAGAAGATTTCGAAGATTTTCCCAATTCGGAGAATTGGTGGGAACTTCAAACAAATTTCAGGAAGTAATCCAGATGTTCATTGGATTTTATAGAAATAAATATAATATTATGAACACTTAAACGAGCAGTTTCTGTAGTGCTTCCTAAGATGGAAAATGGAGATTCAAATGCATGGTCTAATACAGTTAAGTAAATCTTCTATTTGTTGCCTTTACAGAATCTGGGATTTTCTGGTTGAATCAACACGTAATAGCAAAATGGCTGTGATTATAACTACACATTATATCGAAGAAGCTAAACAGGCCAATTGTGTAAGTACTCTTCTCTAAAATTTTTAAACTTCAGAAACTTCCGAAGCTAAAATATTTCTTCAAACAGATTGGTCTCATGCGCAATGGTGTGCTCTTGGCTGAGGATACACCCATAAATATTATGATTAAATTCGGTACACAATCAATTGAGGATGCATTTCTGATACTAAGCCAAAAACAGGGAGATGTCGATGCAGTACAAACCATTGACCGTGCTAAATCACAACCTCCGGCAGCGGCCATAATGCATGCAGTTGAGGTTGTGGATACAAATGGTGCCGCCGCCGCGTGCACAAACGCACAACAACAAGCGCAGACGCCACAATGTGAAAAACCACCCATACCATATGAAGTACACGAGACAGAGAACCGTAAGAAGATATTATTTACGACCAAAGGACGCATAAAAGCGTTGATGACGAAGAATTTTGTGCAATTATTTCGACAACCATCGTGAGTAGTAAATAATTTAGAAGGAGGTTTATTTCAAGAAGAACTACTTAATTTTTTTTCCAGTGGCATCATCTTCATGCTGATGTTTCCCATTATACAACTAAGCTGCTTCTATTTGGCTATTGGCAAAACACCCAAAAATCTTGAATTAGGTGTGGTCAATGGTGAAATGCCCAATTATATGGACTGTTTCGATGAGAGCCTGGTGACCGTCTACAATTTGAATGACACCTGTCAGTTTAATAAGCTATCCTGTCGCTATATTAAGGAACTGGGCGATGATATAGCGCGGCGCAAGTATTATGACAATGAAGCGGATGCCTATCGTGATGCTAAGAAGGCTGCCACAATTGGTTATATACAATTTCCTCATAATTTCTCCGAATCATTGTGGACTCTTATGGAAGAGGGACGCAGTGCAGCGGATAGTGCAATTGAACATGCTGAATTGAGTGTGCATATCGATATGACTGGTAAATTATAATAAGAAGAAAGTTCTCAAAGGTTCTTCAAATATTATAAAAAAAAATTTTTATAGATCAACAGATTGCCTTCTTTATGGAGCGTAAGCTGCGTGATAAGTTCGGCAATTTCTTGCATTCCGTTGCCAAGGAGTGTAATATGTCTACAGGTGTTGTTGATCCGCCTATACAGTTTCAGGAACCGATTTATGGTAGTCCAGATATTGAATTTCAGCAGTATGTAGCACCGGGAGTGGTCATGACGTGAGTATTAAATGGAATTGGAATTTTATAACGTTCTGAGCAAAAAAAGTATTGTTCTTGTGTGAGTATGTAGTATTGTTCTTGAGTGTAGTTATGAAAAAGTATTTTACTCGAGTCAGTAGTGGTAGTAGCGTTCTTGAGTGAGCTAATAGTAATGATCATAAGTGAACAAAAAAAATTGTTCTTCAAAGAAAAAAAAAAAACCGAGTTAGAAAGAGTATTGTACTAGATTTAGTAGTAGGAGTTGCGTTCTTGAGTGAGCAAACAGTATTGATCTTAAGTGAGCAAAAAATATTGTTCTTTAAAGATCTTTTTTGGGAGTTATGAAAATTAAATTCAGCCGCGTGTGTGCCGTTCTTGAGTAAGCAAATAGTATTGATCTTAAGTGAACAAAAAAAAATTGGTCTTCAAAGATCAAAAGATAATGAAAAAGTAATTAATCGAGTCGGTAGTAGGAGTAGCGTTCTTGTGTGAGCAAATAGTATTGATCTTAAGTGAACAAAAAAAATTTTTCTTTAAAGATCAAAAAAAAAAAAAAAAATTCCGAGTTACGAAAAAGTTTTTTACCCGAGTCAGTACTGGGAGTAGCGTTCTTGAGTGAACAAATAGTATTGCTTTTAAGTGAACAAAAAATATTGCTCTTCAGTAAGCAAATAAAAGAGAAAACAAATAATTATAGAGTGATGCAAAAGTATTATACACGAGTGCGCAACGTTCTTGAGAGAGAAAATAGTATAGTATTAGTTAGTATGTGAGAAAATTGATATATTATTGAGAGAGCAAGTCATAAATTTTATTCAGTGATCAAAAATTATCGTACTTGAGTTAGCAAATAATTTTTAAGATTAAGATAAATAAAGTATCGTGTTTACGTATCATTTAGTTTAGGCAAGAAAAGCGACAATCGATTATTTCAAAACCGATAATTCAAAAAGTCGATCATTGTTTAAAATGATCGAAGATGAAATTGAAATCAATTTATCGATTTTTCATACAAAATTTTGCCTGTACTTGCAAAAAAAAAAGCTTGAATAAATAAAATATAAAATCGATTATCGATGTATCGAGTAATTTAAAATAATCAATTTAAATCGATTACATATTTTCTCTTAGTAGCTATTAATTAAGCACCTACCACTTGCAGCATGGTCTTCTTTCTTGCTACGCTAATGACAGCCGCTGTCTTCATCTCGGAACGCATGGATGGCATTTGGGATCGCACCCTAATTGCTGGTGTTTCAGCATCCGAAATGCTTTGGGCACATCTATTTACACAATTAATCATAATGGCAGTGCAATCTATAGAGGTTATCATGTATATTGGTTTAGTTTTTGATACATACAACAAAGGTGATACTACAACTTTAGTAGGTTTATTAACACTAACAGCCTTCTGTGGCATGTTGTTCGGTAAGTTTGCTATGGGCTACAGTAAAAAAAATTTAAAATAAAGAAAAAAAACATTAAGAAATTTTACTGTATAATAAAATCACTGCAGGTCTCTTCATTTCGGTCTTCTGCAAGTCACATACAGAGGCAAATTTTGTGGCAACCGGTGCTTTCTATCCCATGATTATATTGTGCGGTAAGTGTGTGTGTGTTAAGTTGTGGCATATAAAATATTTATTAATATATCTCAAAACAGGTCTACTCTGGCCACTTGAGAGCATGCCGCAGATACTACAGGATCTTGTACAATTTCTGCCCTTCACCATACCCTCAATCTCAGCGCGTAATGTCATCGAGAAGGGTTGGAGCATAACGAATGATAAGGTCTATAATGGCTTTTTAGTAATGGCCGCATGGACCATCATCTTCTTTACACTCTGTCTCATGGGTCTTAAGCGTAAAGCGTAGTTGAGCAATTTGTCTAGGTTTATTTTATGCTTAGTTCTTAAGTTTCTAATTTAAATGTTTTGCAAATCACTCGCATATAAAAAGACTCATCAATATCATCAACCGTTTGAAAAGTTGAAAGTATTTATAAACGTCTATTGTAGAATTCATCAGTATCACCAACAGGATATAAAGAAACATAATACACAAAAAGGAATTTACGTATACATATACTAATTTAGTGAAAAGGGTTTGATTTATACTTAAATATTTTGGGCACAACACACGAGTACCTAGTTTGCATAGTTCGAGCAACTCATCAATGTGATTCGTAACAACATTTTCCAGTTTTGTATAATAAAAATAATTCAATTATAAATGTACCAAAAAATGTAAAAAACTTAAATAAATAAAGAAAGAGAAAAGCTTAAAATCAATTATTTTAAACCAAGAAAAGTAAAAGTAAATTTTAAATAACTTTTAAATGGCAGAGAAATATATAAAACAAAAAGTCGCAATCAAGTGCAAGGACAAGCAAAGTTGCTGACATACTTATGCAGACTGAAAGCACTGCAGACTACTCAAACTCAAACAAACAGACAGACAGACACTCAGCCAAGGACATAAGATATCCATTCATAGTTGAAGCAGTCAACGAGCGTCACCAGCGCCGAGTGCAGACAGTCAGACAGATAGACAGACAGCATGGCAGACATTTTTATTACAAAACTTTATCTTTGCCAAATACACAAAAGATATAAAAAGTAGTTGGTGGCAAAAAAAAAAAAAAGGGAGGAAAAGAGGAGCTTCTGCAGCATGTTGAAGAAGCTAACATCGTAGACAGTGCTATATATAGTTGAAAGGATGTGTTTTTGTTGAGTAGGTGTGTGGGTGTATAATATTCAACTTACAACACGTACAAATAAAATTATTTTATGCATAAAAGTAAAAGAAATTGGTTAAGTAAATATTAAAAAGTAGAAAGTGTATAATAAAGTAGTTCGTATATAATATATAACAGTATACAAGTATAATAACGGAAAAGTACTAAAAACTGTACTTAATTAAGTTAAGCTTCGAATTTTACTTCACAAGTGAACAAATTTACACTGAAAAGTGGTGCAAATCTAATAAAAATAATCGCAACTATTAGATTATGTAAATTTTATTATTAGCCATAACTGTTATACACATAAATTGAGACTAACTGTTATACACATTATGTTTATACACATTATTAAGTGTCGTTTTGGTACGAAAGTTATCATATATGTTATACACATCAATTGTGCCCCACTGTTATACAAGAAAAGTACTAAAAACTGTACTTAATTAAGTTTAGCTGTGAATTTTACTTTAAAACTGAAAAAAATTTCATTGAAAAGGAGTGCAAATCTATTAAAAATAATCGCAAAAATTAGATTGTGCAAATTTGGTTATTTGGCATAACTGTTATACACTTCAATTGTGCCTAACTGTTATACACATACCTTTATATGTGTCTTTTGTTACGAAAATTGTCGTATGTATCATTTAAATTATACACATCAATTGTGCCCAACTGTTATACGAGTTATAACTGATATACGTTTTATATGCATCCAATAGTTTCATGAATATGTATATACAGAGTGTGACGATTTATATTATGATTTTTGCCAATTTTAAATGTCAATTCATATTATTTTCACAACAATTATGCACAACTGTTATACACATTATGCGTATATACCGTATTATGTGTCTTTGTGTGACAAAAGCTATCGCAGCTATTATTTATGTTGTAGAAATCAATTTTGCTTAACTGTTATACAAGTTTCAACTATTATATACATATATATATATATATATATATATTATATATATATATATATATATATATATATATATATATATATATATATATATATATATATATATATATATATATATATATATATATATATATATATATATATATATATATATATATATATATATATATATATATATATATATATATATATATATATATATATATATATATATATATATATATATATATATATATATATATATACGGGGTTGACTATTTATTTTATGATTTTTGTTAGATGCAAATGATAATTCATTTCTTTTCCACATCAATTGTGCCCATCTGTTATACACATCATGCGTATACACATTTTTAGGGGTCCTACTGTTACGAAAACTATGTTAGCTATTTGTAGTATCTGTTATAAACAGCAATTGTACTTTTTTATACAATTTTTTATGCGTGGCTTCTATTACAACTATTATATACATTGTGCATTCATTCAAGCATCCCTTCTGTTATAATTGTTATACTGTGTGTATTCATTCATTTCTATGCCAACGTAGCCATCATAACTGTTTTACATTTTGATTGTATCCAACTGTGATACAGTTTATGCATGTCGCTTGTTATTAATAATATACATTAGGTATTCATTTATTTCTATGCTATTGTAGGCATCAAAACTGTTACACATATTAATCTGCTGTACAAATTAATGCATGCATTCGTTTAAAACTGTTATACACATTGTGTTTTCATTAATTTATATGCCATTTAAGTTGTTCTAACTGTTATAAACATAAAATGTGTGCAACTGTTTACAAATTATGCATGCCTTATGTTATAACTGTTATACACAAGGTGAATTTTTAGGTTTATATGCTATTGTAGCTTTTATAACTGTTATACATTTCAGTTATGCCTAACTATTATACTTATTCTGCGTGCCTTTTCTTATAACTGTTCCTTTTCTGTGGCATGGATTATATTTGGAATATTTCGAATATTTCGTGATAGCTTATGTCCACAAATCTATATGGAATACCCTTTATTTAACTGAACTCTATTTACATCATAACTAACAACTCCTTGTTTTAATGGTTTACAGTTTGCAGTAAAAAAAATTGTAGATCAAGTAAAATAGGCGCAAAGAGTACAAGCTAAATGCCAGCATATGTGTATGCTCTGCATGTATGTATGTATTGTTAAGACAAAACAACATAAAAAGTCTAAAGAAACAATTAATTTTTTTCTTTCTCTTAAACTGACTGCGACAAGCAGCAATTCCTGTGATTTTCGCACACTATGTGGCCATGGCGGACGCTCGCTCATCTTTTCTGTTATAAAACAGAGTTGTGCTGAAAGATTTCGATACATTATTAGGTAATGGGTGTACTGTAGCTGTATGTGTGTGTTCTCTTTATGTATTTGTGTCTCTGCATGTTGACATTGAACCCAAACACGCTTTGGTTGGACGGCACTGCTTTAGCTCAATTAATACAGAAAATTGAAGCACTTAACTGTTTGGAACTGTCTCCTAAGGGATTATGCGTGTCCTATTTATCACAATTTTTTACCCCCATAACAAATGCCAAGACCACACTATGACCTTACATGGTATTTTCATGGCACCTCCACCCTCCAAAACTACGTCGTGAGTTCTTTTATATTCTCTTTTCTTTTTAAATCATTCCATTTCATTTACTTTGAATATTTTATGCACAAAAAAGCTAATTGAGCCCTAAAAGTATGCCACACTCTTTGTATTATCTACAATGACAGCCAAGCCATGACTTAAGGACATATTTGCAACAACAACTAATACCAATTACACAGTTTAAATGCGCTTTGAAGCCTTAAAGCCACAATCCTGACCACAATCTATGTATCGCATATTAGTGATAGACAAAAACAACAAACAAAATTTTGTAAATTATGCAAACTCAAAACGAAAATTTTCATTTTTTTCTTCAGAATTTTGCCGGCACACAAAATCCTTATGGATATAGACAGGCTCTACATACATACATATGCATAAACATATAAAAACAAACACACAGACAGTGCGAGAGTTCGAGTTGCAGACGACAAAGCACCCAAAAGCAAGTCAATTTATACATACTCGTGCATATATTCATGCAGTCGCCTCACTCGAAGGATATAGAGACACACACCCTTGGCTTACTTTCGACAACGACGACGACGTCTACGTATAAACGTGTAGACATTTTAGCAAAATTTTCCAATGTGTGAAAATAAAGTAAAACAAAAGCATTCAGCAGAGCCAGTCTGTCTATATGTGTGTGTAGCAAAAGTTTGTTGCACTAGGTCAGGTCAAGTCAAGTTAAGTCGACGACGACGTCGGTCGTCGAGACGAAACGTGTATAATCAGTCAATTTGTGTGTTTTTAATACCAACTCACTCGCACTTCAGGCAATACATATAAAAATAGAAAGAGTATGAAATATTTAGTATTTCTGTATGCAGCTAAAAAGTTTTAAACATTTAAACAAATTTTTGCCAAAAAATATACTCGTACAAGTAAAACTTGACCTTCGCAAGCAACAACAAAACCAAAAATAAACAGACAGACGGACCGACCGACCGACCGGTCTCGATATGACGAAGGCATCAGCTGTGCTGTTGAGTAAGTGAGTACGTTTTGCCGTATCCGGTAAAAGTTTTTTGCCCAACAACAAATTGCCATATAAATATTTCCGAGTTTGTGTATGTGTGCGTGTCTGCTTAATAACTTTTGTTTCAACTTTGAACTAGATTTTATGCATATACTGTAAACTTTTTAAATACACACAACAACACGTTTCGACAATCAAAGGTCGAGGTTTGCAAAGGAAAAGGAAGCAAGCAGCGTATTTAAAATGAAGGTCAAGGTAATGAATGAATGGCATAATAGCAAGCAATATACGTACAAAGGACACAAAACCGCATATAATTAAAAGGAAATTTGGTGAATGAATTTGTAAGTTTTTTTTGTTGCGAAAATGTGTAAAAATTGAAATAGAATAGCAAAAATTTGTATTTAAGGTATTTAAAATTTGAAAGAAAAAAATGTGTTGCATAATTTTGGGCACAACAATTTTATAGCAACAGCTTTACTTCGAAAAGAAAAAATATATAAACCAAAACTTGTTTAAATTTTTATGTAAATGTAGTCAAAATGGCAAATGAATACATTTTATATCTTATGACTGCTAATGAATGGTATGAATCATGCTATAGAATCGGCTTCTGTATTAGAACACACTGCATACATTCTTAACTAAAAAAAAGAAAAAAAAAAAAAAAAATCATGCCAAAATAGCAAATGAATATATATTATCTCATGACTCCTAATGAATGGTGTGAATCATTCGAAACAATCAACATTTGTATTAGAGCGCATTGCATACATTCTAAACCACCAAAAAATACAGTCAAAATAGCAAATGAATATAATCGATCGCTTATGAATCCTAATGAATAATGTGAATCATGCTATAGAGTCAACTTTTGTATTAGAGTACACTTCATGTGTCAAATTAAAACAGCAAACGTATGCATTTTACAATAAATGACTTTAAATGAATGTTGTGAATCATTCTAAAGTAACAAAATGTATGCAGTAGTGAAATGATATGACGCACTTTCAATCGGACGCAATAGCAATCAGCCAAAGAATTAGCGTGGCAGTGCATCATTGTAAGCATGAATATTGTGTGAAAGATATGATTCATAAAATTCAATATCTAATGTATTGACTATTTGATAAAATACAACTCTGAACATTGCATTTTTCAAGAAGTTATGGCAGCTGGAGAAATTTATATATATTTGGCTTATCGATCGACCTACTACACATGTACAATAAAATATATAATAAAACCTATATCAAATGATTCAGTGTACAGTGCTGAGAGTTTTCGTTTTTAGTAAGTTTTGTAAGTGAATCATACGAATCATTATTATGTACTCACTCATTCAGGATTATTTGCTTCAAATTTTTTAGACACATGTATTCATAATTCATTTCATACTATCAATACTAATTCATTCTTGCAGTATTCTATTATGAACTTGTTTTATGTTATGTGGCAGTGAATTATTTTCTAGAATCACATATAAGCCAAAAAATTAAAAAATTACTGAATACATGAGTACATTCTTTGATCAAAACAGCAAATGAATACATATTATATTCTATAATACCTAATGAATGCTATGAATCACTCCAGAAAGTTGGGGTAGTTTTGTATGGGGACCACCTCTGCTAGTTGTCCGATATGTAGCTTATAGGAATATTTGATAAAGATTAAAGTTGGAACAAATTTGGCGTTTGAAGTCAAAGTCACAATTTTTCCTACAAAAACTTAGAATGAGGAATAGGTTTGTTTGGTAAGTCGAAATCTACCCCTTAAGGAGGGGGGTTAGCATGTGCATTGAATAAAAGTGATCTGTAGAGAGAGAGTAGCAGCAACTAAATATCTTAACTTGAAGGTTCTATCTTTTATAGTCTGCAAGTTCTTGATGTTCATTTGAACGCCAGACCGAAACCAGTTCCCTTCATTGCTAGAAGGTGCTACAAAAAGCCACACAAAAAGCCATCTTAAATATTTTTTTATTTGATTTGTTAGCAAAAACTGCAGAATTTCAAGTAAACCATCTATTAAACGCGAAATGCTTAATTTTGAAGATATTAAGACATGAAATTTGTATTTTAAAACCCGCTTAACTTCCAAATCAAAGGAAACCTGCAACAAAAGTCAGTGTTACTAGGATATATGTGTATAGCTTCTAGTAAAATCGAACAATAACTCATTGCAAACTTAAAAATTCCACTCGTAAATCATCGAAACACAAAACAAGACTCGAAGTAGTCAATTTACAAAGCCTGGCGGCAAAGCCAATAAAACTTTCCAACTTTCATACAAATATTGAACACTAAACAATTCGGTGCAAGTGAAAGAAGCCGCAGACAGAGCCAAAAGTTGCATACAACAAGAGAAATAGTAAATCAAAAAAAAAAAAAAAATCCTTTCAATTTTATTAAATAAAAACATATGGCAAGAATATATATAGTAACTTTTCTATGAACAATTCTGTGTTCCGAAAATCCTTATCTTTTTTTTCCTTTTTCGCTACGTGGTTGCTGCTATTCAATATGAAACTGCATTTCATTGACCTTTTAAATGGAACTAAATAGAAATATATATACAGAGACACACACAAACTGAACGATTGTCAGATATAGTCAGGCTGTATATATGTATATACAATAGCATCTACAGAACAAGCCAACAGCAACATGAACACACTTACATATGCTTGAGTGAGTAACTTTTGTGTTGCCATTTCTATGCGAAGGACGAAACTGAACCGAATAAAAAAAAAAAAAAATTAAATAGTAGAAGAAAACTTGCAACAGGACACAAGTACAAATTCGGAGAGTGCAACGCTGGAAAAATTTAATTTGAGAGTTTATTCAATTTTGTGCTACGTAAATGCTTGAGTTTGGCTGGTGTAGGGTACTCGAGGTAGTGAAGTCAGTAAAGCAGTGCAGAGGAAACATTCAACAGAAATCCATTTAACTGTACACGAGGAAGACCAAACTTTGTGTGTGGGTGGGTACAAACTGACTGAGTGACTGGCTGGCTAGCTGGCTGACACGACTATAAGCTACAGCAACTTCATTGCAAGAGGCACAAAAACAACAACACATACACATGCCACGACAGTCAGCACACACAATAATGTTTCTGTGCACTGCTGTCATGCCAATATAATACAATCAACGTTTCCTCTTTGATTTGAGTCCTGACAGCAGCAGCAGCAGCCGCAGCAGAAGCAACCATATACTGGACTATCTACAGCACAGTGCAAGAAAGAGAAAGGGCGCTTGTGTGTGTGTGTCTGTGTGTGTGGCAGCAGTTGCATACAGCTTACTCATACTCGCATACACACATACGCTTATATTTGCTGCTTCGGCTGGCTTTCATTGCGTATATGTGCGCCGTTTGTTGTTATCCTTATTTCTGTTTGGTCGTACACTATGCACAGTGGTTCGAAATGTTGTCTTACCTGTAAAGAGAAAAGGTGCGAAAAAAGGTATTAAATATTTTGGATAAAAAAAAATATGTTAGTGACTTTTTGCATAGAAGATATTTTTATTTCTCCAAATAAACTCACTTTAGCTTGATACATATAGCTCAACGTTTTCTCCAAATTTTTTAAAATATTACATTTTCCCAAGAACCTCCAAAAACTCGTCCCAAAGCCATTTCCTGCTTTGGAAACCGAAAGTAGTCGCAGGAGGCTAAAACTGGAGAATTTACTAGTTGGGTTAGCAGTTCTTAGCTCAATTTATGCAATACTGACTACATATTCCTGTGCACCCAAGCATTGTCTTGATGGAGCAGCAGACATTTTTTTTACCCCATGAACCCCTTTTTTCCTTGGGGTAAAAAAACTTGTCCGATAAAACCCCCTTTCCCCATTGGGTGCGCAATTTTCCAAACAGCCCTTTCTTCAATTCAAGCTTTAATCTCCATTTTATATCCCTTGGTCTACAAGTTTCACTGAACGTTTTTTGTCCCATATAAACCAAATTTCGCCCCAATTTTCTTATGACTATTATTGACTATTTTTAAACGCATAAAACAAACTGTGCACAATGCGATCGCAAACAGTAAGAAAAAAAATAAATCTGAATCTATGCCTTAGCATACGACAACAGGCAGCAGGAGTAACTACAACATGGGGCAAGGGCAACCATACTGGACACACACAAAACAACAACGGAAATATAAACACGCCGAACCGCTGCACAAAATGAGACGAAAGTAGAGAAGTCGCGGCTAAAGCAAGCGACAGGAGCAGCAACTACAAAAAAAATAGGCAGGCAGCATCAGCCTATTTCACTGCGTAAAAAAGTTAGTAGCGAATATATACACGCACAGAGCACGCACATTGTGAGCCTGCAAATACATAAGGTTACCGCACACACACACAGCCTCAGACAAGCTGCAGCGTGGGCTAAAAGGACTTTTGGCTCACACGCATACGTATACGCAATGCATTGCTATTGTATTTCATATTTGAGTACACATACTAGCGCACATGTCATGTATTACACATACATATAGCGCAGCATACATGAGTGTGAGTGCAATGCAGCAAAAAAGAGTAAAAGAGTTAGTAAATGCCAATGCAGCACACACTATCTCACTCACACATCGATTGAGAAAATAGTATAGCATACCCGCCAACGTACGTACAACGCCATTTTGCATATTTTCTACACACACACAGGCACACACTTCCGTTTACGTTGTTTACCAATTTATTTCGCAAAACGAAAATGCATAAAATGCAACAACAACAACAACTATTGAGTAAAAACTACTACTACAAGCAAAACTACTAATAGAGGAGAGGAGTGGAAGGGTAAATGCAGAACTATAGCCAAATGATATGTTCGATTTTTGGCTATAAATACTACTCATACCAATCGCACGCTATATAGCCTGCTGCTATATAACGCCGACATACTACACACTTTCTCACTCTCTCTCACACACACTCTTTTGCTAGTTGAGTTGTACTCGCGTGTGTGTGCTGACTTCGTATTTCCGGTTTGCATGTTTGTTTGCTGTTAAAAAGTGCTGCCAATCTTTTTTTTCGCCGTTGCTTTTTAGTTGCAGGTTTTTCTTTCACATTTTTTTATTTTATTTTTTCTTCTTTGTGTCCTTGCCGTGCAGCAGCATTGAATGGCATACAATGTAGCTACCCATCGTCCTCGTCGTAGTATCTAGTAGTAAAAATACTACTAAATAGACATAGTAAAAAAAACTGGCAGTAGTTTGTAGTAAGCAGCCCTAAATAAAAATGAAAAAAAAGGATGCCACCAATTCCTTTGTATGCCGCCTTTGACTTTGATGTTTCGTTTTCAGTATTGTTGTGCCACCATTTTTTGTGGTTCATTATTTGAACCGGAAGTCACTAAATTGTTGCCTTCGTTTGAACACTAAGTGCGCTCGGTATAGGCTTTTTAACTCTATTAAAATTGCACTTCGTAGTACTCTAATGGACCGACCACAGTAGCTAATTACTGTTGCAAGAAATGTAGGCAATTATAAGGACATTAATCTAATTAGCTGCAGTTTGTATGCAAAGTGTAAAGTTTTTTGCAAAAGCAGGAAGAAATTAAATGGTTTTGAACCATAAAACAACAGAAAAAGTAGGGAAGTATATAGAAGGAGGGAGAAAGGGAGGCATGACATCTCTTATAACATTTTTAATGAGTTACACAATTGAAGTTCAAATTGATTCGTAAGTACGAGAGCGAGACAAAAAATGTTGGATGAGGTTGTACATATAGACTTTTAGTTAAATCAGAAATATTAAGGAAGAAGTCTACCTAAAAAATTTAAACTTTTTACACTTAAGCCTGAACTAAAGCTCATCCGCATTCAGAAAATTCAGAAACGGTAAAACTTCATACTTAGGGGTTTTCGGGGTCACCATATTGCATTCTAACAGCGCGATGAAGGCCCGATTGCTCACACTCGTTAGAACTGTTTGACGATGTTTAGCCCAAATATAGATCCATCACACCACACCGGGGACCAAAGAAAAAAAATTATTCGTTTATAATTTCGTTTTTTTTTATCAAGTTCCAATAAAAACTAATGCAAATTCGTAGAATATAATAAGAGCAACAGCAACAAATAATAAAGATCTAATTTTTTTTGTATTAAATTTTACTTGGTACTTGAGGTCAACTTCCAATCAAAATCAGCTCTACGGCAGCGTCAGTCTAAACATCTGCAAATCTAACACGTTTACGCCTGCGGCCACCACTTTCTGCCAAGCTCCGTTGATGCAACAATGCTGTGCTCTGTGCTGAAGTATCACCAGCAGACGGCACACAGTTAGCCAAATACCAACGCAACTCTGCATTACGGCATGCATTATACGGTCTAGCAGCAACTTGTAACGGATGGCAATGATTTCCTTGCAACCAAGTAAAAATTTTTCCTTTATATTTGACAAAATCTGGACCAATGAACAGCACAAAGGCAAATAGTCCAGTCATCTTATAAAGATCACTCGAAAAGGTGATCAAATAATAGGCCGTGCAACGTAGCACTATATAGTTGGCCAGCCTTGTATACGGATGACGCCAGAAGTTTTGATGATTGTGGCAGAAAATCAAGGCATAAAGATTAACCAGCAGCAGTAAAGCGAATGAAACTAATTCATTGTGTGCGCACATCAATTCGAAGTTTCCAGCTATTATCTCCAGATACGTCCAACAGTAAGAATTGATGCTAAGCGTGCCGTGATACTTGCCCGTATTGTTGCAGTCCGGCACCAAACGAAAGGAGTACAAGGTAAAAACTACAGCAGTCAGCGAGGTACTCAAACCGAAAGTTAATGCATAACTCCAGATGCAGCTATTACAGAGCGTGGCGGCAGCAACGTATAGCAAAAGTCCGAGCGTGAGACGTGTTAAGCGTACGGAGTCAAAATTCTCACGACGTAATGTTATATTATAGGGTACACGGCTGTCCATTATAAAGCAGCTGCTGTCGAATGCGTCCAAGATGATATGCTTCTCCGCTTGATACAAACCACACTGCAAGCCGTTGTAGTTCTCGCGATGCTGTTGGTAGCTGTTGAGCACATCCTGCACGCTTTCACCCATGTATTGGTAGTATTGATTGTTCGGGACTTCAAGCTCTAGGTAAACTGTGCCCAACACATATGCAAACCTTTCGAACTCATATCTATAGCAGTAGGTCGTAGCATCTGTGAACCAGTTGACCATACCGAGTGCTGGAAATTCTATGTATTTCCTATTGAAGAGCAATATTTTCTCGGTCACGGCGTGTATTGCCGGGAAATATGTTAGCAAAATTATGAGCGGGAGAAGCATTGAAAAATGCATTTTTTTTCGAAGAGATGTATTAGGGCCCGGAAAACTTTTTTTCGTTAAAAATTGTTTTTGATTTGATTTGAGTTGCAAAGTTTGACACTTTTAGCTTGAAATGAGGTATCGGCTTTGAAGCACTTCTAAATTTGTTCTAGAATCAAAATAAACGTTTTTTGCTGGCTTGCTTCGATATTTTACACAAAGATTTGCTTGAAGTGAATTCGTTGAAATGATATGCTTTACTTTTTATAAAGATCAAAACAAGAACAAAAAAGAACGAAAACAATAAAGAACCAATTATGAGCAAAAAGATCAAAAAGTCCGTAAAAACCATTGAGGCGCGTTTTATTAATTTGGTACTGCTTAGAGTTCTGAATCTAGTTCCATATTTACTAAGCACAAAAAAAGAGCAAAAAACCACAAAAAAGAGCAAAATGAGCAAATGCAACCCGAAGTAGAACTTTTTATTTTGAAATATGCTTAAATTTCTGGGTATTGTCAATACTTACTAAAAGCAAAAAAGAACAATAAAGAACGAAAAAAGAACAAAATGAGCAAATGAAAACCTGGAGCAGGACTTGTTATTTTGAATTGTGCTTAGACTTTCGAGTCTGTATGAATGATTTCTAAGACCAAAATACTTGTAGAACAAAAAAATAAAAGATGAAAATGAGCAAGTGAAAACCTAAGCAGGATTTGTTATTTTGCATTCTGCTTATACTTCTGGATCTGATTCAATATATATTTAGAGCAAAAAAGAACAATAAAGAACAAAAAAGAACAAATCAAAACTCCGAGATTGGTTCCGAATATTGGAGAAGTAGTTAGTGCTATCAAAATAATATTCTAAAACAACAGAACACTGAGGTGCGATTTTTTCAGATCTTCACCAAAATGGCAGAAAGTTGGTGGTCACAAAAGACATCAGTTTTGTTTATGTTCCACTGGAATATCTAATTGAATTGAAATCGACAACAGTTCCAAGGAAAAGGCTTCTAATCTAATCGGCGCCCAACGTGGGTCAAAAAAAAATTTTAAATTTGGAAACAAATCTTCATCAAAAACCAAGGGAAGCCTTGTCACAGACAAGCGTACTTCTTTGGAGCTAATTGAAAAAAGAACAGCAGCAAAAATTAAAAAAAAAATCTTAAATTTTAAGGCTCAAAGCAAAGATGAGATCCTACTTTCCCTCATAATTAAAAAAAAAATAATAAAAAAGAAAAAAAACCATAATAGACAGCTCCTCAGGTAACATAATGCCTTCATTAATCCATACTGCGCGCGCTCAACTGAATTAGGTTACACTTGTTTTTATTGTGTTTTTTGCAACACTTTTTTTGCCAGTACCCCCGCACCGACAAACTGCATTATCAACACTATATATGTCTCAACACAAATGAACTCAATCTGCTATTATAAACACCCCCCGCAACGCCCAAAACTTGTACTAAACTCATTTGATAATTGAAAAGAAGTAGCCTACCAGAGGCTCAGACTTTCATGCGAGAACAGTGGTAAACTAAAGCTAAAGAGCTCAAAAAGGACGAACGAACAACAACAACAACAAAAAAAAAAACCAACAGCATAAAAGCTAAAACAAGACACAAAAATGACAGAAAATCTGCCCCGTAGGCAACGAAAAATCGAAATAGAAATCGAATTGTAACAAGCTGAAGCAGCAGTCGCAGCAGCAAGGATAGCAAAACGCTAGAAGGACATGCATGACATACACAAACATGTCAATCATTGATGTGCAGCAGCATAAGGCAGAGAAAAGTGCGTAGGACTAGCTAGCTAAATAGATAGACAGGCAGGAACCTAAGCTGCAAGTGATTGGGTGGGTGGCACGTTGGATGGATTGCATCAATGTGGCAGGACATTAGTGAGGTGAATATGTGTAGACTGTGGTACACAGTAAATGCATAGAGTATACTGCGTCATTATAGTAGAGCCGCACTGGCAGGCAGCGTTAGGTCAAACGTCATGCAGGACGACGGCAAAGGACATGCAAAGCAAGTGCGTGGATAATGCGAAAAAAATGAAAAATCTTGCAAACGGCAGGAAGAGCAGTAGCAGCTAAAAAAAAAAAAGCGCATTGCACAAAAAAAAAAAATAATAGCCTTTATGCTGTGCCTCGCTCCAAACCACACACCCTTTTCTTAGGGTGTTTCGTACTAATTGAAAAGTTTTCCAACTGCATACATTTTGCGTAAGGTAAGGATGCACAAATTGGGTGGTGGTGGTGGTTTTTCTTCGCTTATTGAAGAAAATTCCTATTTGGGATAGTTGGCTGCACGGCATATTTATTTATGTTCTTCCGGGGGGTTGTTATTTTATGCAGTTCCATCTATAAGCCGACTCGATTGGTGGTTGGAAAACTGTGAACAAATATTTCCATTTGTTAGGCAAAGCAAAAGTCACGTCACTTTGCCAGGACACCATTGTATTATAGAAAAACTGCTTGTTTATGTTTCAGATTTAGTTGATTGTAAAGCTTTAACTTTATATTGGAATTATAGATGTTAGCTAATCCTTTATTTATTGTTTTCAAAACTTGTATTTGACTTCTAGAGACTTCAGCAATTTTTGACAAGGCCAGCAAGTAACTACTAAGTCAAGACCAACCTTCATTAAAAAGAAAAAAAAAATTTATTTTAGATTTCCGTAGAAGAAAAACTTTTTTAAACCCGTTTTAAACAAGTTAGAATACTGCTTTAAACTAGTTACACCATTGGGAACCTATATTATATATCACTGCTATGTACTTGAAGTATTTTCATAAATTAAATCTGGACTTGTAGTATTTATAAGGTGTTCTTTAGCTGTGCATAGTAGGAATATTTAGATCAATGAATAAAAAAAATTGTTAGCCCCACGTTGGGCGCCACCAAATGTTCTACATTAGAAGCAACTAATTGCAGGTGTTTAATAAAATGATTTATGGAAATTATAAAGTTTTTTTTCGCTATATCTTGCATTTTTAATATTATTTTGTCATAATTAAAACTTTTTAAGAACATTTTACTTCAATCTTACATGCCATCGTACCCTCAAAATCTTTATAACAATCTATTTTAACATTTCTTAAAGCAAATATGGTTATCTAACTTTTGAAATGTAAATAAGGACTGTAATCTTTCATATATTGTTTGGGTCAATAAACAAAATTTTATTTTTAACATTTCTATCAAGAAGTTCGCATCTTTTTCAGACTTTTCTGTTTAATTGTTGACTCCAGATTGTTCAAAAAAGTATTTTTTGTTCCAAAAATGCTAAAATATCAACATTTTCTATAAATTTTGATGCTATTATGAATGCCTATAAGCATTAGCAAAGCCATTGATAGTAGTCTCCATTAAAAAATTATATTAAAGTTATAAAAAAGGAGTTTTCTTCTACATTTTAATCAATTGCTGCAATCATACATTTCTAAGTGAAGAATCTCTGTTTTAGATGGAGATAACATGCATCATAGTGGACCAACTCAAAGTTTTTCGAACACTTCTTAATAACTTATTTTTACTTCAGGAAGATATACATCACTTGGACTCTATGGTACTACACAAAGAAATTTTATTTAAATAATAAAAATAGTATTTTTCTGGCTATTCACAGACATAAACAGATGCAAACATCTTCTAGCATTTAATAATTATGATGGAACCTAAGTTTATGATGGAATTGTTCAAAATTGGTCCAAAGTGTACGCAAAACTCTATATCAAACGAATTGGATGTTCTCTTCTTGTATATGCTTATATATAGTATGGCATGCTTAGTACCTAGTACACAGTTTCTTATTTTTTGCTTTGAAAATCTTCAATCTAAATGCTTTAAAATTTTTCACCATTTCTGCAACGTCTAAAGTTAAAAAAAAAAACAATAATGCCGTATTTACACTATAGTATAGTTTTATATACATTGATCTTCACCGATTTTACAATAAGTAGCCTATGTTCTTTTCCAATGTCTCATCTATATCTATATCAAAATTTCATACAAATCGGTTGAGCGGTTTAGGCGTGATGCGCAAACAAACTTAAAATTTGTTTAAGATTTTATTATACGAAACAAGTCTTCCAATAATTTTCAATTTATTTCATAAAAACTGTCGTAAATTCAGTTTTAAAAAAAGAAAGAAATTTTCCAATTTTCCATGTTTTTGTTTATTTTTTTAATTTAAAATTTAATTCTAATCAATTAAATTAAACTAATTAACAAATTGAACTTTTCTTTTCACTAAGTTATCGGTCCGTTCTGCTTTCGCTTAGCAGTAGACTTTCTCAACCATTTTTTATATATAAATATTGCAAAATTTAATTAAAAAAATTTTAACACTGACCTGCACCATTTTTCCTTTTTGTTTAGTGCAAAATTTATTCCAAAATTCTTATAAGATTTCTGTTTTTTCTTTAGACGTATTTTCGTTGCACGTGTTATTCTGAATTTTGTTTTTACTCAAAATATTTCTTTGTTTGTTTTTTATTTTCCAAACACTTTAAATTATTCACGTTTTTGTTTATTTCTATGCAAATTCTTATATATTATTGCTACTTATGCTTTGTGCAAATTTCTCTTTTTCTCTCTCTCTGTGACTCTCTTAGACGCACGGCTACAAAAGAATGCGAAAGCGAAAATGATAGAAAAACGTAGAAGAAGCGAATTAATGCAGCGCACGTGTTTTTCTATTTAATTTAAATACTTTTAATTCTGTTTTTATGTTACTTATTTAAAAATCACAAAAGTTTTCTTGTTTATTTTACGTTTTTTTGTACAGTTTAATGCGTGTTTGCGTGTGTTTGTTTGTTTGTGTGTTTTATATGCACAGCAAAAATATGATTTTTTTTCGTTTCTTGTACTTTGTTGTTGTTGTTGCGTTCGCTGCTGCTGTTTGTCGTAGCAGCTGATTTTTTCTGTTTTCTAGTTAATTTTAATGCGCGGCGAAATTTCTTTTAACCGCTTGCGCCAAGCACACGAAGAAGAATGATTTATAAAATGTTGTAAGAAAAAGAATTAAAGCGTAGAATAGAACATGCAACATGCGCTAAACTGCTCGCACTACAACAGTTTACTGTATGTAGTGTTATTTCTGTACAGATGGCACGTTTTCGTATATGCGTTTATACGAAATGCTGCAAACGCTAGCTTGGTACTACTCACTAATAGGATGAAATTTAAATGCACAAAATAAACTGTACAGATGAACGACTGTAAAGCCAAGCAGACCGATTATTGTATTAAGCAAGTGCATTATTTGTTATTAAAAAGAAATATAATTAAAATTTAAATAGTTTGAGAAACTTATTTGGTAAATTGTGTATGCTTATGAAATTGGCGTACTTGCATAAGTCAGACCTTATATAAAACAACTGTAAATAGATGTAATTAATTACAAATGCAACGCGACATGAAAAAACCAAAGAAATGTTTGAAAAACGCGCAAAACTAAGTCTTGCAAGGCAATAAGTCTACGAAAATTGAACGTGCAACCAACAGCCACTCAACTGCGATCGTACCTCCACCCAATAGCCACCCAACGCCATTCTTACGTGGAACTAACAGCCGGCCAACCTCGATCGTATCTCCACCCAACGCCAATTGTACCTGCAACCAAGAGTCGCTCAACACCGATCATACGTGCAACCAGCAGTTCCACAACACAAATCGTACGTGCAACAAACTGCTAGCTAGCTCCGATAGTACCTCCACCCAATAGAAACCCAAAATCAATTGTACTTGCAACCAGCAGCCGCTCACCGCCAATCATGCGGACAACCAGCAGCTCCACAACACAAATCGTACGAACAGCCTCCCAACCCCGATCGTTCCTCAACACAATAGCGAGCCAACGCCAATCGTACGTGCAACAGGCAGCCACCCAACGCCTCTCGTACTTGCAACCAGCAGCCGCTCAAATTCAATCGTTTTAAGAAAAATTCAAAAACTCTGAAATTAAAAGTGTTTAGCGCTAAAATTTAAATCTGCCAAAATGTGGCAGCACTGCCCAACATCAACATATGTTCAAAACAAATTCTCAACAAATGCATGGCAGCACTGCTTGGCCATATGTTTAAAATAGATTTGTTTTGTAAATAATGCAAAGCAAGTAAACAAAGCAGAAATTCCTTGTCTTAAACTAAAAAAAAAGGTATCTAAGCAATGGTAAAAATAAATGCCTTCGTGCAAGATTTCTCAGTTAGCTGTCGTTGCTGCATGCGTTGCGAAGTGGACGACAGACAGGATACGCTCAAACTGCAATCGCTGTACGCTTATCCTCATCCGGTAGAAGCAATTGGCGTGCTGAGCATTACAGATATATTTACACAAATAACGCAGCAGATAGTAATTAGTGCCACAGATAGCTTATCCCATTTAATCTGTTTAAACTGCGTAGAAAAGGTACTACAAATGCAAAAGTTCCTGAATATGTGCATAGAATCGGAGAGAAATATGCGCAGCCAAATAGAACATAAAAGCAAACAAAAGCAAACTGGTAAAAATTTTTACAACTTTAATAATACAACAGAGCAGGCCAGTGCATGGATTAAAAAGGAAACAATTAGTCCGGTACCCTATGCAGAGCTTAACTTTGCAACGCAAATTTATAATCAAACACATCAATTAGAAAACAGGTTAGTAGTTTACTATTTTCAGTATTAATTATATAAAATAAATTTCTCTCCCATTAGTTGCTTTGAAATGCAAGTTGCAAATGAACCATTAACGGATGATAATGATTCATTGCTGGAAGAACTTGTTACAGAAAGCCACACCAAACAAGACGCCTTGAACGACACAACTGATAGTGAATATGAGCCAACCGAGGAAATACAAAATGCCTGGAAATTGCCAAATAATCAGAAAACACATTTCAAGTGTCCCATTTGTCCACAGGCTTTTGCGACATGGCAAGAACTATTTCAACATAAGAATATGCACAACAATTTAAATAAATTTATGTGTAACATTTGTGAGCGGGTATTCAAAACAAGAGATGGCTTGGCGGCACATAAGAAGCGACACAGCAAAGTAAAAACGCATAAATGCGAACAATGTAATAAGCAGTAAGTCCTTGAATTTGAACAATTATAAATGCCAATTAATTATTTATCATTTACAGCTTTAGTAGCTACAGCAATATGCGCATACACATGCGTACACACACTGGGGAGAAGCCCTACAAATGTGATTATTGCGATATGGCTTTTGCGCATAATTGCAATTTATTGAGGCATCTGGAGCGAAACCATCTTGGCAATAATATACACATGTGTCAACTGTGTCCGCGTGGTTTTCAATTGTGGCACGAATTGCAAAAACATAAATTAGCGCATGTGGGTGAAGATGAAGTGACGAGAGAAAGGAATCTAGCGGCACGTAAAGCGCATCGTTTAAAAATGAGGAGTGGCATACTTGCTATAGAAAATTCATACAAATGTGAACTGTGTGGCAAGTGGTAAGTTGTGCGGCAGGCTGTTATGCTATGAAAAAAATTAAATATTTATTTGCTTCATTTTTAGTTTCAATGAAAAGAAAGATTTGCGCCTGCATTTGCGTATGATCACTTGCATTGGAGAGCCTACAGAAATTAAAATGGAAACCGGAAATGAAGCTAATGTAACAGGAAGTGCAAATGATAATGAAAAGGCGCAACAATTGCTTAATTTAAATATTTGTGCAGCAACGATAGTATTCAGTGATAAAGAAGCATTTTAATTATGCAGATTAAACTAGATATAAAAATATAAGATTTTAAACACTTAAGCTTTTAAATATTTTTAAATATATTGAAATGAGTTTCCAGCCAATTATTTCGCTTTATAGCAAAATGTTTTATAATTTGGCGTATTGCGAAATGTGTTCATAGATAAAGGCATATTTTGTGGTATTTGAATAGACATGAGTGCAGGTCTTGCTTAATTAATAGCTGTTGTCATGAAATAAACAAATTTCGTGACAAATGCTTTTAGTTGTTAATACTTTATACATAAAAATAAATTAAACCAATATGCGGCATACTCATGCTGCACAAGCCTTGGCTGATGTTAGCAAATAGCAACCACACATTTAAGCGAACTTTGCTATAAAAGTGGCATTGATAACATGCAACAGATGAGTAAAATATAAACCCTATAAAAGAGGTATAAAGCTTAAAATAAACTAACTAAAATATTTGTTTAAAATTTTTTTGTTTAAAACAAACAAAATACAATCGATATGCTTGGCAGCACTGCGCTAAGGCTAACATATGTTCGAAGCGTATCTCTAAGCTGCTTGGCAACACTGCTTTATTTGTTTACAATAAATTTTGCAGAATTTAGGCAGCGCGAGTAAACAAATTAATAATTTATTAAAGAAACTTAAACAAATGTTTATTAAAATATAAACAAATTAAAATGGAAATTGTCAACAATACTAAAATAAGTCAATGCTTATGTATACATTAAGCGGGAAAACACGGGCAGCTACTGCAATATTGGCTTCTTATTAAAGCAAATATATCTTTGCTTTTAAGTTCTTAAACTGTTTATATAGTTTAAAAGTACCGCAGCAAATCGTAGGCTTTGTTGAAGATGCAGGATTTCTTCCTGACCTGTCGCTGTTGCATGCGTTGCGAAGTGGATGCCACACAGGACACGCTCAAACTTCAATCGCTTTATGCTTATCCGGTGGAAGCAGTCGGTGGCCTAAACATTGCAGATATTTTCACAAAAATAACGCAGCAGATAGTCATAAGTCCTACAGATAGGATGTCTCAGTTGATCTGTAGAAACTGCGTGGAAAAAGTCTTACAAATGCAAACATTTTTGGAAATGTGTTTAGAATCGGAGAACAATATGCGTTGCCAAATTGAAGATGACCATCAAAAGCTGGAAGAAAAATATGCGAATATAGTTAAAGAAGAGCGGATTATGCAGGAAGACAGTCTACATCTTGGGGATGATGCAATTGAAAATGCAACAATTAAACAGGAACCATTGGCAGAGCATGAAGCATCTTTTCTAAGCAATGCGCCTATAATTAAAGAAGAGCTAATTGTGCAGGAAGACAATGTATGTATGGAGACAATACTTCCTGAACTAATCAAACAGGAAACATTGGCAGAGCATGCGACTATAGTTAAAGAAGAGATGATTATACAGGAAGATAGTGAAGATATGGAGACAATACTTGCAAACAGGTTGGTAACTATTTACCAGTAAAGCTTAAATTTCTCTCAAAAGAGCATCATCTTACAGATGCTTCGAAGCAAATGAACCTTCTTTTAAAGATGAGGAACTAACAACCTTTGCAGATGACTGTGCGGAAGATGATAGTGAATATGAGTCAACAGAACAAACACAAAAAACGTAAGTTTTATTTTATGCAATTTCTAATTTAATTTAAATAAATTTTTTTCCATAATTTAGCGAACAATTCGTGTGCCCCACTTGTTCAAAGGTTTATGCAACAAACAAAAAACTAAATCGTCATAAATTAACACACAATAAATTAAATAAATCAAGTCAATTATTTATTTGCATAATTTGTGACAAAGCATTTAAGACGAGATATGCTTTGTTACATCATTTCAAGTCACACCGCGGTGGTAGAGCCTATAAGTGCGAACTATGTGATAAATGGTAAGTTAGACGATTTGCTGAAAAATTAATAAAACAAAAAAGTTAAATTATAATTGTCCTCCTTTCAGCTATCGCCGCGATGCAAATTTGCGTATACACATGCAAACGCACACAGATGAGCGGTCCTTCAAGTGTGACTACTGCGATTTGGCTTTTGGACACAGCACGAATTTAAACCAGCATCTGCGCGTGCATCTTGGTAATAATATACACATCTGTAAGCTTTGTCCTCAGGGTTTTCGACTTTTAGCCGAACTGCGTAGGCACAATTCGGAACACATGCATGAAGACGAGGAGACTAGGGGAAAAAATTTAGCTGCACGTGAAGCACTTCATTTGAGTATAATGGAAGGAAATCGGCTTAATATGGATGCATGAAGTGCAAAGACAAGCTGAAGCCTGCAATAAGCATAAAAATACAAAAATCATATGGAAAACCCATTAAAAATATGTATTATGTAGTCTTTTATTTGTGTATTTAATTAAATGTCACAATGGTTGCAGTATGGAGAGATCTCTCCATACCTGGTCTTTCCAACGCTTGCTCGTTCGTCCTCTCCCATGTAAGCCATGCATTCGAATGGGGCCTAGTGCAGCCGCTTCAATTTTACGCGCTGGACTACGTCAAGCTCATCAATTAGCTTATACATTTCGCGGTTTATACAGGACATAAATTCGTTGCGGACTCCTGCGGAGAATCTTCCTCTCGGACACTTCCAACGCCGTCTCGTCTAACTCAATCACGCTTCTCTGAGAACGATTTGCAGAGTCGCCGTGCCAGCTTACCGATTATATCAACATCAGACTCGTACGCCAGCAGCTTCACATCCTTTTGGAAGATCATTGTTCAACGTTTTTGGTCTGAAGCCACACTGATATGGTTCTATGAGTGAATCCGTATATGTCTTCAGCCTATTAAACAATACGCGAGACAGAATCTTATATACGATGGAAAGTAAACTTATTCCGTGATAGTTGGCACCAAAAGCTGAATCTCCTTTCTCATAGATCACTGAGTTTCTAATTTTAAACGTAAAACCTCACAAAAAAAGTCTAACCGTAACCGATTTGAACTTAAAAGCATATAACGGCTTTCGATAAATAAGTACTATTGTGAATAAAAATAATCGAAAATAACTTAAAATCGACCTGCAACACTATTTGTCTATCTATCTATCAACAGCTACTCAGCTGTTTGCAAATATTAGCAAAATTTTATTATTTCTCGAGCAGAATGCGTTGCAAAACTGAAGATGATAAACAAAAGCAATTTGCTGAAATTTTGGATGAAAAATACTACAAAAATGCTAATACATCGTTGCTGAGCAATGCGACTATAGTTAAAGAAGAGCTGATCATACAGGAAGACAGTGAATGGCTGGTGTCAACACTTGCGGATAATGCAATTCCAGATGCAACAATTAAACAGGAACCAATGCCAACGAATGAATTTGCAACACAAGCAACAACAACAAACAGGTCAGTAAATATTTATTAATATTGCTTTTATTTGTCTAAAAAAATAAAATTTTTACACTTGCAGCTGCAACGAGTTGAAGGTGCTTAATGAACCATTGACGGATGATGATGGGAGTGCTTCCTCAAATGCTATTGAACCAAAAACAGTTGAAGGCAATGTGGAAAAAATTGAAGCTTTCAAGTACGAAGAACGTGGTAACTGGTAAGTCAACAGATTGGTTTAAATATTTTATATGTTAAACTATAAAAGTTATGTATTACAGCTTACGTTCTGCTAAAAGTTTGCTGCTGTATATGCGCAAACAGTCTGGAGAAAAGTCCTTCGTTTGTAAAATCTGCAATTGTGCGTTTACCTTTATTGCTTCACTTAAAAGACATCTCCAAATGCATGTTGGCAATGAAATCTATAATTGCGATCTATGTCCGCTTGCTTTTCCCTTATCCACCGAACTGCGTAATCACTATGCGGTACATAAAAATGAGGATGCCGCGACTAAAGCGAGAAATGCAGCAGCAAGAAAAGAAAAGAATGAGATGCAGCAATATCAGTTAAATACAAAAGGATTTACCGATAATGTTAAATTTATAAATGGTATGAATGGTAATATATAATAGATATGTATTATTTGGTTAATATATTAATTTATACTTTTTTAAAGCAGATGAAGCACTTAAAACCACTTTGAACAAACCCTACAAATGCAACTGCTGCGACTTGCGGTAAGTCTGTCTGCTATTGGACTAAAATTTTGTAAATTTACAAACTTTATTTTTTTCTCTTATTCAGCTTTGCTACAAAAAGTATTTTACTGCGACATTTGCGCACACACACAGGCGAGAAACCATTTAAATGTGATGTGTGCGATGTGAGGTGAGAGTGTGTTAAATATTTTATTAAATTTTTAAATTAACTTTTTTAAAAATAAAACAAACAGCTTCAATATGAACGCAAATTTGAAAATGCATTTGCGTACACACACCGGCGAAAAGCCCTGCAAATGCGAATTCTGCAACAACGCCTATGCACACAGTTCGAATCTAAGGCGGCACCTGCGCGTGCATCTGGGCAATAAGATACACACCTGCAAACTTTGCCCAATGTCTTTTCGCTTGTTGCCCGAACTGCAAAAGCATCATTTGGAACATATTGTGGAAGATGCAGAGACTAGAGCAAAGAATCTAGCTGCACGGGAAGCTCAACGTTTACGTATAAAGGAGGGAAACCAACGCATTGTAGAAAGCTACAAGTGCAATCAGTGCGAGAAAAGGTAAGTGGCAGAGCCGGGAAAACATCGATTTTTCGATCTAAAAATGAATGTTTTTGCAAGCTTTAGTAAGTGAAGCTTTTGTTGTTTTAATAAAAATATCTGCTTTATTTTTTAGTTACACCACACGACAACGTTTGCGTCTGCACTTGCGTGCACACACGGGTGCTGCGCAGCGTTACAAGTGCAAATATTGTGCTTATACAGTCGCCGAAAGATCCAATTTGAACAAACATATACGAAAGCATCTTGGTGAGGAAATCTACAATTGTGAAAATTGCGCACGCAGCTTTCGTTTAGTCTCCGAACTGCGTAACCACAAAGTGGAGCATAAAAATGAGGATGCTGAGACCAGAGCAAGAAATCTGGCTGAAAGGCAACTAAAAGATGCTGAAATACGTCAAAAATTGATAGCTACTTCTGGAGGTAGCGACGTTGAAAATATTTAAAAAGTAAATTAAATAAAATAAAGTAATAAATATTTAAAAATAATTTTTTTTTTTTTTAAATAACCGCTTAAATATAGGCGAAGTATACGTTGTAACGAATTTTCGACCCATCTTAGTTTCCAAATTTCCGGCGAAACTCTCAGCGCTCGAAAAGCAGACAAAGCTGGATGAACCATTTGAAATTACGAAGTTTTGAAGTTGAAGGCCATCCAGGAAATTATGCTCATAGAACATGAACTACTGCATAAAGTTATGCAAAATGCTATAAAAATTATAGAATTTTAAGTTCTATAAAAGTTTTTTTTTATTTAATTCATAAGCTTTGTAAAATTTAAATTAAACAAAAATTATTTTAAAATATATTATTTTATTCCATACAATTTACGCAAACTATAGACATTATATATGCCATTCGATTTAAGTTTATATACTATGAAGTTGTCCAAAACTTCGTACAAAGTACTTCAGAAGTCTTGAAGATTTATTTGTAATTTAAATCATTATAAAACTTAATGCTTAAAAATAAAATTAAATGTTATAAAAACAAAATTCCTCCTAATATTTTTTTAGGGTATGAAAATTTTCCTTGTTTAACGTAAAACTTCATTTTAAAATATAAACCACATAGTTAGTTAGTAATATAACCGTCTACCGGTCATGGCCGCGTCTAGGAAGGCGCGCCAGCCTCCATAATTTTGTGCGCGCTGGCGCCAGTCATTTTGAACGCGAAGTACGGAGAGATCTCTCCATACCTGGTCATTCCATCGAGTGCTCGGTCGTCCTCTATTTTGGGGTCCAGCAATCAAGTTTTAGCCCCCAATGTAAACCATGCGTGCTGGAGCGCTTTCATCCGCTCGAATGAAGTACACATTGCAGCCGCTGGAATTTTATGCGCTGGACTATGTTAACCTCATCGAATAGCTCGTACAGCTCGCGGTTCATACGGGACCTAAATTCGTCGCCGACTCTAAAAGGACCAAAGATCCTGAGAAGAATCTTGCTATAGAAGACTTTCAACGCTGTCTCATCCAACTAAATCACGGTCCATGAGTATCAGCGTCTTATAGATCTTTATTCGTCTGTCGAGAGAGGGCTTTACTTCTCATTTGCTTGCTCAGCCCAAAAAAGCATTTGTTTGCAAGCGTGATTCTTCGCCTGATCTCCAGGCTGACGTTGTTGTTGCTGGTTATCTCTGTTCTAAGATAGACACAGTTTTCCACAACATTGAAGTTGAAATTCTCCATTGTCACTGACCGTCCAAGAGGCGATGACGGAGTGCGAGAAGACTCCACGTACTTCGTTTTGTCCTAATTCACCGCTAGACACATGAGCCGAGACTGTTTTTCAATCTCTGAGAACGCCTTGCTGACTCGCCGTTCCTGCGTGCTGTTGATATTAATGTCATCGGCGTAAGCGAGCAGCATCACTTTTGGAAGATCGAGCCCGACATGTATGTACGGGCATTGGCGTAGGATGTATTCCATCAGGAGATTGAAAAAATCGCACGACAGAGCATCACCCTGCCTGAAACCTCTCTTGGTATTAAAGGGGTCGGAGAGGTTTTTTCCCACCCTGATTACGCTTTGTGTGTTAGATAGCATCGCCATGCAAAGACGGACAATCTTTGCCGGAATACATAGTGCAGACAGGGCGTCGAAAAACTTCGCTTGTATCGGCGTGTCGAAAGCGGCTTTATAACCGACAAATAGGTGGTTCCGGTGTCATTTCTCTATCGGCGGATTTGTGCGCTTCATCGTCTCCAAGTAGGTTGGAGAACTGACTCCTCCATAATCTCAGTGATTCCTGTTCATCCGTTACCATATTTCCATTGTCATCCTTACAGAAAGTTACTCCGGATTTAAAACCTTAAGTCAGACGCTTGACCTTTTGATAGAATTTTGGAGGTTCATTTCTGTCACGTAAAATCTCAACATCTTCAAACTCCCGCCTTTCTTGTTCCTTTTTCTTGCGTCTGAAAAGGCATTCCTCCTCTCTCCGTTTCTCTCGATTTCGCTCTCTAACAGCTCGCGGTGCTTCCGACTGCAGAGTTCGCTGATAGGAAGCGTTCTTCTCTGCAGTAGCATTGCGACACTCCTCGTCGTATCAAGAATTAGTCACAGGATCTGTATAACCAATGATCTCCTTGACTGCCCTGTCCATGGAACGGGTGATATGTTTCCAATCACATATATCCCGAGATGGCAGAGAGGTTTCCCGGAGCAGTCGGGAGAGTGTGTTTGAGAAGGCTGCGGTGGTCTGTTCTGATTTAAACCACATATCTTCATTATATATCGACATTTCTGCGTTTCAGAAGCAAATTAAGGATTTAAAAAGTATTTTGCAGATTTAAACGCATGGAGAGACAACCTAGAAGAACTTTGGCTAAAGTCCCAATTCTATATTCTTTGGTCAATAAAGAACCTTTTCTAGAACGTTAATAAGCTAAATTTTATTGTTTTTTATTTAATTTTATTTAAGTCTACATAAACAATAAGGATGCATTTGGCATAAGGACACGTGAACTCATGACTTCTGCAGTCGTACTTTCTGTTTCCATTTATTCTCCTGCTCAATGCTTAAATGGTAAGCCTTGCGTGTAGATGACCCAATAAATTGGAACTTTGTGTAAACGTAGCAACGCAATATGCACACTTATAGGGCTTTTCTCCAGTGTGTGTACGCATGTGTAGGCGCAAATTTTTGTTATCAACGAAACTGGAAATAAAATTGGAAAAACCGAGCATATTAGACTCTATTAAATATGAAAACTTTATGCGGTTTAGCTGTGTTGTGACATTTTTATGATCAGCCAAGTAGCCGCGCGTTTTAAAAGCTTTGCCACAAATTTCGCAAACAAATTTATTCAAATTGTTGTGTATTTTCTTGTGGCTCAGTTGACTCAGTTGTTTGCATGTGTTAAAGCTTTTTGGAGAAGTGCTGCACTTCAAAGTGCTTTTATTTGCCAATAATACGCACAATTTTTGTGTTTCTTCATTGTCATGTTCAGTTTTTTGTACTATTTCGTCTTCCATAGAACTTGCTGACGCCGGCATGGAATCTTCAGCCAATGCTTCATTCACAACATGCATTCCGAGGCAGCTGTTGGTTGAGAAAATAAAATTCTTTGAACAAATGTGCCTCATAACTAATTACTTACCTATTTGTTGTATAAATTTGTGTTGCTAGCATTGGTTCCTGTTTAATTGCATGTGTTATATCCAAACATTTATTAGCATCCTGTATATCGAGCTCTTCTTTAACTATAATCGTATTGCCCGGAAAGCATACCACAGTAGAGTATTGCTCCTCTAAAGCTTCAGCAATTAAGCTACACATATTTCGCTCCGATTCCATAGACATGTCCAGAAACTGTTGCATTTGTAGCTCTTTTTATACGCAGCTTAAACCGATTAACTGAGACAAGCTAACTGTAGCACTTATTACTAACTGCTGTGTTATTTTTTTAAATATTTCTCCAATATTTAGAACAGTGCTAGCGCCGGTTGCACAAACGCAAAGCGATTGAAGTTGTAGCTCATCCTGCGAGTCGTTCATATCTCAACGCATGCAACAGCGACAGGTAAAGGAGAAATCTGGAACGGGTGTAGACATTTTTACTAATTTCTACAATAATTACTAAACGTTTTGTATTTTAAATTTATGCGCCTTGTACAATTTATTGTTTTGCAAATTTATTGTAAACAAATGCTAAGTTAATAATCGTTAATGATTAACACGCCGTTGACGTTATGTACAACTTCGATAACCCTCCCAATGTAATCGAACCGATTTCGATATGCCTTATAACAATCGAACTATCAAACATATGTTTTATTTGTTGTAAACAGTGAAGAACAACAAACTTTTTTTTTTCGTGAAGTTGCACGATTTTTGTATATTTTTTAAACGTTTTATAAACGTTTTATGTTTGTTTTTTGCTTTTCAACTTTTGCATGCGCGCAATTTTCCGCATTTGATACATACGACATACATACAGCATGTCGGACAACGAGTACGAACGTTTTGAGATCACAGACTACGATTTGGCCAATGAATTTAACATAAATCGCCCGCGACACCGGCAAACAAGACATCAGGCTATTTATGGTAAGTAATTTGGCTTAAATTTTACAGTAAATAGTTGTTAATCAGTTTATTTCAATAGGTATCTGGGCCGATGATAGCGACAATGAAAGCGCTGATGGCAATGAAGATGCCGGCCGGCGTGGCAGACGACGCGGTCTGGGCGCTGGTGGCAATAAACCAAAAGATTACACAGCGCCTGTAAGCTTTGTGGCTGGCGGCATACAACAAGCTGGTAAAAAGTCAAAAAAAGCTGAAGAAAAGCGCAACGCCGAAGCACAGCAGTGCAGCGATGAGAGCGCTAGTAACAGTGATGATGCCGTAGAGGATGCCGATGAAGATGCACGTCCAGCATTTGGACGCAAGCAACCGCAACTCATGGATATGGATGCACAAACCACCGATGATTCCGATGAGAATTCCGAATCGGAAAGACAAACATACGCAAACGCTAAGCGCGGCATTAGCAGCAGTTTCACGCATAAATCGCACATTGCAAGCGATCGTAATGTGGGCGCCTGGGAGCAGCATACGCGCGGCATTGGCGCTAAATTACTGCTGCAGATGGGCTACAAACCGGGCAAAGGTTTGGGCAAAGATCTGCAGGGTATTTCGCAGCCAGTGCAAGCGCATGTGCGCAAAGGGCGCGGAGCAATTGGTGCCTATGGGCCTGAAACTGCGGCCAGTGTCGGCGGTGTGCAACAAAAGCCGAAAATGGATGATGATGTGCGTGAAACGAAAGAGTTCAAAGAGCAATTGAATAAATGGCGTAAATCGGCGGATGGACGTGAGAGTGGCAGCAGCGTTAAGCAGGGTAAAAAGTATTATTACAAAAGCGTGGAAGAAGTAATTGAAAAGGGTAAAAAATCAAATTATTTGCTGTCGGAGAAGTTGAGGTTTGTATTTAAATTTAAATTAAAATTAAAATATAAAAGAAATCTAACTCTGCTCTTTAATAATAGCAAAAAACTGGGTAATGTGCCCGTCATTGATATGACCGGCCCCGAGCGACGTGTCTTAAGCGGCTATCATGCACTTGGCCAAACAAAAATTGTTGACGATGAGGAACTCTATGACACGGCCACAGCAGCTGACAAGCGTGCAACTGCAACGTGTGCAGTCTTTGCCATGCCGGAGCTGACGCACAATCTGCAGCTTATAGTAAACATGTGCGAACAGGACATCATTGCCATAGATAAAACCGAACGTGAGGCTGCCGATCGTCAGTCAGCGCTCGAGCATGAATATAAAAATCTGCAAGAGATTGTGCAGCTGGAACACGCACATCTGCATACGCTAGAGGCAGCCATTGAACGCGTGGAGGAGCTAAGTGCTGGCGGTCCTAATTTAACATTAGCACGCGCTGAGCAGCTATTTCTTGAGCTACAACGCGATTATGCTGCTGAATATAAAGAATTTGGTTTGGGTGATCTGGCAGCTGGTGTTATAGCACCGCTGGTCAAGATTACGCTCTCAAATTGGCAGCCATTGGCACAACCAACGCAGCATATTGATTTGGTCAAAAAATGGCGCACACTACTCAAGGAGTATGAAACGACGCAAGCGGCAGCCGAGGACAAACGCAATGTATTCGATCCGTATTCATCGCTTGTTTGGGCCGGTGTCATACCCAGTTTTCGTGCTTGTGCCGATAGTTGGAATCCGAAGCAGCATCAACAAATGGCTGCTCTGTTGGAAGCATGGGCGCCGCTATTTCCCACCTGGATATTAGATTCAGTGCTGGAGCAGCTGATATTGCCGTGCTTAAGCATTGGCGTGCGCGATTGGGATCCATTGACCGATACGGTGCCCATACATATTTGGATATTACCTTGGAATGCTATTCTGGGTGAAAAAATGGAGGAGAGCATATATCCGATTATACGCGAAAAATTGGGCGCTGCATTGCAGGCTTGGATGCCACAGGATAGATCAGCGCGTGCCATGTTAACACCATGGAAGGATGCTTTTGCAGCCGTAGAAATGCAATTCTTCTTAATACGACATATAATACCGAAATTGCAAATGGTTTTGAGTGAGTTTGTCATAAATCCGCTGCAACAGGATCTGGGTGAGTAACATGTACACATAGCAGTTTATTTTTTGGTTTTATATAAACGTTTGCCATATTTCAGAACTCTGGAATCAAGTCTGGGAATGGCATGAATTAATACCGCCCATGCTAATGGCTGACATGCTTGACAAATGCTTCTTTCCACGATGGATGCAAGTGCTTGTCTTGTGGCTCAATCAATCGCCGGACTATACGGAAATTTCACGTTGGTATACCGGCTGGAAGAGCATGTTCAGTGAGCAGTTGCTGCGTGAACCGAGCGTTAAGGAGCATTTGCGTCGCGCGCTTGAAATGATGCATCGTGCCACCGATGCTGTGGTTAATAATCTGACAACAACAGCAACTGGCGCGCCAGTTAGCTCTGTGCCACCACCGCCACAGCCGCCGGTTTTGATTATGGATATGCAACAACTTGCGGCACCGGCACAACTCGAATTCAAGGAATTAGTCTCACAGAAGTGCGCCGATTTGGGCATCATTTTTGCGCCGCTGCCGGGTAGACGCGAATTCGGCAAGCAGGTATGTTGGCTTGTATATGAACTTTGCTTCATTATGCTGATTGTTTTTTGTTTTTACAGATCTATCGCGTTGGTAAACTATATTGCTACATCGATCGAAATGTTTGTATGCTCAGCGATAGCAGCTTCAAGAACTGGCAGCCGGCTTCATTGGCGCATTTATTGGAACGCGCACCAACAGGCATTGTTTGAGTTTCTTTTTATGATGTGTTTGTGCTTGAATAATTAGAAATAAAATAATGTTTAAGACAAGTAAAATACTTTAAGTACAGTTGAGTATAATGTTTATTAGTTTCGGTGTGGGTGCCAAGAAAGTACAAGCGTTTGTGTGTGCCCTGCAGCTTTCAGAGCAAGCCTTCATTCCAACTCTTATTGGATATTTAAAAAGAGCTTTATTTTTCACTTTCAAAGGCCTCGAGGTTATGCTGCACTGCTCGATGATCTTTAGTAAGGCACTCTGTGCACCATTTACAGATGATACGTGAGATAGGCTTTGTTTGAGAGTTCAGTATTCAAAGAAACATCCGTGGCACGAACTCCATCTGGGCTTACGAGCTCAAAAGGCGGCAACCGGTCGTGCAGCGCTTCAGCAAAGTGTGGATCAGCATTGCGGTGAAGCTCGCCAAACCTCCAAACTTACTAAATGGACCACCACCAAATGGGCCAACATCAAGTCAATTATTTCTTAATAGGCTATAACTAAATGGACCACCACCAAATGGGCCAACGTCAGGTCATCCATTTCTTAATAGGTTAGAACTAAATGGACCACCACCGAATGGGAATCAACAAAAGAGCTATAACTAAATGGACCATCAACAAAAGAGCTATAACTAAATGGACCACCACCAAATTGACCTCGCCTGATTAACCACCGCCAAAACAGGGTATCGCCAAATGGACTACTGCTAAAAATATCACTGAAGAATGGACCACCACTAAAATGGGCTCAACAAATGAGTCATCTCGAAGTCGGTTACCATCAAATCGACCACCGCGAAAATGGTTCGAACTGGAATTTTTTGAAAGAACAATTTTTCATTATATACTAAAACGAAATTTTTTCTTGGGTTCGAGAAGAGGTGTTTTGTTGGCCCTTAATAGAGAACATTAAGAGAAAATATATAAAAAGCCATGAACACGATTACGAAGTTGTTACTTTTTTATCACATTTATCATTTTCAAGCCATATTTTCTGAATGCGCACACGGCGAGAGCCAAGTTATCATTTTTTCGAAGCGTTTGGCACGCGGAAGTGCTTTGCGTTTGTCATGAGCGCGTTCGCGTTACGCTGTTTATCACAATTACGTATGTTTTTTTATAATAATGCTTGTTCGTTCTATTTGGAATATTACTTAAGACCATTTAAATATTTTATTCTTCATTTAGCTGAAGTCACGTAATTAAATTCCAAACACCCAAACGCAAATTTTTGTATGCTCCAACTGTTAATTTAGTTCAGTTGAAGTCACGTGGGCTTGGTTACAACAAGTGAGTTTGGGTGCTGAAGTGTTGAAGTGTTTTCATATAAAAATAGCGGAAAAAAACAACGAACCTGGGTTGGTCGAAGTTAAGCTCAAGTGAAGTGCATGTTCGACAAAATATTCAAATAGACGGAATTTATTGTAAATCGCTGAAATCCTTCCGAGAACAGAGAGCCATAAATAGTGAAGAATGTCCAATGATTATCAATGGTACTTTCCCAATTTCAAACTAAATTTCTCATAAATTTTTACTTCCATTCGTCATTTTGCTGTCAGAATTTTAATCATAGAAAAAAAAAACACGATGTATTCGTCTATTGCGTACCCTATATAGAACATAATTTTGAGATGTGGCTGTTGAACTACATACTTAAATTTGGCATTCTTTCAGCCGGACAAACGGATAGTTTGGCATTTCTTGCATGTTCCGAAATTTCAAAATAAACTTGTAATTCTCTAAATCTTCACTACCCAACGGAACTATTTCCCAGATAGACTTTAAAATGAACGAACGTACGGACCTGTTTAGACATTTCAAGAAACCCTATATAACTGCTACAAATATATACTTTGTAGGGTATAAAATGTTAAGTATTTTATTTATTAATTGTCTTATCACATTATTTTCAAAGAAGCATAGGTTTAGATAAGTATTTGATGTATTATTTTTTGCAATTATTGGGATCGTACGGTTACTTAAGAATTCTTAGGCATTAGGTCCGTACATTCGTAAACGTCATTCATTACTGTTGACTGTCGTAACTAGTTCAATACTTTATCGCAAATCAATATTTGCAAAAGAAATGGAAAAACATCTGTAATATCTACCCTACATAAGTTAGTTCTATGTAAACTTGAAACCCAGAAATGGAAAATAGTAATAATAAGAACGTTGCAGTCGAATATGCACGACTTCTAAATGCTCTCTAAATATCTCCATTGAATTTAAAATTTTTATGGGGCTTATAGTTCTAGCTGGAACTGTGTGGTCTATTTTATTGGGACAAAAACTCAAATGAAGAACAGATTTGCTTACTAAGTGATAACCTCACACTTAGGAAGGAGAAGGAGGTTCTTAGAACATACATTTAATACAAGTAGAAACTGAAGGAGGAACATGCAAATCTACATATTCAAACTTCTGCTACGTCACCTTTCACCATGTCACATACATTTGCATAAACTTAATATACCCTTTTACACTATATATGTAGGGTATAAAAAAGTAAAATAACGCGCTTTGACACTATTTTTTTTTTTTTTTGCTCTTATCAAATGTTTAGCAAAATCGCCTTTTTACACCTGCCCAAATCAGTCATTGACGATTAGCCTAAGCGTCAAGGTGTTCCGCACAACAGTGTCGTTCCGTCGCAGTCGTAATCGTCTTCTAATATATATACATATAAACCGCATGGACGCCGCTTTACTAGACAAAAATTTTGGTGTGTTATCTACTCTGTGAGACATTCGAAACTGCTCGGTTTTGTGTTTAAAAATTTATCGATAAGTTTTGTGATTTGTTGTCTTATCTTATCGGTGATTGCTAATCAACTTGTACAAATCGAACGAAATGTCAATCATAAAAATATAATAAAAAAGTTTTGGATTTGATTAGATAAATATTTAGCTAAATATTTAAGAATCTTTAGAAATAGTTTAACTAGTTTCCTTATTAAAAAATTTGCGAAATTTTTGAAAACATCAAGATTAGAACTTTATACATATGAAACCCACTAAAGAAATCTTCGGCAATTAATGGTTTAGCTATGTTTCTATGTGCTTCTTTACATAGCGCAACATTGAACAGTGGAAACATTGCACCTCCTAAGCATCTTGAGGCTTTCATAGTTGGATAGAGTACTTTCCGTTCATTCCAAATGATGATTTTACTTGCACCCGAAAATTTTGAACACTGCTGAGTGTTTCTGCGAGTTTGCATGTCGGTTTTTCAGTGGTTTGAAGGTTTAACGGTTCGGCATCCTACTCCCAGAAAAAACAGGTGCTACTGCTACGGATATCGCCACGAACAGTTCCATCAATTGATCTATCGCACACTTCCTTCAGTTGGGGAGTTCAACAGTGGCACATTCAAAGCATCTCGATTATGTTCCAACATCGTTCATAACAGATATCTTCGAGCAAATATAAGCTCCCAAGATGCACCGCCATCTGTTGCTCTTGGTTTTTTTTTATGATATCTTGAGAACGGATCGACAGATTTCGAACATTTTTTTTAGCGAAGATTCTCCGAAGATTTTCATAATAGAAATATATTTATAAAAAAAATTTAATGGTCGAGCATTGTTTATTTTGCGGTGCATTCTTCATAAACTTTTTATTCTTGAATTTTCCAATAGTTTTTCTGCTATTCAGTGTGGAGACAAATCCAATGAATTTTAGCTCTTAAAAATCGGTTCAGCCATTCTTGAGTTATAAAGGGTCTAACAATGATATGGTTTTATATATAGAAACTGCTATGTCTGTTAGCTCTTTATGGACGTTCTTAATAGTTTTTTTAACTTAAAATTTTTTTAGATGCGATAAAAACTTCTAATTAAGAAAGAATTTAATAATGTTTTCTTATAACTATTAAAAATAACTGTACATATATTTCGAGAATTTATTTTTATATATTTGTAAGAGCCACAGAGTGCAGCGTCTTAGAAATTTAATCAGTAATATTGTATATTTCCATTTCCGTTGATACTCTTCTTGACTTGTAAGCGTTCGACTATATTTTAATTTGGTTTTTTTATCGCAAACATGAGGGTGGTTTGAAAAGTATTTTTAGGTTCATCAAAAGAAATAGCAGCACCATAACTTTGATGCCTTGTGATAGATATGCAAAGGAGAAAGAAAAAATGCAGCAGAAGTTCTACAGATTTAATGGAGAACTCATGAAAGATCGCTGAAGTTCATTATTCTTGTGAAAATTAAATGGAGGTTCTTTCTACATAAAAAACTGAAGTTTAAATAACATCTATGAACTCGAAACGCGTGTCTCCGTTGCTTTTCACATTCATTGTTCAAAATTGTTGTAAATAATTTACTCCCTTCACCTTGATCTGTAAATGACTTCTAGCCTATGAAAATTGATATTTTCCTAATTAGGCTTCTAACTTTTCAAGTCACCCTCGTATGTTGTTTCTTTTGCTTCTCATTATTAAATGCTTCTTCTGTGAGGAATACTGCCTTAGCTGATAATCAAACTGAAATTATTCAAGCTGGAACTGTTGTTTAGTTGAAGTCTCGTAGCCTTGGTATATAGTTCGAGTCGTGTTGCAAGTGAGTTTCTGAGTGAAGTGTTTACAAAAATTTTTACTGTGAAATTAGTTGTGAGATATATTACATACATGACTTATTATTTAGTATGTTCCAACTTAAAATGTTTAATGAGAGATCTATTTCGGGACCAAGTATTTGAGGGCAATGTTGTTCCATTGCCTCCCTCCAAAATTAGTACAGTTGGTGGGAACACTCTTTATTTAATATCTTGCCTCTTAGCAGGTATCAACGTAGAGATTTGAAGACTTCATATTGGAGGATGCTTCATATTTGAGGAGGTTAAATTTGCCATAAGCTAGCAGAAGTTAAATTAACTCAAATAATGTTGAATGTGAAATAAGCTATACTCAGTATGTATAAGACATGAGATTAGTGTTGCGGGTTTTTGATTCATTAGTATCGGGAGCACTTATTGATCCTTTTTTCCCAAATCAGCATTACTCGTATTTAATATTTCAATGTTTAAAATCAAATTAGAAACCGAACGGTTAAACCAATTTGAGAGCATAAAAAATTGGTCCATATAATAAGCGATGTCTACCTTCTTTAACCCCTTGTGGATGAAGTTATCAAAAATGGGGAAATACATATTTAATTATTTGATATATAGGCTATACAAACCGAGTTTGAAGACTATTGGATGTAAAAAATGTTTCAACCATATAAACTTTGATGCATTCCTTTGTCAGAAATTTGCCGAAATCGCTGAAACATGCTAAACAGTTAATATTTTTGTTTAAACTGTGAAAATCAAGTTTGAAGTCCTAAATGGATGATAAGAAATGTATCTCCACGCTTTAACGCCTCCATTTGCAAAAAATCGGAACATAAAAAAAAATTACCTGCACAAAAAAAAAAACAAGTAAGGAAATTTCAGTCGGGCGTTACCGACTGTAAGAGGCCCTGTACCAGTTCAGGTCGCCTAACAAACACATTAAATGTTTCCCGAGCATATGACCAAACACATGACCACTTCTCACTGCGCGAATATGAATGAAAAGAAAAGGGGGGGTCGTTCAAATTCAATTGCTTATAAAATCGTCATTTATTATCCGATTTTGATGAACTTTTTTGATTTGGGCTAAGAAGGACATTAACTTTATACTGGTGTGCTCTATTTTTTTTGTGCCGAAGAAATTTTTACCCTAAGGGGTGATTTTATGGGGAAGGGGGGAGGGGCAAAATTTTAAAATAATCTTGTGAAATTCCGGAGCAGTCCTAGTCGATTGCAAAAAACACGAAGTCTCTATCTATTACCGTTTCCGAGATCCTTTCGTTCACACAGACGGACGGACGGACGGACGGACAGACGGACATGGCTATATCGACTCCTCTATCACTCCTGACCATAATGGGGGTAACTTTGGGGGGTCTCCGACAATTAGTTCTTCCTGTTACATACATTTGCACAAAACCAATAGGCTCTTGTACCTTCGGTACAGGGCCTAAAAAGCAAGAAAGACGAGTGTGCTCGACTTCCATATACCCGGTACCCCGCTGAACCATAGTTTGTTTGAGTAATATACTTCTATGTGGATTCGTGAGGGATTTTTTTTTTTAATAAAACTACTAAAAGGTCTATCAAAATTTACTTTACCAGCTAAACTTACAACAACAACCAAAATTTTTCTAAACAAAAATTCAGAAAGGTAGGACAGATTTGTATGGGAACTACAACTTCTAGCGATCCGATCTGAATGTATATGAACTAATTTATTTAGATTTGAACTGTTGTATGAGTTCTCACGCCAACAGCTTCACTTAATACTACGAGGACTTCCCTTTTTTAATTTTTTCTATTTTTCCAAAATATTTTCCATGAAGATCAATTGATCAATTGTATGAGTCGATGTGTGAGAGAGATTAATTTTACTTAATTTTCTGAAAAAATTCTGCAAAAATAATGGCTGTATATCACTCAGAATTTACGGTCCTACGTTGCTCCTGCCGAACAGTGGAGATGGAGAACTTTTCCGAAAAAACGGGGTCTAATTCTAAAAATAAAGACTCACCATTTTCTAGAATTCTCTTTCGAACATTTTTATATGTAAAATAAGAGCAACGCCGGGTATGCAGAATACCATACACACAGAAATCAGAAATTAGTTTCTTGAATTTTGCAGATAAGAACAAAGCATGACCGCTTGCCTATAATATGCCCTTTCTTGCTTATCGACATTTTGAGTATATAATACCATATCGTGTGCGCCTGATTGACTGCATATCAGTGCAGCGCAGTGATATATGTAATTAGGGAAATTTTATCTCAAAATGTTGTACATATGCCGTTAGATAAAAATGACCGAACACAATTTTAATGAACTAAAAATTTTTAATTTTATGAAATCCAAGCAGAACTATACTCGGATGATAAAAAAATAGAATAAAAGTACTTCTAGATTTTTAAATACTTTACTCTATGTGTGAAAAATATTTTAACCTTATTAACATTAACACTGCCACACTGTAAACTGAGTCGATTTAGTTATGTCCGTCCGATCTGTCCATATGAAACAACAGATCTCAGAATCTATAAGAGTAAAATATTTCAAACTTGTTTAGTTAGATATTAGATATTAAAGTTTGTGTATGACACGTACAAAATAGATCTTAAGACTATATATATATAACTTAATATTTTAAGGTCCCCCATTCGCAATTTTTTTCTGAGCATATAATAGCTAGAAACAGCTCGAACTATATTAATTATAACCTCGAAATAAGTCTTACGGTTTACTATAAAATTTTCTCATATATTCATAATATTAATACTCACCACGCTATGGTGAAATATAAGATTGAGTTGAAATAATAAATTAAAAATATGCATCCAAACTTTCAGCCTGAAAAATTCTAAAGTAAAAATTTAGAAAAAAATACGCTAGAGCAATGGCAGCGCTACACAATCGCCGTTATTTGCGCGTGCTACTTCTAGCAGCACTACTAATTTTTGCAACATATCTGATCTATCAAAATTTTACGCAAATGGGTCTCTATGGCGTGCGCAAAGAATATCAAAATGCGCAACAGAAATCAAAATTATATACGAAACAATTGGGTCCGGTAGATCTGCAAGCAGACGAATTTCTGGATCTGGTAATACAACCGAAAAATATAATTCAAGCCGAACTGGATAAAATAGCCGAGCAACGTGAGGCAGAGGCCATGATTGAACCACGAGAAGCAGAAATGGCGCCCAAGGATGAAGAAAGCATTGCAGCGGCTAACGAGGCAGCGCAGCAACAACAGGAAGCGGAACTGGTGCCAGAAATGAAAGTCGAATTGACAACACTGACACAGCGGCTGGAGGCGTTTCTCGATTGTCGCACGTTCGAATTGCGCATGGAACGCGCGCAATTGGGTAGTTATTGGATGGCGCGCAATCTATATGTGGGCGATATCAGTCGCAGTCTGAGCTGTGCCGAGTCCATTACCTATACCACCAATGGCGATTATACGTTCTTTGATAATATCGAAACGGTTGTGGAGCGGTAAATATTATTTACTTATATGCAGTACAGTTATATACAACTAATGCTTCCACTTTACAGTTGGTTGGGACCCATCAGTTTTGCCATATTCGCGCCGGGCTACGATCTAAATGCTACACTGGATGCCATACAATATGTGCGCAATTGCCTGACCAAGAGTGATCTGGTACGCGATTATGTTTCATTTCATGTTTTCTTTCCCAACAATCATATGCCCCCGTATTTGCCCAAAACCGAAATGGAGGCTTTAGCCTGGGAATTCGATTGTAGTCAAGCCGAACCGTATTTGAATGTTAATCGCAGCACAATGTATAAAACGCTTAAGAATCTAACCTATCCCATAAATGTGGCACGGAATATAGCACGCAAGGCTGTGAATACACATTTCATATTCGCCTGCGATATTGAGCTATATCCGAGTCCCGGTTTTATACAACAATTTCTGGAAATGGTTGATCGGAATCACAGTGTTGTGGGGGCTGAACCGAAACGCGTTTTTCCGTTACCCATATTCGAACTGGACGGCAATGTCACGCGTTTGCCAGCTACCAAAGAGGAGTTAGTTGTTATGTTGCACAATAAAAGTGCCATCACTTTTCATGCGCGCGTCTGTAAGAACTGTCACGAGGTGCCCGAACAGGCAGGCTGGCAGCAAGCAATTACAGTTAATGATGAGCTTAGCGTTTACAGTGTTGGTAAACGTGTGGGAAAGTTTAAATACTGGGAACCGTTCTATGTGAGCGATAATCGTGAGCCGTATTTTGATGAGCGCGTGACGTGGGAGGGACAGTCCAATAAACGTATACAGGTACATATCACGAAATGGAGATTATGTGAAGCAATATATTATCGAAAAATTATCATCTATTTTCAGGGTTATGCCATGTGTCTGCTGGACTATGAATATCATGTCTTACATCCTGCTTTTCTAGTGCATAGTCCCGGCATTAAGACCTATGATAAGCATTCATCGCGCGTGGCCTATGCTCAGGAAATGTCACGATTTATTAAGAGAACAATTGAACCAGAATATAGAATTTTATATGGCCGGAACAATAATTGCACAACGTGATAGAATTAATAGTTTGTAAGCTCTAAAGTATGTCCTTAGTTTCTAGTCTGAAGTGATTTTTTATATATTATTGCCTAGCATTAGGTTTTAAGTACTTAAAGTTATATAGCGGTACAGTAAGGCCCTACAGAAACTAGCGCTTAAATAAAACAGTTATTTTTGATAAATATTTAAATAAGAATTTGGATGATTAAAATTTGGAACATTGAAATATGTAACTAGAAACATTTCGAAAATGCATAAAAAACGCTTCGATGAGGTTCCGGAACTTCTAGCAGAAAAGCAGAAACTGTGGATGTATATATTTCCTATTCTGTGGATGTTAGGAGTCGAGTTGATGCTCTAGCAGATGATGTTCCTTCAGAAGATCTACAGGCTACTCTGGAGGGGCAAAATAAATGAGATATCATCGGCCGTCTCATGTGCCTAGCATTTGAGCTGCATCCACTCTATCCATCGTATTTTACATCGGTATATTCTTCGTTTTTTTAATATGTATCCTTCCATTTCCTTAGCGGAAGTATCCATGGAATTACCCTTTTCCTTCATTTAAGACTTCTCCTAACATCAAACATTCACATCTTAAACGTGGAAATTAATATAAACTCCAAAACTCTATTTTTTCTTTTTTGATTTTCAATTCAAGTAGCCTTACGGAATTATGTAACAAAATATTTTAGAGAAGTCAAACGAAAGCATTATCAGAAATTTTCCAGAAAAATACAAAACAATGCTAGGAAGTCCTTTTTCGAGTGGTCTGCTGCTGAGCATCGTGCTTATGCTTGTGCTTGTAGCATGTTTTGCAATGTTTTTCAAAGTCCGCGATTCACCAGCGAAGCCTATAATAAATAATTCTGCTAATGTAAACCAAGAAGATTATGGACTTGAAAAAAATGAAGACGCTTCATATGCGGATGAATATGATGTTAAAGAAGTCAATACGGAAGAAACTATACGCACAGCGCGTCTGGAACTATTTCTTGCATGTCAAACGCAAAAGTTGAAAATGAAGATTTTGCAGTACGGCAATTATTGGACAGTGCGCAATCTATTAGTGGGCAGTAAAAGCCGTAGCATGAGTTGTGCCGGTTCCATTACTTTAACCACACAGGGAGACTATATATACTTTGGTCATTTGGAGACATTAGTCGAGCGGTAATAATTGATAAAAAAAAAAAACTTTTTTTTTATAAAATTTAAATATTTCTACAGCTGGCTTGGTCCCATCAGTTTAGTTATATACACGCCGGGCTATGATTTGGAGACAACACTGGATGCCATACAATATGTGCGCCATTGCTTGCCAAAAAGTGTGCTGGTGCGCTACTATGTTTCATTTCATATATTCTTTCACGCGGCACATAGGCCGGTAAATTTGCCAATAAGCGAGGAAGAAGGCTTAGACTGGGCATACAATTGTACGGAAATTGCGCCGTATTTGCATGTTGATCGCAGCATGTTGTACCGTAGTAAAGAAAAGTTAAGCTATCCGATAAATATTGCACGTAATATAGCACGTCAGGCCGTCAATACACATTTCATACTCGCGTCTGATATAGAAATATATCCAAGTCCTGGTTTCATAGAGCAATTCCTCGATATGGTCGATCGCAATCACAGTGTTGTGAGTACGGACACGAAACGTGTTTTTCCGTTGCCCGTTTTCGAATTGGTTGCAAATGTTACACATTTGCCGCAGTCTAAAGCGGAACTTAATAAGATGTTGAAACAAAAAATTGCCATACCGTTTCATACAGAAGTCTGTGATGTATGTCATTCAGTAACTGATCTACAAGGTTGGCTGAAAGAGCGTACAGATGGCAATGAGCTGATTGTATATAATGTGTGCAAGCGCATTGGACTCCAACAAAGTTGGGAACCGGTCTATGTGAGCGATAATCAGGAACCATTTTTCGATGAACGTATAACTTGGGAAGGACAGAAAGATAGACGTTTGCAGGTGCATATATAGGAAATATTTTGGCATGAATTGTTTTAGTGAAATGTTTTCTTTGTTTCAGTGTTTTGCCATGTGTCTGCAGGGCTACGAATATCATCTGTTGCACCCTGCATTTCTAGTGCATAGTCCGGGTATTAAGCAATTGGCGGCGAATTCAACGAAATCGGATGAAGTCTTGGAAACACTTGCGCTAATAGAGCAAAAATATGATCGTGAGTATAGAGCACTCTACGGACAGAAATCGAAGTGTATCACATGAGCGAGGAACAAGGAAAATTTTAACTTCTCAAAAATAAATAAAACAGAAATAAATAAATGTGATACAAATTATTAAGTAGGGTTAGTTCTTTACAGAAGTCTTCTGCTGTTTATAGCTTTTGTACATGGCGCCCGAGCAGGGATTAAGTGTGAAAAGAGTGGCATTTAGAAGGCTTTCTTGAGATAGACCCAAGATGGAAGCATGCCTCTTAATTTGCCGAGTACACCTGTCAAAAATTTGGCCGATGTCCAGTTAAACTGCCAAAGTATATTCCATCGCCTGAAGTTCGAATGTGGTTCCATGTGCATTCCGGAAACCAAACTGAAAGGCTGTTATGCTTTGATTAACCTCATTGTGGACAAGCGATACTCAAACAGTTTCGCGTTGGATGATAGGTCCGGCAGCAATACCAGAAAGATTAGTACTTTGACCTTAAGTGCGTTCAGTGAAACCATCTTCACCGGAGGGGCCTTTAAATTCTTCATCACTTTGATGAAGCACTGACTGAATCTCGTGGAGAGTGATGCAATAGTTTCGGACTTTCCAATAGCCTCTGTACTCGTCAGCTGTGACTACCGCAGGTAAACTCAGAAGTTGGGTAGGAACGTGACACAAGTTTTCGGCAGTAGTTTCTGCACACTTCTGGGGATTCTGGCTAAACTTCTAACTTTGTTAGTATTCGCAACATACTCTTCGGTATACTCTGTTCACAATGAGGTTCTTCGGATTGTTATCTTTAAATATAAAGGACTTCTTTGGATTCATACAGGTTAACACGAACCAAAAGGCAAACGAACATATTTAGTTCCATTAATTTCTAACATCTTAAGGGTTTGTATTTCTTTTAAATGGCGCTGCTGTTCCCCGACCGTTACATATTAAACGTTTCAAATTCAAAGTAGATACATAGTAGACTGGAAAAATTAATTTGAAATAGTTCAGACTAGAAAAATTGTAAGGCAGATGCATAAAGCTTAAAATAAAATCTTCAATTTCTTAAAAAAAAAAAAAATTTCTAAATTATGGTGAAACATATTATTTCTCGAAGGGCGAAATTAAATATTGTAATACTTCTTGGACTTCTTGTATATTTTATATTATATCAAAATTGCGGTAAGTTGGGAACAATCGAAAACAGATTTTAAACTTGAAATAAATGGAGGAACCTGTTATACAGATGACATAAAAGAATTAAGTTCGAAAGCATTTCACTTTGCTAAGCCCAAATCACAGAATTCAACGCGCACGGCACGTCTGGAGTCATTGCTTGAATGTGAAACGCAAAAACTGGAAATGAAGATTTTGCAGTACGGCAATTATTGGTTAGCGCAAAATCTATTTGTGGGCCAAATAAGCCGTGACATGGGTTGTGCCGAGTCAATAACGTATGCCATACATGGAGATTATACATATTTTGCACATGTGGAGAAATTAGTCGAGCGGTATGGCAGTTCCCTTATTAAAAATAAAAGATTATTTTTTAAAAATTTATGCATTCATACAGCTGGCATGGTCCCATCAGTTTAGCCGTATACGCACCGGGCTTTGATATAGTTCCAACACTGAATGCCATACAATATGTTCGCCATTGCTCGACCAAAAGTCTGCTAGTGCGCGACTATGTTTCATTTCACATATTTTACTCCCAGAAGCATATGCAGCGGCGTTATTTGCATCGAGCACTCGCTTGGTCATACAATTGTAGCGAAGCTGCGCCATATTTGCATGCTGATCGCCGCAAGATGTATAGAACTAAAAAACAGCTAAACTATCCCATAAATGTGGCACGGAATATAGCACGGAAGGCTGTGAATACACATTTTATATTCGCCTGCGATATTGAGCTATATCCAAGTCCCGGTTTTATACAGCAATTTCTGGATATGATAGATCGTAATAACAGTGTGGTAGGTGCTGAACCGAAACGCGTTTTTCCGTTACCCATATTCGAGCTGGACGGCAATATCACGCGTTTGCCTGCCACCAAGGATGAGCTGGTCGATATGTTGTTCAATCAAAGTGCCATCATTTTCCATGCGCGCATCTGTAGGGATTGTCACGAGGTGCCCAAACAGGCACACTGGCTGCTTACAGTTAATGATGAGCTAAGCGTATACAGTGTTGGTAAACGCATTGGAAAATTTAAACACTGGGAACCGTTCTATGTGAGCGATAATCGTGAGCCGTATTTCGATGAGCGTGTAACATGGGAGGGACAGGCCAATAAACGTATACAGGTACATATTACGAAATGGAGATTATGTGAAGCAATATATTATCGAAAAATTATCTTCTATTTTCAGGCTTACGCCATGTGTCTGCTGGACTATGAATATCATGTCTTGCATCCTGCATTTCTAGTGCATAGTCCCGGCATTAAGACCTATGATAAGCATTCATCGCGCGTGGCCTATGCTCAGGAAATGTCACGATTCATTAGAAAAATAATTGAACCAGAATATAGAATTTTATATGGCCGGAACAAGTATTGCACAACGTGATAGAATTATATTTTTTCTTTTCATTTAAGTTAAAAGTTTGTATGATCTATACAGACAGCTACATCAGCTGCATCTGCTACTATCATTATTTGCTCTACGAGGATATTACTTTGTCGTATATAACTTCAAACCGCGTCTATGATACGCGTTTGATGTTGGAGCACTACCATATATTGGTTACTTCTGTCATGACGTAGTGATATGTTGATTCTACTCAGCTGTTTACGCTTGGCTGTTGGGAGTGAAAAAATATAAAAGAGATATCATCGGCGATATCGCCGTTAGTGGTGGGCCTTCCCGAGTATTCGCTCTCTGTTGTAGCTGCTTAACAGCTTCATCCTGTGAACTACTTCACCACATGATTCACTGCGTCTTATGAATAAATCCACCCTAGGAACGATACCAATTCATGAACCACTCCACGCCTTGATCACTCTGTTATAGGTACCACTCCAATGCATGAACCACTCCACCCCATGAACAACTCCACCACATATGCCACTTCGTGAACTACTCCATTCCAAGAAGCACTCCATCTTATGAACAAATCCTCCATAGGAACGACTACTCCATCCCAAGAAGCAATCCATCTTATGAACAAATCTTCCATAGGAATGATTTCAATCTTGCAACTACTCCATCCCAAGAACAACTCCATCTTATGAACAAATCCTCCATAGGAACGATTTCAATCTTACAACTACTCCATCCCATGAACCACTCCACCCTATGAACCACTCCACCCCATTAATCACTTATAAACAAATCCACTCTAGGAACGATTTGAATCCTCGAACCACTCCATCCTAGGAACGATTTGAATTCTTAAGAAAGAAACCACCTTTGGATCCATATCAATCCATGAACCACACCACGCCATGATCACTCTACAATAGATCACTTCACCTCATGAACCACACCATTACATATGACAATCCACGCCATAAATCATTTTACTTCATAAGCCATAACATGAACCATTTCACAATCCACAAATCCACTTCATGAAGCACTACATCCCATGAGTTACTCAATTTTATGATCTACTCCACCTCTTAAGCCACTTCATCTCCCGCATTTTGATATTACAATAGGTATCAGAAAATGTATAAAAATATCATTTTTAATCAAGGTAATAGAAAGTAGTCTTTAGTCTTTCATCTGGACAATTCTTACAACTTTAATTTGCAGTACATGGTTCGAAATTTTTATACACACTTCCCGAATTTCGTAAAAAACAGTTAAAGAAATTCATTCATCAACTTCATCAACACTCAGACATATTTTCACAGATCTCCGCCCATTCTGCCCATGCGTCCTGGTTGTACCGAAAGTCACGATTCCGCAAATGTTTCGTATCGACATTCTGCCAGCTATGACGATCGCGACGAAATAGAAAAGTGCCATCCAGCTCGATGAATGTAAAATTTAGATATCTTAAGGTAACAGACTGGAATAGGGAAATTGTTTAGAAGAGAGCTTTAATACCCTTCACACTACACACCTGCGGATTTCGAGACATTGCATAAATACTTTCCAACGCTGCACGCTCATCGTAAAGCGGTTCCACAACATTCACAGAGACATAACCGATGCACATATCATTAATGGAGCCTACAGAAAATTCCGAAATTCCAGTAAGACCATCAGTTGCGTGCTTAAGCCAACTCGCCATGCGTGCTTGAATAATTTGGGCATGTATGGCGCTAATATTTCCGGTACGTAATACTACAAATAGTTGATTTTTAGTATAGGCCAGTGGCAGCACGAAATTGTGACGGAAGGTGACCAGACAGTAAATGCTGTAAAAAAAATGTTAAATGTTATTCAATAACAGCTGTTCGAAACAAATCTTTTTAACAGCTGTTAAGAGTTTCTAAGTTTCATAATTTTACCTCTTCTTTGTATCCGCTGTACGTTGCTCAACAAATTTCAAGAACTTCTTGGGAAATTCTGGCGTTGGCAACAAATCGATATCAAGCGCCATGACATAATATGTTGCCGCATTTAAGCGTGCCACATTGCGTAACAGATTCATCGGATAGCTTAAATTCTGTCGATACCAATAGGTCTGTGTTTGTGTGCCTGCCATATAGGGTGGCAAATCCATGCAGAGCATCGGTGGTGGCGTATAATGATAAGTGATACGTTGCAAATTTTCCGGAAAATGTTTGTTATGAAAGCACAGATGCATGGTGACATAACGCCTCAGCAAATGTCGAACTTTTGAGCAACCGTTTATGTAGCCAAGCGAATTGACAAATTGCTGAAAGTCATCACCACTGACATAGATTGCGAGGCTGATAGGACCTTTCCATCTAAAAGGATATGTTGTTTTTGTATTTATTAGACACTAACTCATTTTCCATAGCTTTACCTGTTCAATAACATTGGCAACATTGCCAAATCCTGAAAGGAGCCATGTGTGGTCAGCGTAACGCTCTCATTGCCTGCGAAATATTGTTCGGCGCGTAGATAATTGTGCCAGACCCAGAAATCTCCATGCTGGCGTATCTGACCGCGTTCATCATTTTTGGTGTTTTCATAGGTGTGAGGTGTCTCAGTGAAGTTTATGCTAGAAGGGGTCAGAAGTGTCTGATAAATGGTAAAAATGAACGCGCAAGTGGCGAGTATTATGCAATTACGACGAAAATGTCTCATAATAAATATATAACGCGGCAAGGTGTACGAAAAATTTATGAATATTTTGAATGAATCTGACAAGTATTGCCAAGAATTTGAAGTTTTTATATATTGATTGATTTGAGTGCACAATTTAGGTAATTTTTGTTGGCGCCCGAGTAGGAATTTGGTTGTTATTATTTTGCGTAAACAGTTTTTTCTTCTTCAAATATTCAAATTAAACGGTAGGACTAGAAGCATGCTTAGATTTACCAGGCTTCTGTTGCCAAATGTTTGTACAGATAGATGTCATGAAGAAGATTGCATAAAAAGGATGACAGATATCAGACCATTTACTACGGAACATAAGTTAAGAAACACACCGACATACAGTGTTAATTATATGGAAATATACCAAGGCATTGTTGTAGGAAAGAGGCCTTAAAATCCCGCGGATGAAAACCGAAAATCATGCTATGAAGCATGAGCAAAGGTTAAGTATTATTATTCCTCTGTTATTGACAATTTGAAAAATTATTTTTGCACTTTCATCTATAAATCGTTCAACAATATGAATTGGACTTCAAAAGATAAAAATATTTTTATGGCGCCCGAACAGGGACTTGATTGTATAGTTTCGGTTGTTGTTGGCAATTTTAAATATTTCGCAACTTCACCTTTAAATCGTTGAGCAAGTATAAGTGGACTTCAGAAAAATTAGTTCGTATGGCGCCTGAGCGGGGACTTCATTGTAAATTTTGCGTTGTAAACAATTTAAAAAAATTGTTTTGCAACTTCACTTTTAAATCATGCAACTAGTATCAATAGACTTGAGCAAAATTAAATTTTTATGGCGCCCGAGCAGGGACTTCAGTATAATTTTACGTTTATTCATTTCTATTTTTTCTGCCGAATTTCTGTATTCCTGACATTATGCTGCTAACGTTGCACTACGCACAAAAGCTAATATCAAAATGACAAATACTTACAAAAATATTCTCGGGTTTTAAACAAAAAATCAGCAATCATATACGAATTCGAAATACACTACGAACAACAATATTATGTACAATTAGCGTGGCAAACAGTATTGCAGCTTGCAACATATGTTTGTTTCGGACGTGAAGACTGATGCTACAGAAATGCTGTACAAATGGGCGTAATATGGGCGTGGCATGCCACACTGTGTTACACTTTAACTGCGTACGACTTAGCAGATTCAAAAAAAATTTTATTTTATGTTTCTAACTCTGAAAGACTCCAAGTTCTCTTAGTTCAAACAAGACGCATGGACGCTATATGGAGGTTTTTTGGTAGCCTGTTACATACAACTACACAAACTTATTATACTCTTAGCTCTCCAGTGCAGTGTGTACAAAATGCCTATTAAATATGCCGATAGAAATCTTACATGAAAATACCATCAGTGATATTAATGCGCATTGTTCGACTTTGAGTTCTGGCATGAGACAGTAACCATTCATCGGTAATTACTTTATTTATATATCATTTCAGTGCTTTATGGTATTTCAACAGCTTAACTGGCTCAGCATGCATTTATTTAAATTGTTTAATTAATTGTTAGAAATTTATTTCATTGCAAAATGTTATTAATGAAGTCTTATCTCTGCTATTGCTCGGTTCGACTGGGTGTTATAATAGTTGCTATATTGGCTATGGTTTGTGTGAGTGAAACTGAAATAAATGAAGTTTATTGATTTATCCTTTTTTCCAGATATCTTCCACAACTTTAAATATTTTATTCTTTTTGAATGGTGTTGCCTTTCTGGATCCAGTAATTGAATTAATCGAAAAAGATGCACAATATAGCACGAATAAGCTGATTAAAATGAGTATTTCTTGGATGGAGCATTGTGAGTTTATTATTTTATAAAGATTAAAAATATTTTTTCCCCCGTAATTTACGGATTTTTCTTTGAAGGAAAGTTTTCTCATGCAGTTCAACTATTTACAGATCCTGAAAATGTGCTAATATATGTGCATGCACGTTACTTTGGGCATTTCGCCAGCGCTCTTCTGGCCATCTATGCTGCTTTAAAGGTAAAAAATACTATAACTGTAGTTCAATTACCCTAAAAGCTTCAACTTACAGCTAAAGAAATGGTTGATACTGCCTTTAGCGCTCTTCGAATTTATGTGGTTCTTTGAATTCTGTAATTTTCATATTGTACTCATGATAATCTTGAAGAAAGTCATCAATCTGGGTGTCCTCATAACGCTAACACTGGCAGGCACCTTCTACTTACGTAAGTTATTATGTTCCATTTAAAAAATCGAACCATATATAGTAATATTTCGCTCCATTTAAATAGTCTTCGTCGGCTACAATTGCCTCAGCTGCATAGCACTCTTTCAGATCATCAAACTAGTGAAGAGCGCACGTTATCGTGCACTCTATGGTGATGATCCATTTCATCCATTGCTGCATAATGTTGCAGAAATTGATGCAACACCGCTTGAGCAGAGCAATAAACAAAATGGTACAATGGAGAATGTGCGCGTTTTGGTGACCCCGAACGAGCATGAAATCGATACACAAAAGCTTTTAGCAAAATTGGGCGTCTGGCCTAGAACACAGCCGAGCCAGATTATATCTGTTATACCTGTACAAACTGGTAACAATAATCCTTTACCGAAACAAAAATGGTGGCAACAGCAGGAACTTAAAGTGGAGCCAAATATGCGTGACTCAGTCATCTATCGTAATTGGCAGCCCTCAGAATTGATTGGTGATGCACAGCGTAAGAATGCCTTAAATAATCAGCATACACAGAGAAGATGGTAAAAATTAATATTAATAATTTTTTTGAATGAATCAAATAAAATTAAATTGTATCAAATTTAAATGAGTCAAACTCTTTGCATATCATTAAAAAAAGAAATAATTGTTTGACGAAGTGTCAAGCTTTGAAAGTTTGATAGTTTTCAAATACTTAAAGTTTGAATAAACAAAAATGAGTCAAATTTAATTGAATCAAGTTGAATAAATTGAGTCAGACTGAATTGAATCAAACTGAATTTTATCAAACATATTATTTAAATCATAATTTGAAACAAATATGTGTAAAAAGTTTAATTCAACTTCATTAACCTTAAATGACTCAAATTGAATTAAAGCAAAATGAATTCAATCAATTGAATTAACTCAATATTTGCATATTATTTTAAGTAACTGTAAATATTTAATTAAACTTTAAATCAAACATATGCATGAAATTTAGTTTTGAACTAAATATAATTGAGTCAAGCTTAAATGAATCAATTTGAATTGTATCAAATTGAATTGAATCAAACAGAATTGAATCAAAATGAATTGAATCAAATGAATTGAATAAAAATTACTTAAATCAAACTATAAGCAAATTATAAAAGTAAATGTCAGTAATTAATTTAACTAAATTGAATCAATCAAATTGAATTGAATCAAATTGAAATGAATCAAAATTTTTCATATTATTTTGAGTTTACGTAAATATTTACTTCAACTTCGAATCGAACATATGCATCAAATTTAGTTATGAATTAAATTTAATTGAGTCAAATGAATCATTTGAATTGAATCAAACTGAATTGAATCAGAATAAATTGAAGATAAATTACTTGATTCAAACTATGAGCAAACTATAAAAGTAAATGTCAGAAATAAATTCAATGACTCAATCAAATTTAATTGAATCAAATTTAATTGAATTTGAATTTGTATATTATTAAAGTAAATGAAAGCAATTACTTCTACTTTGAATCAAACAAATGCAATATATTTAGTTATATAAAACTTAAATGAATCAAACTTAAATGAACCAAATTAAATTGTATCAAACTGAATTGAATCAAATTGAATCATATCATTAAATTGGATCAACTACGAATCAGCTTTGATTCAACTTTAAATCAATCATGTGCATTAAATTTATATGAAATAAACTTAAATGAGTCAAGCTTAAATAAACCAAATTTAATTGTATCAAACTGAATTGAATCGAATTGAATCATATCAAACATATTTGTTTTAAGTAAATTGGATCAACTTTGAATCAAACATATGCAATAAATATATTTGAAGTAAACTTAAATGAGTCCAGCTTAAATAAATCAAATTAAATCAATTTTTTTTCTGTTGCCTAATGCTCTTGCAATTCAAAGTAAAGTCAAAAGGGTATTTTCTTTGCAAAAATTGGTAATGAAAGAGAGAGATAGAAAAAAAAATAAACAAAACGTACAGCGGTGTTTGTAAGTATTTCTAAAACAAACACTGCATCTTACAGCTTTTTATGCATTCCTGCTTTTTCTACTGCATGCTGTACATGAAAATCTCGCCAATGGTGAATTTTTTTTTAGCAAAATTGGAAGACATGAAAGTATGCAGCATAATCGAAGCTAAGCACATGCCAGATAAACCGAAGGACATCTCTCAGTCAAAGTGGCTTTAGTCTAATATACTCACATCACGAAGCAACGAGCTAACGTGTTATAGTTTAGCTACTTTAAACTCATCACTTGTGTGTGTGAAAATCTCTGGCCTACTTTTCTTCTTTATTTTTTTGGACGATGCAAGGGCACTGATTAGAAAACTAGCAGGAAATAGTAGTTGCAGAAGTACATGAAGAGAAAAAAAGTTTTAATTAAATTAGAAAACAGAGAAAATTTCCAATTTTATTTGTGCACAACAATTCAAATCTCCAAAGGATGCTCGACACTTTTCGGAATTGTCCTTGTTAGTATTGTGTGTGTGTCATTGTTGTTGACGATATGACACAAAGTTAGCAGGAGTGAGTACACAATTGAAATGGCTTACAAACTTTTGCTGCACTCCTTGGACAATTGAGTGCGTCAGTGTCTTATTATGTATGTGTATCCTTTTTGCAACTTGGCCACTTTTATCTTTTGTAACATGCAAAAATATTTTCGAAAAAGATTTGTGCAATTTTTGTAATTTCTTTCGTCTACAAGCTTGTGTCCTTAGTGTCCTTGCTTGACAATGTTGACAGCAGCGTAATCTTTGAGTTTATGCAAAATAACAACTCTTAAAGAAAATTGTCTTCGAGCATCAGGCGGCGCACTTGTTTGTGATAATTTTAAATATGTCCTTTTAGTATCCTGCAGCTTGCTCTCTGCTTGGATCGTGCTTGCCGAGTTTTTTATTTAGTTTTAAATTTTGTTTATTTTTTTTTTGCTTTTCGATTTATTATGTTGTTTAAGGGAAGTCTGTGACCAAATGGTAGCTCCATATGACAGCGGAAGATTAGAGGTTCTCCTATGTTGCGAAATACAGAGGAAATGATGTCGTTTTTTAAATGTAGAGCAGTAGATTATATGCAGAAGAAAGTTCTGAAATGCTTAATGGAACATATATAAGAAGGAACATCTAAGCAAGTTGTCTGAGAAGGATTTTCAGGATGAAAATAAATATTCCAGCTACTAGTAGAAGTGGCTTCAGTTACTGAAGTTCCACGATAAATTATTTCTGACCATCCCTAGGTTTTTTAGCTTTGAAGAAGATTGGCTTTATTTGTGTACATTCTTCTGCCAAACGTTTCTGAATCAACCACAGACTTTTCTCTTTCGAAAAGCAATGTCTTCAGTTATGCAAGATGCCTAGGCAAGCATTGTAGATTTTAGATTCCTTGTAACTCTTCCAGCAACGAAGTTTCTTTACTTTAACAGCTTTCCAGTTCCGAAATGCTTTGATTATGATTAACTTTCAATTTGCTGTCAGCTCGGTCACAACTTTTCAAATACTTGGAGACATATCACAAAAAATATTTCAACAGTTTATGGAACTCCGTTCATCCGAATTGTAAATTGAGTAAAAAATAAAGCTACGAACATTTCCCAAACCGCGCTACTTTTTCTGCGTTTAATTTCAAAATTTCAACGAAGCAACATGGAGAACCAATTTGTTTCGGCACGCGTTATCAAAGTACTGGGTCGTACCGGCTCGCAGGGACAGTGTATGCAAGTGAAGGTCGAGTTTCTTGATGGACAGAGACGTCAAATCGTACGCACCGTTAAGGGACCTGTGCGCGTTGGAGATATACTAACGCTGCTGGAGTCGGAACGTGAGTCCAAGAGATTGCGCTAATAATTGGCGCAAATTGCATTAAGAAGCTGGTTAGACTGTACTTTTTTTCGATTTTTTTTTATTTGAGTAAACAAAACTTAAATTTATGTGTGAGCAGTTGTCCCATGTGATTCAAAATACATCAGTTATACACATGCAAATAATTTAATTAAGTAATTTTTTTTTTTTTTTGGGAAATTAATTCGTAGGAGAGCTACAGAAAATTATTCAGTTTAAATATTTCAAAAACTAAACGAGAACGTTGTGATGTGGGCTGTGTAATAGGGCTTTGTTAAAGCGTAAGTAAGAAGAAGGTTTTTGAAGCGATATCGGTAATTTGAAGTGGTCCCACGTTGGGCGCCAATTTTTTTTAATGTTATATCGTTGAAACAGCATAAAATAGAATGAAATTTATCAAAAATGCTTAACAAAACTTCACAGAATTTATTAACTTTCGATTAACACCGACTTATTACACACTACACGCACATACTTATGTACTCAAGCGCCCCTGATAGAGTTCCCAACTACAATTGTTGCAGTACTAAAATTAATTTAAATTTAAATTAAATTGTCGGCAGATGATGCTCCGTGCGATGTAAAAGTGTTGCATTCTTATTCAAAGGCTGCAACTTAACATAGTCCTGATGATGATGGTGCTGATGATGCTGTGTGCTCGGCAGCAGCGGCAGTGAGGTGTTTGAAGTCTGCAATAATAATAAGAAATTAATTGACATGACAGGATGCCGCCTTACTGACGCTTTACTGACCTTTGATTTATCTCGCGCTGCTGCTGCGGCCAATGTCTGTGCCACGCCCGTTTGTAGTTGCAACTGTTGCTGTTGCAGCATAAATTGCTGTGAGGCCAATTGCTGTTGACGCAACGTGGCCGCCTCCAGGCTATTAATATGCTCCATTTCACGCTGTTTGGCAATATAATCATCGAAATATGAATGCTTTGCAAGTTTCTCGCAGGACCAACGTTTCGCGGGATCTTTGTCAAGACACTTCTTGAGAAAATCAATCGTCAGCGGATTCTGTAGCGCCTTTGCGGGCATTTTATCTTCGAGTGGTTCAAGCGTTGGTGGCACCGGCAACGTTATGCCCTTGAAATATTCATTCTGTCCGAAGATTTGTATATGACGCGGCAGCAGATCGCCCAGGGTTTTGCGTATGAGATACAATTGATCGACATCGCTGCGTCCGGGCCAGAGTGCCTCACCGCGTACAAGCTCAGCAAAGAGACAGCCAATGGCCCAGACATCGACCGGTGTGCCGTATTGTGTATCACCGACCAGCAGTTCTGGTGCGCGATACCAACGTGTGGCCACGTAGTCTGTGTAGTTTTCACCGGGACCTGTGATATATTATTTTAGCATTTCTTTTAGTACTAAGCACTGCACTGTACTCACTCAACATGCGCGCAAAACCGAAATCGCAGAGTTTAACCTGTCCTTGTGCTGTTAGCAATATGTTCTCCGGTTTTATATCGCGATGTAGACAACCCTGTTTGTGACAATAGGCAACACCCAGCAGTGTTTGATAGCAAATCTGTTTGGTTAGATTCTCTGGACAACCCTGTGGATGACGTTCCAGCTCATGCAGCACGGTCAGCTCACAGAATTCGAATACCAAATGTAGACGACGTTTGCGTCTAAAGACCTCGAGTAGTGACACCAAATTGGGATGTTTGAGATTCTATTAAAAAAAAGAGTTTGAGAAGAGAACAAGTTTAAAAATTTTTTAATTTCTTTTAATAGTTGCTAACTGTTTATTTTTGTTCACTCTCGCACTTATTTAAATTTCTTTAAGGCACCATGTTGGGCGCCAGTATTACGTAGCAGTTTTTCAAAAAATATGGCCTATCTTACCTTCAATAGCCTTATTTCTCTTAGCGCAATTTTTCTTATCGCTGGATCATCTTCAGATTCCACAAAACGTTTCACGGCCACCAAAGCACCTGTCTCACGATCACGACACTTATAGACCACACCATATGAACCCTCGCCCAGACGACTTAACTTCTCATAACGATCCATTTTGCTGCTGCCTTGCGGTCTGTAAGAATTATATATAGAACTAAGATTTCATTAGGATTTCCGTTAAGCGTGCTGTAAGCGCAATTTCTACAATTCGTACAATGCTGAGTTTCTGCATACAAAAACTGTAAAATTTTTACCTTAAACTCAAACACTGACCACGTTTGATGGCATTCGCAGTTCGTCGCATTTCTTTGCATTGAGCACATAGAATGGTTATGATCTTATTTGTCTGATATCTGAGACACGAACACATGGACGGTACTTGATGTTGTTTGATGATGATATGAAGATGATGAGGAGGATGATGATTTTTGAGTTTTTATGTTGTGACGTTTATTTACAGTTATATATATTTTGGTTTTTGAGATTTGGTGTTGCATTTAATGTTTACATGCTGTCCATTTAGAATTTTGAACTTTTTGTGATTGGTTTTTTTTTTTTTTTTTTGGTTTATAAAGAAAGAGAAAAATAATTTAAATTAGCCGAAAGATGAAAAGATTTTTAGGTAAAAATCATTAAAAAAAAACGGAAAAAGCGTGCAGTTTTGTGATTTCAGAAGCTTGTAAGCTGTTATTTTAAAAGTTTGTGCACTTATAATTCGCAACTAGTTTTAGCTTTTAAAATTTTTCTCTTTTCTGTCTAGCATAGCAGCTTAATCCCTATGTTTGCTCGAATGCACTACGTTGGGAGCCAAATTATATTGTTATTTCTCTCATTAACTCTAGCCTCTGAGAAATCTCTTGGCAATTTTCATTTCTGACGTATTTAAGTAACAAACTATTTCTAAAGAGTTTCAGTAAAAAACTGTCAACGTTTTTTTTCTTTAAAATGCGGTTTTTTTCTAGTGCCCCACATAGGGCGCCAATAAAAATAACGTAGAGAGAGAGAGAGAGAGTGTGAGTGAGTGAGAGAGCGAGATACAAAAAACAACTATTGAGTGTTTCACAAAGAGGGCTTTACTTAACGAGTAGAAAGTATATTATATTTGTTCTTACTACTGCCCCACGTTGGGCGCCAATACAAGAAAGAGAAAAATAATTTAAATTAGCCGAAAGATGAAAAGATTTTTAGGTAAAAATCATAAAAAAAAAACGGAAAAAGCGTGCAGTTTTGTGATTTCAGAAGCTTGTAAGCTGTTATTTTAAAAGTTTGTGCACTTATAATTCGCAACTAGTTTTAGCTTTTAAAATTTTTCTCTTTTCTGTCTAGCATAGCAGCTTAATCCCTATGTTTGAGAATTCACGGTTTAATCGTTTCAAATGCGGGACTTGCTTAAACTTAGCAGGTAATATTTTATATTGGTGCCCATAAGTGGCATTTGAAGAGGATTGAAACAAAGAAAGGTTGTTCAAAAAGAGAGAAAGAGGGAGAATGAGACCAAAAACTTGTTCATTGTTTCACAAAACTCAGTGCTTTAGCACATAAAATTATGCCTAGCAGTGTAAAGTTTGCATTATATATATTGGCGCCCAACGTGGGGCAGTTTAGTATGCCTTTACATCTTTTAATCGAATATTGAAGCGCGTGTTTTTAAAAATAAAATGATACTATTATATAGGCACTTCTTGTTTTAAATACAAAATGTTGCTAATAATAATTTGGGCGCCAGAACTGCTGTATAGGAAAAAGATGCCGAAAAGCCAACCTGTAGTTCACAAATTTAATTTTTATAGCGTATAAAATTATTTAAAGCAGTGTCTGCACATTTCGAGTTAGTCTATTGTACTAAACATGCATTTCCTTATATTGGCGCTCAACGCGGGGCAGTTTAGCACATATTTCACGGTTTTCAGCACATAAATGTATAAAAAGCAGTGCCTGCACACACTGAGCTAGTCTTTTATGTTAAATAGGCAATATATTATATTGGCGCCCAACGTGGGGCATGCTTAAATGATTTTACGCCTCTTAAACGTACATTGTATGTTTCAATTTATCATTTTTTTCAATAATTCTACACAAATATAATTAAATCTTTCCATTTCTAGTACACTCCGAGCAATTATGCTTAATTTTTCTCTACACAAAAATCGATTTTTCCTACAGAATATTTTCTGAATAAAATAATTTAATGCCATTACAGTCGTCGTTTGATAAAAATCAACGAAATTCAATGTCACGTAGGGAATTGTTTTCCATATTGCATGACGTATATATAGAAAAGTATTATACACACTTGTAGCGAATAGTATATGCCTGATTTTCTTTTTTCTTTTTTGAGGTAACTGAACTCAACTTCCGTTTGCCTTGTCGAATTTTCCTTTAAAGCTTGTTTATGTGTAATAAAATATAATAAAATATGCATAAAGCTATGCGTGTGTGCACTTTGGGAGTATAATATTTTAAAGCATGAGGGAGTATGATGCATAGTATTAGATACTTCTTACCTAGAAAACCATTTCGCAAAAAATTTACGCATACGTAACTTTTTTTTTTTAATTTTTGGTATAAATTTTCGATGAAGCGATTGTGAAATGGGAAATGCAAAAAAATTTTTAGATTTCCTTGCATAAATTGTACAAATTTTCATTATATATAATACACACCATTAATTACTTAAATTTTCTTTTTGAACTCAGTTTTTCACCAACAGCAACGAAATGAATCAATACGCGCTGTAAAGACGACTGACGACTGAGCATATGAATTTACATACGAGTTTGTTTGACTGACAACCAAGTCTAGCGGACGGACGGACGGACAGCAGTTATACCAACAAACCAACCAATCATTCCACTTCATGCTAGACAAAACGAGAAACGAGTCGCTTCGTACTATCGTATGGCGTCGAAAGTTCTTCGAAGGAAAGTGGTAACCGCACACGCGACATCCAATCCAGCCAATGTCATAGCAATCAAAGTTGCTAAAGGAAAACCACAACAAACCAACAAAATGTGTATGTATAACTTTTTGTTGTATACTTTTAGGCATTCTAGCATGAAGTTTGAGTTGAAGAACACCCCAAACTTCGTAAAACTCAACGCAATTGTTTGTTTTTTACGTCGCAGAATAGAATAAACTTCTAGTTCGACTTGATATGGAGTTGTTAAGAGTTCTGGTTAAAGAAATTGGTGGGAATAAGGAAAAAAAATGCATTCTTTGTTCTGTTCTAGAAAAATGGGCGTTTTATGTTCTTTTGAACTTTAAGTAGGCTAAAAGTTGTAGGCGTGTTTTTGCTCACTATATACACTCGAATTTCAAAGAAAAAAAAACTGATGCAAAAGTGCATTGCACAGTGGAGAGGTGAGGGTTGAGGATGTATAATCGTATAATGGCATTATTTGTTAAAGTAATTTCAGGTTATTAGTTTGCAAATGATGAAGCGTTGCAGGTGCGCAATTAAATTTTTTATATGAAATATTTAATGCTATAAATTATAACAGGTGCTCTTTTTAAACAACTGTATTCTGGTTTTTCAAATTTTGCGAAATGAATTTGTTAAGAAAAACAACACCAAATTAAATATATTTCTAGAAATTAAGCTTACATATTGAAGTGCGCTAAGCACCTACTAGCAACAAAAACAAAGAAAGAAATATAAATAGAAATCTAACACAGCATGCTACAGAAATTTCTGTCTTTTTATTTCTTTGACAATGGCATTGAAGTATGAACATTGTAAAACAGAGAAAGAGAGAGACAGAGAGAGAGAGAGTGTGTGAAAAGAAAGGAATAGAGAAAGGTAGAAATGGAGAACGCATTTACGTTTATATTTCTACTAGCATATGTTTGTTCTTAGTATTTGCTGTTTGGATTTTATCTGATGCTTTCTATTACTTCTCTCCTCCTTCAATTCTTTTAATTTTTCCCTTCGCCCACATTTTTTAATTCACTCCATACATTCTGAACTCAAGCAATTAAAACATACAATGAGCTCAGGTCGAAAAAAAAGGTTTTTTTTTAAGTCGCATGTTGAGACTTATGGTGTAGGAATAGTAGAGCCTTTCTAAACTAGGTAAACCCTGTTCGGAATTCTTGATTCTTCTGATTGCATTCAAATGGCTGACGAAGATTGCTCGCTAATCTTTGCTTTTGAAACAATTTCTGTCAGGTGGGCTGGCACAAGATCTCATCCCAATCATTGTGCTCAAGGTCAGCATCCTTCTGTACCAACATGTCTAACTTAGTATATTAAGTTCCGGTTGGAACACCATAATCAAGGGTTACAGCAAATAAATTTTGTTTAGCAGGAGCAATTGACATGCGGTTTGATGAAATTTGAAATTGTGTTCTGGGGATCTATGGAGGCGTTCAATCGAGCCGGGTTCGTTTCGCCTCTAGGCATAGTTCTTTGGTATTTTCAATATCAATATTTTCAAAGGATTTTTCGGGATTAGTTTATTTTTTTAAACATTTTTTGTTCCATACACAGGATATATTTGTAGCCTCTTACATTGAGTTTGTTCAAAAAATTCAGATATCCAATGTTCGTCAGTTTGTTCCATCTCTATGTTTCATCTCTAAGTAAAAATTTCTCTGAGTTGAGAAATTTGAAGATAATAAGCACACAGCATATTTGTTTTTTTTTTGTATTTATGCAGTTTATAAGTAACTTTTTTCTAGAGAATACTAACATTCAAATATTGTTGACTAACGAACAGTAGTTAGCAAATCGTCAGTGCATTGAGAACTAAAGTCAATGGGCACTTTTGCCAATTACATCTGCTTTGTTTTTCTAGTTGTGTACAAACATTTGATTTTAAATTGAAAGCAGCCGAAATCTGATTTTTAGTGAAAATATGTTTGATTTCGGAACGCTACAGTTGGAAGACGAAACATTTTTGACGGTGAAAAAAGTTGTTTCTAAAGGTAAAATTTGCTGCTCTAACGAATTCTGTTGAGAAAATTGGAGATTATTGGGACCGTTTTCGAGAAAAAGGACTCTTTACAACTAAAGATACATATATGTCTTTTATAACAAAAGCTTTATTAAATAGCTTAAAGGTGCTTTCCTAAGCACTGTTTGCTTAAATTTATTAAATCCTTTTTTATTTTGAGAACTACTTAATACGTATTCCAACACATCCTTTGACAACAATAATTGCTTAGTAATTAAATATAAAAGCTCAATAAAATTTATTTTAATGACAGTTTAAGCGCTTTGAAGCAAAAAAAACACACAAAGCAGAAATTAATATGTAAATAAGTCCTTCGCTGCAAATACTAACCGCCGCAATGAGAATAGTTTGGAGATCTCAAACATTTTCATGTCGCACTAAAATCTTTAAGGATTTTTTTTCTTTCTTCTTTCAAGCTTTTGTAGCGAAAATTTTTCGTTTTAAACCGCACGTGAAGAACTCAAGACAACAACTGAAAGAATGAGTGGACGACACGGCACGACATGGACTGCTAACTGACTAAACTCAAAAGCAAAAGCGTGTCCTGTTTGTATTGAATTCGCGTTGAAGTTGCATGGACGGCAAAAGGTTTTACAATTTAAATAAAAAAAAATAAAAAAACTTCAAGTGTTGGTAATTTCAATTGGCCGGTGGTGGTACTTCTATAAAAAAAGAAGCATTACACATGCTAGAAAAAATCCTTTAGTCCGTTCCTTTAGCTGCTTTGCGTGTTACATTAAATATGCATTAAGAAATACTTAGAAATGCAGCTAAAGCAGCCGTGTAGCTGGTAATAAGTGTTGCACAATGAATTATGGCCATAAAGCACGCAGTGACTTGCTTTATATGTAGTCAGAGGGACGGATGGACTTACTCTGGGCGTAAACAAATGTCCGTTGCATATAGCACTTCGTTTTGCTTATATAAATCGGCCGATATGAATCGCAGCACATACAGTTGTGTCTATATGAAACTTTGCGGCTTTTGACCTTTGCGCGAAAGCACTCAAAGCGAGTCCTCCATAAAACTTCAATTGAGTGCTTTTCATTTTGATTCAATTTGAGTCACATCAAACGAGTTATTTGCATAATTATTGACTCTTTATTTTAGTATTTCTGAAACATGTCCTTTATTAATAATAATTACCGCTTTTTAGTCCTTGAATGGTTTCCTGCTTTTGTTAACTGTACAAACTTTGCCGAGTTCTTTGTTTGTCAGTTATCGATTGTTGTTCAAATGTTTGTCGCTTTGTGTATTGGCTAATTTGTAGTTGGCGCTTGACTATGCCGTTATTTTATAAGAAAATATTGATTGAAGTTTAGGATTATACTTATTTGGGAGAACTGTAATTAGATTCATGTTTTTTGGAGGAAAGGTGAATGTCCGTCAATTGTGTTGGGAGAACATGAAATAAAATATTTGGAAAAAAAAAGTAAAAATAAAGAAATGTGGTGATTGTTCCAATGGATAATTTATATAAATAAAGGCAGCAGGCATCACCTATGACATAAATATGCGAGGTAAGAGTTGTGAAAAAAGAAGTCTTCTACTTAGGCATGGCTTTACTATACTGTTTAGAAAACATTAAAATTGATTTTAAATTAAAAACTTAGCCGAAAATTAACTTTTGTGAAAATCTGCTTGTGTTCAGTGCTCTACAAGTGGAAGATGTAACATTTTTGAAGGTTAAAACCATAATTTTTAAAGGTTAAATTTTATGCTCTATCGATTTCCATTAAGAAAATTAGGTGTTATTGGGACCGTTTTCGAGAAAATTCACTATTTGTATTTGGAAATTTTGAAAAAAAAAATCTCTCTTTAGCATTAGGTCAAGATCAAGGTTAATGAAAAAATGCTTGTTTTCGGTACTCAACTGGTGGAAAATGAAAAAATGTAGTTCCTACAGGTGAAATTTATTGTTCTAATGATTTTCGTTGAAAAAAATCAGGCTTTATTGGGACGTTTTACGAGAAAAATGTCTATTTACATCTACAGTTTTTTTTTGTGGTATTTTTCCGAGCAAACCGGAACTTTTCGGTGTGTATTGTGGTCTCACCCAATTTTTTTCATTCAGAACAAAACCGCAACCAACCTTGGCTAGATGACACTGTCCAAGATGAAGGTCTGCGTCGATGAAAGGAGCCAAAAAGCAATGCAACCCATAAAATCCTTAAAGAGATAAGCGGTACTTCTAAAAGAAAGAGTGGAGAACAATGAAACGACCAAAAGCTTAGCTCCGCTAAGTTCTTCGCCAAAACTGGTACGAAAAGCAAAAGAGTTTTTAGCGGTCAAAGTTGGAGGACACCCTTGACAGTTGCTTACCACAAAGACTGTAACCGAATGGGCTCCGAAGTACCGTTCCAAGCATGTAAACTCTGTTGACCCACTGAAGCGGTATCTACGATACCTTCAGAAGGTATTTCAACCAAAAATAGCGAGAGAACATTGGGTTCAACTTTTGGCCGAAACTGTGCCAAAAAGAGGAGCTGAAGTGAGTAAGAAGAAGGAGTTACCTGAACATAATACTGTCTCGAGAAGACATGCATTCTTATGCAGAACAATACCGCAATCATAGAATGTAAAGATGAAGCGAGGTTGGTACTCGTCGCTTGAATTTAAGCTGAAACACTTCCTTACCACATGGAAGTATGTCCTTCAACCTTTCCGTTACCTATTGCATACTGCCGATTTGCTGGTAGTAGTTACTCAGCCTGAAAGTTCAACAGAACCGACTCTGCTCGGGCGCCACAATGACATCATACGCTGTTGTAGTGATCTCACATAGGACTCCATGGGTGACATCAGCAGATAGTTCAGTCGCTGATATGTGGTTTTTACTGGCAGTAAAACCTGCAGTTACGGTCGCAACTGAGTGATATATAGGTAAGCTACAAAGGGTGAACTCATTGCTAAGTCCTTCAGGAAACCTCTGTTTGAACAATAAGTTTCATTAAGTCTTTCAATGGGTGGATGTTTTAATATTCTATCCGGTTCAACGGACTACTAAGAAAATAATAAATAATAATAAATTATGATTGGGTTTTGTGAGTATAAAAGAATTGAAGATGACAATGTTTCGAGGCAAAGGAAGTATGTTTTAATATAATTAGTATTATATCGGTTTAACGCTCTATCCGGTTCAACGGACCATGAACGTAATAATAAATAATGAAAAGTAGCTTCTGTCTTTATAGAAGTATATAAAACTTGTAGTTGATAATTTTTTGAGGTGAGCTTGGTTGTTTTAATATAATTTGTGCTATCGGATTCAATATTGTATCCGGTTCAAAGGACCAGGAGCGTAATAATATTTAATAAACAGTTATGAGTGGCTTCTGTCTATATAGATGAATAGAATGCTTGAAGTTGGCAATGTTTTTAGGCAAAGAATGAACGCTTTAATGTGATTTGAGATTTCGGGTTCAACATTCTATCCGGTTTAACGGACCATTAAAGTAAAAAATGTAATAATACATTATGAGTGGCTTTTATATGAAGAGATGAATCGAAGACTTGAAGTTGACAATATGTTGAGGCAAGGATGAAAGCTTGTATATTATTTGTGATATTCGGTTTTACACTCTATCCGGTTCAACGGACCATTTAGATAAAAATATGTAATAATACATTTTGACTGGCTTTTATTTTAAAAAATGAGTCGAAGACTAGAAGTTGACAATGTTTTGAGGCAAGCGAGTTGCTCTAATACCATATTATTTGTGATATCCGGTTCAACGGCCCATTAAACCGTCAAATATTTTCTCTTGCTTGAATATTTGATTACTTTTTGCGAAAAAAAACTTTCGCTAAACTATTTAAACAAACATTTGCATATTTTGACATATCACAAGTGAATAGAAGCAAACTTTAATAATGCCACCAATTAATTTCAACCATTTATAAAACTATTTTACAACTCTACTAAAGGTCATAGATTTTCCGGGAGCGTACAAAATAAAACACAATGAAAAAAAAACCAACACACACACACACACAAATACACAGTGAAAAAAACTTTTGTAAAAAAGCATATTTCAATAGCAGCCAGTTTACAAAAATAAAAGAAAGAAAAGTAAAAACTTCCACTTGGCTTGTCATAAGCAAGTCATATGAGACGTGAAAATAAAAGCAACGGGGCGCATTAAAAAAAAACACAACATACGAGAGCGACCCCGCAAACAGTGTGAACTAAAAGTAAAGGTACTTAGTACGCGAGCCACGAATTGCTGGAGAAGTTTTTTTTGAAAAGTTTTTAGGTCTGCCAGAGCATATTTTCGAAGGCGTAGAGAAATTTTCATAAATATAGCAAAAAAGTTTGCGAAAAATAAAAGTTATAAATAAATAAATGAGAGGAGAAAAATGAAAGAAGGTAAGAAGGAAAAAATGCTTAAATCGCGCCATGAATAAATGTTATGGCAAAGGTAAAATGTGAGACCGCAACGCAAGGTGGTGAAGGTAAGGCTTTTATTCGCATGAGTGTTGACGTGTCCTTGCGGCTTTAAATACTCAACACACACAGACAATTGCAGCAGTTGTCATTTGACTATGAGCAAGTACTGCGTGTATGCTTTGCATAGTTTTTTTAGTGCATACTTTAAGGCGAAGCACCACGAACCGTACCACCATTGATGCGTAGTTAAAGGCCAAGGTTGTGTCGTTCGTTTTGGCATTCAAAGGTTTAAATATTAAATACGTAGCTAGGGGAGCTATAGACGTATTATAATACGCTGCACTGGAATGGCAAGGTTGTACTTAGTTGGTGCCAATGTATGGCAGTAGAGGGAAAATATAATAAATATGTCCGTCTGTCCGGCTATGGTGAGGAAATACAAATCGAAGTCTAAAAATGTTAGAGCCACCGGATTTGAATTTTTTGAAAACAAAAAAAAAAATGGTAAATCGGGTTTGAAGCTGTTGTGTGCGAACAACATGTTGCATTGGCTTATCAGGTTTGAGGCTGTTGTTAGCATACAACATGTTGCATTGCATGTTGCAACCTGTATTACCGTATGCCATTGTTTGTGTTGATTCAAAGTATCTGTCTAAAAAATTGGCAGGGTATTCCACTTTTACTACTGAAATGTCATTGTGGTGTGACTTGGGCAGTAAAAGTTTCTGGTTTTATTTTTTCACCAACTCTTTCTCTCTCCCTTTTTCACACAACTCACTTTCACCGCAAAACTTTTTCGATACTTTAAGGCCAAAAGTTAATTTTAACCAAACATTTGCACGATGACGCTGACTTGTTCGCTAATTAAGTTGCAGTTTACATGCAATTTTTCGCAAAACTTTTTCCCTTTTCAGCATGACACATTTCTAGACTGAAGACACATATTACCTCCACTTTTGCTGCTGTAGCTGATGTTGTCGTTGTTGTTCCTGTTCGTTGCAGACTTGTATTCTTTGTATAAGTCGATAGAAAAAAGAATTCTGAAACATAATTTAATACGGAAATATTTCGTTACTCATTCGTAGCACTACAAATTGTCTACTGTGCCATTTCTAGTCGCTGCACTAAGTCTATACCAAGTCTAGGGAGGAAAAAAGGAAATTAAAAAATCTGCAAAGTGCTGGCAATCGCACGTCTCCTCATGTCGTCGCTGTAGTCCTTTTATTTTATCGATACAAATGCTTAAAAATGCATTCGATTTATATTTTATTCAAATTCTACTACAAAGAAGAAAATTGTTTCAAATTGGCTTTCACAAGGCATCAAGAGTGAAACTGACAGCTGTTTTGTCGCATCATGTTCCACCGTGTGATGTTTAGCAGCTATGGCGTGCTTTTGTTTCTTTTTGCTTTCGTTTTTTTTTGTTTTTTTTTTTGTTTTTGGGGTCAGTGTTGCCTTAGTTTTAACTGCTGTGAGGGTAAAAGTGTTAGTTGTCTAGTGTAATGGCGGAGAAATTGTTGTTATTCATGCAAGGAAGTGGTAAGTTGTTTGAGTTAAAAGTTTGATTAGTTTGTTTGTGCTTGCAGGGAAGTGTGAGAGAGCGCATGTTTTAAAGTTAGAAGTGGTGTGCTGACAAAGCTGACAAAAAATTAACAACGAGAAAAAAGAAATGGCTGCTCGGGCGCCTATGCAAAGACAAAAAAGGCTAATATAGTTATTATTTATGAATGTTCCCGCTAGGGTGCAAATGCAAAGAAGTTGTAGGGGGAAGTAATTCCTAATAATGATTGATACCTGCTCGGGCGCCACACACGCTGGTGTAGTTCACAAACTGAGGTTGTTAATAACCATAATTGACACTACTCGGACGCCAATGCTAGGAAGTCATGATTTTTCCTACTCGGGCGCCAATGCAAAAACATATCAAACCAAGATAGTCCACAGACTGGGATAGGCCCCATTCCTAATTGACCGTGCTCGGTCGCTTATGGTAAGAGCTTATAGGTTAAGGAACTTTCTAATTCTGATTCACCATGCTCGGGCGCCAATGAAAAAACCTGTCAGGCTAAGCTAGTTTACAGGATATTGTAGTTCCTAATCATAGTTGACTCTGCTCAGGCGCCTATGCTTAGAAATAACAAACTTGTGTACTTCCTAATTATGATTCATCCTGCTCGGGCGCCAATGCAAAAACATGTCAGGCTGAGATATTTCACAGACTGGGTTAGTTCCTAATCATAACTGACCTGCTCAGGCAGCAATGTAAAGACTTCAAAAGTTTGCATACTTCCTAATCATTCTTCACTCTGCTCGGGCGCCAATAAAAAATAATATAAATTACACCAAAATATAAGTAGTTTCCTTTCAACATTTACTTTCTTTATTAAGTTTTGTACTTCTTAATTCATTTCTTCTCAATTACTCAATAAGCAATAACCAACTCAATCAATCCGCAGAGCATCTCCGCAGTCAAAGGAGCAACTAAACCAAATACTGACCAAACTGCACCGCAACAAAAAATGCTAATTTCAAACAAAAGAGTCAAACAAATGAATGCGAAATATGTGGTGCACGTGTGTACATGTATTGTGAGAGTAAAATTGTGGAATTAAAATTGGAAATTGCCAGGAGTGCGCTTATGATATGCATAAATGGAACAAGTTTGGCGTATTAATGACCGCAATTGAGTAAAGTGCTGCGGTCGTTAACGTTGCATACTCAATATAATCGATTTGGAATCGAAAAAAGAAAAACGCTGATCTGAAGAACCATCATACAGAGTCACAGCCAGTGCCAGAGCGCCAAAACCAAAAGCGAAAAGTGTGAATTCGAATGAAATGCGGTGCAATGGATTGGCAAAAAGGACATGAACAGTGGGGATGAGAGAGAGCTAGAGTAGCTGGTGGCTTAGAGCGAAGGTGTAGTAGTTAAATAATAATGCGGGGAAAAGAAAAAGAAATCAAGTGAAAAAATTATAGAAAAAAGGAATCAAGTAAGTTTATTTAGCTAACACCGAAGGACATAATACGCTTCATAGGCATTTAATTTGAATGATTGCAAAATGAGAGGGAAAAAATATAAGTGAAAAAATATATATTTATACTTAATTGACCCTGCTCGGGCGCCAATGCAAAGGCGTCAGAAGCTAGGGTAAATCATTATCATGATTGACTCTAATCACAATTGAGCTTTTGAAGAGACGCCAGAAGCTGAGTTAAATAATATGCTTATCATGTTTGACTTTAAACATAATTGACCCTGCTCGGGCGCCAATTAAAAAAAAAAAATAGATAAATATGAGACATACGATAAATAGCCTTCTTAAGACTTTCACACTTAGATAATTATATGCACAAATTTTTGAATATATCTACTTACAGCTCCCAAAAAAGGAGAAAGGAGCTCTAAAACCCTGCTCCACAGCTTGCCTGAGTATAACTGAATCATGGCGATGCACTCCCAAATGGTTTAAGATGCCATACTAAACTTGAAAACTGTTTGCCATTTCTAAAATTTTTCAAACTCTGCATTCAAACTTATATGCTCAATGTGTAGCGTATATTAAAGCATCAAAAAAATATCCTTGTGCCAGAGTCACCAAAAGTGTTGACATAAATGCGCATTTGCCTTTAGATAGAAATCGTGGCATGGCTAAAAAAATGTTGCCACTCACATTAAAAAGCGCTAAATCACTGCCGCGGCGTTGCCAGTATGCAAAACAGCTGAAAGGGGTATACAACGAGTATTGATAAATAAAAAAAAAATACAAAAAATTTCAACGAAAAATCAACAACACGAAAAACTTCCAACCAGACGCAAATAATCTATTTTGCATATTTCTGTTTTTTTTTTTTGGTAGATAATTTTTTTTCTCTTCCCTTTTTTACATTTTTAGTCAATAAGAATTGCGCTTTCGCTGCTGCCATACTTCTCGCTCAGCACGCTGTCACTTGATTTTATCATGGCGAATGGTAAAAAAAAATAAAAAAGGAAGATCAATTCGTTGCTTCAATTTTTGCGTTGAGTGTTGCTGCTCTGCAATTGACGTGCGACTTGGCTGCATACAAATATGTACGACTGTTTTTCATATTTTGCCGGCGCTTTGTTGCGGTTTTATGTGCTGTGGTATAGCTGTATCAAAATTTTTTATACGGCTTGTCACTATGGCATGCATAAATAAGTAAATACTATATTGGCGCAAAGAAAAAAAAAAATAGAAAGGATTTATATTGTTCGATGGTTTGCAACGTTGATTAAATTTTCTGCTTATGTTTTACATATTGATTTCAATTTATTGTTGTCTCTTTGATTTAAATATTTTTTTCTTTCCTTTTTTTGTTTATGTCTGGGCACAAAGAAAGCAAAAATATTTAATTTGCTGCCGAAATTTGTTTTAGTCACGCTTGATGCATATTTTCTAATATAGGATGGAGAGGAAAGTTGCTTAAAAGGATGCGGGCTTGGGTTGATTAAGTGTTTCCATGTGCAGTCAAATAAAAATTGTGGTTATGTGTTGTAGTTTAAAAACTATTTAAGTAAATTAAATTTGCATATAAAATTTAGATAAAATAGTTTCTCCTAATCTCCTCATCCCATAAAGATTTAAAAGACATGCACCTATAATAATAGAGTTCATGGTATTAGGTCCTGTATGTGCTTCGGTGAGCTCAAATGCAAAGACAACATAGGCTGAAAAAACTCCTAATAATGATTGATTCGAATTATAATGGTTCCTGCTCGGGCGCCAATGAGAAAACGTGACAAGCTGGGTATTTCCTAATCACCATTCACACTGCTCAGTATCCAAAGCAGAAACAAAGCAGGCTGAGATAGTACACAACTACGGTAGCTCATGAGCACAATTGTCACTGCTCGGGCGCCAAAGTGAGAAACTAACAGGTTGAGATAGTTCACAGGCTGAGGTAGCTCATAAGCATATTTGACCTTGCTCGGGCGGCAATGCAAAGACTTTAAAGGCTTCGCTACTTCCTAATTATTATTCATTCTGTTCCTCTTCGGGCACCAATGCAAAAACCTGTCAGACTGAGACTGAGTTCACAGGCTAGGGTACTTCATTAGCATGATTAATCAGATGCAATGTTTGAGTACTTCCTAATCATAGTTCATCAAAAAAAAAAAAAAAATTCATACAATTCTAAAATAGAAATTGAACCATCAAAAAATATTTTGATATTAGATGATCGAATACCTTCATGTCCTCTTCTCGAGTGCTTGAATCTGAGATTGAAAAAATTTGGTGGAGATACCAAAGCAATAAATAAACTGATGTTCGATGCCAAAACTGTGCTCGTGTCAGCAAGTGAGCCATCAGTAAGTCACATGATTATTGATGATCCAGTATATGTGAGAACGTCCTCTGGCGAAAATAACTGAGTAGCAGCTGTCAAAGCATAGTTTCGTGATCATAGAATCTGCACGAACTATCTGCAGAAGTGAAAAACTTCCTCTAGCATAAGTCGAGAAATTATCTGAAACCTCAACGCATTACTTCCCACTGAGGTCTGTGTGCAAACATGTTGGATGCTCGCCACGTCAGAAAGATTCGCATAGGTATGTGAAGGGCGCGTACATAAGAAACCAGCATATAGACTTTTTAGATAATATTCACTTAACAAAGGAAGATTTTCACACAAAAACTCAAAAAGTTCGTTGATTTTGTATGGAGCCTCCTCCAAAAGGTGTGGAGACACGCCTAGTAGTTTGTGTATGTAAAGCGTGAGTACATAAGAAGTCATATTATTCACTTTTAAGTTGATTTTGATTTAAGTAAAGAAGTTTTCATACAAAAACTCATAAAAAGGCGTTGATTTTGTATGGAGACTATACCAAAATGTTTGAGATACGCCTTTTGGAATATTTTTGTGAAGCGTGCGTACATAAGAAGTCATATTATGCACTTTTAAGTTGATTTTGATTTAATAAAAGAAGTTTTTCATACAAAATCACATGGAAGGGCGTTGCTATTGTATGGAAGCTTCTCAAAAAGGTGTGGATATACGCCTATTAGCATGTGCATGTGAAGCGTGTGTACATAAGAAGTCATATTATTCACTTTTAAGTTGATTTTGATTTAACTGAAGAAGTTTTTCATAGAAAAACACCTAAAAGGGCGTTGATTTTGTATGGAGACTACCCCAAAATGTGTGGAGATACGTCTATTAATGCATTTTTCAGCAAGTCAAAGCCACGAGTGTGTCTCAAAAATATGCGAACACTATTTTATAAAAGTTTTTGTTGTTTTGAGATGCTTTCTAAATTCTTGTACGCATAAATTCCTCCAGTTTGTGAGCATCCCTAATTCTAAAACTTCTCTAATATATCTTATCAAACATGATCAGTGTTCTGTTTAAATTTAAAATGCATTTATTGCTCATACAAAAGATTTTTTTAAAGATTTCCCAGTACTTACCTTCTTGGCAGTAGTGGAAGATGATTACCAAACAACCAAAGACGTTTCTCGCCAAACCATTTGTCCATAGACAAGCAATTTTTTTTGTTCGATTTATTTTTATGTTAAATTTCTAAAAGTGTCACACGGCGACATTTTTTTTTTTAAATATTTTGAACCAATTTTTGTCACAGCTTTTTTTTTACTTCGTTTAATTATTTTCTCCACGATTCAGCAAGCATCAGAAGACAAATGTGCGTCACCTAGCGCGCGTAATAAATGAATCTAAATCGAAATATATTCCGCAATGCAAAGTGTAGCACTTAAACGTTTTGGCTTGTTGAGAAGTTTTGTTTATATTACAATGCCATATATAGTATATAGTATGGCATATATATGTGTGGAACCAGGGAGGAGTTAAATATTAAAAAAAAAAAAAAAATAGGCAACAACCCATGCAGTCTAAGTTAAACGCAAAGCAAAGCGAAGTCGTCCCCGTCGTCGTCATCAAAGCACATGAAAGCCGGCTTGAGTTTTTGTTTTTTTGCAGGTTCGAGTTGATGGGGTGTTTTCTCTTTTTGGTTAGGTTCTATATTATAGGTCGTTGTTGGCGGTTGACATTGGCAACGCCAACAGCCAACAGCCAACAACAACAAAAACAACAACATCAACAATTCCCCGGATTTTCTTGCTGTTAACTTCGGCTTCACTGTTTTCCGGCTTTTGTTTTTCATAGTCTAGTTCGCTGTACTCGTTATCCTCAGTGCATATCCTTGTAGTTGTTTTGTTTGTCAATCCGTGTTGTCATTAAAAACAAACATCATAACTTTAGGCGCATGTCGGACATTACCACACAACAACAAATTTGAAAGGGTGCAAAAAGCAGAAGGGTGTCAAATATTTGCTTTAAGGTTTTTTTTTGAATAGCAAAAGCAGGTTGCATAGTGTAGGACGGAAGGAAGAACGAACGAACGCATGCTTGCTTGGTTTTAATGACTTTGAAATTGGAACAATTGTCGCTATGAGGCAATTATTATTGTTGTTTTTTTGTTGGAGATATGTCAGTTGTATGAGTCTTTATAAATAAATCATTGAATTGTATAGATTTTGAATGTAATCGATCAAGGCTGCGTGTGTTGATTAAGCCGAGAGCGTGACAGTTGTTTAATTTTAGGTACTAACAATGGACACAATCGTAGGGAAACGTGCTATTAATGACAAATTTATATACAACATGGAGGAAGAAAGCCGGCAATTCTCTTTTTTTTCTTCCCCCTTTTTTTTACTTTTTTTCTGAGTCAAAACAAAGATTAGAAATAATGTCTTCTATTATATTATCAGCCCAAAGCATTGGCCCCTGTACTCATTTGTGAGACACTGTTTATTTTGTTTTGTTTTTACTTTTCTCCTTCTTTCTTTCTCTCTTATAATACGCGCCAATACAAATAACTTCCTTGGACGCTAAGCGCTTGTATAACTTGCGAGAGAACAAGAATCAAATTTTGCGATCGAGCTCCTCTAAGAATATTTTGAATGCGAGAGCAAATAGGAGCAGGAAAAGAAATAGAGGAAAAAATAATATAAGTGAGAAAGAGGGAGAAAAAATGATTAGGAAGAAATCAAACGTGTGCCTGTGGAAAGAGAGGAGGAAAGAGAAATAAAGGGAAAGAAAGATGTAAGAATTGAGTTTCTCAATCGTGCTGCTCTACGAACACATTGAATGTGAGAGGGAATAAGAGGAGGGGTAAAAAATAGAGGGAGCGAGAGATGAAATAAGGAGTGAGAAAGAGGGAGAAAAATAAGTGCACGGTTTGCATATGGAAAGGGAGAGACAGATGAAAGAATCGAATTTCTCGATCATGCTCCTCTTTGCCGAAGAGAATGGGAGCAGAAAAAGTGTATAGAAGGAGTAAAAGATGAAACGTTAAATAGGTAGTGAGAAAGATGAAGATAAACGCTGAGTTTTCGAAAATGTGGCATTAATTCGGAACAAAATGTTTTTGAATAAATGAAAATAAATTCAAATGTTGCATCTGTGCTATCCAACAGTTTGCAGGTGCTCACTCAATGCAGCGTTTCAATTAAGAAAATTCTTGCAGCTCAACTGCAACTCAAAAGATATTTCAATTTACGCATAGTTTTTTTTTTGAGTACCTTTTCAAATGGCTTTCGTACAATGCGAAATGAACAATTTGAGAGGCTAAAATCGACAGTTAAATACGCTGTAGAATAGAGAGAGAGAGAGAGGAAAATGAGAGAAAAGGAAGAGAGCAAGCAACAAATAAGCCAATGCAACAAGTGAGCACGAATCTGTATTTCACCATATGGTGACTTTATAAATTTTGTTCATTAACTGCCTGTGCTTATCGTTTCATATTTAACGTTTCACTAAGTCAGACTTAAGTATTAAAAGTTATTTATATTTTTCGAGCTAGCAAAGCAACTTCACATTGCTGTTACATACATCCACAGCAAACTAATATACCCTTCAAATGCAGTGCATTCCAAATTGCAGCTGGCAATGCCATTTATGGCAATTTTGCGCTCAAAACATGTAACCAGGACAACCGATTAGCGGCAGGTAGACACACATATACAGCGACAAACTAACAGCAATGAAAAGACATTGGCACGAACTAAGCAAAACACTTTCATTGAACATATTTCGACAACAAAACAACAACAACAACAATCAAAGCTGGCCAATTTGGCAAGCTTTTGTTTGTCTGTTTATTTGTTTGTTTGTTTGTTTCATTCTTTTTTTAACAAATTCCACTTAAAGTTTTGCCCTGCTGTACTTCGAGTGCAAGGCTAAAATAAGCCACAAACCAAAGAAACACACAGAAACGCGGAAACGCCGTAAAAACCGGAAACCGGAAATACACACACACACAAACACACACACACAAAGCACTAACAATAGAAATCCGCAAACAGTAAAAAGAAAATAAAAACTTTCTTTTTTTGTTTTTTTGCTTATGTCTTCAACAATTTTCTGCTTTCTTTACCGTTAGCAAGCAGCTCAGCACAGCGTTACGTTAAAGCGTGCAAAGCGTTTAAAACTAAATAACGGTATTAAACGAAAGCGGCTGAGAGAGCAGAGCGTGTGTGTGTGTTTGTGTGTTGCTCATATGTGTGAAAAATTTGTTTAGACTGGAACAATAGCTGTAAACATTCATTAAGCTATCTCTTTTGCACTACGGTTGCCCCGAGTTACGTCAACGCGTAACCAAAGCAAATGTGAGCGCGCGCTATCTCTCTTACTATTATTTTTACTTTTTTTTCTTCTCGCTCTTACCTTAAATGAGTGCAATTGTTTTTAACAACAAATTCTTATTACAGTACGTTATTCCGGTTGTTGTCTTTGTTGTTGTTGTTGCTGCAGCTTAGCACATTTAGTTTACGAGTACTACGTTGCCCAACCACTCCGGGGCACAACTATTTCCGTTAGTAATTCCTTTACAGGTTTTTCTATTGCATACCACAAGGCACTGTGGTGCTATTTTTGTGTTATCCTTAATGCTTGAAGTAGTTTGTATTGCATATTTGTTTTAAAGCTTAGTTTGTTACATGAATAAGTAGATACTGGAGATATCATACTGAAACTTTGATAAATAAACAAGCTTATTGGCAGCAAATAATTCAAGCGCCTACGTGCTTACATATGACATATACATTGAAGGACGTATAAAGTGAGGAAGAAAGCCAGTGAGAAATAGAGGGAGGAGAAGGATAACATTTTTCCTTAGCAAATTATTTCCTACCTGCTTATTTTTACGCCATCAAACACAATCTAATACATTTAAACATCTTTCAAACACAAACACAATCAAACACCTTCAAACACAATCAAACATCAATCAAACACAATCAAACACCATCAAACACAATCAAACACCTTCAAACACCTTCAAACACAATCAAACATCTATCAAACACCATCAAACACAATCAAACACAATCAAACATTTATCAAACACCATCAAACACTATCAAACACAATCAAACATCAATCAAATATCACTCAAACACCATCAAACATCAATCAAACACCTTCAAACACAATCAAACACATTCAAACACATTCAAACACAATCAAACATCAATCAAACACATTCAAACATCTATCAAACACAATCAAATACAATCAAACACCTTCAAACACAATCAAACATCAATCAAACACATTCAAACATCTATCAAACACAATCAAATACAATCAAACACCTTCAAACACCATCAAACACAATCAAACACAATCAAACACAATCAAACACCATCAAACACAATCAAAAACAATCAAATTCAATCAAACTGAATTAAATGTTTGATGGCGTTTGATTGTTTATGATTGATGTTTGATTGTGTTTGTTGGTGTTTGATTGATGTTTGAATGTGTGTTCGATTGTTTAAAGTATTTACCTACAAAAATTAGCGCATCTTACAGTCGAGCGTACCCGACTACAGTATCTTTTCTTATTTTTTGTCCTTTCTTCTTCCTATTTTTTTTTTTTGGTTTATGTGCAGCTTAACACCTGTTTGTATGCATTTCTTTGTTCTAGGATTTCTATTTTTCAACTGGTTTTACTATTTAACAAATTTATCTCACAGGATGTATGCCATTTGCCATTTGTTGTAGTCGAAAATTTATTCAAGAAAATATTTTATTTTGCATAGTTTTACATTATTTTTGCGGTTTTAAGGTGACACTTTTTTTGTGGGGCAGGGAATAACATAGAAAAGAGGAGCGGCACTGCATATGAATTAATAAATAAGGAGCAGCATTCAAGTTTTTAGTTTTAAGCCAGAATTTATTTTTAAACAAAGCTTTTTGGGTTTTCAATTTCGTGTAAGAAAAACCATAAACTTAACTCCTTTTTTTTCTTTCCTTTTCTTTACCCTTTCACTCTTTTAGATGAGCTCAAGTAACATTAATTAAAGTTGTCTCGTATGTGTGTAAGAGAGTGACAGCAATACTGCTTAATGGCAACCATGGTGAAATACTATTAGTACTGCCAAGCGGGTTTAAGTTCTACCAATTATTAAAATATATTTTGTCTGAGTTTGTTTTAATATTTTTGAATGTTGCTGGTCAGCTTGGTGCAAGCTCAACTGTAAGTTTCCTATTACCAAAAATTGGTAGTAAGCTTGGCTAAATTAAATCCTAATTCCCAAGCTTTAATATTGTTTACAGACTTCACAAGTTGCCTTGTTGTGTTTTCTGGTAAGTTTGTTGCTATGGGTTACCAAAGAAGCTTTTTTAAATTATTTCACTCTTAACAATATAAAAGCTTTACAGTTAATTCAAAATTTAGCAATGTTTGATTCTTTGACTTTATGATTCTTTGATTCTATGATTTTATGACTCTTTAATATTTCTATCCTTTATGTTTTTTGCTTTTTTGAATCTTTGATTGTGTGATTATTTGATTGCATCAATTTGATTCTAAATTTCTTATATTTGATTCTAAAATCCTATAATTTTATGACTCTTCAATTCTTTGAATCTTTAATTTGTTGTTTGACTTGTTTGATTTGTTTGATTTATTTGATTTGTTTGATTTGTTTGATTTGTTTGATTTGTTTGATTTGTTTGATTTGTTTGATTTGTTTGATTTGTTTGTTTTGTTTTATTTTTTAGATATGTTTGTTTAATGTAATTTGTTTATTTAATTATTTGAATATTTGAATTTTTTAATGTTTGATTATTTGTTTGTTTAGTTGTTAATTTTTCTGTTTGCTTGTTAATTTTGTGATTTGTTTGATTGGTTTTTTTGTAGTTGTTTATTTGTATGTTTGTTTGTTTATCTGTTTATTTAGTTACTTGTTTCTTTATATATTATTTCGTCAACATATTTGTTTGCTTATTATTTTGATTGAAACTGAAATTCATATTTAAACTGTAAAATTATTTCAATGCCTTTCGGTAATATCCATTTTTTCTTTTAAGTATTCATGGCTTATATTCGGCTTAAAAGCCATTAAAACTGCTCTGAGCTGAAAAACACTGAAAATATATTTCAAAAAGACTTGCATCGGCATTAATTATAATGAATCAAATCTGTTCTGTTCGTTCGTTTCATTTCAATTCGTATAGGCGTTGGCAGCAAATAAATGAGCCATTAGCCAAAAATAACAAACCGAAAATGTCGAAATACAATGAATGGTGCTGTGCAATTAATTCGAACAACAAGGATAACAAGGCTGCAAGGCTAACACATTTTGTTGTATCAGTGCTTTGCATATATGGCAGAGCGCAAATGGGCCATGAGTGTGTCTAAGTGCTTTGTGCCGAAATTATTTCAGCTAACCAAATGAATGACTGACTGACTGAGTGACCAATGACCGCAGCTACTTATATAAACGGTTTGTGTGTGTTAGTATTATGATTAGTGTGTGTGTGCGTGTGTGTGTGATAATAACTAATACAAATAGCAGCAGATGATAGTGTCAAGTGGGGTCATTATACAATTTTAGGCCACAGCGAGTTACTGCAATAATTAAAACAGACAAATTTCAATACACAAATGATTTAATATTCAACTTTTTTTTTCATAGTATTTAATAACTCCTCACGCCTGTAAGTATGCAACATATTATTGTATATGCGCACTAAAATATTCATATCGCTTTTTTTTTTTCCTTTTCAGCTCGTTTTACATTTTCATGCGAAAAGTTTGTCTGCAACTGAAGAAATTGCGCTGTTTGGGCGTGTCCTTTCGTAATCGTAAACCTTGCCTTCCAGCAATGCAACACAAAACTTCGCTTTTCATTGCAACAAGTCAAGCGAAACTTTTGACTATTGACTTGCAATGTTCGCTTGATTCCCCTACCTTGTTCGGTCTGTTCGTCCGTCCGTTCGTCCTGTGTCCTTTTGCGCCACTTTAGTTTGCTTTTGTGCACATTTGAATGCGTAGTTTATGCATTACAATGCTTATGCATATGTCGGTACCGCTCTGTAAGTAAGTGGTTTCGAGTATTATTTGGCAACTGATGGAAAGTTTTATGACCCAAATGGGAGCATTGATTAAATTTGGCTTCGAGTATTTAAAAGTTGTATTTGTGAAGTGTTTCTTTTTGTGTTTTACAATATACAGTAGAATGGCTGCCACTGGCGTGAAAAAGTTTGGAATAATTGTGTGCCATATGATATGGGGAATAGTTGTTAGATTGAGAGTGGAGTAGCTGGAAATAAATATTATTTGAAAGCGTAAAGTATTCAGTTTTAAAAGAGTTTAAAGAAATACAAAGCATTTGAATACCTGTAAATGGTAATGAATGCGAACACCTTGTATGCAGGTGCTCGTGAGTTGTTTAAAGAAAGCAATTGCAAATTATGTTCCAACAGCTTTAACTCATATTTAGCTTCCAACATTTCGAATCCAAACCAAGAAATATTGAGTTTCTAAATCACCCAAACACACAGCAGCAAAACTTGAAAAATATCTACAGAGAACACAATTATAAAACTCGATAATAAAACGTACAATGCAGTGCAGCACGTGCTGTGCCAGTTGCTTCAGCTCAAACTAACTACAAACTACAGCAGCCTGCACTAAGATTAAAAGTAAGAGCAATAGCAGTGAAGGACTCATGGACATGAACTTAACTCCAGCGCGTTTCTTTAGACAGCTTCTACTAAGTACAAAACTTAACTTCAATTCAGTGGCCAAGTATACGCTTATTGGCGTCACATACTCTTAAAGACCGGCGGCAATTGGCAAGTAGACAAAAAAAGCAAAAGCAAAAAAAAAAGAACACCCCTAATAAGAAAGTGTCCACGTCATGAAAAAGCAACCAAAGTGTGCTGACAAAATATCTATGAATGATGCGTGTCTTGCTGAGTTGCTTTTAGTTAAAGAGCAACGCTGAGACGTGCTTTAGTTAAGCTCAAGGCATGCAGCATGAGCAGCAGCATTCAAGTGTTAAAGTACATCAAGTGCATCATCCGTGGTAGTTGAATGAAGTCGACGTTTAAGTGTCATTGTAGCCATTGAGTTGAAGTATATTTGTACAACAGTTGTGTGACGCTTGTATTGTGTGAGTTTGGCTTTAAAAATAGTTTGTAAAGTATTGTTTAATGCGATTTGTAGCAAATCATGCTGTATATAATGTGTAACATACGACGCAGCTTTGAAAAAATTCAATTAGCCATTTTATTTAAGTATTCTGTTTTAAGAACTAATTGCGTATCATATATGAAATTTATAAATGCTAAAAAAATTACTACATAACGCGTCTGACAGTTTTTATATCAATTCAGGCCTAAAAGTCGACTACAATTTTTGTTTGCAAATTTATGCTGTACAAAAACCACTTTTGAATAAATAAAGGCCTGAAAGTCGACTACAATTTTAAACAAATTATTGCTTAAAAGAAGACTAAAGTTTTTTATAAATGAATGCCTGAAAGTCGGCTACAAAAAACAACTATGCAATTAAAATAAATGCGCCTAAAAGTTTCTGTACAGTTTTTCATACATTGTTTGCTTATAATTCGTAAGCAGTTTATGCACAAGTAATTTGCTTGTTTCAAATATTTTGAAAAGAAAGCGCAACAATTCGAATATTTATCACGAAATACAATACTAAACTATAAAAAAAAATAAATTAAAATTTCAATACACTTACAAATCATTCAATTCAACACTTGTTGACAAATAACAAGTCTTTGAATTATTGTACAACTCTTAGTTGTACGAAAACTTTGTTACTCATTCTCTAATTAACGAACAATTTGTGTTTTGTGCATTTTTTGGAATGCTAGCAGCAGCTGTAGTAAACAGTTTACATTTGAATGCACTGTTGAAATCAAACGATAAACAACACCATTGGCCAACCGTTAGTAGTTACAATAGCTACTGACTCGACAGACAGACAGACAGACAACAACAACTGACTACTATAGCAAAATAGTTGAAAGAACTATGCAACGTACACTTGCAGCTACGAGCAAGCAAATAAAGAGCACAATAAGCGCATGAAAGATGCTTTTGCGCTTCATTGCGAAATCCTTTTGGCCGTCTCTACTCAATTGAAGTAGGATTTTTTGCAGCATTGAACAATTATCGTAGTCAAACAATTGGAAAAATACTTCACAGTGCTTTGCCAAGCATGCAAGCTAGCAGTAGCCGTAGCAGCAATTGGCTTAGCTCCTTTGTTTCCTAAATACTATATATGTATTTAGTATACAACAACAAGAAGTGGTGTATAAATTTTTGAGTAGCCTGCATAGCCAAGGATATGCCTGCGCACGTGTCTGTTAATTTAGATATGGCAAGTCCTTTTCATGGGGTTTTATGCGCATTGCTTTGCTGTATTCATAATTAGCATATTTAAGCTTTATGCATCAATTAGACAAGTAAATCCTTTTATCAATGCTGAGCCAAGCGTGTCACTTGAATGCATTTGTGCGCTTAAGTGTCGCAATTTATTTGTGAATCACCTGTTTGCATGAATTACTTAAATATTAATTCATACTTTTTGTGCATATTAACTAGCTCTAAGCAGACTTCTTAGCACGGTGTGTGTGTGATGGAAAGGAAGATTATATGAAATAAAATAAGCATAGCGAACCTGAGGTACATAGACGGTTTATAGCTGATTTTATATGTGAAGCCCAGCTGTTGGGCGCCAGTTTTCATTTCTAATGTTTTCGTGGCATTGACTGGAAGTTTCTTTTTCATGTCGCTTAATCAAATAGAAAGCATATGAAATACGCTTTCTAGTAATATACGAAAATTGGCGCCCAAAATAATGGCGCCCAACCTGAGTTTTGACAGCCTGCATTGAACTTTTCTTTTCAATGTAAATCAAATTTAATTAAATTGAAATAAAACTAAACGCATACATTAAAGTAAACATTTGTTTTGCACACGGAACACGGTTGCACAGTTCCTTCACAACCCCTACTTTGCTGCTCATTTAATGCAACCATACATTCATGGCTGCACTTGAGCAGCTTATACAGCAATGGCACCTTCTGCACTCAGTTGTGCGTCCATGCTGCTGCGGGCATTTTCTTACCAACTTCCGCATACTGCTCGACTGCCTTCGTCTTCGTCTTCTACTTCTACTTCTTCTTCTAGTTTTGACGCTCACATTACGTACTTAAATTTTAATGCTTTCACAAGCGTTATTTTTATTGTCTTCTCACATGATACACACAAACATATACGTCGTCTGTATAGGAGTATCGTAGTAATGCTGCTCCGTCGAACTAAGTCTCCCACATATAGTTTGACGGACATGTCCTTGGCTTGGTTTTGCTACCACCATCAGCAATTGCTGTTTGTATTGGTGCGTTATTATATATTTCAAACCGCCATTTGCTCGTTTCTTGAACCATACACTTCTTCGTCCTTCATACTGCGTTGCGTTGCTTTGCTTTTCGTGTCGTTCATACTGCGGCATCAAGTTGCACTTTATGTGAACTTAAACGTGATTCAATTTGTGGCAAAAGTCCTTTTACGCTTTAGTTATTTTTACAACAAAATTTTGTGCTTGAAATAATGATGATAATGCGCCTGATGGAAGCGATGATGTTTATAATGGTTCTACTGATGTGTGCGGGTATGTGTGTGTGTGTGTTTGTGCGTATGGTATTGCCTTAAATGGTTGTGGTTTTAGTAGTATGTGCCATACAGAGCCTTTGACTTAAATGCATTTAAAGTGTAGCTTCAAGTTTAACATATTTTGGAGTGGTTGGAATAAGAAATTTAATAGTGACAACTCGTCTGGGAAAGATGTTCCAAGAAGTATGCAAAGCAGTATGCAAACATAACCAGCGACTGGATATACATAATTATGTCGCAAGAACTTAGCAAAAAACTATTACAAACTGCTGCAGCTTCAAAGAAGAGACTGTATATTGTTAATAGATGACTGCCAGCGCTTAAAAGTATAAAATCTAGGCATATGCATCATGAAAATCTACACGAAATGCAAGTAACCGGAAGTCATCGAAACTCTGGAACATCATAGCCACCATTAATAAATCAATATATATAAACTTTTCTACTAAATAAATCATCAATAATTGCATTTACAAAGCCTTATATTAACTATGCCCTTAGTGCAGTTTGTGAACCACTGAACTACTCAATTCGTGGTGGATTTGTTAAATATATTGAAATGATCTTAGTTGATGTGTTTGGTCATCAGTTCACGTAATACTCAATTCGTGGTGGATTTCAATGTACATATTAAATGCGTTTGGTCATCAGTTCGCAAACGTTTCGATATGCACCTAGTTGGTTATCAGTTCGCAAGCTATCATATACGTAGTTGGTTATCAGTTCGCGTTTGATGATCAATTCACGATTATTGGTCATGGGTTTGCAAAAGGCATAGCTGCACCAAAAGTGTAAGTGTTTGCGTGTGTTGTACATGTTTATGCACTACTTTTTCCAAATGTTTATTTTATTTAAACCCAAATATGCCCATATAGAAAATTTATAATCAAAATAAACAAATAAATTTCACAGCACAGAAATTCAATTACGAAATGCAAACTTTATGCCCGAGAGCAGGCTTCCAATTCTTTCTTTCGTTCGTACGCGTCAATGTGGTGCCGAAATGTATGCCACCATAAGATTTTTTCCTTTCAATACATTTTATTTATTGCAATTCTTTGTTTATTTATAAATATATGCGAAACAGAAAAATTGACGCTGCAGTTGGCACTCGAGAAGACAGAAAACTTTTGCACAAGTTATTGAAAAGTATTCGAAAAGAAGACGATGCAACTTCAATATATGAAATTGCAAGCTATCAGGCGTCAACGGCGGCGGTTTGCCAAACGTTTACACTGGCGACGTCTTCAGCTGCCAATTGCCGGCGACATATATGTATCTTGGCATATTTATAAATCGAACGGAAGTGAAACGCCCCAGCAGCGAAGTGCTTTTGCGCATTATTAAAAAAAAATGTACAAATAAATTTTAAAGCAGCCATTTTGTTATTTATGTGCAACAGCCGCACTCTTTTTTAATGTAAATTATTATTATTTATAAAATGTATGTTAAGCGTAAGGTTGTATGGACTGCAATTTACTTTAAGCATTCGAGCGTAAATCAAAATTAAGAAAAAAAAATATATAATTCTATAACAAAGTACTTGCTTTTTCTCTTGATTTATGGTGTTGTTGTTGTTTAACTTCAAGACTAAATTTAAAAACTAAATTTTTATTTTGAGCAGCTTTTATTCCACTTTATTTCGCCAATTTTCGACCACTGAAGTGCTGAGTTGTTTGGTTGGTTGCTTGGTTTGCTGTTGGTTGCTCGTACTTTTCGCAGTTGTTTAGTTTTTCAAAAATTATTCAAGCAAATAGCTTAAATACTCAACTACTTCCCGGGTAGTGCTGCTGTTGCAAAGCAAATATTGAAAAGCATGCTGTTGGCTTGTGGTTAAACGTTGAGTAAAAGTCGATAGGAATTGTTAGTCTGCTTGTTAAACTTTGCTAAGGTTTGATGTAAGTAATTAAAAATTTTAGATTATTTTTGTTTGTGGTATGCATGATTTAGAATGCTAAAATTGAGGGAATTTAATTTGATTTAATTGAAGTTGTTTAAAGCTATGAGAATTGATAAAGCAGTGAAACTGTAGATTAAAAAGATTCGTTAGGCTCAAAATAGAAAAGTTGGCTAGCAAATCTTTTTTTTTGGCTTTTAATTTTAACTTTTACAAAGCCGTACATTAGCTATGCCCTTAGTCCCGTTTGTGAACCACTGAACTAAATGGTGATATGCTCGTAGTTGCTGTGTTTGGTCATTAGTTCACGAGCTACTCAATCGTGGTGAATTTCTTTAGCTATCGCGTTTGGTCATCAGTTCGCGATCAACTTACGAATTAAGTTGATCGCGAACTGATGATCAATTTCGATTTGTTAAGTATGGCTAAATGAATGTAGTTGGTCATCAGTTCGCGTTTGATCATTAGTTCACGATTGCTGGTCATTGGTTAGAAAAGAGCGTGAGCGCACAACAAAACAGTAAGCCTTTGAGTGTGCTTATACTTGAATGATTGTCGCATGAATTGCTTAGAATTATTTTATAAACCTTAAACAATTCTCTACCAACTACAATAGTTAAATTTCGCCATCTAAAGCTCATCACTCACTGTCAATTGCAATAAGTAATAAAACTGCTTTTTCTTTGCCGCACATAACAGATTATGACAAAGGAAAAAAAAGCGCAAAAGAAGTTCGCAAAACTTCCAACAAGAAAATCATCAAAAACTGAAGATATAAACGTTAACAAATACGCCAAGTAATGCAAGCCATTAGCAAAAATATTACACAGCAAAGAAGACAGACCAAACACTGCAAACACCTTCACCAAACAATTCAAACTTTCTTTGCTGGCAGTTTTTATTTTATAGTCTGCAAGAAACTCTCCAAGAAGAGGGCGAAAATGTGTCGCAACAAATTTTTATGCGCGACATTAAGAAATGTTAAAATGACATAAAAACGCATACACAGGTAGCTAGCTACTAGGAATGACATCACTTGGAGTATAGTAGTGATCCTGAACATTGTCTAACTGAGGTTGTATTGTGCTGCTGCCACCCAGTGTTGCCGCCGCCATAACTGCCTCATTGTGTCACCACAAAGCTTGGCATCTGACATTTATGTGCAACGAAGCATTTTATTTGCGCCTCAACGCACAAATGCGCACATGAGTTGCACACATAGTTCGAGCATATCATAGTTGTACCTGCAGAGAACACTATAATAATTCCATGTTGTTCTACAGTTTTTTGTTTTGTGTGTAGCCGACTGAGCATAAAATTTTATATTTTTAATAATGTGTCATAAGTGGCGCTATTACTTGCACTTTCCATAATATTTTCGCGCTTTCTTCTACATTCTTTTTGTTTTTAATAGAACTAAAATTTTTCCAGTAATATAATTTTTACGCTGATGCCGCTGCGCGAAGTTTATGCGTTGAGCAAAAATATGTAAGTGACGTGTTTATTAATTTTTACACAGAGATAAAGCGAAATGTGCCGGCAGCTAAGTGTAAAAAAAAAATGTCGAGAGAAAGTAAGAAATATAAAAAAAATTATAAGTCAAACCGAAGCGCATATAACCTGCTGCTTATTGGCAGTCAACTTCGATTAAAAATATTCGTTTTATATAAAATAATCTGTTTTATGGCTTTTAATATAATACATGCCCCTAATGCTGTTTGTGAACCGCTGAAGTACTCAATATGTGGTGGATATCTGGAATACGGTGATATGCTCGTAGTTGACGCGTTTGGTCATCAGAGCTCGATCTAATTAACAGTGGTGGATTTCTTTAGTTGAAGCGTTGGGTCATCAGTTCGCGATCTACTCAATAATGGTGGATTTCTTTAGTTTACACGTTTGGTCATTAGTTCGCGATGTACACAATCATGATGGATTTGTTTGTTCGTAGTTGGTCATCAGTTGGCGATCTACTCAATCGTGGTGGATTGATTGAATATGGTTGGTCAGTTCACAATTGTTGGCCATAAGTTTGGAAAGATCGTGCTTAAACGTGACTGATTGGCTGAATGAGAGAGTAATAAGATGTAATAGCCAGTGAGTATTTGAAATAAAGAACTTTATAGAATTATTTTTAAACCTTGAACAATTTTCTACCAACTACAATAATTTAATATCTCCAACTAAACCGAAATACCGCATACCTTGAATTATGTGTAGTGTATTAAATGAAAATGAAGCTAATATGCCACATCAACGGACTGTTACAAAGCAGATAATATAAGAGCATATAATCAACATAATCATTAACAGCTGTAAGGAAGATAGTGCCAAGAGTGCTACAACTACTACTAAAATACCAGCAACAACAACAACAACAATGAACACGAACAACAACAAATTAAGCAGGATAATAAAACGTAAAACGTAAGGATGGCCTCCGCTCATCGCTACTACTGCTGCCTGCTAATCTTCGCGGCATGAGACAAGCGCAAGCGACCCTCTTAAAAGCAACGATTATGACTATAGGGAATACTTAGATAAGTCTATGGAAAATGAAGATACCAAGCGCAGAGTGCGAAAGAGATAAATATAATAAGTGCATAAAGGCGACAGTTAGTATAGAAAAAAATAGAAAGCAAGTAGCGCCAGCTAACTGCTGCTAAATAAAAAAATTTAAGCAGCATATATGACTACTAGATACGCTACAATAATTGAAAAAAACATTTATTAATGTGGCAATGTGAGCATGCAAAACTTCAAACTTAAAGGCTAACCGTCAGACGGATATGTTTATATAGACTTGATTTTTGTTGTCCTGTTTTTCATTCTGTCATATCCTTCCTCAAATTTAATATACACCTATTTCTATTATGCTTATAGCGCATATTAAGGTAGCACAAAAACTTTTTTGCAATGCAAAAGTTTTTCTAGTCCACTCTCGCGCGCTGCGTACAAAGTTTATCCGCGTGTAATGCCTCGAATTATTGCAATTGTAATTGTTATGTGGCTTACAAGTACTTCTTCTTCTTAGTTTTTTCCTTTTTTTTTTGTTTTTCACTTTTGTTTATTTTATTTGAATTGTTTGTTTTTTGCTGCTTCTTTGCTGTCTCCATTTTGTCGTCGCAGCTTTGTCCTTCAGCAACTTCAGCTTCATATTTACTTCCTTTTTAGCGCCACTCAAGTGATTGATGCCAACTGATTTGTTTACGCTCTCCTGGCAGAGCCATTCAGGCATATTGTTTGTCTGTCTTGTTTCGCTATTTAATAGCAGTAAACATAATGAAGTGCTAATTGACTTTGTAAGTGCCTAATGAAGTCATATATAAGTATGGCATCTATAAATAATTAGCTTGGAGAATATTTTTTCTTTTATATTTAATTAATTGGCATTATTACGAGTAGCTTTTATATAAGTAAGAAGATTTTCAATTATTAAGCATGAGAAGCTATAATAAGTTTGAAGGAGAAGTGGCCACACTTCCGTTCAGCTGAATGTCTTAGTATATGCGTATGAGATTGCAGGTGCTAGAGATAGTACTTGTAAATGTTGTAACTAGATACACCTTATACATAAGCTTTTTAAGTTTATTAAATTTTTTGGCTAATATATTATTATGTGTAATAGTTGGCACTGCGACCTTACAGATCTATTGTGCCCTTGGCTATTATATACATCGCTTCCAAAATTTGTTTTATACAAATATTTAAAATTAAATATTTAAATTCACCATGTGGTGAAATATAAGAAAATTTTCTACAACATGATCTAGATCGCAAATAAGTGCCCGAAGTCATGACCTTAAACGTCACTGATTGACCTTTTTGGCCAACGATTGACCAAAGCTTTTGACAGTGTGTTCTCCACTGTTTCTTTTAACGAAATTTGTTTTTAATTTTTATTAAATATCTTTGATGTTTTTTCCGTATTTGCAATTATTGAATGCCATTTATTTGCTACTACTTTCAACTGATAAGAAGAAATACTCTGACATCCTGTTTCTATTTTTTAATTTTTTTACATTTTCCAGAAATTATCAAGCACTTCTCATGCAACATGAAAGCGCCACAGATTGTACACTAACAGCTGTCTAAATAGTTTTGCTCCTTTACAAAATATTTTCGTACATTTTAATGATAATGCAAAACATTTTCCTTGAACACTTTTACAGGTTGACAGTTTGCGTAGCACAAATAGGAACTTTTCTTATCGAGAAAGTCTGCTGGCATAACAGCTCGCTGCACACACACCGAACTGACAATTATTTCATTATTTTTGTTAATGTTTTTGCGGTTGCTGGAAATGCTGATAAGCAGACAGCAAAAGCGGAAAAATATATAAAATTATATTTCGACAAATGGAAAATTTTTAAATAGTTTTTAATACGCTTTCAGTTATTGCATTAAAAACTCATTTTTAAAAATTTGCATATTTGTATTTCAATTAATTATCTCTTTTATGGCGGCTTTTTTTCTCTTTATTTGTTATAAAAAAAAAAAAAAACGCATAAAAGTTTATTTCGTGAGGCATGTCAACGCCAGACGCCATTCTGTTATAAAAAGCGGAAGCGGAAGTGAGTGCATTTCTGTGCTGCCATTTAGTTTTTTTTACTTTGCAAAACTATTTTCAAACTCATTAAAATAAATAAAAGTGCCGCGCAAAGAGCAAACAAAAAATCAAAAAATTTTCCAAAAAAATAAAAAAGCCGAGCAAAGCTTTTACACGTTGTCTTTGTTGTGCATTCTTTATTTTTAGTTGTTTGTCCTTTGTGCATTTAATTATTCATACGCCATGTCTGCGACAAAGCAAAATGCAAAATACAAAATGGCGTGCGGAAGTTAGTGCGCTGTGATGTAGGCAAAAATGCAGCGGCTTTGGTGTCGTATAAGTGCAACTGAAATATAAAAAAAAAATAAAAGTAAAAGGAAAACTTTGCTAAAGAGAAAATTTATTTCAATTTTCTTGAAATACTATTTTAAATTATTTTGCATAGAAAAGATTTTTTAAAGACTTTATAGCACCTGCAAATTTGAGGAAAGATTTAAGTGAAAAACTTCTTTTAAAAGCTGAAAAGCGTAGGCTAGAAAACATTCATCAGTTAAAATCAATAGCACTCAACTAGCAAAAAGAAAACGAACAAATTTAAGCTACAACATGCAGTAAGCGTATAATTATACCCTACATACTTAGAGGGTTTTGCATTAGTATTTGTTAGGGAGTTTGTAATGCATGGGAGACAAGATAATCTATAAATAATTGCCACAAATCTGTCTAAGATAAGATTTTTTTGACTGTAGTAGTGACTTGGCGCCCGAGAAGGGATAATTATTATTTTTATTATTGACAAATGGCACGAGCAAGCTATGGTGGCTTTTTAGGCGCCTGATCGATGTTGATTTATTTCTACTTGCATGGAAATTATGCTCCTATTTTTTCTTAACAATTTTCAAATGCTTTTCTCAAAATAAATATTTCGACAATAGTCTATGTGCAGCGTATTAAAGCTTAAACTTCTTGAAAATTATTATCTTTGCCAGATTTTCATGCTAGGCTTACTCAAAAACCAAAAAAACAATATGGCCGCCAGCAGCCTCAAAACAAAAGCACTCATAACTGACTTGACTTGTCGTTGTCGTTGCCGTTGCTAGAGTGCTTTGTTTCGACAAAGCTTTCTTTCTTTTTAATTTTTAACGCCCCAAAAACACATACCAACTTATTTGTTTTCATTTTCATTCGTATTCACCCTTTTTAATTTTTTTTTTTTTTGATATTTCAAACGCCTATTTGCTTCCAGTAAAACAATATGGTGCTGCCATTTCCGTTTGCGCATTTCCGTCTTCAATCGAATCCTTTCTTTTATTTTTCGTTTGCATTTATTTTGCAGCCTTCGTAGCCGGTTTACTCTGGTTTCTCTAATATAATCGACATCTTTTTATGAAGCACTTCTTAGTACATAGAAGCTGCTGCTGTAAGCAGTCGAAAGTTAATGAAAGCATTGAGTGTTATGGTACCAGAAGAATAATAAGAAGAAGAAGGAGAAGGCGAAAATATTTTAATGCGCTTTTTGTCATAATTATGTTGCTCCAATTTTTTTCTAAAGCGGTTTTCTTTTCATTTTTGGATTTTCTTTTTTGCTTTGAAAGGAAGAAATTTTGATTTTATTTGACTTGATTTTTGTTAAAGCAATTTTGCTTGTGTTAACTCTGACAAAAAGTCCCTAAAGTAAAAAAAAATATGGTATCAGTGACCTATAAATATAATTTTATAGATTTATGTTGATGTTATAGGTTAAGCAACCACTAAGGATGCGTGATTCTGATAAAAAAAAATAGGTATTTGGTTTTTTTAGACGGACTTAGCTAGAAAAATGTTTTCTTGGAGGTCAGCATCCCTGCTCAGGCTACAGTCACACGCAAATTTCAGCTTTAAAAATTGTCCAAGTCACTCTCTACTTATGGTGATACTTGCTAGAGTCCCTGCTTGGGCGCCAATGCACTGGCTAAAGTAAAATCATTGGATGCCCAAGAAACTGTCACACACAAATGTCAGCTTTGAAAATTGTTTTAGAAGCCAGTGTCTATTTATGGAAATAATTTCTTGAACCATGCTCAGGCGCCACTGCATGTAACAATGCCACTGGCTAGCGTATCATCGTTGGATGACAATGCAACTGTCACACACATATTTCAGATTTAAAAGTGGTCCTAAAAGCCAGTGTCTATTTATGGTAATACATGCTAGAGTCCCTGCTCGGGCGCCACTGCATACAACGATGACACTGGCTAGCGTATCATTGTTGGATGACGAAGGCACAGTCCCACATTTTAGCTTTGAAAATTTTTCTACAAGCCAGTGTCTATTTATGGTAATAATTTATGCTAGAGTCGCTGCTCGGGCGCCATGACATTATAGTATCCTCTTCATTGGATAAATATTTCAATGTTGATCTCTTTAGCTAGTTAAGCTGCTTTGTTGATGTTTAACTGCACTTCGCTCTTTCATAATTTTTGCTGAGGCCCCTGCTCGGGCGCCAATAATTCAATACTAATACTTCCAACGAATAAATTTTCCTCTTATTTATTTTTACATTCAACTATTGACTTTTTAAAATATCTTTAAAAAGAAAATTCCATACATATTCAATTCATTGAAGCAATTTATACACATTCTGCTCCTTCGAATTGCTTCATGCGACACATGCTCCTTAATATATATTATTGCTGATGCTATTCAGCAGGAAATGTTCAATGAATGAATGACATGGCTCTAAAATGTCATGCCGTAGAAGACGTTGTGACGGACGGACTGTGCAGCATTTATTCAATTGAAAAATCACTTACGAAAATTGATTGCAACCAATGTGAATGAGGCAAATGTCAAATGTATTGATTGCTCAAAAAGTTGTGTAATGCCGTGCAATAAGTGAAAAGCAACAATAAATAAATAGTACAAAGTTACTTTAAAAAATCGAATAGTTTTTAAACAACGCTTTACAACACTGCCATGGAATATATATAACTAAGTAAATACCAGCGAAACCACAAACAAAGCCAAAATCTGCTTTTAAACCATTTTTTTTCAACTAACACTTGACATAAAATTTCAACAAAAAAGTTTAGCAATGAATTGAAAAGCGTAGACGAATAAGTGTTGAGTGTTGGTTAAGGCAAGCAGAGTTGCCGACGACGTCTGTCGACAATTAGCCAGCCACAAATGAATACATTTTAGTTGTTGAAACTTCATCAGCATATTCCTCCACTTTCGAACACTTAGCCATTAACTCTTTTTCGTACTTTTTTTCGTCCTTTTTGATAGTGCGCAAACTTTTCTGCTCAACACTATGTAAAACTTTGCACAGCAGACAGATAGATGGCCTGATTTTCAATGCAAATTGTTGGCATTTAACATATTTAAGCATAGAATTTATTGCCTGAAGAAAAACCAAAAAAATTATTAAAAAGTTTTAATTTATGTCGCCGTAGCCGAAATTTATTTATAATTGTCTCAGAGGATATTTTATACGCTACACATTTTGGGCTTTCTTTGCGCGTTTATGTTCCTAAGCACCTGTTAGCAGCAAATACCACAGAAAAAGTATTAAAAGTATATCATTTTATTTTTAAATCTTTTTTTTTTTTTTTTGGTTACTTACTGTCTTTGGCCAAAATTTTTGTGGCTGCTTGAAGTTTTGTCCTCCCAATTTGTGGGTGGGAGGAGAAAAGTGTGCAAGTAGAACAATTAAAAGTTTTTAAGCTCTTGAGATGTTTCGGTTTTGCTAATTAGTTGCGACTTTTTGCGAAGGGTTAGCTTAAATTAGATGCACAAAGAAAATTGTCAAAGAGTTAAGTGCAAATGGAAAGCCGACTTAAATACGTATATAGTCCTGTTATAATGCAATTTAAATATAAAACTAAATTAAAAAGTATTATACTTTTTTTTAATTTGTTAATTCTTTTTAGAGTGCTTGCTCGGGCGCCACCGCAAACAACCATACCACTAATTAGCATAACATCGTATGATGCCGAAGCTGCTGTCACACGCATATTTTAGCTTTAAAAATTGTCCAAGTCACTGCCTATTTATGGAACTACTTGCTAGAGTCTCTGTTCGGGCACCAATGCACGCAATGTTGCCACTGTCAAACACAAATTTCAGCTTTAAAAATTGTTCTAGAAGCCAGTGTCTATTTATGGTAATACTTGCTAGAATACCTGCTCGGGCGCCATATCATTATAGTATCCTCTTCATTGCTCTATTTATTAACATGTTGATTTCTCTAGCTAGCACATCCGCCTTTGCTGCTTTGCTTTGCTCGGGCGCCAATGCTATGAATACTTTTTAACAAATAAATTTTCCACTTACTTATTTTCACATTCAACTATTTGCTCGTTAAATGTCTTAAGCGCCTGTGAGTATCAACATTTCCCTAATACATTTCGAACCCTTACACTGCACAACATAATCCTTACACATTGCATAAAAGTAGTTAAAAGGTGCGCCATAACTTTGCGGTCATGTAAAATTGTGCGTCAAACATTATCAAAAGTCGAAAGTTTTACTTTCTTCTACTTCTTCTTCTTATTCTACTATATGCTTTTCCAATTTGAACATCACTTTCAAGTTTAAACAAGTTTATGAAACTTTTACGCATTTGTTATGCTTTGCATGCCGCATAATATTAAGAAGAAAAAAAAGGCAGGAAAAAAGAAAAAGGGGCGCAAAAACCAATACAAACAAACCCAACTCTTATAGCAAATATTGAAACAAAAGTCTTGGCAGGGGGCGAAGAAAATAAAAAAATATGAAGCGCGAAAATCGAAAATGTTTTTCTTGCTGCTTGGCGTAAATTTGTTTATATTTCGCGCGTCATGCATAAAATATTAAATTATTAGCTACGTGCGACTGAGATATGCAAAAGAAAAAATAAGAAAATATGAAAAACTTTTCATGGGTGTATAAGAATGTAAATGCTTGGAAAATTGGCTAAAATATGTCGTCGCAGCTAATGCTGGGGAAAAACGTTTATAAATTACAAATCAAATGAAAATGAACTGACAAAAGTTTTAATGCAATTTTCCTTTGTTGTCCTTTTTTCACTTTCACTTCGAGCAGCGAAAGGAGTGTCGTTTAAATAAGTTCAAATAAGCAAGCAAGTTGTTGGAGTATTGTTTGTGTTCAAGGTTGTCCATAAAGGGGAAATGTTGGATTGAAATAAAAAAATAAAAAAAATAGGTGTGGAAGGTGCTTTGCAGTAGTTCAGAGAAAGTGGAGTAGGTGCTTGACTTGTGAGTAGCCAAATGTCATTGCTAAGCAGTTTATGGAAATCCGTTAGACTCTGGATAGTGCTATATATCCTTGTTCGACTTGGAAATAGTCAAATGCCTTTCTTTTATAAACGATCTAAGCAGCTTGTAATCAACCGTTAGACTCTTGATAGTCCTTTATATCCTTACAAACTGTAAGAAGCTGCCAGCTTTGCTTTTAAAGTTATTGCGCTGTAAAATCAAAAATTGACAAACTTCTCAAACCACCCTCGCATGTTATGACTGAAATAGTTCGTCCAGCAGTATTTAAAGACATTTTTTATATAAGCTCCCATATCTGCGCCATATGCTGCAATATATATTTATGTATTATATTAAATGGCACCCAACGTGGGGCACCATTTAGTTAATTAGACATTTAAAATAATTTAAATTATTTATTTAATGAAACAAAATAAATATTTAAAACACAAAAACCGCAGATTAACCGCCAAACAAAATTAATCGCTCTAAACAAATAAAATTAAATAAAATAAATTGCCGCCAATAAAATTATTATTTGTGGCGGACAATTGTGGTCACTTGCCGCATTTAGAATAGAAAATAATTTCATTTTAAGCGGCTACACTTCGTAGCAGCTTTATTTGTTGTGTAAATGAGCCAAAAATTTGATTTTAAGCCGCTTACAATGTAAACAAAATTGGAAAGCCCGAACACAAAATGTCGCTTTTAATGCAGCATTAGCAGCGCAATTAGTTGAGCTTAGCCGCGTTGAGCCTCGGTCATTTTATTTCACCATTTCACTTGACCTCAAAACTAAAATAGTTAAAACTGCGCCATTTATACGAGCCCACTCGCTCGCTCGCTCGCTGGCTTAGTATAATAAACTTGTACTCGAAGTTTCGACAGACTTTAAGTGGAAAAGTTTTCTAATTAAAATTAAACAAAACTTGAAAATCTTTACGGACAGTAAGTGAGTAAGTCCTTGGGGGTATTATTTTAAGCATGTTTTGGTATAAAGACGAAACGAAAGTAAAATGGAGACAAATCTTGGCCAAGAAAGTTGCACTGAAGGTCGCGTGCATATAAGAAAAATAGGTCAGTTGCTGCATTTAGCAGAAATCATAATTTTGCTCTTCAAATAAAATATCTATTGCATACTTTAAGGCTTACACACAGGCAGGCAGTGTGACAAAATATTAACACAACAATTTAACGCATTATAAGCAGCTTAGCTGCAAAATCTAAACGTGAGAGACAGCGTGTGGCTGCTGCTGCTAAGCTGCAAAATCCGACAATAATGCGCCTAATTGTATGCTACAAAACGTTTGCATTTGCCATTAATGTGAAAATTTAGACACCCTACATCGCACATAAATTTAATAAAATCATCACTCAAATGCGTAGAATGTAGAACTTCCGCTTCCGCATGACTTTTTTAATAATCATTTATTTTCATTTGTAAGATTTACATAATTTATTTGGTTGTAAGAAAACTTCTGAAACAAGCAGGCTACACCCAAAGGAAGCGAGCACACACAGAGACATCCGTTCGACGGACATTGCTTATGCATAATTAAACACAAGTAATTAACCATTATCACAGACAACAGTCAAGTCAAGTCAAGTCAAGTCGAGTTGAGTCAAGTGATGGCAAGTCAAGTCAATTCAGTTCAGTTCTATGTAGCTACTTCAATGTGGCTGTTAATGAGTGTGTGTTGGTGATTTTTCCGGCGTACTCAATGGCGTAGGTTGAGGCCTAAAAGTCAAACACATTAATTAATTAAGCTTGCTTACCATTGCCACTGTCAAATTTTATACACTTAGCTATTGCATCAGTCACATGGCACGTCATTAGATGAAACCCACAATTATGTCACTTTGAGGTCGAACTTCCATTTAAGTTGAGTGTGAAATTTGTGTCAAGTGTGTGTGCGTGTGTGTGTGTGTGTGGTGGTTTATTAAAATTATATTAATTGTAACAAACACACATATATGTGCGTACCAAAAAGTATACCATATAGGGACCATAAGCAACATATTACACTAGTTAACAAAATTAAGATTAAGTTATTAACTTTTTTTCGGCCTGTTGAATTTACTGACCACTGGTGGTTACGCACTTCGCTAGTTGTTATATGCTAGGTTAACTCGATGCTAGGCACATTACCAGTCCCACCTAACGAGTGAAGTGACTAGTGCGCCTATATTTAGCGATAATTAATTAGCAGGTGCTAGTTTCTTGGGTGCCTGACTGCTAAGTCAGAGACAAAGTAGCACCTGCAATATGTTTAAATTCTCTCCTCAAGAAATTCTTAAATAAATTCTAAAAGTAATCTCTCAAAATCCGCTTTTTGATTCGTATAAAATGGCGCCCAACGTGTCTAAAAAATTTCGATAATTATCGAAAATATCGAAATTTTGTAAAAATTTATGAAAAATCAAAGGCACATTTTTAGGGATTGCGATAAGACTGAATTATTCAGTTCAAAAATTAATCAATTAATAAAATACCTGTCTTCGTTTTAAATGGCGCCCAACATGGGGCACTGAATTCCTTCATCAAGCAGCTCAAAAATAATTAATTCTCTACTTAAACTCTCACATCTGCTTCAAATATATATTTTTGTCCTAATCATTTTTGAAATTTATATAATGGTGCCCAATGTGGGGCTCCAATTAGTTAATTAGGCTTTAAGTACAATAATTAGGCTTTAAGTATAATAATTAGTCTGACCGATATTAAGTGATGGCGTCATCAAATTCAGTCATTGTGTCAGCAAAATCTTGTACTTATAGATCAATAAAGATTCCTGAAAATAATCCAAGAAAATTGATGAAAAGTCGAAGGAAAAACATACTCTTCGCATAATCTCCAAAATGTGCTTCAATGAAACATTTTTCTTTCTAAATATTTTTGATTCATACAAAGTGGCGCCCAACGTGGGGCTCTGAGTAATTAGTTATATTTTTAATAATCCTTATAGCGTTTGCGGGGGTCGTCATCAAAGGGTCCATTCCGAGGCTTTCTTTTCGTTTTCATTGGGGGTTTTTTTTTAAAGTGGCGGGTCCCAAGCCCAGCGCACCAACCCCTTTTTAAAGGAGAGGGGGCCCCTTCGCCTTCTCACGTTAGCTCACCTCTGAACGGATGTTCAGAGTCTACCCAGGAGATACGTGTCCTGACGGACGTGTGAGTTGCTTGGACCGTTTGACACAAGAATCATTGTTGGCCATTCCCAGGTGTATGGCAGTCAACAACTTTCCACACAATGTGCACTTGAGCAAACGAATCCCAATCTCCCAATATTTTTAATAATGTTTTACTTAAACTGACATATGTTATGTGACGGCTTTCTGGGATTTTAATCCAGACATTATGTCAGTAAAAACGTACACTCATAGTTTTTTGAAAAACATTCACAATAATTGCAGAAAATTGATGAAATGGCGCCCAATGTGGGACGCGTATGTATTAATTATAGTTTTGTTAATATTTGACTTATTCTAACAAATGTTATGTGATGGCGACATTAAATTTTAAGTTTAATTTTATAGTTTCTTGAAATACTTTCACAATAATCTGAGAAAATTGATTCAAAGATGAAAGCCGACCAGCACCTTTCACAGTTTATGAATTCAGTTATAAATTCTTAGAACTGTTGGTAAGATAAGGTGGTTTTTTTCAAAATATTTTTCGTTTATATTAAATTGCGCCCAACGTGGGAATACAGTATAATAATTTTAATATTTTTCTTAGTCTGGCAGATGTTATGTGACGACAACATTGAACTTTAATTCAGGTATTATGTCCCTAAAAACTTATGCTTATAGATGAATATAATTTCTTCAAATACATTCACAATAAAAATAAAATTTATGAAATATATAAAAAACAAGTCGACACCTTTTAAAGTCCATAAATCCTCTCGCTAAGCTGAATAAAAATGTGTATGTCTGCTTGTAGAATATATTTTTTGAAATATTTATGAATTGTATAAAATGGCGCCCAACGTGGTGCAACATTTAGTCTATTATGCACCGTGACTGCACTCCTTACCTAACTTTGGCTCCCTAATAACTTAACCAAAAACGAATTTGTTTACTACCGCATAAATGAAGCTCAAATAGATGCACAGTTCTTAATTTAAAGAATTGTGAGGTATCGATACTAACTAAAATGTAACGAAACAAAGAAATATAAAACAAGTATTGGTATCAAACAACTGAAGAAGCAATATAAGTATAGCATTTAATTTAAAGTAGTATGCCATATCGATACTAGCTTAAAAAGTATCGAATAAAAGAAATATTGCACTACACTATACAATGGGACTGTACTGTTTACCTTACATTGGCTCCCTTATAACTCCTTAACCAGCATATATATACAATATTATGGTGATTAAGCTATGGTGTTACTGATAAAAAATGCCCAAGTAAACTTTTCAGAACCCTAGGTACAGATGATATTTTATAGGCGCTTAACGGTGGGTGCATATATGAGTACTTATAGAGCACGGTCAACAGTGTAGGAAGTCAGTTTCAACGTGGCTACTGACCAGCTACCATAATGCATAGTTAAAGATTAAGTTTTGATCGTATGGCTAGATTGACTCGATACTTCGTGTGGTGATCACAAATATATATGATATACTTTATTTCAATTTGTTCCTTAAAAATATTGAACGATTTTTGATTACATTGGGCAACGTCATTTTCTAACATTCTCAGCTGTTAGACTCAAATTTTACACTTCTACTGCCTCATAAAATGGCGCCCAACGTGGGGCATAAATTAACTGTAGATGATCCTATAGATGCTTCAGACCACTTGTATTTAATGTATATGCTTAGCCCCTACCTAAAGAGGGGATTTCTGTATCTGTTGACCGACACTCAAATTTATAGAAGGTGTTATTTTGTTTAATTTTTTTGTTGACTAGTGTCTCTTATACCATATAAAGAATTGCAAAATTTCGGTTACTATCATAAAATATTTAATGGGCATGCGGTCATTTCATGCAAATGTATGCCCAATTATATATATATATATATATATATATATAATATATAAATAAAAAAAAACTATTTTATAAATTTTTATTTAATTTATTTTGTGCTAAATGTTTCGTTTAAAATATTTAGTGCAGCTAAAACTATTCTACATGCAACTTGTTATTGTTATCACTTATGACAATTTGTTGTACATGTTTCTATGGTTGAACATCATGAAAATTATGTTGAAGGGTGTTTGTTGGCAGTTTCGCCTTAAGCTTTTAATCATAAATAATCATTTGGTAGAACATCATGTAAAGATATTCGAAGTCTTGAGATCCGTGCTCGGGCGCCATTTTTTGCTTGCAAGATTATGTTCCACTATAAAGAAATATTGTGGGTCTGTCAGTAAGTAGATTTTTCACATATATTTTGCCAATTAAAATAATTAATAGGTAGGAAAAAAAGTTCTTCTAACTGATTTCTTAAATTTTTATTTATTCTATTTAAATTTTCAATACTATAGCACTTAAAGAAGCACCCTTTAGTAATGTAATATATACAAGAAACTTTTATTTAGCATATAAATTTATTTGCTGTCCATTGATAATTTGGTAATAATTGATTATATGCGCATAATATGCTCAACGGATTTGGTTTATTAGTTGGCAATTAGCATGGAAATCGAATGGAGAATGTTTATGCTCTTCAAAGGGAAATCAAATGTGGAGCGAGTGAAATTATGCATACATTGTTAGTAGCAGGTGCTAATTTGCTGCAGAAGAATTTAAGTTTTGTGCTTTAAGTTGTGTTTATTAATTTTAAATTCCAACAAAACTATAAAATGCAGATTTCAGACATGCAAAAAAAAAAAAATATTTAACAGTAGACTCCAAATTATGAAAGCAAAATTTCTACAATATTTTTTTTTTTTACATGCTAACGAAACATAATTGGCTTTGTCGCATGTGGTGCGTGAATTACATAAACGCAGCAGGACAGGCACCTAATGAGTTTTTCACACAAAACCTGGTGCTATTTGCTTTTTTTCCAGATCTATGGGCACAGACATCATCATCATTAGTAGGAGCAACAGCAGCACAGAGAGAGCTGCAGAAACACCACAACACACATCAAAGGCAACAGTCACAGTTGGAGTTGTTTTGTTGATTTTTTATATTTTTTTTTTTCAAACAGCCAAAAATATAAAAAAAAGATAAAAGTTAAACGAAGCTTTAATACGCTTTGCAGATGCTTTGGCTAGAAGTACATAAGATTTTTAACTGAAGCAGAAATATAAGCACAGTTCTTAATAATAAAATTCGATGTCGTTACTGTCTTTAAAGTATCGAATCGGCAAAATATCGTACTAGCAAATATTGGTATCGAATCTTTTGTATAAAAAATAAAATCAAAACAGTAAATGAAGTAGAAAAATCAGCATAGCTCTTAATTTAAAGAATTGTGAGGTATCGATACTAGCTAAAAAGTATCGAAACGAAGATATATCGTGTTATTACAGATGTATAGATTAACCGAAGCAACAATATAAGTAAAGCCCGTAATTTATAGTCAGGTTTTGTATCGATACTAGCTAAAAAGTATCGAAACGAAGAAGTATCGTACTATAATAGATGGTATAGAATAACTGAAGTAACAATTTAAGTAAAGCTCCTTATTTAAAGATGAGTTGGTTATCGATATTCGCAAAAAACTATCAAAACGAAGAAGTATCATACTATTGAAGATGATATTGAATAACTGAAGCAGCAATATAAATAAAAGTAATGTTTTGTATCGATACTATCTAAAAAGTATCGATACTATCTAAAAAGTACCGAAACGAATAAGTATCGTACTATTGAAGATGGTATAGAATAACTGAAGCAGCAATATAAGTAAAGCTCTTAGTTTAAACAAATGTTCCATATCGATACTAGCTAAGAAGTATCGAATCGGAAAATAATATACTAGAAAATACTGGTATCGAATAACTGAAGCAGATATATAAGCACAGCTCTTAATTACAAGTGTTTTTCGGTATCGATACTACTTTTATTTGTATCAAAGCGGAGAAATATAGTCTTAAACGGTACTTATACCAAAAAAAGTAATATTTAAATATTTCCGACTAATCTCTGAAACGGCTGAACCGATTTTGATGGGACTTTCACTAGCAGATAGCTGATGCTACAAAGAGCAACTTAAGCGACTTTTATTATCAAAAATATGTAAAGGTCAGCGGGAGAAGTAGGATAGAAAAAGAATAGAAATAGGATCAGCCTTGTCTCACCTTTACAAACGGTCGTCATAGAAAGTTCGTAGCAGAGTCCTCAAGTTACACATATATCTTTCAATGCATTACAAACTTTTTGCTAAATCACTTATACCCATTTCCCACATAATATGTGTAGCGTAACAGAAAATTAGCCAGCTGCGCTAACAAATTGTTGAAATATATTAAAATATTTCAATTTAAATCACACATTTTTTTTACCAAATTTCGGTAAACTTTTTTTTTTCCTTCTTGATTGTTGCATGTTAAGAATATATCAGCAGATAAGTCTTGAGTTCTGCTGTATGTTTTCTGAAAGAGCGCACACATAAATTTTTCGACAATTCATAATTTCGCACCTATTTCTGTTTTGTATCATCTGCATCTATTATTTATTGGAGACTGCTATTTCATATATGCGTTGCGCTTCGTTTCAATGTTTGCTTGTCAAATTTCGTAGCGTCTTGAATGACAAATGCTTGCCAGGCAGGCAGGCAGGCAGGCTGGAAGGCAGGCAGCACCCGTTCTATGATTGAAGTAGGCGTTGACGACAATGGCAACGAGAAGGACATGCACAAGTTTGGTTTTAGCAAGCATATGTATAGAGTATATGCGAGGGTTGTATGTTATATTTATGAAAGTTATTGTGTTTATACATAGAATTGCTAAAATGTACTAAAATTTAATAGAAATGTACCAAAATATATTAAAAAATATCTAAAATGTACTAAAATATACTAAAATGTATTAAAAGTGTACTAAAATATACTAAAATGTATTAAAAATGTACTAAAATATACAAAAAAATATCAAAAATGTACTAAATATACTAAAATGTATGAAAAATCTACTAAAATGTACTAGAAGTGTACTAAAATATACTAAAATGTATCAAAAATGTACTAAAATATACAAGAAGTGTACTAAAATATACTAAAATGTATAAAAAATGTACTAAAATGTATCAAAAATGTACTAAAATAAACTAAAAAGTATAACAAATTTACTAAAATATACTAAAATGTATCAAAAATTTACTAAAATATACTAAAAAGTATAACAAATGTACTAAAATATACTAAAATGTACAAGAAGTATACTAAAATATACTAAAATGTATTAAAAATTTACTAAAATATACAAAAAAATATCAAAAATGTACTAAATATACTAAAATGCATGAAAAATCTACTAAAATATACTAAAATGTACTAGAAGTGTACTAAAATATACTAAAATGTATAAAAAATGTACTAAAATATACTAAAATGTATAAAAAATGTAATAAAATATACTAAAATGTACAAGAAGTGTACTAAAATATACTAAAATGTATAAAAAATTTACTAAAATATACAAAAAAGTATCCAAAATGTACTAAAATATACTAAAATGTATCAAAAATTTACTAAAATATACTAAAATGTATAAAAAATTTACTAAAATATACTAAAATGTACTAGAAGTGTACAAAAATATCCTAAAATGTACTAAAAAAAATTTACTGAAAATGTACTAAACTAGACTAAAATATACTAAAAATTTCAAATGCTTAGCTCTATAGGTAATAAACTGTAGTCTGAAGTACAGGAAATTATTTTTACAAAAATATTTACCTACCAAACACCACTAACTTAACAAACAATCCTCTTTTATTTACCACATCAGAGGCATATGCTTGTATAAATTTATGTCTCTCTGTCCGTCTGTCGTTCTGTGTGAAGATTTCCTGTTAATGACACTTGAAGCATTTTCCGTTTCGCATGTTTGTTAGCATTTAATCATAAATTTTCTGCCAGTCGCGTTTCATGTGGTAATGTCGAGCTAATAAGAGTTATTATGTGTGTGAGTGTGTGTGTGTGTCAGTGTTGGCAAGTTCAAATCAATTTTGATAAATTTATTTGTAAAATTTTGTACATAAATTACTTGGCGAGTGCATAATTTATATGTCACGCATATACAAGAGTGTAATATCAATCAAATCGGTGTATAAATAATTTTTTTAGCAGTGTTGCATAATGCTATATGTCGTAATTTAACAGTGCACTGCTTAACACTGCTAAGAGTAAACACGCTTGAATGCGCTTACAAAACACTTCACTTTTGCATAATACTCGTCGTAGCTGACCTACATCAAAAAGTGGTTTCAATTTGTAGTGCACTTGTACAGTGTGTTAAAGAAGTATACACTTATGCAAGTGCAATGCTTAAGAAGACATTTAAATGTTAAGGAAAGAAAAAAATTTAAATTTGAAATTGAGATTAATTGGCTTCTATGAAAGAAAAATTTAAGAATAATTGCAGGTGCTTAAATTCTATAGCTGTAAATGATTGTCTTTATTAAGTGTCGCTTATTCGTTTCATTGAGTTTAAAGTCACAGCGATGTTAAAGAAGTACTCACTATTAAAATTTATGTAACTTAGTGAGTGAAGCATCAGAGATCCAATAAAGTAATTAGGTATATATAAGAACAGTGTGACAATTCATGCTTTGTCCCTCTATCTGTTGGTTTGAAACCAAAGAACTCAGAAATTACCTTTAAGCTAGTATCGGTATCGAACTTTATCTCATATTAAGAGCTTCACTTATATTGTTGCTTCAGTTATTTAATACATATCAATATTTTGTAGTATGATATTTGTTCGATTAGATACTTTTTAGGTAGTATCGATACAAAACATAACTTCAAATAACTTCAAATAAAGGGTTTTATTTATATTGCTGCTTCAGTTATTCTATACGATCTTTAATAGTACGATATATCTTCGTTTCGATACTTTTTAGCTAGTATCGATACCTCACAATTCTTTAAATTAAGAGCTATGCAAATATTTCTGCTTTAGTTATTCGTTACCAGTATTTTCTCGTACAGTATTTCTCCGATTTGATACTTTTTAGCAGTATCGATACCGAACTTTACTTGAAACTAGGAGCTGTGCATATATTTCTGTTTCAGTTATTTTATACCGATACTTAATAGTTCATTATTTATTTAATTCGATACTTTATAGCTAGTATCGATATCGAACTTAACTTCAAATTAATAGTTATACTTATATTTCGATACTTTTTGGATCGTATCGATACAAAACTATACTTCAAATTAAGTGCTTCACTTATATTGTTGCTTATTTAATCTATACCATGCATAATAGTACGACATATCTTTGTTTCGAGACTTTCTAGCTACTATCGATACCACACATTACATTAAATTAAGAGCTGTGCTTATATTACTGCATTATTTATTTTTTTTAAATTTTATTGTTTTAATTTAGCTTTTTAGCTGCTCTTTATACATGTACTGAACTAGTTTATAATGAATGGTATGAATGCAAATGAATACAAAGCAAAATATTCATACCAACTTGGCTGTGTTCGTCTGTCTGTTAGCATGAGACAACAGAAGGCTGAAACTTTTAAAGCTAGAAACTTGAAAACTCTTTGCATAAAATTTAGTATACCCTACACTTTTTATATTTTTTTACACACTGCACACATGGCAAATTGGTATGTCAAGTGCGAAATTTCAATTCGTTACAACAGAAAACTGTTTCGCTTCTCGACATTTCGAAGTCATTTTGCTTGCCAAAGACACCACTTAAATATGTTTCAAGTGAAGCATCTTCCGTTGATTTTAATTTTTTGTTTAATAAATTTTGAAAACTCCTACGCACAAGATGGCAGAAATACTGTTGGCGGTAAAGGCAAGAATTTTGCGGTAGTCGATGATCTTTATGCGTTGGGTAGTACCTGGGTGAGAAGTTTTAAATTTAAATTTAAGCAGCTTAAAGATATATCTTATCTTCTTGCTTAGGTTAGCTTTACGTTTGCACAAAAAATTTGTGCACAAGCTGGCATGACCCTAGCTACGTACAGACATAATATACAAAAGGGTCGCGTAGAGAGTTTCTTGAAAAAAAATCGTAAGTAGAAGATTGATTAAATAGAGGTAGACTGAGTACAACATGCAAATAATTATATATTTTTTTTCTATTTTTTTTGACATAGGTGGTGTCACAGCGGATGGCAACTTTTTGGTGTGGTTAGGTGCCTCAAATTCCGGTTCGGATTCGGCTAAAAAATGGTACTGGCTAACAGATGGATCAGACATCAAGGAATATCATTGGATCGGTGACACGCCTAACGATAACGATAAGGCTCTCGTTATGATTATAAATAAAAATAACTCAACAATCGATATGAAGTGGAAAACTGGCAAACTTATGGATGAAAATATTCGTGCACTTTGCGAAACGAGAAGGGGAGCTGGCTTTGTATAATATTTTGCATAAATAATTAATTCAGAAAAATTAAAGGTGTATCGAAAGCCTCACGTCAACAGTTTAAAGCGATGTTACAAAATTTTGAGTAAAAAAATTTACTAAATGAAAATTAAAGCATAATTGGCGCCCGAGCAGGGCTATTTTAATATTGAAAAAACAAAATAAAACATTTTACTGACTTTTCAAATAATTAACTTTTGTATAAAATGTTATATAAAAAATTCAAGACCGTCTGTCTAGCAGCTTCATTGTCCAGCAGCCAAAGTACATATCTAAACATGACTAGGCTACTTGCAAGTTGCTTATGCGTGCCACTAATAGTCCATTATGCACAACAATGTGCTAGTTCGGCTTAAATTACTTTATGGTTGGAACTAAACGCACAAAAACGCAATTCGTCATATATACACAACTCGCACAGAATGCAATTTAAGCTGTTCGAGCATGAACTGCTGCACTTTACTTTGTGAGATGGCGATCGAAGCATAGATTGCATTGCTGATGAGTTTTGAAAGCTGTGCACATCCAATTACCAATGACGAATTATTTCAATAAAGCTCGCGAGAATGTCTAACAGTATCGAGTATAACAAAAGTATCGTTTGGCAGTATCGTTTGTGCTTGCTCCTTGCTATACACTAAACCAGCTGTTGACAGCAAATTTTAATAAGCATTTTTTCGACTGCGTTGATTACCTGCATTCATCATGTAATAAATCACTGAAACATTTTCGTCCATTTCACGACTATTAAATGCCATAATAAACGCCTCTAATGCTATGCAAAAGAAATAATTTTTCATGCTTTTTGTGCATTTTTATGTGGCGCGCGTCTCAAAACGTTTAGTGAAATAGTTTGGTCGGATAGTAAGAAAGTAAAGCATTAAAATGAATTGCTTAACGGCAAGAAAAAAAAAAGGAGGAAAAAAATTTGTGAAAGAAAGCAATAAAAAGCGCAAAGCAATTGCTGCTGGCGTTGTGCAACACTTTAGTTTGCACTTTGCAGCACTCTTTTCTTCGCTTTTAATTCATGCACTGCGCTTTATTCTTTTTTTTTTGCATAGTCAACCATTTAAGCGGCCTTTCGTCCTTTTATTCATGCAATTCTTCGTTCATTTTATGCCGTGTGCTCTGCTGTGTGCATAATTCTGATGGCATCTTTTTAATTAGACCAATAATAAATGTCAACATAAATTTTTTGCATTCGTTGTCAAGCGTTTGCTGTATAAAAAAAAGATGAAGGTAAAAGCATAAAATAACTAAAAATGGGCAGTTATAGTAAAAAGATTTGGAAGACTTCTGGAGCTTAAAATTATTTAAGCATAAAGTATTTTAGAATATTTGGCTAAGACTTACGTTAGTCAATTATTTGGAACAGAACAGTTCTTTAATTTTATTTTATTTTATTTCATTTAATTTTTTTTTATTTTATTTAATTTTATTTAATTTTATTTAATTTTCTTTAATTTTATTTAATTTTCTTTAATTTTATTTAATTTTATTTAATTTTCTTTAATTTTATTTAATTTTATTTAAGTTTATTTAATTTTATTTAATTTTATTTAATTGTAATTAATTTTATTTAATTTTATTTAATTTTATTTAATTTTATTTAATTTAATTTTATTTAATTTTATTTAATTTTATTTAATTTTATTTAATTTTATTTTATTTAATTTTATTTAATTTTATTTAATTTTATTTAATTTTATTTAATTTTATTTAATTTTATTTTATTTAATTTTATTTAATTTTATTTAATTTTATTTAATTTTATTTAAGATTATTTAATTTTATTTAATTTTATTTAATTTTATTTAATTGTAATTAATTTTATTTAATTTTATTTAATTTTATTTTATTTAATTTTATTTAATTTTATTTAATTTTATTTAATTTTATATAATTTTATTTAATTTTATTTAATTTTATTTAATTTTATTTAATTTAATGCTTACACATATTAGAAGGTGCTCTATTGTACATTAGTCCAAATATAATTCTCCGTATTTAACTTTGGAAAACTTTAAGCACCTTCCTATAACCTATCGTCGTTGCCCATGCGTCAGAGCACCTTCCATGACGATAAGTTGGCACATAATGAAATAGCGAAGCTATTCCCTACTAAAAAACGCTATGCAGCAATCTTATCTTATAGACACTTAGCTTGAACTTATATTGAATCGCACTTTATAACTGAAAATGCAGAGAAAGAAACATTTGATTGAATAGTAATGGTCATGTCGTCAGCATGACCACTAAGCATAGCAGAGCACGGGAGTACAAGCGTACAGTTTCTGGTTTTCGTCGACGACGATTTATAGCATAGCAGAAATTAATGCTTAACATCTTCACTTCTCCACTTCTTATACAATTCAATCACCACCTGCCACAAATGTCGATATTACAATCTTCTACCAAAAATCATATTAAACCATTAATGTCATCACTTTTATGCGATAAAAGCACAACTTGATTGCGCGCATTGTCCATTAGAAGAAAAAAAGAAACTACTAGGATATAAAAGGACTAAAAACGCAGGCTACTTATCCAGACCACAACCTGCAATAAAAACGCCCACAAAACTACTAAGCAGAAGCAGCAGGAGCGACAGCAAAGAAAATGAAAAATGATGCCAAATGGAACTAAACTAATGGTATTAAAAAGGATGCCAAGGCAGCAAAAATCGACGGACAGGCTTGAGACGGAATAAGCCAGGAAATGCGCCTTGATTAAGTGCGGCGACAGCTAAACGAAAATAAAATTTAAAAGCGTTGAGCGAAAATTAATTAAATTTATTTGACAATTTAAATAAAAAATGTTGCAAAGTTTTAAACATAATTAGCTTAGCTTAATAGGTGTATCTGAACCAGAGTTGCAGTGAGTACAACTTGCTAAGATCCGCAATTGCAGCATGACGCACATTGAGATTAATCGGAGCAGGCTGTGGCAGGCCATGCCAAGTATCGCCTAAACGTTTTATCAGATAAACGCCATCCAGTATAATGAAGTCGTAATGTAGTTTCGCCAAGAGGTTGAGCTGCAAAGAAGAGAAAGTAAGAGAAAATAAAATAAGGATAGTAAAATAAATAAAACAGCTGATATCAACTTAAGCTGACAGCTGTAAGGTGCTACATGCACAGCTATGCTAACAGAGTATAATTATGCAAGCAGCACCTTACAGCTGTAACCTTACTTATAACAGTTTTTCTTCTTTTAACAATTATAACAGCTGTTAGATTTAGCTTTGCTTGTTTAACAGCTGTTAGCCATATTATTATGCTTAGCCCTATTTCCTCACTACTTACCCTTATCGAGTTATCATCATAGAAAGACTCCTCAAAACGTTGATCGCTCAACGGTTCCTGTACATTGACGCTGACATACGCCAGACACATGCTTGTTGTATACTGTACAACCGAAAAAACATCCAAATGTCCATCCTGTATCTCTCGATATATCCAATCACGCATTTGGCTAATTGTCTCAGGCATGGGTAAAGTCTGCAGTGAATTTGATGCAAAATACGGATACAATTGACTCAACAACTCTGATTTATACTTGGGTATTTCGTGTTCGACCAGCTGTGGAAATATAGGCACACAATATACGCTGCAATATACAGACATATACATGAGAATATAACCAAGCAATTTGTGCAATCTATTTACTTACCTCTTTTCCGATTCGCGTGGCACATATTTCTTAGCGAAGAGCATAAAGTATCGATTGAAATTCAATGTTGGCAACAGTGCCGTCTCCAATGCAAAGATATAATAAGTCTCCACATTCGAACGTGCCACATTTCGCAACAGATTATTCGGATAAGTCAGATTATTTTGATACCAGTATGTATCATTCTGATTTTCGGTGGCATAAGGTTCCTCAAACATGCAATTAAATCCTTGTGGCTTCGTGCTACTCATTACTTGAAAATTATGCGGTACATGTGACATATGCATGACAAGATGCACCGTTATCCAGCGAAAGAATGTGGCGCCCGAGCGTGTGCAGTATTTTTGATGGTAGAGCGAAATTAATGTCTGTTCGAAATCTTCGCCATTGGCAAAGAGTGTCAAACTGATGGGCGCATGCCAACTAAGAAGTATTTTCGGAATTTAACAAAAACTTACCATTCTCTTAGAAAAAAAAAACTTACCGCACTGCCAACCATTCGAGATTCTTGAAATCCTTGTAGGTGCCATGTGTTGTCAGCGTTATGGATTTATTTTCCCTGCCCTCCATGAATTTTGCCTTGAGATAATTGTTCACAATCCAATAGTCGCCATTTTGTTGTATTGCAAAATTATTCTTCTGTGCATAGCTTGCAATATTATTAAGGAAATGCCCGCTTGGTGAACCATCAAAGTACATCATGCCGAGCATTATGCAAATAATGGAGAATACCGACAAGGATAAAAATTTTATGAGTAGAAAACGTCGCCAGGTCAGTGCTGCAGCAGCCATTTTTTTGTTTTGTTTGAAATTTTGTAGCAGCAAAAATTTTCTTATTCAAAATTTTTTCTGAATATCTAGGTTTTTCACACTGATTACCGAAATTTGCTTATGTAGCAGGGTTGTCAAAACTAAACTTGATTTTATAATATTTTTGAGGCATAAGGCAAGGCTTACTGTTTGGAAATATATTTGTTACTAGGTGGGAGAATAAGTGGGAGAATAAATGGGAGAATAAATGAGAGTATAAATGGGAGAATAAATGGGAGAATAAACGTGAGAATAAATGGGAGAATACATGAAAGAATAAATGGGAGAATGGATGGGAGAATAAATGAGAGAATACATGGGAGAATAAATGGGAGAATAAATGGGAGAATAAATGGGAGAATAAATGGGAGTATAAATGGGAGAATAAATTGGAGAATACATGAGAGAATAAATGGGAGAATAAATGGGAGAATAAATGGGAGAATAAATGGGAGAATAAATGGGAGAAGAATTGGGAGAATAAATGGGAGAATAAATGGGAGTATAAATAGGAGAATAAATGGGAGAATAAATGGGAGAATAAATGGGAGTATAAATGAGAGAATAAATGGGAGTATAAATGGGAGAATAAAAGGGAGAATAAATGGGAGAATAAATGGGAGAATAAATGGGAGAATAAATTGGAGAATAAATGGGAGAATAAATAGGAGAATAAATGGGAGAATAAATGGGAGAAAAAATGGGAGTATAAATGAGAGAATAAATGGGAGAATAAATGGGAGTATAAATAGGAGAATAAATGGGAGAATAAATGGGAGAATAAATGGGAGTATAAATGAGAGAATAAATGGGAGTATAAATGGGAGAATAAAAGGGAGAATAAATGGGAGAATAAATGGGAGAATAAAAGGGAGAATAAATGGGAGAATAAATGGGAGACTAAATGGGAGAATAAATGGGAGAATAAATTGGAGAATAAATGGGAGAATAAATAGGAGAATAAATGGGAGAATAAATGGGAGAATAAATGGGAGTATAAATGAGAGAATAAATGGGAGAATAAATGGGAGTATAAATAGGAGAATAAATGGGAGAATAAATGGGAGAATAAATGGGAGTATAAATGAGAGAATAAATGGGAGTATAAATGGGAGAATAAAAGGGAGAATAAATGGGAGAATAAATGGGAGACTAAATGGGAGAATAAATGGGAGAATAAATTGGAGAATAAATGGGAGAATAAAAAGGAGAATAAATGGGACAATAAATGGGAGAATAAATGGGAGAATAAATGGGAGAATATATGGGAGAATAAATGAGAGTATAAATAGGAGAATAAATGGGAGAATAAATGGGAGAATAAATTTGAGTATAAATGGGAGAATAAATGGGAGAATGAATGGGAGATTAAATGGCAAAATAAATGGGAGAAACTTGGGAGAATAAATGGGAAATAAATGGGAGTATAAATGAGAGAATAAATGGGAGTATAAATGGGAGAATAAAAGGGAGAATAAATGGGAGAATAAATGGGAGACTAAATGGGAGAATAAATGGGAGAATAAATTGGAGAATAAATGGGAGAATAAAAAGGAGAATAAATGGGACAATAAATGGGAGAATAAATGGGAGAATAAATGGGAGAATATATGGGAGAATAAATGAGAGTATAAATAGGAGAATAAATGGGAGAATAAATGGGAGAATAAATTTGAGTATAAATGGGAGAATAAATGGGAGAATGAATGGGAGATTAAATGGCAAAATAAATGGGAGAAACTTGGGAGAATAAATGGGAGAATAAATGCGAGAATAAATGGGAGAATAAATGGGAGAATAAATTGGAGAATAAATGGGAAAATATATGGGAGAATACATAGGAGAATAATTGGGAGAATAAATGGGAGTATAAATGGAAGAATAAATGGGAGAATGGATGGGAGAATAAATGAGAGAATAAATGGGAGTTTAAATGGGAGAATAAATGGGAGAATAATGGGAGAATATTGGGAGAATAAATGGGAGAATTAAAGTAGAGCTTGAACCCGAAAGTAGGCGACTTAAAAAAAAAGAAGGTACACCCAATCTACAATCTAAAATACCTGCTGCACCGCAGAATTTCAGTAGAAGAACCTCACAAGCGCAACAACCCGGTCCAATGCACCAACTGTCAGGAGTTTGGCCACACGAAGACTTACTGCACTCTACGTTCTGTCTGCGTCGCCTGTGGAGACTCTACAATACCGCTACATGCACAGCAAACAAGTTGGATTCCAACGCGAAAAAATGTAGCAACTGTGGAGGAAATCACACGGCTAATTACAGAGGATGCCCTGTGTACAAAGAGCTGAAAAACCGCCTTCATCTGCAAACTGCCTCTGCTCGCTCTCACCCCGTAGAGTCATTTGCACGCACTCCAACGTATACTTTTGACACAACCACCCCTGGTGTGTCTTTTGCCAATGCCTTGAAATCAGGGCTAAAGCCAGCTGATGCAAAGTCATATGGCCAAACCGTTTCCCACACGGTACCCGTGGGCCCCTCCACACAAAACCCACAACAACAAAGCATTCCCCAAAATGCTAATACACCACTCAATGGCATCGAATCAATGATTGCTTCAATGCAACAAAGCATGATGAATTTCATGGCATTCATGCAAAACACAATGCAAGAAATGATGCGGAATCAAAACACTCTGATTCAGATGCTTGCAGCCCAACAAAGCAAATAATGTCTTGCTTAAAAATAAATATATGTCTCTGGAATGCCAATGGTGTTTCCCGACACAAAAAAAGAGCTCGTAAATTTTCTCGAAGTAAGAGACATTGATGTATTGCTTCTCGCAGAAACACATCTTACGAATAAATACAACTTCAAAATTCCAGGGTATGCGTTCTACTCCACGAACCACCCAGATGGCAAAGCCCACGGCGGAACTGGTATACTCATAAGAAGTCGTATTAAACACCATTCTCTACAGATATTTGCAACCAATTATCTCCAAGCCACCTCAATAAATGTTCAAACAAAGTTTGGTAGTGTAACACTATCGGCAATTTATTGCCCTCCAAGGTTTACGGTATCTGAAAAACAGTTTCTCGAATTCTTCGACACTCTAGGTGATCGCTTTATAGCCGCGGGAGATTATAATGCCAAGCATACACATTGGGGCTCAAGGCTTTCAAACCCCAAAGGAAAGCAGCTCTACAAAGCAATTATAAACACCAAAAACAAAAAAAAACGCCCTGTACTCCAACATATTGGCCTACAGATTCGATGAAAATCCCAGATCTCATTGATTTTGCAATAACACGAAGAATTTCAAGTCATCTAATATCTGCTGAATCTCTTGCAGATCTCTCATCGGATCATTCTCCAGTTCTTTTTAGTTTACTGGAAAAACCTCAACTGAAAGAGTATCCCAATAAACTCACCTCACAAAAAACCAACTGGCTCAAATATAAAAAGTATATAAGCAGTCATATCGAGCTTAACCCAGCAATAAGTAACGAAATCGATATTGAAAACTCTGTCAGTGCCCTGAGTTCTGTTCTCACTGCTGCAGCTCAACACTCCACACCACAACCATCCACAGCCAATTCGATGAACCACAGTATAACCAACAGTCACATTGAACTGTTAGTTATGACGAAACGGCGCTTAAGAAGGGAATGGCACTGTCATAGATCTCCAACCTCCAAGCACAATCTAAGAATTGCTTCACGTGAGCTAAGCAAAGCTCTTAAACTCGAGGAAAAACTCACTCAGAGACGATACATCGAACGTCTTTCCCCAACAAGCTCAAAGTTTCCCCTGTGGAAAGCGCGTGCAGACATTAAACCACCAGCTATAGTCTCTACACCCATAAGAGACCACACTGGAAAGTGGGCACGCGCGGACATAGAAAAAGCGGAAGTTTTTGCAAACCACTTAAGAACTGTTTTTCAGCCAAATCCGTCAACAAACGCTTTGGTTCTTCCCTCTCCTTCGAACACGAACTACTCTGAACCTCTCAGAGTTCACACCCACGAAGTTCATAAAGTGATAAAAGCCCAGCTCAATCCCAAGAAGGCTGCAGGTCATGATTTAATTTCCCCAAAAATGATCATGGAGCTTCCCAGTCCAGCTGTATATCACAAAATTGTATAACGCGATTTTTAAATACGGATATTTTCCAACTCAGTGGAAGAAATCGGTCATAGTCATGATACCGAAACCCGGAAAGGACAAAACACAGGCTGCGTCATATAGACCCATAAGCCTACTATCCTGCCTATCCAAACTGTTCGAAAAGTTGGTTCTTTTAAAAATCAACTCACACATGCAGAACGTTATTCCCACCCACCAATTTGGTTTTCGTGAAAACCATGGCACTATCGAACAAGTAAACCGAATAACCTCGGAGATTAGAACAGCGTTCGAATTTCGCGAATACTGTTCCGCAATCTTTCTCGATGTAGCCCAAGCATTCGACCGCGTTTGGCTTGATGGACTTAAGTACAAAATAAAAGTATTGCTACCCCAAAATACTCACAAAACTCTAGAATCATACCTCAGCAATAGAGTATTCACGGTACGTCAGAATGACTACATAACACAGGAGTCTGAAATCAAAGCTGGAGTACCCCAAGGCAGCGTTCTCGGTCCTATGTTATATGTTCTATACACATCAGACATACCAACGGATCACAGACTTACAATATCCACATTTGCTGATGACACAGCCATATTAAGTAGATCTAGATGCCCAATACGAGCAACCAGACTACTAGCAGATCATCTCATTCTTCTCGAGGAGTGGCTAGCTAACTGGCGTCTAAAAGTTAATGAGCAAAAAAGCAAACACGTCACATTCACTCTAAACAGAGGTACTTGTCCATCGCTGACTCTAAACAACATTGTGATCCCACAGGCCAATGACGTCGTGCATCTCGGTATTCATCTCGAAAGACGGCTCACTTATCGTAAACATATTGAAGCCAAAAAAACACAGATAAAGCTAAAAGCCAACTCCCTACACTGGCTCATAAATCCGCGGTCCCCCTTAAGCTTGGACTACAAATTGCTTCTTTACAACTCCGTAATAAAGCCTATTTGGACGTACGGCTCACAGTTATGGGGCAATGCGAGTTCCAGTAACGTGGATATAATACAAAGAGCTCAATCAAAAATACTTAGAACTCTCACCGGAGCACCTTGTTATATTCGCAATGCTAACATTCACAATGATCTTAACATCCCAACTGTTAAAACTGAAATAGATCGATTCAAGCAGACCTATGAATGTAAACTCAATTCTCACCCTAATCCACTCGCACGATCTCTAACACTACTCCATATACAAACACGACTCAGGAGAAATGACCTCCCAGCCCTGTGATGTGCTATTAGGGCCGCTGTAACTACATAAGTCTCCAACCGGGGGGCTTTGTGTAATACACAACTAGATTTAAGATTTGATAAATTATTGTTAGTCTCTTATCAAGAGAAGATTCAATAAAAAAAAAAAAAAAGTACCAAAAAAAAAAAAAAAAAAAATTAATGGGAGAATAAATGGGAGTATAAATTGAAATATAAATGGGAGAATGTGTTTATTCACAGTGAAACTAGATACTAACCGATATCGATAACGATACCAGCGCTTGTAAATTAAATTATTTCTATTAAATTGTGTCTATTTTAGATTCTTCTGTTTAATAAATTCAACTTCATTAGCATTAATTACGAATATGTTTTAGGCAAACTTACCTATAAACTACCACATATACCGAATTTTCGCTTAACTTACACACAAATCTCACACACTACATCAAAGCAAAACTAGAATCCTGTATTTCCGTTTCCATTACTGTTCAGTTCGGTTCAAATCAGTTGAAACACAATGCAAACCATGCCATTATCAGCGACAACTGAACTCAACTCAACTCAATTCCATTCAAGTCAAATCAATTATATTAAACTGTTTGAACGCGTCTTAATTTGACTTGATACGATTTGATTTGGCAGGTTCTATGTCGATACGTCGGTCGGAGAAGTCTGCTATGCACTCAGTCTGTGTGTGCTTTGTGTTTTGTGTAATTCTATGTCAATGAGACGCGTTGACACTTGTGACATTAGTGGGTATAAGTAGCTACTATGCGCCTGTTAACTGACTGAACTGATTGTACGCGCCTGTAAGTATGCTACACACACACGCATACAAGTGCGTCTAGGCAAATATTGTGTTTGTAACAATCGGCTAAGCGTACTTGTACACTGTATTGTTTGTGCCTAAACACTATGGACTATTTGTCTGTTCAATTGTGGTATATATATGGATATATAGACAGACAAATCTGCTTATGGACCTGCTTAAATTGTTTGTATTTGTTTATTAAATACAGATTATGTTTAGCGGCTTTGATTAGACGTTTTATTTAGACTAAATCAATTCAAGGCTTAAATTGTCGAACAACATAAATTCGCGCCATTGTTCAACAACGTTTTACAACTGTCATTCGGTAATGGAGCGACAATCCATTAAAAGCCCACAACAGAAGTGAGAAGCTGAAGTAAGCAGGAGCATGAAAGGCAGTTGGTTCAAGAATTAATTAAGCCATTTTGTGGCCAAAAGTGTGAGTTTGTTGAAAAGATTACGCAGCGCTACAACAGTTTATAAATGATTTTTTGTAATTTAAGAACAGCTGGCAAGACTGATGTCACTGAAACATGCGATGCACTTAAAACTAAAAGGAGTAAGGCTCTGAGAAGGACATATTTGAACTTAAGACAAAATTTCGTATTTTAAATATTTTTTTCTTTTATTTGGTTCGGTTAAATTATGTTCAAAACATTTGCCTTGGTTTGAAACGAAAGCACATACAAAGGATATTTGAGAGTAAGAAGAAAAGTGAAAAGAAAAATAGAGACATAACAGCAATCAGTAAAAAACAAGTAGTTGATGGGCGACAAAAAAGGAAAGAAAACAAACAAATCTAAGCAAAAAACGGCTTAATTTGTTCTCACTTTTTTTCCCTTTGTGTGTCTTTCAATGCATACTCCTAAATAAAGAACTTTAAAAAAGGAGAAAGAAAGCAACATTTTAAGTTTACAAAACCACACCAAAACCAGTCACAAAGCTGCTACACCATCTCATAAATTATCCAGTCAAACCGCCTGAAAGTATGCACTAACAAATTACTTAACAGTACATTTGCTTAGTTGAACATTTTTATCATTTAATATTCTTATTTTTCGCTTATTGTAGCAAAGAATTTCCATTTTCATTTGCTGCTGCTGCTGCTCTTGAGACAATTGTGTTGCATATCGTTGCATAACTCATATCCTACAACAGGTGGTTACTCCATCAACTTTACGCTAAACGCTAGGAGGATGCACTCTATAGAAAAACATGAGAGTCCAAAACGCAAAGCGACAGACCACAAAAACAAGCTGCACAACAGCATCAACAGTATCAGCAGCAGCTACTGTCTGTCCGTCCGTCCGTGTTTCCGTCCAGGAAACACTACTATATAGAGTGATTATAATACACAAAGGATACATTTGTATCCGCAGCATGACATTTAGAAAAGTTTATTTTGCCTTTTATACGAGTGTGTATCTCTGTATCTCCATGTGTCTGTTTCTATGCTGGCATTATTACATTTGTTAAACATTTTAATGGGCTTTCACTTGTTCGTGCATTTTTGTTTGTTTATTTGTTTCATATTATAAGCTAAAATAATGTTGTATAGCTCAGTGCAGCCCTGGTTGTGGGTGTATTTATTTTATTATAATTATGATTTATGTTTGCATATACATAATTCAATATGGCATGCCTATAAATTATTGTTAATATTTAAATAATTTACTAAAGCATGTAGCAGGTAGCAGTAGAATAAATGGTTTTTAAGTGTAGTGGCCTGCCATCTGTTGGAGAGGTGACATTTTTTAATTTTTTAGAGTACGCGCAAGATGGCATAGAACTCAGATTGAAGGTGCTAGAAAAGTTGCGAAGAACCTTTACTTGCAGGACTCTGTTCATAAGAAGGTGCAACTTTGCACCAATGTCATAGATCTGCATTGCGTAGCGCTAGGAAGGTGCTATTATGTAATTCTATATGTTCGTATCTTAAGAAGCCAGAAGTATACGGCGCTGAGAGATTTTCTTTACTGTATTTCCTTTTGGCACAGCAGCATTGATTGCTCTCACAGTTGACTCCGTTCCATCAAGAACATTGGAGAAAATCCTATTATCAGTAGGGCCTCGAATTTATATTGGAGAGTGTAGCATACTCTATCCAAGGCATATCCTTTATCAAGATAAGAAGCCACCATGTACTTTTGGGACTGATATCTCATATGAAGTTTATTACCCTATTCAACTGCTTCCTCTTATCTTCTCGATGCCAATTTGTCTTGTTCGGCGACAAATCTCGTAGAGCTTTGTTACGTGGATCCACGTACTCACTGACATTGCCCTTCTGACAGAGTAGCTGAAGTCGATCGTTAGCTGCTTAGCTCAATGTGTGGTCTGAACCGGACAGTCTTAGATGTCGATGATGTTCAGTCAGGTAGCCCAGGAGCAGTGTAAGTAGCAGAAGTGGCTAAATTTGCCGAAGTCTGACTTACCGTGAGCAGTGCAGAATTGCAGATAATCTGCAGGAGAATAAATGGGAGTTTAAACGGGAGAATAAATGGAAGAATAAATGGGAGAATAAATAGGAGAATAAATGGGAGAATAAATTGGAAAATAAATGAGAGAATAAATGGGAGAATAAATGGGAGAATAAATGGGAGAATAAATGGGAGTATAAATGGGAGAATAAATGGGAGAATAAGTGGGGGAATAAACGGGAGAATAAATGGGAGAATAAATGGGAGAATTAATGGGAGAATAATAAGGAGAATAAATGGGAGAATAAATGGGAGAATAAATTAGAGAATAAATGGGAGAATAAATGGGAGAATAAATTGGAGAATAAGTGGGAGAATAAATGAGAGAATTCTACACAGTTCTACGGATGTGTAGATGCCATGCGATCCGCCTGTACAGGATCATACACAGTTGCCGAACACAATCCACGTGAATGTGCTTACAGGATAATTCCCCTCCAGAGCGCAAAAGTATAGTGGTCAGACTTTCTGCAATAAACAGCCAAATTCAAGCGATTGACTTCTGTTGAAAGGAATCTGAAACTACTGGGAAAACTCTACAGCCTCTGTAAGGCTTGGACAATAAAATAATAGGAAAGCTAATAGGACTTAAGCAGGAGTTACTGAGCCTGTGATATTCGAGTAATCCTTTATGCTATACACGATCAAATGTTTGCTGAACATTCAAAAATAATGCTGAATGTTTGGATGGACTTCTTCTGAAGTACCATGGTTATGTCTGAAGCCAAATTGATGGTTCGGAATGGCATTATGTATATCTGGAACTGCTATCGAAAACTTTCTCAAATATCAGTGAGAAGGTTGGTGGCAAATTTACAGCCTGTAACATCCAACAAGATTCTCCAATTTACCAGGCTTCGAAACTATCTAAAATACTGCGTATGACCATTGGGAGGAAATTTGATGATTAGGGTATTAAGTAATACTAAGAACAGCACATCTCTTCACATCTCTCACTCTTCACCGTTCATCCCATCGTAGCGAGTGGCTGGTTGGTTTTGAGTCTTTTGATTTGAAGTCGTGCCTCATCTGGTGTTTAATCTCGACTCTCAGTGAAGCGAAAGTCTTGTCTTTCGTTGGAGTTCTTCTAATGAGTTTTTTTATAATGGGTGAGCTTGGATGTTTAGGAACAAATAGAGCATCTTTTATGTAGACAATCAATTACTACTCGAACTGCTATAACTTAGGAAAGCCTCATTGGAAACCTGACCGCATTTATTAAATTGGATTTATATGCTTCCTTAATTAAAACAATCTGAGTTTGCATGGGATAGTTCAATAGTAACACATCTCATACATTGTGGCCAGTTAGTCTCTCCATTGTGGAATAGTTAAAGTTTTTCATTAAATTACAGTTGCCAAATTTTACAAAATATTTCACATTTTATTTCGCCATTTTTAATGCATTTTCCCGCAACAACAAAGCATCATATACCATAAGCTGAACTGTATACACAACTCGTACAACAATATCACACAGAGTACCAAAATAAATCATATGCTGCAAGCCAACAAAGCAAGCCGAGCTGCATGCAACAAAAGGCGAAGGAAATGTACGCAGCGATCTCATATCTTGCATGACATATTTTCGACGTTTATAGCATGCGACAAAATGGGCAAAAGAGTCTGCTTACACAGCCATGCATGCACAATGCACAGCACTTGAATGGTGAAGGAGCAAAGGAGCAGAACGAAAAAGACTTCGACGATGTCGACAGCAATAAATCGTCATATTTAAGTATTCAAGTATAGAAAATTTACGCTCCTTTTTACAATAAACAGATACTACATATGAGATGTGTCTGTTGTAGCTCTGCGCTTGCAGATGCTCACGTCTCGTGTAGCTACAGCTACTATATGCAATTATGCATTCCAACAAGTTTATCAAGCAGCATAATTACATGCAGCAACATTCGTTAGCTGCGATTCTTTCTATGCGACTGGGAAATTATTGCAGATTTTTTTTTTTTAAAGCGCACTCTATGGGGAATAAGACTAACTAGAGTAGAGTACTATCAGTCTGAAGCACCTTACTGTATTTAGCTGTAGCAGTGGGTTGGCATAATTTATGCAGTCAGCATTAAGCATACGCGTGAATATGTCATTTTTTAGGTGATTTTCTTAGATTTTTCTGCTTTGTTATCGATAGCAAGCTGCATTATCGATGTTTTCATTTATAATATAAAATAAAATTCATCGAAATATCGTTGTGTTTTGGGAGGGAGTGAAAGGTAGAAAAAAAGAGCGAAAAACAAACAATTTGTGTGCATTTTTTGTGCCTTTGTATGAATGAAGACTGTTAAAGCATTTTACGACCAAAATATGCGACCGATTAAAAAAAAAAAAAAACGTGTGTACTGCCAGGTGCACAAATTTTATTTTTTAAGTGTAACATATTTTCTTAAAAACTGTTCAATATAAAAGTTCTAATTTATTGCAACATTTCAGATTATTAATAAACATTTAAACGATTTTCTTCTTCTTTCCTCACACCCCCCCCCCCCCCCCCTTTTTTTGCTGTCACTTGACTTAATGCTTCTTCATGATGCTACGCAGCTGTGCATTTCATTTAAGCAAGTGCCGAACGTCTGTCACTTCTAATAAACAAAACCATTCCAGCTATTTGACTATGTACTACTACTAGAAAGCTACTCGTTTCTTGCTTCATATATTTTCTGTTGAACGTTCAACGATGAACTGCGCTTCGTTACGCTCTTTTAAGCAGACGCATTCAGATACAAAATCATACACAGCCCACACACACACACGTATCTATGAATTTTGCATAAACTAACCGAGCAAAGCACAATTTATGCTGCTGTCAGACAAGTCAAAATACAAAAGCTGAAAAAGCAAAACATTTTCCACAACAACGAGGCACGAAGCTACTCGTAAATAGAAAAGCTGCAATGTAGATGCAGGAATATGTTGCACATAGATATATAGATACAGGAAATAAATGTTAGTGGAAAAAGTGCAACAAGAAATCGAGCAAAGAATCAAAGTAAATATTTGAAATTATGTTGCATGGAAGTTGAAGTTGATGCTGACAATGGCTAGCTACTGCAATGCATACTTTTATTTATTGAATGAAGTTCGGCAGTTAATGCTGCATTCAACTGAAAACAATTCGCCTAAGCAAACGAATTCGTTTTGGGAATTTGATACGTTTTTATTTGTTATTTTAAGTTAGCTTAGTTTTGTAAAGATTTTTGGCGTCAGTCTTACTTGCAGGTGCACAAATACTGCTGAGTCTACCCTCGTAATATGTCTTATTTGAATTTGTACACATTAAATATTTTTTTTCACTTGAACCGTGTTTAATTAGTTTAAAAAGAGATTCTAGCAACTAACTTGTATAAAATTATTATTTAAAGTGTAAAATTGTACAGCACCTGCTATACAAGCAACTATAAAAGCGAAGTTTTTCGCTTCTCCCATTTTATTTACTGTGAAATTAGCAACAGACATGTTGCAAAATTATTTAATAAATTTTTTAATACTTTTTTTAATTTCTATTTTAAAACCAAATCAAGTCAACTGCGGTCGTAAGACCATCGGTGGCAAGCCGCGTGTTTTTGGTGCCATTGATGAATTTTATGCCATAAGTTTCAAGGCGGTAAGTTGTTATATTTATATATTATAGCAGATATTTATTATTTGCTTACCATCAATCACAGGTTTCCTGGGTTCAAGCGCTACAAATTTGCGCTGAACGTGGCATGACGCTTGCCACAGTACAAACTGAGGAGCAACAACGCCGCATACATTATTTCTTAGAGACTTATAGTAAGTACATACATATGTATATATTATTTAATAAATTAATATTTAAACAACTTCGTATTACTTGCAACATTTAGTTGTATCCACAAACAAATACTATGTCTGGTTGGGTGCAGCAAATTTCGGCATGAAACAACTGACAGACTTTTACTGGATAACCGATGGACGTCCAGTTACATACAGCCATTGGCGTCTGGCGTATCCACTATTTCTAGTGGACAGCTTTATTGTCATAGCTGTGCACGATGGTAAGCAATCGTTGAAGTGGAGCCAAGCGCATATGCATACACCTTTTGTGCACGCGCTTTGTCAAACGAAATTGGCAGCGGGGCAATTGGGGGATTGAGTGCTATCGTAGAGCTTAGAACTTATTTTTAAACTAAATTAATTTTAAACAATTATCTTTTATAAATATAAAATATTTATGCTGCCTTATCGCGACGATGCCAGCTTTATTTGAATGTCTCCAGAGCTGCAACAAAACTAGACATGCACAAAAAAGTTGTATGGTGACCCTGTCGTCTTCAAGCAAGAGTCAGTGCTTTGGTAAGGTCAGCAAGTGGCCGGCAGTAATGTAGGTGCTGCTTCGAATAGGCTGCAGGTTGATCTTTACCAACAAATTTTGGTTTATGGTGACCCCGAAAACTGACTTTTCTAATTGTGAGACTTTCTGAAGATGTCATTAAATACTGTTTCAGCAGCTTGGAATGGTTGTTGCAGATCTAAGTGGCATGAGAATTCTATTTAAGCCGTGTTCGCTCATTTCGAACTGCAAACGTATGATTCCGCTTGGACGTCTCTATGCACAATTTTGAGCAACACCTGCAACTACTTTAAACCTCCTCATACACTCTTCGCATTTATAATTTTTATTAAATTCATAAAATACACTACAAGGCAACCTACTGCTTAGTTAGTTACACGTGCACCCGCTGTTTTAGCTGCAAGTTAGAGCATGCCACACGGCGTTACAGCAAGCAAATAAATTTAATTTAATACACAAAAGCGCAGCATCAGCGGCGTCTGCAACTCGTAAATATTTCAAAGGTTTTGCGCTTAGTTGCGAATTGTGAATTTATTGCGCACTAAGCTGCCAACTGTGTGAGTTTATATTATTTTTTTTTTTTCACTGCCAGCTTACGGCATATACTAACTTTACTAGTAGAAGGTGCTGCTGCAAGTTTAAAAAGAAAAAGGGAAAAACTTCTTAAGTTGATTTCATTCATTTTGCAGCCTCACTAATAACTTCTTAATATCTCAAATAACTTGTTTCGTGTTTCGCAATGACTTCACTAATGCAATTAGCATTCAACAAAAGACGTAGGGACCACCACCACCGACTGACGTTTGATGCCAACTTCAACTAATTTAGCCCCAACGCAAGCCGTCACAACCGTTCCTGGCAATCAGTGAGCTTTTTTTTATTAAAGCTTGTCGCTGGCAAGGACGCACTGAAGTGGATAGCTAATTAAAAAACTTGTGGTGGTTGCTAAATAATTTCATTTCGAAATGCAGTCAAATGCAGTCGGGAAATTGTTCTATGTTGTTGTCGTCATTCTGTTGGGGGGGGGCTGGGGGTGTGGGTTTGGGAAAATATGTTTAATAAATTCGAAAAGCAGGAAGTTGAAGACGACATCAAAGCATTTTCTTTTAATGGTTCTCATTTATATAAAGTGAGAGAAATGCAAAATGGGGAAAAAAATGCTAAACAAAGCGAAATGTTTTAAAATATATAAGAAGCTTTGTGCAACACTACATTAAATAGTGTTGTAGAACTATAAAATTATTAGAGTTATTTGAAGCACAAATATAAAAAGTTGAGAAGGCACAAAGCTGCTCTAAAACTTATTCAAAAATTTTCAAGTATTGAAAAACTATTTAATATTTACAGTGTTGGTCAATAACAAAAAAGGTTCAACTTCAATTGACTTCAAATAATTAAAAAGAACATCTAAAAGCATTTTAAAAGTCATAAACACTTGAGCAAGAAATGTTTGCAATTTGAAAGAAGGACCACAAGGGAAGAAATCTGCAGAACAAAATTTGTTTTTGATTTTAGAAACTTCTCCATTGCATGTCTGTCACTATGAAGCACCAACCATGCTATCCATGCATCTAAGCCTATGACTGACTATTAAAATGGGTAAAAAAAAACTTAACAAAGCACAGAAAAAAGTGAGAAAGCAAAAAAATAAAGTACAAAAAAAAAAAGAGGAAAAAAACAGAAATTCAAAACTTCAAAACCGGAAATGCAACCATGTTTACGCAGCAAAATATGCAAAGCTATGCAAGAGCGGCTGAAGAAAATAAGCAAAATTGAAGTGAAAACTACAAAAGCAACAAAGAAAAAAAATATTAAATCAGAAGCACATAATTTGCAAAGCACTCGAGGCGCATGCTACAGTGGCACAAATTTCAGAAAAAAATTTCAAAAAAATAAGCAAATAAAACATTTAAAACTTAGAAGCACTTATATTTCGCAACTTGTTTTTAATATTTAATATTGTGAGTATTTGTAAATGTGGAAGCATATATCAGATAGATTACACCAATTTAGAATATAAATCAAAGAATTATTATTGGGCAGTATGCAGAATTCATGCCAAAAGAATCATTTATGCATAATAGCTAACAAACTGAAGTGGCTCAGTGAGCATGTTTTCATGATAAAGAATCCTTGAAAGATGGTTGACCAACACATCCGTACGTTTTCGATGGATACCTACTCACAAACGCCTCATAGCACCTACGTAACAGTCTTTGTTGACTATTTGAACACGTGGAAGGTGTTTCAAGTAAAATGTATTGCTTTATTGGTTTTTATGACAGCAGCAACTTCTAGTGTGCATATACTAAGTAAAAATAGCATATGTTCCATAGCACCTTCCAGAGCAGCACCTTCTAGTGTGCATATACTAACCCAAAAAACGCATAAATTCCATAGCACCTACCATTTTTCAATTCAACAAAACCACAACCGCATACCACTGTCCTGCCCCCACTGTCAACAAATCTAATTCACAGTTTTTCAATTGCTTCTGACACTCTCAAGTACTGCTACTCGTTTACGCTTCCGTTTCCGTGCAATCATTTCAGTCACCCTCTCTCGCACCGTCACACTTATTGCTGCAAACATTTCATTGTATTAATAAATACTAATTAATTAACGAGTGTTTCGCATTAAGCTGTTGCATACTATTAGACCGAAGGACGAACGGACGGAAGGACGGACACGAAGCTTACGTAAAATGCACACAGAAAATCAAATATTTACGCGGTGCAAATGAGTGCACACACAGGGAGAGAGAGAGAGATAAAGCAAATTGAATACTTCAGCATATTAAAATAAAATATTTATGTATCCTGCCGCTCGCTTGCAGTCACAGAAATAATTCACAAAAAGGAAAACCGGAAGTTAAACCCATTAATTGTCGCATTTCAATTAGCCACATATGCAGGCTGCGGCTGTCGAAGTTGCTATAACGTATAAATCGTATAAATAAATGCGCTACGTCGCCGCGATAGCAGAAAGTGCGAATTGCAGGTTGACACATTTTCTGCGTAATCGATTATGTTAATAATTTTGCTTAACAGTTGCCAGTTCGCTGCCTTGCCCTGTATTATGTGGCATACATAATGAAATGTTATTTAATTGTTAATTGATCGTTATCCAATGTTAATGTGGCGAAGAGGGTGGTAACAGAAGTTCGCTATGAGAGAAGTTAAAAATTTCGAGCGAACTGCAACATTGGAATTGTATTTGACAGGTGCTATTAGAAGCTGATAGTGGAAGAAAATAAGCAAATGGAAGAAGAGCGAGACAGCGAAATCGTCAGCTACCTACGAATCCTTTTAATTATCCAAGGCATAAAGAATACTAAACCTAAGCACCTTCTACATAGCAAACTGAATTATTCAGCTAAGCGAGGCACAAGGAAAATGAGAAAGCCAAGCTAAGCAAGGTAAAAGGAAAAAGAGTAGGAAAACGAAGCCTTGCAGTTATTCAATGCATAAGGAAAAGGATAAAGAAAAGCACCTTCTACCTAGGAAACTGGAAAATGAGAAGGAAACTTAATTCTTCAGTTAAGCCTCTCAGTAAGCCAATGCATAAGGAAAAGTATATAGAATACAAAACCTTCAGCTAAGCACCTTCCACATAGGTATCATGAAAAAGTGAAAAATAACGATACCTACAGTTCGGCAACATATAGAACACTTCTATTATACCCCTCGCATATAATGCAAACTTCATTTTATTGGCTTTTCATCTGTTTACGGGCATTAATTTAATTGCAAAACTTTTTCACGATTAATGCACATTAATGAAACATGACATTTCAATTGAATTAATTGCGTAAATTGAGTGTGAGTGGTCGGCAAGTTGTATATTGATGCAATATAAATTTAATATGCGGTTGTATACACTTAAACAAGCTGAAAATTGGTGAAACTGTAAACAATTCAATAACCATTAAAAATGGCACAATCAAGGCGCACTAATACACTAACACTGTCTGCCTAAAATACATATTAAGTGCCATAAATATTAAAAACATATTTTTTATCAACACAAAGAGAAAAAAAAACCCACTACATATGTTGTGCCACTCGAAAGAACAAACGAAAAGTTAATAAAATATAAATAAACATAAATCATGGTCGAACATGATTAACAAGCTCGTTTATAGTCCTTTATGTGTATACAAAATGGCTGCACAACTCACTGCCCTAAACTATATATGTAATACATGGTAAAAAAAAGCAAAAACAAAATAGAAACAAGAAACAGTAGTAGTAAATTGTAGGCGCCGCAGGACATTCATTCGTACACTCATTCATTTGCTTAGCCTTACATGATTCAGCATAAATTCGATTATTGCTGTAAACGCCCCCCGCACACACACACAAATCCGTCCGTTTATAGGTCTTTTGTATTTCAATGTGCGTAGCTTGTATTATCTTCGGCTACAATGTTGTGCTGTCATGTTAGCAAAGAGCAGCGCAACATCATTCAATGTAATGTATGTGACCCAGGGGAAGCATTTGATAATAACCGGAGGCCGTGTGTAATCATCATAAGTTAAATACATATTATACGGATTTTTCGTTTGTGTCTTTCTTTTGTCCTCCATGCTGTTCATGCAGTGAAGTCTTGAAGTACTTGTATTGTTTTAAGCTTAAGATTAAATTTAAACTTAATGAAATGTGCTTAAAAAAAATGTGAATTTTTATTGCATTTTAAATTTTAAGCCACACGTTGGGCGCCAATTAATAAATAGAATTGCAAAATATTGATTTACTTGCAGTGCTGCAAGTAGCTCAAATAAAAAGGCTTATTACCAGCAGCACCTGCAGCTATGACAACATCCGAAAGAAATAGTCGCCCGCACAATTTCACATGCATAACGTTTCCTTTTTTGTATTGCGTCGATTAAATTCCAAGTCGTTAGAATAAATTGCATTTGCTTGATGCTTAAAAAAAAGAGAAAACTATACACAAGGACAAAAAAAAAAGTCCTACACACAAGTAGTGTAGTCTACCACAGACGCACTAACTGCCAAGACATTGATGTTATGTAGACAAAACCAAAGAGAAAGAGAAAAAAATATTATTTTCAATGCTATTTATGTGTGCAGGAAGTTAAATCAGTGTATAAGAGGAAGCAAAGGACGAAAAGGCTTACAAAACTCAATGCACAAATTGCAGATTGAACTCGATGGCATTTTTTGCTTATTTCTTCTGCAAATGCACACAAAAGAATTCAAAAAATAAAATGCATATGCATGATTTTCTCAGAACTCTTGCAGGTTCAAGCTCTGCGTATGCTTATTATTATTTTCTGTTCTATTTCGCTTTTTATTTTCTTGCCACAATTGCTGCTTCTATTCGCTGCCTACACACAACCACAACTTTTCTTCTTCACAAATTTTTTTTTCTTCTGCACATTTTTTCATTGCATTTTCCTTTCTCACGTACGCCATTGATTTCCCAGTTGTATATATCTATAATTCACACATTGTTAGTGCAAGAGTTGTAAAAAAAAGAAATCTGCCTGCATTTGGTTTAGCTTATGAAAATATTCACTGCAAAGTCTTTGGCATTGTCTGAGATTTGTGCATATTGAAAAATTATTGATAAATTGCTTGCGAAGATGTTGGAAAGTTGTAAAAAAAAGAAATGTAAGACGATGCTGCTTAAAGTTGCTTGCAGGAGATGCTGTTGAGATGTGCTAAAGCCTTAAAGCTGGCAATAAATTTTTCATTATGTGTAACTATTCTGAGTGCTTTTTGAAAATAATTTATATGTCGAACAGTTCACTGATATGTCAGAGACTTTCAGCATCTGCTAGATCAAATTAAAGCCTCGTGGAAGGACTTCATGCTCGAAGATGGAGTGTACTCTAGATCATTTTGCAATATTCGTAACATATTACATTACATTTAATCCCAGCAATTTAGCAATTACTACTATGTCATGCTTGATGAAGACGAAGCCCCACGTTGGGCGCCAAGAGTATTCTTAAAATTTCTTAAAAATTGCGTAGATACTTCTAAATTCTTAAGATTTATTTTAAAAAATTTCTAATTGAACGTTCAGGACTATTCTAAAAGTTTGAAGCTAAATAAATTGGAGAAGTGGGCGATACATACCCATGCAAAATCTATAAGAACCTGCAAGTTTATTAAAATCTTATCATTCACAAAAAATTTCTGCTGAAGTATGCCGAACTTGGTGAGCTCGGGCAGATATCATTTCTCTCTACTCTTTACGGTTACACAAATTGTGTTCTCTGTGCAAACAGCATTCTACGAGAAGAAATGTCGAGTTCTTTAGCAGCATTAATTAAACTGCAAGTGGTTTCTTAAGATTGGTCGAAACACTCTGGACTATCGGGACATACTTGTATATAAAATGGGAATATATAAAGTCATCGAGACTTTGGAAGCAAATATCAGCAATAATTTGTAGAAATAATAGGAGAGACTAAATATCTGAACTTGCAGGTGATATTTCTTACAGTCTCGAAGTTCTCGATTTTCTTAAGGACAGACAGACGGACTTGTCTATATCCAAATCAGCAGTGATTTGTAGAAAGAAGATGAGAAACTAAATATCTCAACTTGAAGGTGCTATTTATTACAGTCTCGACATTCTCGATATACTTAAGGTCAGACAGAGGGACATGTCTATATCTAAATCAGCAGTGATTTGTAGAAATAAGAGGAGAAACTAAATATCTTAACTTGAAGGTGCTACTTCTTACAGTCTTGAAATTCTCGACTTTCTTCAGGACAGACAGATGGACTTGTCTTTATCCAAATCAGCAGTGATTTGTAGAAAGAATGGGAGAATCAAAATAGCTTAACTTGCAGGTGCTATTTCTTACTTCGCACTCATATCTTATCTAACAGTTTTTAAGTACTCGATTTTCTTACGCACAGACAGACGGACGTTGATTACCTCGCTTCTACCTCGCTATGGGTGGTGCGCGCATGTTGGCTCTTAACAACTCGTGACAGATGCCATCATGTTTAGATGGATTAGACGGACTCTTATAGCAAAATATGTGCATTGAACGCGGAGTAATTTGAAAGTTCAAAGTCTATTTTATTAAGCATTCAAATGACTTTTTTCTTTAATTAAATTCTTTCAAAAAGTATTCAAATTCGTTTGTTTTATTTGCATTTTAACTAATTTAAGACATTTTCCTTTGCTACAGCAAAGGCATGCAAGCAGCTTGCAGCATTTGCATTGCTTGAATATTTAAAATAAACAAATATTTCTTATATGAAAAATGCAGCAAAGGAATGCATTTGAAATTCAAAATCCTTAAAAAAGACATTTTTGCCAACTTTGTCAGAGCACTAATTGAATTAAAATCAACTTATTACGCCTACATTCCGGTCTTAATGTATGCCACAGCATTGCAGCTTCTGCTCCACCCTTTTTTTCATTTAATTTAGTTTGTTTAGTTGTTTGCTTGCTGTTGTTGTTGTTTTTTTTTTTCTATTTAAAAGCATTTTTGCGATGCTGACTGACTGACTTTCTGACTGACTCACTGCCTCACTGCAACAAGTGCAAAACTCTTTGCTTAGCATTGCCTATGTATGGCATGCATGCCATGTCTGCCAGACAGACAGACAGACGGACAGACAGACACACTTAGGTACTCGTGCTGCTCGTAACGCTTTATTTGTTTTATATTTTATTTTTGTTTTTTGATATCTTCATTTTCTTTTTTTTTTTCCTCTTCTTCTAGTACTAGTGCAATCGAGCACGACTCCTGTCTGTCTGTCTGTCGATTTGTATGTATTTCACAGACTCAGCAGGCGTAAAAGGATGCAAAGACAACATAGTAGCGTATGTGCAATGCTCTATCTCTCTGTACATCTATCTCTATATGTGTGTACTGTGCTTTGTGCATGTCTAAATAAAAGTAAAATGGCGGCAAACTGTTGCCATACAATTGCAACGCTTCCGTCCGTTGCCTTCATGTCCTGGCGCACTCAGTCTGTAGTGAAAACAAAACAATTGAATTGCATTTAGCTTATTTGCCAACGTAATGGCATCAGATCGTCCTTGTGATGTGTCTTTCGCTAGCTATCTCTCTTTTTCTTGGTTTATTTTTGTCGTTTTTTTTTTTTTCTTTTCATTTTATTTGCACAAACAGTTTTTATGGCATTTTGTTGCATACTTGTAGGTGCTTTCAGTTGAATTGAATCATTTGTAATTAAGATGACAAAGTATTTCTTTTACATGTTTTTTCTTTTATTTCGTAAAAAAACTATAAAAAGGAAATGCATTAAAAATTGTTGTGGTGGGTTTTAAGTCTGCATTTATCACTTTTTCCTTTTGGTATGCTTGGCGCTGTTTATTAAAAATTTTTCATTGGGAAATGTGAACTTATGGATTAAAGGTAAGAGATATATTGCACCTCTGCAGCTTCTAGCATAATAAAAACTGAATTAATTTATAATCTTGTCTTAGAAATGTTTAAAATTTAATAGTGTATGCCTCAAGTGTGTTCGGTCATGTGCCATGGCTTAGAATATGCCGCCAAAAAAATCTTGTCCTTAGTTACAGGCTGCTGTGGTAGCGTCGTAAGAGATCCACCGAGAAGAAAATCAGCTTGACCCAAAGCTCCAAAGAATGTTACTTACTTACTTAAGTGGCCGTCAACCATCTACCGGTCATGGCCGCGTGTGCGCTGGCGCCAGTCGTTTTGAATGCCAAGTACGGAGAGATCTGTCCATACCTGGTCATTCCATCGAGTGCCCGGTCGTCCTCTATTTCGGCGTCCACCAATCAAGTTTGGGCCACCCATGTAAACCATGCGTGCTGGAGTTCTTTCATCCATTTAAATGAAGTGTCCAGCACAGTGCAGCTGCTGGAATTTTATGCGCTGGACTATGTCAACCTCATTGAATAGCTCGTACAGCTCTCGGTTCATATGGGACTTAAACTCGTCTCCGACTCTCGACCTTTTCGGTCTGAAGCCACACTGATATCGTCCTATCAGTAAATCCGTAAATGGCTTCCGCCTATTACACAATACGCGCGACAGAGTCTTATATCCAATGGAAAGGAGACTTATTCCGCGGTAGTTGGCGCAAACAGCGGGGTCTCCTTTCTTAAAGATAGGACAGAGAACACTGAGATTCCAGTCATTGGGTATGCGTTCATCGGACCATATCTTGCATAAAAGTTGGTGCATACTCGTAGCCAACTCTTCGTCGCCGGTCTTAAATAACTCAGATGGCAGCCCACCAGAGCCTGCCGCTTTGTTATTTTTCAGCTTTTTTTATAACTGAATCGACCTCGTTACAGTCCGGTGGCTCTACAATAGTGCCATCATTAACTGGTGGCTCCGGTGTCATTTCTCTATCAGCGGTATTGTGCGCTTCATCGACTCCAAGTAGATTGGAGAAATGACTCCTCCACAATCTCAGTGATGCCTGTTTATCCGTTACCAGATTTCCATTCTCATCCTTACAGAAAGTTACTCCGGGCTTAAAACCTTCAGTCAGACGCTTGACCTTTTGGTAGAATTTTCGAGCTTCATTTCTGTTACGTAACATCTCAACATCCTCAAACTCCCGCCTTTCTTGCTCCTTTTTCTTGCGTCTGAAAATGCGTTTCTCCTCTCTCCTTTTCTCTCCATATCGCTCTCTAACAGCTCACGTTGCTCCCGACTGCAGAGTACGCTGATAGGAAGCCTTCTTCTCTGCAGTAGCATTGTGACACTCCTCGTCGTATCAAGAATTCTTCACAGGTTTTGTATAACCAATGACATCCTTGGCAGCCCTATCTATGGAACGGGTGATATGTTTCCAATGCTCACATATATCTCTAGAAAACGGTGAAGTTTCCCGGAGCAGTCGGGAGAGTGTGTTTGAGAAGGCTGCGGCGGTCTGTTCCGATTGCAGCTTGCCGACGTCTAGCTTTCGTTGCATGTTGGAACGTGCGGCGTGCACTACGCTGAGCCTAGTGCGTACCTTGGCTGTGACAAGATAGTGGTCCGAGTCAATGTTGGGCCCACGTAACGTTCGCACGTCCAACACGCTCGATGCGTGCCTTCCGTCAATTAGAACATGATCAATTTGGTTGCGTGTTATTTGATCAGCCATGTAGCCTTGTGAATGTTAAGATGTTGAAATCTGGTACTACTAACTACCATGTTCCGACCTGCGGCGAAATCGATTAGCCTCTCTCTCTATTATTGGAGGTAGATTCCTTCCTCCCAAGACGAGATCACGTAGTTTCCTACTCACCACGAAACCACATGCAAATTCGTGCTGTAATAGATGTCACAGAATGCTTTTTTAGAGCAACCCTGTCCTATCCATCGGATTTCTTGGATTGCGGTGATATCAAAGACGCTTGAAACAGTCTAAAGTTGTGATATTGGCAAAGCGTTGAAGGTTGATTCAATTTCTACCATAACAGTAGTCCATGCTACAATCTGTCAATCTGGTTCCAAGTTAAACAATTTGTAGACTGCAAACTTAGTTTCACAGTTAAATAGTTATAAATTTTATAAACTTTAAGTAAACAATTCTCTATTTTTCAATCAAAATACTGCAAAATATTTTACTTAATACCGTAGCACCTACCAGCAAATGCAGCAATTTTAGTTAGTTTCCCAAAAAATTATCAGCTGTCAAAAATGATTGACACTTTGGCAGTATTTGTACAAGTCTCACAACTCAACGCTTCAGCATAAATAAATTGCAAAATAAATAACATAAATTATGAAAATTGTGCGCACGGCTGTCTCGTTGCTATTTAGAAATATTTGTTTATTTCTGACATTTATTTATTTGGTGCCAGCATGTAACAACATGATTGATACTCAAAGCACAAATCTATGAGAAAAAAGTATATAGAATTGATAGTTGGCAAAAAATAAATTGCAGTGCATAGAATTAATGCAAATCAAATGCTTAGACTTGATAATTCCATATTTAAAGGCTTTCCAAATGTAACATTTTTCTCCTTTTGACTGCAAATTATAAACTTTTAAATAAATTTTAAAGCTAATTGAATTATAAACTTTATTTATATCAAAAAAAAAAAACAAATAATTTTACTTTCATTTGTCAAACTCAAAGTAAAAAATATGTTGCATACTTTTCAGCATGCTTAGGCATGTCTATGCGGAAATATGTTGAAAAATATTGAAAAATTGCAGTGCGTGTGTATGAGCACCTTTGAGTATTTGGCATACCTTTCATTGCCATGACTACATTTTAGCACCTTACAGCTGCACAGCAAACATTTTACATGATAAATGAGCGCAGCAAAAGTTGTTAGCTGAGTTATTTGAACTTGATGCATAAAGTTGAAGGCTGCCAACTTGTAATTAGACTGTTTGACATAGGATAAATGCGCTTCACTTGAGTGTTTTTGTGCATTTAATCAAATTGCAGTATGTGAACTTGAGGAGTAATTTAATTTTTAAAATGCTTTACGACATTTGACGAGAACTTAACTTTGATACATAGATACATAGATACTTTGAGTTTCAATTAGTCAGAACAGATTTAATTGTCAAAGATTTTAAATAATGCTTGCTCCACGTTGGGCGCCAATTTGTGTTTAACTTAAAATAAGCAGAAAAAAAGTTTTAAGGAGGTTTATGCAAAATTATATGCTATTAAAGTTATAAAGCAACTTTTTTTTGTAGGGTATATAGAGAAGGACTACAAAATTTCTTGTTATTTGTAAAGATTTCGCTTAACCTAAATTTCAATAACAAATACAACAAACGAACCAAGCCAGTCAACAAACCATTAACCATAATATAAAGCTCTAAATGTCAAAATCCTTGAAATGTATTCATTGCCTTTGCCCAACTAAGCGCACAATTAACAAAATACAACAGTGTGACAGCAGAAATACCTTAGCACCGCATGTGGTCAAATGGTCTTTTTTGTGTAAGTGACACCGCCAACACATTGACACCCATCCAACGATTCAGAGACAGTGCCAAGCTACCCGGAGCGCAAATCACACTTACCCTAAAAGTGCCACAAGCCACAACAGCAGCGACGTACGCGTAAGCCTAACTAGACACACACACATACCATTTGACTAATTTAAGTGCCAACCTGCTGTCTGCTGTTCCATACGTACATTCATGCCTTGCCTCCTGATATCCTTGTGCTTTCGCCTTATTATTATTATTACTATTATGATGACAAAATTGTATTTGTTGCGCAGTCAGGCAGCCAGCCAGCCAGCCAGTCAAGTCATGCAGGGAGTACTGTCTGTTTGGGGTGTCCTTTTACTTGTTGACTTTCTTAACTATTAATTGTTATTAATATTTTACTGCCCAGCGCCGCTTAAACAGGCTTTCTATGTCTTTGAATTTTGCCCTTGCGATTTCGCATTGACAAAGTCCTTCGGTCGTTAGCATTGCTTGCTCCTACTGTAACTGATAATGCTTAATTTGCTATTTAATTATGCATGGAAATATATACGCGAAGGTTTCGGATTGTTCCCCTACTTTGTACAAGTGTAATTAAAAGGGATTTGTTTGGTTAGTTGGTTTGTTGCATTGTATGGTCGTTCGTTCGTTCGGTCGCTCAACGATTTGTGTGCAGATTAGTGGCAAATTATGTTAATGAGTGAATGAGTACAAGCAAAGTGATGCGTGGGAAATAGATTCTTCAATGAAAAGTATTTAAATTTAGCGTAAAAAAATTTCTTGCTTTAAGTATGCCAACTATTTGCAAAATAGATCCTGCGCCTGCGGTAAATGTTGGAAAATAAAAAAGAAGTTCAACTACAAACGCACGTACGCAATGCATAAACATGTTTTGCTCGACTTAAGTAAGTTTTGTTATAAATTATTTTTTTCCTTTTTTTTTTTTGAGAAAGACTTTTATTATGATGCACCCAAGAAAAGAAGAAAAATAAGAAGGAGCATAAAAAGGTCCTGTAAGTTGAACATTTATGTTTGTTGGTTGTGCGTAGATATTTGGCTGTAAGCAAATTATTTCACTCTCCATGTTTTCGTATGCTATTTATTTTTATTAGAAAACATGCGTCCTATGAATCATGCATGGAGTGCGTATATAGGAACATCTTCTAGAATTGAGTAAAAGGAAGCAGAGAAGTACTCTAGTAAGTATAGGACGAATAGCTACATGAGGTAAACGAGAAACATGTTATACATTTTGAAATGCTTATATATTTTAAAGAAACTTTAAAAAGGTCATACAGTTACTTTATGTTTAGTGGAAGGTGCTAAAAGCAAACAATTCACGCTAAATTTCCTTCGAAGGCAGTTTCCTAATTCGGTAAGAATCACTGCATATGCTCTGAATTACTTCAGCCTGTGCATTAACACTGGCGCCCGAGCAGGGATATTATTGGCATATAATGCATAGGGCTTAACATAAAATATTTTATTTAAAAATAGAAAAAAAGACTGCACAAAGTCTATAAATGTTTGACAGATTTAACGTCTCGTTCTTGGCACTTCTAACAACTTAAGACAGTGGCGTTCTAGCAATGGCGCCCGAGCAGGAATGATATTAGTATTCGATGCTTAAATTGTTGACATCAAATGAAACGTTTAACTTAAATATAAAATAAAGGAAATACACTGAAAATCTGAACTTCTTTAAAGTGACGCCGGAACAGGCATAATTATCAAATTTAATGCCACAGTCTGGATATAAAAAATGTCTATACTAATAAACACTACACACAGGAATAATATTAGTATTTGATGTTTCGGTCTTTGGAACAATTAAGTTTAAGACTTGATAAGTACTGGAAATATTCTTTCACCTATAACAGTGAAAGAATATTTCCAGTATTTATCAAGGCGCCCGAGCAGCCATATTTTTCGCATATGATACTTTGATCTTAATATAAAGCACAGAAGAAACACCGCACAAAATCTTAATATCTTTAAACTGTGCCATCATTAAAGTGGTGCCCGAGCAGGGATGATATTAGTATTTGATGCTTTGGTCTTAATATAAAGCACACAAGGAACACTGCACAAAATCTTAGTATCTTTAAACTGTGCCATCATTAAAGTGGCGCCCGAGCAGGGATTATATTAGTATTTGATGCTTTGGTCTTAATATAAAGCACAGAATGAACACTGCACAAAATCTAAACATCTTTAAACTGTGCCATCATTAAAATGGCGCCCGAGCAGGGATGATATTAAGATTTGATGCTTTGGTTTTGACATCAAATAAATTTCTGTCGCAAGAAACACTGCATATACTCTAAGCTATGCAAGCTTATGTCTTTGAGAAACTATATCAGCTTCTGCCTTCATAACACTGATGCCCGAGCAGGGATTGGTATAAATAAAAACGGCTAAATGTTCATGTGCCTGCAAGTTGATTTTTGAGAAAACTTCCATGAAAAAAACCTCATATCCTTTGGCTATCATCTTTTTTCTTCAATATCAAGTTAAATTCAAATATTGTTCCATTCAAAGTCCGATTTCCAACAATGCTGTCCATCTTATGCTATATCAACTAAATAACTATATCACTTGCGCACTGATTTCTCACGAGACATTCCATAGTTTCCACTTCGTTACATACCAAATGACATTGCTACACTTTCCATAAAGCTGACACTATTTGCGCTCGACTTGACATGACAAAGAATTTGCAAAGAATATGCATAAATATATCTATCTATCGACACAGTGCAGCAGCATTCTTGAGCAGTATAGCTGAGATTGTACTTATAGAAAATAAAATTGCAACACTTTTATTATTTCTCACTATCTTTCTTTTTTTTGAGAAAGTCACTTTGTGGCATGAGGCTGAAGCGCAAGCTAAGAGTAAGTTAAACGAACTAAAGTAGCATAATCCAAAGCCAAAGAAAAGCGCAAGTTGAGGCACTTAGTGCCTTCAAAACGTTTGTCGGAAGTTGTATTTAGACATTGATTTGCATTGAATCGCAACTATTTGGCGGAGACGAAGAAGCAGTGAAAAATACGAAAATCTTCTTCTTCTGGTATTTGGCGAAAAGCTAAAAAGTGATTTTGACAGACATTCAAGTTGAGTGCAGTTGAGTTGTTGATGCTTTTTATTTTATTTGCATTGTATTTGAATACTATTAAATATTTGTTGGCAGGGCAGAAATTATATCACTGTGATATACTCAGTGAGTATAAAAAAATTTCAATGGCACAAAAATAGTGAAATTATAATTTAAAAGAAGATTATCCCTGCTCGTGCGCCACGACAAATCTGTGTGTTTCTTAATAGTAATATTTTTTAATTGTTATTCTAGTAATTATCAACATGTAATAAAATAACTATAAAAAATATTACTATTCAAAAGCACATAAAATTTTCATGGCGCCCGAGCAGGGATGAAGCACAATAAATCATAGCCACCAAGTAAATTCTACGAAAATCGATAAATTTAAACTTGAAATACATCAACATATAAAATAATTATTTCGATAAACAAATACTATTCTGAAAATTTGATAATAAAAGTTAAAATCTATTCGAAAAATTTAAAAAATTTCTATTTTGTAAAGAATTCCAATATATTTTTGCTTGCATATTCAAAATTGTTTTAAATTGATTAATATTGCTCGCAAATATTGAATAATAAAATAAAAACAAAAAAAATTCCAATATATGCAAAATTCGCATTCAAACTTTAAAACAACTTCGCGCCACTATCTCGCATTGCATATCATTCTGCCATAGTCATAGTCATTCCAGCGCCGGAAGTAATTTTCACACAATTGCAGAGTTGCCTATGTTTGTAAAATAAAATAAGAATTACATACATGCAGGAAGGATACGAATGGGAAGTATTCACTCACATAAATTCTATGCCTGACAGCTGAACATACTTATTAGCGAGCGCTAAATCCTTTTACCACAAACTAACTCGTAATAGCCCAACACAGCAGACGAATGTCGGGATAAATGCATAGACTTGGTTAGGCTGAGATGCATTGTGGCAAATGTATGAAAGTAAGTACTTACTTGCATTAGTTGCAAGAGTGATTGTATATATGTGGGAGTGCTTTTGCTACTCCCATTCAAATGAAGTCGTTCTGTAAATGTTAAAGTTCGCCGGCACACAAAGTTTCGTGAATGATATGCAGTTTTTCTTGCTGAATGCATTTGCAGGAAGCGAACCAATTGCGGATATTAGCAGTTGAGACTGAATTGTTTTGTTGGAGTTTCAAATGAAATGAAATGAAATTTTGGCATTTTGGATGATTGTAGTTGCATAGTTTTTGAGGGTGTGGGTGAAAAAGGATATTTCGAAAAAAAATGTTGTGGAAGTAGATGAAAAATTGGGTAATTGAAAGAAAGCGAAGCTTAAAATTCGCGGCATACGGTATTAGAATTTAAAGAAATTCAAGTAGTATCCCTGCTCGGGCACCAACGAGACAGCGTCACAAACAGGCGTAGTTCAAAGTTTATGCAGTATTTGCAGTTTGGCAGAAATTTATTTGATGTCAAGGCCAAGGCAGCATAAACATACAACAAAATTTACTATATTACACCTGCTCGGGCGCCGCTGATTAACCATTTCTGCCTGACTTAAGCCAGAGATTGTGCAGTACTTGTCATGAAAGCAATTAATTTAATATAGGGACTAAGGCAGAACCATAATTTAAAATAAATTTTAATATTATCCCTGCTCGGGCGCCACTGAAATTACTCTGCCACACAGTTCAAAGATTTTGTAGTATTTGTCATGCCAAAATTTATACATTTAGACAAATTTCAAAAAGCATCCCTGCTCGGGTGCCGCTGAAAATACAGTTTTGACTGCCTTAAATCAGAGTTTGTGCTGTGTACTTATGGTATATCGAATTATTTTATATCCAGTAAAATTCCAATAATATCCCTGCTCGGGCGCCACGGAAATGAAGTAAAAAATTTACGTAGTTCAGATCTTATGCAGTATTTTCTATGACAGAAATTTATGTAATATCGAGACCGAGGTAGATCTTTTAAGCGTAGAACTTTTAAGCGTAATTCCAATATTAACTCTGCTCGGGCGCCACTGAAATGATGTCACTAACTGCCTTAAATTACACATTGCGCAATGTTTGTCACAGCAGTAATTTATTTGATATCAAGACCAAGCTAGAATCAACATTTAAACATATTTCAAAATTATGCCTGCTCGGGCGCCACTAAAATGAACTAAAGCAACTTTTAAAATTCAGACATTGTGCAGTGTTTATAATACCTGAATTGATTTTTTGATTTTGAGACTAAGTGGGAACTAACATATAAGCAAATTGTAAAATTATTCCTGCTCGGGAACCACTGAAACTGACGAATGTGTTATGGACTTACAGTACTTCTTGAAAAACTTTTAACTATATAAGTAAACTAAACACGAGAAACTATTAAAAATTAACTCTGTTCAGAAGCAATTGTTGCAAATTTTTAAAACTTACCCCGCAGCCTAAACTCAGACTTTATAGTGATGTATTTACCCCAACTCCCCCCTTTACCCCTCTACAAAAAATCCATATTTAAATGCATTTATTTTGTATTCAAGCAAACTTAAGCAGGCTAATTAAATTAAATGCAAATAGGCGTAAAATATCATAACACATTGAATTGAATAGCAAGAGTAACAGCTGTCGTAGAGACAGGTGAGTGCGCTGCCCCAACACACTCCATTACAATCGCTCCTTAGACAAGAAAGTGAAGCAAAAATAGATAAAAAAAATTATTATATAACAAGCGAATTCCGCTTGCCTGAATTTAATAATTAAAAGACAATCACGCGCTGCTTCAGTCGTCTCAGCGACAGCAACAGCAGCTGACGCGCTCAGCAGCCGAACAAAAATATTCGGGGAATATCGAGCAGCAAGGATTATGCCTTGCGCGCGCGTCATGCTCTAACGGAAATATATCTAAGCAGGAAGTAAAAATTTCACAGCTGCCAAGCAGGAAGACATTCTAGCTTACCTTTGCAGGTAATTAAATGGCGTTGATGCCGACAAGTGGCAAAGAGTTTGGGACCGACGAAGAAGAAGTCTTGCTGTCGTGAAGTTATGATAATTGCGCTGATAATGAAACCTGATATCATGGCATGGCAGGGAGAAGGACATAAAAAGCAGTGAAACTGCTGATTAACACAATACAAATTGCGCAGCCTGTTGTTAGCTTAAATTAGACGCACATTAAAATGTGGGCCGTATTTGCTTTAATTTTTGTTTTAGGAGAAAAGAAAGGGTTTTTAGCGTATTTCATGGTGTTTAGGGGGGGAAAAATTACAGAATTTAAATATATTCAAGTACATCAATAACGATTGCTGCTATAAGCTACCGTGTGAAACGTAGAAAGGATATGCAATGGAAAGTACGTTCCTAATGTATGGAGTTAGTTGATATGAATGAGAGAGAAAGTTAAAAATCAAAGTGTGAAATGGCAACAAACTAAACAGACGCAGAAAACGGACGAGTCAAGCTATAATATTTTCATTCGTTAATTTTTGCGAATTATAATACACAAACAGTTAATGCTGATATTTAATTTAGTTGCAGACGTTGCTGCTAGAAATCTAACACCGCCATGTGGTCAAGAGTAAGAGATATACCGTCCAATTATCCAATTTATGGAAGCCAACGGTATCAATGACCTTAGAACCCTGGGGTCAATGACGTTGACACCCTTGACCACCCCAAATGGACACCAAAATTTTTTCTTTACTTTGGTTGACTCACTTTGGCTGATTCACTTTCGAGGATTCACTTTGGTTGATTCACTCTAAGGGATTCACTTTGACACCTTGGATGAAAGAAAATTGGGGTCATGGTTATTCATCCAAAGTGAATCGTACACAGTGAATCCACTAAAGTGAATCGACCAAAATTAATCACCCAAAGTGAATCACCCAAAGTGAATTACACAAAGTAAAAGAAAAGTTTAGGGTCAAAAGTCATTGACCCCTAGGTTCAAAGGTCATTGACCCCTGGGGTCAAAGTTCATTGACCTCTGGGGTCAAAGGTCATTGACCCCTGGGGTCAAAGTTCATTGACCTCTGGGGTCAAAGTTCATTGACCCCTGGGGTCAAAGGTCATTGACCCCGGGGTTCAAACGTCATTGACCCCTGGGATCAAAGGTCATTGACCTCTGGGGTCAAAGGTCATTGACTCCTGCGTTCAAAGGTCATTAACCCTTGGGGTCAAAGGTCATTGACCCCTGGGGTCAAAGGTCATTCAGCACTTCACACTTTGTTTTTTAACTTTCTCTCTCATTCATATCAGCAAACTCCATTGCATATCCCTCTAAGTTTCTCACGTTAGCTAATAGCAATGTTTCTTGCTTTTTCCAGCAAAGCACCTCAGTTGAAACTTCATTAGTTACGATAATGCCTCAGCGCAAAGATGATCGAAGCAAGCGAAAAGTCTGTAACTAATATGAATAACAGCATAAACTGGTTGTGTATTATAAGACTGAGCAAACTGCAAATGCATTCGAGAACGAGTGAGTCATTTGTACATTGCCGTTGACTTCTGCAAACGTTATCTAAGCAAAATTTTTATTTTTAAAATCTTTCTTTATGGAAAAAAAAAAAAATCTCATATAAGGCTCAAAATTTCCCAAACCATAAACAAATACTCATACTTTCCAATCTGTTGCCAATATCTCACCACAGATCAAACACACACTTATGCGCAATTACTGCCACCCAACTGATGCAACTGATTCACTTTTGAAGTACGCCATCAGGGCGTGTTTATGCCAATTTTCCTATTCAAGCACCTAACACAATTAACCCTAAAAGAGTTTTTAAGCTCTTTGTACTTGCGTATCGCACTTCATTTTTACCGCATCGACTGCAATTACTTTCGAATAAACTCATTTTCCTGCATTTTTCGAAACGTTTTGCGGTTTAACTTATCGCGCGCCAAAAATCAAATTAACAAAGCGCACGCAAGCTCGCCACAAACCATTAAACTATAGCGTATAGCCGTGCCAGTGCTGCCTGGCTGACCCACCCATGAATGAAATGAAAATAGTTGCAAATCACTTTGTTACAATTTTTCACTAAACATTTTTATTCTTCTTCTGCTGCCTTTGTTGTACAACTTAATTCCATGCCAAAAGTCCTTTAGTCAAGTGGGCGGGTTAATTGCTGCCGCTGATTGTAGCGCATTCAAATTCGATAAGTTTTACGAATTTAGAATGCAAAAACAATTGAATTTTGTGGCTAAAATCATAAAATTTCTTACACTTAAATCTATTTGCCAAGCGCTACGTGACAGAACCCAAAAATGGCGCAAATCTCAAGGCGGTGATGTGCTCCAAATGTGTGATTCTTTTTCTTTGGCAAAGTGTATCTTGCTGTAGTCATGCCTGGAACTATTCTCTTTTATTTTATGGTCAGTTGCCATTTGCGGCCACAATTTTACGTTTCACTATTAATGTCAATTTAAATCGAGTGGCATTTTTTATTTATGCCTGACAGCATTTTTATGGCTATTATGTGACGACAAAGTCGAACCAAGTCGAAGTCGTCGCCAGTGTGCCAATTCGATATATAGACTGACACTGAAGTGTAGTATTTTTTCTTGTTGAGCAAAAAGAAGAGAAGAGTTTAGGAAAATTTTATTTCTTAAAAGTGTTTAACTTTTTTTAAGAATATAGCTTGCATGTAGGGAGCTTGATACTAAGTGCTATCCAATCACTTATTACCTTACTGGATTGTACGTCCAGCCGAACCCTGAACTTTCCAGTCTTTTAGGTCTTGCGCCAAGCAGCTTCCAATGTGCACCTTCATTGAGGCACCTTCCACAAAACATCTACATTAGAGCACCTTCCATTAAACATCTTATATGACGAACTTCTAAATAATGCTATATCCTAACTGAGTAATTTATTTAATAGGATAATAAGACTCAAGCCCTTTCCACAAAGCACACTGGAGCACCATCCACTAATCGCTTTACATGACGAACTTCCAAATCATTTTATATCCTATCTGAGAAATTTATTTAATAGGATAAAAAGACTCAAATATTTTCCAAAGACATGGTAGCTAGCATAAGTCTAAGCCTTACAAAGCTATCTCTAGTGCAGCTTCCCTATAAAAATCCTTTTGCCAATATTATCAAAGGTGTTTGGAAGATTATTTCACAAAAGACTTCAACCCATACTTGACATAGTTGCATTATATCGAGCATGAATTTGAATATCGAAAACACCATTCAACAATTGAACAAATTCGCCTCCTTTTGAACTGCTACAAAATTTATCATTCATTGACTTTTTGCGTCTTATAATACACAAACAGTTTATGCTGTCAATTATATTAGTTAGAAACGTTTCACTTGTTTCAGTTATTTTTGCGCAGCGGCAATATCGTAACCGATGAAGTTTCGACTGAGGTGCGTTAATTGCTATTTGAAAACTAGCACCAATACTTCGCCATGAGGACGTGAAATATCGTCAGCTACGGCAATTTTTGGAAACCCGAAAGGGCTCATAATAAATAAATAAGTATAAGAAAAATAGCTATAAGCTATGGTGAGAACCGTAGCGAGGGAGTTTGAAATAGCAACAAACTAAGCAGACGTAGAAGTCAAGCTATAATATTTTCATTTATTAATATTTGCGACTTATAATACACAAACAGTTTATGCTGGTATTTATCTTAGTTGCAGACGTTGCTAATGGGATCATAACACAAACGTATGGTCATGAGTACGTAAAACACCGTTCACTGTGAGAATTTTTGGAAGCCCGAAAGGGCTTAGAATAAATTTTCAAAGTTTTTATTGCAATGGAAAGGGTTTTGAGAGAGTTGGATGTAATGCCTACACTAGGAAATACCACATTGTAAATACTCTTCAAATAGGTGAAAATGAGTAACGCTTCACCTGCCTGTGTTGCAGATGATGAAGCGTTTTCCCGCTAGTTCTCTAGCTATTCAAAAGTTAAATTGCGGCAAATATTTGCTGGCTTATATGTGTAACAATTTGTAATAGTTATTTCCAATATTATAAACAAATATTTGTTTGTATATTAAAATATGGTGATCGGTCGTCCATCTGCTAATTTTCATTTATTTGTAGACAAACCAAATACAATACACAGAACGCGCCCTAAAAGCTACCAAAAATCAGTCAGCCATAAATTATGCTACAACAAAAAAAAAAAAAAATCAGCTTTGTGTGCAATTCGCACAAAACACAAATTTATCAATTGTGGGCGTGGTCAGCGGTCAGCCAGCGAAAGTTGGCAGTGTGAATATTCCTCAACTAAACCACTGCTAAATTTTGAAGTACTTCATGTATGTGTGTCTGTGTGTGTGTGTTTGATAAATTACCGACCAACTTTTTGGCAACTAAGTATTTTTGCATTGAGTATGTAATTTGTTGTTGTTTCATTTAAACATTAAATAATTGCTTAAATATTTACAAAATTTATTTACAACTAAAAAATACCAAATTAAATCATGCAAGTAATTTAATTATTTTTTTTGTTTTTGTTTTGTAGTAGGTGCTTCATTTTCACGTGTGTTTACTCATTATAATTCATTTTAACTGTAAAATTTTAAATAAATATTTATTTTTTTAATGTATTACAAAATTGCAAATTTCCCTAACTATATTATTTAAATTTAGACCCAATTATTTGTACACCTGCAACTACTAAATTACTAAACATTATGCGCTTTGTTTTTGCCCAAAATTTCACAAAACGTTTCGCATAAACATGTCAAAATATTTATTTTTCAGCTTTGATGGCAACACATTGTCAAAATGTCTTTTTAATTCAATAAATCCAAACACATTTTGTGTATGCAAAAATGTTATTGAAAAAAAAAGAAGCAAAAATGAAAAATATGTACGTGATTATATTGCGCAATGTTGGAAAGATCTATAAGTATTTACTTTGGTTTATTGTAGATGAAAGAAATGCTGCACGTTTCTAGGCATTTCGAGTTGCTTTGAGTCTTAGAAGGTTGATTGGTTGTATGGAAAGATAAGATGTGAAGTGAAATTTATTCTTTGCTCAACTTTGAAAAGAGTGCCGTACTCTGTTCTGCATGTGAAAGTTTGTTTCCCGGTGGAAACGTTAAATTTTACCACCTGCAAGTAACTTTTGTTTGCATTAATTGAAAAGCCTCAAAATTTGGTTCTAAAGGAATCACATTTCACACATTTCTTAAATTTTTAACCTACCACAGTTGTCTCCTATAATTTTGCCACTTCTCCGATTCGATAGCTTTTCAGCTTGCACTTCGCAATGATTGGAACGATTGGAACCCACTTCAATGCGATGTTTTAGATTATGAAACATGTTCTGCAAGAATTATAAACGTTCCATATCTTCAACATTCTTATTCCTAAATCTATGGCTCAATCTCATCCGATACCAAGAAGTATTTATGAATACACAAGCTTTCCATTAAGCGCATCTGACCTCTTTTCAATCCGCTACTGAGAGGATTTAGCTAGATAGGTAATTGACAGTACCCATAGCAGCGCAGGTATGATACACATCTGTGGCAATGCACGAATAAGTATCCACATCCAATTCGATGATCTTCTATTTGGCTAGTAATGTAGTAGCTGAGTCACGATTCCCTTCCTATTCCTCCGAACGTAGTACATTGTTCCGTTTGTCCAACCAAGTCACAATCTCCGGCTTTGGACAGTAAAATCTCCAATTCTTTCATGCATTTACTACATTGTTGCTCCAGATGGGCTTTGACTCTGTCGTGCTCTGAATATCTCTGTGCAATGAGTATCTTTAAGAAAAGAGACCCCGCTGTTTGCGTCAACTACCGCGGAATAAGTTTTCTTTCCATTGGATATAAAATTCTGTCGCGCGTATTGTGTTATAAGCTGAAGCCATATACCGGTTCACTGATAGGACGATATCAGCGTGGCTTCAGACCAAAAAGGTCGACCATTGACCAAATATTCACCTATTTGTCGACTATGAAGCCGCTTGCGACACGTCGATACGATCGAAGTTTTTCGACGCCCTGTCTGCACTAGGTATCCCGGCAAAGATTTTCCGTTTTTGCATGGCGACGCTATCTAACACACAAAGCGTTGTCAGTGTGGGGAAAAACCATTCCGACCCCTTTGATACCAAAATAGGTTTCAGGCAGGGTGATGCTCTGTCGTGCGATTTTTTCAATCTCCTGATGGAATACATCCTACGCCAATGCCCGTACATACAGAGTATGTCGGGCTCGATCTTCCAAAAGGAAGTGATGCTGCTCGCTTACTCCGATGACATTGATATCAACGGCGCGCAGGAACGGCGAGTCAGCAAGGCTTTCTCGGAGATTGAAAAACAGTCTCGGCTCATGGGTCTAGCGGTGAACGAAGACAAGACGAAGTACTTGGTGTCTTCTCGCACTCCATCAACGCGTCTTGAATGGTCAGTGACGATGGGGAATTTCAATTTCAGTGTTGTAGAAAACTTCGCCTATCTTGGAACAGAGATAACCAGCAACGACAACGACAGCCTGGAGATCAGGCCAAGAACCACGCTTGCAAACAGATGTTTTTTTGGGCTGAGCAAGCAAATGAGAAGTAAAGCCCTCTCTCGGCAGACGAAAAACAAGATCTACAAAACGCTGATACTCCCGGTTCTACTGTATCGCGCAAAGGCATGGACCTTCGAGAGGAAGATTCTTCGCAGGATTTTTGGTCCTATAAGAGTCGGCGACGAGTTTTAGTCCCGTATGAACCGCGAGCTGTACGAGCTATTCGATGAGGTTGACATAGCCAAGCGCATAAAATTCCAGCGGCTGCACTGGGCTGCGCACCTGTTTCGAATGGATGAAAGAGCTCCAGCACGCATGGTTTACATGGGGGGGTTCAAACTTGATTGGTGGACGCCGACATCGAGGACGACCGGGCACTCGATGGAATGACCAGGTATGGAGAGATCTCTCCGTACTTGGCATTCAAAACGACTGGCGCCAGCGCGTACAAGATTATGGAGGACCTGCGCGCCGTCCTAGACGCGGCCATGACCGGTAGTCGGTTGACGGCCATATAACTTAATCATCAGCTGATGGCAATTAATGTCTGCTTTGAGTCTCTAATAGTTCTGACACAGTTCCTTGGACCTTAAAGCTGGCAATAGGTCATTTAACCACTTGAACTGCAACTGGCTCAAAGATAAACTTGTGATAGTTCAATGAAAAATCCTTTTTTGACACCTCAGCTTCCTTTTCATAGGCTATGTCACATATGAAAAGATGGTTTAACGTCAGTGATTGACATTTGTTTTGTCTGCTACTAGTTTTTTTTACAGCGTTATAATAAATATGATGGAGCTATAACTTATAAACGTAGTATTTTCGGTGTCTATTCTTCAGAGTCCACAGTTAAGATTAGTATCAAGAAGTAGATCTAATCATAGTTCGCTATTAGTCCTAGTCGAATTTTCCGCTTTTTGCTTAGTTAACATCAAATAGCTTCGCTATAATAAATATGTTTTTTTGGGTTTTTTTCATAGTTAACCGAGCGACCGTAAGCATATGCTTATGCATAAGAAATTAAAATGTTTCTAATCAATCCTTTACAGACTCCACTTATCAAACCTCAAAAAAATCTCTAGCCAAAGTAGGGTACACGCTTTGCTTTGCTAAATTTCTTTACCAAAATATGACATAATCGAGTTTGAAATTTCAAACACGTTGCAACAATATTTGCAAAGGCAATATTTTGTGTAGCAATTGTTACACATGTCGGACATGGAGTTGACTTTTATATTTATTTATGTAAAGAATTTAATTTTTAAGCACTTAAGGCAGAAGTAAAGCATTTCGTTGTAAGCTCATTAAAATTAAACTTTAAAAATTCGCTTGCCTGCTTGCTATCGCCAAGGTATGCAACAGTTGTTTTCATTATTATTGCATATCGTATCTGACAACATCGACGACTTCATTAAAAACGCGCGCCTGATTGCGCATATCCAGGACAACAAGGACAACATGTGTATGAGTGTGTGTGTAAACAATGATGCGATGTATTGTGTAAGCGCGGAGTTCGTTAATACGCTGAACGTAATTACAACGAATGCGCTGGTAGTCAGTCAATCAGCCTTGTTGCTTCAGGTTATATGCAATTAAAGTTAAATTAAAGTTTTCCTTTTTGTTGTTTTCGAATTTCATTTAAAGTGAATTTCGTTTGAGCTGAAACACATTTTGCTTTCATTAAATTTATTGCTTATTAATGCTTGTCATGCTGCTGCTGACAGCTGCATTGCATCAATTATTTACAATTAAACATACTCAATCACTTCCGCGGTCAACTAAGTTCGCACAACCACAGCAGAGCACTTTCAGACTTAGCTGGAATTTGCAAACCAATGCACTGCACAAGACATGCCATGGCCGATAGCCAAAGTCAGTCAAATGTGCCTAAAATCAACAAAACGTCTGCCACATTTTGCGGTTGCCAATGTCATTGATAATTGGTTGCTTAACTTAATCCAGACGCAATGACAGACGAATACACACACACAGCGTCATTTTGATTGACATTTGCCACGCATTTGCACCGCAAAGTATTGCCTACCTCAAGGCGCAATTTTGCAGTTGACACTGCATAGAAAGCAGCACAGCCGATCGATCCTTAGTCGTATCGTTTCGTTGCGCTCTGTAAACCAGCTGAGTCAACTCATTTGATGTGTGCAGCAGCTTCAGCTTGATAGGCCAAATGACAGCAGTGCAATGCCACATTGCAGACGTTGTAAATATTTGGTTTAGCTGGAGCGAAACTTGATTATGCTGCGGAATTTTGAACTGTGTGCGGCGCAGTTTTAAGCGTTTTAAGTGGAAGTTTTGTGGATGAATGGATGGATGGATGAATTATGTTTTAAGTTTTGTTCAGTAATCGTTGTCAGATACACATTTTTTCGAACTTTAATGAGCTGAGCTATCGTCTATTGCTTAGCTTCCCCTGGCTGACTGATATTTGCTAATTCTGAGTGCAACAGATTGCTTTATTGTTTACAGCTTTAAACTAATGCAGGTCTTTTATTAGAAGCAGTTTTAGATTTATTTCCAGCATTTAACCTTGCCAATGCATTGCACATTGCAATGTGAGTATCAATTGCTAACTCGGGTATAGCAACCGGGTCGGGAAGTTGCTACACTTCATTTCTATTTGCCACACTTCATTTCTATGCATATAAAGCACATAGGAAAATAGTCAGAAAGAAAGAGAGAGAGAGAGAAGAAAAGAGATTAAATTCTATCAGCTCAGCTATTTCAATATTACGCATGGCCAGATCTCGTCAACTGTGCTGAGTGAATGGGTTTCGACTATTAAAAATAAGCGGAATAAGAGTGGGCGGACTCTCGCAAGTGTTACAAAGCAGTCCCCATTTTCGTCACGGTTATCGCATGCGTTTCAGCACCTTAACATCCACAAGGCTACATGGCTGAGTCCTGATCAAATAACACGCAACCAAATTGATCATGTTCTGCTTGAGGGAAAGCACGCATCGAGCGTGTTGGACGTGCGAACGTTACGTGATCCCAACATTGACTCGGACCACTATCTTGTCGCAGCCAAGGTACGCACTTGGCTCAAGCTAGACGTCGGTAAGCTGCAATCAGAACAGACCGCCGCAGCCTTCTCAAACACACTCTCCCGACTGCTCCGGGAACCCTCTCCGTTTTCTAGAGATATATGTGAGCATTGGAAACATATCACCCGCTCCATGGATAAGGCTGCCAAGGATGTCATTGGTTATACAAAACCTGTGAAGAATTCTTGATACGACGAGGAGTGTCGCAATGCTACTGCAGAGAAGAACGCTTCCTATCAGCGAACTCTGCAGTCGGGAGCAACGCGAGCTGTTAGAGAGCGATATCGAGAGAAACGGAGAGAGGAGAAACGCCTTTTCAGACGCAAGAAAAAGGAGCAAGAAAGGCAGGAGTTTGAGGTTGTTGAGATGTTACGTGACAGAAATGAAGCTCGAAAATTCTACCAAAAGGTCAAGCGTCTGACTGAAGGTTTTAAGCCCGGAGTAACTTTCTGTAAGAATGAGAATGGAAATCTGGTAACGGATGAACAGGAATCACTGAGATTATGGAGGAGTCATTTCTCCAACCTACTTGGAGGCGATGAAGCGCACAATTCCGCTGATAGAGAAATTACACCGGAACGACCAGTTAGTGATGGCACCATTGTATGGCCTCCGGACTATAACGAGGTCGATTCAGTTATAAAAAAAGCTGAAAAATACAAAGCGGCAGGCACTGATGGGCTACCAGCTGAGTTATTTAAGACCGGCGGCGAAGAGTTGGTTAGGAGTATGCACCAACTTTTATGCAAGATATGGTCCGATGAACGCATACCCAATGACTGGAATCTCAGTGTTCTCTGTTCTATTTTTAAGAAAGGAGACCCCGCTGTTTGCGCCATCTGCCGCGGAATAAGTCTCCTTTCCATTGGATATAAGGCTCTGTCGCGCGTATTGTGTAATAGGCTGAAGCCATATACCGACTCACTGATAAGACGATATTAGTGTGGCTTCAAACCAAACAGGTCGACCAGCGACCAAATATTCATCTATTTGTCGACTATGAAGCCGCTTGCGACACGTCGATACGATCGAAGTTTTTCGACGCCCTGTCTACACTAGGTATCCTGGCAAATATTTTCCGTTTTGGCATGGCGACGCTATCTAACAGACAAATCGTTGTCAGTGTGGGGAAAAACCATTCCGACCCCTTTGATACCAAAATAGGTTTCAGGCAGGGTGATGCTCTGTCGTGCGATTTTTTCAATCTCCTGATGGAATACATCCTACGCCAATGCCCGTACATACAGAGTATGTCGGGCTCGATCTTCCAAAAGGAAGTGATGCTGCTCGCTTACTCCGATGACATTGATATCAACGGCGCGCAGGAACGGCGAGTCAGCAAGGCTTTCTCGGAGATTGAAAAACAGTCTCGGCTCATGGGTCTAGCGGTGAACGAAGACAAGACGAAGTACTTGGTGTCTTCTCGCACTCCGTCAACGCGTCTCGGACGGTCAGTGACGATGGAGAATTTCAACTTCAGTGCTGTAGAAAACTTCGTCTATCTTGGAACAGAGATAACCACTAACAACAACGTCAGCCTGGAGATCAGGCGAAGAATCACGAATCGATTATTGTGCTAGCTGCATGACATGTTACTCTATTTTGCTGAAACCAGTAATACTCATCGCCGTTTTTAATGCTCTACACTGCTCTTTGTTGACTTTTACCGAGCATAAACCGCACCAGGCATAAGCGAATGTGTATTTAAACTTTTCATTAGCAGCACCTTCTAATCATCTATGGATATATAATAAAATGTTTTCGACAGAAAGATAAGGTGCTCGGTATCCACGCTAGAGTAGTTGCGAGACATGAAACTCGATGCAGGTGCCACTGTCTACTCACGTGGATCTAGTCCTGGCTGGTTCGTTCGCTTACTCCTTATCTGGCATGTCTAATTAGCCAGGAACCAAAGTGAGTAAAATGAGTTTGCTTTTCTGAATTTCTTAAACTGAGTGGTGCGTCAACTTTACCTCAGCCGTATACAGTCACAGACTAAAGCGTGCGAACCATTAATGGACCAACCAAGTGATCCATTTCATGTAATATTCTGCAACAGTCTAGACTACTGTAGTCATGCTTCTTCACTGCTTGCCAATATTTTCCAAATAGCTGTCAGTAAGCTACTTCACAATTCTCAAAACTGCAACATTTAAAATTATTCCAAAACCAAAACTAAAAGACTCAACAAGACTGAAACTTTAAATTGCCGACTTGATTTGATTATGACATAATGTAGCCAAAAGTTTTTATAAGCATTTAGACAATATTTGGTTTCAGTTTTTTTTCACCCTCAAAAGTGAAAGAAAATCCTTTTCTATTTCACCACAAAAGCTGAGCAGCTGCATTGTCGTTGACAGCAGCTTTGAGAGTGCCAGAGAAGATGCTGAAATTTTCATTTATACAAAAGTTTTACTTACACTCCTTCTATGCAAAAGTAGACATCCTTTGACAAACATTTTCTGGTTACACTTTTGGCTGTGGTTTGTTTCTAAATATTTTCATGCTTTAAAATTAAATATGAAAGCACTTTAAATTTTATTTGCTCTTCGCTATCATGGCAACCGCTAATTTGGTTTGACACATGACATTCAATCTTTCATTTGCCAACAAACTCAAATAATTCGTGGCACATATACACTTCTATATGCTATGTGAAAACTATAAATGGTAATTGCATGTCATTGCGTAATTGCGAACACGTTCGAATGTCTCTGTCAAGTGCAGTTCATATATAATACCATATACTATATATATTATGTATATATGGCTTTATTGAGCTGCCACTCAGGCTATTATGTATACTGTACAAATTCTGTTTATGGATTTTCATTTCGTTGGAAAATGTTATTTTCATTTAACCAATTTGATTTGCAAATGAAATGTTTGGCTAGTTTTTGCCTTTCACATTTCTTGGTGTTTGTCATTGCATCACTTTTGGGCGTGTATACAAAAATTTTGATTAATGTCCTTGATTTGAAGTTGACTTCACAAGCAGTTTGTGTTAAAGTTTTTAGGCCTGCTGACAAAGAGATTGATTTATGCCTGTCTAAGGCTTTGTTTTTCGATACAAATTACACTAGTTAACAAAATTGGAAATAAAGTTTCTTCTGCGTGTGACTATTACCTTTCGCTTTGAAGACTCATTGATAGTTTGTTAGCGCAAAGTTCTTTAAAATACGTATTGACTGCATCTACGATCCAATAGTGGCGTCACTCTGGAATACAAAGAGAAAAAAAAAAAAAATAAACAGGCGCCACATGGAGTATAATGCAGGTGCTGTAAAGCCGTTAGAATACCTTTCTTTGCTTAGGTAGTCATTCATCAAGTTGCAGGTGTGTCTTGTTTTGTTTTGGCTGATATAGATTACAGCAGCAGCAATGGCAGGCCTGACTACTCAACCACTTCACCGAGTTCTTCGGCAATGGTTCATTAGATCAATGATGCGAGCCGCTCAGAAGATTAAAGGCGACTGAAGCATGTTGAAGTTGATTTGGAAAGTGTAGAACTGAGTCTGCAGATGGACTTGCTCATCGCTGAGCTATAAGACGTTGAACAATCCGAGGCAACGCAAAAACTGTTTCGAAAAGGAAGAAGCAGGCAGAAGATTTCTACCACATTGAATGCAGTCAAAGCATCCTAAGTCCAGAAAGTAGACATCCACATTAAAAACATTCAAAGTTGTATTGCCTACCACCTGCAAGCCATATAGCTATTGTCTATCGGAGCAATTAAGAAGAGTGGAAAGAAAACTTCAGAGCACTTTATCAGAAGATACAAAAAGATACAAAAAATCTAACTGAAAATGGCAGGTGTTACTGCCGTTCTTGAGAGTTTCTCCTAAGAAAAGGTGCTACATAAAGAAGCACTTTTTCAGAAAGTACAAGAAGAGGAAGAAGATTTTACTAAATCGTGCCCGTTGAGCCGGATACCGCTGTGTCTGGTGGAAAAAATGGAAACAATAAGGTTTTTTAAATTAAACAAAACAAGAAAAGACTCTGCTATGAGCTAATAAAATATATTGTTAATGACACAATAACAGCTGGCACCATACCAAGCGATCCCTCCTTATTTTTTTGAATGATGCATTGTTTCTTAAAATAGCACCTTTCATAACTTCTATGTATAGAGTATCGCAAAGTCGATCAAAATTTTTCTTGTAAACTAGTGTAATTACAGAGCACACAGCCAGTGTACAGTGTATAATTAAAAGCCAACTAAGTAATTTTCAACTTCAAGTCTAAATAAATGCAATTAAAATCTGCTCGAAATACAACACGCTTCACAAACTCATACAAGCAAAATATTTTACCATGTAAACCCAAGCCGAAGCACATCTTAAGCAAATTAGAAAATTTCCGCCACTTCAGCTTTGTAAGCGTAAATTTAATTACCGCTGTTGGTTATACAAAATACAACACCTTACGATATAGCACCTGCTACAAGTAGAATGCTTAGAGAGCAGTGCAGCACGCACCAGAAATGCGCTGCAAGATCGCTCAGACGCTGTGTTGCATGCGTCATATTGCACTTGTCGACGACACTTAATGCGCGCGCTGAGTGCATGCATAATAAGAGGCAAGACATAGTTTGACAGGCTAAGCATTAGAGTAGCAAGGATGTTTGCAATATAAACGTGTAGATAAATCGGTTATGGAGGCTTTTGCAGTGCGATTTAAAGCATAAATGAAAAAGTATCTCTTCAGCACACATTAAGCTATTAAAAGATGACCTATATACAGTCAAATAACTGCTATAAAAGTCATCAAATCATATTGTTAAGAACAATATTTAATATCGAAATGACAAGCGACATGACAGGCAGTTACAGGAACAAACAGGAGGCAGTCATGTTTGCTGTGCGGCAGGAGTAAAAATTCAATACACAGCATAATAAATCGGCATTAAATTGATTAATTGTTTGGCAGGTGTTCATGCACCACATATATAGAGTGTAGAAGAGCTGAAAGAGTATGTAAGTGAGATAGAAATATAGCTGAACGTATGCCACTTGAAAAGTCAGCAAATGAAATTTAATATGCTCAACAGACAGACAAAGACAGACAGAGGAAGCTGTCAATTGTAATTAAACGTTTTGTGGCATGTTTTTCCTTTTGTTTTTGTTTTGACAGCAAGGCAAAGTCAATGGAAAGTGAAGATTTTGCTTTGATTTGGAAAGATTAAATGATTTGAAGATGTGGCATGACCTATTGATTACTATTAAACTTTAAAGACTGAGCGGCAGAAGAGAGTTGAAGTAGTTGCAGTATTCGTTACTTAGAAGCTTGTCAAGCTTCATATAATTAATATGTGTCTATAATATTTAGACATTGAAATATAGGCTGTCGAACAGCAAGCAAATGCTTATTTATATCACAAGTTTGTGTGTCCTGTTGCGCGAATATCTGTTTCATATCAAAAAAATGCTGTACTTGCTCAGTTGAGTTGCCTGCAGCACCTGCAAACTCACGCACTTTCATTCTGCTATACACCAATATCCTTCCATGGGTTTTATGGACGATTTCTGGTGTGACAACATAAAACTTTATATACATTTCCATAGCAGGTGCTTGCCTAGCAAGTCCATTTTGTTTATACCCAGCTCTAACTATGCAGCATACTTGCTGCTGCTTTTATTTATGTTAAATATACATGCAACTATTTGCAAACCAACTCCATTCAGTCACTCTAGTCACTCATGGTCACATTTTAACAGGAAAATTGTTAATAAGCTGTCACTCGCCCGAGCACACGTACGTACTCTTCTTGGCTTAGCCTTCAACTGACATATGTGGCGTATGCGTAATGTTTAGTAATTACAAGAAACTATAATATAGTTCTTCTATGTGCTGTCCTTGCTGTTTATTTGTCTGTAACAAATGTCACTGTTTGCTTACTGTCCTGTCTCTGGCGCTGTCAGTGCACTTAAAACTAAAACAAAGTCATCTTGTGACATTTCTTGTTTGCACACAGAAGCAAAGTTGTTGACTGGAAACGTTGTGGTCGAGCGTAGAGCGTGTACTTGACATTCAGTAGAATACTTTTGACGCTGATGATGAGCAGTATGATGCTGCCAGAGTTATATGCGCTTTGTCTGTCCGTTTGTCTATCTTTGGTTTAATTGCAATAGTATTTCAAATGTTTGCTATTTGCTTCAGAAGACTCTTAGGTAGAATTGTACACAAATTACAATTATTATGTCGCTTGTTGAAATATATGACATCTAAGCGTAGGGTATATAATTACAGCTTACGACGAAAACTAATATTTTAGCCACAACTTCAATATTGATTGCATTATGCTTGCAGCATATTATCAACTATATATTTCCGTCCAACTCTAATATACACATAAACGCAATCCTTTGCGCATTTCTAATGAACTCGAACTCGACCTCGAGCCCGAGCCACCCACGTACGAAATGCATAAAATTCATTTTGAAATGAATCGGCATCCCAAACTATTTCAACTGCACAATTTTCTTTTCATTTTCTCTGCTATTTATTTATTTAGGTTTGTGCGTGCTTTTTGTTTATAATTTCTGTGTAGATAATTTTACAGCATCCGTTCGTACGTTCATTCGTCCGTTCGTCCTGGCAAATGAGAAAAGCTTATATAAACTTTTTAGAATTTCTTTGTTTTCGTTTATTTTTAGCTATTATTGGACACTTTATTTCGGTAGAGTTGCGTAACAGAACAAAGTTTTGCATAATTTATAAATGTGCTGAACACGTGTAGAAATGCTTGGAGCATGTGTGGATATGTTGCATTCGAATTGGACAGAGAGATCCTTCAACTTAATACAAGAGTATACTATAGTTGACAACATATAATTCTTAAACCGATATTTAAAAAAAAATTATTCGTATCGCTTGAAAAAATTAAGGATTCTGTGTATTGATGTCTGAAGCCATTTCGACTTGATGACTCCTCTCTTTCTGCATTGCTTTAGACGGTGCCTAGCTAACCGATTGGAGTGCTTTATCAGGTGCTACATGTAGTCCAAGGCGTGACGATTAATTGCATCTCCTATTTTGGGAAGTTTTAGGTCCATTTCTATATTTGAAGTTCCCATTTGAAATACTGCGGAGGAACTTTGCCTGGAGCACTGCGATGCGAAATACTTGTAATCCATATCGCCAGGCTGGCGCTATTATCGTATCGAAAAGCTTACTTTGACCATCCTAGCTCTGAGGGAGCTTACCAGGGTGCCAATGCGCGTGTTAAACGTCAGTCTTCTGTCTAGGTAGACGCCAAGGTATTTGTGCCCGTGACAATGGCTCGGCAGTTGAACTTGGAGAAAGACTGTTCGGGAGTCTTCATCTAATCGCAGGGTGTGAGTAACGCAAGTACATTTGGTCAGATTGATAGAAATATTTCACTTATTTGCTCTCTGTTCAAAATCATGCAAATACAATTGGAGACAGGACAACTGTGTCGTCGGCAAATTTGGTTAATATTAAATCTTGTGGATCATCCAAAGGGCTCGTAGCCATGTCGTGTGTGAAGAGCGAGTAGTGAGGTACTCCAACTCGGATGACTTTAACACTCAACTACTCCAGATAGCACAACAAAGAGTATAGGTTCTATCCAACAGATAGCGGCAACAGACTTTTGAGTTTATGCAGGAGGAGGAGGTTCTAACTAAGTAGGCCGCGACCAAGTACTACTTGGCCTTAACACCTTCCAGAATGAAATTAACTACTACAGACACTTTTCGAATAGCTTGGCTACCGCAGGAAGTAAGCTGATGCGCCTTTATGAATCCACTGTCGACGGGCTCTTTTCTGATTTATTGATCATACAGATTTGAGCCTTTTTCATCTGCCTTGGTATGTGAACTAGCCTCAGCACTAAATATTATAGCCAGGAAAAGTACTGCTTTGGCAAAAAGTCCCATCTTTGCCTAGGGCCTTTCTGATCTGGAGACTTGACTGAATTTCCTTTGCTGTAATGGAAGCAACTGTGAGGTCAAGCTGCCCTGGCTGCCCTGTCTATGTGCGTCAACTTTACTTCCCTTTTTGTTTCTGCAGAAGTCGTGTCGAAGAGCTAGAATTATGCCTTGAAATTTTTAGCAAAAGTTTCAGCACGATTTTGAGATGTGGCCCAGGTGCCTTCAGCCTTCCTGATTGGGTGCTTTGTGATATCTTTTCTTTTATAGCGCTTCGCCAACGAACAGAGAAAGTAGTTTGTGCTCGCACAATCAGTTTTCTAGTGTTTATGCGTCATCAACAGTTTTTGACAATATTAGATACCCTACGATATGCTCTCTCCACTATAGGGCCACGAGTTCGAATGAATTAATGCCTCAACCTTGTCTTTATCAGCAATATCCTATCTTTAGCCACAGGTAGGTTCATTGAAGGTGGAGATCTTTGCTTAGTGTAGGAGGGAGCAGCACTGAGGGCAGCAGAGTTAAGCAAAAGTGTGTGAGCACCTGCAGAATCTTAATATTCAAATCCAATTCTCGGTTGCTCGAGGCGGTAGCACTCGTCGCTTTGGAGCCTTAAACAGAGGGATTTTGTCTAGGTCCACCAATAAGAGGAGGTGGTTAGAGGATAATTCGGCAAAAGGGATAAACGCTCTATGCCCAGTGACCAAAATTTGCGCTGAACAGTGTACAGGGGCTTCCTGTAGTTTTCTGCCTTCACATCCTCTCTGTAGTTCCCCAGAAATACATACTATTCACCAGTAATGAAAGCAACTGCCAACTTGTTAAAAAAATCACCTAAAAAAGCCATGTATTAAATTCACCACAAACAAGTACCATTGTGAATGATAGCAGAAAAAAATATAACCCAGCAAGCCTTGCTTTCAAGAAATATGCATCAAACTATCAACGCTTTTCCACGCAATTACCGAAAGCATTACAGAACAAAACTTTTCTGTTTAAAAGAAAAACTAAAAAAAAAAAAAGAGTTAAACTAAAAAAAAAATACTTGTGTCCACAAAAATATTCAAAGTATTGGCCATACTTTTCGAACTCGCGCGATATAAGTTTCCCAGAGAGAAAAGAGAGACTACCCAACGGTTGCAAGGTACAAACGGAGGCCATTGCTAAACGTCGCAAGCAGAGCAGACAAAAGCACGGACAGACTTTGATTGCCTTTGCAACTATTTGCCGCAACATCAAAAGGTATTCCTTGCCGAAGCGTCATACAATGTGAGTATTCAAGCGAAACACTTTGAACTGCTCTGTGAGTATTTTATGCAGAAGTATGCAGAACTATTTGAAAAAAAAAACTTTTCGTGAAGTATTTATATAAAATGGCAGTTGGCTGAAGATGGTTGCATGTTGTACAACTTCTCACGTTTTGAGAACAATAAAAAAAAAATAGAAAAAAGTATAAAAAAGATAAAAAAAAGTGCAACACATTCAATCACATTTTCGTCTGACAGCTGATTGTCAAATTTGTATTTTTTAATGAAATTTAATTTCGATTAGTTTGCAGGTTGTATAGGAATTTATTTCAGAGCAGCAGCAGCAATGCAAAACAGTTTGACTAACTTAATTTTATGCACTGCACTGTGAGGCGTTTAGGGTATATACAGTTTTTGGCTTTGTTTGTATCAGGCAGACGGCGGTAGACAGTAGCAGGTGACACAATTTGTGGCAGTGTCCGTCTGTCTGGCTTTTGTGTATATGGAGATCTTGAAGTTTATCAAAGATATAGCTACCAAATTTGGTCAAAAGTGAAAATGGGTTATTTTGCCGAAATTACGCCTATTTATGTCTTATAGACTTGCAATACTTGTTCGTGCAGCATGACTTCGAGCTCGAAATTGGTTGCCAACATATTGCATTACATATTGCAGTACAAGTTGAAGCACCTTCTAACATAATGCACTACATATTGCATTACATATTGCAGTACATGTTGAAGCACCTTCTAACATATTGCATTACATATTGCAGTACATATTCAAGCACCTTCTAACATATTGCAGTACATGTTAAAGCACCTTCCAACATATTGCATTACATATTGCAGTACATATTCAAGCACCTTCTAACATATTGCAGTACATGTTAAAGCACCTTCCAACATATTGCATTACATATTGCAGTACATGTTGAAGCACCTTCTAACATAATGCATTACATATTGTAGTACATGTTCAAGCACCTTCTTACATATTGCAGTACATGTTAAAGCACCTTTCAACATATTGCATTACATATTGCAGTACATGTTGAAGCACCTTCTAACATAATGCATTACATATTGCAGTACATATTCAAGCACCTTCTAACATATTGCAGTACATGTTAAAGCACCTTCCAACATATTGCATTACATATTGCAGTACATGTTGAAGCACCTTCTAACATAATTCAACATATCTACTGCTCCCATTGGACAATGCTTTACATTTGGGTTTGCTTGCAACTATTTAATAAAATTTGCAGGGTATTTTAATTATTTAAACACCCGATTGCAGCAATTGTTTGTTTTTTTGTTTTTTTTTTTATTTTATTTTTGTTATAAATGCTCGTAAAACCGCGCTAAACTATTTATTATGCAGCAACATTCTTCAAATTAGTTTGTACAATAGTTTAAATTATTTAAACTCGCTTCAAGTGGAACAACAAATTGCTCTGCTATTTCAGGAGGGGGAGGGCCTATCATGTACAACACAACAACAACAACAACAAGATGAAGAGACGTATCTAAATATTGTACTATGTACTTTTAGTTTAAACTGCTTCGAGTGGCTTCCGCGCAGTTGAATGAATTTGTTGCACCATTGCATTTCAATTGCCTGTCGACGACTAAAGCAATTTTTCCCGTTTTTTTTTTTTATAATTCTTAACAACTTGCTGCAGCACTACTATTTGCGCAAGTTGGAAGTTACAGCCAACATCAGCAGCAGCAGCCGTCAGCAGTCAGCTTGAATTGTTGACCGACAGGGTGTTACCCATGCCACCACCGCTTAAATGAACATCGCCAGTGCTAGCACAGCTAATGAAGTGCTAAATGAGGTTTTGTTTTCAAACAAAAGCAGCAGTCAATGGAGCTATTTAGATTTTGGTGTCGAACATTGAGGTATGGCGGCGTTCGAGTGGACTTTAGCCAGTTTGAAGTTTCATTGAATGGTTGGCTGTGCAACGTGGCTGGCATGTTTAATAAGTTGGCCTAAGGTGGGTCATTATTTTTGTGGGTTCATTGCTTTTATTGAAGCATTGTGGGTATTTGTTAATTAATAAATTTGAGAAATTGGACTTTAAAATGGAAATGATGTGCGAGGAGTTATTGATAAATAAGGTCCTGTATATAGCACTGAATCGTTAATTAAATGTGATTTGTTAGCAAAATTTGGTTGTCTTGTTCGTTCCCTACTAGCAATGTATTTGAAGTCACATTTTGGCTTACGTTGGCGACTATTTGCTTGCAGATCTACCCTTTTTGTTTAGCTCTACACATAAGTAGCCAGAAAAGCTTGTTTCATACAGCACGGCAGGCACTCAGATGCACTGCAGATGTGTGAGCTAGCTATTGCAGTTTTTGGCACAACTTTTTTTGACGGGTATTCTTATTAGCGACTATTCACAGAATTTCGAGTGGAAGTTTACTGCTGGCAAGAAGAGCTACATTAGAATTAAATCCTGAACTTGTGCCGGATAAGTTCAGGATGAAAACCGAAAACTGCCGAAGAACATTCTCATACAGTGTTCAGTATAGCATTATATGTCGGGTCTATTTAGATGAATACGTTTAGGTCTGCGGGCTGTGTGCAAGTATAGAGCAAGCATCGATATATAGACAACAAACTATATACTCTTAAGTAGCCCATACCCAACACAAATCTTTGTACAAATTGAATAGGTTTGTAAGTGAAATAAGTGAGTATGTATCCTAATCCACATTCACTAATACATGTAGACAATGTGTGCAAAAATTTATAGTAGTTGGGTTGCCTAACAGATCTGTTGCCATGACATTCATAAGCATTTCTCAAACTTTCACTGCATTAACTTTTAGATAAACACTCTAATGAAGCAACCTTTAAAGCATGCTATTCTCCCTCTCTCTTTCATATTTATTTCCAACAATTAAATGTTCCAACTGCACTTTAAGCGCCGCCAGGCAACGACTTCATTATTGCTGCTGATGCTGTGTGCTATGTGTAACGAATTATTTAAATAAATATTTTTTAAATTAAAACAAAAAAACAAAAAAAATATTTTTTATAATAATTTTTGACTTGTTTTGCTTTGCATACTTGAAATGTCTGCTTAACTTAGCAAAGGTTGCTCATTAAATTTTTATGCATGAATGCGCATGAAAATGGAGAAAAAAATAAATACATATAAAAAGAAAAACAATTTTAAATTGCAAAAACAAAATAAATAAAAAAAAAAACGTGAGGTAAAAAATTGAATTTACTTTTTAATTTTCGCTTTAGTGCAGCTTTTGTTATATGGAAAATGTGAAATTCGCAGAAAAAAGTAAATTTAAATAATGTTTTTTTTTTATTGTTTCGCATAAAAAATTAAATAAGTTTGCAGTGGAAGGAAAAAGTGGACATTTTTTGCAGTGTTTATGTTAAATAGAAAAGTTTTGCGTGTTTATTAATTATTTTATTTTATTTAAAAATAGACAAGCTTAGTTGAGAAGAAAATTAAAATACAAAAAAAATTATGCTACACGATTTCTCCATTTGTTGACTTATTTTCGCTTTGCAGCACTGATAACTGCAACTAAAATAGAAACAGAAATAATTTTACTTTGGTATTCATTAGTGTGGAACATTGGAATCGGAACTGAAGCAATCGATTATTCCACTTGTCATATCTAGTTTTCAATTAAGTTTGGTATTTATAAGTGCGAAACAATGTAATTGATAAAGCAGTGCTTGCTGTACATTTCGCTTGTTCCAACCTAATAAATACCAAACAAAGCTTTTTACTGTACAGTTTATATTTTTAATTGCAGGTGATTTTTAAACTGTTACTTTTAATTATTTACTCCACTTAAAAAAAATAACAAACTGCATTTCTAAAAGATTTACAACTAAAATTCGACTAAACTTTTACAAGTTAAAGTTTTTTATTTAAGATATTTATAAACTTGATTTCGCCAACCGCAAACTTTCTGCTAACACATATAGAATACCGTTAGAGCTATATAAAAATATTATTTTATATGCAGTATGTGCTGTGCATTTTTTTCAATTTTTTTTTTTTTTTTTTTTGCTTCTTTTGGCAAGTTTGACTAAACGCTTCATGTATAATTTTTAAACGTATTCGAAATCTTGTTTAAAAGTGCATGAAAATGTAGTAGTTTACTATGAAACTTTGAAGTTTGTAACAATTTTTCACAACAATATTTTTGCGCGCCCTACGAACTTGCTGCAAAGAACATAGTACACCCACAGAGACTCTATACAGTAGAAGAAAAAGTGCCTGCTCCAATGCACTTACATATATAAATGCTATGCATTCATATGCGAAAGTTGTGCCGTGCATGAAAATGTGTAGCTGATTCCGATTTGAGTTTCATAAGCGGCGTAGTTAGTTTTCAAGGTTTATCCGAGTAAAGTTTCTATGCGTACAGTTAATTTATGTAATTTCGCATACGGTTGAACAGATTTCGAAGTACCAACTATATGCGAAACTATGTTAACTGTGCAGTGCGAAATCTAGAAATGTTTTGAAGAGTCTAAATTGTGTAAATAATGGCTATAAATTAAGTTGAGCCGTTTTAAAACGGCTTAAGCTACAAATATTTTAATTAAACGTCGTCCCCGTTTTCGTCTCACTTTTTCCTACATACAAGAAATGTAAATGTTTGAAATACTTCAGCTAGGCGTGATTGATAAATACTTATTTCATTGCTGTTCATGCATGCTTTACTGCATATATTTCTTTAATTCCTTTTGGCATTAATTTTTTTCCGCTTTTTATTTTCCAATTATATTTACAAGCACTTTTAATTAAATATAAAGCCACTTAAAATTTTACAATTAGCTCTCAAACCATGCTAAATATTTATCGTTCTCACCACCTCATCTGCATTTATTTCGGTCTATATCTTCAATCAATGTGCAACACTACTTCAACTTTCAATTATCATTATCAAAAAATCCACAGTGGCCGGCAATGGCAACCTTTCAACCTTTGCGTAAAGCTTAATTTGTTTGGTCAAGCGTTTCAATTAATTTTCGACTTTATCGCACTTTATTTTCGAAATGAACGAACTAATTGCTGCCGCCGTAAGAGTGAAACCCAAACTAACGCAGTTTAACACCTTTCAACACTGTTCACTGTACACCATTCACAGTTTAGGCAATCACTCAAACTCATTTACACATTCAAACACTGACAATGATGGTCCGTCTGTCTGTCTGTCTGTCTGTTGACCGTTGAAGTGTTAAAGTGCATTTTAATTGGCATTATCTGCTGCAATATAGTGAAGTGGATTTGAATAATTAAATGCGCGCAGCGAGTGTATGAAGAAATGAGTAAATTTTAAAGCAAAATTTGTGTATGTGTGTGTGTGGTTGTATCCTTGAAAAACAAATCCATCTAACTCGACGATGCGTTGTGTACCGAGTTACCCTTCTGCCTTTTTTTATTACTCAGTAGTTTTGTCACATATTTCCGATTCCGACAGACTCGACAAATAAAACGTTTTATATGCAGAATAAAAGGGGCGAAAAAACTGGGAAAAAAAAATGGAAAAAGAATTTATTGTATATGCATACAAAATAGTTCGATTCCGGTTTGTTGCAAGCGCAGGAGTATAAAAATGGTTTAGAAAAAAAAAATAATAGATATAAAGTCGAAAAGCGCATGAAACTATTGCCAAAGAGCATGGAATATGTGCGAAAACAAGTATACGACACGTTGGACTGTTGCAATTTAATTTTTTTTTTTTTTACGTATACCCTACAGCACATGTAAAAAAGAGTGGGTCATTAGTTTATTGGTTAGTACAAACAAATGTTATAGCTCTCTTCTATTCTTTAAAAAATGTTTTTGTATCATTGTCTTGATCATCGTGTTCGTGTTCGTCGTGTCAGCATTTATATTTTATTGAAAGTTAGCGAGAAACTACAAATTAGTGTACGTTTAATAGGGTATTAAAGCAGCTTCCCAGCACTACTTCAACATAGAAAAGACCATATCATACCAAGATGATATGCGAAGTTTTAAGGCTGCTTTGGAGTTAATCCTTAATCTATGAAAAGTAGTTAAGATAGTTCTTATTATACATAAAGCGAAAAAGGTCTCACATAATAGCTACAAGGAGTTCAGCTTAAATAGCTTATCATACTTTCTTCTTAAAATACTGGAGACATAAACAGGGTTGCTGGTAGTAAACCCAACAAAGACTGAGCTAGTACGCTACTTGATCCCCACGGTGTTTCTCATTCTTAGAAAATGTACAATAAAATTCACTAAAATATCTTCATGTGATTTCATTCCATTCCATTCTACAAAATAATTCAACTGCATTGAAAACAGAGAACATATAAAACGAAACAACATAGTAGTCTTCTCGAATCAATTGACCAATAATTGTTTACTGTTTATATGCAGCAGTGGTTATGCTAATCCTACTTTAAGGACTATGTATCTGGTGCTTGGAAGTAGAGAGACTTTCTACCCTTAAGCAGCCACAAAGAAACGCTGAACTCTTCTACTGAGAAGTTTTACAGAATTCAGCGACAGAAGAATTATATTTTAATTTTTATATACTCCATCTTGACCTAATTGCAAGAAATAGTAATAGAAGGAGGTATAGAAAAAGATAGATTGAGGGGGAGAAAAATAGAGAGGTATAGAGAGGTATAGAGAGGTACAGAGAGATAAAGAGAGTTAGAGGCAAATAGTATGCTATAGTAGTCAGAATATTTAATCTTTTAATCTTAAGACTAAAAGAACCCCATTTTGGCATTGTGGCACATTTGGGTACTCTATAATATTTTAACTTCAAGAGTCTCGCCTTCAACTGCCCTTCTTCACAACTATTTTGTTGTCTCAATGCCTACTAGAATACTATGAGTGAGACTCTCTATTACATCAATAACAGATCGCTCTCAATATATACACTGACGGTTCAAAGCTCAACCGTCAAGTCAACCTACAGAAATGTAATGCAGAGATAATCTTGGGAAGACACTTCACTCAACCGCCTAAAAAGAAGTAGCAGTCCAAAGAGGACTCTGCTGAAACCAAGGCGTAGGTTAAATGGGAATGATCAACTTCATCTGAAAATATCATTCAATAACAACTGAAAAATAAGTCTGCAACTATGAGTCACCTTTCGCTTAAAGATGGACCTAACACGGCTTCAAAGAAGGGAACACATTGTCCAAGCTATTTGCTGAAACCTGCAAACATCAACATATAAAATGAGAAATTTATGAGAGCAGTGAAGAAAGTAGAAGCCCAAAGGCTACATCATCAAAGAAATTTAATGTTAACAGGGTGCAACAATAATAGGTCAGAATATCCATACAAGAGAATGGTAGAGCTATTTGCAAATATATCTACGTGGGAGCATGAAACAGCTCTAATTGCGCTTGTCTCGCGATGCTGCTAAGACTAAATGCGATCCGCTTAGCGAGTTACTTAAACAATTGCCTAGTCCTGTAATAAATGAAAGGAATCTCTGCTTATATTAGTGAAAGAGCAGAGTTGTATAAATCTGTATCACTAATGCGAAATTCGAATGGTATGTTCTGCGTTCTATAACAATCGAACAACTGCACAACAAAAAATTATCGGAAAAAAATCGAAAACGGATAGTCTTAATGCGTATTAAGAAATGTAATTGCTTTAAGGCATACGTCGTCGGAATAAATACTCCAAAGTGTAAGCGTAAATGCGTGTTCTGTAGACACTGTATGTGTCTATTGCTGAAATCAGGCGATAAAATTCCCAATAAATCGATACAATTTGCAATTTTCGTTTCAAGTTTTTTTGTTTGAAATCGCATGACCTAGAGGTATCAAATATTTTTTTCTGTTGAGAAATGCTTTTATTGGGATGGACATGATGTATTGAATTACTACTTCCATGCCGTAAGAAAAGAAGAGACGCACTATTTGACTCGTCTCTATATTCGTGACGGGGCATAATGTTGTGGGATGCCATCTCATAGTATGGCACATTTGAAATACAATTTGTTTCATCTAAGATAAATGCCACACGGTACAGAGAGCTACTCCAACAGGCCTTTCTACATTTTTCTAACATAAAAGTGTTAGAAAAATGGCCTAAAAAAAGCCATGTTAATGCCTCGATACCCACCGCTCGAGTAGTTAAGTAGATTGGGGAACAAAAAGCTTGATGGAACGAATGGGTTAGCTTTCTGACAGACAGTTTGAAGATGTCGAATCATTAAAGCATGCCATATAACAAAATTTTTTTTCAATTTCAGACCAAATCTGAGCTTTTTTTTTTTTTAATTTTAGAAATTGTGTTAATATGTGGAACTCAGTGTCTGCTAATGTTGTCTCTCGCTTCTCGCGTTCCATCTAAGAGTATAAAAAATTCGTTGCAAGTAAACATAATATTTTTTTCTATTTTCTCTATTTTTTATATATATTTTTCTCATCCAGTATTTTATTGTTATAGTAACAAGTTTTGGTCTGTCTGATGCGCGCTGGCTTGTTGGCAATCAGTGTTACTCGTTTGGTTTGTTCAGTTTTTCTACATATATATATATATATATATCTTTATATACGAAATATATACATTTGTTGCACTAAAACTCAAGCAGCATTGGCAAATTGTGCTCTTAAACGTGACAACACGCGCTGATTTGAATTTAAACGAACATTAAATGTGCATTTATTTTGCTTTAGCTTTGCATATGTATTAAAGAAGTAATAAGATTTAAAAGCTAAAATAATTGGCAAATATTTGAAGCCTATTAGGTGGCAAAATTATTTCTAAAAGGTTAAAAAAAGTATCAACACTTACTTGACTTTAGCTCCTCGAACTTAATAGAATATCATGGGCGCAAGTTGTTGTACTTTATGCTTCTCTGCCCTTTTAACTTTAGAAATTTCACTTTTGGTTGCATAAGATTTTCTTTGGCGCAGCTTGTAAATTTTACTCGCCGCCGGATAAGACAATTAAAACTTTTGCGGGCAGTTCATGTCCGTTTGGGTTATGTTGTATGAGTATTTTTTTTTCTTCTTTTGCTGCTTCATTTCTTTCTTTCCGGTTTGCTTCTTCGTTTAGTTCTATTTCTGCTTTAATTCCAACGGAAGTTGCTAAGTTTGCAAATTGAATTATAAGAGTGAAAGGCTGGCATGTTCGCGTTAAGATTTTAATTTTATAAGCGATTTTGTTGAAAGAGTTTAAAAATAAATATGAAATTTGATTTTATTAAGAATTTTTTCTTAATTGAAATTATTTGGTAATGCATAAACTTTTATTTTTTTTGTTTTCCCTTTTCCTTTCGCAAAATATCATTTGAACTGCTTTTTCGATTAATGTATCACATTAATCGAATATTTTTGTTATCGTTGTGTTTCATTTTCATATAAATTCTTTTTTTCATTCCCGGTGAGTTGCTAATTCAATATAAGCAATTCGATAACATTTGCAACGCTTTGTTATCGATCTGTTTCATTCCAAAATGTTACAGAAACAGTTCAATATGTTGAATAGTGTTGCAGGTGTTGCTAATTGGTTTGTTTTCATTAAATCTAAGCATGCTAAATGTGTCTTCAACCAGAGGCCATTCGTTGCCATGTGATGCCTGTTGTTTCGGGTGTATTTTATTTTATTTATGCAATCTGAACAGATCTAAACTTACTTACTTACTTACTTATGTGGCCCTCAACCGTCTACCGGTCATGGCCTCGTCTAGGAAGGCGCGCTAGCCTCCATAATCTTGTGTGCGCTGGCGCCAGTCGTTTTGAATGCCAAGTACGGTGAGATCTCTCCATACCTGGTCATTCTAACGCGTGCCCGGTCATCCTCTATGTTAGCGTCCACCAATCATGTAAACCATGCGTGCTGCAGCTCTTTCATTCATTCGAATGAGGTACCCAGCCCAGTGCAGCCGCTGGAATCTTATGCGTTGGACTATGTCAACCTCATCGATTAGCTCGTACAGCTCGCGGTTCATACGGGACCTAAACTTGTCGCCGACTCTAATACGACCAAAGATCCTGCGATCTTTCTCTCGAAGACTTCCAACGCTGTCTCATCCTACTCAAACACGGTCCATACCTCTGCGCCATACAGTATGACCGGGAGTATCAGCGTCTTATATATCTTTATTTTCGTCCGTCGAGAGAGGGCTTTACTTCTCATTTGCTTGCTCACACCAAAAACGCATCTGTTTGCAAGCGTTATTCTTCGCCTGATCTCCAGGCTGACGTTGTTGTTGCTGGTTATCTCTGTTCCAAGACAGACGAAGTTTTCTACAACACTGAAGTTGAAATTCTCCATCGTCACTGACCGTCCAAGACGCATTGACGGAGTGCGAGAAGACACCAAGTACTTCGTCTTGTCCTCGTTCACCGCAAGACCCATGAGCCGAGACTGTTTTTCAATCTCCAAGAACGCCTTGCTGACTCGCCCTTCCTTGCGCGCCGTTGATATCGATGTCATCGGCGTAAGCGAGCAGCATCACTTCCTTTTGGAAGATCGAGCCCGACATACTCTGTATGTACGGGCATTGGCGTAGGATGTATTCCATCAGGAGATTGAAAAAATCGCACGATAGAGCATCGCCCTGCCTGAAACCTCTCTTCGCTCTTATCGGCGTGTCGAAAGCGGCTTTGTAATCGACAAATACGTGGTGAGTGTCTTTGTGGAACTCACGGGTCTTTTCCAAGATTTGGCGTAATGTGAATATTTGGTCACTGGTCGACCTTTTTGGTCTGAAGCCACACTGATATCGTCCTATCAGTGAGTCGGTATATGGCTTCAGCCTATTACACAATACGCCCGACAAAGTCTTATATCCAATGGAAAGGAGACTTATTCCGCGGTAGTTGGCGCAAATAGCGGGGTCTCCTTTCTTAAAGATAGGACAGAGAACACTGAGATTCCAGTCATTGGGTATGCGTTCATCGGACCATATCTTGCATAAAAGCTGGTGCATACTCCTAACCAACTCTTCGCCGCCGGTCTTAAATAACTCAGCTGGCAGCCCATCAGAGCCTGCCGCTTTGTTATTTTTCAGCTTTTTAATAACTGAATCGACCTCGTAATAGTGTCCGGTGGCTCTACAATAGTGCCATCATTAACTGGTGGTTCCGGTGTCATTTCTCTATCAGCGGAATTGTGTGCTTCATCGCCTCCGAGTAGGTTGGAGAAATGACTCCTCCATAATCCCAGTGATACCTGTTCATCAGTTACCAGATTTCCATTATCATCCTTACAGAAAGTTACTCCGGGCTTAAAAAAAATTTTCGAGCTTCATTTCTGTCACGTAACATCTCAACATTCTCAAACTCCCGCCTTTCTTGCTCCTTTTTCTTGCGTCTGAAAAGACCTTTCTCTTCTCTCCCTTTCTCTCGATATCGCTCTCTAACAGCTCGCGTTGCTCCCGACTGCAGAGTACGCTGATAGGAAGCGTTCTTCTCTGCAGTCGCATTGCGACACTCCTCGTCGTACAAAGAATTCTTCACAGGTTTTGTCTAACCAATGACATCCTTGGCAGCCTTATCCATGGAGCGGGTGATATGATTCCACTGCTCACATATAACTCGAGAAGACGGAACGTGCGGCGTGCATTACGCTGAGCCTAGTGCGTACCTTGGCTGCGACAAGATAGTGGTCCGAATTAATGCCGAATATTTAAGGCTTCTATTTATTTGCAATTGCCTTCACTAAAACAAAATTGCACTTTAAACTTCACTTAGCTCTGTTTACTATTTAATTTTCACAATTTTGCAACACTCCACTTGTGCATATATCTTTACACGTTTTTCAACACACATTTACAACAAATGTATTAACACAATTATCGGACGGACACTACACTACACGCCAATGTGAGCACATTGAAACCCATAGTTTGTGTTTATTCGAGACTCGAATTTAAATTAACACAAACTATTTTCAAGTTTATTATTATTATTACAATTATTGCGCTATTTACCAACACTATTAACACGCAAACGTGTGTGTGTGTGTTAGCATAAATTTGAATGTGTAATACATAGAATGTATGTATATAATTTGAGCACAATTAAATAAATTTTAAATGCATGCAGAAACCATTGCCCAACATTGAGCCATTTAAAATTCATTTATGGTTGCATTTGAGTTTAGTTTCTGGCTTTTTCAATGTAGAAATTTAATTGTAATTATTCTAAATGACATTCTGTTTAACATTTAATGCTTAGAATGGCAATAATTTGATAAACTTAAAATGTTGTAATTGTAATTTAAAGTTATTAAATTTCTAGCTCGCTTTAAGTTGTATGCATGGCATATTTCGCAACGCATTCATTTCAAATTTCCAAATGTGCCCAAAAAGTAAAGAGTAACTTAAAAAAAAAAAAAAAAAAAAATTCTACGCATAGCATACACAGCAGGCGTTCCAGCATAGCAGCTACTATTTTTCAAATGTTTTCCTTTTTTCTGTTTTTTTTTGTATTTTTGCCAGTTTCTCTTGCTGTATAGAAGAACAACTGCTGCAACAGACAGAGTCAGACAGCTAGAGACAGACTAGACTGATAGACGAACAGACAGATCCAAATAGCAGAAGACATTCGTCAAGTGTTAAGCGCGGAAATGCGGCAGACAGCAGCAGCGTGAGTATCTTTCGGGAATTGCCTTTGGTGTACTTATGCCTCAGAAAAAGCTTCTCTACTTTAAGCCAACTTCGCCGTCGCTGATGACGATGATGTGTTGATTATCATGGTGTGATATATTGAAAAACTTTTCGCAGCTGCATGCATGTTGAACGTGAATGAAAAGCAGAACTTGAAACCTGCAACTAAGGCGACAGAAACGACGCTGCTGCAAGACAATGCAAGGGCACAGCAGAGTGTGCTGCTGGTGTTGTTGCATTGAGATCGTAGTTGAAAGTGTATCTTCTTTCATATAGCAGAAGGCAAAAGTCGACAATGTTGTTTGTAGTTTGGTGAAACTTTAAATGCATAGTTGCAGGTTTAAAAAAATAGACTTGTACAGTTTTGTTGAGGTAATTAAAAAGAATTTCGCAGCGTGTTGAGTTGTATGTTTGTACATTTAAATTAAATTATATTAAAATAAGTTGTTGCACTTACAACATGTCGGAGTATAAAGAGATCTTGTCTCAAAATTATCGAAAAAGTGTTGGAAGAACTATAGAAACATGGTGTTGTTGAAACTTTTGTTGTTAATCTGAAAAAATGCTTTCGTTTTAATTAGCTTCTTTGCTTAAACTTCTCTTTTCTATTCTCGTTTCACAAAACAACTTTCAATTCAATTTGATTTGCTGTTTCAATACTTAAAAATCGATAAGTCTTGCAATCTTTATCGTTATCGGTACGTTCCATTTCTACAGTGTTTCGCATGGCAAAATCGATGCATGCACATATCGATTTTATCTTCTCATTTCCACAAAAACTATTTATTTTCGATTTTGCTTGATATTTCGATTACTGCTTCGTTACTCACAAATCGATAAAATACGTAAAATTGCTATCGATATGTTTCATCTCATTGCTGAGCCAGTTAGTTAGGCTAATTAAAGTTAATTAAATAGTTTATTAACTTTTCTATGACAGATTTTTTACACCGTATAGTATATGCGGACGATTGCTCAATGAATTTAAAAGTTTAATAAATACAAAACTTTTCTCTAAGTCCTCAGTGACCTTTAGACATTCCACTCAGTTCACTTAATATATTCTTCCTTAGATTGAGTACGATTTTTGCTGTACCCTTCACACACTTTCGATTTTTTTTAGCTTAGGCCATATTTCATAAATAAGTCTACACATTTTAATGCTTTAATTCTTATCTGCTAATAGTTTTGGCATAATTTGACAGTCATTTATTAATATAACATAGTTTGCGAGTTATCATGATTATTTATTAACTTTGTTTGCAACATAAATATATCATTTTTGAGTTATTACTTAAAAAAGCTTTGTGCTTGCAGTTATAACGCTGAAATTAGACTAAAAGTGTAGATATTTCGTTTATGTTAGCTATTTCAATACCAATAAAAGCATCTGAAATTATGGATTTTTTTCTTTCACAGCTTTTAAAATGTCGCACATTGAGCGTTTGAAGTCCGATCTGGAAATACTGCAGAAGATCTTCAGCAAGTCACACGAGCGCTTTCAGCTGCTAAACTGCAATGTGCATGGCATACGCGCTAAATTTTTGCTAAGCGAAGAGAAGTACTTCATTATAGAAGCAAGTTTGAGCAACAAGTATCCAAAAGAGCCACCGGTCTGGTTTATGGAGCAACAGCATGACACTTTTGCACAGGTGCTGCAGAAGTTGACTGCTACTAAAGCGGCGGATAATTATATGATTCAACAGGTGCTAATATTGCTTGAAGAATTGGGCAAAAGTTTCGATTTGCCAATGCGTGAATATATTAAAGAGCTAAAGCAAGCTGCTGAAGGTTTCAAGGTTGATGAAATAAAATTTACAGTTAAGAATGACTATGATGTAGATGAAACTAAAAAGTTGACTAGTCTGGCTGTTACTAATGAAGAATATAGTCAGTTGAATGAGCAGCTGCTGCCAGCAGCTACACCAAGCTATGAAGAAACAGATAGAAAAGTCGCTGCACAACGCTTAATGCATGAACTGAGTCTTTCTTATGGTGCTGCTACACTTGGTCTTTATGAGATTGAGCTGGTCAATGATGACAATCTCTTCGAATGGCACGTTAAGCTCTTTTGCATTAATAAGCACAGTGAACTGTACAGCGATCTGCAGATACTCAAGTTACAGCAAAAGGCGCATGTGTTGCATTTGCAAATCAACTTTCCTGTTCGTTATCCTTATGTTGCGCCAATGGTGCGCATACTTTATCCCTGCATAGATGCTAAATTTATTTTTGACGATTTAATGTGCTTGGAGCTATTGTCCCAACGTGGTTGGAATTCAGTTTATTCTATGGAGTCGTTACTCATACATATTGGTGCCGCGTTTACCGAAGCTGATGGATGTGTCAACTTTGAGCGTACAAATCAGTTATGTCTGCCCATGTGTGACATCGGCAGTTATTGAGCGCTTTTTTGAAGTACGTATTTCTTTGATTTGCTTTTCTTTTTAAATCAACGAAAATTTAAAGTCTCATGCAATAATTTGTAGTTAAAATAGAGTCTGTACGAAATAAATAAATATAAATAAATATAAATAAAGCCTAAGCAATGAGGAAGGGAAAATAATTAAATTGCATATAAAAGTGTTTGCGAAAAAGCAAAAAAATTAGAGGGAAGAAGTTGATATGAAACAGTTAGTTTGGTATTTTTTAGTGCGGAACACTGAAATCGGAACTAAAAGTATGGCTCTTATTTATTTCTTACCAATTCTCAAAAGTTAAGCAGTTTCTACAGATTTTAACATAAACTCATCAACAAAGCCCATATATTTGAAGATTCTTTTGATAAAGCTGTTACCTCTTGGCTCGAATGTGTGGTAGCCACGTAAGGAAGCTGTCTAAGGTGAGTCGAAGATATTTTATATATTTTATAGTGGGTATGAGGCCAACGTACAGCATTCCTTGCCAGCTCTCCAGCGTTTAAAGCTGTCTCTGCAGAAATGCTGATGCTTCACTGGATGCATCAGCCACAAGTAAATCAGGGTAATTAATCACCTGCATATCGGCAGTGTATACATTATATAGAATGGGCCCAAGAATGGAAACTGCCCTGTGAACCCCAACCTTAATGTCACATGTTAGGAACTTGAAACTAATTTCCTTATTGGCACTGATTTCAACGCAAACAATTTTTGGTAGAGTTCAAGGCTCATGAACCCCAAAGGTCGTGCTCTGCTTCATTGCATTAACTGCATTAACACAAACAACTTGCACAGTTTTCAGGAGAGCCCACGTTCGGCCAGATGTGCTTGACATATCCATCACGTGAGGTTTCGAGCCAACTAGAGTGTACACCTGCTGCTGTCTGTGTTCTGATCACTGCGCAGTGATGATACTGCTTAGCATACCAATCAACAAGTCTAGGGGGCCAGTAAAGGTATTTAAGAAGAACACCGACGTCAGGATGCATCAGTCTTGACTAGGACAGCACATCAATGTGAATATGCCCATAAGCACGACTGAGGAAATAACGCGGCTTATACATTGGCGTAGCTCGCCAATGTCACCAGCTGGTCCAACGTATACTATAAGGCTTTGAGTGTTTAAAGTACTGCTCCGCTACATTATTAGACGTTAAACAGGCATTTAATCGAGTCTGTTTATTATATTTATTATATTATATAAACTAAAGAAGAATCTACCCAAGCCGTATTATCTAATACTTAGGAGCTACCTTTCATGCAGGTGCTTCTATACGATAATAAGAGATGGCTCAGTTAGTGAGCCATCAATTTCCCGTTGCTATGAACCTTTCCCATGACAGCTAGCCGTTTGGAAATGGCATTTTATGCGTTTGGATATCGTCCACTTTCAAAAGCAACTGCAATTGAGCCGATGTTCATTATCTTTGTCGCACATAAAGTTACCTCCGACCCCAGTGTTAGGTGTTCTCTATATACCTAAATTCTTATACTTAATATTTCCATATTCAGCACTCCATTTTGAAAAGCACTTTCCGTACGTAGTATGACGTCCAATAATTTATTTCAACCAATATTCATTGCATACTCTCAGGCTTCAATTGGCACTTCCCATAATTCGAGTTTATTTAGCACTTTGACACTATATTTTAATGAAAACTCAACGGATCGGCTGTGTTATTTCAACTATGCACTTTGTATAGCTACTCTCTATGCGCACGGCAAAATTTGAAACAATTTGAATTGCACGAAAAATGCATTTTAACGGCAGATACGACGAATATTTTTAAATAGAGTGTCATGCGATGAAACAAATTGACAACTAGGCGCTAGGTGCACTCAACTGACAGTTTATTTAAATGGGTTAGAGTGAGACATATCAAATAGAGAAAGAGTGAGAGAGTGCATGGCATAAATGCCACAACTGACAGCAGCAGAAGTCAAAACACTGAACTGCGGCTTATATATGTACGCAAACTACATACAGCAGCAGTATCAAGCGGCAAATGATTGATTTTAATTAAATTTGTTGCAATTTTAGTTAAAAGTTTCTGACATGACGCGGCAGCAAACCAATTAAGTGCGCTTGAAACTCAGTTTAGGCAAAATTTATTTATCTCTCACTGTATGTGCCTTAATTTGTATAGCATAACTTCAGGCGTATATTGCCCAAAAACAAATTACGTATGCTAAAATTAATATAAATTTATTATTATTTCTAAACTACAATGTTTACACTGGACTGCGATAACATTAATTATAACTGACAAATTAACAGACAGACAGACGGACAGACAGACAGACATAGCAAAAAGCCAAATTATCAATACTAAATATTTAATTGGCAAACGAAATGGAAAATGTTGCACAACTGCAACATGCAGCCTTAAGCTACACGTATTGAATATTATCTCCTGCGTATGCGAAATTGAATAAGTCTACTGCAGACTACTACTATTTTCTATATTAATTTACTAATTAGCTAAATCTATATTCGATTGCATTTCGCATTTATTAGAATTTATGCAGCTAAGAAAAGCAATTTAATTTGCATTTTAAATGCCATAAAAAGCCAATTTAAATAATGTTTGCTGTTCTTGCTTTGACAAACTTTGTTTGTTCGTGGACACTCATTAGTCAAGCATGTTTATATTTTGAAGTACTTGCTTTTCTCTTTTTTTTTTCATAATATTTAGCTTACTTTGAAGTTCTTTGATGTCTCATTTATGTTGTTCACTGTTTATGGTCTGCTTGACAATCATAATAATGCGCTAATAAAGTAAAAAAGTGTATCACAACTTAGGGCGTGCACAGTACAGGCAAATCACAAAAGTTTATAAGGCTGAAGCTATAAGAAAGTAGTTTGAGTTTAAAGTTCAAAATAAAAATAAAACTTCGAAAAAAAATATTAGTAATCATTTGCGCTTACCTGTTTCATTTCAAACATTTCGATTAATATTCGTTTGTGAATGGCAAACATTAATTGATTGCAACAATCGATTATCGATAAACATTAAAGTGGCACATTATGACATAGAAAGAACCATTTTAAATGCATTTAATAGCCAAACAAACTTAAACTATTTACAAAACATACTGCAGCCATTTTCTTTTTAACTATTTTCTGTCACAAATAATGAAAATATTTTGCTTATACAGACAGCACTCGCTCGCTCGCTCGCTCTCTATAATAAAATTAGTTAGGCTCATATATCAGCGTAAAATGTGACACATGTTGCCATCATCGAACAAAACTTATTGCCTAAAAAGTTTGAATATGCACAGCATCGAGTACAACGCATTGCAGAGAATTATTTATGTCTATAAAAGCAGGCAAAATGTAAAATAGCTCAATGAACTTTGCCTTTGTTTTGCATTCTAAGTTGTATCAACTTTATGAGGCAAATCATTTTTCAATAGGTCAATGCATGTCATAAAATGAAATTATTTTGAAACAAGTCGATCGATAAAATTAATAGATACAAGCACAGTAGTGTAGATTGATTCATTTTTAAATGTAGATAACATGGTTTGAGCTTATTATCCATAAATGAATTTTCTTTAAACATCTGAAAAGAAATGCCTAGATATATGGATTAAAACCTAATTTAACAGTGAATAAATCCAGTTCTAGGCGAACTATTAAGCTTATGGCATGCTTGAACCCACATTAAGTCGTAGCACTTGTATCATTTGTTTGCAGTTAAGATGATCCCTCGCAGATTTTCCTACAATAGCGGTGCTTCTCTCAATGGCTCTATAATTTAAAACAGAACATATAAAGCCATTGAATAGAAGCGTCTATAGGGTGCATTTTTATTTGAGCTTATTATCCACAAAAAGAATTTTCTTTAAACATCTGAAAAGAAATGCCTATATTAAAATAGTGAATAAAACCTAATTTAATAGTAAATAAATCCATTTCTAGGCGAATTATTAAGCTTATGGAATGCTTGCATCCACATATATAATTTTTGCAGTTATGATTTGTTTTGCGGGTGTTGCTACATTAGCGTTACTACGAATCACCGATTCAATAACTGAAAACGAAATAATAAATCGCAAATTTGCAGGTTCTCTAGTGTGCATTTTTCTTTTATCTGTAAATCGGCTTAAACAATGTAATGTAAGCACAATTGAAAGTAGTTTTCTAAGATTTATGTGTTACAAAAAGTCAGCATATTAAGTTTATAATGAATTCGTCTCGCATGGAACCTCGGCAGATCGATATTGCAGACTTTGGCTCGTTCCTATTAACACCTTCTACGATCGATGAACTATTTTGAGCTGTCTCAGTTTCACTCATGTTATTAGATATAAGCCAGAGAAAGCTTCAATGCTTGGATTGCATGCATCTACGCGAGATCCATACACTGCAAGATATATGAAAAAATTTTAGTGACTAGCTATAGAAAATATTTGTACATTTTGTACAGTCCCTGCTTACCATAGTTGAATCCACACAGCCAATGTGAAAATTGTATGCCCATTTAGCGCAAAAGAGGATGCTTCCTTGTCTTACTGTACTTGCTTGTACGAGCAATTTAGCCTACAACATGTTCGTCGTGCTGCTCGAACGTGCATGTTTTTACTTATAAAAAAATTATCGAACAATATGTGCTGCACTTAAGAAAGAGAAAAAGAAGTATTGTATAGCTCAGAACTGGGAAAAGCGGATACACGGCTGCACAGATGCACTATACTATATAGACGCCTTTTACTCTTAGTTAAAATTTGAAGACGATGCTACCATAGAGTAGCCATAAACCAGCGGATCTATAATTAATTACATTATATACTATACCGCTGATTTGTGGACGTACTATGAAGCATTCTTAGACATGAACGCAATTATTTATAAATTATAATAAAATACATTTTAATTCACATTTGGACGAAAATAATTCATTAAAAAATTTGTGTTGACGCGCAATGTTTGATTCTTGGATTTACAAATGGAAACAACAAAAAATATACAAAAAATAACAGCAGCAAGTTTAAAATAGACAATATTGTTGCATACTTGTGACACAGACTGTACTTTTGACTATTTAAGCCATTATCAACAGTTCACAGTACACTTCAAACCTGCAACAAAATAATTAATCCGATGACATGCCAACATAAGGGGAAGCAACTTCCATGCGCAGTTGTTGGACAACCATTTGACATTGGTTTAAAATGAATTACAAACTGTGCTACTGTACGGAAAGAAGTCAATTTTGGATTATTCCGAGGTTCTTCAGTTCTTATATATATAATCGTATCATATCTACAAACTGTTGAACCTGTGAACATTCCAAAGCAGACTTCTGAACCAACAGTAGCAGAAATTTGCATTTCATTGTTGCCAAAATTCAACTAATTCACTGCCATTCATGTCGGCATGGCAAGGCATCAACCGTTGTGGCGGCTCAAATGACAATTTATGCTTATTTAATTATCACCAGTGATGACTCTGTTTAAATGAAGGTTTTTAAAAATGTCTTTGTGCACTTCTTATGCTCTGCCATTGTCTGTTCGCCACAAGATTTGTCCTTTTTAACTTGCTGCTGCTGCCCTTTGTAAAGCTGCTCACAGATGCAAGCCCAAGCACCTAACAGTGCAATTTTATTTTTTTTAATTTTATTCACTTTTGTTCACTGTTCTTTTTTTTATCAACCTATGTAAGGGTATACCAGCCAGCTTCCTAGGAGATACTGTGACAGTGAGGATCCTAGTTGCATTTATGAGAATCTCATTTCAAGTTTAGTTGAGCTGGAGAGTTATTTTAATATAATACGGTTTATATATTATTTTTCTTACGGTTTTCTTTTTATTTTTATATTAGTTTAGACTAATTTATATATAAGTATTTTGGAAAATATACTACTTCTCGATATTTTAGAGTTTATCTGACCAAAAATATATCAAATTGTTTGGTTCTTTATGTGTGAAGGTTTTTGTGACAATTTTTTAAGCGTTTTAAATGCTTTAAAAAGATATAAATTTTTTGTGACTTAAAAAATAATTTGTGGACCTCTTAAATTATTATTCTTTTTTTTTTTTTTTGGTGAGGAATGGATTGAATTATATACTGGAATGACAACTAAAGACACCTTCAGCTTTTCAAAGTTACGCCGATGCCTACTCATCCTGTGACTTCCAGCCAACGCGATTGTGATATTCGGTTATCGATTTGTAGCTTCTCTGCGCATTTTTCAAGGTATACAAGTTCTTAATTTGATCCATCATCTTAAAGCCCACACGTGCATCGCCATTGGTAAGCGTCGCAGCGATTTGTATCAGCAAAGACTCCATGGAGTAGGCTGAACTCCAACCACTTTGAGTCAATAGTTCAATACACATTGAACCACCGACGAGCACATAACCGCCTTTAATGAACGGATAGACCACACGTACAAAGGGTGGCGACAGTGGATAGGTCTGCGGAAAAATAATGTGCAACTTGACAAAGTCGTCCTTGCCCTCGTTGGACAAACGTTTCAGATCGCGGAACAGTGCACTATTCTCATCAAAGCAATACAACTCCACAAACCACTCGAAGAGCGATTCATCAGCCATTTCCATGTCATACAATCCTTTCTTATAGGTCTCCGAATTGTAGAAGTTATTTATTTCATGCATTAAGCGTTTCAGTGCGAAAGAGTTTACCGGCGTCACTGTCTGCGGCGGCGTCACTGTCTGCACCATTGGTGCAGCGGCGCCCCTAGCACCGGCATCATCAAGCTCCGCAACGGCAGCAACTGCAACGGCTGCTTCGGCTCTAACCGCTTGCACCTTTTGACTCAAATCAATGGCTGCATTTATCAACTCGAGTCCATCTTCTCTGGGCGCATTCGGTTCAGCAGCATTGCGCACAAGTGTCTCCACTGATTCGGCTGCCTTTTGCAAGGCAATAATATGCTGCTCCAGCGGCAAATCGTAGGCCTGACCCAGTTCGCGCAGCAGCATTATCACCTGTTCGAGCAAATTCTTCTTAGCACCTTCGGCGGTAGTTAACTTCTCAAAGATTTCTTCGAGTATATCATTTTCCTGTTGTTTAAACCAGATCAGTGGCTCTTGTGGATACTTCTCGGGCACGGTGGCACCAACAATAAAAAATTCCTCGTCGCTTATGCGAAATTTGGCAATAAATTCATCAACATTGCCGTGTATCATTTGAAAACGTTCGTGCGATTCGGGAAAGATTTGCTTTAGTATTTGTAAATCAGATTTGAGGCGTGTCATGCTGGACATCTTGAGAGCTGGACTATTGAACTTAAAATATGAATTATATGTTGTGCGTAGAATATAGAAACAGTCTAAAATTTGTTTAATACTTCTATACTCACTTCTTTGGAAGATTTTCGGTTCGGTGGAAAATATATTTTTGGTGCAGTACAAATTGTTTCGTCAATTGAAAAAAAAAACAAAAGCCTACTTGATCTGAAAAAAAAAGACAAATTCAGAGTCAAAAATAAACAAGTAAGAAAATAACAGTCGGGCGTTACCGACTTTAAGATGCCTTGTACCAGTACAGGTCGCCTAACAAACACATTAAATGTTGCCCTAGCTTATGACCACTTCTCACTGCACGAATAAGTGCCTTACAAAACATTTCTTTATGAATAAAAAGAAAAGGGAGGACGGAATTATCATAGGTATATCATAGGTTGCTTAAAAATCGTCATTTATTATCCGATTTTGATGTGCCGAAGAAATTTTTAGGCTTGGGGTGATTTTATGAGGAAGGGGGGAGGGGCAAAATTTTGAAACAAACTTGTAAAATTCCGGAGCAGTCCTAGTCGAATGCAAAAAACACGAAGGCTTTATCTATTACCGTTTCCGAGATCCTTTCGTTCATACGGACAGACGGACGGACGGACATGTCTGTATCGACTCCTCTATCACTCCTGACCATAATTGGGGTAACTTCGGGAGGTCTGCGACCATTATTTCTACCTGATACATACATTTGCACAAAACCAATAGGCGCTTGTACCTTCGGTACAGGGCCTAAAAAATATAACGAAATATAAAAAATTATATTCCAAACAGCCCGCGATAAAATAGTTTTATGTGCAGAACCATATGTATCGAGAAGTTTAAAGTCTAATTCAGCGCAAAACACCTGCAGAAATCAAACTGCATTTATTATTATTATTAAAAAAAAATTAATTAATTAATAAAAATAATTGCAAACATTAAATGAAATGAATGGCCTCTGTTTCTTGTAGTAATCTGATAAACTTTTCAGGGCCATTGTTTAGAAATTTATTTATTTCTAAAACTTTCCATGAATATATTCTTTCGAACCTTAATCATGTTGACTTGAAATCTGATATTTTTAAGTGTTTATTTGATGCCTTTTGGAGTTGACTGACGCAATGCATTTTAATGGAGACAAAAGTAATTGAAATCGTATGCGAATATGTCTGGAAATTAACACCCTTAGCGGAAAGTAACTAATATAATGCAAACGAACGAGATCTTCATTGAACGAACAAAACATCAAAATTATTCGTGAATTCATCAAAAATGAGCCGAAATCGTTATTACGGATCATAAAATCGGAATTGGGATTGTCCAAAGACTCAATCCATTGCATTTTGGTCGATCATCAAAGCGCTATCTGAAATCGGTATTGCGGACCAATAACGATAACGATTTGTCCAAAAACTCCATCCATCGCTATTTGGTCGATCATTTGGGATTCAGGAAAGTGCGTGCACGATTTCTTCCGCATCAATTGAAAGTGGAGGAAAATGGGCTTTGGATTCAATGTTCGAAAGACATCATTAAAGATGCCAAAAAGGATCAAAACATTGCTAATGGTGACGAGACTAAAACCAAGCGACAAAATGCCGAATGAAAGCCTCACCGAGCGTCAAAACCCAAAACATTTGCACGTTTGGAAAAGTTAAACGTTTCCACAATTCGAATGGCTTTATTTACCAAAAGTTCTTTCCACGGGGCCAAACAATTAATGTGTCATTTTACCTTGGTGTTATGAAATTTTTGTGACCGATATTTTGACCAAAATTCGCCTTCTGACCATCAACCACTCGCCTTATTCGCCTATAATACATATGCACATATGTACTATATATACACACCCCAGTAACAGGTCAAGAGGTGGTGCGGCTGTGCTTATTATACAGGAGATTTCGTATTTTCAACATGAACCTGTAAGTACTGCTAAACTCCAAATGGCCACCATTCAAGTTGCCACCAGTAAGAGTAAGTTAAAAGTTTCGTCGCTATATTTGCCTACGAATCTCACATGTGCAACATCAGAATTTGAGAAATTAATCCATGGTCTGGGAAATATGTTCCTTATAGGAGGGAGGAGATTTTAATGCCAAGAACAGATGCTGGGTTAATTTTAGAGCGGACTCAAGGGTTATCAGCCTACTGAATGCTGTGCAAGATTCATCGGCTCAGATATTAGCGACGGGTCATGCAACTCATTTCCCTTTTGACCAAAGCCGTACACCAAGAGTAATTAACTTTTTTATTTACAATGGTCTTCATCCTAATGACGTGTCCATAAGTACTGAGTACCAGCTTTCATCCGACCATCTCCCCCTTTTAGCTGCCTTTAACACCGCTCCGAAGATCAAAATACCAAAAGGCCGTTTGCTTCCGCCTGGATCTGATATCAATGAGTTTCGTCGAGAACTGGAAAAAACATTAGACCTGAATCTGGATATACTCACTCCAGATGACGTTGATGATACGCATGCATTATTTCTTAACAAAGTTCACTCTGCTGCCCTTCTTACTACCCACAATAATGCATCGCGGTGCTTAAGGTCAATATCCAGACTTCCAGTGGCGCTAGAGGCACTATTGCTGTTCAAAAGAAGGCTTAGAAGGCAGTACTGTCGCACGCGGGATCCCAATGTGGATAGAGTTCAGCGCAGAATAGCAAATAGGGTGAAAAAAATGCTAGCAATACATAAACAATGCGAAACTGATCGGTTCTTGGCGAATGTCTCACGATTTCTATGGAAGTTGACGAGGAAATACAAACAGCAGGTGGTCCCTAAATTCCTATTCAGAATGGCTGACGGATCCTGGGCAAGATCTCCAAATGAACGAGTAGAGGCATTTGCTAAGCAATGGAGGAAGGTAACGAATGATCTGCATGGTTCATAAGGCTGGCAAAAGTCCCTCTCACTTGGCCTCGTCGTACAGGCCTATAAGTCTGCTGCCTACGGTTTCAAAATTATTTGAGCGCTGTCTATTGGCACGAAACCTTGACGTGAGTAAAGTCCGGATAAGGAAACCCTCCTATCAATTCGAATTTCGTAAGTTCTATGGAACACTGAACAGTTTAATACGGTTGAAAATCCTTGAAGGATTCGAGGCAAAGGAGTACGTGTTTACCGCTTATCTTGACATTAAGCAGGCATTTGTTCTAGTTCGGCATGATGGGCTGGTAAGTAAGCTTAAAAGTCTGCTGCCGCCTCAGCTGTGGTGGTTATTAATGCACAGTTATTTGCATGACAGGGCTTTTTCTGTGGCATTGGATGGCGCGGGATTTCAACAGGGCAGTGTGCTGGGCCCGCTGTTCTACACACTGTTCAAGCACGGCATGCCCACTGTCAATGAAATACCTATTGAAAATGCCCAAGATTTGCTCATCGCAACTTTTGCAGCTATCCTGGTCAGAAACAGCTGTGTATATGAAGCATCTGACATCCTGCAGCAATACTTGCGCAGCTTTGGAACATTGCCATTAATCCTAATAAATGTGCCAATGTTGCCTATGCTATACGTCCAGACTCTTGTCCGGTAGTCTTTATTAATAACTAACAGCTGATGTGCCAACACTTGAGTTATAAGTACCTTGGTGTATTCATGGACAGGCGGTTGACTTTCAGAAACCACATCACAAGTGGTTACCAAAGCAATCATAGCAGAAACAAAGTTTCGCTAAGACATAAAGTCGCCATTTACAAGATAATTATTGCCCCAGCTTGGCGGAATGGCTTACAAGTTTATAGCAGCGAAATCAAACCTAGCTAAAGTTCGGATACTACATACATATATGCGCACTTTAGACCTAGAAAGGGACTTGATTAAATAGAAGGACGGACAGACGGACAGACAGATCGTATCAACTCGTCGATATGTAATATATATTTGTATATGTATACATATATGTATAGTCTGACTTGACTAGATCGTTTAGCAACAATATCTAAGACAGATAATTAGTTTATATATGCCTTTAAATATGTATATAATATGTCTGAGTATATATTATAACATATATCGTTCTTTATTTATTCTACAAAGCTTTACAAATAAATCTATTAAAAATAATAAAAAATCGCTTCACTCATTTAGTCTAAAGTTCAGCTGCAAGCTGATGCATTGGATTGAGTAATTCGAGACAAATGTTTCTTTTAGAAACTTCTTTGCTAATAAACTTTCGAGTATATATATATATATATATATATATATATAATACATAAACACTTGCATGTATACTTAAAAATAATATATATAAAATATTTAAAACAACAAACTTACCAAAATATAATCAAAGCGCAACACAAAATTAAATTCAAGATCGTCTGTAAATGTTTAGAACAACTTTTCACTGTGACTACGTCGTCTGACTTCTGCTTTTATTTCAATTTTTCAAAGTCTTAAATTTCACAAATTCGGGATCACTTATTTATTTGAAGGGAAGTAAAAATTTCGCGACTGCTTCACACAACAAACTGAATTGCAGTGATTGATGAATCGACAAATGCAAAAAAAGTTAACTTCATATCGCACGCGCTTATGACGAGTAGCATCTTAGAGTGTAGGTAAGAGTGAGACAGCACGCTAATTAAGTACAAAGCGTGTGGCAGAGAATGTGACAACAAGTGTGTGTCGCGAAACTATTAGCGATGTGTTGTGATGGAAGACGCTATTTTTACTTCATTGCAGTTTAATTTGAGCAGTTTTTCTGAAGCATGGAATGGAATTATTTTAATCCTGCTACTGTGTTAGGGGGGTCTTTCGATGACCCAAATTCGTATTTAACATTATATTATTTCAATCTGTTGGAATATATTTCAATGTGTGCATAAATTGGATTTATCAGTGGCAGATAATCATACGTTGAAAGGTCAAAGTTGATTAAATTTCCTAGAAAAAAAAAAACAAAATCGCTCTGTACTACTTCTGGCACATCTTTGAATCATGCAGAGACGCTTACTGCGCTGCTGCAGAAGTTAATATGATCCATTGTTGTTGTTGTTATAATAGAGGACTATAATAGAGAATCCACTGTCAAAAGCGACGGATGACAAAGTACTCAAGTGATGTACAGTCATCTATTTAGGCAAAGAAAGGTCATAAAAGAAAGATGTGAATTTCCTAAAAAGCAAAAAATGTATCCTAATTTTCTGGTGTACTCGTAAATCAAATAGGATAATGCTTCCATTAGGCAATCATCATAAATACCTAGAAACAACCGACATCTGTTCACAAGTTACAGGTAGGTAAGTGTGCATGTGGGTGTAGGAGTGTGTATGTGAGTACCTGTGTGTAATAGTGTGCGTAGAGTAATTACTCATAAATATTTTTTTTTCACTTTATTTTATATGTATTTAGAGGAGTAGGGTATATAAAGTTTGTCCAAGTGTATGGAATAGGCAGAAAGCCAGACCGCATAAAGTGTATACATATATCCTTGATCAGCAACGATAGGTCGTATGTAAATCGAGAACTTGGAGAATATAATAGATAGAAGAATAAATAGAAGACTTAAAATTTTAATATTTAGTTTTTCCTTCTTTGGCTCATTTGTATTAAACAAATTTTGCAAACTGTCTTTCCTAAAGGAGTTCGCGAATTATCATGCAAACCTACTCCTCTTTCTTAGTTTTTGTATACATTTTTTTAAATTAATATTGATATATTTGCCAGAAATGCGAAATTTGGTCTACCCTACGTTAATTCTTATAAAAAATTTTATATCAAATATATATATTTTATATCAAAATGCGTACAACACGCGCGTGAAGCTAACAACGCCCTCCCAACTACCCGCTACAAGTGGGAATGAATCAGTTATCGATGTCGAAAAAAGCCATTTTATATTCTGCATATTATTACTAAATGATGAATTAAAATAGGAAATAAAATAGAAAATGCAAATAGAAAGACAATTGTCTACTTTTAAATTCCGAAACGATTCTCGAAGAAAAAAATTGTTAGGATGGTACCGCCTTTTCTGCATTTATTTATTCTCAAATATCTTTTTAATTTTGGTTCGATGGCTTATGGTGACATGCATATGACATGGGTACCTTTGGATAGATCTAAATTTCGGTTATCCATTTTACAGTGTAAAATTTACACCCATGTTTTATAGGAACGACGTACCGTTAACCTAATAATCCCCTATGAAAAAAATGCAATTATTTTTCGATGCATACAATTTTTGTAGATTTTGAAAAATTTTGTTCGAAGGCTTATGGTGACTTGCATATGACATGGGTACCTTTGGATAGATCTAAGTTTCGGCTATCCATTTTACTCCTCATGTTTCATCGGCACGACGTACCGTTAACCTAACAATCCCCTATGAAAAAAATGCAATTGTTTTTCGATGCATACAATTTTTGTAGATTTTGAAAAATTTTGTTCGAAGGCTTATGGTGACTTGCATATGACATGGGTACCTTTGGATAGATCTAAGTTTTGGCTATCCATTTTACTCCCATGTTTCATAGGAACGACGTACCGTTAACCTAACAATCCCCTATGAAAAAAATGCACTCGTTGTTCGATGCATACAATTTTTGTAGATTTTGAAAAATTTTGTTCGAAGGCTTATGTTGACTTGCATATGACATGGGTACCTTTGGATAGATCTAAGTTTCGGCTATACATTTTACTCCCATGTTTCATCGGAACGACGTACCGTTAACCTAACAATCCCCTATGAAAAAAATGCACTCGTTGTTCGATGCATACAATTTTTGTAGATTTTGAAAAATTTTGTTCGATGGCTTATGGTGACATGCATATGACATGGGTACCTTTGGATAGATCTAAATTTCGGTTATCAATTTTACACCCATGTTTTATAGGAACGACGTACCGTTAACCTAATAATCCCCTATGAAAAAAATGCAATTGTTTTTCGATGCATACAATTTTTGTAGATTTTGAAAAATTTTGTTCGAAGGCTTATGTTGACTTGCATATGACATGGGTACCTTTGGATAGTTCTAAGTTTTGGCTATCCATTTTACCCCCATGTTTCATCGGAACGACGTACCGTTAACCTAACAATCCCCTATGAAAAAAATGCAATTGTTTTTCAATGCATACAATTTTTGTAGATTTTGAAAAATTTTGTTCGAAGGCTTATGTTGACTTGCATATGACATGGGTACCTTTGGATAGATCTAAGTTTCGGCTATACATTTTACTCCCATGTTTCATCGGAACGACGTACCGTTAACCTAACAACCCCCCATGAAAAAAATGCACTCGTTGTTCGTTGCACACAAATTTTGTAGATTTTGAAAAATTTTGTACTAAGGCGTACGACGACTTTCATATGACATGGGTACCATTGGATAGGTCTCAGTTTCGGCTATCCATTTCACCCCCATGTTTCATACGGCACGATTTTCCGTTGACCCTAACAACCCCCTATGAAAAAAATGCACTCGTTCTTCGTTGCATACAAATTTTGTAGATTTTGAAAAATTTTGTACTAAGGCGTATGATGACTTTCATATGACATGGGTACCATTGGATAGGTCTCAGTTTCGGCTATCCATTTCACCCCCATGTTTCATACGGCACGATTTTCCGTTGACCCTAACAACCCCCTATGAAAAAAATGCACTCGTTCTTCGTTGCATACAAATTTTGTAGTTTTTGAAAAATTTTGTACTAAGGCGTACGACGACTTTCATATGACATGGGTACCATTGGATAGGTCTCAGTTTCGGCTATCCATTTCACCCCCATGTTTCATACGCACGATTTTCCGTTGACCCTAACAACCCCCCATGAAAAAAATGCACTCGTTCTTCGTTGCACACAAATTTTGTAGATTTTGAAAAATTTTGTACTAAGGCGTACGACGACTTTCATATGACATGGGTACCATTGGATAGTTCTCAGTTTCGGCTATCCATTTCACCCCCATGTTTCATACGCACGATTTTCCGTTGACCCTAACAACCCCCCATGAAAAAAATGCACTCGTTCTTCGTTGCACACAAATTTTGTAGATTTTGAAAAATTTTGTACTAAGGCGTACGACGACTTTCATATAACATGGGTACCATTGGATATGTCTCAGTTTCGGCTATCCATTTCACCCCCATTTTTCACACGCACGATTATCCGTTGACCCTAACAACCCCCTATGAAAAAAATGCACTCGTTCTTCGTTGCATACAAATTTTGTAGTTTTTGAAAAATTTTGTACTAAGGCGTACGACGACTTTCATATGACATGGGTACCATTGGATATGTCTCAGTTTCGGCTATCCATTTCACCCCCATTTTTCACACGCACGATTATCCGTTGACCCTAACAACCCCCTATGAAAAAAATGCACTCGTTCTTCGTTGCATACAAATTTTGTAGTTTTTGAAAAATTTTGTACTAAGGCGTACGACGACTTTCATATGACATTGGTACCATTGGATAGGTCTCAGTTTCGGCTATCCATTTCACCCCCATGTTTCATACGCACGATTTTCCGTTGACCCTAACAACCCCCCATGAAAAAAATGCACTCGTTCTTCGTTGCACACAAATTTTGTAGATTTTGAAAAATTTTGTACTAAGGCGTACGACGACTTTCATATGACATGGGTACCATTGGATAGTTCTCAGTTTCGGCTATCCATTTCACCCCCATGTTTCATACGCACGATTTTCCGTTGACCCTAACAACCCCCCATGAAAAAAATGCACTCGTTCTTCGTTGCACACAAATTTTGTAGATTTTGAAAAATTTTGTACTAAGGCGTACGACGACTTTCATATGACATGGGTACCATTGGATAGGTCTCAGTTTCGGCTATCCATTTCACCCCCATGTTTCATACGCACGATTTTCCGTTGACCCTAACAACCCCCTATGAAAAAAATGTACTCGTTCTTCGTTGCATACAAATTTTGTAGTTTTTGAAAAATTTTGTACTAAGGCGTACGACGACTTTCATATGACATGGGTACCATTGGATAGGTCTCAGTTTCGGCTATCCATTTCACCCCCATGTTTCATACGCACGATTTTCCGTTGACCCTAACAACCCCCTATGAAAAAAATGCACTCGTTCTTCGTTGCATACAAATTTTGTAGTTTTTGAAAAATTTTGTACTAAGGCGTACGACGACTTTCATATGACATGGGTACCATTGGATATGTCTCAGTTTCGGCTATCCATTTCACCCCCATTTTTCACACGCACGATTATCCGTTGACCCTAACAACCCCCTATGAAAAAAATGCACTCGTTCTTCGTTGCATACAAATTTTGTAGTTTTTGAAAAATTTTGTACTAAGGCGTACGACGACTTTCATATGACATTGGTACCATTGGATAGGTCTCAGTTTCGGCTATCCATTTCACCCCCATGTTTCATACGCACGATTTTCCGTTGACCCTAACAACCCCCTATGAAAAAAATGCACTCGTTCTTCGTTGCATACAAATTTTGTAGTTTTTGAAAAATTTTGTACTAAGGCGTACGACGACTTTCATATGACATGGGTACCATTGAATAGGTCTCAGTTTCGGCTATCCATTTAACCCCCATGTTTCATACGCACGAGGTACTGTTAAAAAGATATTTGAGCATAAAAAAATTCGGAAAAGGAGATACTCTTTTGAGTTTGGATTTTTAGCAATTCCTTACAATTTTTTTCTTTGAGAATTAGTTTGAAAATTAAGAGTAGACAATTGTCTTTCTATTTTCATTTGCATTTTATATTTTATTTTCTATTTTTATTCATCATTTTGTAATAATATTCAGATTATAAAATACCACTTTTTTCGATATCGATAATTGTTTCATTCCCACTTGTAACGCGTTGATAACTAGGGGTTGTTAACTTCACGCGCGTCCGAACATATTCGTGTGATAGCCATATCGGTCTTGGACCGAAAGAGCGACTTCGATAACAGGTCGATGTGACTGAAGGAGAGACTTCGATAGCTTGATTCACAAGAAGAAGCAACAATACTAATACAGAAAGGCCGAACAAAGTTCAATCGCACATATACTTGAATGTTTATATGAGAAATACGAGAATAAATTAAGATGGAGGCTTTTGGATCTCCATTAATTTCATCTTAATTATACAGAGGCTGCTGAATCCGAACCAATTGTCAAAATTACGTCTTAACACTCATATTATTGTATTTGTTTCCACTAATTACAGAGAGTCATATACACATAATGTGAACTTTCTAATTTAAAAAAAAAAATATAGTTGGTTCACATTGACTATTCCTCCACATAAGATCAACTAAAGACCCAACACTGTTTCTTTCAAACATAAGCGCTACTGCAAATAAAACATATTATTACCAGATAGTATTGCGCCTTTCTACGATATATATGTACATATGTATATATCTATATATCATAACTCAATTGACAATTTATTGCTAGTTTTTGGATTATTGTTGCAGCCGCGAATGGATTTCAAAGCAAAAAAGAACAAAATATAGTTAAGCCAGACCACAGTAGGCAATATTGGCAGCAATATACCAGACACTATATACACTGCACACACACAAACAATCTATCTGAATATATTTTTTCATTGAAATAAAACGCATTCGATATCTATTTCATATTGAATTTGATTTTGATTTTTAGTTGCAGCTTTTAAACCATTTTCACTGCACGCCACACGCTTCAGAACGCTTCGTCGTTTCGATATTTGTTTGTGCATTTTTAAATGCAATATGCACAAATATCTACGAGTAGCTTGTATTGTAGTATCTCGTAGATACATTTGAGCGCTGCATATTTCACACAGTCAGTCGCACAGTCGACGCCGCCGCCGCATGCGTGCGATTTACATGCGCCGCATTGTTTTGATTTATGTCATTGAATTGAAATATTTTTCTTTGCTGTCTGATGTTGGGTTATGATGCTGGGCGCGCTGCTGATTTGTATCTTTTATTGTTTTTTTTCTCTATGTATGTAGTAGATACAATATTTTTGCATGCCTTCCATGCATTATTTGCCTCCAAACACTTTGTATGAATATATTTATTGGCTGTGAAGTGTTGAATTTTGAATTTTTATGGAATTTTTTTTTTAATTTTCGAATCGTTTATGCCGCCAGTTGAGTGTAAAATGGGCTTGAAATAGTGCCGTGCAGGGAATTATGCTTTGTTGTTTAAAATTGATTTTAATTTTTTTTTTTTTTATACAATGATATATTTTATAGCTGCTGAAGTTTGTCATATGTTATAGATAATATATATCTGCACTAGATACTCTTTAACTTTTAGAGATCTATAAGGCTTTGTTGCGGAATGTGAAGCCATATTGTCTAATAGCCATGTTTAGCACTTTATAGAAGCGCCAGAGTATTTTTTATGCGAATTTTTTCAATGCGAATTTTCAGTGCCCCATGTTGGGCGCCAATTTGTTTAAAATCTACGCAGACGTCCACTAACTTCTAACTGTTGAGACACAAAAGTATGGCGTGTGCTACGTATGAGCCATCTACCGATCTGAAAGTATCTGACACCATCTCCTCTCTCTCTCTCTTTCACAAACTTAAGTCCCTAGCAGACATATGTCAACCAGTAATCATCATACATACATGCTACGCTATCATGCTCACAAAATGGCGTTTAAATGATCAAAATATGCTGTTTACTTACCTCGGGTAATGCGGCTGAATTCCTTTTGCCGTAAACCACTTCAAATTGCATGCGCGCTTGTCTAGCTGTCTGACTGTCTCTCTGTCTGTTCGTCCCCGCTGTCGTTTGTGCACTCCAAATGCTACAAATGTATATCCTTGGGCTGCATATAAATTACGTTTCTGTGATATGCCGACAGCTGTATACGGCAGCTGTTTACTGCAGGATATCTGTCAGCGACACTCCCGGCGAATACAAAAACAAACGTGAAAAACTAAAGCTAAAGGATATTAAAATAAACCTGAAGAGCTGTTAATATGACACTTGTATGCAAAGAAAATTTCACGTTTGAGGAGATAATTTTATTTCACAATAAAAATTTCGGTTTTTTTTCAACTTTTTTTTGCTCCTTTTGCAGCAATGACAGCCAAATCACACGCCTGCTATGAGACATGAATGACAGCTTGAAGTATGAAAAAAAGAGCATGCTTAAATAAGGATAAATGTTTTTTTTTTTTTTTTTTTTGTATAATACAAAAACCGAGTCAAGCTGCTTTTCAACTTAAATCTTTAGCCAAGTATAAGCTCGAGTGTAGTCACCTAACGAGCACATCTTAAAAAAAAATCATATTTTTCGTTTACTATTTTCTAATTTCACTACGACTCCTTCGGCAGCCGGCATATGTGTGTTAAGTAACACTTGCGGTTAATCCTTACAACTTATATACACACGAGTGAGCTGTGTCCTTTCTAGTAGTTGTTGTTTATAACACGTTGCAACCGAGTCGTAACAAATCTTAGAAGTGTGCAATCTAAGCATATGCAGCGCCCGTACACCACTCGGCAGCCTCAATGCTCTTTCATTACGTAATGCGACACTTGAGCAGCATATCTTTCTGTTGCGTTGCCGCCGCAAGTATTCAAATTGTATCATTTATATAAGTGAAATGCTTGGTTGCTTCTGAGTGTTTTTAATTAAATTAAGCAGCATCTCAAAGGATTCGCATAGAGACGTACATGTGAAGTTAATAGAGCAACAGCAATGGCAGCAGAAGCAGCAGCAGCAGCAGCACAAGGTATGCAAGCGCACTACAAGGATATGTGCTTGTTTTAGTTGGTTGCATAATTAAGTGTGTTTAGGATGATTCTTTTTTTTTCTTTTTCGTTTACGTTTGAAAATGTGAAAGTGCTACTTAAGAGAGAAACACTTCATTACCACTGAATGCAATGATAATACTTGGTAAATGTTTGTCAAAAATATAAACGTTTTCAATTATCCTGGCGGAGAATATATGAAGAACTTTTTTTTGTAATAATTTTGATATTTTATTTGTTTATATGTAGTAAACTCGATTTCAGCGAATGTTTTTAGTTCCCCACGTTGGGCGCCAATTTTTTTAACAATTAACTTGAATGTGAATAACGTGTTTAAGATTGTTAAGTGTAAATACTCTTTAAGGCAACAATTAGTCGTCAATATAAACTGGCAAAAGGTAGGGTATATGCTGACTGCTATAAAGCTGGATTATGTAATACAATATTTATGTTCTATGTAGTATTTTGTTGCTGCAGTTGCTATGTACTGCCCCACGTTGGGCGCCAATTTGTCTTAAAACTACTTGGAGGTTTATTAGCTGGTTAAAGCACTAAGTTCCAGATTGTATAAAGCATAAACATTTTTCGAGGCTTCAATTGTCCTTACGCGTCCATATAAAATGACAATAGGAAGAGTTTTTGCACAGCGCTATATAGCTGTATACAACATTTCTGGTATTTTGTCTTAATATATGTAGTAATTTGTTGTTGTAGTTGTAATGTGCTGTATATTCCCGAATTCCAACCAACGATTTTATTGCACCACGTTGGGCGCGCCAATTTTTCTTAAGCTTACTATGACTTCTATTAGCTGGTTAAAAAATATATTAGTATGTTACGGTCAGACTCGTAAGCAAGCAGTGTTTGCCTTCACAAACAGGATTGTTGCTGTTTACAAGATGAACTCGTTGGGACCACCATAAAGCGGGGCCCGTTTGATTAAATCAATAAGAAAATATTTTCGTACTCTTAAAAAATTCAGCTGCTGTTGTTTTCATGTCAATCTTTGGCTGAGACGGTTGGAACCTTTCATGAATATGAGCCGATTCAAAGAAATGATTCAAATGATGAACGTAAGAATGGCCACGCTGAAAGCAAGATCCTCGTCGGTGGTTTGGAAGCCATTCGGTAATCAACTCGCGCAACTGTCACTCCCGTCTGCCAATCCCGTCTGCAATTCCCGTCTGCCACTGCCGACTGCCACTCGGCAGTTGTCAAGCACAACAAGTGATTACATAACTAAAAAATTATATGTTATGACCGTTGCAGGTGCTTATCCAATCTTACAGTTTGTGAAGGCACAAAATATCGTCGTATTTTGGCCTCAAATTTGGTGATAAATACCAACAGCTGTTGTGGGAAGCCCACACAGCTGACAACACTGAGTTCGCAGCTTATTGCACTGAGATCATGTTCGTCGAACAACCACTGGAACCGAGGTTATTTACCGGTGTGGACTTGTCCATTGATCGTTGGTCTACATCGGGTGGCTATATCGGGTAACGACAGGGATGCGGAAAAGCCGAAGTTACAGTGGCGCTGATGGACTGGAAGTTTAACGGATTGCTGTTAAAACACTGTTAATGTCTGCAGCTTTGCTGTTACACGTGTTAAAATGTTGAATATTAATTTTAGCACAGCGGCATTATTCACAACCTGAGACTGCGGGCAATTTACTGGGACAGATCACAATGTTGATATCACGTTTATGAGTGATACAGCTAACATGATGCATAAATGGACATCAGAGGGAAAATGGTGTTATAGATGTCGGTCGCATATACGCTAGCCGAAACAGTTGAGTCAGCAGCGCTGTTAGCGGGTTGGCGCGAAATTCAAATATGAGATTCTGCAGGACGGCTGTAAAGTTGCGGTGATCCTTTCTGTTGAGCGGCGCAGCAGCACATAACGTACGGTAATTCTGATAGCGGTGTTGTTGCGGCTCAGTAGCAGAAATGATATAAAAGGAGCGGCACTTTACATCAAAGGAGTCTGACTTTGGGTTTTGAACTAAAAGCTAGACAAGTATTTGAACAACGGGCTTCAAATAAGTTTTGAACAAAGACAACAGCTAAAGAACTATTTGAACACTGGGCGTCAAATAGGATTTGAACACTGGGCGTCAAATCTGCAGCTGAAGGTACTATCTGAACTCTGGGCGTCAGATAGAGTTTGAACACGAGTCGACGGAACAACAATAGAGACGATATTTGACCCCTGGGTGTCAAAACAACGGCTGGAGCGATATTCGAACACTGGGTTCGAATCAGCGGCCAGCGTGCACACAGACATAACACCTGTAAACCTTAAAACGGGTGTGTACATTGGCCTCAAGAGAAAACAAGAAAAGAGAAATAAAAGCACTTAAAATCAACAAAACAAACACTGTCTACTTTTCCTCGCGGTCTCAAATCAATAAATTTATGTAGACGGACCTTGGCGAAGCTGAGCTATCCCAGCCTTCGACCCGGATAAACCGGGAGTCCTTTACAAGTTATGATAGATTATCCAAAAAATATATGTAGTCATTTGTTTTTGGTGTTATATCATGTTTGCTAGCACTGCTGCATATTCTTCGTTTATTTTCTTTTGCATTGTTTTCATTCAGCTCGTTTTAGTGTCCCGCGTTGGGCGCCAATTCGAATTAAATATTCTCAGTAGTACACTACTTTAAGAATTCCAGTTCAGCGCAAGTCAGTACATTTAATTAGAACTTTGGCCCAATACAACAAGCGATTACTGACATAACAAATAATTATTGAGTCTACATGCAGATCGGTGCAGTAAATGTTTGTTGGTGCTGTAGGCTGTCATCTAATACTGTGTGCTATTTTCATTGAATATGAGATTAAACGCAGATTTGCAGTGCTTCACGTTGGGCGCCAATTTGTCTTAATTCTTTTTAGACGTCTACTACGTTGAGCGTTATAGTCCAGTGTCATGCCACGCATATATGCGTAGTTGTGTGCCCTACTGAAGTATTTTCAGAAAGTGTTTGGACTCTCAGTGCCCCACGTTGGGCGCCATTTTTTTTTTAAATCTTCACTGACACATACTAGCTGCTGTATTTCATTCTAGCATCTGTTGGCTAACTTTAGTAGACTATTTGCGTTGTACTGTGACTATGTCAATGCCATTAATGATCTGTATTTAAGCAGGACGCATTTAAAAATTGCAATAAAAATATTTGAAAAATAAAATTATTTTTTTTAAGAATTTTATTTAATCTCAAGACTTGTATGTGTTAGTTGGCAAAAAAACGGGCGTAAATATGTTCTGTGAAGTGCTTGAAACCGCGCATATTAATGCAGTAAATGTTTTTTTTTTATAAACAATTTTCCCCAACTTTTCACACCCATTTCTATTTTTATGTCAGCGCGTAAAGAAGAAGCCTTTGAACTGTGTATAGCATGTGGTGCGCTTGTGTCACTTGCAGTCCTACTCGAAAACGACGGCGACGACAACGACATCGTCTCAAAGAGTAGTCAACCCCATCGAAGTCAGACATTTTATGCCATTGTACGCTCCTATATGTACTCCTCGCCTATACGCCTTCTTGGCACTTTTATAAACAAATTTTTCATAATTCTTTTTTATGTGTCGACATGCCTAAAAATATTTCAATACTTGACTTTTCATGTGGTTCGACAGCGCACAGAGTACCATTCCGAAGAAATAAATAAAAATAATGCTGCATGCTGTTAGGCGCCAAGTAGACGCTTTGTCGTCCTGTTTATATTTTATATTTGCATGCAGTAATTGAATTTTATTTTTATTTATTTTCAATGCAAAAAGTTGTTACAAATTTTTGGCAGAGATCAAAAGCGAAAAAGTGTTATATGTGGCTTAGGATAAAAAAAGCCAATAATGAAATAGCACTTTCTCCACAATACACTGCACAACACAACATAAATACTTCAATTGTTATGAAAAGCAATGTTCATAATGCTGTTGCCTGCTGTTGCGCTCGCTTCAAATTGACAATAATTGTCATGGTGCAATGACTAAATCGTGCTATATCGCCTAAATGCATGCAACAACAAAACAGCTGCACAAACGGAAATGACAACAAGCAGAGATGTCCGTCTGTCTGTCTGTCTGTCTGTCTGTCTATGCATTACAACAAGTAGCTGCGCTCCAAAAGCATCAACATTTCCCATTGCAGGTTTCAATTTAAATCAACTGACAAGCAAATGCTGCCACTCGAAAAAAGCAGCATGCTGCCGGTGGTATACTAACAACAGGCTATCTATCTAACCGACTATCCAGCTATCTATCTATGTCTGTACGCCCTGTAGTTACAGGCTAAAAATTTGATCTATGTGTTGCCGCTCATACGTTTCTAATTTCCGCAAGCAACATCGGCGTTGCACATTGAGCCGACTGACTGTGAAAATGTTAATATTGGCAGCTTAATTCCATTTTTAGTAGTCGAAAATTTCAGCAGATCTGGCTGCTGATTGAATTATGCGTATTCGAGTGCTTTTGTTTGGCGCATAACATGTAGTTGATAAATGTTTTTAGAGAAATTGTAGACTGTTCAAAAATGCGAATACAATTTTAAAGTCACACAGTTTCGTATTTGGCAGAAATACATATAGCACCTGCCATTATTTGTTGCAAAGTGTAGCAAACTGTTTCTGTTACGTTTGTATTTTTTTCATAAAGCACTTTTACCTTATGAGCCCCACGTTGTGCGCCAATTGATTTTACATGCTTTGATTCTTAAATGAAGTTTTTAGTACAAAGTATACATCCTATAATTCGACTACCGTCCTATTTTGAGTTATCTTAATCGTGCCCCACATTGGGCGTCAATTCGTTTTAAATGCTTTTAGTCTTAAGAGTTGCCATTAGTCTTAAAACCAATTTGTGGTACTACGTATAAGCTATAAGTTGGCTACCGTCCTATTTCGAGTTATCTTTATCGTGCCCCACATTGGGCGCCAATTCGTTTTTATTGCTTTTAGTGTTAAGAGTTACCATTAGTCTTAAAACCAATTTGTGGTACCACGTATAAGCTATAAGTTGACTACCGTCCTATTTCGAGTTATCTTTATCGTGCCCCACATTGGGCGTCAATTCGTTTTAAATGCTTTTAGTCTTAAGAGTTGCCATTAGTCTTAAAACCAATTTGTGGTACCACGTATAAGCTATAAGTTGGCTACCGTCCTATTTCGAGTTATCTTTATCGTGCCCCACATTGGGCGCCAATTCGTTTTTATTGCTTTTAGTGTTAAGAGTTACCATTAGTCTTAAAACCAATTTGTGGTACCACGTATAAGCTATAAGTTGACTACCGTCCTATTTCGAGTTATCTTTATCGTGCCCCACATTGGGCGTCAATTCGTTTTAAATGCTTTTAGTCTTAAGAGTTGCCATTAGTCTTAAAACCAATTTGTGGTACCACGTATAAGCTATAAGTTGGCTACCGTCCTATTTCGAGTTATCTTTATCGTGCCCCACATTGGGCGCCAATTCGTTTTTATTGCTTTTAGTGTTAAGAGTTACCATTAGTCTTAAAACCAATTTGTGGTACCACGTATAAGCTATAAGTTGACTACCGTCCTATTTCGAGTTATCTTTATCGTGCCCCACATTGGGCGTCAATTCGTTTTAAATGCTTTTAGTCTTCAGAGTTGCCATTAGTCTTAAAACCAATTTGTGGTACCACGTATAAGCTATAAGTTGGCTAACGTCCCATTCTTAGCTACCTGCATCTTGCCCCACGCTGGGCGCTAATATTTTTTAGTTGCTATTAGTCTTAAAAGCATTTGTGTTGAACCTATAATTTGACTACCATCTCATTTTAACAATCTGCATTGTGCCCCAAGTTGGGCGCCAATTCGTTTTAGTTGCATTTAGTCTCAAAACAAGTTTGTGTTGCCACGTATACCACCTGCACATAGCCTTACATGCAATTTTGCGCTATCTGCATCATTAAGCTGCTGTTTGACAGTTACTGAACGCGTTTATGTAAGCAAAACAGATATACTTCCCGCTTAAAGCTGTTTTCCAGCATGAATGAAAAATTCTTCAAATTTATGCTAAAAAGCGCGCTTTTCACAGCGTTAGCTGCTTGGATAGTACGCATTATAAAGATACAACATATGTAAATGCTAACATTTGCAAGTGCTGCACACAAGACCTCTGGAACTGTGCTTTGTTGTATAACAAACCTCAAGGCATGTCAGCATAAGCAGCCTCTGCACAAATGTTTGAGACCTCGAAATTTGCATTTATGTCATGGAATGCATGCAACTTAGTGTGTTATATATATGCAGACTGCAAGTAGCGAGAAGCGATTTATATAAACAAAAAAATCTTTAAAATGCTTTAAGAATGCTTTTAAATTTAAATTTACACTTATCGGCCACTTTACGTCACGTCACGTCACACATACACACTTCAATTAAGCTTACACAAAAAACCAATTAATATGATTTATTTCAAAAATCAAAAAAACATTTTATATATATTATATATATTCTATATGAAAGACAATACAATGCAATGAAATGTCACAAAGACCATAAAACCAACAACAATTAAAACGACAAATCTCAAACAAGTTGGCTGAGAAAGAGAGAGAAAGAGAGAAAGTCGTCTGATTTAAACTAGCAAAACAAACCTCAAATGTAATTAAATAAGCAAAGTAAATCACTAAAACTGAGTTTTTGAAGTCAATCTTCTTCTGAAGACTTCAATGTCTTTCGGTTTGCTACTATATACAGCTAGTTGGTGGGAAGTTTAATGAGTTTTTTTGACATTCAATGTTGTCACATTCTGTAGTGAAACCCATTCTATTTTTAACCTTCTAATTGATGCATTCCCAGAAATGCGATGGATAGGACAGGGTTGCTCTAAAAAAGCATCCTGTGACATCTACTACAGCTGCAGATGCGAGTAAGCACGAATTTGGATGTGGTTTTGTGGTGAGTAGGAAACTACGTGGCCTCGTCTCTAGGTTCACGCCTGTTGACGAGTGCCTAGCCGCGATACGCATCAAGGCTAAATATTTTTATATTAGCCTGATTTGTGCGCACACCCCGACGGATGAGAAAGAGGACGATGCTAAAGATTAGTTCTATGAGCGCTTGGAACGTCTGTAGGAGCGCTGTCCCAAACACTATGTCAAAATCGTGCTTGGCGATTTCAACGCCAAGATTGGGAAGGAAGGAATCTTTGGCCCAACCGTCGGAAAATTTAGCCTTCACGACACTACCTCCAATAATGGAGAGAGGCTAATCGATTTCGCCGCAGGTCGGAACATGGTAGTTAGTAGTACCAGATTTCAACATCTTAACATCCACCAGGCTACATGGGTGATCAAATAACACGCAACCAAATTGATCATGTTCTAATTGACGGAAGCACGCATCGAGCGTATTGGACGTGCGAACGTTACGTGGTCCCAACATTGACTCGGACCAATATCTTGTCGCAGCCAAAGGTACGCACTAGGCTGTAGCTAGACGTCGGCAAGCTGCAATCAGAACACACCGCCACACCCTTTTCAAACACATTATCCCGACTGCTCCGGGAACCCTCTCCGTCTTCTAGAGATATATGTGAACAGTGGAAACATATCACCCGCATCATGGATATTGCTGCCAAGGATGTCATTGGTTATACAAAACCTGTGAGGAATTCTTTGTACGACGAGGAGTGTCGCAATGCTACTGCAGAGAAGAACGCTTCCTACCAGCGAACTCTGCAGTCGGGAGCAACGCGAGCTGTTAGAGAGCGATATCGAGAGAAACGGAGAGAGGAGAAAAGTCTTTTCAGACGCAAAAAAAAGGAGCAAGAAAGGCGGGAGTTTGATAATGTTGAGGAGTAACTTTCTGTAAGGATGACAATGGAGACTTGGTAACGGATGAACAAGAATCACTGAGATTATGGAGGAGTCATTTCTCCAACCTACTTGGAGGCGATGAAGCGCACAATTCAGCTGATAGAGAAATGACACTGGATCCACCAGTTAGTGATGGCCACCGGACTACTACGAGGTCGATTCAGTTATTAAAAAGCCGAAAAATAACAAAGCGGCAGGCACTGATGGGCTACTAGCTGAGTTATTTAAGACCGGCGGCGAAGAGTTGGTTAGGAATATGCACGAGCTTTTATGCAAGATATGGTCCGATGAACGCATACCCAATGACTGGAATCTTAGTGTTCTCTGTTCTATTTTTAAGAAAGGACACCCCGCTGTTTGCGCCAACTACCGAGGAATAAGTCTCCTTTCCATTGGATATAAGACTCTGTCGCGCTTATTGTGTAATAGGCTGAAGCCATTTACGGATTTACTGATAGGACGATATCAGTGTGCCTTCAGACCGAAAAGGTCGACCAGTGACCAAATGTTCACATTACGCCAAATGTTGAAAAGACCCGTGAGTTCAACAAGGACACTTACCACCTATTTTTCGATTACAAAGCCGCTTTCGACACGCCGATACGATCGAAGTTCTTCGAAGATCTATAAGACGCTGATACTTCCGGTTCTATTGTATAGCGCAGAGGCATGGACCGTGATTGAGTCGGACGAGACAGCGTTGGAAGTCTTCGAGAGGAATATTCTTTGCAGGATCTTTGGTCCCGTATGAACCGCGAGCTGAACGAGCTATTCGATGAGGTTGACATAGTCTAGCGCATAAAATTCCAGCGGCTGCACTGGGCACCTCATTCGAATGGATGAAAGAACTCCAGCACGCATGGTTAACATGGGGGCTCAAACTTGATTGGTGGACACCGAAATAGAGGACGACCGGGCACTCGATGGAATGACCAGGTATGGAGAGATCTCTCCGAACTTGGCATTCAAAACGACTGGCGCACAAGATTATGGAGGCCCTGCGCGCCTTCTTAGACGCGGCCATGACCGGTAGACGGTTGAACGCCATATAAGTAAGTAATGGATGCATTTCATTCATTGCAATAGAACTTTATATATATTATTCATCTTAGCACCTTCCAAGTACTCTTGTACAATATCGCTTTTATTGTTACTTAAGATTTAGTAAGTTCTATGTGCACCACGAAACTTTTGAATCTACCCACCCATTGAAAGAAAGTGACACATATCACAATTTAGACAAGTTGCCATATGCATGTACTCTTAGGTATCTCGTACTCATGTGTGTGTTAGACAGAGTAGCAAAGAGCAAACGCTAGCGAGTTAGACTGCGCTGCCTATTTCACTTGTCGTCCTTGTTATAGCCAGATAGTTATATGAGTAGTGTAACACTACAATATACATATATATACATATATATAGTCGTGCTCGTATGTACATAATCATGTTTACTCTTGTGTAAATTTTCTCGAGTAAACTTTCAAATTTTATGTAAGTGGTTTACCTCAAGTTTTGTTGGTGTATATCCTTAGGTGCCTGCATATGATATACCATAAAGAATATATATATATATATATCTGAATAGTTGTATGTGCTTGAAGGTATGCAGATTTTTGAATCGTTCTAAATAATTTCTTGTGGTTGATAACTGTATATGTGCGTGTGTGTGTGTGTGTTAGTAAGTGGCAAATATATTTTACATACTTTTGTGGTTTGCTGCAAGTGTTAATAAAAAATTAAATAAAATACTTGGTTTAATGATTTAATTTGAGTAGTTTATAAATTGTTCTATTAAATAATACAAACTGCAAACGATTATGTTACGCATGTAGTTGCTATTAGTGATTTGTTGCTAACTGGTTTGTTGAAGAATTATAGCAGAGTTCAGTACTCGGTTCATAGCAGACTCTCTTATATATATGCAAATAGCAATGCCAACATAGTTTAGAAGTAAGTTAGAGCTTGCGATTTGAGATGCATGCAGTGCGAAAAGGGATAAAAGGCGCTGAAACCAACGTAAGTTAGAAAATAAGTGCTTTCTTGCGGGGAGAGTAAAGAACTATGCAAGTTTTGTAGAATGCCAAAAAGCGGAGCTGATTGTCAGTGAAAGGAAAGATCATCTTAAGTCTATATAGATATTTTGGCGTGTCTGTCTGTTTTACCTATTTGTATGAACAACGAGAACTTTGAGTCTTAAAGACTTTTCTTATTCAAAAGCAGTTAATGTATACTTAATGAATGAGCCAATCCCATTATTAAAATACAATCCAGGCCAAAATTTCTGGAATTAGGGGCTTGCTTTATATCCCGGCAGAGATGCTAGCAGTAATCTGCTATCATATGAGTGCCCATCTTGCTTGGTATCATTCTTCACTTATTCGTATATTCTGGTGAAATCTTTCACTATAATAAATGGACTCAAACGAGAATGAAAATAATGAACTTGAATGCTCATGTTATACAAAGGATCTCTTAAATTTGAAAATGGAAATAGTTTGCTTATTTATATTTTGCTTTACAACAAACAGTTCCCATATTCTCTTTTTGAGCTCATTGTCTAATTTGCCGGAAATTTGTTGGATAGGTGAGCCAATCTTGTATCGTCTATGTTTAGGGACTTAATAAATTGTTAAAAAATGCCAAGGTCTAATATGAAGCGGTGACAATATAAAAATTCCATCTCGATTTACCAAAACGTGGATTTATTATATTTTGCGCTTACCTACAAGTAGTGACTCTCTCGCTTGCCACACTTTTGACCGCCAGAATGCGCTGCAATACCAAAAAAAGAAAAAACAGTAATAAAATTAGAGTCTGACTTAAACGACTGTAAGAGGCGCTGTTATCCAGTACAGGTCGCCTAACAAACACAAATGTTTCCCTAGCTTATGACCAAACTTATGCCCACTTCTCATTGCACGAGTAAGTGCCTTATAACACATTTTCTTATGTATGAAAAGAAAAGGGAGAACGGAAGCATCATAGGTCGTTCAAATTCCATTGTTAAAAGATCGTCATTTATTATCCGATTTTGATGAACTTTTTGGATTATGGTTTAGAGGGAGGTTATTTCTATACTGGCATAGTAAATTTTTTGTACCGAAGAAGTTTTTGGACTTGATGGTGATTTTATGGGGGAGGGGGATGGTTCAAAATTTTAAAATAAACTTGTAAAATTCCGGAGAAGTCTTAGTCGATTGCAAAAAGCACGAAGGCTTTATCTATTACCGTTTCCGAGATCCTTTCGTTCATACGGACGGACAGACGGATATACGGTCATGGCTATGACGACTCCTCTATCAGTTCTGACCATAATGGGGGTAACTTTCGGGGGTCTCCAACCATTATTTCTACCTGTTACATACATTTGCACAAAACCAATAGGCTCTTGTACCTTCGGTACAGGGCCCAATTATGGTGCCTTATAGACCATTCATATTTAGACAGACATGTAAAATTTCAGCTCGATATAGCCCTTAGTTTAGCCTTGACAGCTGATTTTGATACATGAAATGGTATTGGCCGACCGTAAAGTGAAGGTGCGCGAGCTAGCAGATGCTACTAGGATTGGTATTGAGTGCACACACACCATATTTTGGGCGATTCTGTATATGAAAAAAATTGTCCTGCCTGCCCAAAAATACGAACGTAAACGCGCACTTCGAAAGAGTGTTTGGCCGAATTGGGTGAACTTTTGGCGTTGGTTGGTAACTGTTGGTGACAGCGGGATCCACTATTACACGCCTTAAAACAAAATAAGTGCCGGCAATGGGCTATAGCCAGCAGGAGTGCTTCGAAGCGGCCGAGGAAGACTTAATGGGATTGCCTTGTCATACTCTTCGTGGACTACTTCGAAAAAGGAAAAAATCATCAACAGCGAGTATTATTGTGCATTATTAGAGCGATTGAAGGCCGAAATCGCTCCGAAACGGCCTCACATGAAGCGAAAAGAAATTATTTTGGCAAGACAATGCGCCGGCGCACAAGAGCATCGCAACCATGTCTAAAATCAACGATTTAGGGCTCCAGTTGCTTTCTCATCCACATTAATCGCGCGTTTTGGCTCCCTCGGACTGTTATCTCTATCCAAACCTCAAAACATGGTTCATCCATAAAAACTTCAGCTCGAGCGAGAAGATCATGGACGCCGCGAAGGAATATTCTGTAGACCTTTCGGAAAATTATTTTTCAGACAGGATCAAAAAGTTTGAAAATTGGTGGAATAAGTGTATCGATCTGAAAGGGGACTAAATTGAATAAAATTTTTTTATTAAAACTTTTTTAATTTTTAATGAGGTAACTTCTCCCCCACCTAGTCTATAATGTAGCAATGATTTCTTAAGAATTCCGAACAATAAGTGGCTCTCTGGATTATTTAAAAAACAATCCCTCAAGGCTGGGCCCACATTGGTTTTTAGGCCCTGTAACGAAGTTACAAGAGCCTATTGGTTTTGTGCAAATGTATGTAACAGGTAGAAATAATGTTCGGAGACCCCCCAAAGTTACACCCATTATGGTCAGAAGTGATAGAGGAGTCGATATAGCCATGTCCGTCTGTCCGTCCATATGAACGAAAGGATCTCGGAAACGGAAATAGATAGAGCCGTCGTGATTTTTGCATTCGACTAGGACTTCTCCGGAATTTTACAAGTTTATTTCAAAATGTTGCCCCTCCTCCCTTTCCCCATAAATTAAGTATGCCAGTACAGAGATAACGTGTCTCTAAGCCAAAGTCCAAAAAGTTCAAAAAAATCGGATAATAAAGTTTTAATTTGAACGACCTATGATACTACCGTCCTCCCTTTTCTTTTCATACATTAAAAAAAAGTGTTACAAGGCACTTATTCGTACAGTAAGAAGTGGGAGGAGCAAAATACTTTTCGTCAGTACTATATTTCTTATTAATTTCCTACCTTTTTGTTTTGGACTGCTTGGTCTTAAGCTGGGAAAACATTTGTGTTTGTTAGGCGACCTGTACTGGTACAGCGCCTCTTACAGTCGGTTAAGTCCGACTGTAAATTTCTTACTTGTTTACTTTGTCTTAAGCCTTTACAGTTCTTCCATAAGAAATCCCTGACTTTATACTCTTTCTCTTTTTCCTAGACTCTCGATGAACCTGACTGAGTCCGCAAAATGGCTCAGCACCTGTGAAGGCAGATGCTGCTCATCTTCTGGCCAATTCAAGTGTTTGTCCTTTTTTCTGCTCTCGTGTCCGGGTAGCCAGTATAGCGTGATCTTCTTTAATCTTCCTATGATATCTGGTTTACCAATTCCCGAGGCAGTTTTGTCTTGATTACATCTGAACTTTCTGCTCTAATAACCGCCCGGGTATTGGAGAATATGGCAATGTTTTGGTACCTCAGTTGAATTAGGTACATCTTTCAATCGAATATATTTTGCCTGAAAGTTACTGTTAAATTTTCCTAGCGAAGTATTTAGTGCGAGTTACGAAAACCCTCCGAAACCCCTGCGCCAGTTCTTTCATATGTTAGGAAGCGATTTATAAACCTGCTGATTGTCTCCGGTTTGACTTCATAGTTCTTTACATATTTTAAAATTTTTTTTTAGTGCTGAGTTCTGCTTTAAATCCTCAGATAATGCTTTGCTTTATACCTAGGTTTTCGCTATGATATAATAGTATTGGGTGGAAGTCTGTCAAGATATATTTTGCTCGATTGTCGATGTACCACTGTTATGTGTTCCTATTCTAGCGATGTCAAGATGCAGCAACAGAGAAATCTGTTTGTAAGTAGGTTCCGAGAAATTATGCCCCGAAAAATGTTTGGTGTATGAATAGAATTTGTAAATTGCCAGAATATATGTTGGACGATTGGGCTAGAAAAAGGTGAATTTCCCCAAGCATGGCAGCTCATATAGGCTATTGCAGAAGCAGTAAGCTCCAGCGCAGTTCCACAATCTATTTATAGAGTCTACCTTGGCATTACATATTGCCAACAAGTAAACATTTCTACACATTTTCTTCCAACTGCACCAAGATGCTTTTTGCATCTTTACATATTTATTTAGTCTTCGTAAGATATATAAAAATTCCATGACATGCCGCCAGACATGCTACAGATACAGAATGTCAAGTAAATATTTATAAAGAGTAATAAATAAAATAATACAAATGCATTATACTGCATACAGAAGCAACTTGAAGACATATACATTTGCCAGATTGCAAAAACAAAAAATGAGAAAAGTATAAAAGAAGGAAATAGTTTGTTCCCAAAGAACGATGTATAGAAGAAGCCTGTAGAGTGGAATGTACAGCAAATATACATATAAAGAAAAATATAAAACAAAAAAATAAAGAAGCGACAAAACAGGAAATTCCATAAAAACATGATAATAACAAACGGAAGTAAGTAGTTTCACTCTGTGTTTTTTTCTTTTATGGAATACGCGCTGAGAGTGTTTCTTTCTAAAGCAGACATACATACAGACAGACAGACAGACAGACAGTTGCATATAGCGCTCCTCTATACTGTATACTAGATAAAAGCAGTCTGAGCAGTCTATATGGCATACTGTCAGTCCTTTGGCGTAGTGTGTAATTTTGAACCACTTGTTGTTGCCCTTAGTGTGTAATATGCCGCCCTCTATAGCTGTCGCTTTGGGTTATTTCATTCACTGTCAGCTCTGTCTAATTTCTATATGGTAAGTCTGTCTGTCCGTCTGTCTGTCTACGTTTGTTTGCCACAACTTGACTTGGTGTTCTCATTAAGTGCCACTACATGCTTTAGCGCTTTTAATTGTCTACCAAGTGACTGCACGAGCACAAAACGATACGAAAAAAAGGATGCACTTTGTCTATGTATTATATTGTATATACTCGCTCTCTATGTCCTTTATACAACTTGACTTTACTTTGTGTCCGCATTTGACTTCCATTTCACTAAAACGAGACTTTATAGCTGAAAAGAAGTATGCAAAAAGCTACTAAGTAGCCATAATTAGTTGGGGAGCAGAAAAAAAAATGTAATTAAAATGTTTGCAGCGTGTGTCATAGTGAAGGAGAGCTCAAATGGCAAATTGTTTAAAGGAGCAAGAATTCGTTCGTTTGGAGTTTTTAATTAGATTGAGTTCGGTTTGCTTGAGAGCTTGAAGCGCTTTGTTTTGGTAAAATTCATTTATTTGTGGTCTACTATAAATATATATAAATATAATATATAAACAGTTAACATATAACAGTTAATGTATAAGTTAGATCTGCTAGGCTGCACAAAAAATATAAAGCATGGCGATTAACTGTGCAGCAGATACGGTTACTCTCTGTGGAGGGCTACAAGGTCCCTTAAGCGACATCCGTTGTGACTTTTGCCGATTAAAACTGCATCGGAGAAAGGAACTTTCAGAAACTTTCGCCTACAACATCTGCCGAACTTGTTTCTTCATTTCAACACAGCATCTGACGAAGAAGTGATGGAAGCAGAAGGCGCTCTGGTTACACCCTTACAGATGGACCTGCCTAGCAAGTCAATTAGAGTAGAAGTGGTAGTCGATGCTATCACACGTTTGCCTGATGAAGAAATCTCTGGGACTTGACTGGTTACGTCAAATAACCCCAAAGGCACTAAAGCGATCCTTTTTATTGTATTGTATTAATATTCAATACAATTCTAAGGATGTAATACTACCCGCTCCAACTGGAGACTGGCAAGAGTTCTGATGATTCATAAATCTAATAAGCCGTAGTGCGATCCTGAGTCGTAGCGACCAATCAGCCTTCTCCCTTCACTCTCTTAGCAGCTTGAGGGGCTCATTGTATTACGAGTGGGTCTTGGAAAAATCTTAATAATCTACCAGTTTGACTTCAAGGATGGGCACGTCGCTATTGAGCAAGTTTACAGAGAGGTGAATCATATCATTAAGACTTATTACAACAAAGATTACGGTGTCTGTGTTGCATACAACAGGCGTTTGATCGTTTGTGGCACATGGCACTACTTGCAAAAATCAAGAGAAACTTTCCAGTCCCTTTTAATCTCCCCTTCAGATCTCAGTATCTGCAAGATCGCCTGTTCTAGATTTAAGTGAGAGCTGCAATCTTCTTACCCCATACGATAGCAGCTGGTTTTATACAAGGAAGTGTGCTTGGCCCACTTCTGGCCCACTTGCAGGTGCTTCAATTGCAGACGATATTTGTTTCTTATACTCTGTGAAGGGTGTGTTTAGCACCTTCCGGTGTACAGGAGTAGCTCCACCTGCTTAAGTGGCGGGTTGCAGGTGCTCAGATAAACGATGAAAGTCTACAGGTTGACCAGGAGGCAAAGCATTTAGCAAATATAGGATGGCGCGTCTAAACTGGATGCTGTGTAATAGGTCTAAGCTGCCCCCTCTAACTTATCACTGAATTTGGAGACAAAGCTTCAAATAAATCGTTAAGGATATATTAATATTGTACGAAGCTATGTATTATATAGAATAAAGAATGGCAGACCTTATAAAGTATATAAATTATTAAACAGCAGTTAAAGACATGCCAATACAGATATGTGCGACTGCTTTTCCCTTCATCTATCCACCATGCCCTCAACTACATTAAAACCTTTCATTGATACGTTGCCACTTAAGCCTGCAAACAAATGCCACCGCCAATCAATTAAAAAAGCAGCTTAAGATACTTTTAAACAATTGACTTGGCAACATGCAGCTGCAGCGCACATTTCAATCTCCGGTCAAATAAGATGTTTACCTTGCAAGCTTCATTACTGAGGCCGGCATATTACAAATATATTTGTATATGAAGCTGTCACTACTTTAATGAAACAGACACAGATACACACAGACACATTTTACCTGTGCTTGAAATAAATCCATTATCATCACTTTTAATTTTAATTATTGATCAATATGTGAAGGCAACACCGGCGGCGAAAGTAAAATACAAAAGCCGCACAAACACACACACACATCGTACAAAGAGATTATTATATCCGCAGGCAGTAACTGAAGAAGAAGTTGCAACAGCAGCAGCAGTGCAGGTTGCGCGGAATATATGCGTAACTCGTTGCATGTCAACCGTACAATGTGGCAGCAATTAAAAAGCCAATGCATGGCAGACAGGACTCTGCGTCAGGATGCCAGCCGGAAAATATGCGCAACATAAACGTGTTGTACAGTGCAACATATGCGTTGCGGTTGATTTTATTTAAATTTTTTTTTTTTTTTTTTTTGTTGTATATTTTTAACAGTGTAAAACCGCTCAATCATTTCGATTATCGGTTGGGGTGGTAGGTGCTCGCTTTAAATGGAAAACTTCGGCGTGAGTTGCTTGTGGCGCTATTTGTTTGAGCGCATTTCGGTCTGTTGGCGGTTAAGGTTACCAAATAATTAAGTTTTTAAATTAAATGACGCTGCGGTTATGATTTTTTTTCACGTTTCGTTTGGCTTGTATTTATTTTTGCACAGTTATTTCACTGTCAACAAAATGTTGTACATTGCATTTTTATTAACATTAACTGATTGACTTTATGTGGTCGCAAGTGTAAGTGGGTGAAGTTTGATTGAAGTGGAAGTTATTTTGCAATCTGTATAGATACAATTTATAAATAATAGCAGCTGAAACTATAAACTGAGTCTATACAGCTTGTTCCTGTTCCAGTTGTCGTTAACACCTAGCACCTGCATGATATCGGTATGTTGGTTATCGCTTTCTATCGCTATCGAAAGTAATCGGTTCGAATTTGACATCCTTAAACAATTAGATTAGAAAAATTAAATCAATTGTTAATTTCTTCTCTTGGCAAGCTGACTATTTCGTTAAGCAATAAAATACACAAAAGTCTACATGGAGAAAATTTCAAGTACGACATTTCATATAATTCATTCGAAACTGTTCCATCTAACAAAAACTAAAAATATTTGATTTAATGTTCATAAAATACGAAAAACATTTATTTCAAACGAATTTCTGTGTACATATTAAGGCGGATTCAATACAAATACTCCTTTGGTATATTGCATTTTTTTTGTTTTTTTTTTTTGGTATCCTTTACAATTGTTGTTACATATTACAAACATTACTCTGTTCTGTACAGATCGCTGTTACATATTATATATAGATATAGGTTAATAGAGGGAACATACAACAAATCTTTTTTTGTTTTATGCTAAGCTTTGTTAAAACCGGATTTTATGAGATTAAAATTAATTCTTCGATGCACGCATACAAACCACGAAAAAGTTTAAAAATTTTAAATACTGGATTTAAACAAGACAAGATATTTAAAGTGTAAGCAGAAAGAAAAAAAATTAGCGCGAGAAATCTCCTACATCATACCACCCATGCCGCCCATGCCACCACCAAGTGGCGATGAATCCTCCACAGCCACATCGGTGACAACAGCCTCGGCAGTGGTCAGCAGCGATGCCACACCAGCAGCATCAGTGATGGCAGTGCGCACAACCTTAGTTGGATCGATGATGCCACGTTCGATCATATTGCCATATTCACCCTTGAGTGCATCATAGCCATAATCGCCATCGAGTATCTCGACCTTAGCCACCACCATGGCACCATCAACGCCAGCATTCTTGGCAATGGTCAGGCAGGGCATGCGCAAAGCGCGACGTATGATCTCAATGCCCATATTCTGATCCTCGTTCTGACCGCGCACATCCTCTAACTTGGCAATGCAACGCAGCAGCGCAGTGCCACCACCGGGCACAATACCCTCCTCAACGGCAGCGCGTGTTGCATTCAGTGCATCATTGACACGATCTTTCTTCTCGTTGACCTCGACATCACTGGAACCGCCAATGCGTAGCACGGCAACACCGGACGACAAACGTGCCAGACGCTCTTGCAGCTTTTCCTTCTCATACGCCGAAGTGCAATCCTTTATTTGATCACGCAATTGTTCGATGCGCTTCTCAATGCGATCTTTTGGGCCTTTGCCCTTCAGCAGCATAGTATCATCCTTGGTGATGACAATCTCGCCCACCTTGCCGAAATCGCTGACCTGCACATCTTCCAGCTTGACCAGATTTGCGTCATCGCCGAAGACAATACCACCTGTAGCAGTTGCCATATCGGAGAGTGTTGCCTTACGATTGTCACCAAAACCGGGCGCCTTCACTGCTGCCACCTGCAAGCCCACTTTCAGACGATTGACCACCATGGTGCTAAGCGCCTCGCCTTCGATATCCTCGGCTATGATGACTATCGGCTTGCGTTGTGCATTGGCCAGCTCCAGTGCCGGCACAATGCTCTGCACCGAGGAGATTTTCTTCTCCGAGAAGAGCAGCAGCGCATCTTGGAATTCCACCTTGGCGCCCTTGGTCGAATTGATGAAGTATGGCGAAATGTAGCCACGATCGAACTTCATGCCTTCGATAATCTCCAGTTCATCGGTGAGCGTCTTACCGTCTTTAACAGTGATAACGCCATCACGTCCCACCTTTTTGATGGCCTCGCTTATGAGATTACCCACCGACTTGTCACCGTTTGCCGATATGGTCGCCACCTGCGCTATCTCCTCTGGCGTACTGACAGGGCGTGACATTTTCTTCAAATTCTCTTTGACCGCCTCAATGGCCAACATAACGCCGCGACGTATTTCCACTGGATTGGCACCCTTCGAGATCTTCTCAAAGCCTTCCTTAGCAATGGCGCGTGCCAGCACAGTTGCCGTAGTGGTACCATCGCCAGCCTCCTCATTTGTATTGTTAGCCACATCCTGCACCAGCTTCGAACCAATATTTTGGAATTTGTCCTTAAGCGTAATGGACTTGGCCACCGTAACACCGTCCTTGGTTATCTTTGGTGAACCCCAGCCCTGTTCAATGATTACATTGCGTCCCTTGGGTCCCATGGTCACAGCCACAGCATCGGCTAGTATATCGACGCCGGTCAGCATCATGGCACGCACCTCAGGTCCAAATTTTACATCTTTGGCATAGGCTCGACGCAGTAAAGATTGGCGTGCGGCCACAACCATCGATCGACGCCACATGGTAGCGTGGTCGGGGTTTTTTGTCCGGTACTCAACGAACTGTGAAGAAAGGGATAAAGAAAATGGAATTATGTATAAGAAATAAGGAGAAAAAAAGAATAAGAAAAAAAGAAAAGAACGAAATGAAAAAAAATTAATGGAAAAAGGTAAAAAAATAAAAATAGAAAAAAAGGAATAAAAAAGGTATAGAAGAAAAAAGTATACGAATAGAAAAAAAGGTAGAAAATCCTACCAAATTTTTTTTCTTTCTTATACAAAATTGTTTGCAAATTTAAAAAAAATAGCTGCTTAGACTTTTTTCGCCAAAAGGATTTTCTTTTCTTAGGCACAATTTTTGCTTCCAAATTTTGTATAAGAAAAAAAATTTCGGCAAGAAAAAGGGTGGATTTTTTTTTTAGCCAAAAAAAAACTTACCAAATAAAATATTTTTTTCACTTACTCCCCCGGTAATAAAATATTATTTTTTTGTAATATTTCTAACGAATAAAATATTTTATTTTCACAAGCAATGTTCTCTCGACGCACGAGTGAATAGAACTGAGCTATTCGAGAGCAGCATTTGGAAGGTCTACTTCGACGAAAAAAATTATTTTTGTAAAATGTCAAATATTTCAAGGCCTATTGCGTGTGAAATTTTTAAAGATTTTTTGAAAGAAAAAAAAGTGGATGTGTGATGCAAAAAAGAAGAAAAAAATTTGACCTTATTTTGGATATAATATAAAATTCAGCCAAAGCTTGAGTTGTCATAGTTAGCACCTTCCATAATTCTATGACGTTGTGCAATAAATTCGCTATGAACATATTCAAAAATTGAGAGGCTGTACTTGTAATTGCAGCATTTATGTTCCGTATTGCTGTTAAGTTTGGCTTTATTAAAAAAAAATTTGCAGGTGCTTCGAAATTTGCATACAGTACTTTCGGGTAAAAAGGGCATACTTCGTGTGGCAAAATACATAGAATGCATTTGAGGTTTGAGGTTATGTATATAGCACAACGCCACTTAAAAAACCGATCCAACAATTACTGCTGCAGTGTTTCCACACTTTGATTTCTCTTTTTGCCATTCACAGACAACACTTTTGATTACCTTTAAACTTTCATGCATTGTGTAACTGTTTTTTAAACACTAACCTCAACTTTAAATAACACAATCTAAGCCATATTCAAAAAAACAATTACTTATGCATACAAAAGCGCTAATACTGCATATCGCTCCACACACAGCGCACAAACTTCAATATTTATTGAAAAATGTCTCGCATTAAGGCAAATCCATTTTAGGATTGTGCACACTTTTTGGTAAAATTTTATTTGAAATTTTATACAATGTAAATACACACACAGTAAGCAACCAACGCTAATAAATATTTAAATACGATATACTCCAAAAGTAAAGCGAGACGATTAAATCAGTAAACCGCCACAATAACAATTTCCACTTTACATAAACCAGAAAACCGCATATAACAAAGCGCACGCACGCATACACTGCCAGCTTGCACTGTGCAACCGGAAATGCCTCTTTTTCGGCGTTTAGGTTTTGGACAACAACAAAAAAAAACAGAAAAAAAATAACCGCTTCCGGCTCAAGTGTATATGTGTGAACATGAGCGCGGGCGCACATTTGCTAAAATCGAAATACCTGTGGGCAGCCAAACGGCGTAGTAAGTTAGGTGCAGATTCAACAGCGAAATTTGAGCAGCGCTAACACGGATAAATTAGAGAAATGAACAGACATAAACGAAGCTTTAATATGCTACACATTTTGTTAACGTTTTGCTAAGTTTACTCTTATGAGTTTTGATGACATTGTAACAGCAAGTACATAAGAGAAAAAACGCTTAACCTAATGACTTAAGATCTGCAAGTATAGATTAATTTAAAGTTCCTTAAATAAGTAGGAAAAATGTTGCGCTTATTAAGATACAATGGAGAAATTTTTGTTTGGCCGCCTGGTAGAAATAAAATTTTTTTCAAAGCAAAAATCTAAGCAGTATATTTCTGTGTGGCTTATACCTTTTAGTGGGCGTATCTGAATGGTTTTTGGTTTGCTATTTTTTTCACACCTTTAAGTAAAATTTCCGCATGTTACAAACTTTATGCCAAAATTTATTTATTACGCACACTACGTGTGCAGGGTAGACTTTAAATGAAACGCGCTTCGACAGGTCCTGCGGCAGCGTATGGCAGTTGAATGACTGGCTAATCAAAATGTGCAACCAACTGTGTACATATGTAGACGCGGTCATGCTAAGCTGTGCCGCGACGATGGACGGTGTCGGCAAGGTAATTGGCATGAGCCAGAATTGTTGGGTCAGTAATGCTGGTTGCCAAAAAAAAAAAAAAACTCAAACGCATGTGTAAACATTATTGTTGTGGCTCATTTTTAAGCTCGAATGCGTGCCTAATAGCTGCCAACAACTACAAAAAAAAAAAAATAATAAAAATTATTTGTAATATGTTGGCAGGAGCTACTTTCGAAGAGCAACACGTGTACAACTTTAAGTAAGCCTTTAAAATAGTTTAAAGTTAGCTTAAAGCAAAGCAAATCAATCAATGCTTTCATTCTCAATGCTTCAATCTTCATGATTTATCAATTTTTAAATCACATTTAACTAGAAAATGTACAAAAATAATCTTCAGATTTGTGCTTTTCTTTTGTTTCAATGCCAAAAAATGTGAAGCAATCTATTTGTCTGCTTGTTAACAAAAGGATAATCGAAGGATAATAACATAGCATATGTATGGCAGAGCAATAAGCACAATAAAAATGGAAGTTTGGGAAATGTTTTATTGCTTTTAACAGTAAATCGAGAAGAAACATAAAATCAGCAAAAGTCCTGCAAATAAAATAAAGCATACATTTTTGGCAGCTGTCTTATGAAATCACTTAACTTTTTTATGGTTTTATATGCCACTTTATTTCATTATAATTTGGAAATTGCAGGTGTGAAGAACAGCTGTCTTTCGGCATATGTGCTGTGTTTATTATTGAATTTAAATTTAATTTTAAGTGAATCATAATATTGCTGATCCAAGAAGGATTTTTGAAAATTTATAAAATGGCTAAAAATAGCAGATCGAAATCGGACGACTACCCAGCGCTGACTTCGATTCGTCAAAGTAATTCAATTTGTAGTTCTACACATAATACTAATAAAAGAGTAACCCAACCTTCAACCGTCACTCCAATACCCACTATCCCAATCTCCAATTCTTAAAATGCCTTACTGATCAATCCAACTCAACAAATTAACGAAAATAGTGACATGCAAGAACTAAAAACTATGAGGAAACAACGCAACAAATGTTTCGAAACTCAACTCGTAGGCATGGACTCAGATAATCTACGAATTATTTTCTGGAATGCAAATGGGCTAATGCAGCACGTTCTGGAGCTAAAGCAATTGCATTGATCTGACACTGATCCCAGAAACTCATCTCACATCTAAACATTTCCTAAGGATCACAGGATACACATTATACAGTACAAATCACCCAGACGGAACTGGTCATGGGGAATCGGCCATAATTATAAAGAATAAATTTAAATTTAAATAAATATTCAAGGTACAATTATTCATTGAGATGTTCTTAACGGACCCCTGACTATTTCGGCCTTGTATAGTCCTCCTAGACACAAAGTAACTTTGGCACAGTACAAAAATTACTTTAAATCCTTAAGGCCAAGATTTATAGCTGCAGGTGATTTTAATGCAAAGCATATGGCATGGGGCTCGCGGCTTACAAATAAAAAAGGTGAAAGACTTCTACAATCTATTGAAACAAATAGCTGTAAACACCTTTCCACCGGAGAGCCTACATACTGGCCAACAGACTCAACAAAGTACCAGATCTAATTGACTTTTGTGCTATCAAAAGCATAAATATTAAACATTTTATTACTAAATCCCGTTTTGAGCTGTCTTCAGATCACTCTCCAATTCAGCTCGGATTTTATTCGAAAAGAAGCTATGCAATTCACACCTACCTCAATTCGCCAACAAATTGAGATAAAAGAAAACTACGAAAAATCTGGAAAACTACAAGATGCCCCGAAGACAAAACGAAGCTTAATCAAGCAACAATGCAAGTTCTTCGTAAAAATACTAAATGCCCCATTAAAAAAGACAGATGGTAGCTGGGTAAAGTCAACACTTCTAGCTGAATTTTTTCAAAACACATTTAAGAATGATCCATAAAACTGTGAACATATGTCAGAAAATTCAAGCAGTTCAATTTGTAATATTCCATTCCGGTAAGTATCTGCTAAGGAAATCAATGAAATCTCCGGTTTATGATATGATAACTGGAGAACTGCTGAAAGAACTTCCAAAGAGAGCTATACTATATCTCCGAAATTTATTTAATTCTATAATAGTCATCAAATATGTTCCAAATACTTGGAAGGTATCAGAAATCATAGCATTACCTAAGCCTGGCGAAGATACTTCAAGTGCAGCTTCCTATCGACCGATAAGTCTTTTGCCGAGTTTATCAAAGGTGTTTGAAAGAATATTTAATAGCAGATTGCAACCCATACTTGACAATAGTTACGTTATACCTGACCATCAATTTGAATTCCGAAAACACTATTCCACAATTGAACAAATACATAGAATAGTTAACAAAATTTCTACAGACCTTGATGACAAGAAATATTGTATAGGAGGTTTTTCTCGATGTCGAGAAGGCATTTGTTATTCAAACTACAATCTCTCCTTCCGCAGAATTTTTATCTTATGCTAAAAAGTTATATAAAGTCAAAGACGCTTTCTCGTCAATCAGACAAATAAATGCTGGAATATCCCAAGGGAGTGTTTTGGGACCCCTTTTATATGTTCTTTATACTCAAGATATACCACACCCGAATGAACCCTCTCCAATAATGGCTACTTTTGCAGACAACACAGTCCTAATATTATTAAAAAAATAAAGAAATTGTTCTTTTGTTAATTATTTCATCCCTTAAACATTATTTTAAACTGTACTACTAGGTGTCTTATAGACAAAAAAAAAAAATTATTTAATTTAATTTAATTTTGTATTTTATAACATTATAAGACTAAATACTTCCTTTAAGCAACTGCTACCAACTGCAAACATCTGTTTGACATGCTTGCAACAAATCTTCCCAAGACATCGAAACCCATGCAATTTAATTACGCAAACGCAAATTAACACACAAATTAACAAACATTAACAATAACAACCAAGAAAACCACGCAAAAAATAGGAGGGAAGGCGTAGGAAAATAAAAGAAAATCGTAGCACAAATTTGGCATCATTAGTGAAATTAGATAAATTAATGAAATTGCATAATGCGAGCAGCCGCCATTCGTATTACATACAAAACTTCTTTTCGCCTAGTATAATACTCATCCTGCTGCTCCTTATATAGCAGCAATTCATTAGGAAATCTTATAATGAAGAGATTAGCAGCACAACACGAGCACAATTAATAAACGACGAGCCAAGCAAACGCTCGCTCTCTTTCTCTCTCTTTTCACTCTTACTCTATTTCGATAAGCATTGAAGACAAAACTTCTCCATTATGGCACTCTAAGGCCAAAGGGCGCATTATCCTTGGAGTATTCGCGTGTTAGCCAAATAAATCTAATAAATTAAGCGTAGCAAAAGCATTAGTTTTGCAGAAAAGAAAAAAAAAAATATAACATTCAAGGATTCATTTCTGACAAACGTACATAAATCTTATAAAAGAAAATTATATGCACACGAGCCAATGCCATATGGCATAATTAATTAAAAAATTATCAACATTAATTATGACGGTGTGCCACAGGTGCGCTACAGCTGACCAACATTGAACAATGACTTCATTAACAAAAGTTTCAAAAAGAGGACTTAAGTGCAAATATTTGTCCTTTGTATCAGTATAGATTTAATAACCCTCATCAATAAACGCACAATTAAAGTTTCGTGCATATACAAAAATATTAATTAAGCAGCTGCAGACTGAAAAGAAGTCTTAAACCTCTTTCGAAGCTGATGTTCATTGTGTTACATTGAAAAACAAAAGAAATTTTGAGCGCGCACACTTTTCAATTGTTTAAATATGAAATTTACGAAAATTTTGGCTTGAAATGGCGGGAGACAGCCAGGCAGACAGACGGATGGACGGACATAAGAACAAACAAAAAGGATGCGGTGTATGCGGCGTATTTGGCAATTTCTGTTAAGTGAAAGGTATAACTTCATTGGCAATTTATGAATGGTTTACACTTCATTAAACTTTGACTTGATAGTAGTCAAGTCGGTTCGAGCAGCGAAAATGCTCTGCACTGTAAAAGTTTCATTTATCGATAATAATGAAAGCAATGCAGCGCGCGGGAGTGAGATAGCATGAGTTGCTGATTATGAAACAAATAGCTAAGATAAATGAAGCGTTTTTAGCTTTGAAATGTTATTAAATTTTATAGAAGTATGCAAAATTAGCTGTAATGATGTAGAAGGTGCTGTCAGAAGTTTGGAAGAGGCTGTGGATAGGTTGTTGCTGAAGACCTACTTGAAAGTGGAAACGAAACAGAATTGGAGCAATGAAATAAAAATGCTCAGACAAAAGTCTTTTAAAACCTTTGTCCAATAAATGCTGTGCACATCAGGCGACAACAAGGATCATACTTGTGGAATAATTTGTTGACAGTTGAAGACCTAAAAAAATGTTGATATAAATGAGTTTTGCAGAGAGACTTCATATATTTTCCCAGAAATGAGTTTCTAGGAGCAACTTTATTTTTCTCTTTCTCATTTTTCGTACAGGGATACTAAAGATATTCCTCATTTATTTCGTGTTTCTGATATATAAGCCATTCCATACCTCCTTTACACTAGGGTTCCTCTATTCCTCAAACTTAAAGCTGTTGATTGTAGAAAATCCTTGCCATTATGGTTGTCACCGCTCTGGCATGGTGGATATTTAGTTCGTTATCTGCTTATGTTTCTGATACATTTGGTCTTGCTTCTTACGACATCAGCTACTCTTCGTCTTAGTGTCTTATACAAGCACCTTCAAGCACCTGATTCGCCTACCGGAATATCTGAAAGGAAAGCAGTCGGAGTCTCCTGCGTGATATCAGTATGGCTCTCTTCCTAAGTCTGTATCCATAATTTTCTCTTCGGAAGATGCACCGATATTTGCTCCGTTTCGTTATTTAGGATGGAGGTTTTTGACTCATCCTCAATGACCACCACCAGCAATACACTATTTTCCAGCTCCAGAAAGAATTTTGCATTATTTTCTTGGCTCCTTGGAAGGTACTTTGTATGACATCCGTGTAGGCAATGTCATTACACTTGACCACAGTAAGTGAAATGCCTTTCCAAGCTGCCAGCATTCGAGCATGCAGCTGTATTCAATCCTCAGCATCAAACCATATCTTGTGCATCCAACCAATCGTCATCTCCTAAAGAATTATGTTCATCAGGGTGATGTCTTTGTAAATAATTTTCAGTTAATTCTGCAATCTTCGTGGCCTTCAAGATACTGACGTAGCTGAATGAAGGTTTGCTTACCTCTCCAGTTGCTTAAGGCAATGACTGTAGTCGCCTCAATTCATCTATTATGCTTCTCCACCAAGATGTCGAATGGAGTGAGTATTTTATTAACCTTTTTGCTAGCCGACTCTTAGGGCTGCAGATCAACCTTGTCGTTCAGCACTTTTTTCCGCGCTCTACTCGGAGATAGCTCCAGCTCTAGGTATCTTATGTTCCACTCCACACCCGTTCCACCTAATCCTCTTAGTTTTGGAGCATCCACACTTCGACTTCGTTGTCGTAATGGCTGCATCATGTAATCTTGAAGAGTTCGAGTGGTTCGACGGTGTATGACACTCTTGATACTGTTCTCTCGGAACTGTCGATATTTGTGATTGTTATGCTGTCATCTTGATCTCTAAAGGCCTGGGTCTTATGGAAGTTAAGAGGGTACTTGGAATAAGGGTACAAGAAAGAGTTGGATATTGAAGTCACACATTACTAACATTGCCGTATCTGAAGAATACGTTAACAGGGAACAAAGAGCGGAGGCCCTCTAGTCCTGCCATACCCTTGCTACTCGGATCTTTATTTAAAATTGGTAAAAATTCGCATAATGGTTTTTTCGATCACTTGAATGACTTGTTTTACAATGTCAGCAGTGAAACATCTTAGATGCAAATGATCTACAGAAAATTTAATCATGGTCTCTTCATAGAAGATTATAATACTACGAAGCCTTTGTATACCATTTATAATATTTCGAGGCTAAGTGAACTACTTGAATTAGGCATCCAATTGAGCCTTTTCAGCATGGGATAACAAACTGTTACAGTTCTACGAATATGTTAGTTAGTTAAGTGAGAGGCTTCTGAAGGATCTTTGTCGCACTGCCCGTCAATTCCGTGGGATGTTTGATTTGTTGACGATCCTCTTGCGGAGAGATGGGTATAAAAGGGCCTGAAGTGTACAGCTATGAATATTTTCCAAAAGATATTAAGTGCTTGAAAGCGTTCATCGATCTAAGCACTAAATACCTCAGCTTTTTTCTTATACGAGCGGTACCACATATAGTTGTACCCCATATATGAGGCGCAATGGCTGCCACATTCCACAAGTTGAATCTGTAGTTCTTGTTGCAAAGCATATCGTCAGAGACCTAGCTGCACATCAGCTATTGTAACTTTTCAGCTCAGCAGACGCTCTAAGCTAGGCTTAACGTTTTCGTCTTCCGGAGTCCAAGCTATCGGCTCTAAAAGGACAGTTGGTTATTCCTGTATAGCAAAGTCAGCTGCTTCATAATTACTGCAGGTGAACAACTCGATCGCCTCATCCATGTTTTCAGGAGAGCAAAGTTCCATATTAAGGTTGTGAAGCTGAAAAAAGATTGGCAAGTTTGTATGGCTTAGCAATATCCTTGCACAAGAGATATAGGTAGCCAATGGTCCGAGTTGGGATCCGTATAGTCAGTGATAGACAGACGTGTGGATGATATGCCAGCATATAACTTCAAACCAACATCGTTTCTAGAATCTAAAAATTTGAAAAGACGATACTGTTAAACTACTCCCTACCCTGAATCTTCATGAAGACTGGTGACTTTAATGACAACACACTGGGCACAAAAGATAATGTTTTAGAGCCGTACTTCGTGCAGTTGAGGTCAGACTGATTTAAAGGATGGATAGAGGCTTTACCCTAGCACCCTACAGTATGATCTTCAGCAAAATGTTGATTTACATATAAATTCCACACAATTATTATAAAAATGTGCCAATAAATTGTGGCACTTCTACATTTCTATGACTTCATTACTTAAAACTTTTGACAACTTGACTTTTGCCTACACATCACTTGACTTTAAAACAAATTACAACCAAAAATTACACTAAACAACACGAACCAACCAACTCCTTCCGCCTAGCAACACACAAAAAATCATAAAATAATTTTCTTGTCAACAAGTTATCAAAACTTGTTATCAAAACTTTTAGCAACATAAGAAAAACAAAGAACAAGAAGAGAGAGAGAGAGAGAGAGAGAGATGAAAAAAGAAAAAAAAAATAATAATAAACAAACGAGATAGTCTTATACGAAACACAATAAAAACGAAACTTTTTGCAATGCGTCAGACTGAGACGGCAGTAGCAAAATTTTAAGAGATTTGTTTACGTTTTGTAAGCCGTGTCATGCATAAATTATTGCATTAAAAAAGTTTAGCATACTCTTAGGCGCAAGCAGGCAGACAGACAGCAGCGTATAGGAATCTACAGCCAGTGGATTTATATGTGCCGCACCGAAACTGAAATGTCGCAACAAAAAAGTTTTTAATACCTTTTTGTTTGTTAAGCAAATCGTTAACACTTGCAACACTTACAACTGCTGCCGACGCTGCTGCTGCTGCTGCAGCTTCCAATAAGAATGTAGCATGTACAAAAGCTTATTTATAACTTATTTATAGCAAAGGATATTTAGGATTTAGTTAAGGGTTTGAACTTCATTATCGATTGAGTTGTCTGGCTATTTATTTTACAATATTACTTCGGAAAGTTTCCAACGCAAAAACACTTTCAAAAAATGTGTATTTATTAGAAACTTTTATTTTTATAGTTAAACGAAAAAAAAGAAAGACTTTAAGCTCTGCACAGCTAACGTAAGCAGTTGCAACATTATTTCTGCAGAAAATTTTACCTTAGGGAACTAATAAATAACAGCGTAGCCAATGTAAGCCCTAAATTCTCAACATAGGCCATAAAAATGGCATTGAAAACGGCTTAGAAATAATTTCGTCTACAAATTTAATCGACTACTAAAAACTATATAAGATAGAAAAAATGTGGCAGCTTAAAGTTCTTCATTGTCAACCTGGGAGGGAGTATTGTGTGTGCTGAGGGTGTTTTCAACCATTTAAAAAGTCGTAAAAATGTTGCAGAAATAATTTTATTTGTCGACTGACTACCACCGTTCGGCTTGTCATGGCCAACTGTGCGCGCTTTTGTTACAACTTGAACAAATTGAAAATTGTTCTCCAGATGTAACGACTTGTTACACGAAAATTTAAATTGCAAAATCGTGCACTCTGCATGGCTTGCTTAGGATATACTGGCTAAAATGTTGCTCCTGCTTCCTTTCACTTTCCTTGCAGCGCAAATATTTGCTTTTTAATTACCTGCAAAGTGTCAGAGCTGTAAGAATTTGCAAACGACGACAATCGCTGCTGGGTCGGACTACCCATAAGACTGCTACTATGCGTTGCTTGTTCTTCAGCCAATTGTGTTTTAATTATTGAAATTTGGAGCTTGTTCATGGTAATCTATAGATAAAGTTTCTATATAAACGGAAAACTTGTAGGTGGTAGGTGTGCTAACAATGATTTTGATATCAATGTGTATGGCAAATTGGAGGGAGAAAGTCGTGGAAGGTATATCTTAGCACCCCTAATCATTGCGAACCGGTTTTTACTGTTTGTTAGGTTTGTACAAATATGAAGAAACATATTTTCGTTTGATAATATCTAACAAGCTTTGCTTTTTTATTCCAAGCTGTATCGAATGCTTTCGTCCGTTCCACTTTGAATTCTGTCGGTCACCAAAAGTCAAGAGCTGCGATGAAATTTAACTTAAAATATTTTTTTTTTTTTTTTTTTTGTAATTGTACTCATCTCCCGCAGTGAAGCTGATTAGCCATCAAATTAGCGTCCGACTTTTAATTTACAGCAAATTAATTTGATTGTGCCGCCGCTAATTAGCTACGTGAATGCTACACGAATTACCAACCACAACTTTTTATCTCTTGAACGCTTATATTTGTGCAACAAATATCATTTTAATTGGCCACTCAAAGCGAGACATTGCAGAACAATTGTCAGAGGTGTTCTCGAATTTATTTTTTTTTTTTGTTTTGTTTAAGAAAAAATTTTATGCTTTACGAGCTGGAAAAGTTTTAATTTGTCTTTGAACTTTGAACAGCCAAAAAAGAAGAAAAAAAATGAAGGAAAAAACCAAAGTCTAAACGCCAGGCTAGGCAAGATATTTAAATAAAGCTTTATGAAGCACATATATTCACCACGATTTGGCTTTAAAACTTTAAAACATAAAAAATTATTGTACTAAGTTGGCAGCGCTACAATTATTTCTTAGTATGTAACTTATTAGACTGTGGTGAAAAGTAAAAAATCGTTTATAGAAAAAAAGAGAAAAAAAAGAAATAGAGAGAACAGTTTTTATATACAAAAAGAATTAAAAATATAATTAAGGATGAAAATAAAGAATTTAAAAATTATTTTTATTGCTTTTCAACGAAATCATTTACAAAAAAATTTTGATTAGTGTGCCATGCAAAAATCTGTGACGCAATAACTCATAAAATAAAATATTTTATCACATAACCAGAAAGAACGTTGCAGTCGACTGTGCTTGACTTTGAGATACCCTGTATATGTTTGGAATATTTAATTGGAATTAATATAAAATAAAACAAATTTGCTCTCTCAAGCTAAGCAAAACCGCAACAAAAAGTTTTTTTTACAAAAACTCAGTAAGGCGAACAGCTTTGACAGCACCTGCTAGTGTTCTGATATGCAGCTTTAGAAAATATTTCTTTAGAATTGTAGTTAGTTCATTTTTTTCATGCATGAATTTTACTATTTATTTGCAGGTGTTGCAATTTATGTGTACTACCCCCAATAGAGGGGTGGCACATTAATTAAATACTAAACTGAGTATGAAATATTTGTAGAAGAGATTTAATGTACAAACTTAATGGGTCTATCATTAATAGACAAATCGAAAGCGCAATAAAAAGCCCTGCGAAACATCACCTTCCACCTTCGCGTGGAAACGATAGAGGAGCAAATTGGCTGTCATACCAGTCGGTACAACACAAGGCTGAACGCACACTGCACCAGACTAGTTCAAACCCTACCAAACAGGCGGCCGATCAACAGACTAAGGAGGCCGCAAGCAGCCTCCGAAGCCCAGAGATTGAGTTCACACCCTGCCAAGCGAAAGGCTGGCCAATTTATCCTGTGACATGAGCTGCGCAATCTTCTCCAGGAAAAATGAAGACTTCGAATGGCAGGGCATGCTGGCAAGCAACGCACTCAGATGTTCGACAATATTCTGAAGAATGTGGATACCAAATCTTATGCAAACTTCTGCCTACAGAAGGCTACAAGAAATTGTAGACGACACCCCAATCGACTTGCTCCCATCTAAAACGCTTTCGACAACAGATGCCGATCTAAGCAGAAGCAAGCCGTTGCCTTTGCAGCACACCTAAAGAGCGATTACGAGACTCTCTCTCTATCAGCACCACTCCAGCTCCACCCATTTGACCCATTTGAAGCACCGGAGAGTGTTGTCCTCACTATGGTGTCAATTTTCAGTGCTATACTGAGGTTGCAGTATTTTTCGAAGGTGGTCACAATGATTCCCAAGCCAGGTAAACTGGAGATGGACGCTGGATCCTACCGGCCAATTAGTTTCCTACCTTCAATTTGGAAGGTTTGGAATAGACTGGTCATTGCTAGGTTTGCGATTATTGCGGAGTCCAGGGCTTCGGCGAATCTTGCTACATTTCAAGGAGTCGGCGATGCTTAATACTGGAATCCCTTATTGTCAAAATTTAAAGCATGCAGAGATCTTACGGCGTTGCTCGTAAAAGTACGAAACGAATCCATCGGTGAGCGACTAAGAAATTTGGACCCCTTTAAAAAAGGGCATTATAGTCTATGGAGAGCTACTAAAGGCATGAAACGACCTACACGAAGACAAGTTCCAATCAGATGCCGATCAGATATCTGAAGTGGATGACTTCCTATAAGCACCTTGCCAAATGGACTTGCCTATACCTCATGTCACTCCTCAAGAGGTTCTTAAGCAAATAAAGCTCTTCTTCTTCCTCCAAAATCACCTGGCTTCGACAGTGTTGACGACAGAGTAGCTAAAGCGCTTCCAATGAAGGCGATACTGTTCCTAACAATGATATTTAGTATTATGATTCGCATCTACCACTTCCCTTCACAATGGAAGTTTAGTGAGATTGTAATGATACCTAAGCCTGGGAAATCTGAAGAACTTATCACGTCATATCGTCCTATATGCCTGCTGCCAGTTTTGCTCCAAAGTATTTGAAAGATTACTTATTGATAGAGTACTGTCGCTACTGGATAAACGCAAAATTAACCCAGAACACCAATTTGGATTTAGGTTTAAGCACGGATGTCCGGAACAATGCCATAGAGTGGTCAGCACAATCATTGAAGCCCAAAAACACCGACAATACTGCTCTGCTGTCTTCCTATATGTCAAACAAGTTTTTAATAGGGTCTGGCATAAAGGACTTCTTTATAAGATAAAAAAATACCTCCCTGCGCCATACTTTTTGATTTTGAAATCCTATCTAAGCAACAGAGCTTACCGAGTTGTGGCTAGACATCTACTTTATCAAAGCTGGAGTACCGACTCCCTCTGTCAAAAATACGCAGACGGACTAAGACATTTAATGTTGCTTAAGAACATATATGTATACCTTATAGGACCAGCCTCCTCTTCTGCTGTATGTTACATACATTTGCTAAAATTTAATATAGCCTTCTACTCTTTGCTTAAAAGGTATTGGAAATAAATCTTCTCCACACTTCAAAACAAAACTAAAATCAAAAACCCGATAATATTTCTATTGCCACTTTTCAAAACATCGTGAGTACTGCGAAAAAAAGGTCTTCGAGGCCAACCAACGAAAAGAACTGTCAGACAAGCAGTCAGTCAATCAATCAGTAAATGCCGTGACACTTCAGTGAACCCGAATCTGTTATGCAGCAGTTTAATTCGCGCCGTTGCAAAGTTTTTTGACGAAATAAAATTAAAAAAAAAAAAAATCGAAATAAATAAAAAGGTTTTATGTAATTTTGTGCTACATATGAAACGAATTACCAACAGCACTACATATGGGAAAAAAATAATAAGAATGCAGCACGACTACGTAATACGCTGCCAATTTTAACAGAGAAAAATACTCACTAATTTAGACTTTAAAAATTTAATGTAAAATTAAGCGTGTCACCTTCTATTATACACTGAAAGCAGACATGAAATAAAAAGGCATTTATTTGTAAATTAGAAACCTTATAGAAAGCACAGATAGACGAACATTGCTATAACGACTTGCTATCGAACTTTCCTCACTTTCCAATACCTGTTACATACTTTAGCACAAAATTAGCATACCTAGTGTAGTGTAAAGCTTCAAACCTTCAAGGTAAAATGCGCCTCAATTGCACTTATAAATCGAATGCCTGCTTTTTTTTTAAACATTTTGCAACAAATTAAAAAAAATTATTCAAAACGTTTACAAGTGCACACTTGCGCGTCTATGTTTAATTTTAATTGGAAATTCAAACCAAATGGCAAATTTTTAAAGCCTAGCATTAAATTTTTTGTTTGTTTCCAATTTAAAATTTGTGAAAGAACCAAAAAAAAAAAAAAATTTGCAAATAAAAATGACGACCGTGCGTCCGTCCGTCGCATGCATTTAAATTTATTTCGTCGCAGCCAAAACTGCATAAAAGCCAAATTCATTGCGTATAAACAATTTTTATTGGATTTTGCACAGCATGAATGCGCATGTAAATTGTTTGGCTCATATATATATATATATATTGATATTTTATATATATTATATATATATACATGTATAATAGCTCGCCATAAGCTCGTTTTAACATTGCATATAAAAAACAGCAGAGAGCGACACAAAAACTGCTGCTGAAATCAATCAGTGAAAAGTTATGCGCGCAGCTGCTCTTCAATTAAATGCTGCTGTCAGTTTTATAATATTTTTTATTTTCTGAGATTTTATATATAAATATTTATTTTAAATCCTTTGCTGTTGCTCATATTACAGACAAATCGCGCCGACATGCATTATTGAAGTCGACTGACTCCATTTGAAGTTGCTGTACTTGCAGCAACAGATTTTCGGATTTCACGTCTCAGAAATGTTTTGCTGATAAATTGTTTGCATACAAGTTCTATATAAGTGGAAGGTGCTACGTGCATATATGCATACATGTACTTTGGCAAAGGACTGACTGCTTTGGTGCATGTTTATGGAACGTGTTCGCTCTGAGTGCAAAGATTTTTCCTTTATTCTATTTGCTATTGCTTTTATAAATTGTTATAATGTAAAAATAGTTGCTAAAAAGTTGTACAAACAATATTTATTGATTTATTTACAATTATATGCAACCTGAAAGCAGCTTATGTCTCTCTCTTAGTTACGAGTGAATTTGAACTCAACAGTTTCTACATAAACTCAATCTATTGTAACTTACTTACTTATATGGCCTTCAACCGTCTACCGGTCATGGCCGCGTCTAGGAAGGCTCGCCAGTCTCCATAGTCTTGGACGTGCTGGCGCCAGTCGTTTTGAATGTACCAAGTACGGAAAGATCTCTCCATACCTGGTCATTCCATCGAGTGTCTGGTCGTCCTCTATTTCGGCATACACCAATCAAGTTTGGGCCACCCATGTAAACCATGCGTGCTGGAGCTCTTTCATCCATTCGAATTTTATGGAATTTTATGCGCTGGACTATGTCAACCTCATCGAATAGCTCGTATAGCTCGCGGTTCATGCAGAACCTAAACTCGTCGCCGACTCTATAGGACCAAAAATCATGCGAAGAATCTTCCTCTCGAAGACTTTCAACGCAGTCTTATCCGACTCAATCACGGAGTATCAGCATCTTATAGATCTTTATTTTCGTCCGTCGAGAGAGGGCTTTACTTCTCATTTGCTTGCTCAGCTCAAAAAAACATCTATTTGCAAGCGTGATTCTTCGCCTGATCTCCAGGCTGACGTTGTTGTTGCTGGTTATCTCTGTTCCAAGACAGACGAAGTTTTCTACAACACTGAAGTTGAAATTCTCCATCGTCACTGACCGTCCAAGACGCATTGACGGAGTGCGAGAAGACACCAAGTACTTCGTCTTGTCCTCGTTCACCGCTAGACCCATGAGCCGAGACTGTTTTTCAATCTCCAAGAACGCCTTGCTGACTCGCTGTTCCTGCGTGCCGATGATATCGATGTTATCGGCGAAAGCGAGCAGCTTTACTTCCTTCCTAAGATCGAGCCCGACATACTCTGTATGTAGGGGCATTGGCGTAGGATGTATTCCATCAGGAGGTTGAAAAAATCGCACGACAGAGCATCGCTCTGCCTTGGTATCAAAGGGATCGGAGAGGTTTTTCCCCACCCTGACAACGCTTTGTGTGTTAGATAGCGTCGACATGCAAAGACGGACAATCTTTGCCGGGATTCCTAGTGCAGATAGGGCGTCGAAGAACTTCGATCATATCGGCTTTATAATCAAAAAATAAATGGTGTTTGTCTTTGTTGAACTCACGGGTCTTTTCCAAGATTTGGCGTAATGTGAATATTTGGTCACTGGTCGACATTTTTGGTCTGAAGCCACACTGATATCGTCCTATCAGTGAATCCGTATACGGCTTCAGCCTATTGCACAATACGCGCGACAGAGTCTTATATCCAATGGAAAGGAGACTTATTCCGCGGCAGTTGGCACAAACAGCGGGGTCTCCTTTTTTAAAGATAGGACAGAGAACACTGAGATTCCAGTCATTGCGTATGCGTTCATCGGACCATATCTTGCATAAAAGCTGGTGCATACTCGTAGCCAACTCTTCGCCGCCGGTCTTAAATAACTCAGCTGGCAGCCCATCAGTGCCTGCCGGTTTCTAATTTTTAAAAACTGAGTCGACCTCGTTATAGTCTGGTGGCTCTACAATAACTGGAGGCTCCGGTGTCATTTCTCTATTGGCGGATTTGTGCGCTTCATCGCATCCGAGTAGGTTGGAGAAATGACTCCTCCATAATCTCAGTGATTCCTGTTCATCCGTTACCAGAATTCCATTGTCATCCTTACAGAAAGTTACTCCGGGCTTAAAACCTTCAGTCAGACGCTTGACCTTTTAATAGAATTTTCGAGCTTCATTTTTGTCACGTAACATCTCAACAACCTCAAACTCCTGCCTTTCTTCTTTTTCTTGCGTCTGAAAAGGCGTTTCTCCTCTCTCCGTTTCTCTCGATATCGCTCTCTAACAGCTCGCGTTGCTCCCGACTGCAGAGTTCGCTGATAGGAAGCGTTCTTCTCTGCAGTAGCATTGTGACACTCGTTGACATCGTTGGCAGCGGGTGATATGGAACGGGTGATATGTGTCCACTGCTCACATTTATCTCGGGAAGACGGAGAGGTTTCCCGGAGCAGTCGGGAGAGTGTGTTTGAGAAGGCTGCGGCGGTCTGCTCTAGCTTTCGTTGCATGTTGGAACGTAAGGCGTGCACTACGCTGAGCCTAGTGCGTACCTTGGTCCGAGTCAATGTTGGGACCACGTAACGTTCGCACGTCCAACACGCTCGATGCGTGCCTTTCGTCAATCAGAACATGATCAATTTGCTTGCGTGTTCTTTGATTAGGACTCAGCCATGTAGCCTTGTGGATGTTAAGATGTTGAAATCTGGTACTACTTACTACCATGTTCCGACCTGCGGCGAAATCGATTAGCCTCACTCCATTATTGGAGGTAGTGTCGGGAAGGCTTAATTTTCCGACGGTTGGGCCAAAGATTCCTTCCTTTCCAATCTTGGCGTTGAAATCGCCAAGCACGATTTTGACATCGTGTTTGGGACAGCGCTCGTACAGACGTTCCAAGCGCTCATAGAACTCATCTTTAGCATCGTCGTTTTTCTCTTCCGTCGGGGCGTGCGCACAAATCTGGCTAATATAAAAATATTTAGCCTTATTTCGTGATCCTTATATCGTTTGTGGGGTTCGTCATCATTGAATTCCTTCCAAGGCTTCATAAACGTTTGCATTGGGGTTTTATTTTTTTTTTAAGTGTCGGGTCCCAAGCCCAGCGCACCAACCCCTTATTTAAGGAGAGGGGGCCCCTTCGCCTTCTCACGTTAGCTCAACTCTGAACTGGTGTTCAAAGGCTACTCAGGAGATACGTGTCCTAGAGGACGTGTGAGTTGCTTGGACCGTTTGACACAAGAATCATTGTTGGCCATTCCCAGGTGAATGACAGTCAACAACTTTTCTCACAATGTGAACTTGAGAAAACGATCCCAATCTTCCTATTGTAACTTACCAGGACTAATAAAATTAAATTAAATTTATTAAATACACAAATGAATTTTTTAATTTTTAAGTCGAACTGAGTATTTCTAACCATTTCCACCCATCTAACTGTATGCCCAACTGTCAGTCCTTCGTTAAAGAAACTTCTAGAGACCGCATAAAGTAGATATCTCCCAACCAGTACAAGTGGAAGCGACTTATGTCCTTTCACCTGTATATGTACAAGTATTTAATTATTTGTCTATATATCTGTTCCTAAGTCTTCACATTTTGTTTCTATTCTGCCAAATTTTAATTGACCTACACTAAATAACGAATGCTCTTTAAAATCCTCCAAAACAATGCAAAATCAAAATTTATAAAACAGAAAAAAAAACAACTCGCTTTTGGCATACATTCAAGGCTATATCGTGTAGATCCTTTATTTTTGTACGCGCGCGCATTTGTGCTCGCCTAAATTAATCAAACTTTATTGCGCAAATTGGCTGCGTTTTAGAAAATTTATTGCATTCAAATGTCAAATTGAATTCATTCTTTTTGTTGTTCTTGTAAATTTTTCGACAATGTTTTTCATGAATTTTTCAAATCGATATATACTATATACCCCGATATATACTAAGTATATGCATATCGTATGGCTTCAGTTTCATTTTCAGTTTCATTCAATGTCTGCATTGAATTAGTCTGCTGCTGTTTTGCTGAATATTTTTCTTTCTTTTTGTATAATATTTTGCTGAAATAATGCATAAACTGTTGCCAGTTTTTCGCTTTTCAACTGCTTGGCTAACTGCCAGTTAAGACTTTTGGATTATTGAATATAATCGAGAGCTGATTTAAAACATTTTTTTGGATTATGATGAAGTTTTTGATTGAGTGGAATTGATTGCTGTTTTCGAGTCATCTTACAGTTTAATATTTACTTAATTTTTTATGTGCTTTATTAAATATTATAGAAGCTTGCTCAATATTACGCATACGCAACGTGTTCTATTTTAATATGCGAAATACTTCAAATAATCAAATTACGCGCGGAGCAGTATCGAGCGTTAGTAAAATAGGTTACAAGCAGCTGTTTAACTGCATATAGCACACACATTTATGGCATGCAGCATATATTTTATTATTAAATGTGTTAATATGTACTTCAGCTGTCTCGCTGTGCCTTGCAGCATGTAGTTGTCTTCTGTTGTATATGATTGTGGCGGAATTTATGCAAATTATAATTTGAAAATGTAAGCGCGGTAATATGCAACAACAATAGCAACAAAAAGCTACAGAAACAGACAGACAGACGGACAGACAGACAGACAGACAGTCAAAGACAAAGCATACATGCTATGAAGAAATACATTCCAGCATGCAGACTGCACTGTCAGGCAATAACTATAAACCGCGTGTGGGAATATTTATAAATGCGTCATGCATATCATGTGTTCTTGTGTCTTGCAGCGAGGTATTTGCTTCATTTCTGCTGCTGCTGCTTGTTACACACATATATTGGTTGGCGAATTTATATTTTGTCAGTTTTTAATTATGACAATGAAACTGAAACATATGCGAAATGCTGACAAAAGCTGCTAATGACAAGCAAATAATTATGTTAAAATTTGGCAAATAATGAACTTGTGAAGCTGAACTGCAATATTTTTCATTTAACCCTTTATATTTTATACTTACGATTCTAAAGGCAGCTTCCAGATATCCTGCAGGTAGCAATTTAGATCTGTACACATTTGAAACTATTTCCAATTAGTTGTGATAAGCGTGACAGATGCATCTGACCTTCTGAATAAGGCTTAAGTGCTACAGTCTACAACAAAATTAAGTATATTAATTTTTTCACGGCAAACTGAACTGAAGTTTGCCTCATAAAATTTTTACTTCCCTTTTTGCTCCTTGGGAAGAAATTTATCTAAGATTAGAGAACCACAAAAGAATAAACAGAGTTTCAAGATGTTCATATAGAGAACAAGAGTGAAAGCTGTAGTCGAGTCTACAAGACTTCGAGATACCATGTACATCCATTGAACCATAAAATTTATATGAGTGATATATTGCTATATATGTGAGATATTTAAGTGGATTTTATATAAGATAGAACAAATTTGTCGATTCAAACTAAACTAAACTAAACCACAAATAAATGTTTTTCTGACAAAAACCCAGTAAGGTGAAACAGATTTGTATGGGGACTAACCCTTCTAGTGCATCGATATGGACATGTATGAAATATTTTATTCGAATTTATTTGCATTTTTCTCTTGAAATTACTTTAAATGCATCACTGCAACACCTGTCGACTGCCTCATCTATGAAACGGCTGCTGCATAATGTTGAACAACCAACGCCATTAAGTCTGTGTAGGAGAGTCATTTATTTTTTTACATATTTAAGAGCAGATAACTTTGTGAATTTTAAGTAAATAAGATTAACAAATCATTCCCAAAATCAAGAGAAAGCTACATAAATAATATGAAAACTTAGCACCTTCCATGTCAATGCTAAGGAAGCAAAATACTGAGTTCTTTTGCAGTCTTTACAGCAAAATTGACGCCGAAAACAGCTCCTCAAGCCTGAAATTGTGCATAAAATCCATGGAAAGGCTGCATCTATGAAAATTCTGCAGGAAATTTTGAGCGAACTCCGCCATTCGTTTTGTGTTGGACAGGCATTTATTTATTTACATATTTAAGAGCAGACTATTTCGTAAATTTTAAATAAATTAGATAAAAAATTAACACCGAAACCAAGTAAATATTATGGAGACTCAGCACTTTCCATTTCAATGGTTAAGAAGTGGTTTACTGAGTTCCTTTGCAGTTGTTACAGCGAATGTGGCGCCGAAAAGAGCTCATCAAGCCAGAAATTTTTCATAAAATCCATGGACAAATTTTAAACGATTGAAAAATGTAGGAGCACGCTTTTACTCGAAGCTGTAGACATCTCAACTAAGCGAGTACAACTCATTTTGCATAAATATTTGGACATGATAAAGCCGCCACGTGATAGGTGCTGCAATTGCTTACACTGGACCACCTTAACCGCAATCAAAGAAGTGTTTGACGATGTTCAGCTGCAATCAGAACGACTTTTTGTGCTTTAAATGCAAGATGGATCCATTACAGCACATCAGAGACCAAGAAACAATCAAGAAAGTAGATTTTCCAGGCACCTAAGTAGTTCAAAGTGAATCTATCGTGCAACAAGTTTATGGCCACAGTTTTTTTAAGATGCAAACCCAACGATTATCATAAAAAGGTCAAACGAACACGGGCGAATATTATTTGACGAAGAAAATAATTATGTTCCATTATCATAATGCACTGGTACACACAACACCATGGCAAAAATCTATAAATTGGCCTTTGGAAAAAGTTTCCTCATTTTCTGTTTCCAAAACTGGAAAAAATAGCTGGACGAAAAGAGATTTAGGTCGCAGGAAATTGTTATCACTGCAACAAACGCATATTTGGACTTACTAGCTCATCAAACCAACCTCGTATATGTATTATGGCGTTCCAGATTTCACCTTGCCTTTGTAATAAACCATTATATCCCAGCCATGTGGAATAGCTAGATCTTGACAAAGACTGTTCATCAGCAGATGTTCTCCATCTCTGCGCACATTATTTGGAGGCATATAGACGCTTTTATTTGTTCCCTCTCAGACGATAGACCTTAACAAAAAAGAGAACACTTCTGCAGACCAATTTGCTTCAAAAATACAAATAAAATATGGCAGAGACAGCTACAGCTACAGGCTGTTTTTTCTATTTATTTTTTTATTTTCGTTAGAGGAAGAAACCAAAGTAATTAGAACCTGCAATACGCAAGGCCACTTCAATTGCATGTTCTAAAGTTTTAAAACTTTATTGCACTAATTTAGAACACTCAAATATAAAAACTAAAAGTAAGTCAGCACAATTTGAAAAAAGCTAAAAAATTTTTCGCGTGTTGTTGTTTAATTGTTTGATTGGCGTTTGCTAAACTGAGTAAGAAGAAATGTGGAACAAAATGGAAACAAATTGGTAAGAAAAAAACAAAAAAATTATTAGAGCAATTAAAGAAATGAAGCTTTTGTTATTATTTGACGATAAACTATGGAGGGTGTACAGGAATTTACTAAGTTGATTTAGAAGGTTAAAAATATTTAGATTTGGTAAAACTGGAATCAATTAAGCAGCTTACTTTAGTAAGTCATGCGCTACAGATTGTTCAGTTCGCTGATATTGAAAGAGATAACTGAACTTTTAGTGGGTTTTTCTATAAGCAGCTACTTAGTTGCAGATGCTACCTCTTGTTGTGATTAAATTTGTCTTTTTTCCCCATTTCTCTACACAATCTGTTTTGTGCTGCTTTAAATGTAAGTTCTATAACAAATTTGTTCCCTTTCCATCAAATTATTTATTCACACAATTTCCAATTATAATGCATTAACTGTTTGAATAAAACATTTATAATAAATAATACCACACCAACACAATGAATTGAAAATCGTTGACATGCAACAAAAGACAAAACGCTGTCATAAAACAAACGTAAACAATCAAATATAATTAAAATTAATTTCTATTTTTACACATATTGTCATAACAAGGACAGCTAGGGACAGCTATACACTCACAGTCGCTTTATACACTTGAATGCTGCCATTCTAAGCAAATCTCTGCAGCGCTTGTTCATCATAAAATTTGTTGCTGCTGTTGTGCTGCTAAACGGACCGACATTTACCCCTCAGGGATGCTTTTGACGCAAGCAAGCATGTATTTATTTATTTTTTTAACGCCAACATAAATGTGACATTAAGCGACATGAAGCCAGACAAACACATATACACACACACATATCCTTGCGCAAATGTGGCACAGTTTGGTACACTGCCTCATACTGCTTAATGCTGCCTGCCTCATGCTTTTACTTTTGCTGCCTGGCTGCTGTTCCTGTTCTGCTGTATTTATTTGTCAAATAAAAATAAAGACGGTCGAGTTATTTTGTTATTTTGCCATTGGGGTTTTTTAAACAATTTTTATTATTGACACTTGCCACGCTCGCACTCTGTCTCACTCTCTCTCTCTCGCTCTCTCTGCCTTTCACTCTATATGTCAGTGCATGAAACAGCGAAGTACAAATAGTTTTAGTTGTTATGTAGCTTATCCTTGGCTTAAATACATATTTGTTGTGGCTCATCAGCTTTTTAATTTGAGTGTATGAAATATGGTGCTTAAATAGTGGGTTTTTTTTGGTATGGGGGTGGTTGAGGGTTAAGCATAATAATGTATATTTTTACTAGAGATCGTATTACCAATTATATGACTACATGTGGTTCGCCGATATGTACTGCTGCGTACTGCTCCTTATTCAATAATTTTATTCTCTCCTGCAAGAAATGACGCAATTTACCTGCTACAAATTTTTTATAAATAGAAAGTAAAGCATTTCAAAAGCAAATTTGAAAAATGTAAAGAAAAAAAAAACAATTTTGAAATAAATATTCGATTTACTAAATTATGCAGTTTCCAATTTTGCACAAAATTCATGCATTGCAGCACTACTAAGCATGAGCTAGAGCGAGAGAGAGAGTACACTGGAGTCATCGCTCTGCATCTTATGCGTGCCAGCAGTGCTCCTGCATTGGAGTTTAGTCGACTCAAGACAAGTAGTGCACAAGAGTAGCAGCGAAGCGTTTGCATGATTAATGATGCACATTGGCAGGTGTTAGTAAACACAACATAACACATACACGCATACTTATACACACACATACATATTAATACAGTCATTTATTTTCACACACACACGCACGCACACATGGTTGCACATACTTCAACAGTTTGCGGCGTAATTAGTTTGGTGTATTTTCACGCCTTGCTTGATGGCGTACAGCGTACAACATTCAACTTCCAATGCAATTCCGTGCTGCTTAATCAAAATTTATACACAGCGACACATCATCATAGATACAATAGCTGCTGCTTTCTCCTTTTACTTGCACACGTATATATAGTTCTAAGACAGTATTGATTGCACAATGCCTGGCAGCAGCTGCTGCTTAAGTTTGATGTTTCCCGTGCATACTATTGCAAACTGTATTGTTTGGAATGGCATGCCCCAGCATAGTTTTGTCGCTTAAAGCGCATTATTAGCTATTATATTAGCGGTTCGAATTTTGCTGTAATTAACAATATATTTGCATCCAGTTTCATAAAAGAAGACTCATATTTCAAGTGCGTGAAATGTAGCAGTTTGTATGGCAGCGCCTAAGTGTATGCTGTAAAATATTGTTACATGCTTTTAGGTGCTAAAAAATTCGTAAATATACAGCATAAAATAACTGTTGACAGCAAAGTCAAATGTGTCCGCGTTTTAAAAAAAATCTTGGCTTAAATTGCCGCCCTACATCATGTACCATGAACGATGCAAGAACCAACAGTTATTGTTGGCTGAATTGTAGATCCATCGGACTATAATGAAGCTAACCTGACCATTAAAAAACTGAAAAAAAAAAAACAATGCTATTACCTGAGTATTGAAGACTGGCGGCAAAGATTTGGCTAGGAGTATGCACTAACTTAGGGTGATGAGGTATCATGCGATTTGTTTAATCTGTTGATGGTGTACATCCGAAGCTAAGGCCCATCCAAATACGCTGAATATGTAGGGCTAAGAGGTTAGATGCCCGTAACTTAAATAATGGACGTCTTAATAGAGGCCAAACGAGCACGCGTTAGAATATCCAAATCTGGTGGGGCCTGCGCAGACTTGGCAGGTGCTCATCTCAAGTCCAAACATGAACGAAAAACTATTATAACTAATTAATTAATTGCTAGAATAATAAATTTTTAATATTCAACATGAAAATTCTATCAGAGGAAAGCCAATGTGAACGACAACATTAATTGTTATCAATTATTATCATGTCAAAATATCTGTCCGTCTCAACCTGCATACCGGCTCAACTTGCATACATTTGAGCCTGATTTTCTGATTGAAATGCTGATCTTATTAGCAAAAATGTCTACATGTGACAGGGAAAAAATTATGCTGCATAATGTGTAGCACCTGCAATAATTTCCCTTTTGTAAACAGGCAAATGTTGCAAGCAGAAAAATATATTAATGCACAGAAAAATGCAACAAGCAATTAAATATATGAGAAAAATATAAGCATTAAAGTACACCCTATACCCTACACTAACAACACTCACTAAGCTATATGTTTTTTTTTTCTTTTCTTTTTCTGCCAGTGTCGATGTCACTCAAATTCGTTTGTTAATGCCATCAGTCTTTGTCTCATTGTACGAAGATATTACTACTTTTATTCTTTTTAAAATTTTTTTCCACTGAATTTCGCCTTATTCACTTAAATGCAACATCATTATGCGATGCTATTATTTATATGTATGAAGTGCTAGCAGCAGCAGCAGCATGATATGATGTTGCGTAGCTACTGCTGTGTGACACATGCTGCGCCACTTCCTTTTCCTTTTTTTTTTCTTCATCATGCAGACTGTCACCTAGTTTTTACTGCTTTCACACTTGCAACTCACGCGTAACAGACTTGGCTTGGGAACTAGTACTTTAAGAAACCAGCTGGGATGCCCTGCTGTTTGCTGTGCCTTATTAAGTTGGCGATGTCTTGCATTTTCAATGACGGCGACGACGACGAAATTTTTAACGCTAAAAACTTTTTAACGCCTGTCTGCCACGCCCTTTGGAATTGCATACGGAATACTGTTCAGACAACGATGACGACACATCATTCTATGCTATGCTCCTGTCATGCTAACGTCATTGTCAAAAGTATACTTTTTTACCCGCTACACCTCCTCAAACTGCTGCTACAACTTTTAGTTACTACTTCAAATATAATGCAAGTGTCTTTGTGCAAATAGCGCTGCTTAAGCAAATAGTGTAAAGCTTCGCCGTTTGTCACTTGCAGCATGAATATGCACTGCGCTCCATTTTGGCCTATTTGTGGTCTAATTATATGCAAATATTTTATTTGGCAGCATTGAACGAAAGCAGCGAAATGAATATGTTTGAAATTAGTTGAGCACTTAAAAATCTATTTGCATTTAGAGCGATTCACAGCGCGCAGGGAAAGTGTGCAAAGGAGAACTTGTTACATCATTCAATAGCATACAAATTTAATTGACAAAGTACAGTTGTGTTCATGAAGCTAGTTGTGCAGTTCAGTTGACAAAATGTATTTCTTTATTGTTACTAGAAACTGGCTTGCTACTAGTCGTTAGTCTTACGGACTTGGTCGAAAAAAAAACCCCTAACGATTTAGCTAACTACTGTTCGTTAGCTCTTAACAAATTATTCGCATATATTTCCAATTAAAACAATTTTAAATCGCACATAAACAGCATTAAGCACCACATCATTCCAGCAGCATGAATGCATCTTCTTCCTTTGATGTCTCTTGCCAATTTTCGCATTCAAGCGCTGCATAGAGTTGCAGTTTAGCAATTTGATAGTCTTTAGCACGCGCTTTTGTGTGCGCATAGTTCGTGTAAATAAGTTCGCAGTTAATTATGCCCGGCAAATATTTCATTAGATAATCATATCTAATGAAAAATGCACGCTTAGTTAGACGTGACACTTGTCCGTCGATTGTGCGTCCGTTCAGTGCGTTGACCAACTCCAATTCTCGATCACCAATTGTCCAATTGATGCTGACAAAATCTCGTGACGCTTTTTTTTTACGCGGCTTCACCGAAGAAGTAGCCAGCGCCAAATGCTGCTTATGCAGTTTATAAGGTAAAGGTAAATGCTGTGCGGCATTTTCAATGCGTACGTCATAAAAATGTGCTACATGCCTATATGTACTGTATACAATGGCATATAAATATATTGGTTCAATAATAGTGACCAGTAGTGCGCCCTGCAAGCCGAGTATACTCCAAAGTTTAATTTTATCATTGCATGACATAGTTGGCCGGCATTGTAGGCCAGCATAATTCATTAAAGCATTGGCTTGATCGTTGCTCTTTTCATTTGTTTGATTGTTAGCAGGTGCTGCATTAATGTACAAATGAAAATCTATGCCGGGTTTTAACTTGTAAGCAAATTGGTTATTCGAATTTTTAACGAAAATCGAGGAATTAACTTGCGAAGCTTGCTTACTGCAGAGCACCTTCAACTGCTCGTATAAATATTTCATAAGGCAACGCCGTGCAATAATCTCCGCATGTGCATCATTGAGTACGCTTCCATCGCTGCTTATGTGATCACGGCTGATGCAATTGTTGCCAGTTGCGACTGCTATTACCTAAATATGAAATAAAAAAGTTTGTTTCAGCTTTTTTTGTTAGTGAATTCAAAATATTTGAAAACTATACACGACCAGTCGAAACAAAATGAGAAATTAAGTGATGTGTATGCATGAAATACTATACTGAAAAAGGAAAGGCTAACTTGCTGATTAGTTGTATGATAGACACAATTGCATAGCACCATCCTACGAGGGGCACATACATCCATACACATAAACTTTCGCATTTAAAAAATTTTAAGGAAGAAGGATTGTAAAGGCAGGTTCAGACATTGCCACATATTTGACAATATTTTTTTTAATTACAGTTTTTAATATTCTCATCAATTAAGCTATTAAGCGACCAGTTGTGAATAATAAACTCACCTTGGCTTCGCTGAAGTTCAGATACTGTGTCATGACAATGCCGGCAAAGAACTCCTCAGCCCTTGTCAACTCCATCATTTTTTTCTGTACCAGCTGTGCAATGAAATCCGCATGTAGCTGCGGCAGCACTCTGTATGGTGGGGTATCGCTAGACAACAAATGTGAAGCGTCTTCTGGTGGAGAAATATCGTATGTAAGGTGCTTTATGGTAACATCCTGAGGTTGCTGTTTTGCATTGTTTTTTAACTCTTCCAAGTTTTTCAATGCTTTATCAGCTGCCTCGCGACATGCTGCCTTCTTGTTGCGACCTTGTCCGGTAAATTTTTCGCCATTTACAACAACAGAAAATGTAAACAACGGATTATGTGCGGCACCTGTTTGCGATTCAAACTTATAGCTCAATCCAGTATGTAATTCATTTAAAATTTTCACTGAATTCCTCGTCAATTTTTGCGCCGTTGGAGCAGCATTATTTTTGAACTCTTTCAAATTCTGCAGCGCTGCTGTAGCAGCTGCATTGCAGGCCATCTTCTTGCTGCGTCCCTGTCCGGTATATTTTTCACCATTCACCACAACAGAAAACGTAAATAATGGCTCATGCGGCGTACCCAATTTTGATTCAAGTTGATAGCTTAAGCCGGAGTATAATTCGTTCAATAATGGTATTGAATTCTTTGTGCATGTTGAATCGGTGTCAGGGTTTGGGGTTTCAGCCAAATCATTAGGCTCTGCTGCTGCATTATGTCTCAAGTCATTTAAATGGCGTAGCACGGCCGCTGCAGCTGCTTCGCTTGCACACTTTTTATTGCGTCCCTGGCCGGTATATTTCTTGCCATTCACCATAACAGAATATGTAAATAATGGGTTGTGCGGTGGTCCTGTTGTGGATTCTTCTTTATATGTTAAGCCACTCAGTAATTCATTTAAAATTGTTTTAGAATTTTTTGTTGGTTTTTTCAATAAGTTTCGGCTGTGCAAATTCTGCAAGATGCGCTCCAAATCATTAGGTTCTTCTCTTGCTGAGGGAACTGCATTATTTTTGAAGGCATTCAAATCACTCATTTTTTGTAACAGTTCTGTGTAGTAAAGGGAAAATTAATTTCATTAATTTATTCATTGCACAGCTGTTGACTGCCTACATAGGGTTGTCAACACTGAAATGCAACTCTTTAATGCACAGCAATGCACAGCTCTAACGCTACAAGTTTAACAGATATAATTAAGCACCTGCTACAAAAAAACAATAAATGCAAATATTTAAAAATGTTTACTTTTAATGAAACAAATTCCATGCATATTACATGACAAATTTAATTATGCGCAATTTTTTTTTTCCTCCTTCCTTAGCTAATATAAATTCCAAAGCGTTTCACAATTTCAGTGCGGCATTAGGTACAAAAAACGGAACAACAATAATCATTTCACTTTCTTTTCTACAACAACATTTGCTGCCAAATTAAGAATTCTGTGACATTTAAATTTCAACGCACAGTTGAAAGCGAAGAATGCTGCTGCTGCATGCACGCAACTTAAATGTTATGTCGAACAAAATGCTGCGTGCTTAGCAGCTAAAGGACCTCAAGGTACTGCTACACATGCACATCACTTAGCAGACAGCAACACGTACAAAACGCATAAACATTTTTGTTAAGTGAGTTTGAACATAAATTTCGACTTGAGTTGCATTTTTTTTCGCCCGGTTTTTTTTTTCTCCAAATGGCAACACGAAAAGTGTCCCGTTTTTCGCCCAAAACTTGTATTGTGAAACTGGAAAAATGAGAAATTTTGTGCAGAATAGAAGAAAAACTGTTTATGCGTATTATGTGCTGGCTTGTTTATGCTTGCTACAGGAGCTGTATACAGTTACAATCAAATGCAAAATGCCCGAAAGGAACGGAAATAGTAATAGAAGTAGCTGAAAGTTATGGCTGCTGTGCGCTTTAGTTTGCTGTGTGTATGTGTGTGTCTACCTGTTATGCGATAGCTCCTACTCTGCTATAAAAGTGTAACACATTCCATGTGTTTTTTCTTGTTTCTCGACTCTTAGTACTATGCTCGATTGCAGTTTCATTGCTAAATAAGCATTTCTTTTGCATTACAAATGCTGCTCGCTCTTGCTTCTGCAAATATATATAAAAGTTGAAACAAGTTTGCTTCCCATTTGCTGGCATCTTTTTTTGTACGTTTAATGACTAAAAATGTTGTGCCACCACCACCACCAGCACTCACCAGTTGTGGCAGTCATCACAGAGTGCTAAATAAAGTAAATAGCATTTTACGATGAAAAATTTTTGCATAGATAATTTGTGCCGGAATTAATGCAAGTTTCGATATTAATGTTTGCAGCAAGTTTTTGGCAGAAATATATTTGTTGTGGATTATACAAAAACTAAGCAGCAGCAGCAGGAAGAGCAATTTTAATCTTGACCAGCATATCTGCTTTCTAATTTGTGTACATTAAAGCTTAAAACTGTTATTAAGTCTTGTGCTTTTTAATTTGAATGGCTTAAAATATTTTTTTTGAGATTTATTGAAAGAGAAAGCGTTATGAAAGCAGCACATATTGGTTTTTTGTTTCAATATGTTTTAAGGAAATACTTAAAAATTGGTGTAAAGAGGGCTTACTGAGCTATGTGCGCTGCATAAAATAATTAAACACTGCGCAACGGACTTTTTTTACTTTGATCCAAAATTCCCGAATGATGCACCGCGTTTCTGTTTAATTTCTAGTTTTAAATAGTGTCCTAGCAGGTGCTTAAATAACACTTTAAACAAACAGTTTAACTAAACTAAATTTACATGGTGCACGAGTAGGGACCAAAATGTTTTTTTTTTTTACAAAATAAAACACACATTTTACTGTTATATGCCGTATTACAATAAAACATTCGCACTAATACCCTAGAGTTATTATATTTCATTTCATATACAACTTGTACAAACTATAATTCGAAACAATTTCATCAAAGCATAGAGCATACTTGCAGGTGTGTAAGCTTGCGCCTGGTACAGCATAAAATAAACAAACATGCAATTCACACTACACATATGCATATATGCCCAAAATACAAACAACAAAAGCAACTTATGCTAATTTTCCGATAATAATAACAAACATGAAACAGCAAAACTTTTAAACAGGCAAAATACAGCACACGCCGGTCTGTCTGTCAGTCCGTCCGTCTGTCTGTCAATCAATTAACTATAAAATTTCGATATTTGTTGTAACATGGGAAATTTTTGGCAGTTTTCAAATAGCAAATAAAAGCCGTGTAAAATTTATGCATTTAGCTGCAGCAGCTCGAAACGCATATTTCTTCATGCATTTGCCTTTTGTTTGCAAAAATTAAGAACAAGAAAAGCTAAATAAAAATTGCGCATTGTCATAAATTGTCGAGTGGAAAACTTTGAAAAGCAAGAATTGCCGCAATCTGTTTTATATGGCATAATGAACAGCTTGATTTGGGGTCACTACGACGCCTGAAAGTGCGCAATAAAAATCATGTTTTCAATGGTTGCTGCGCCACGACATCTTCCAATCGAGGCATTCAAGCGTAACAAAATTAACTCGAGTTCATTTCATTGAGCAGTTGTTTTGCTTTTGCTTTTGCTTTGACTTGTGTGTATTTATTTATGCCACATTTTACAGCGCTTAGACGCACGACTTGCGGTCAATTGGCCGCAGTTAAAAAGCCAAAGGATACTGCTTCATCTTCTGCTGTTGTTGTAGTATAAAAGAAATAAAAATAAAAGCAGGCAACTCTTCTAACTAGCCAACTGAAAACTGGCAAAAGAAAATAAGAAATCAAGTGGACACACTTCCGTTTTGGCAAGCGTGCAACGCGAAATCTTCACCATACATTTGCTCCATTAGTATTATACTCCCAACCATACTTTATGGGGTCAAAACTGCTTGAAACAATGTTGCCAACGACTACGACGACGACAAGCATAATGACGAAGGATGTTGAGCCTTATTTTTGCATTTGAGTTATTTGTTGAGTGAAAATTTACTTCAAAGAGCGTGTAGTCTCTGCTAAGTTTCTCTTCCACTCTTAAACTATGTAAACAGTACTGACCTACATTAAACCGAAAGATATTTATGCCGCATGAAATTGATATATTTCATGCAACGACAACGACGGACAGGACAAGCACGAATGCCGAATAATGTCTGACCGAGACAATGTGAAGGCAAGGCAAAAGCATTTTGTTCAGTTTTGAGCTCTTTTCTAATTTGCATAATAATAAAAATAATAATAATAATGAACATTTTTAGTTCTGTACGTGAAGATTAAGTATTAATGGCGCTTTTTTACTTTATTATTATTATGGCGGGCATTAGTGTTAAGTGCGTTTGTTTGTAGTGTTGGTAAACGGTTTAGTAAGCTGCTAAATTTTAGAATTTTTTAAATAGTAAAAACTAGTTATAAGCTAGAAAAGTAGTGCTGAAAGCTTTTATATATTGGAGCGAAATTTATTTCAGTGTTGCAAAAGCTGGTAGAATTTAAAAAATTAAGTTAAAATGTTTTGAAGTTTATGTTGGTCCCAATTTTAATTAACAACTGAGAGCAAGTTCTATTGTGACTCTATACCAAATAAATCGCAAATCCGTTAGCTCGTTCAAGATGCCTCCAAAATCCATAAAATATATTTTTTTACTGATTTGCATTATATGATGTGCCCTAAGCAAGATTAGTTTACGTTTTGAATTTCTACAAATCAGGATCAAACAAAAAAAAAAATAATAAAATAAAAGTCCTGTTGAATTTCACAAAATACTTTAGGAAGTCTGCTTTGTTCTCTTGGCAAATTATAAGTTGCCTCAAGAAGTTCAAGGGTAGCCAACAGATTGCATACGGTAACCTTCTCTCCGACTAGCGATCAAGTCGATGAAAATGAATGAACTCTGATAATCGCATGAGTCTTCACTTCTTTAGTGTTACTCTGAATATTCCGAAAACGTTTAGCATTGCTTCGTTTTGGACGTAACGTACCGAACCGGAGAAAATCGGTGAATGAAGAGTACTTTGAATATTATTTTCAATTTGTTCATTAAAACGTAATATATTTAATGATTTCTATGCAGCAGCCTATAGACATGTCAATCGATAACGATAACAATCGATAAGCAATAAGATCTCAGAACATATCTAAACGATAAGCAAACTTCAAGTATCGATATTTCATATTCTTTTTTTTTTATAATGTGTATTTAATGAACGGAGGAACTCAACAATAAATTTGAGATTTTCTAAGAATTTTTTCTAGTCCACTAGAAAAAAAATGTTATGCTTTATTTCAAGTAAATGGTCATGGCGCCCGAGCAGGCAACAAATTGTTTTTATTTCAGCAAAAGTGTATAAACCTTTAGCTAAAGATATGGCAGTCCCTGTGGACATAATCGTACGTCCGACCATACAGTTCTATTGTGTTTCCGTATATCCGAAAGACAGTTAGTTTGATTGTCAATATGTTGGATATTATAAAATATGAAGATTTTAAGTTTGTATATTTAATAATTCATATATAAAATCACAATTCAACTATAAGTGGTAACTCCTACAGAAACATGTTCTCCTTTTTTAATTTTTTGGAAGAGCATTTTGTGGTTTTTGTTTCCAATCAAATAATTCTTGTTTTCTGTTTTATGTTTCTTGTTTTGTGTTTTAATTGAAATAAAATAGTAATTTCTTGACTATATCCGTCAGACTGGATTTTTCTAGAATGTCAATATATCGGAGATATACACAAAACATTTATGTATTGATTGAATTCAGCTTGAAAAATAAATTTTCTAGCTTTAATTAAAGTAAACTACCGTGGCGCCCGAGTAGAGATCAAATCCATTTGCCAAAATGAATTAAATTTGCTAAGTCCGTTTTGCTGACAGTTTGCTTGATCGTAAACATCTCGTAGAGATAGAGTTTTATATTATATATTGATGATTCCTATATCCTTTTCAGATGATTATAATAGCACGCAACCACCCCCCCCCCCTCACCCCTTTTACTTATTTTTTTTATTCTGTTGTTAATTAAACTAGAAACTTATACTATTTTAGTTTTGTGCTATATTTAAAGTATATCATATTGGTGCCCGAGCAGGGATAAAGTTCTTGTTCAGTCTTCTTATCACTTGCTTGAACATTTATATATCCAAGACTGCAAGATAGACCTAAGAGACCGAGAGTTTTAATGTTGATATTTTTTATTCCCTCTTCAGCAACTCTAAGTAGTGCAATCATATAAATATGGCCTACATACAAACGAAGCTCGTATAACAGATATATATATAGCCCATAAAATGTTTATTTTGTAAAGCTTTAATATTATATGTGGACTCCAAAAAAAAAAACAAAAATCGAAAAGACAAGTTCATTAACAATTGTATGTGGAGCGTTTATCCACAAGAAGCCAATGCTACGTCCCATTTGAAGCTGATATTAACAAGAACAACGAAATTTTGTATACCCATACCAATACTTAAACGATACTTCTATCGATACTTTATTCAACTGAGATAATAATAAGCTTAATTACAGAGATTCAGCTGAACATTTTAAAGTTAATTGGCTTAAAAGTGCGCAACAACTACTAGACTGACAGACAGACGGACATAGCTAGAACATCTCGTAGTATTTAAACTCTCTGATAAATAATTAAAACCATTTCATACGATCTGTGAATGGCATAGTCACACTTCAAGTGGATTCACTGCTGATTTCTCATGTATGAAGCTAGCACACTCTCTTAGACGAGAAGCCATTCACGTTTGGTTTTCTAGTTAAGTCACTTTAGAATGCTTCAAATTTGATGCGTTTGACTCTCACACTCAAATCTTCCTAGGTCTTCTATCCAACTGCACTAGCAAACCACGTTAGAAAAAATTTTTGGAAATTAATAAAAGTTGTAGCCTATAACGGTAGTAGCAAACAGGGGCACAAAGCCAATCGTAGAACCTACATGCCCAATTAATCGCGAGCATAGTTTACTTTTGAATCGTCATTTCATTTCCCCTGCAATAATATTTCTGATGCAAGCTTCAATTCGTTCTAATATTAACACTGAATAAGTAGGACCATTAGTTAAATAATTTTAAGCCAGACTTATATATAATTTTAGGTTCTATTATTTTATTTAGAGTACATAACCAAAAAGTTCTAAACTTGTAAATCTTCTCGCAAACACAAAAAAAAACAACCATTCTAGCCATAATGCCTAAAAAATTACAGAGATTCGCAGACAAATTATCGATCGGTTCGATAACAATTCGATAGTCAATCACTGTGTTTGTTCAAAGCGTTAAGTTATGGCACTAATTCTCTAATTCTCTCTATTTATTTGCTGATTTGAATATTCTTTTTATACGATTTAATTGTTTATACTGCACAATCAGCTGTTTTAATAAATTAGTGATTCTACATTATTAAATGCCACTTGACACCCAAAACAAAATGTATTTCAGTTAAGCTCGTAGTATCATTAAAATGTGCAACTTCTGACTTTCGAACCGGCTTAAAATGTCAAAAAAGCTACCCCAAAACTACTCGATACTCATACGCATAAAATCTATTTATATGTATTGTTGCCTACCTTTTAATTTAATTTATTTTTATACAATTTTAAGCTTGAAACTTTTTAAAAACCTTTGCGCACCAAAGCAGAAACAGAATTTAATATTATTTCCACTAAACTTTAAAACTTTTAATAAATTAGTTAACGAGACAAACAAAATGGGTAAATAGAAAATATCTCCATTTCTCCATTTCTCTATTTTTTTTTTTTTTTTTTATAAAAAGTTTAGCCATTAAATTTATTGTGTGCAACCCAATTCAATCATAATCCCACAGGACCAACTGAACTCTGTTAAAATACGCAATTTAACATTTTCACTCAAATGCGCTGTTAGCAAATGCTGAGAGCGAGCACCTGCTAGAGCACACTTCGTAACAAACTTCGTTAACAAATCGTGTGTGTGCTCTCAAGCTGTATTCGGCTAAAGCAAAGCCATTTTACAGTTAGTAGTTGTTAATACATTTGCGGCAACTCTAAAAAACGAACTTCCAACTTCGGCTTAGTATGCGTGCTGCAGCCTTTCGTGCTTTTTGTCGTTTTTACAGCTGCTCATGCTCGGTTTTTAACGTCGTCGACATTGTCGGCTGCTGCTTGTATAATCAGTGCGTGTTGTAAGCAAATTAGTTTAGTACGATTTGAGCCTGCTTTGCTGACGGTTGATAGTAACGGAAAAAAAAAACAAATTCAAAATAATAAAAAAAGTGTATTTTGCTACACGGCGGCGCGGCTTTTCACGTATGTTGCGTGTGCAGTTTTTTGAGTTCTTGAGCAGCTTCATAGCCGGTTTATATTTTGTTGTGTATTTTGACGAAAGAAGTGTTTAAAAGTGAAGCTTTACAATTAAAAAATAATTAAATTAAATTAAATTAAATAAAAAGTGCAAAAAACAATGTCAACAACAACAACAATATGAATGCAGCATTGCACCGCACCAAAAAGTATGCTATAATATTTTATCTAAACTTTATACCCTACACTTTAGCTAATTTATAAAACGAACGAAAGAAAAATAAATGCAATATCCTTGCATTGCCAGCCAACACGTTGCATTCAACTTCAATTTCTTAGTTCATTTTTCAAACTGTGTGCGCTCAGGCGCATGAAGGCAGTTCCTTTTGGCTGCAGCACGACTTCAAGTAGTCTTGTATGCCATCCCATTGCAGCGTTTAACGTAAATTGTGCAACGGTTGGTTGCCTTCCAACTACTACTAAAACTTCATGGACGGAACACCCTTGCTACTTGCTGCAGCAGTTTGCTTTGGCGTTATCCTTGCACTTCTGCTTCTTCTTCGTCTTGTTCTTGCACGACAACTTCGGTGTCAGTCCCTTGGCGCACATATCCTGCTGCTGCTGCTTGCGTTGACGCCTGTTTGCATGCAACAGCCAACAAACAACTCAACGTCTCATGCCCAGCTGCAATGTCACGCTGATTACGTTTTGAAACTGTCGTCGTCGTCGCCGTCGTCCTGCGTCCTGCGTCGCCAACAACACCATTAACATTATCGTCGTCGTCGTCTTCAACGTCACTCACCGACTTCTTATCCTTATTATTATTATTGCGCTCATCAGCAGCTTGCATGCCACTGTTTCTGTTGTCTGCTCTTGCATGCTTTCAGGCGCTTCATCAAAATTACCTTTCTTTCCAGTGCTCCATTTTCAAAAAATCATTTCTTTTTTGTTAACAAATTTCCCTTTTCATTTGGCTAACATTAAAAATTTATTTTCCTTTTTTTATTTAAGTTTAAAATGCATTTTCGTTCGAGAGTGTGGGTGGTTGGACTCTGTTTTGTTTGCTGGTTAGTTGCTTGGTTTGTGACATAATTGAAATGAAAAGGTTTTAAATGGAATTGTTTTGCTGCTGCATACAATGTCGTTGTCAGAGCAAAATGATGCAAAAAAGCAAAACCAGTGCAGTTGGCTTTGTAGTTAATAAAGCTTAATAATAAGAAAGTTTGCAGTTTATTGTGAAAGCAACTGCAACAATGTTGCATACTTTGTTGGGATTTTTTTTTAACAAGCTGAGCTGAGGATTATTATAGGAAAAAAATAATAATAGTTTAATGGATGACAAACGCTTAAGTCGTATGCGTTAATTAATTAACTATGCATAGGAAAAAAATGTTTATTGATAGCTCTAAAGAAAGTAATGTTAAGAGTCCACGTTAACTTGCCTTTAGATCTCTTTATCCGGCTCGAAGTGCCAAAAATTGTTTATATATTTTATGTTTGAGGCTTGAAGTGCCAACATCAGTTTGTAATAAATTTTGAGCCGTTTCTATATCCAAAAAGACTTTCGATCCGGTTCGAAGTGCCAACATTTTTATGTTATAAATTTTGATCCAACACGAAGACACAAATTAATTGTTTTTTCCAACTTCCGATCCTGCTCAAAGTGACAAAAGTGCTGCGATCAAACTTTTAATCCGGATCGATGCACCCAAATATATAGGTTTTAATATTATGTATTAATACCAAACAAGTTGTTCATTCCAACTTTCATTCCGGCTGAAAGTGCCAAAAGTCTTTCAATCCGGCTCAAAGTACCAAGAGACGTATGTTGTATATTTCGATCCGTTTCGAAGTGACCAAAAATATTTTGATTTCAACTTCCGATTCCGCTTGAAGTGGTAAAAGTTGGGAGTAATATATCTAATCCGGCTCAAATTGGCAGACACTTTGTTAATTCCGACTTTTGAACCAGCTTAAAGTGTCAAAAGTCTTTCGATCCGGCTCGAAGTGTCAAAAGGTGTATGAGCTTTTTTTTTTTTTTGGCAATAGTTGCTATACCGAATTGAGTAACCTTTTAACCGTCAAAAGGTCTCATCTAAATTGGTGTCAAAAATATCGAAGGAAAATAAGACGAGCGTAGGCTTCAAATTTCTGTATCAAAAACCGTATCTCTCTCTTTTCGAGTTGTAATTTTTTCACTGCTGTTCGAGTTATTCTATGAGAATTATGACGCACACAACAACAAAAAATTTTGTCACCTAAGATTTGTTATTCAAAAGACATAAATTGGACTTCTTCGAACTCTATTCAATTGTTTCTTCTACAAAGAACTTATTCCGTTTGCTTATGTTATTTTTCCTTTATCAGTTAATATCTCATCTCAAGAGATATTTTTTACTTCTATATGTACTACTTCATTCAAACGCATTCAACCAATTTTAAACAGCCATGTAAGCTTATTATGTGTTGTATCGATTGATCCGGCTCAAAGTACATAAAGAGATGTATGTAGTATGTATTCATCCGGCTTAAAGTACGTTAAAGGATGTATGTAGTTTATTTTTTATTTATATTGATCCGGCTCGAAGTGACAGAATTTGTTTATTGTGACTTTCGATCCGGCTCAAAGTGCCAAAAGATGTTTGTCGTATATTCTGATACAGTTCGAAGTAACAGAAAATGTATAAAGCATTTCTTGATCAAAGGTTGAAGTCAAATGGTGTATCTATCTATTGATCCGGCTCGAAGTACCAAAAGTTGTATATGGCGTCTCTTAATCAGGTTCGAATGACTAAAAATATTTTTATATTTAATTTATATGTAATAAAACATCTGTGGTGCAAGTATAAACATCATAAAGTGGTATTTATGTAGGTACGAATACTTGAGAAACTACATATCCATCTTAGAATTAGTTTTACTTATATTAAGATCATAAAATTTGTATTCATTCAGTTGTTTCATGGCTTCTCTTTAGTGGAAAGCATTGCTCTGTAATATCTTTGCATACAAGTTGCATTCCAATAAGCCAAATCACCAGCTGCAATGCTATAAAGGAACTTTTAATTGTTCTTGGCTTGATGATGTCTTTCAAATCTTAGCTTATGAAATGGTTTGGATCGTCAGTCAACTTGTGCATATAACATGCCGTGACAAACATTTGAAGGGTTCAAATTTGCAATCAAAATGCGAAAAATTAATGTTCTGTTAATATTCAGTACTAACTCCATGATACACAATGGAGATTTTGTTTGATCTTTGATGAAAATAAGCAAAGTTTTCATGGCATCAAGTGCCTTTCCCAAAATATATAATATAATAACAAGGTATCTTTGCTACTTCGCCTAATGAGTTACTAGTAGAAAATTAGAAGTTCACCTTATTTTAATAGATAGCTTTTGATCTGACTCAAAGCATCAAAAATTATATATGCATAAGTTCACATAAATATGTATTCAGCTCAGCTTATTTGAGCCGGCTCGAAGTACCAAAAAATGTATATAAATTCCTATATATTTTATATATTCATATGCCTTAGCATGAATTCGTGGTAGCAACCAAAAAAAACCCAACAAAATGCCAAATAATATTATATGTGTGGGCTTTCATAGAAGTTCTAAAACTGAAATCCTATGACGCTTGAAGGATTTTCTAATAACAGGCAATTTGGGCAGAATATTGCAACATGGCATGAATGTAATATTAAAAAATAATATTAAAAATAATGATTCTATATTTAAATTGTAACATAATTGCATAGTTTATTCACTGTTTAATATATAGTTTAGTTTAGAATTATTGCTAAATTGTATTAACAAATAGTTTAACTCCTAAACGACTGTTCGACCGCGCCTTTTCTCCTTATGACTGATTAACTACGCGACGACTGCTGATTAGCTGCTGCCTTCAACTGCCGACTGACTACTCCCTTTAAACATACGCTGACACCACTTACAGCAGTAAGGGTGGTATCCAGAAGCTTTGTTGTATAATGGCCTTCGTTGTGCGCATCAAGAATTATCTCTTTTTCCATTATCTTCGGAACAACCAACAAATCGTTTCCATTGACCACTTTTAATTTTATATCCTTCATATGGCTGACTGGATAATATTTCTGTGACAGCTTTTCATTTGATTGTGCCTTTTTAATTCGCATTGCAACATTTAAGTCCTCAACAATTAATTCAAACATTGAATTTCTTTGATTGCAACGGCGCGCCAAAGGTGCTAACTGCTGTACATCTGTCTGGCTTTCGTAACTGCTTTGAATGTCTATTAAACGCAATTTTACCAAAATACAGTGTGGTCAAAAATTAAATTTAAATTATTAAAATTATTTTTAAAAATATTTTAATTGGCTATTCACTCATTTAAGCCAATTAGAATTAAACATATGCTGTAAAGCAAAACCAATTCAATTAAATAAAAGTTAATCTCTCAAAATCATAAATAAACATGCTTCCACTATACAATACAAACCCAATTGTTCAAATACTCTGCATATATACTTCTATAATTCAACATATCCCAACACTTTCAAATTCAAATCTTCTACGCTGTCCGACACTTTAAATCCGCTGCATCAACGCGCTATAAATAGACAAGCTGTGCATAAAACAAACCAAAAATAAAAGTTAACACAAAAACTTTACAACACTTTGAATTTGAACAAAAACAATAAAGTTAACAAGTAAAGCAACAACAACAACAACAACTAAACGAAAATAGATACATATGTATCTCCATAGAGCAGACATGATACGCGCAATTCGCGCTCAAAGAATACTTTTGCATATGCATATACAAAATTCATGCATTGCATATAAACAGGATGCACAAGTTTAGCAGCAGCAGTAAGGATTTTTCAATTGTTTTTTTTTTTTTTTTTTTTTTTCTAAGAATAAAGCAACGGATATAACAGCTTTATAACTAACACTGCATGTAGTAAAAAAAAAAGGTTACAGCTTGAAATATGTTTTAGGTTAAATTGTTCTATTTTAAATGGCATAATTCTGAGATTTTATTGGTTGTAAATAATATATATTATGGAATATAGAAAATAGAATATGTGGTTGTAAAATTTATTACACATTTGAAGAAGTAGTCATTTATATTGTCTTTTAAGATAGGAGAGGACATATTACAATTTTAAAGCTAATTTGAATTTTTTATAGTTTATGAAAATTAAGTTAGATAACACGAATGAATTAAACTGCTAAATAAATAAAGCAATATTAATTTCTTTCGCTTGTATAAATAAATTAACACATGTGGTCACATAAAAAATATAGTCACCTGGGAACGATAGAAGTTTAGATTGTTTAAAGTTACATATAGGCATGTGAACGCAAATTTCACAGCTTCATTCCTCTTTAAACGCATTTAATGATTCGGAACACCATACCATGTACTTGATAATGAAGGCTCTAACATTGTGTGATAATAATTTAAAAATAAAGGCCAACTTTATCTTTAAAAGCCATTGTTTGATTCGGCTCGAAGTACCAAAAGAACTTATTATTATATACACATAAGCTGTTAATATCTCAACTAATTGTTTAAAATGTATGCACCTGCCAGCAGCTAAGCTGTACTTTGTATATATATATCTTCATTTGCGCATAGTACTAAATATAATTCCAACAACAGCATCATTTATTTCCGACCACAGTGAGATAAATCCATCTAAAATATTCAACATCAGCGGTTGAAAATGATTGAAGATTTGCTTACGAAGGCATTTCTAATTGCAGCGCTAAACAAACGCAATAATAACCAAACATACATGCAGACAAACATACACACATATGAAACCACATAAACATAACTGTTTTCTATAAATAAATATATACATGGGTCCCCATAGAAGTTTTATTCATTTAAAAACTCATAAAAATTAAATGTTAGACGTGTAAATGTTTTTATTTTTAGTATGAATAAACGAATAAATGTGAGTAGCACCTGCAAGTGATTAAAGTAAAACTTTTCTGAATCTTTACTACAAAAATTTTAATAAATTATTGTTTTACTTTTACATTAATTGCTTTCAAAAATTTTAACGGTTTCAGTTTTCGTGACGCATGAAATTTTCCAAAAACAATCACTTTTAGCTTTCACTTTTTCGTGACAAAATGATTTTTCTGTGACGCTGAATATATTTCAGTATTCACATATCAAAAGTTTTACTAAAAATCTTTCACTTTTTCGTGACGCTTTCAATACTCGTAACGGTTGTAATTATTTTTTCGTGATGCTTTAATTTTTGAACAAAGCTATCCGTAATCCTGACGTACTCAATTCTTGTTACGCTTTCACTTTCTCATTATTTTTTTGTGAAGCTTAAATGTTATATCCAAAATCTGGCACTTTTTGGTGATGCATTTATTTTCTCGTGACGCTTTAACTTTTTCTGCTGCTTTTATTTTATTTTATTAAGACACTTGAAATAATTCGGTAGCCTCGCTACAAAAGTTTTGCTATCAAATAATATATTCCAGACCTTTCCTAAGTTTTTAAATTTGTGTCACGAAATAAATTCAAAATTTTCTAAATTTTATGTTTCTTTAAAGAGTTTCAAAAGGATGAATTCTACTTAGATCTTACAGGACTTTAGTTAAAATTGATTTCTAAATAATTAAACCGTACTGAAACAGCAAATGACACTTCCTTATCCTACATTGCCATCTTTCAATTACTCTGCACTTAGCGTGACCCTCGTTTTGCCAAACATATTTACAAAAGGATGCGTGTTCTAATGTTGTGGTTTAATCTTTCACTTTGTTTTTTCATTGTTCGCCATTTTGTTGTTGCTATTGTTGTTGTTGTTGCCATTATTAGTTTAAGCGCGCAAAATAATTTAGTTATTTCTGCAATTCACTTCACATGCTGCTGCTCTTTGTCCTTTTATGTTATATGTATATGAAATGTATTATTCTACTGATCCTTATTTTTAAATGCGCGCACAGCTCATTCATTGTTTCTGGCAATTGCTTTCACTTGCAACTGTGTGTGTGTGTCTGTGTGTGGTTAGTGTGCGTCTGTGTTGTGTGTGCAATTTGTTGCCCACCACACATATTGCTAATGTTGTTGTTGCTGTTCGTTGTTGTTGTTGCTGGTTTAAATGTGCTTTGCAAACATGCAGCACACAAATTACTTCAAAATTTCACATACAGCTCAGCAGCAGTAGGAACTGCAGGATAATATCAGGAAAACAAGAAGAGAGAGAAATCGCATAGTGTCATATTATCCTGTGCCACATGCATCTCTCTGCATGTGTGTTTGTGTTTGTATTTGTATATTGCTGCGTTTTAATAAACACAATTACACGTTTACACAGACATAAACTGCATGCGTGCCAGAGACGATTGCATTATATTTGTGTGTGTGTGTGTGTGTGTGTGTGTATGAAAGTGCGAGAGTTGCTTAAATAGTTGGTGGGCAAAAAGGAAGATTTGCTTTTTTTATATTTAAACATTTTTTATAGTGGAACTGCTTAAGCGAAATTTGTGTTTGATAAATTGTAACGTTAAATATGAAACAATGTGAGAGTAGCTGAGGTATTAATTAATTAAAACAGATATGTGAATACAAGTTTGTCATACGAAAGAGATATTTTTATGACAGTTCAGTGGACGCTATTATTTGGTGGAGATATAGAATTTATAGCAGATATATGTAGTTGCAAGTATCGTATAGAGACCGTATTGGTGCTAGCTGTATATAAATATTTCCGAATCAAAGTAGGAAGGAACTCAGTTTCTGTACTCGTAAATACTACCAACTTCAGCTGAAGTAGTTCTACACTCCTATTTAGGGATATTATGTGCTCAAAATGTTGTTGCAGGTGCTAATTTGTATTTCAATTATAAATCAAAAATTATGTATTACAAAAAAGTGGTTGCAGATGCTAATTTGTATTTCAATTACAAATCAAAAATTATGTATTACAAAAAAAGTGCTTGCAGGTGCTAATTAGAATTTCATTTATAAAACAATATGTTTGAGAAATAAATTTAAACACTATTTAACCCACCCTCTCTTGTGTGCATGTTTTTTTTTTTTTGTGTATGCATTTGTGTTGGAAATTAAGCAATAGCAATAATCATTAAAGCCGCACTAACGCAGACAGTAAAGTAAAACAAAGCGCAAGTGCAGCAGCATAAACGCATATAAACATAATGCCAGGACACGCTGGGAGAGCATATAAAATAGTAATTAAATTCACTCACACACATACACATACACAGATACAGACACTCACTATTGTGGCACACCCCGTCATGTTATTAAGCGCGCCTTATTTAGCATAATTTATTGCATTTTGTCGCGCTTTTTGTTCTTTGGTTTTATAAATATTTTTTTTAATTCTTTTTTTTTTTTGGGGAATTAAAATAAAATGTTGTTGTTTTAAGTGGTGCAATTTGAATTTCTTGACTAAAGAACTAATCAGTCGGATGCTACATCAATTCTTTATACACTTTAAATATTTTGAAAGTATTTAAAGAAAATTTAAACCTTTTAATTTATATTTCCTTTACTCTATCGACATGCTACTTATGCCCTGGTTTATGCTAAAGGAAAGGCAGAAGCAAAATGTAAACTTCTTATTTATTTTTTTCCTCTCTTTTACTATCTCAATTTCAAGCGATGGCTTTTTAATCAATGCAATATTATCAATTTTTAAATATTTTAATAAATATAAAAGGAAATTTAAATCTTTTATTTATTTACTGTTTCTCCATCTCTGCCTTTCGCTATGGCACTCTTATTCAACATAAATGTTTCAATCATAGTATTTCGTAGTTTTATGGTACAAAGAAAGGTAAAAGAAAATTAAAATTTTTATTTATTTTCTTATTTGCTTTCTACTAGCTCTACGAAGCATTGCAACTTAAGAAGAAATATAAATGTTTCACGCAAAAGTTAATTGTGGATAAAAATTAAACGATTAATGAAACATTTTACTTCATTTTCCTGACTCATAATTATATTATAAACCATTTTGATAATAATCAACAATTATTTCAAGCAGTGTATATAATTTCTAATTAATATCTTCCTCCAATTAAATATAATTTATATAAATAAAAAAAATATACAAAAATAATAATTTTTAAAGCCATTTTACGTTTTAAAATTCCAACAACTATATTTGCGAACTGACATATTTAAAATTAGAAACATTTTTTATCATTTCAAATTAATAATTTGATTTCATATATTGCTGACATATAATCTACAATTGCAGCATTTAAGCGTTTAATATATAATTATGCAAAAAAACAAATGATTTGTGAAAATATTTCGATTTTTTTTGCTTTAAATATTTTTTTTCATTATCAATTATTTGTTTAAAAATATTATATGCCAAGTTATACACAATTAATAATTATATTTAATAATATTTTCATTATCCTTCAGCTGCATTTCATATTTATTTATTTTTATTTGCTATTGTATTTAAATATTAAATTTAATTGTTGTTTTGTGTTGCATATTTATTTTAATTTCAGCAATTAAGCAGATTTTATTTATTTTAATTTAGTGCCATCGACTTAAATAGACTCAAATGCAACAGCAACAACAACAACAACACGAATAATAGCAAATCAAATATAAACAATGGAGATGAGAATATGCAATCAATTATCAACTAATTGAAATGATTAAATGACAAAACCAAAAATGCATTTAATTAAATGGAATCCTTTTGGATTGTATTAATTATATGCTATGCAAAGGAAAGTAAATATATTTAAAAAGCGTGCGGAAAAGGTAACGAAATTTTGTTAGAACATAATTTGTGTAGAGTACGTGACTTGCAAGTTATTTAAATTTATTTTAATTTAATTTACTAATTAATTTAGCTGTGTACTTAATTTAAAATGTTTAAATTTGGAGCATTTATTGTTATTAATAAAACTTTGTTGAGAAGATTCTTATAGACTATAAATAGGCATATGGAAGAGAGTAACATTTAATTGGCGGAAATAAAATATAAAAGTTTAATTTATTAATTATTTAATTTGTTATTATTTTAATATTATATATCATCAAAATCGGTTTAATATTTTAGACGTAAAATGTTTAAACAATCTTCACATCTCTTATAAGCAAAAAATGTTTTCTGATCGGATATAAAATACATCCAAACTACTTTAGCGTATAAAGCATAGAAAGAGATTAAGCAGGTGCTACGATAGGCTAGCATTGAAACAGTGACTGATCAAAAAGGACCTTCAATAACATCTATTGTAACTGCACTTAATGAAATTAGGTCGAGCAAACTAGGCGATGCTACGAGAAACTATTCACGCTCAACAAACTCAAGACAAAACTTATAGAAGCCAAAAATTTTTCAAGACTACAACTGAAAAACTGGAACTTCAAGTATAAAGTCGTATGATTATGACACATCACATCCTAGCTTTGGGCAAACTTTGCAGATGAACTTCTCCAAAGAAGTATTATCAATTTGCGAGCTTACAAAAAAAATGTCGTCCGCTGGTGTCATTGACAAGCATCCAATTCCCATATGTTCCCAAATGGTATCCAAAAAATGGTGTGGCAACAGATGAGTTAGGTCCTCTAAAGATTAATAAGCATGTGTTAGCTCTTAATGTGTTTTAACTAGGTACATGGAATTTAAGGAGGGGAGAAGAGGTAGCGAAAAGTATAAAAAATAAATGTTTTATTGCCTTCCATGAGGAAAATGAAGCGGGTGGCACCTTTTAAGCCTTCTACTAGTAGAACGTTATCAAGTTGGGTGATGGCAAGTATTGCTATGCCTGTTGAGTCGATTAAGCGAGGTGCTGCTTAGTCTGATAATTTCCTGGTGAACTCAGACCAACCCAAATTCTTCGTGGATCGTGTTTTGAAAAATATTGTGGGGAAACGTCGGATGGCAGGTGTCGTCAGCATATGTACCGGCCAGCAGATTATCTTAATCGATATCAGCTGTAAAGAGCATATAAAGAGCGGGTTCAAGTACGCTTCTTGTAAAACTCCGGCTCTGACTTCTTGAATTTCAGAGCTTTCTTCCCTTTCACATCTCACAAAGAAGTTCCTACGCTCAATGTAAGACCTGATGAAGTCGTAATACGGTGGTGGCTGAATTGTCTTTAGCTTGTGGAGCAGACCGTCATACTACATGCTGTCGAAGGCTAGCTCTACTTCCAGCAAGACGGCTGATCAATACTTTTTCACCTCAAATGCCTCCAGTATTCTCCCTAGTCTATGGCGTGTCATGGCATTCTCTGAAGCCAAACTGATGATCAGGAATCGCAGCAACCTCTTCCAGTACTGGAAGAGTATTCAGTATTCTTTCGATTACTTTGAAGAGAATAAACTTATCGGGTGATATAACTCTAGGATTATTTTGGCACAGTTCTACTTGATGGGAAAATGATTATAAACTATATCAAATTCGCAGACAAGGCTCAAGGACATCAATATTGTCGTAAGCTTTTGTGTTTGCCTTTATTCTGAATTGCAGGAATACATAGTTGCAATTTGGCAGGGCACGCCTAGAAAATTAAGAGTTTGCTTTGTCTCGAGTTGAGACCCTTCCAAAGGGTGAGAATGCTTCATATAAAAAAATTTACAACAATCGCAGTTTTTTAACTTTTTGCGCCTCCCATAAAAAAAAAATGCCGACATAAGTGCGTTAGTAAAAAAATTTTATATATTTCTAGCTCAAATATTACGCATAATAAATTTTCTATGTCAACATTAATCAAAATTTATTACAATTGATAAAAAAGTAAGCACAAAAAAAGTAAATGTGGCAAGAAACAAGGAAAAAAGAAAATAAGTAAAAAGCGACAAATTACAAAACTCGCAACACAAAATTCCGACATGCGCTGCTGCTGCCGCGCGTTGTGTTCGTCGTTGCACAAATTTCGCATAAAATCAAATCAGCTAAATTTAATCGCATTAAATATTCAAAGCGCTTCAACTAGTCGCAGTCGCTACAAATCATTTATTTAATTTCATGCAATTTTTGCTGCGCGGAAGGTTTTTTAATGGCGTTGTACGATTTGGAATAAAAAAAAAAATAAAATTAACTGCATGTGAAATATATATCTAAAAGAATAAATTGCACGATTTAAATGCAGTTGATTTTTAGATATTTTAATCGGAATTATTTTTGCTGATTTTGTATTTTTTTTTCTGATAGAAAATCTATAACGATTTGTGCTATCAAAGAATTACTTTTTTTTCATTTTTTTGTATAGATTATAATGTAGAATATTGCATTGTAATTAAGCTCGATTTATTATACACTGTAATTGGTGGAGTGCAAAGGGTATATGCAGTTTGTAGAAATATATGCAACAGACAGATGGAATGCATAGCAGTTGGCATAAAGTGTATAGGAATTCTTTTGATTAGCATTAGAAGTCAAATTGATATAGCTTTGACCGTCCGTCTGTCCATCTGTTGGTATGTATGAACAAACAAACTTGCCAACAAAGTTGCATGCTTCAATTAACCTATTTCAATGCAGGTAGTGTATATAAATATTGTGAGCCACGCCCCTTAACTCTATAATATGACTATTGGTCTCTCATAAGCACCTTATAGTGCATGTCTTTCGAGCTGCTCGTTATCAAGCGCGAAACAGATTGGCTTCAAGCTTATGGCACCTGCAGGCTGTTTGACCAAATACTACTCTCATTGGCCATGCTATGCCTAGCCTTCATATGAGAAAGTTGGCAGCGTATTTCTTAGTCGTCTACATACATCTTACAGCATACATGGTTGTACATTTCGATTTTATGCTACAACTGCATTAGTTTTCTCAGCTTTCTATACACGATTTTCACAATTTTTCTCTTTATCTGGATTTTCTTTCCATATTCTTTTTTTTTTATTTTTTTTTTTATATATGTCTAGAACTACTTGATTGGCTTTGCCTGCTGTTGCACTTCCTGGCAGCCATTGCTCGTTTTAGTTCTGCTGCTGATCCTGCTGCTTCTTGTTTCTACTGCCTCGTTTGCCTTGAGCATTTTTGCATTTTATTAACCTATATACTTGTTATTCTTAGTATAGCACCTACAAACTCTGTGCATACATATGTAGTGTACATACTTTGTTATATATTTTATACATATATGCATTTAATGTACACGCTACGCATGTGTTTGTTAGCACACACTTGCAACTATCTTTTCTTGATAGTGTTTGTGTGTGTGCGGAAGTTCTTCTTTTTTTTTCTGCTGCCATGTTTTTCTATTTTTTATGCATAGAACACGTGTGATTTTCTCACATAAGCAGCGTTGCCTGCCAGCCATAGCATACTCGCCATTGCTGCATTTTGATTTTTTAAACGCGCAGGTTCTGCGAAGGCAACTTCCTTTTTTTTTTACCTAATTTCTTGCTGCATCTTAATGCAATTTACAGGCGTTTGCCGCTCAAAGCTAATGAAATGCGATAAAAGTTTTCACTAAAATGTTAAGCGATTTTCATTTATGTAGCACATGTTTGGCGTGGGAAAGTGTGGCAAATGTTACATGTGCAGTTAGGATAGAAAATTTAATTTAGAAAAGATTTATCCTAAACTATAAAAAATTTTTTTAAAAATAATTTACAAAAATAATATATTCGTACCTTTTACATGAAATAAAACCAACATAAAGACACATAGTTTGTGCTGAGACATAATTTTGCAGTAAGCAACGATTAACGGTACACAAAAATGAATTAGGATTATGAGAAGGAACTGTTTTTTCTAATAAATTAAATAGTAAACATTGACAAGCCTGGCTGAACTGCCAAACGAATTGCAGAAATTGGTTTTGCTAAGCTGGCGCCTACGGGTATGCATTGCATTTTTTAAATTCGATATTAAGCTGATATGTGGAAGGTTATTTTTAGGCCCTGTGCCGAAGGTACAAGAGCCTATTGGTTTTGTGCAAATGTATGTAACATTAAGAACTAATTATCGGAGACCCCCCCCCCCCCCAAAGTTACCCCCATTATGGTCAGGAGTGATAGAGGAGTCGATATAGCCATGTCCGTCTGTCCGTCCGTCCGTCCGTCTATATGAACGAAAGGATCTCGGAAACGGTAATAGATAGAGACTTTGTGTTGTTTGCATTCGACTAGGAATGCTCCGGAATTTCACAAGTTTATTTTAAAATTGTTAAATGTTCCACTGCTTAACCCACGTTTCCACAACATCGACGTAAGTCTGCACATAATCTGCTGCGTCATGCTCACAAGCGGAGTTATAAAGCATAGCCACGTCGTCAGCATAGAATGCCAGCAGTACCTTTTCTGGTGATAGATCAACTGGCGTCGATCGGCTGGTGTTCCGGCAATGCCTCTCTGTAAATTCCAGTCCCGCCACTCTTGTCACGAATAGTCTTTCCCATACCTTCGACAAAGAAGGCAGGAGACTTATCGGTCGATAAGAGTTTGGCTGATCCTCTGGCTTGCCAGGCTTATGAACCATTGAAATCCTTGCCATTTTCCACATAGCCGGAAAGTGCTGTAGTTTCAGCATCGCGTTAAATATTATCGTGATGTAAAGTACAGCACTCAACGGAAGGGCTTTCAAGGTTCTATGGCATATACGGTCGTGACCCGGAGTTCCTTTATCACTGATATTACCTCAGCAGGTTGCACTTCCCTAATGAGAAAATCAAGCTGTAGTGGAGTCTCCAGTGATCGCTGCACGTTAACAACTTGGTCATCATCTGCTAGCTCAAATGGGCTGAACCTATTTTCTATCCGACTTAGCCAACTCACCGCTATGGGCTAAAACAGGAACTTGCCTTGCCACATGCCTTTTTGTAGCCCTTGTCGCCTTCCAGAGTGAGTAGTTCGCGTCAGCGGTGTTATCCATAGTTTGGAGTCTGGCTTCAAAAAATGCTGATGGGCTAGCGAAAGCTGCTGCCTCCTGAACGTTATGGGTGAATATTTTAACAGCGTCATCAATATCCTCTGCGGAGGTTAGCTCAGTATCAGTTGAAACAATCCAACTTTATAGTTCCTCGACAGTCGTTCTTCTTTGATTATGTCAGCTGGCCTCACATTTATTTTAACAACGAGTGACAAGTGATCAGAAGGAAGGTCCCACGAGTCTTCGAGTCTTGTCTAAGTTTTTAAATAAGTTTCAATGCTAAAAATGTAGATTTCAGTGTCTGACCGATTATATTATATCAATCTAATAAATACTAAACCTTTACTGCTTATAATTATATTTAGAAGTGTTTTGAAACTGCTTCAAAGTAATTCTTCAAGAATAAACAAATACATATGCATGCAGATGAGTATGGCCTAATTTTCAAAGCATATTTGTTGTTTGTAATTAATTGTTTGCTGGTTATCTCATCAATAAAGCTGTTAAGAGCCTAAGTGTGTATACTATATAAATTACTGTTCAGATATATAAAATCTAAAGCAGTTTCCATGCTTTCATAGCTTCAAAATGCATTTTAAAGTCTAAACAATATTTTTCTTTTTTTCTTTTTAACTAAGCTTCCCAGCTGAAGCACAACTTCAACGACTTATTTCCCGAATTAAATTAAGTAATTTTGCTCGAAAAATACACATTGCAACACGTGCAAAAGGTCAACCAAACACGCCGCTCATCTAACAAAAGTGTAAAAAAAAATTAAATATTGTAGCTAATGTGCCGCGTCAAAAGGAATTATCTTGACGCGAGACATTTACATAAAAAAGAAAAGAAAAAAAAAAAAAAAAAAAACTGACATAAACAAGCCTTTTATTTGGCATTTCAGCTGCAGCAGTTGACTATGCCGGCTATGCGCTTCTATTGCCTACGTTTTGTTATTTTTTTTTTTTTTGTTTGTCTTTGACACGAAATCACAAACAAGAAAAATGGTAAAAATTTCGAGAACTGAAAGCAGGCCTTGCGTGTCAATGTTAATTTTTTTTTAACAAATACACAGAAACAGCTTAGCCTTTCTACGAGCGAGTATTTACAATAATATAAAACAATAGAAAAGTTGTGGCGTGGGGCTAGCAGAGGCGTAGCACAAAATGCAGCACTTGCAATCATTTGTTATTTCATTTCCGTTTCCGCGGCGCAAAGCACTGAGCTCCAATTGACAGTTGAACTGTAAAATGACAGACATCAACGGGCAACGGAGCCGCCATATTGTTATACGTTTTTTTCTGTTATGTCATTTTCGTGTTAGAGCAGGCGACGGATTTCATTGTTTGTCATTTAGCGATTGACAATGTGCGATAAACCAAATGAAACACGAAAGGACAGCAAAAACAAAAAAAATAAAAGAAAAGCAAAGCAAATAAACAAATGAATGAGCAGTCAGTCGTCGTCGATGACAAAAGCGTCAACATCGCTTCGTCCTGGAATATAAATGTTAATGACAGCGAAAAGGTGTCAACTGTTCTCTCTCTCGCTGAGTGACGACTGACTTCTTGACTGACTAACTGCGCGAATGAATGAATGACTAAGTGAGCAACTGAACTATGACAACCTGCCTGCCGCCTTAGACTTTGCTTTCTTTGCCGTCATCCAGTGGCTCCATTAATTTTGTTGGTAGCTTCATTCTATTTTCTTGTTGTTGTATTTTATTTTCGCGCTTTTGACTTTACGCTTAATCAAAATTTCGCGCGTTTTCTTGCGCAAAATTGTTTTAGCAGCAGCGGCTTCCTGCGGATGTTGCTTGTAAATGATTATAAACGGTGTTGAGTTGAGTTGAGCTGAGGTGAATGGATGATAAAGTTGAGGTTTTGCATTTGTTAGATAAGCCAGCAACAAACAGAGCAGCTGTTACTGCAACAATTAGCGTCAGTAACATGGCACAATAACGACGACAATGGAAATTAATTGCTGCATAAACTGTTGCCAGTGAAATTTCTCGAATTTCACTCAATATTAACAGCAGCAGATAGGCAGACAGACGGACGATGAAGAGATTGTGATTTTGACAGATTTTGGTTTATATTTAGCAATGCTTATTGAAAGAAAGTCCTCCTTTAGGCATTGTAGTGTATTAAATATTTAAATTCAGGAATACACAGACAACAACAAAAAAAAAAGCTAATTAATTATATTAAATAAATAAATAAACATGTATTGTTCTCGTTCAATAGTCTTTTTAGAGCACCTTCCATGCATATTGTGTCTTTATCTTTATGTACCAAAAAAAAAAAGGAACAAACCTAAAGAAAAATTAAATAAAAGCACAAAGAAAGCAGCTACCTAAACAGATAAAGATATTTATTATACAAAATATACAAAACTCGTGTAGTATAAAAGATAAAAGCAGCAAAAAGAACAAAAAATTATATAAAAGAAATGTCAAAGAAAAAGTCAAAGGTCCTAAGTTATTATGACAAACCAAATCAAAGATGACTCCCTGCGGGTGACAAACTGACATTTTTCTTCATTAATTTCACCTTTTTAGCTGATAAAAATGACGATTATTATTTTTATTATTATTTGGTTGATGATGCGAGAACAACTGTGAAATGTGAAATTGTGGGCAATAACAATTTTCAGCAAAAAAGGTTGCTGAAAATTTTTATCACTGACTGAAAATGTACTTCATAAAAAAAATATATAGAAAAAGGAAGCAGAAATGCGCTTTTAATAAAATAAAATGAATAAAGGTGACCAAAGAAAATCAAAATGACACGCACATCTGCAATAATGGTAAAAAAAAAAAAGAAAAAAAAAACTAAGGAAATATTATTACGAGAGATTTAGGAAATTGTGCACGACTTAGAGATACGCTGTACTTTGACTTTAAATGGCAAAGAGGAAATAACTGATCTTAAAGCCTCTAATTCTCTCTGAGAACTCGTAGTACATATAGACAATGTGTTACTACAAACAAACGGGCATGCCAACTCAATTTAATATGTAGCAATATGTAGCAATAGTAATATGTAGCACCTTTCAACAAATTATAATACACAACTCAATTTTCAATGCTTGTAATTCATTTGTTTCGCATACAGTGACACCATTTTGTCTACCAGAAAGTCATTGAGTGTTGCTTAAAAACAAAATAAGCTTAGGTAAGCTATACAATGCATATAATAGAACATATAAAATCCTTGCAATATTAAAATTGTTTTGCTAAAAAAGCTAAAGAAATGAAACAGACAAAGCTGAGCAAAATAGTAAGAAAAATAAAAGTGTACAGCAACGCGCAAGCTAAACGACAAGTTAAAATTTTCTGCTAGAAATAAAGCTGAAGTTTATCAACTCGTAAAACGAAAAAAAGACAAAAAAATTACTTACGAAAGTACAAGAAGAAAGAAAAAAATAGAATAGTGTATAAAAAGGGAGATATCTGACTGCAAAATAAGAAATATGTGGCAGCTTTGAGCAGAGACAGCGCAAGCCATAAAACTGATAAGCGAAATGAGTGAAATTAAAATTGAATGGCGTTGAAAAAAAATAAAGAAAAAAACAAGAAAAAAATATTGCAAGAAAAATACTAAACGAAAGCAAAAAAAGAAAATGAAAAGCGTAATTGATAAGCTTTGAAAGAAATACTGGCAAATGATTTAAGTTGGAATCGTAGTGTTGTACTTAATGTTGAGAAGAATGCTTTAAAATAGTCAGGCTTTTATACTTTTATTTAGAATATTAACAAACGTAGACTATTAATAGGGAATCAGCAACAATTCTTGTGCAGTCGTTGCTGGAACTCATAAAGTATTTTTGTAACAAAGAGCACAAAAACCAGAGAACCGAAAGCCATTTAATTGCTTGGCTTATTATATGTCTCAAGGCTTCAATGCACTAGCGAATCGCTAACTACTGTTCGTTAGGTTTCACGACATAACTTACTACTAGTAGCTACCTCGTAACTAGCTGTAAGCGATGTAGCACTTCAAGTAGTAATATCAAGAGGAAAGAAAATAAGTTAGAAAAAACTTTTGTCTCTGCGGATAGGAGAAATGTCAATTGGCCGAAATTTAGCAATTCGAACAGATAAAGTGGCTAAGACGCCGCTTGTCGTAAAAAACGTTTGCAGTGCATTTTTATTCAGCAGTGGACGAAACTTCTTGGAGTATCCAGCAAAGATAGTCTGGTCCCGACCAGAGAGAAGCATTGAAACTGAATAGTGTTGGACATTGTTAATGCAATATCCAAAAGAAGTTCATCAAGGGTCTTCTTAGATCTTGTTATATAGGCCATAAGTAACGAAAAGGCAGAAGCGGTTTGGCGAGAAGCACTGGGCACTAATGATGTCACTATGCTCAATAATATACAAGTTCTTTCCGACAATAAAACTTTGGAATCCTTGCCACCGTATGTGCAGAGCAAACCAATAGGAGAAATGATTAGTGTTGACTATTCTTCCATTTGACTTGGTTCCACATCGTGCAATACAAACCGCAAAAGCTTGTAGAGTGGACATCTAATCCGTGTGAATATTATACTGGATGGTGATCTTGTACTCTAATTGCCTTGTGACGAGATTTCGAATAAATTGCGATTGTCAGTGAAGTGGGCAACCGCCAGCATACGCGTGGTATGTTCTTGAAAACGGTTGCCATCTCCCACAGGTGCAAAATTTGATCCAATGAACAGAAGAGAGCATAGTCATAGCCATCGCAATAGAGCCCTTTATCACCGATGAAGCGGACTGCACATCGAGAGGCTTCTTTGGTAGCCGTAGTTGGTGTCCTCACCACGAAACAACTTACAGATAATCGAAGTCTTATCACGCGATGTGGTCATAAGGGTGTACGGCTCCTTCATGTTCCCAACAAGCCCAACAAGAGTTCCAGACAATTACAGAGTTTTCCACATGTTTAAAATATAATTACTAAAAATTTGTGAGAGTAAAACTATCAGCATATCAAGCACAATCAGAAATGGCATGAAAGAGTCTTGGCGAATAGCTAGCGGAAGGTAATGCCAAGCCGTACAACTCAATCTCTGCCAATGACATGTCTAAGCAATATTTTACCATTTAAAATTCGTTAAGAAATTTCATGATCGCTACACAGGCCAAAAGTTAATACTCACTACTGGTGTTGCGCGAAATCGCCAGTGCAGCGCTGGCGCTGGCGTTGTTGTTGGTTCTTAATATAAAAGAACATTCTTCGTGAGGTTTTTTGTCTGTGGATCAGCTTTCAATAAATTCTGCAACATGAAATCTGCCGAGCTTCGACAAACGTATAAGACTTCGGCCATGCACTGAGTGATAAGCGACTGAGCGATGCATTTTTTGCATTGAATGCGATTCGTCGCTAAGCGATTGTAGCATTGAGCGACGTCGCTTAGCTCTCAGTATGTGCTTAGTGCTTGTTCAAGAAATTTTTCGATTTTGATACTTTCATTAAGCCATGCAGGTGCCTATTGCGTTTTAAATTTGAGACATGAAGCTTAACTCGGCTAAAACTATTGAATATGCACTGGAACTGTTCTCCTGCGAAGAATACAAGCAGAATCACAAAGCATTCCCTGGTGCTGAGTGCTGAGTGCTTTATTAAATAGTAAGCGATAGTTCCGAAAGCTCTACATAGGCACGCATCATTCGATAGATATGGTGGACTGGGTAAGAGCAGCCTCTGAACTAAGAAAAGTATTTCAAAAGCAGAAAAAAATGCAGCATCAAGCATCAACCAATGCATCAAACTCCATTGCAAAATACTTGTGGAAGGTTTAGTCGATCTAGCATTGAACACTTCGCTGAGCACTTAAGTAAAGGATGTCTTATCTACGTAGGCATCATTAGATTCTCTACTACAGTTGGAAATCCCCATCGCCTCCATCGTCTTGACGGAGATCACTAATGTGTTTAAACTTAGAAAAACAAAAACTACCAACAGTCACACCTATATAATGCGATTGTATTACAACGTACAGTCGCGTCAGACCAAATATGTGCTCCATACTTTCTATATCTTTTATATGTCCCCAATGCATCTTATAAATATTCCTCATAAACATGGTGCATACGCTACCTTTACCTAGAATTATCAATACTTTTTCTTTAAATAGAAACAATTACAACTTACCGTGACTATATGCGATTATAAATTCGTTCAAATATAATACTTCAACTTGATGCGATCCCCTTTGCAATAAACTGAATACGGTTTGCATAAAATGGTGCTCTGAAACACACAATAAAAGCAAATATAATATACACTTCCGAGAAAGTTTTCGACACAGAAAAAAATTATTTTTCTTTCGACTATTTTTTGAAGTTTGAGTAGACAGAATACTCAGCCGTTCCCTGATTTTTTAATAACAAACAAATTATTCTTAGAAGTATATTGAAAATTCACAATAAGTAAAATAAGTACAACAAAATCTAAAGCCCCACGTTGGGCGCCAATTAATTTTTAGGTTAGCTGAACTGTGGCGTTCGTACTAATAATAAATACGCTTAATGGAAATATCAGTCCATTCGCCAGTACTTCTGTCTATCTTTTAACAGAAAACGCGCCAAGCACAAATAGGGGAGCGATTGCTAATATTTTGTATAGTGTCTTTGATTCTCAAAATTGCTTTCATAAACTGCATAAAAAGTATTTACAAACAGTTTTTGTTGACTGTGCTGAAATGTGAAAAGTCTTTCCATGCAAATCGTTGAAAGACAAAAATTCCTTAACTTGAAGAAAACGTTGTACAACACAACTCGCTACAAAGTAATTTCCCCCAATTTATAGCAAAATTTTAAGCAAACATATTCCAAGTACAACCCAAACTTATCGAGTTTAGCTAATACAACTTACTCCATTATTAATTTTCAATTATTTTCTTTTCTATGTTTTGTGTGTGTTGTTCGCATTGTTTCTGACAAATTTTAAATAATTTAATAGAACTTGACAACTATGAAAGACACCAATTTTTTCTTCTTCTTTTTAGCTTTTCTTATTCTTCTTCTTCTTATATCATTGCCATTGCATTGTAGTTTCTAGTCGTTTTTCTGCTTGTTTGTGTTTTTCATGCCATTTTCCGGCTTGATGATGAAACTTGTTACCAAGTATACAAAAAGAAGTAAAACTAGAAAGAAAGAAAATCTGCACACAATTCTATCCAAAGCAACAAAAGCTTCTTGCACTGTCTTGGCTCATTCGCCTGTGCGCGCAACATAAACGACGGATACTTAATTTAATTGCCAAGCGCCAAATTAGAAACTGGCTGCCGTTGCATTTCTCAGCATTTCTCAGCTTGGAAAATGCGGGAAATTCGTTGAATTTGCAAGGGAAAATAAGGAAGCAACTCGCGTTGAAAGTTTTTGTGCAACTTAGACAATTTCCTTCACTCATTTTGTGTTTTAGTTGTTGGCAAATGTTTTTTGGTTTTATTCGCGCGCAATTCTGGCAAAATTATTTTTCAGTGCAGTTTTTTGTTGTCTGTCAGACAAGCAAATATAAATAAATGGCAGAAGGATAGCAGACTGCTGCAACTGCTTTGAAGGACATTTTCGGTTGTTGTTGTTTTTAGTAAGGAATGTAATTTTCATTTGATGTTGAAGATGCTGGATTTTTTTTTTTTTTTTTTGGTTTAAATCTATAATTTAGTTGCTTTGGTTAATATAAAGTTGGAGTCTGTCGAATACAATAGATGTACTGGTATGTCAAGCACCATGTTGGGCGCCAATAATAAAAATATTTATTAGTCATTGTAATGCTGTTATTATTTGGCATTGTTATACATTATAGAACTAAATAGAGCAATATTTTATTGTATGTACATATGGCTACTTGTATTCAAAGCCCCACCTTGGGCGCCAATTAAACCAAAAATATTATTATTCATTATACTTCATTGATAAACTTTATAGCACTAAGCAGATAAATGTTGTACTTAATGTATATATAATTATTTGAATCCAAAAGCCCCACGTTGGGCGCCATTTAAAACAAAAATATTATTATTCATTATACTTCATTGATAAACTTTATAGCACTAAGCAGATCAATGTTGTACTTAATGTATATATAATTATTTGAATCCAAAGCCCCACTTTGGGCGCCATTTAAACGAATTTTTCATTATACATCATAGTACATTGTTAAGTATTATAAAACTAAGAAGAGCAATGTTTTACTTAACATATATAGGGCTACTTGTATGCAAAGCTCCACGTTGGGTGCCAATTATGGGAATTGTATTAAATAGTCATCATATATCATTGATATACATTATGGCTCTATACAGAGCCATGTTTTACTTTAACGATATAAAGTTTAAAGCCCCACGTTGGGCGCCAATTATGAGAATATTAATTAGTCATCATATTTTATTGATAACGATAAAGCCCCAATTAAACGAATTTTTAATTACTCATCATTCTTTATTGACAAAATCCAACATTGGCTGCCATTTAAACGAATTTCGCCTACAATCGAACAATCGAAACCAACCATTTAAAGCTGAATTTCAACAACTGAAACAATAAACAATGCTGCATTCCTAAAATATTGTATTTTAATTGTATTATAAATAAAATACCATTCAATTGCATTTCCACAAGCCGCAAATTGTGTAAGGAATTCCTAGGAAAAATTGCATAACACAATTTTTATAAATAATTAAATGCATTTTAATTTAATGCCGAACAAAAAAAAATATATTTTATTAATTGAGGCAAAATAAATTATAAAAAAAATTTACTTATTTTTGCAACAACCACACCCCTTTTTTTCATTACAGCACAACAACATCAACAGAAATGGCGCAAAAATGCCTAAAGTTATGCAACGATAAATTTCATATGAAAATAATTAACAAATAAACAATTTAGATGAAAAAATAATAAATAAATAAACATAAAAAAGAAAGGAAAAGTTTATTTTAAATCATATACAATAATAATTTATATAAAAAGCACAAAAATGAAATTTAAACTATTTCCGCTTTTAACAACAACAACAAAATATACAACAAGACAGGATGTGACGACAAATACAATGATGCCAACAAGTACAACATCAAGCAGGACAACGACGCCGGAATATGCACAGATACTGAAACTGAAACGGAAACATAAAATGCCGGAAATTTCATCATTACTAATTGTTGTTGCCGCTGCAATTTGGTTTAATAGTCGCGTCGCCGCCCACACATCGCAAAATATGGGCGGTGGCGGCGGCAGTGAGCATCATCATATGAATGAAGATTATCCAACAGATTTACAACATGGCGTTGACTTGGAACATATGATGATGCATCATGACATAATTGGCGAATCGGAGGAACATGATCATATAGCGCATCATTTGGGTAAGTTTTTCTTGTTCTTTTTAAAGTAAAGCTGTCTCAGTTTAATTGAATTTCTGTGCGAGTAGTTGCTATGCTGTCGCTCTGTCTCTCCCTAAAGATTTGAAGAAAAATATATAAATGACATTCACAGCTGAAATGTCCTTTGCGCTCATTGAATCATTCATTCGTTCATGCATTTAGTCATTCATTCATTCGTTTGTCTCATAGTTTGACTTAACTGCTGCTGCCGCCGCCGCTGCTGCTGCTGTTGCTAATCCTGCAGCGTCTTGATAAACGTTTACTACATTCAAGTGCACTCGAAAGCGACATCGATTGGCGCACTTGATGCTCTACACACTCAACCTATGAAATGTTATACAAAGGATAGCAACAAAAAAAATAATAGAAGGAGCAATAGTTGCAGTTGGGAAGAAGTTTTTAGGCGCTTCTTGAAAGGCTTTGAGTATTATACAACCCCGTAATGTCTGAATGACTATTTTGGATAGTTAAATCTGCAATTATTTTATTTATTCAAACATTGAAAGGACTTGTGCGTAAAATGGAGATATGGCAATATACAGAAGCACATATTATAGCGCCAAGATCAGAAATATATTCCTGATACAATGCTCTATAATCTAAAGACTGTAAGCATCCGCTCCCACGTTGGGTGCCATTTAAATATTTTTTTTTTATTGTCAAACTTTGCAGACAATCGTTTTCTTGCTTTGTATTTTACCAGTCTACACTAATCTACGAAATAGTCGTCATATAAGCGACCGGACCCACGTTGGGCGCCATTTAAATAAATACTATTTAGTCGTCATTCTATACAGAGATCGATATCGAAGATTTTTCCGCCCTTATTTATAACTCCTGACCCCACGTTGGGCGTCAAATTGTAATTAGTCGTCATATTTGTTTGGCAATCGATTTCTTTCGCATGGATTTTATTTCAATTTGGTGGATATATGCTGAGCTCCACTATAAATAGAGCTTCGACAGTTTCTACCGCCATGTAAATGTGCGGTCCCACGTTAGGCGCCAAACTACTCCATAAACTATAAATACTCAATATATTTCTCTCTAAAATGCTTCTTATAGTGCACACATAAAAGAGCAGAAACTTCGGAATGTATCATTGAACTATTCCGACAAAAGTACGTCAGCTGCGCGCAAGTGTGTCCAAGAAAATGTCAAGTGTTCGCTCATGTTTGGCAATCAATGCGACTTCAATGACGACAACAACAACAACAACAATGCGAAGAATAACAATGACTTCAGCAGCGAGTCTATTCAATGTGATATGCCTTAGCTTGATACGGTTACACTTCACAGAACAGGCAAGCAAGGTCAACTACTGAAGTAGCCTGAAGAAGCGCTGCAGCAGCACTCGACTCGACTCGACTCCATTTTTACAAACTATGCAGTAGCACTTTAGTAGGTGAAAAGATATTTGTTGAATTATGTGACAAAAAGTAGAATCGGAGACGTTTGAAGAAAAATAGCAGCGCGAAAACTTTACAGCATGCTGCACTGAATACTTAAGCAGCTTTCCGTCCATTCGATTCGGCTTCTTATCGATGACGACAGCAGTGTATGGCAGTTGGATAGAAGCAGGAGCGGAAGGAAGAAAGAAAACATTTTGTAAGTGTAGGAAATTGCACGTTGTTTTCAGGATGATTTTTTTCCTTCCATTTTTTGACAAATAGTACGTGAAAGGTCAGTAATGAAGTAAGTAACAGTGCTGCATTGTGGAGGTCGCAACTGCAATTTGATGTCCTTAAAGAAAGTTCTAAACGATTTAAATTTGCAAATTATGATGTTGTAGTTAAGTAATTTAAGTTTTAGTTTTGCTAGTTTGAGTATGAGAAGGTACTGCAATTTACATAAAGTCAATTGGCGCCCGAGCAGGGATAGACATGCAATGAACATAATGCTGTCTGTACTTCTCAAAACTGAGGGAAAGCATAAAATGTAGAAGTAGTTTGGTGTCTATTATTTGGTGTCAAAGCAAAATAATTTTTAGAAATTTATTTGCGCTCGAGAAGGGATGACATGCAGTATTGAGAGAAGACATAATTGAGTAAAGACATAATAGAGTGAAGACATAAAATCTAGAAGTATCTTGGTGTCTATTTGGCATTTAAGTATTCAAGCATAATAATTTGTATAAATGCGTTTGGCGCCCGCGCAGGGACAGACATGCGATGAACACACGATTGTCAGTTCTTTGCATAATTGAAGATCTTTTCATAATCAAAGGCATAAAATTTAGAAGTACTTTGTTGTCTATTATTTGGTTTCAGGGTAAAATAATTTTTAGAAATTTATTTGGCGCCCGAGCAGGGACAGACTTGCAGTAAACACACTGCTGCCTGTTGTACGCAGAATTGAGTGAATACATAAAATCTCAAAATGCCTTGTTGTCTATTAGGCATATAAATATCAAAGCAAAATAATTTCTATAAATCCCATTAGTGCCCGAGCAGGGACAGACAGGCGGTGAATATACTATTGTCAGTTTTTTGCATAATTGAGCGAAGACATGAAATCTGAAAATGCTGGTTGTCTATTATGCATTTAGAAATTAAAGCATATAATTTCTAATTGGCGCCCGAGCAGGTTCATATTGAATACACTGTTGCTTGTTATTCGCATAATTGAGCAAACGCATAAAATCTAATAGTGCCTTGGTATCCATTATGCACTTATATGCCATAGCTTATCAATTTGTATTAAAATATTTGGCGCCCGAGCAGGGATATAAGCAACCTGTTCTTCGCATAATTGAGTAATAATATTAATTATAAAAGTGTCTCAGGGTCTGTTATGCATTTATATACGGAAACACAAGAATTTGTAAACAATTTCTTTAGCGCCCGAGCAGTCACAAACATTCGTTGAACTAAACACCATCCAGCCAAATTAGTTAACACCTTAAACCATCTTCGTTGACTACTTTAAATTCACTTTCAACATGCAATTCTTCATCTCCGCAAATTTTATGCAGCAACACAGACAACAACAACAAATAAATATAATAAATACATAAGCACGCTTATAAATAAATACACATTTAACACGCAACAAGAAACAACAAAGTGTAGAGAGTATTAAAACAGTAAAAGAAAAACAAAACAAAACTACAAAAAACAGAGACCTCAATTAGGTAATAAATCATCATGCGGCAATGCGACTTATTTGTTTGCCATGCCACATGTCAGACACCAAGACTTAACAAAAAAAATTTGTATAAACTCATTTGGAGCCCGAGCAGGCGCAAAAACAGACGACGATGAACACACACAGACGTCTAAATCGCAATAGCAAAAGCAGCAGGTGTAAAACTTCACAAAAAAATAAAAAGTAGAAGAAAAAAACGAAAAACTCACTGAAAAATTTCAAGCGTAAATTAAAATTTTGCGTTCGGGGCAGGTGAAACAACACAGCTACAAGCAGTCCTTGTCAACGACGTCGTCGTCATCGTCGACGGCTACCGCGACGACGACGACGAAGTCCTCGGATGAGATGAGCTCTTAAATATACAAAGCAGATTTTCTTTTCATTTCACTTTTGTTGTTTCAAATAATTTTGCGCATATTTTTTCATATTTTTTATTTCGCTTGTTTTGCAGTCGGAAAATCCACGTAAAATCTAGAATATTTTTATAGCATACTCTCTGGCGCGTGAAAAATGCCACAATAAATAAATCTGCTTTAAATTAGCGCATTTTAACATTCATCGCATTTGCTAGATCTGCTAGAGTGCTTGTCTGGTTTGCTATCTACTAAAAATAAAAAGCGAGGGAAGTTAAAGCATTTATTAGTTGGGAAAGTAGCAAAAAGTATATGTATCAACTCAATTGGCGCCTGAGCAGGGTTAGTGAAATTAGAGAAGTTTATACTTCGCTTAATTGGGCAAAGAAATAATACCAAGTAGTGATTTTTTGGCTATAAGACATTTAGTTTACAAGGCTAAAGAAATTATATAAATTTATTTGGCGCCCGAGCAGGGATAGTTAGGTGGTAAGTTAACTACGGCCTGTTTACCGCAGCAGTGAAGGAAAAAAGTATCGATTGATGTATATGAGAATATCGATTGTACGGCGCAAGAGGTGCATGCCCAGAAGTGCCTTTGTCTGTATAATGCATTTAGAAACCAAGGTTAAAAAATTCATAAAAAGTATCGTTTGATATTTATGAAAAATATCGATTGCTTAGCGCTAAACGTACCAAGCAGAATAATTTTTTGCAAGCCACAGCTACAGTAGCAACACTTGTCAGCCAGTTTCTGTGCGTATAGCATCATTGACTCAAGTGTGCTACAACTTTTCCGATACTTTTACCGATACTTTTCAATAAAATCTCATTTCTTCAAACAACTCAATACTTTTCAAACACACTCCTCAGCACAATAAACAAAATTTCATCTTTTTTTCTAAGAAAAAGGTACTACTTGAACTTTCAATATTTCACTTCGATTTATTTGCTTTTAAAGTATTTTGCACTTGATCTGCGCTACAAATAGAACAGTAAACATAAATTATATTTCTTTTTCAATATTTTTGCAATTTTTCAAAAGCTTTTGCACCCACTACTTCAGTACAACTAACTACGAGTCAGTGCCCTCTCTTTGCTTTGCTTATGTCTGTCTGCGCATTAAAACATAAATTATTTTCGCTATTTTTCTCATTGTTGTCGCTTGTAGAATTTTTATTTATTTATTTATTTTTCGTTAAATTCTGCGTTGGCTCTCTAAGTAAAGTCGGTATACAACCATTTCGCATGCTGCATCAGTTTTTAGTTGACCCGTCTGACCCATATAAATTTGCTACTTTTGTTTTAACGGCGACAGACAGACGGACAAACAGGCAGACAGACGGACAATCACATAAATAAAGTGAATAAATATTTTAAGTCCTGCTCTAAATGATTCATGTCGCTTCAATTGAGCTGTGTATACAATTTAATAGAAAGCAAATGCTGTTCAGTGAATTTCTATAAGCATGAAATGACATAAGCATTTAGTGGCGATGACAGCTAAATAGTCCAGTAACTGCTTAGCTTTAACATATTTTTTTTCTGCCATTTTTTGGATTTGTATATCTTTTGACGTTGTGCAATCACTAATTGTTTGGTTAGAACTAAAGCTATAGAGAAAAATATATGAATTTGAATAAAATTTTAAATTATTGCTAAAAAGTGCTTTAATCCTGTATAAGTATTAGTCCTTAGTAGCTATTTATATAAGAATTAAGTAAGGATGTCTTAAAGATAAAATTTATTTAGCGTGCTAACAGTAGACATAATTACAAGAAAAAAGTGTTTTTCGAAAATTTTAAAACTATTTGTGTATTATAAGCTGTCATAAATTGAAAAACAGAATATTTTTAAATAATGTAGCTTGGGAAATATATAAATAATTCTGACTAGCAGTACCCCTGCTATTGTAGTTGTTTTGTCTCCAGGCGGTGAACCCTCTTTCACCAACCATATCAGGCTTAGATCGGTATAATTGACCACTCTACCACAAAATCTACTTCAGCCGTTTCAGGTTCCATATACAGATTGCCATCTCTGCATGCTCCTTGATCTGTCAATTTTCCTTGTGACTTTGCTGCCGCAACTACATTATATATTATGTGCCTCAGCTGTATTGCACATCGAAGGAGTATTATTGTAACTCAAAGACGGACTCTTTTCGACAGCAGATGGATATTATGACAGGCTCTGTGTACCATTAAGCCATTTGAGCACCTGATAATTTTTATAATTCTCGTCATAAATAGTCGTTGCTATAAGTGCTTATGAATGCAAACTCAAGTCTCACCCTAATCCACTCGCAAGATCTCTAACACTACTCCATATACAAACACGACTCAGGAGAAATGACCTCCCAGCCCTGTGATGTGCTCTTAGGGCCGCTTTAACTACATAAGTCTCCAAGCGGGGGGCTTAGTGTAATACACAACTAGATTCAAGATTTGAAAAATTATTGTTAGTATCTATCAAGAGAAGTTCCAATAAAGAAAACACTATATTAAAAAAAAAAAAATAAGTACTTACCTGTCGCATAGAGGCTTTGGGTAGACTACTGTGCAAGCAGGCTGGCATATTGATCAAGAGGGTAGAATTTTAGTAATGTATCCAGCTCAGAAGCCTAACATTCCCATGATGCAGACAAGCTTCTGCCAATGGGGGCGCTCCATAAGCTTCCTAAGATTTCTAAGGTTCATGGAAGGTCCCAATTCTCAAAGCCATTATGAGACCAAAGCCCCAAAGCAATGAACAGCGCTCTGTTGACATGGAGTTCAGTAGTGGCACGGACTACATGGCTTCATCGTTTTGAAACGTGACTTCGTAGATTCCTTATGTGATCCTTTTTATTTAGTTTACTAAACTACGAATTATATAGATCAGCTAAAAACTGTTCCAATTATTGAGTTTCAGCACACCTTGTGTGGTCTCAAAAGTATTTCTATAACAGACAGGCTTTTCCCTAACTAATTGCTGATTGATCTTGTACCATATCCTATATTGATCCGAAAATAAATAATAGCTGCCTATTGAATCGCTGTACATCGCTATGGCTCTGTCTTTAACCTCTGCATAGGTATTTTAGCGGAAGGTGTAGTAGTCCTAACGATTTCATGCAATAAGATTGACAAGTGCTGTTATTCTGTGATTATTTTTACTGTTGCAACGAAGCATTTGTAGTCAGTGAGGACGTGGACTCGTTTCATCTACATTTTGCCTTCTGATGTTTGCTCTAATTAAGTATGATTCGGTCCTCTATAATAGGTGGTGGAATACCTATGTAAATGATCCTATACTCAGGCATTTGGTCTATGAGAGCATTACCAATCCTAGCGGCAGACCAATCGATCCGTTACGATTCCTCGTTGTCAGAGGTCACCATTATAGCCCTGATAACAACTGTATCAGAATTTGTTTAATTTGAAAGCCTGTATTTTGGGCTTAAGGCGTGAATTTCTTCTGGCGTCGGATCTATTTCTCTTAGCAAAAGAGGTGCTGCCAGTTTTATTAACCTTCTTCCACTTTTGGAAGAGTTTGGTCGGCAAGGCAACTGCGGATGCTGCACTTTTGGAAGAGTGCTTTCTGCCTTTTTGGTAGTTTTGACTGCCTTCAATGTGGATGCAAACTTCATATTTCTGCTCCTAGTTGTACTGCCTGCTCTTAGTCTCTCGTCTGTCAAGTATCATTTGTTTCTCCAATAAGTTCAGTCTTCTCCTACTTCGCGATCAGAGATTCCGGCTCAAGACTATCAAGTTCCATGAAGTACTTAGGAACTTAATTAAGATTTTAAGCTTCAAACGCTTTTTATGAGTGAGAAAGTCTCCTACCTTCTCCAATGTATTCATGAGCACCTGCTAGTCATACATAGGTATAAAAGAGCCTATGGGATTATCGCTGGTAAAAAGCGAGTAAAGACTTGGTTCCAGCACTCTTCCTTGTAGCACACCATCATTGATTGCTCTTTCTGCTGACTCCACTCCATCCAAAAACAAGTAAGGAAATTTCAGTCGGGCGTAACCGACTGTAAGAGGCCCTGTACCAGTTCAGTTCGCCTAACAAACACATTAAATGTTTCCCGAGCTTATGACCAAACACATGACCACTTCTCACTGCACGACTAAGTGCGTTTTAAAACATGTTTTTATGTATGAAACGAAAAGGGGGGGTCGTTCAAATTCAATTGCTTATAAAATCGTCATTTATTATCCGATTTTGATGAACTTTTCGGATTTTGGCTAAGAAGGACAATATCTCTATACTGGCATACTTACTTTTTTTTGTGCCGAAGAAATTTTTACCCTTGGGGGTGATTTTATGGGGAAGGGGGGGGAGGGGCAAGTTTTTAAAATAAACTTGTGAAATTCCGGAGCAGTCCTAGTCGAATGCAAAAAACACGAAGTCTCTATCTATTACCGTTTCCGAGATCCTTTCGTTCATACAGACGGACGGACGGACAGACGGACAGACGGACATGTCTATATCGACTCCTCTATCACTCCTGACCATAATGGGGGTAACTTTGGGGGTCTCCGACCATTATTTCTACCTGTTACATACATTTGCACAAACCCAATAGGCTCTTGTACCTTCGGTACAGGGTAACAAGTAAGAAAATTACAGTCGGGCGTAACCGACTGTAATAGGCCCTGAACCACTACAGGTCGCCTAACAAACACATTAAATGTTTCCCGAGCTTATGACCACTACTCACTGCACGAATAAGTGCCTTATAAAACATTTTTTTATGTACGAAAAGAAAAAGGGAGGACGGAAGTATCATAAGTTGTTCAAATTCAATTGCTTATTAAATCGTCATTTATTATCCGATTTTGATTAACTTTTTGGATTTTGGCTTAGAGGGACGCTATCTGTATACTGGCATACTCAATTTGTGCCTTGGGGGTGATTTTATGGGGAATGGGGGGTCAAAATTTTAATATAAACTTGTAAAACTCCGGAGAAGTCCTAGTCGAATGCAAAAAGAAGTCTGTATCTATTACCGTTTCCGAAATGCGTTCGTTCATACGGACGGACAGTTGGACACGGCTATATCAACTCCTCTATCACTCCTGACCATAATGGGGGTAACTTTGGGGGGGGGGGGGTCTCCAACCATTATTTTTACCTGTTACATACATTTGCACAAAACCAATAGGCTCTTGTACCTTGGGTACAGGGCCTAAAAAGGGAGAAAGTCCTGTCGTTCACAGCACTCGACACTAACATGCTCAACTAAGGCGGCAGTTGCCTTATATCCGTCAAAGACGAAGGTAAACTCACTACTTAACTATTCCTGCATTTGATGGGACTTACGAAGGATAATATTTCTCTTCCTTCATTATCCGCCACTTTAACTAAGCTTCCAACTCTCGGCAACATATAACTTGTCTACTTCTCAACGATCTTTCAGTCTAGGTTGGACTACTTTTTGCAACAGTGCACACATTCGATCTCAAAGGTATATGTAAACCCACCAAAAGTGTAAGCAATCTTAGATGGAAAATAAATAAAATTTCCCTCGCATTTCTTAGCTTTAAAGAGTCCTATGGACTATCCTATCTCCCTTTGTACATTTATAATTAACCCAACACTACACATTATTTGCATATTATTTTTAGTCCATTTTTATCCTTTCAAAGAAAACTTTTTTTTATTCTTAGAAAAAAATACTTTGCAACTATTTGAAACATTCAATTAAACCGCATGACATCCTTATCCTTCGGCTACTAATGCACACAGCCAATTGTGATTGCATTTTTATGCTGCACAGATTTTTGCGCTACACACTATGCGCAATCTCCCTGAACTACATATAATCTGCTGCAAACCACACGAGTCCAATCATTATAAAAGTTTAAGACAAACCGCACGTGATGTGTTAACTAAAAAGATTTTAGTTTTCACTTTGATTCCTACGACAAAATTCAAGTTTCATTTGGAGCTCGGAGCTGCGCTATTTATTCGTTCTTTCTTTCGTATTGCAATAATCTGCAACGCCACACAATATAATTTAGTGTGTGTGCAACCAAAGTTTATTTTCAATACGGCGAACACCAAGGAAAAGCATGTCCTCGACAATGATGGCAATGAGACATTGATGTTCGCTGCAGCAGCTAGTTTCTCGTTTCGTTTGCAAAGTATCTTAGCGAAGAAAAAAGCAAAGAGAAAATAGTAGAAGCAAACTTTCTGCTAGCTACAAATTTTCAAGTTTTTCATGCTGCATTTCTTTCTTCTTGCAGCAGCAGCAGCACGTTTTATTTAATTTTCAAATTAGAACTTTTAAATTAACTGTTAAAATATTTCAAGATACAAGAAATGCAGAAATTCCTTGGCTGTGCGTGCCGCATTTGCAGTTAAGTAATTGTGTATCTGCATATTCAGAGCCAGTCAGGCATGCATCTACTCAAATAGTTTTAGTCAATTTGTATCTGCAGTAGTCAAGCCAGATAGATTTGCATGCGTTTTGTATTTTATTTCATTTAGTTTTATTTCGGTTTCAAATTTAATCATATTTGCTGCATATGTGTTTGTGTCAAAATACGATTTTACGGTCTGCGCACACTTCAAACTGAAATTGTAAACTTTAGCAAGGACATATTTGAGCAACTAATATTTGAGTTGTTGTTGTTGTTTATTCCTTTTTTTGTTTACTGATTTGTTTTGTTGTTAAAGTTTTGTAATTGAGTTTGACAATATGCATTCCGCTTTATGTCAACGATATGTGCAGATGGTAAGGGGCAAGTTGTTGGAAGAAGTGTTTGAAATTTTGTTGTGTCGGTGGATTGAAATTTGTGTTTGGTAGCTGATTAAGCTTTATTGAAATTTAAATAGTTTTCGAAATACTTTATTAGCAAATAATTATAATTGTAAAGCTTTCGTTGTGTCTAAATAGTAGGTACTGCTCTTAAACACTAGTAAATCACTCTAAAATTCTTAAATTTAAATTCACTCACTCACATTCAAGTGCAACAACTATAGACAAGTGCAGTATCCTTTTTCTATATATAAGTATTTCGGTTTTCTTCCTTCTTCTTTTTAGTCAACATTTTTCACGGTCATGTAACTACGAATGCACATTACTTCTAAGTACAACAACGTTACAAACAAATGCAAGCCAAAATCCGCCGTGCTGCATTTGGAGACGCCGCAACTTATGCTATACATAATACAAAACGCATACAGCCCGTGCCGTGCCCGAGTCTATACATGTGTACAATAGATTTTTAGTACGAGCATAGAGGCAAGAAGGCGCTGTGGTTGTTTTTGTGTAACTGATGCTGCCGCTGCCGCTGCTGTTGCTGGTTTTGGTCGTGTTGATGCATTACGCAATGCAGCATGGAACATTTCTACACTCAACACAGCACAGCACATCACAGCATAGCATATCACATCCGCTCTCGCTCTCAAGTGCGGTCATGCAAAAACCACCGCTGGAAAAAAGGATGTACTGAGCCGTGTAGCGGCAAGCAGTGCACAATGGTGCAGAATAGAAAAAAAATGTGTCGCCTAAAAGTTTGATTTGTTTGTGCAGTTCAGTCTATCTCCCTTTTTATAATAATTACTGAGAGAATCAGAGGTTTCTCCGAAGATTTTCCATTTTCAATAATTTTCTTTTAAATGATTTTCGTTTATACTCTCCCACAGGAGTCTAATTTAATGCAAAAATGTTTTAAAAAAAATTGGCGCCCGAGCAGGGACATAAATTTTGGTTGCTGCCATATATGTCATATGTTTCACATCGATCTCTAGTAGTATAAAATACAAATTAGTATTGTAAAGCTCCTTCCACTACGTAAGTTGTTTATTCAAAACATTTTCTACTGACTCTCGATTTCTAATATTTTTCGTATACACTCGGTCACCCAAAAATAGTTTATCGCTTTCGTCTTGGTGTTTTGAGCAATATTGGCAATAATAACTTAGTATTAAAAAAATTTTGGCGCCCAAGCAGGGACATCAATTTTAATTGTTTATTTTTAAAATCTGTGGTCTATTTTTTTATTTCAGATCTGTAGTTTAACAAATTTTGTTTGGCGCCCGAGCAGGGTTCTTTAAAACCTTTCGTCTAATATTTTATTTTAGATTTGGTAAAATCGGCCGTCTATTTCTCAGATTTGTTAGCTACTTGTTTTTTATTTTTTGGAGCCCGAGCAAGGTCCATAAAAATCTTCTGTTCGTTTTTATATTTTTTTATTTCGACTTGTTAGTTCAACAAATTTTTTTGGCACCTAAGCAAGGTTCATAAACATCTGCTATTGCCTTGCATAAATCACCAGACTTTATCCGTTTATAGCCAAACCAAACGCTGCTGTCCCACTGTGCACAGCGCACAGTACACAGCTGTGCTGACAAACAAACCATGCGGCTTGTACTCGTACTGCCTTAAAGTATGCAACACTTTGCTTTCAATTGTAGTCGCTGCTTTTTACATTTTAGAAGTCTACCGCCTGCAAGTAGACTTTGCCTCTCTGATACAAACTATATTTGCACTCAATGCCATGCAGCATGCATTCGCAGCTCATTTTATGTAATTTTTTGTTTGGTTTAGATTTTTTTTTTTTTCTTTAGAACGTCAGCACAACATGCTGCTTTATACTTTGCACAAACAGCTGCAGCCTGGCTGGCATGCCTGACTGCATCCTCCATGTCATGTACGGCAAGTTTATGTTGCTTAATATTTTGCGAGCAAATCTCACATGAAAATTTTCAAACGTATACGGTGTGTGTGTGTGTGTGTGTGTCTGTGTTAGTTGTTACATACATCGAGTTACATGCCATATGCGTTGTTGCATTTGATGTTTGCCTGCGAGTGCGAATTTGACTGCAGATGCTGTGCTGTGCTTTGCACATTTCAAACGAACCGTCAACGAAATAAAATCGAATTTATTGCATACTACTTGCTGAGTATACTTGTTTACTACTTCACAACAAGCCGCAAAGAGTTTGTTAGTGAGTGAGTGTGCCATCTGCTGCAGGACATCGTCGTCTTCGTCGACAAGTGCCTGGCAAAATACAATCAAAGTTGGCTGCTGCTGCTGCTGCTACTCCTGCAAATGCATTTCGACGCAATATGACTCGTACATACACTTCAAATGTGTAAAATTGTATCCCTTTTACATAAAATTTTGCATCTGCATGTTTTGCTTATCGCAAAGATTGTTTTCCCTAACTCAAATACACTCTTCGTTCTAACGTTTTCGTCTTTGTTGGCCATAAAAATTAATTGAAACTAAGCCATTTCTGTGTATTTGTTGCTTTGGCCTGCTTCGGCTTTTGCACTTTACTTCTGTAGACGAAGAAGATTTTATTACTTTTTATAAGTAAAAACTAAACTTTTATGTTTTCGTCATTTGATTTTGTACGCATCGATTGGAGAGAAAATCGTTTGTGGTAATCTCCTTGAAATTGAATATAATATTTCTTATTGTCCTTGCTGACATTTTCTGTAATCGAAAGTTTTAAGTTGCTTAGCCATTTAAGTGTAAGGATTTAACAGTCAGTCAGGGTCATGGCACTAGTTCCAGCTAGGCTCATAAAAATTTAAGGGTGTTTGCTATGCTAAGCAAATAAATTGAAGATTTCAAACTTCGGTACTAGACGGAACTACCTTAATTAATTTTGTTTATTTAAAGTTTAACTTCAAACTTTAATTTAAAGAAATGAAATATGAAAAGCAAAAAGAGAGAAGCTATCTTGGTCAAACTCCTGATGGCTGATAAATTTCCGACAAGATATGGCTTCTCGAAACTAAAGTTCTTATGATTTTATATGGTTCTTATGATTTCAGACCAACGAATATATTCCTCAGTTAGCTTACATTTTTTTAAGACTAGAATGGGCACAACTACATTCTGTTCGACTTGTGCCTCAAAACATTTCAAGATGATGTACATATTTGGTTGAAAACGGCTGGAGAATTTGTCCAGTAACTCCGCGATGAGATGGTGTTCTTTTATACATTTGTGTCGAGTTATGATGTCGGGCTGCTTGTCCTCAAATCCTCAAGTCCTTAAAATGCGCCAAATAACACTCAACAGCAGTTGGCAGCCAAATTTCGTAGTTGACGTGCATTGGATATGGCCATGCAGAGGCGATCAGAAAATTAAAACTTATATCGATATCGTTATTGTTATCGGTATCGAATAGGCATGCTCGAAAGCGCTCGAAGAGCTGCCCTATGCGCCGCAGTAGGGGAAGTAAATTTTCATGCTCAGCATACGTGCGATCCATCTTAGTGTTGGGAAGAAGAAACTGAAAAAAAATATAAAAATGAAAATAAATTAAAAAAACATAAACAAGTAGCTCGTCAATTCTTTAACCTCTATAAACTTCAACTTCATTTGCCAAAAGTTGAAGAAGTTTTCTATCAAAAACCGATCCACAATATGACAAATTAACCACAACTACTACAAGCACACCAAAACGTCAATCGCCCAAATATAGAAGAAATACAAATCGACCAAATGGCGACCGCATACCACTCATGTCAAGTTTTCAACACAGAGCATAGAGCAAGGACTTGCTGAATGGCATACACATTCATCAATATAATTTGTAACAATACGCGATGCAGTCAAAAACAGCAACCGCCACAAAGGACAGCAAGCCACCACAACACAGTCGTCATCGTACAACATGATGCACTACAATGCCACACAGCCAAGCGCTTAATTTAAATTACAATGGCCGGAACAAGTGGAGCAGCTCGCGAGTGAACACTGTATAACATGTGCTGCTGCTGCTGCTGTGCTGTCCAGCGTGTGTAATAAATTTTTACATAAAAACCACGAATAAAGGAAGAAGAAAAAAAATTATATCAAACAATTAAGAAAACCATGTAGAAGCACAGGAAATGCTTCGAGGACAAAGGCGTAGCAGAGTAGCGCGGCGCCGTTGTACTATGTACAAATGAGTTGCATTGGCGTGTTTGCTTTTGCCGCTGCAGGACAATGAATAAATTGCATGAAAAGACTGAGAAAAGGATACATTTTTTTCTGTTGCATTTTTTTCAGAAAATGCGCTCTACAACAGACAATTACAAGCGACAGAGCGTGGTTGCCGCCGCTGCCTGCTTGGATTTTTGTGAAGTTGAATGCGTATTACTTGCTACTTTCATTGTCCTGACTGGCTGACTCTGCACGCATGCCTCGTTGCTTTTGTCTGACATGTATGCTGTATATATATATATATAAGAAGAAGAAGAAAAAAAAAATAAAGTTTATTAAGCATGCATGCATAAATATTTAACGAGGATCTATTTTAAACATTTACAAATACGGCATGGCAAAAAAAATTTCACTGGCAAGTAGTCCTTTTCGCTTTACAATTATTTGTATTCTTAAAAACTATTAGTAGTACACTCGCAACATATACTTACGTCTCCACTAAAGCAGCATTAAGCATGAACTTCTTTTGACAAAAAAAAAAAGTATATTGCGGTATTTTATGTGGCATAAAGCAGTGGTAGGCAGGCAGACAGATGTAAGAGCGTCGACAAGTAGCACAAAAAAGTGCAACAGGTTGATGTTTAACAAGCACAACAACGACGACAGTGCTTATGCCTTAGAAGCAAGCGTCTTGTCTGCTGCCTACCATACACAGACACACAGAAAGGACTTCTAGCACTCGTTTATAATTTTTTTTTTTTCATATTACATCTTTGCTTTTATGCCATTATATTGCTGCACTTTCAAGTTTGTATTGCATTATTTTATATTTTATGACAATTTTTTTGTATAATTTTTGGTCGACAACACACGGCATTTTTTTGTTTATTGTTTATCTTTCTGTTGCTTTAAAGGATTTATATTTTATTTTATTTTTTCACTTCTGGATTGTACAAACAATTGTTTGACAATTTTCTTTTACAATATTCTGTATTTTTTCGGCTTTTATGTGCCATTTTAAATTTTTATTTTTATGCTTTGCCACCATTTGCCATTTGCAGCCCAAAAAGCGAAACTAAAAGTATGCAACACTTTTTTTCTTACTAGCTGCTGCTGCTTTTGCTGCTGCCATTTTGTGCAATCACAGTGTATCGCTCGCTCTATCTCTATTACATATGCAATCTCCTCTCTCTCTTTCTCTTTTTTACTGTTCTTTTTTTTTCTCTATCTGTTGTTGTTAACTCTTCCTGTCCTTTCACTTGTTATACATACATACATACAGACACAGAGAAACATTTGTCCTACAACTTGTAGTTGGTTATGTTTTGTGTGTGTACGTATGTGTGTATGTATGTGCTTGTAGCTGTGTGGCTGTGTCTATGCTTGTTTGAGTGTTTTTTTAGTAGTTTATATTTAAAATTAAATTTATTCTAATTGTTGTTGTTTTTATGCATATTCTCCTTAAAGCGTTTGTGGCTCAGTTTGACCTAATCCTTGCTGCATTGAAGTAAATCTGCAGATTTACATTTATTTTCGTTTGAATCTTTTAAGGAAATTTATGCATTTCAGTTGATGAAGTATTTTTCAGTTTAGTGCAGTCTGAAATTAGAGAATTTGGACAATCTTGAAGAGTTTTTTTTCCAAAATGAATTAAGTTTTTTACTTTTCAAACAGGCAACTTCTTAAACTTAGCAAGTTAACGTGTAAGTGTATGTGTGTGCTTTGCATATACTCGTGTACTATGTAGAAAGCAAACACATTTCTCTCGAGCCGTAAGGCTCTCGTTCCATGTAAGTGTAGGCAGCCGACAACGTTCGGCTGTTGCGGACTATAGTTGACACTTATAGGTGGCTAAGCAAACAAAGGTCCTTTTTCAGTATATTTTAGCGATGTATTTCTAGCAGAGTTGCCACGAAAAAAAGTATATTCAAAAGAACTGTAATCTTAAAAAACAATACAACTTCTATCTCCCCTTTTATCCTTTTAAAATTGTCTATCTTTCCTCGTTTCTCAATTTCTCTCTCTCTCTCTCTCTATCTCTGTTTGTCTCTCTCTTTCTCGCTCTGAATTCTAGCTCTATGCCGCTCTCCAAGAGCCTAAAGCATTCGAAATTCAGAAACTTTTTGCAGCCCTGATAAATTCTATTATGCAGCCCTGGCGGAAATATGTACTTTTACAATCCGGTTTAAATAATTTTTGCTAGCTCGGTTAAAGTATTTATGAAGCCCTGTTCAAAACATTTATGCCAATACGGTATAATCATTTACGCATCCCTGATAAAAGCAAACATTTTTGCAAACTTGATATAAGGACTTATGCAGCTTCGTTGAAAGCAGCCCTGCGGTACTGTTCGAAATTCAGAAACTTTATGCAGCCCTGATATATTCTATTATGCAGCCCTGGTGACAATACTTGTACAATCCTGTTTTATTAATTTTTGCTAGCCCGGAAAAAGCATTTATGGAGCCCAAAGCATTTATGCCAATACGGTATAGTAATTTACGCATCCCTGGTTAACGCAAACATTATTGCAAGCTTGATATAATGACTAATGTAGCTTCGGTAAAAACATATACGCATCTGTTTAAAGCATTTTTTATTACTTTCTTCAGCCCTGGCATAAATATTTTTGCAGCCCTTATACAAACCTTTTTGCAGCCCTGTTAAAAGCATTTATACAGCTCTGATACTTTCATCTATGCAAATCGGTTAAAAGTTTATATATAAAAAGTATTTAGAAAAAGTATTTAGAAGCTTAAATGCAGACACAGTTTACCAGGGGCACATAATTGGTATAAACATATATACAACCCTCATAGAGGAGCATGTCCTATAAAAGCAGCCCTTGTTTTATACATTTTTGCAGCCCTGGTGGACACATTTGTGCCGCATTGGATCATTCATATTTGCAGCCCTGGTAAAAACGTAGATGTAGTCCTGGTACAAAAGTATTTAAGCAGGTCTGGCTGTTATGCAGCCCTGTTTAATGCATTTGTGTAGCTATTGTGCTGCAGCACTAGTACAAATAACTTAGAAGTTCTGATAAAATCATTTTTGCAGCCCTGGTAAAAACATTAAAGCAGTTCTAATGTATATAAATTTATGAAAATTTATTTAAAAATTTATTTCCCATCCCTAATAAAGGCATTAATGTAACTGTGGTAAAAGCACTGGCCATTATTGTAGCCCTGGTCACGTATTTATGCAGCCCTGTTAAAAAAATTAACGAGCTCTACTTTAACATTTATGCAGACTTGATAAAAATATATGAGCCTTGGTAAAATAAAATTAAGCTGTCCTGGTAAACATTTTTATGCTGCCCTGGTACAAATATTTATGCAACTTGGTGGAAGAATTTATATTATTATTTATATCCTAGCTCTGCTAAAGCATTTATGCAGCTTTGGTAAAAATATTCATCTATAATAATGGAGTAAGTCGACTACTTAATCTTGGTGACGCACTCTAGCTTCGCTATTTTTTTTACTCGTTTTTTCTTCCCTTTTTCCCCCTTTACTTATTTTTGAGTTCTTACAAATTACGACAGAAACGTTGGCATTGTTTTAAAATATTTCTGTGATAACTGGCAGCAGCAGTTGATGCCTAGTCTCGAGTTTGTTTGCAGCTCTTTTACTATATACCAGCAAGGATGTTATTCTTGATATATCCTTGATATACATTAATGCCACAAAGAGTGACTATATTAAATAATTAAGCAACATAATCAAATATGCTTATAAAGAAAATTTAAAAGCAATTTTAATAGCTCCGAGCAATTAATTCATGCAACTAACATAATTTTCTTCCTTTTACAATTTCTTTTCATGATCTGCCGCTGTACGACTCATTGCCTATTTAAACACGCACACACACACACATACGCTGGGCGATGATGACAATGAAAATGTCGACAACGACGACGACGACGCCGACGACGAAAAAATAAACAACATTTAACCCAATATTTGCATGGCTTGTGACATTTGAACTCGACGCCATCAACTCGACTGAATGAATGCTCTTTCCTTATATATACACGCACTGTATCAACAATGTATCTGCGTATATCGTTCGTGCAATGTATCTCAATGTGTGTATTCTGTATCTGTAACTGTTGGTAATGTGAAACCAACAACAACAACGACGACGACAACGATGACACCTTGCCAACGCAACGCAACTCAACTTGATCCGCATATGAACTCTATGAACCTAAACCACAACGACAGAAATGCAAAATCACGAGGAGTTACTTGAGGATATACGAGAAGATACTGCTGTGAATGTTATACCCGAGAAAGGTGAGTATTACCGCAACCATGGGATCTCTTGCGCTGCTACTTAAAGTTCTTGTCTGTGGCAGAGTAATAGTTTTTCTTTTTTCTGGCATTAAGTGCCGCTGACTACCTTTTCAATCTATGCAGGATAGACAGTGCGTGTAGTCTGTATCTGCTTGCTACTATGTTAACCTTAGCACTGGCTTTTTTTTATTTTTTTCGCTTGTTATTTGAATACCTAAGCAGTCAAGAGTAGCCTTGCCTTTTGCTATATGAACTCGCTCGTCGCTTGATCCTTGCCCGCTACATTTTTCCATTTTTCCAGTGTATTTGTTTATTAACTGCTGCTTATTTTTGCTGTTGCTGTTTTTTTTCTGCGACGACAACGTCGGCAGTTTTCTAGCTCTTCGAGTGAATTTTATTTATTGCAAATTGCATGGAATCAGTGCGGCGGAGCCTTTATTGCGTGGAATTCAGCTGAACGCCATCGCGCAAAGAGTTCAGCAGCGCGTGCAGTGTATGCGTCTGTCTGTCTGTCTCTAAAGGTATCTCGCTCTGCGTATCTTCCCACGCTTTGTAGATTTGCTTTATAAAATTGAAAAATACTTTTATTTTGCAATAAAATTGCTTTGAGTTCTTGGAAAGCAACATCGCTTTTCTTGCATTTATATAAAGCGCTTAGCAAAGGGATTTTATTTTGCATTGAAATAGACATATGCGCTTGTAGACACTTAAAGGCAGTAGTCGAGGCAACTGTGCACGCTTTAAAGTATCAAGTTTTTAATGCAAAGCAAATATTTCAAGAGATACAAAAGAGTTTTCATATTAATGCTGAAGAATTTTTGCTCCAAAAGTAGCTGAAATGATTGGCGGATTGGCATTATTTAGTACAATTTGAATTGTAGAAAAACATATTGGTATTATTAAGTACATTTTGTTAAAATAATTCTCAGAGGAGTGACTGCAAACTAAAAAAAAACAATTCAGCTATACTTAAACCAAGTTTAAAGGTAATAATAAACATTCCCGATCAGCCGGGCTGAAGGTTGCTGAGCTAAGTTCCTTAAGGAACGTGTAGAGGCATTCGCTAAAGATCTGTAGGCCAGCTTTGAGCCTTCTAATTAGAATTCCAACAACAGAAATCGCTTTGTCCAGTCAACTCTCGACAATCCTGGCCAGTTGTTACTTCCAGTCGCCTTCATCACTGCTGAATAAGTTAGAGCGCATATAAAGGACCTCAAGAGAAGGAAGGTCTAGGCAAGAATGAGCTTGATAACATCACGATGAAGGCTAGGTTACCTTTCATCATAATGAAAGAAGGCTAGGATTTCTATGATCTACAAGGCAATCACACAGACCACAGACCAATAAGTCTGTTATCAATATTAGCAAAACTCTTCGAGAGGTGCCTCCTATCGAGACTTTTGGCAATATAAAAAGTCAGAATTAGGATACCACCCTTTAAGTTTAGAATTCGAATGTTCCATAGAACACCGGATCAGTTCAAAAAGAAGATGGTGGCAGCTTATCTCGATATAAGGCAAGATTTCAATAAAGTGTGACATGATGGCTTCCTGCACAAGCTCAAAGCTCTCTTCGGATGAGCTACAGGACATTATGGTTGCTACATTTGCTGATGATAAAGCAATTCTGGCAACTTTATCTTCGTGAGTTTGAGGAATGAGCACATGGTGGAACATTGGTAGTAACCTGGTCAAGTGCTTCTGTATGACACACTCGCTGCGCAAAGATCAGCTTCTGGATCATCAGCCTGGGCATGAATACCTGGAGGGTTTGGTCGCCTGGGAGGTAGCCTGATGTGTTCTCCAGTCCTCAATTAGATGCATGTTCGTGGTACTTATATTCTGACAACAAATGCATGTATGGAGTACCAAGTCCTCGTATTCCGCCTGTATAGATCCAAGCATTAAGCAGTAAGCCCAGATTCAGTCCAACGGTCGACCTAGCGAGCACAGCAGATGCTACTTTCGAGTGGTGAAGGTTGACTTGAGCTAACACAGTTCTTGGCCCAGTTATCCACTACACCCAACCGGAGTAAAGCTATATGTAAGTGGTCGATTTTCGACTTATTCTCTACCAGCACGTTACGCTTTGCCGGCTCGTTGTTTGGTTCTTTTACTTTTCCTATAGCAAAGACTATTGGATCGGATCTGAAACACCTGCAAGGAAAGCTAAACGATTCCAATTGTAAGCAGTCTCCCGTTTCCTCTGTCTTAAAATAGTTTTATCTTTCACATTTTTCATTGATAAAGCTCATTTGGCACCGTCCCACCGCTTCTTGCGAAATAGAGGGTAAGTGCATGGGAGAGATTTCCCTCTTTTGGAGGAGTCCTGAGTTCTAGCTCTTTCAAGCTTATAGCCGCTTTGACGGTATCTTAAGTACCATTTGTACCCTGATGCATTCAATTCCCATCTGAATGAATCACCAAGGTCTCCAGGCTCTTCATGCTCAAAACGTTGCGGCGGATTCTAGTCACGTTCTTTCCGCTGAGCTACAGCCAAGGGTGCTCTCCGTGTTTGACAACTGACAACTGTTTGTCTTAAAAGTTTCGGTTTCCGTTGAGCTTTTGGCAGTACTGTTCTTCGCTATAAGCAACCTGTGACCTGTAGCTTAAGGAATGTGCAAACAATTCCTAGAACTCTGCGGATAGATTCGAAACCTTGATGAAATGTGAAGCTATGACACCACACCCGAGACCAAGATGAGGCTTTCGGGCATATATTTTTGGGATGCACTGGATGTCACTCAAATCGTGTAGCTTCAAATTGTTCACAGTTTTTGGGCAGTTTTGATATTGATATCTAAGAATAAAACTATATTGTATAATGCTTCTGTGCAATGTCCAACAGAGGCCAAAACACCGAGTCAGCAGCACGAAAGTCAAATATGAGATTCTGCAGGACGGCTGTATAGTTGCGGTGATCTTTTCTGTTGAGCGGCGCAGCAGCACGTAACGTACGGTAATTCTGTTAGCAGTGTTGTTGCGGCTCATTAGCAGAAATGATATAAAAGGAGCGGCACTTTACACCGAAAAACAGTCAGACTTTGGGCTTTGAACTGAAAGCTAGACAAGACAACAGCTAAGGAACTATTTGAACACTGGGCGTCAAATAGGATTTGAACACTGGGCGTCAAATCTGCAGCTGAAGGTACTATCTGAACACTGGGCGTCAGATAGAGTTCGAACACTGAGCGACAGATCAACAACAAAGGCGTAGTTTGACCACTGGGCGTCAAATCAACAGCTGGAGCGATATTCGAACACTGGGTTCGAATCAACGGACAGCGAACACACAAGCATAATACCTGTAAACCTTAAAAATGGTGTGTACATTAGCCAGAAGAGAGGAGAGGAGTGAAACTCAGAAATCACTAATCACTAAAACTCAATAAAACTAAAACAAACACTGTTTAATTTTCCTCGCTGTCTCAAAATCTATTAATTTTTGTAGACGAACCTTGGCGAAGCTGATTTATCTCAGCCTTCGACCCGGATAAACCGGGAGTCCTTTACAAGGTAACAAATACTCAGCAAATGACCAAGAAATAAAATCATCTGCGCTAGAACCTGCAATTATTGCCTATACAAGTCAATTGCTTTAATCAAATGCATAAAGCAGCAATTTAAGCTAATTCTATGCAAATCAATAGTCAAAACAAAAGCACTCCCAAGACATTAGAGAGCGAGAAAGAAAGGAAAATAAAAATATAAAAGCAAACAATATATATGCAACAACGCCCTTAAATATAATGCAAACAAATAAACCCATATAAACACACATGTGGCATGGCATGTGCGCCAGCACGCCAAAAAAAAAAAAATAAGTATGCCCTACTATCAATAAGCGCAAAATCAAATAAGCGACAACAATCAACGCCGTCATTATACGAAAAATAACACCCATCCACTGCCAGGATAAACAGTGTGGTATCAAGGAAGCGCCATAATAAGCACATTTACGAAAATTTTTATTGACGACAAGATCTCAAATGACGACGACGAGGACGACGAGTTGAAGTTGAAGTCGGGGCTAAACGCCTATAATCGTGCTGCTTATTATTATTCTCATACACAAATAGCGATTACTGGCAGTCAACAAGCAATTTTATCTGACGTTGTATACTTTCAGGCGGCGTCGAGCTTTAAGCGAGCTGAAAATTTGATACACATGCAGCGATTAAGCGGCAATCTACTACGCAAAGAACTCAACGCATATTTATGCTGCATACTTTTGTGCGTGACATGTAAATCTCTGACTGTGTCGCATACTTTAAGGCAATAAGCGGTTTCGCTTTTTTTTCGGGTTTCGGGATGTCAAGTTGTTGTGACAAGTCTGAAGAAGTCAGCAAGTAAAGGCATAAGATTGAATAAGTAAGATATCGCACTGCAACGCTGTCAGCTGCTGCTACTGCTTGAAAGCTTGAAAGCCTGAAAGCATGCTTTACAAATGAGATTTACAACCACATCAATAAACATCAAAAAAAACAACATTTTACTTTTCCGGCATGTTTTTCGTTTTCGCTCTTCCAAACATTAGGCACAACTTTTCACATTGTATAATATGAGGGCGCTGCTGTGATGCTTCGTCAGAAATTTCCGTAGACATTTTTATGCTTATCGTTTGTTTACGCATTTTAAGTACAAAAGTAGATTGTTATGTGTTGATTTTCGCATATGTGACGACTTAAAGTAAAGCACAGCCAAAAAGCCAACTCGGCTTCTTTTGTCTGGTTTTTTGTGTTGATAAACAATTGAGCGATTGTGCGAGTATGTTCCATCTTTAGCTGAGCTGCGAAAAAGTTGCTTTTGGTTTAAATGTCAGCAGCAGCAGCAACAAATTTTTGTAATGTAATACTAGCGGAAATCAGCTTAAAACATTTTAAAAAGAAATTTTCAGCTTTACGCAGCAAAATAACTTGTTGCTTAGGTTTTTTTGGCATGAAAAATGATGCAAAAAATGACTTCAATTTGTGCAGAAATCGGTGAATTAGCAAATTAAATAGATAACCTAGAAGTAGGCAGTACTTTTTTTTTAAATTAAGACGTGTAACTGTTTAAGTAGCAAAGTTAAGTGGTTGAGTGTCCACACTAGGCTTTAATAGATGCAAATTAAATACAAAGTCGAAAAGTAGGCAGCTCTTTTTAATTAACAAGCATAACTTTTTTTTTTTTTTTTTAAATTTATTTAAGAAGGTACACCGAATTATCGTAAATTCTTTTATAACCTTAGTGTCTAACAATTCAGACACCAATAGGGGCTTAACTATAACTTAAGCATAAGATATTAATGTTTAAAAATAATTAACAAGTATAACAGTTTAACAATTTTAAATTTTTAGAGATCAATTTTTAAATAATCGAATTTTAAATTACTCGAGATCGAGGAGTACGCTGAATGAGATCAAAAGGCTGACGCCTATTGAGCCGTCTTCTTGGGCGGGTAACAGTTAGCCTATTGGCCAAACGGTTTTTATGTTGAAAAAGTCTTCCATTGTATCGGCTGGAATGAAAATTCAGCTGTTCAAACACTGTAGCCATATTTAGGTCTCTGTGCAGCATTGTGTTCTTAACAAACCATTCGCAGCCAGTAATCACTCGCAATATTTTGTTTTGAGCGGTCTGGATAAGCTTGATCTGGCTATCGCACGCCAGACCCCATATTTGACAGCCATATCTCCAAATTGGCGCAATGATTTGATTATACAGGGTCGTTTTGTTTCTCAGCGTCAATTTGTTGTGAGGTCTGAGCAGCCAATAGTGTTTGCTCGAATGCGAGTTCTTAAGACCCTAATATGGGCGGCAAATGTTAATCTTCTGTCTAGGGTAATGCCCAGGTATTTGGTGTGGTTCGTCTGTTGGACAGGCACGTTATCAACTAGCACTGGCGGCGGGGTTTGGCGTTTCAGAGTGAAACATACGTTAGCAGACTTATGGCTGTTTATGCATATATTCCAGCGCCTGGCCCATTGTGCAAACATATCGGCGTACTCTTGGATGCCGTCCACTGCCTCAAACTCACAAGTTGCTCTATATGTGACACAGACATCATCTGCAAATGTAGCCAGCATCATGCTATCTGGATCACTGCCCCAATTTATGTTTGGCTGCGGCATATCAGCTGAATAGAGCGAGTACAGCAGCGGTCCAAGTACGCTTCCTTGGGGTACACCGGCATTCACATTGTACCTCATAGATATCGCTGAGTGAAATCGCACCGCAAACTGCCTTCCTATAAGGTACGACCGTAGTAGTCCAAAGTAGGGTCCAGGCAAAATGTTCTTTATCTTGACCAGTAGACCTAAGTGCCACACTCTGTCAAACGCTTCTCTAATATCAAGAAATAATGCGTTGCAGTACTCCTTGTTTTCGAATCCTTGCAGTATTTCATCTATAATGCGATGCAGTTGCTCAATTGTGCTATGTCCAACTCGTAACCCAAATTGATGTTCAGGGATTATACCTTTCGTCTCCAGAATTTTAACAATTCGGGCAGCAATTAGTCTCTGAAACACCTTCGAGATCGAAGGGAGGAGACTAATCGGCCTATGGGACGCAGGATCTCTTTCTGTCTTGCCAGCTTTGTGAATCATTGAAATTAATCAAAATTTCCACTGAGCTGGAAAGTGTTGTAACCTCACAATAGCATTAAAAATTAATGCTATATAGAGGATAGCGTGGCTTGGTAAAGCTTTCAATGTAGCATAGCATATCTCATCGTACCCAGGCGCTCTATTCAACTTTTGGCGTCCAATTACCGCAGTAATCTCATTTGGGGCAAAAGGCATGATGGGCATATCCATTTGAAGTGCTTGTTCTAGGGTCTCCTGAGTCTCGAGTACCTCCTGCTGGCTGGCTAGGTCAAAAGGCTTGAAGCGTTCTGATAAATGTTGCGCAAACACTTCAGCCTGTTCAGAATCTGTTTTGCACCAAACTCCATTAGCATCTGCAAGAGGCGCCTTTCTTGTGCATCTCCTTTTGATAGCGCGCGTCGTTTTCCACAAAGAGTGCGTAGCTTCGCTGCCCGTCCCTGTGTTAGCAAGCCGCGCGTCAAACCATGCCTCTTTATGTTCACACAACGCTCGCCGGAGAATCGTCTGGGCGTTGTCCAGCGGGTGCCGAGATCTCATCCACCTAGTGCGGAGCCGTCTTTTATCAGAAATTAGTTGACGAATCTCACTTGTAAGTGGAATACTGGCTGCTGCTAATCGCTTAGGCGGTTTGTGCGTAGCTATTGATGCTGCAATCTTAATTTTGCAGACAAATATGTCAATGGCATCCTCTACATCCTTCGCTGATCTTAATTCCATATTAAGATGCAACGATTGTTCCAGCAGCGACTTAAACATCTCCAAATTGGTATGCTTGGATATGAGACGCTCCATTACAGGATATTCCATTGTAGAGGCGTCTAGCGTGATAATTAGGGGCAAATGATCGGAGCTAAGCTCAACGACCGACCGAATATTTGCATGGATGCCTAAAATCCCTCGCGTTATGGCAAAGTCTAAGCAACTTGGAGCACCTCTTCTACCATATGGGTACCTCGTTGCACTTCCTGTGGCTAGCGTATTAATTTGCGTATTAAGGATTAGATCCGCTCATGCATTGCCTCTTTGATTGTTTCTGCCTGCACCCCATAACCAGTGTGTTGCATTCCAATCACCCGCAACTAAGCATTTGGAGTCATGCTGCACCAAAACGTCGGAAAACTCCTCTGTTGTCCAAGGGAATCTTGGAGGACAGTAAACCGCTCCGAAACTAATCACTCCAAGTGCAGTGTTAATAGCAGCAGATGCCATCTGAATCTTCTCAGTAGATACGGGTTTTAGCGGAAAGTGCACCAGTCTTGTCCTGATCAAGATTGCTGCTCCACCTCTAGCGTTGTCCAGACTAGGGTTGTTTGCAGGATAGGCTTCAAATCCGTACAGTTTTGGCGCATTATTACCTCGGCAATGTGTCTCATTTAGAAGTAAGACATCTATTTCGTGTCGCTGTACAAAGATTTCCAGCTCAAGCAGCTTAGTGGACACGCCATCGGCGTTCCACACTAGTATGCGCAGTGGCATCATTATGGCGCTTGCTGCGCTTGTAGCGCTGTGTCTGCTGTTGCTGCTGCTGCAGCATCATCATCATCATATTCATCTGCTTCTCCTGAATCAGACGCAGCGAGTTAATATTTTCATTTAGTGCTCGGATGATGGATTCAATATTGTTCCCATCCAAGACAGGTTGCTGGACTTGATTATTGAGATGTCTTTGTCTCTGTTGCTGTTGTTGCTGCTGTTGCTGCTGTTGCTGTGGTAACACAGACTGCAATGCCCCTCTTGCAGCATCCGCGTAGGAGACGTAAGCTATTGTCTGCCTACCCTTAGCAGTGGCGTGAGTCTCGAGCCTCTCGTTAACAAGTCTCTCATTAACAAGCCTCTCCTTGACTGCTTTTCTTCCATTTGTGCCACGTTTAGGCCGTGTGCGCTCCTGGAACGCCTTAAATTTGATGCATCCCGAATAATTTGCAGGATGCTGCTCCCCACAATTGAAGCAAGTACAAGGCTCACTGCGGGGCCGTGTGCAACTACTGCCAGGGTGCTCACCCGCACATTTTACACAAGCATACGTCTTGCGGCAGTATTTGGCCGAGTGTCCAAATTGCTGGCAGCGATGGCACTGCACAACAGCAGTCTGTTTGCGGAGCTTTTCCACTTTGACTCTCATGTTGCACAATTTTCTAATGTTCAGTATGTCCTTGTTGTTAGGCGCTGAAGCAATGTTCAGAAAGAACATGTCAACTGGTACTGCATCGGAGTTACCTTGCTCTCTGCGCTTAGGCGAGTGCGCATCAATTAATTTATGGCCAATATTGGCCAGCTCGTCTCTGATGCGGCTGTGAAGCATACTGTGGTGCAGCCCTTTCACACACACCCTGAATGGTCGCTCTTCTTTCAATTGGTAACAATGGAACTCATACTGCTGCTCCTCTAGCCATTTAACAAGGCTACGAAAGGTTTCAGCGTTGGCAGCGTAGAGTCGCATGACTCCACCAAACGAGGCTCTGGCTTCTACGTTGTTGATATCAGTTATTTTACTGATGCATTCCATCAGTAAGTTCACGTTATCAACACCTTCCATTACAATTGGCGGTGGCTTAGGCAATACTCTTTATTGTTTTTTGGCTGCTGCAACGGCAGCGGCCTGTTTGCTAGTGCTAGGGAGCTCGCAGAGCTCATCAGTACTAAAACTTTCCAACTTTCCAAGTCCATTTCATTATCTTGGGTGTCATCCAAAATACTGAACCGATTTAGACGAGGATCTGCATTTTCAGTAAGGCTAAGATGCCGCTCTGGACTCTTAATGTTCGCCTTCTTCCTCGTTTGCGTAGGCGAAGAATTCTTAGGCAACTTACGTTTGATAGTTTGAAAGCGCTCCTGCGCATTATTGTGCATGTTGAAATTAGTTGCCACTTCAGAAGCACTCGAGGTGATGCTTGATGTCTCTATCACCGTAGAATCCTCCGCATTGGCTTGCCAATGGCTTGCCTTCTACCGGCTGCACAGTCCTTTGGCTGAGTTGTCTTGATTGACATTTCCTGTAACCCTAAAAGTATGCTACACTGTCAGGATATTTACCACATACACGCTTCGATCAAGATCGAGCTTTGCTTTACCACAGACACGAACCAGCAATCTTTAGGTGTTGTGCTTTTTTTGTTTTTTTGATAAGCTTTCTCACAGCTGTTTTGCACGTGAGCGCCGGCTGTCAGCCGGAGCACTGCTTTTCTAATTGTTTTTATAAACTGGCACAGATGGTTTATTGCACTTTAACACGTACACCCGTAAATGAAGTACACTCACCAGTGACCTATTAAAGGCACTGGACACAAAATTTTGCCACAATTGTGGTCTTAGTCTCTGATTTTACAATATAGTCAGTAATTAATTCGCGCACGCGTCCGACTTCAACGAAAGCTTCCGACTGAATACTACAAGCATAACTGTTTAAGAACCTTGTGTGAACACTCACGAGGCTTTGAATGAAAACATGTTTAACTCAATTTAACTTCAATTTAATATTTTTTATTGTACTAAACACTTAACAACAATTCACTTTCAGATCTACCCAAATTCGGTGAACCACTACAAAATGTTACAGTGCCCGTTGGACGTGAGGCAGTACTACAATGTGTTGTCGACAATTTGCAGACATATAAGGTAGGTCGATTATTTTTATGTGCTAGGAGGTAGGTAGGCGTTTTGTGCGTTTATTGCGTGACAACGCCTAAAACTAGCAAAATTTGCCAACTGTCGCCGAAAATTGGCGCGCAAACATTTTTAACAATTAAGCTGCCAACACCTGCCAACTCACAACAATACACCGAAGTCTCGAGGCTATCAACATAACAATTTACACTTCATCAAATAGAGCAGACTTTATTTAGAGACTCACACACACAGCAAAACTGGCAAAAAAAGTTCGTGTGACCATAAAACGCATAATGCGTGCCATTTTTTGACCCTTTTCGCTGGCTACGTCGAACTGCGTGAACCATAAAAACTGAGCAATAGAAAAATATCGACAAAAAAAAAAACAAAAAGGTAGAAAATTTGTTACAAATTTGTTAGTCAGCCTTCAGGCGTAAGCAAGCAGAAAATTTTTGTGTGAGAAAGCTAAAAAAAATTAAATACATATATAAAAGGAAAATTCAAACGTATGACGAGGTGTGCCAAGGTAAACGTGCAGCTTAACTGAAAGTGAAAGGCAACACGCACGACATGCCAAGCAAACCAATAAAAAAAAAGCAACCCAACAAAAAAATAACAAAAAAATGTATAGAAAAAGTGAAAACGCACGCAATAAATTGATAATCTTTTTCCAAAGTTGTTGATGATATCGTTAGTTGAGTTGAGTTTCAAGTTTACTTTGTAACTATTATATGTGCTTCATATGTGTGGGTGTGTGTGTGTGTGTGTGTTAGCTATATAGATGTAAGCAACTTTAGCTACGTGTCGCTCTGTCTGTCAGTTAGACAGTCGGAAGGACAGACAGACATTTTGTGTGCATTAGTCTGTCGGTTGACTTGGTTTCCTGCACCTTTTATGCCAAACTCTGAACTTCACACGCATCGTGAAATAATGTTTATTATCGTAACTAGTCCCTAAGTGTCTTTGTTTGTGTGATTTGTTAGTGAAATTTTATATAGACTCGCAGTTTACTGGCTACGTGTGTTAAGCGTTCAAGTTCAAAAGCAAATTGTTTGTTAATCTGACAATCGTAGGTATTTATTTTTTTTTTTCGTGAGCTAGGTACGAAATATCTGATTAGAAGTAACACATTGGTTTATCAATAAATAATTTTTGTATAAAAAATCCTTAATAAACTTTACTCCAACTTTTTTTTTTTTTTTTTTTTTTTTTAAATTTATTGAACCGGTTAACTACTAAACTATAACAATAAAAATATCACAAAAAAAATTATAAGCATCGCCGTCTCCTAAGAGAGAGATCAATTGAGTATAAATATTGCTCTATACTATGGACTCTGTATGAGCCCTACATTTCTGCGCCTCAGTCGTCTGATTGGACGGTAACCCGGAAGAACCCGAGCCAGCCTATTAACATGGCTGCTCAATCGGTTGTTATACCTACTGGTGTATTTTGAGATTTCACTCTCTACCGTCTCAATCTGCAAGTCTCTGTGTAGGCTGGAGTTGCGTACAAACCACGGGCATCCCGTGATTGCTCGCAGTGCCTTATTTTGCAAGACCTGGATTCGTTTTCGGTGGCTTTTTGCAGCAATGCCCCAGATTTGTATGCCGTACTTCCATATGGGGGCAATGGTAGCATTGTACACGGCTCGTTTGCATCTTAATGGAAGCCTACTTCGCCTGTTCAGCATCCAATACATCTGAGCTTGCCTCACACTCGACATCGGGTGACAAGGTTCCTGATGTGCCTAGCAAAGGTCAGTCTTCTGTCCAATAATATACCCAGATACCTTACTTCATTCGCTTGGGTAAGGAAGGTATTGCTCAGACGAAGTGTGGGTGGTGTTCGCCTTCTAAGCGTGAAGCAAACATTTATGCATTTTGTCGGGTTGAGTTTAATATTCCACTGCTTAGCCCACGTTTCCACGGCATCGACGTAAGTCTGCACATAATCTGCTGCGTCATGCTCACAAGCAGAGTTATAGAGCATAGCCACGTCGTCAGCATAAGATGCCAGCAGTACCTTTTCTGGTGCTGGATCAGCTGGCGTCGGAAGATCGGCTGTAAAAAGCGAATACAGCAAGGGCCCCAAGACGCTTCCTTGTGGAACACCAGCATTAACAGGGTATGTTGTGGAGAGTTTATCGCGTACTTTTACGTGGAAGCACCGATCAGCCAAATATGATCGCAGCATCAAGTAAAAAGGTGCCGGCAGAAGCGCCTTAAGTTTCGCCAACAATCCAACATTGCCACACTCTGTCAAACGCCTCCTGCACATCTATGAAAATACCGTTGCAGTACTCTTTATCTTCGAACGCCTGCAGGATGTGGTTAACCACTCTATGCACCTGCTCTACTGTGCCGTGACCCACACGAAACCCAAACTGGTGCTCCGGCAATGCCTCTTTGTAACATTCCAGTTCCGCCACTCTTGTCACGAATAGTCTTTCCCAAACCTTCGACAAAGAAGGCAGGAGACTTATCGGTCGATAAGAATTCGGCTGATCCTCTGGCTTGCCAGGCTTATGTATCATTGATATTCTTGCCATTTTCCACATAGCCGGAAAGTGCTGTAGTTTCAGCATCGCGTTAAATATTAACGTGATGTAGAGTACAGCACTCAACGGAAGGGCTTTCAAGGTTCTATGGCATATACGGTCGTGTCCCGGAGCTTTGTTACCAGGAAGTTCCTTTATCACTGATATTACCTCAGCAGGTTGCACTTCCCTAATGGGGAAAATCCAGCTGTAGTGGAGTCTCCAGTGATCGCTGCACGTCCACACAACTTGGTCATCATCTGCTAGCTCGAAAGGGCTGAACCTGTTTTGTAGGTGCGTCGCAAATATGTTGGCCTGCTCGCTATCCGACTTAGCCAACTCACCGCTAGGGGCTAAAACAGGGACTTGCCTTGCCACATGCCTTTTTGTAGCCCTTGTCGCCTTCCACAGTGAGTAGTTTGCGTCAGCGGTGTTGTCCATAGTTTGGAGTCTGGTTTCAAAAAAGGCTGATTTCTTAGAGCGCAGCATCTCCTTCAAAACGTTAGTTGCTCTGCAATATGCCGACTTGTCCATGGGGTGTTGAGTCCTTATAAATCTTCTTCTTAACCTTCTTTTCACTTGGAGAAGTTCCCTGGTAGCTTGATCAAGCCGAAAACACGAGAATTGATGCCGTGGCTCAGGTTCAAATGGGCTTGCGAAAGCTGCTGCCTCCTGAACGTTACGCGTGAGTATTTCAACAGCGTCATCAATATCCTCTGCGGGAGGTCAGCTCAGTTTCAGCGTGCACTACATTGTTTAGATGCAGTTGAAACAATCATCCAACTTTAAAATTCCTCGACAAAAGTCGTCCTTCTTTTATTATGTCAGTTGGCCTCACATTTATTTTGACAATGAGTGCCAAGTGATCAGAAGGTAGGTCCCACGAGTCTTCGATGCTCATGAGCTGGCCAGGAATTCCGCAATACATGGCGAAGTCTAGGCACGAGGCCCTACCACCACGTCTGGTTGGGTGCCGAGTCGGTGATCCAGTGGCCAATATTTCCAGGTTGGTTGAGCTCAGAAAATTAGCAAGCCTCCTGCCTCTTCGATTCGCTGTATAATCACCCCACAACCAGTGTCTAGCGTTCCAATCACCGCCAGTCAGGAAATGTTGTCCAGAGTATTTCCGAATGTTCTCAAAATCCACTGCACTTAGGTCATTCGGAGCAGGGGGGCAATAGATTGCACCAAAATCTATTTCTCCCAAGGCAGTTGAAACTTTGACAACTGCGAGTTGGTACTCAGGCGTGGAAACTTCGTTTTGAGGAAAGTGGGCAAGATTGGATTTTACTAGGACAGCAACTCCACCCTTCCTTGCGGCCTCTAGTCTGTATCTGGTTGGCGGCATAGGAAGTAAATCCGTATATTTGAGGAGCAATGCCATGATCCAATTTGGTTTCATTCAATAAAACTATATTAATCTTATGAGCAGTAACAAACAACTCTACTTCGTTTCTCTTATTTTGGATGCCATTGGCATTCCATATAAGAACTTTTAACTCACTCATTTTGATTGGAATGCAGCGCTGATTGAGGAGAGCATCTGTTGCTGCATTTGCATTAATTTGGTCATCATTTCAGTCATCATTTGCATCGCAGTACAAATTTCAGCTAGTTGATTTTGCTGTTGTTGGGGTAGCTCATACCTTTGGTAGTTTTGTTGTTGTTGCCACTGTTGCTGCTGCAAAAGACGGGTTTGAGCAGGCTGCTTTGACGTTTTGCCGGTGTCCTCTGGCAATATCTGCATATGAAATATAATTTTCGGTTGTAGAATTAATCTGGCGGCGAGTAGTTGACTCCTGAACGCGCTGAGGTGGTTTTGGCACGGGTTGGTAATTTGATGGCTTTCTGGGGAGTAATAACTCCTTTTTTCAAAAGAGTTTTATAGTGATTGCAGCCCCTATAGTTAGCTGGGTGCTGCTCTTTGCAGTGTATGCACGTGGCAGGCTCAGCTCGTGCTCTGTCACAATCTGCCGATTTGTGTCGACCACTGCACTTAACGCAGATGTGCTCTCGCCTACAGTACTTGGCAGTATGGCCATACTGTTGGCAGCGGAAGCATTGCACTACAGCTGAGACCCGTCGCATGGGCTCAATAGATATCCGCTGGCTGCATAAATATTTGATATTTTGTAGTTCGCTGTTATTTTTTGCGACTTTAAGCGAAACAAAAAATAAATTTGACTCACGACCAGTCTTCTTATTCACGTGGTTGAACACGTTGCTCACGGAGTGTCCACGCTCTTTAAACTCTTCAATAATTTCTTCAGTTGGCGTTGAGTAGTGTAGCCCTTTGACTGCCACTCTATACGGCTTGTCTTCTGCCAACTGGTAGCTGTGATATTCAACCTCCAGGCTATCGAACATCTTTTGAAGAGCTCTCGGTACGTTGCTGCATCTTTTGCGTATACCCGGGTGATGTTACTCATGGATACACGCACTTCAAATTTTTCTTTTGCGGCAACACTCCTCATGTGCTTCAGCATGTCACTCAGATTTGATATGTGTTCCAGAACGAACGGTGGCGGTTTTGGGGCAGATGTGGCCTGAGCAATTGGAACCTCTACTTCTCCCACTTCATCATCGTCATCATCGTCCATTGCCAGTGCCTGATATGGGTTAGGATCCATAACAGGTGTACTAGCAACAGATGCCGCAACTTGCTTGCGAATTTTCACTTGCACATCCACAGGCGGAGTTAATGAACGTTTGCACTGAAAATTTTGCTTCTTCCCACGCACAAGAGTAAAGCCGCTTTCAACTGCACCAGACGAACTTGTTGCGCTGGCTGTGCTTTCGGATTGGCGGTTAAGAGCAGCATTCAATAATTCACCGAGGCGTGGTCTACTAGTTGCCTCAGCCAGCGTTTTAGAATTTTTGGTCATTTCCATTGCATTATTTTTGGATGCCTCAAAAAGTATGCAATGGACTTTGTCTTTAGTTTAGACTTAACCCAATTTTCAGGTTTTTGTCCAGGGATTAAGAAGCTATTTGCTTTCGATCGTAATCGAGCTTTGCTTTTACCCAGACTTAAACCCGAAATTTTTGCTGCAGCTTTTTCTGAGCCGCTCAGCTGTTTTGCACGTGAATGCACTAGTTGGTGGCCGCAGCCACACTTTGGCAATTTAATGAATGTTTTGCACAGAATTGCTTTTGCACTTTTTCACTGTAACACTGTACACTGAAACACAGTTGCTTTATTTTGCCACAATTGTGGACTTGTCTATGCTTTTTATTATTTGTTTTTAACAAAGTTTTACACTATCCGCGCAGGCGTCCGATGCCAACGAAAGCTCAATCAAAACTCCCTTTACTCCAACTGAAAGTTTTCATTTACAGTTATCTCCTACTAAATACTAAAAATGTACAACGATTTATTTATTATATTTGTAGCTTGGCAACACATCCAATTAATTGGCGTAGCAACATGTAGAACTCTGTTGCTGTGTATCCAAATAGAAAAAAAATAGTTCAGTGTGAGGACATTCATCAAAATCGAGTTTTTTCTACTTTTTTGGTACAATAAGACGGTTTAGTAAGTTTAGAGGATTTGCTGGTGCTTAAGTTATTCAAACGGATATCATTTAATTTGGTCAGTAGCTTACATACATAAAGCCATAAAAAAAAAATCAGTAGTAGCACCGGCTATACACAGATTTTTTTGGCCCTGTACCGAAGGTACAAGAGCCTATTGGTTTTGTGCAAATGTATGTAACAGGTAGAAATAGTGGCCGGAGACCCCCAAGAGTTACCCCTATTATGGTCAGGAGTGATAGAGGAGCCGTCTGTTCGTCTGGCCGTCTGTATGAACGAAAGGATCTCGGAAACGGTAATAGATAGAGACTTCGCCTGCTCCGGAATTTTACAAGTTTGTTTTAAAATTGTACCCCTCCCCCTTTCCCATAAAATCACCACCAAGACTAAAAATTTCTTCGGCACAAATTTGCCAGTATAGAGATATCATCCCTCTAAGCCATAATCCAAATAATAATAATCATAATAATGTGCTCCAATGTAGTATAGTGTAGTGAGTCCCATGTAGTACAGTGCAGTGAGTCTCATATAGTATAGTGTAGTGAGTCCAATGTAGTACAGTGTAGTGAGTCCAATGTAGTATAGTGTAGTGAGTCTCAAATAGTATAGTGTATTGAGTCCAATGTAGTATATGTAGTGTAGTATGGTGATGCATTGTTGTGCTAAGCTTGCTGGATGAATCAGTAGTCGAGGACTCTTACGAATATACCTCCTCGAACCGTCGTGTAAAGTTTTGAGCCATTGAGCCATTGAGAAAATTCTTCCAATTAGATAGGCTGGCGAATCTACTTGGTAAACATTAGAAAAGCATTGAAGCCTGAGTGATTTGCTAATCACTAGGTCGAAGGAGAATTACCTCCTCCGAATCTTCCGACATGTTTTAAGCAACTGGTCAAAAAATTATTAGCATTCTTTTAATAGTGGAGGATGTTTAAATATTGCTACCGGGATACAATTATATAATGGTGGAAGGAAGGGACTCTTAGAATTGAAGTATGCTTAAGTGTTATCTCAGCGCGGAGGCTGTTTCCTTCCACCGTTACACTCTCTTTGTCGCATTCTTTTTTTGCATGAAAAATGATACCATTTGTCCGAGCTACACTAATGCAGAGCTCTACATTTCTTCGAACCTTATGCATTTCCTTAAGTTTGGTAGACTCAGCTGCTTTGAACCTCTTGAAGCTCTTCTCAGTGAAGAATTCAACGCAACCCGGTTAAGAGAAGTCAACCCCAACATCTAACAGCGGAAATGTAATAGCTTGGGCTGCTTAAGATTTTTTGATAGTTGCACCAGAGAATGAAGTTCTAATTGAGTTCCATCTTGTAAACCTGAAATAAAATCATCTAACAAATATCTCCCAAATAAAAAATCTTCTCCGACACATTGTATAGCAGTAAGCTTAAATATGGCTAACACTTTCACTTTGAGGATTTCATAACATCTGTAGAAGTGGTTTGACTTTATGATTATTCTCAATGGAAACGCTTATGAATGCCCAGACTTCTGTTCGGATCACCTCTATTGGAATGAGGGTTATTTTGTTAGTAGATTCGATGCAGATAAGTTTGTCATATTCTTATATTTTTATCTTTGTTGTCTCTACTCATCCAGCTAGTTTTAGAATTTGGCATTGAACAGAATCCATCCCTGCTCGTGCGCCAATTTCACAGCACACGTGGTTTTTTTATACCAGCGTACATTGTAGGCAATTATTGTTTTGTCTTTGATAATTCTTCAATAGAGAGTTCTACAACAACTTCAAGCAACTTCATTCTCTCGAAAATTATACTCAATGAAGAGGCTGGGACTTGGACCTGATACCTGCTTGTATGGTATGCAGTGGCAGTATACTCAGCATATTATAACCCGATGAGATGTGGTCAATAGCATACAAAATAAATGTAAGGCTATCTATGTGGACTTTAGGCTAATTCTGCCGCAATACACATAACATATTGGCGCCCGAGCAGGGACCTATTGAATATCGTATTGTAATGTTAAATACTTCAGACTTAAATCCACTCATTATGGCAACTGTGACACTCAATGACTCTATAATATTAGATTGCTCAGTAATCAAATGCTTTAAATGCATTATATATTTTTCAGACCATCAAAACCAATCTTCATCTATATCTCTCGACCTTTTGTGCCACCATTTAATTTAATGACAAATGTCTAAATGTCATTTTCCATTTGCAAACCTCTTTCTCACACGGCGAATAAACAATAATTTGTGCCAATTTCAACAACTAACAACTTTAACACTTTCTTAATGCACTTAAAGCACTTCAGTATAACGCCTTCATCGCTACCAACGCCTCCGCCCCGGATAACAAACGAGTATGGCATAAAATTTGAAGCGAACACGGAGCACGGAGCACACGTTGGTGGCAAAGAAATCAGCTAAAAAATGAGACACAGCCACGCTACATGCACATTAGCCTACAGAGAAAACGAAAAAAAAAAAAAAACCAAGCTGATAGAACATCGAATAAGAATTGACTGACTATATACATATATATATATTCGTATGTGTATGAAAGAGAAAGAAACTACAATTTAGACTAATAGACTGACATGAAAAACTGCCACACACAGACACACACACACATTGAAGGATTTTTTCCTTATGAATATAGCAAACACTTTTAAATACATATAGAACATATATATATGTAATATAATTCTGTTCTTCATCCACATTTAAGCCAATTTACACAAAATACTGTTCTCTTCTTCTTTTTATTCATCATTCGCCTACTTTGCTTGCACCTCTCTCTCTTGCAGATTGCGTGGTTACGTGTCGATACACAAACAATTCTAACGATACAAAATCACGTAATAACCAAAAATCATCGCATGAGCATAACACACGCCGAGAAACGTGCCTGGATATTGCGTATACGTGATGTTAAGGAATCGGACAAGGGCTGGTACATGTGTCAGATCAATACGGATCCGATGAAGAGTCAAGTTGGCTATTTGGATGTTGTCGGTGAGTAAAGTAGAGTATATAATAAGATTATATTGATGTTGATGTTGATTTTGATTGATAGATCAACAAGGGTTTAAGTCTAGCTACGCAGGCAAGATGCAGATGTAGGTGGAAAGTACTCAAATTGTTGGCGCCCGAGCAGGAGCATATTGAATGAAGTATTATAAAGCCTTATCGGGGATAGTATAGCCAATATCATACTTTACGGTTGCAAGATTTGATATGCGAGCAGGATGCTGATTCAGCTGTAGGTGACTCAGCATATTGGCGCCCGAGCAGCGATCTGGTGAATATCCAACTGTAACGTTAGTTATATATAGTACAATCAGATTCAACCTATCCAGGAAGGACATGGTAAATGTAGTATTGTATAATTGAAAGGGCAGAAACCATTTTCAAATAACAAGTAACATAACAAGTTGGCTCCCGAGCAGGGATATTTTCAATGTAATACTTCAATGTAAGACTAGCTACGCAGGCAAGATGCAGATGTAGGAGGGACATACTCAAATTGCTGGCGTCCGAGCAGGGACATTGTGAATGTAGTATTATAAAGCTGTTGGCTAGTATAGGGGGCAGTATGGACAATATCATACTATAAGGTAGCAAGGTTAGATATACGTGCGGGATGCTGATTCAGATGTAGTTGACTCAACATATTGCCGCCCGAGCAGGGACCACTTCAATGTAGTATATTAGCTTGTAGACTTTTATCACGAGCAGTATAGACACAGTTAAACTACACGGTTTCAAAGCAAACACTTTTACTCAGCATAATAACTAGTCTAGCTAGTCTTGAGAAACTTTTTAATATACAGCACAAGGTCAAAAAAAATTACACATATGTCTTTTTCTTCATAGCACTTCCTTCCACTTTTATTTCTTTTCACGGTGGGCGTTTCAAGCTGAGCGTTGAACATGTTTTGCTCAAATTCTGGGCGTGGCAATGAAATCGAGTAAACTTTTGTCAGCATTTTCACTACCAATTAGTTTCATTTTATCTTGAGTGATTAATGAGTTTGTTTTCTTTCGTCGAAAACGAAACTATTTCAACTCACAACTCAAACTCTTGAAGTTACTGCGCCGAAATTCGGCCACTAAGTAGCGCAGCAACGGCTCGAGCATGTAATAAGTAGTTGGTTCTAATTGTTTAGTTGTACTTACGGCTCGGTGTCGGCTTTTTAAGTTGGCTCGCTCGCTGGCATTCTGGAATGCATTGAGTTCAAATTAATTGTAATTTGTGTTAAGTGCTGTTAGAGCTGTTGGAGGGCAGTCAGGCCGTCAGGCAGGCATGAAGTAGTCAGTAGTCAGCGCCTTGTTGACTGCCTGCAAAAGTTTTTAAATCGTACTAATTGGGTTCGTTCCACCATCATCACCACTGATGAGTGGGTGTGCTGGGTGTTGTTTTCCGGTCAAAAGTTGCCCGTGAGTTGCTAAGCGCGTGCTTGCTGCTTGCTGCTATAGTGCGTGAGTTAGTTAGAAACAAGTTCTTCAACGTAACAGCAGCAGCAGCTGTAGATTGGCTATGATTGACGTGAGTTTGTTACATTACAGATTGCTTCAAAGTGTGCCAGTGCAGGCGCAGGCGAGCAGACATTCATTAAGGACAAAGTAAGCGCAATGCAGCAAGAAGCATGCTTTGACTCAATTAGCTACTTGCAAAGAAAGCAAGTTGACGTTTTAAATGGTGGCATGCATTGCGAAGGAAAAATATATAAAATAGAGAAAGGTTACAAACGTTTGCAGAAAAGTGCATTCATTTAGTTTTGGTTTGCGAGATTTGTCTAAAACTTAGCAATTTGTTGAGCCGTTTATATGGGTTGATAAGTCACTTAAAAGAAATAAACAGCAAAAAAACATATGTTAGTCTAGACTGTAGTTATTAGCTATGAAAAATGTAATCGAGTGTGTAAAAGTTGCGAAAGCAAGCAGATTTAACACATTGGCGCCCGAGCAGGGACCAGGTTTATATTATATTGTAGTTATAACTGTGTCGGCCACCTAATCAACATCATACCATGAGACGAACTACGCAAGCCGTTTGCTGTTTCTCTCACAAACGACTTCACATGTTGGCGCCCGAGCAGGGACCAGCTTAACATTATACTGTAAGACAAGCTGTATGCGTGACTTGATTAAATATATTATACCATAAGGCAAACTGCGTAGACCGTTAGTTGATACTATTGCGCTCGAGCAGGGACCAGTTTAAACTTTCTTTACTTAGAAATACCTATCAGTGCGAATTTATTTTACTATGCTTGAACACACAACACCCTCACTTTTCAGCTTAGACAGCCAATAGAATGCTGAGCCCCAAACCAAATTAAGCTCAACGAAGCATATCAAATGCATAGCCAATGCTTTTAAAATATTTTTGTTCGATATCAAACAACAAATTTGATTTTTTGATGCTTCAAATAAAGTTAGATGAAATGCTCTCCAATCATTTAGTTGCCAGATTGCTAAATCAAAGAATATGATTTATAAATGAAAAATATATTTCCACTCGATACTCAAACTAGAAATTTTTTATTTAGTTGCACATCTAACAAATCCATTTACAAAGAAAATTAAATAAAGCCCCGAAAAAAAACTGTAACCCAGACAATGTATGAAAATATTTTTTTAGAAAACTAATTCCAATGAAAACCGTTTTTTTATTTTTGTATATTTATCCAAATAAATCCATAAAATTCATTCAATAAAACATTGAGTAAACCGCAATCGCATCAGGTATGAAAAAAGAGCATAAAAATGGACCGAATTTAGTTTTTAAAATAAACAGCAGTTCACAATGACGTGGCAGGACATTAAATTCACTAAAAAAAAAAAGGAATAATAATATCTAAGCGGAAAGTTTATATTCAATCAGTGCACGAAAACAAAAAGGAGTCACTCAGCACAGACTGCCTCGGTCAACTGACCACCGGTTGTGCACTACAAAAATATAATAAAAACCTGCACAAATATATAAATTATGCAAAGCGTTGATGCTGTATAAAAAACAGCAATTCACAGAGACGGTGGGCAGGGTGTATATGTGTGTGTGTAAACAGCGTGCAAAAACAATAGCCAGCGTTGAAATATAAATTTTTTTGTTGTACATTTTTTGTCATAATTTTGTTATAGCATGTTTTGCTTTAAGTTGGGTGATGCACAGGACGCTCCACTTTTTAAATGAAACATTTCAGGACGAAAGTACATTTATTTTTGCCTGTACTACATATTAAATTATTCTTTAAAGCAAATATTTAGCAAACAACGCTTTCGTTTTTACTTTTTCAATAGTATACAAACTTGTCGAAATCAAGCAAACTATTTCGACCAAATATATCTATCTATATCGACTAAATATATCAATAAATATATCAATATTAGTTTAAGTATAAGCATATAGAAGACTTCATATACATAAATCAAATATATAATGTAGCGCTGTTTTTTTTATAACTGGTCGAAATGAAGCAACTGTTTCGTAAAGCTAGTGTTAATGTGAACAAATATTTATAATTATAACAAATGTACCAGAAATTAAATACAAATTGTAGATGAGTTTAAAACTAATAATATGGTATATGCTCGTAACGTGCGAACCTTTTTCGACCAGTTAAATCTAACATATAATTGTAAAGAATACAACAAAATATATATTTTCTTCATATATATACATATGTGCAAAACTAATAATTTTTAATTTTTTTTTTAAATTTTAACCAAGTCATAAATGAGCACAAATATATTAAATTGATAAATGGTCGAAAAAACGAGACCACTTAAAACTAACAAATATTAATAAGAAAAACTTCCGAAATTCTATGAAAATCTTAAATGAATGTAAATTTCTTAAACTTATAATCGGTCGAAGAAGAAATTACCGGCTTTAATCAAATAACTCTAACATACTATATTATACGAAATGTTCCAAAAATTATATATTAATTGTGAATGAGTGAGAAACTACTAATATAGTAAATGGTCGAATTAAACGTAGATATTTCGACTTATCAAATCTATCATATTATTATAAGCACAAATGGAATTAAAATCGAAACTTATTTGAGTGCAAAACTAATAATTTGAAAAATGATCGAATCAAAAAAAATTTACTTCGACCAGTTAAATATAGCATTTTATTGTTGAGAATTCATAGGAAATTTTATTCGCATCATATATGACTGCAAAATTAAAAATTTTAATAATGGTTAAAACGAACAAACTAAATTCGGCCAGTTAAATCTAGCATATTATTGTTAAAAGTATAAAGAAATATTATTCGCAGCATATATGAACGTCAAATTTATAATTTGAAAAATTGTCGAAACGAACCAATTAAATTCGACCAGTTAAATTGACCATATTATGGTTAAAGAAGTAACGAAATTAAATTCGTTTCATATATGAGCGCAAAAGAAATAATTTGAACAATGGTCGAAATGAACCATCCATATTCGACCAGCTATAACTTCCATATATTTTTTTAAATGAAACAAAAAGAAAATAATTTGTACATCATATACATATGTATGTGCGCAAAACTAATAATTTGAAAAACATTCGAATCGAATCAGCCAGTTTCGACCAGAATATTTTAACGTGTTCTTATTATATATATAAGATATGAAGACTTAAAAACTAGTGGCTAAAAATTTGTAATTTTCTACTGATTGCGCTGAAAATAGCTGGTCTAGCAGTCAAAATTCTTTCTACAAATTTGGTGCATACTCTACCTTAATCGTTAATTTAGCATGAAATTGTAAAAAACTTTGAAACTTGTCGAAAACAACACAACTGTTCGATCAGTTGCTGAGTATAGCCCTTATGGTTTATTTATGATACACAGTAATTTTATTATACACCAAGGATTCAGCATAAACTTCTTGTTTACACTATGCTAGAATTCAAAATCATTCGACCAGTTTGGATCAGCACTAACAACATCAGTTTTAAATTAAATTTAAAACTGAGTTAGAATTACTCGCTTAATAAGCAGAAAGCCGCTAAAAAAGTTTCGACCAGTTTATACCAATTAATAATTAAAATTTTTTTGCGATACATATAGTTAAGATATAATTTTAACAAATACAAGTATAGTAGTTTGCTTAAAAAGTTTCGACCAGTTTATGCCAATTAATAATTAAAATTTTTTTGCGATACATATAGTTAAGATATAATTTTAACAAATACAAGTATAGTAGCTTGCTTAAAAAATTTCGACCAGCTTATACCAATTAAAAATTTAACAGCTTTATACAACACATATAGTTTATATAGAAGTATATGCTACAGAAACAGTTTATGAGCTAAAATTTGTTGCTATTTCACCTCTAGCTAAAATCAAAAGGGTAAAAAATTATTTCTGAAAATATGCCATAAATGCTTTTCATATTTTCCAACACTTTTTTTCCTACTGCCGCGCTTTCATTTTCACTGGCACACTTCATGCATACATTTTTCATACGCCCAGCTGTACGAAACAAAGTTAAATGTATTAGTTTTTCATAGGAGCACAACCCCATACACACATACATATATGTGTAACATTTATTCATACAAGCTGCCAACTCAGTGGCACTTTAAAAATCAGCGTTGCATGCTGCATTCGAACATTTCTATTTGATAAAATTTGCTACGTGACAATTGTGCGGCTTTAAAAATTTATTTAATTTTTATTTTTATTTCTATTTTTTTTGTTTTTTTTTGTTTTGCTACTCCCAACATGCTCATTCGCTATGCCAAATGAAGCTCATTTCATGCCAATTACATACACCACAACTCTGTGTGTGTGTGTTGGTGTACTTCTAAAATTTTTTTATCTTAAACTTTTATTACACACGCCTTTACTTTCTTTTTGCTGCTAAATCTCACCTGACTGTAACTGGTATCTTACTACGCCCTTTCAACTCCGCCCATTATCTAGTCATGCTCTGTGTAAAACGTGCCAAAAACGTGCAACACGACGCGCAGTTAAACTTCAGCAGTGTCAGAGAGTCACTTTTTTGTTGTTGTTATTTTTTTCTCCTGCAACAATTGTTGTTGTTGATATTTTTAGTTTGTGGTTAGACACGCTGCTCTGCTCTGCGCTGCGCTGCTGTGGTTGCAAAGATTAAACGAAATTTGAAATGTCTTTAAAATTTTACTTTCTTTTGGCATTTGGCAGGAGCAGGCGGCGTCGGTGTTGGCAATGGTTGCCACCATTTTTACGCCATTTTCATTTGCTTATTTGCTCAATCATTTTGAAGTAGTACACTGAATGAAATAGTCCAAAATTGCCCGAAACTCATTTCTTAAGTTCCCTTACGGTATATGAATCTCAGTGAAATGTTAAACATTTATAATACTTAGCACCTTACAGTATGGAGTAACTGAGCAAATCGCTGTATCAAAGTGGATTTTCTCTTACAACACTTGTGTGAATGGCAAAAAAAAAACCAATCATAACAAGGCAACAATGTGATAATACCAGCTAAAAGTAAGAAAATCGGAAAAGGCATGCCAATTCAATTGAATATTGCCAACAAAAGCAAATTAAACTGCGGTCGATGTGCTTCACGTCGAAAGTTTGTTAATTACTAAACAAGAAAAATGGGCGCTGATCACACGTTGGGCTCCAAAAGTTCTTTAAATGCTGCCTAATATTCCAATAATCATAAAAATTGTTTGCAGTGTAAAAAAATCAACTTCAACCAAAACACAATCAACCAAAGTGCTTAGCGATGTGTTGCTGCAGTAGAAGCAGTCGACTGACTAGCTAGCTCCGTGCCTGCCAAGCTAGACTGCTTGACATACTCAAACAGCAAATATCTCCGCTTTTGTTGTTGTTGTAGTTAAAATCTTCGTGGTATCTGCTTGTTATACGACTAGAGTAGACAACAACAACAACAACTGAGACTGGGCTGTCTCTTCATTTGTAGCCGTCCGGCTGTACGTCTATCGAGTACTACAGACTGTAGTTCCTGGCTGTTGATGCGCCTGTTGTTGTTTTTGTTATTGTTGGTTCGCGGTTTTTTTTCAAGTTAAAGCGCGAAAAAAGCGGTTGCCTGCCTCGCCTGTGTCTGGCTGAGGTTGGCATTTAGTGTGATTTGCTTTGGTCGTAGCAGGATCGGGTTTCCTACAGTAAAGCAATTCAGTTCGGCAGTGTTGCACGCGTTGAATAATTAACGAAGCAACAACGCAACGAAGAGAGCGTGAGTTGCATGAAGCATGTAAATTGTTTCATTACCACTTTTTCTGTCGTCGTCGTCTTCCTTTGCTATTCGGCGTTGTCTAGCACTTTAATTTAGTACAATTTTCGTCCTTTTGCTTGATTGCAGACTTCCGTTTGCGAATGTCGAACTTTATCAAAAGTTTAGCATTAAAAGGTATTTTTTTTTTTATTGAATCAATTCCAAAAAAAGCTATTAATTACTTGTGTAACACTAACACTTCGTAAACTGTTAGCCAACACTAGTTCTTGTATAAACAGTATTTAGCAGAACATGCAACTTGAACAAGCGCCTATAAGTATACAAAGAAAACGTGCCAGTAGTTGCTCAATAGCTCATATCCTTCACTCCTTTGCAATAATTGCAACTGTCAGTTAGCAAACACACAAAAGCTCTACTTAGAGATAGTAGTAGCTAGCCGTAGAGTAGAGTAACCTAAACCGTAAACCAATTGCCTGACCAATGCGTTGCCGTTCAATAGTTGCGAAACCAAAGCGTTTTCCAACGACATTTCTCTCTGACGTCAATTGGTTGCAATTTGTTTAGAAATCGTTGAAAGTTGTTTGTCTGAAAGTAAAACGTGTAAAAGTGAAGACAACACATAACACACAGCATAAGCGTGCTGAGATGGAGATACCGCACAGGATAGTAGCAATGGCTGGTAGCATTGAGTTATTGAGTATCCTGCGTGCAACAAATGACTTCTGTGTTTGCTCAAGCCACACATAAAGATAAATGTATGCAGTGTAGTAGTGCATATGTTACTACAGCGTGTATGAGCGTGAAGAAGCACATGCTAAGCTGCTTGTCACTCTCTCTCACACACTCCCTTTCAATGCGAAAGCATGCAAATCGAAAACGATGTTTCTTGTGCCTTTTATTTAAACTCACAACACATTTAATCTGTTTGGCATTTGTTCAATTTGTATTAAAAACGTCGACGAGTAGTGCAAAACAGTTACTCGTTAGTTACAGCATACTCGCTAGTTACGCTAGTTAGTTACTAAGCTTTGCTTGCAGTTTAATGCCTCCAGGTAGCTTTAACTGTTACCCGATGTTGGTTTTGAAGAGTTAGTACATTAGTTTGTTAGTTTCCGAGATATTCGTTAGTTTTTCTAGTTAATATTTCACTCGGTAATTGTTGCAATTTGAAGTTAATCAACTACTGCGGACAATTGAATTTTTTTTAATTAATAAATATTCAAAAGTCAACAGTTACCGATTAATTCTAGCTGAAATAATTATTTCGCGGCATATTACTCGTTAGTTTTGCTAGTTATATATTTTTTAAATAATTGTGCACTTTTACTCGTCAATAATGAGTTTAATCGAATGTCGATAACAAGTAAATATTCTTCAAGTACATAAATATTTAAATGCACTCGACTATCGATTAAGTCTAGCTTGGAATAGGTACTAAAGGCAATGTTAGACTGTGCCATTAATATATATATTATTTTTTTTTTGTAATTTTGAATGGCTTTGCTATCACTTTTAATTGAAGTTACAATTTATTTAAAACATTTTTGAATATTCGATTAACTCGTTTTACTCGTTACGCGCACATTTTCACTCGCTAGTCACGCCACTCGATGTCACGCCAAAATTGCTTGTGTTTGTTTTTCACTCGTCAGTTATTGCAATATTGATCTAAGCCGTCGGCCGAAATCATGGCATTATTTCTCAAATTTTAAATAGTGACACGACTTCGACATTCGATTTAGTCTTTAACATTTTTCATAGACGCTCATACTCGCTAATTTCACTTTTTCAGACTCACTCGTCGATGTTGAATTTTTTAACATAATCGATTTTTGAAATCCAGCGAGTATTTTGTAGAAATTGTAGAAAAACTCAAGTGCAATAGCACGTTTATTCGCTAGAAAACTTCAAAGAATACCTATAAAATCTTCAGAGAAGCACACATTCAATAAATCTGCAGCTAGATAACTTTAAAGAAACCACTTTCAATCAACCTTCTCCTAATAAACACCACATTCAATCAACCTTCTCCTAATAAACACCACATTCAATCAACCTTCTCCCAGAGAATACCAATTTCATTCAACCTTCTCCTAAAGAATACCACATTCAGTCAACCTTCTCCTAGAGAATACCAAATTCAATCAACCTTCTCCTAAAGAATACCACATTTAATCAACCTTCTCCCAGAGAATACCACATTCAATCAACCTTCTCCTAATAAATACCACATTCAGTCAACCTTCTCCCATAGAATACTACATTCAATCAACCTTCTCTTAAAGAATACCACATTTAATCAACTTTCTCCCAGAGAATACCAAATTCAATCAACCTTCTCCTAATAAATACCACATTCAATCAACCTTCTCCTAAAGAATACCACATTCAGTCAACCTTCTCCTAGAGAATACCAATTTCATTCAACCTTCTCCCAGAAAATACCAAATTCAATCAACCTTCTCCCAGAAAATACCAAATTCAATCAACCTTCTCCTAAAGAAGATTACATTCAATCAACCTTCTCCTAAAGAGGACCACATACAATCAACCTTTTCTACTATCTGATTATAATCAAAAATTTTATGCCAAACGATTCCCAAATTAAGTCTTCATTGCAGAATTACAGGAATATAAAATCAAAGCAACGACATACACAATTCTTAATTTAAATCTCCCGGATAAATAGTAATGCCGGTCAATTTTTTCCGGGTTCGTGACACTATTTTTAATTATGAGGAAAATTGAATTAAGTCACCTCTATCAATGGTGCACGCCATTCGTACTTAAAAAATTCAAAAAGCTACGAAAAACAGGTACCACAAAAAGCTGTGACATTCACTTTTATAGGCCATTCATTATTATTATTTTTCACTTCGAACAAATTAAATTGAATTAAATTTTTTCGAAATATTTATAAACTTTTATTTACACATTTTCTTATTCAACACAAAATTATCTCCAGTTAGTTGCTAGTTTATAAACATTTTCACCCTCTTCCAATCATTTTCACTTCATTGCTGGTTGCTTTTCGAAATGCTTAAATTGTTTGAGTTTGTCAAACATGGAGAATAACAAGCAACATGAGTCAAAACAATCAACTAAGAGAACCACAAAAAATTTACCAAATATCTACAAAATTTAGACACACACTAAGCCGGCATGTCAACAATGATGTGCATGTTCTACCAAATTTACTTACTTTAAATCTGGGCTAAAGTGTGTCCGTCCAACTGTCTGTCTGGCTGTCTGTCTGGCTATTTGTCCGTATTTGTATAGAATATTGCCTCGTTATATAGTTATGCAGCTGTGTGTGTGTGTGTAGACTGTATTTCCGCTTAAAGCGTCGCATTATTATGATTTGAAATAAATTTCAAAGGTTTTAAACTTGAGTTGAGTGAAACATAAATTTGTCTGAAGGCATTTATTTTTCTTTCTCATAATTTTATGTTAATATTGCATAATTAAAATTGGTTTTTTATGTCTTTAATGAAGATTTAGTTTAAATATGCTTATAAACTTTTTAAAGTGTGTCTAATAGACAAATTGTCCGTCAAACATGACATGACACATAGGGACGCACCTACATAGGGGACCACCAACATTGCACTACAAACAAATTACAGAGGACTACCATTACGATTGTAGGACACAAATTTGTATTAAAAAGTATGTCTTACAGAAGTATATTAAACTGCTTAGAGGAACCACTTATACAGAGAGACCACGTCCACAGAGATAACACTTTTACAGAGGGACCACTTATAGGGAGATACGACTTATACAGAGGGACCACTTATACTGATGGATCTTTTATACAGAGGGACCACTTATACAGAGAGACCACTTATACTGATGGATCTTTTATGCAGAGGGATTACTTATACAGAGGGACCACTTATACTGATGGATCTTTTATACAGAGGGACCACTTATACAGAGAGACCACTTATACTGATGGATCTTTTATGCAGAGGGATTACTTATACAGAGGGACCACTTATACTGATGGATCTTTTATACAGAGGGACCACTTATACAGAGAGACCACTTATACTGATGGATCTTTTATACAGAGATATCACTTATACAGAGGGACCACTTATACTGATGGATCTTTTATACAGAGGGACCACTTATACAGAGGGACCACTTATTCAGAGGGACCACTTATAGAGAGATATCACTTATACAGAGGGACCACTTATTCAGAGGGACCACTTATAGAGAGATATCACTTATACAGAGGGACCACTTATACTGATGGATCTTTTATACAGAGGGATTACTTATAAGGAGGGACCACTTATTCAGAGGGACCACTTATACATAGATACCACTTAAAGAAAGGGACCACTTATACAGAGGGACCACTTATTCAGAGGGACCACTTATAGAGAGATCTCACTTATACAGAGGGACCACTTATTCAGAGGGACCACTTATAGAGAGATATCACTTATACAGAGGGACCACTTATACTGATGGATCTTTTATACAGAGGGATTACTTATACAGAGGGACCACTTATTCAGAGGGACCACTTATACATAGATACCACTTAAAGAAAGGGACCACTTATACAGAGGGACCACTTATACAGGGGGACCACTTATACAGAGAAATCACTTATAGAAAAAGACAATTTTACAGACGGAATCCCTTATACAAAGGGACTACTTATGCAAAGGGACGACTTATACAGAGGGACCACCTATAAAGGTATTTAGGACTTAAACATATATAAATGAGGCACCTACAAAAATTAAGCATATACAAAGAGGGGCTAACTTCAAAAGGGACCAGCTAAAAAGATTATTCACTTACAGCTGAGGACGACCTACAACGAGGACTACCTACAAAAATGGACCACCTACAAAACTAAAAACAACCTGAAAAGAGGTGTCATCTACAAAGTCGGACCAACTACACTGACTACTTACCAATAAAGAGTGATCATATATAAAGAGGGACCACCTACAAAGAGGGAACACCTAAAAAGAAGGACCACATAAAAATGACAACCAAAAAAGTTATCAAAAAGGACCATCAACATAAACCGTGGATACACTACATAAAGTGACCAAAGAGTAACTATTTATAAAAGGCGACTAATTACGAAGAAGGACCATCAGTAAATAGTAACCATGTAGTTACTCTTTATCTTCAAATGGAGAGACCCCTTACAAGAACGTATTACTTGCAACAACAAACTTGCAACTTGAGACAAACTACAAAGCAGAACCGCATGTAAAGAGTAATCAAATAAGAGTAATGTCTAAAAAAAAGGATTGCACACAAAGAAATTCCACCCAAAAAAAAGCAACCACCTACAAACTTCCTATCAAATTTTGTCACCTACAATGATGAACTATCTACAGAGAGAGTGAGCACTTATAAATTGTGTTCACCTACAAAGAGAGGCTACCTACATAATAGACTTTGTGCAAAAACAGACCACATACATAAAGGGAATAACTACAAAGAAGGCCAACCATCAAAAGGCGACAATTTACAAAGTAAAACTATCTACAAAAATATACTACCTACAAAGGACCACCTCCAAAAAGTGACAATTTACAAAAAAAAAAAACCATCTATAAACAATAACCACTTATAAATTGAAATTACATGATAAGAGGATCTACAAAGCGGATAAAATCTATAAAAGAGGACCAACTACAAAGAGATACTATTTAAAGAAAAGACCACATCTAGAATATACATATACAAAGTGAACTTTCCACACAAACAAGTATTCGCTACATAGGGACCACCAAAATAAGAGGCCATGAGCACTTGCAGAGAAGGACCACCTACTAGAAACTCATCCAATCAAAATTTTAACCATTAAATATTATTTAAGATTACAAAATAAACGAATTTCCCGCCATTTAAAACGTTAACCACGACAAAAATTTAAAAAAGTAATTTTTACGCAATTAACAAACCTTCGGGAGCAAACAAATGCAAAACACTTTCACACATTAAACACAAGTTAAACACCCGCAAAACTGTGTTCTGTAATTAGGGCCACTAAAACCGTACACGTACAATCTAAAACCTGCAACAAATACACGCAGAAAGAGAGAGAAAGAGAGATATAGATATATGGAGGACACCCATTCACTATACACATGCAATAGAAAATCAAAAAGTGGCAAACAAATTTTTGCAACAAATTACAAACAAGAACAACAAATAAATTGCAGGCAAAAAAAAAACAGTTAAAAACTTATTACATCAAATTTCAGAGTAAAAAGTGCGGCGGGATAAAAAGATGTAAAGCGGAAAAATGGAGGTTGCTGCTATGACAACCGACCTTGTGCCAGCTTTCAAATTAAATGCACAGTTTTTATTTTATTGTACGTTCCGAAAATTTACGTGGGAATTTTTTTGTGTTTGTTTTCCAAAAACAAGAGAGCGCTGGGTGAAAATGCAAGAAAATTGTCAAGCGTAAAATTATAATTAATTACAAAGTACAGACTGGCAGGCACATCAACTTTGTCTGCATGTTTTACGCTTCTGCTTGAAATGAGTTGGCAGCACATGAAAAATTGGTCTGCAGCTTGTTGACGATGTGTGTGTGTTGCTGTTGTTGTTGATGACTGGAGAGGGTGCTACAACAATCCTCTCCTGCAACAAAACCATGAAAGTGTACTTGTTGAACAGAACAGAACAGAATACTCGTTAAAATTTTATTTATGCATGTATTTATTTTGTATATTTTTCATTGTCAGCTCGTGAATAATAAACCGAAAATTGTTGGCAAGATTGAGCGTGTGTGTGTGTGTGGGAATAAACTGCAGGTTGTAAAAGCAACCAGCCATGCCATGAGTTTTTCATATTGTTGGCAAAATAAATATATACATGTATACTATATATGATATATATTAAAGCAAATATTGTGTGGCAGTCGATGAAAGAGTTATGGCAAAGCATGCCAGCCAGCCAGCCAGTCAGTCAGTCAGTCAGTCTATATGGCATTTTAATTAACTGCTGCTCACTGACCATGGCATCGTATCGATTGCTTGTTAACTGACAAATATTTTTGTGCTAATTAAACTTAACTCAATTATTTCTGAAAATGTTTTCTTTCTTTCTTTGATTCATTATTTGCAGTACCGCCCGATATACTCGATTATCCAACCAGCACCGATATGGTCATACGTGAGGGTTCTAATGTTACGCTGAAATGTGCTGCCACTGGTTCACCGACGCCAACGATAACCTGGCGTCGTGAGGGCGGTGAATTGATACCGCTGCCGAATGGTTCCGAAGGTAAGCTTTTGATAACTTTTATGCAAATGTGTACTCTTCGCAGTTTACGCGCACTGCGTTTGTTTTACAGTTAGGGATATTTCTCCTCGGGAGGGATGTATTCGTGCGTGATTTCGTTTAATTAAATTTCATTTGTTAGTTTTAAGCTGCTGTTGAGTAGTCGTAGTAGTAGCAGCAGCTTACAGCTTACATGGCAAGCATTGAACTTATGTAAAAAAAAGAAATAGAAATCCTTACAACTTCAAAATGTTGTTAGCTTAATTTCTTTATTATTTTTTAGTTAAAAGTTGTGCAGTTTTGGTTAAAGAGATTTAGTGCAGCAAACATACATCAGCAACTCTTAATTTTTATTTTAATTTAAATATACTTTAGACATAAGGCAAAGGTATTCATAATCGTTCGAAATATGTAGTCAATATAGAAATGTCAGTCTGGCTGTCTGTATAAGCAACGAGAACTACCAAACTATAAGTGCTACAGCCTTCAAGTTTAGTCAATTGGACTTCTCTTGTCTATTAGAAGATTAAGTGTACTAAGCGAACTTGCGAAGAATCTTGCTCACTTTTAGGGTTGATCAAGAATATATACTGTATGGAGTATGTCTCACCTCCATTTGCAGTTTACATTAATTTGCATAAGCCTTACATATTATTTTTCGCATGAGAACTGCTGCCCGATGTTGTTGCCTAACTCGCATCACGTTTAAGGTTGATCAAGAATATATATACTTTGTGGAGTATGTCTCACTTCCTTCTGCAGTTTACATAGATTTGCATAAACTTAATTTAACACTTTTCATATTGGAACTGGGTAGAAAAACTGCTGCCTGATGCTGTTGCCTAACTCGTGCGACTGTCCAAAAATTTTGGAAAATGGCAAAATGTCTGGCAAGCATTCTGATAGCCGACATAGCTAGAAACCAATCAGCTTTGCTGTTCGAAAAAAAAAAAATCATCAGAGCATCACAACATTGTAACTCCAGAGTAATAAGACTTTAGCATTTGGTAATATTATTCTCCGCTGTTCATTAATCGAAAGGATTTTATTAAGAAATTGTGGACTTGATAATTCTGGACATCGAGGCCACCTTCCATACAGTCTGGCAGTAAAGATTAGTCCATAAGCTCAAGCTCATTATCCTCGAAATTCTAACCCACATAATGACATGCCAACTGTAAGAGGGCAGCTGGAACAAGCACAGAAGAAAAAGCCAGTAGAAGGTGCTCAGGCTACCTTTCATAACTCAACACCTTAAGCATATTTCCGGATATAAGGTTAAATTAGGACATCGCTATGGCTTAGTACATAAGCTCAACGCCATTGTTCCGGAATTCTGACGAACATTAAGTTCCAAAAGTCGTGCCAACTCTAAAAGGACAACTAGAGCCAGCACAAAAAGAAAAAGTTTGTGGAAGGTGCTGAGGCGAGCTTTCATAAATCAATCAATCCTTAAGCATAATCAACGAAAATAAATAATTGCGATGAGAAAAAATCAAACATATCTCGGGATATTCGTCATGATGAATGGAAGCTAGGAAAATATCAGCGACTGATCATACTGAAATAAGGAACTATCATTTTTGTATAAGTTACAAAGAAGAAGTCACAAGATTTAGCTGATTCTCGATCACTTCCTTAAGCTGCGGTGCTAACCTCGTATTCTAAATAAACCGATTACCAAATAAACAGATTACCAAACTCCTTAAACAATGTGGTATTGCATCAATTTCGCCAACTGAACAAGAAATCGGACCCGACTCTACTTAAAAACTGTATTCTAACTCATCTAAAGAAGGTCAAATATATTAGTACTCGCTACCTTTAGCAAGGATACAAGCAGATAACCATGTTTTCTGCTTTTACTGCAGGAGTTCATAATGACACGAGACATAACTCGGTTTTCATGGGCTCCTCCAACCAAATGCATCAACGTGTGCTTCGCACTAAGGATAAGAATGTTTGGTTGAATAAAACCGTTCTCACGCAAGCAAATGAAACTAGACATCTTGGGCTGACACTGGATAGGAAGCTAACGTTTGCGCAGCATACCAGAAAAAAAAACCCGCATGGGCAACCTTTCAGAAAACCTTAGACAAGTTTAGAGTTTTGGAGTTAAAGACATTTGCAGTAATAAGCTGCAGTGGTGTAATTGGTGAAGCTGTTTCGGTATCTTTGAACAGCTAAGCATCGAATTACTGCAGACATATATAATACATTTTTTCCTCGAATCGACTTATATACCTGGGATACAATGTAAACAATCAAAGAGTTCATACTTATCCGTTGAAGATTGAAGTAATACTTGACTTGAGCTCCACTGGCTGTCACCTCTTTCCTCTATATTTAATCAAACGATATATTCCACTGGACTACGATCAAGGAGAAGCTTTACTGCTATATATGTAAGAGTTGATCTAAGCTTCAGTCTTGAATTGTCTGCATTTGACTCTTCTTAACAGAAGGATACCAACGATTACTAACTGGAAACAGTACTGTTGAAGAGGGCACGCAGTATACGCAATGCTAAACTAGCTTTTTGGCATATATAAAATACTTAACATCCAACATTTCCAAGAGTTCTTTGTAGCATAAAGCAAATTGCAAGTTATTTAAACTGGTTGCGAATTATTAGCATGCACTGAATGCTAATAGCGCTTTTAGCATGAAATGAGTGTGGATGATGTTCATATATAATGCCAACGAATTAAAGTACAAAATAAAATGTCATAAAAAGAAAATATTTTTATTTTTTTAAATGATTTTTTTTTATTTTAGCTCTTTCTCTTTGGCCATTGTCTAGACAAATATTTCTTATTGCAAAGCAAACTTTCTTTATCGAATTACGCTTGAGAAGAAAAAATGCGAAGAATAATTAAAACAGAATTGAATTTTTAACTAACAAATATTTATATAAGACATTTGCGATGTATTTTACATAAAATTTGCTCAGGCTATAAATTTTGAAACTTGAAACAAAAATATATTTTTGTTGTCACTTGTCAAGATCAGCAGAGAGCAGCAGAGGCAAAAGACGTGGAACCAACAAGATTGCCAATATATAAATCCTTTTTTTTTTTTGAGTAAAATTTATATTTTTGCACATGAATTGTAAACGTAAATTGAAAATTTGCAATACAATATGCCAAGAGCAGCCGGAAACTAGCAGTCAGTCAGTTTGTGCATATGAGACGACAATATGGTTGCAGTGCAACAGTCCATCTGTCTGCCTGTCTTTGTCGCTATGCTATGCCATTTTGTGGGCGTAGTAGCATTGCAACAGTTACGGAAAATTTTGTCAAATGAAATTCAATTTTGAATATGTAATGAAACTGATATACATATATATATGGATAACTTACAGCAGGAAAATTCAATAGCAGTCGATAATACATGTACATAGCATAGCAAAAGGACTAAATAAGTTTCTACTGCTACTAGATTTTTGCACATGCAGTAAGTCCTGTGTAGGAAGCACTTTAGGGCAATGAAATTTTCAATTATTTTAGTACGTTTTGTAATTTTCAACGATAAAGTTCTGATTTGATTTGGTTGTTTCGGCATTGATTGTGCAGTTGCTGTATAGTATGACGAGGACGACGCCTAGTTACGCATGTAGTTTCAATTACAGCAAAGAGGAGTATAGAAAACTTACAACAATTTTCAGATTTATATGTCTAGCTAGCAAGCATCTAATTTATATTGCTACACATATGCTTTGTACAATTTAGAAGGATATATTATATATTCCTATTTTTATTTATATTAAGTGCCAAATATGCAAATAAACAATTAGGCGTTGATTTTATCTCAAGAAAGGCATATCGCGCCATTAAGCAGCTAAATAAAGTGTTTAACTTTATCGGAAATGGATTCCAGGCGAAAGTGTAAACAGCGACGTTTTTTCTGAACAAACGACAGGCTATGATTATTAAAAGCCATCACTAGTGCTGCCAGACAGCACCTTCTCGGTGATGCTGTATGGTGTAAAGTACAGCACGAAAATTAATTCATGCAGGTGCTTCGCAAGTAAAAAAATTTCGTATTTTAAGTGGTGTCCCAACTTACAAGACAATTCTTTTTTCAAACGATTTTAGCTTTTTTTTTAATTTTTTTATGGAATTGATATAAAGAACCCATTTTTTCAGTACCAACCTACATAACATTGCCCTAAATAATAAGTGTTGCATAAATTTCATTACTCAAGCAACATTTTCGAGTATCCTTTTATATATTTAACAAAAAAAAAATTCTATTTACTAACTTTCATTTACATATGCTGCCTACATAGCCATAGCCTTTAATGGCTCCTTTCTGACCATAGCCAAGGTGAATCGTTTGAATATGGGCGCATATCTCTGCATTGCATCGAATGGTATACCACCAACGGTGAGCAAACGTGTTATGCTCATTGTACACTGTAAGTAAATACTCTTTAAACATATATAAAATAATAATATTTGCAAATCAATTATGAAATCATAAAGCGTACGAAACTAAGTAGTATTTAATTAGTTGATGTTTATATTTATGCACTTTAATATTTCTAATGTATGCATTTGCAGGCAAGCACTATTATTTCTAGAAAATAAACTTTATTTTTTTTGTTCATTTTATTTTTTCCGGGCAAACTTTTCATTAAGTTTATTTGCGCACGTTTCATAACATAGCACAGCATAGCTTAGCATTTTATGCAATTTCTTTTACTTGTAGGTGCTGTGCATAAAGTAAATAATTAAATGAAATTTCACTTTTTTTTTTTTTTTGTACACTATAAATGGTTATATTAGGTTTTTGAGAATATATGTAACATGGGAAGTCTATACATAACATATATACCACATATATATATACTTGAACAACATAGTAAGTGTAGTCAAAATGAAAATATATTCATCTGTACGTCTGGCAGAACTCCAAGACTATAAAAGTTAGCGCTTTAAAGTTGAAATATTTAAATTCTACTTAAATACAAGCAAATATTTACAATTCAGCTAAGCCGAACTTAGCTCGTTTTATTGAACTTACCGGGGAACAAAGGTTCCGAGCAACCTTGCACTATGCACCACAATTTAATCTGCAAAGGCAAGGTTTTCTACCAACTGGCTGCTCAGTTGATGCTTTCAAGACTGAGTTAAATAGTAAAATAAATCTTAACATTGATATAAGCAGCTCACTTGATATTGATGATGCCATAAATATTTTCATGAACAATTTAAGACAAGCTGCGAAATATGCCACTCCGAAGACACAATGTTCAACAACCTCCAACAATTGCTGCACTTTTATGTCTGAAAAGGAGGGTTAGACGAGAGTATGACAGAACATATCCACCAAATCTCTAAAAGATTGACCAATCGTGTTCAAAAGGATTTCGCTTGGAACAAAGAAGCTCAAATTTAGAACATTTTAGCCAGTGCTGGTTCTGATGAATCGTCCAACTACACTCCCTGGAAGCTTACGAGTCGTTTTAAAAAACAGGCTGTCCCGAAAGTTCCTATCAAGGATTTGGCTGGCGGCTGGTGTTACTCAAATCAAGAGAAGGCTGAAGTCTTTGCCGATAGTTTGGAGAGAAGATTTTTAGCGTTTGATTTTACATCAGGCGACACGAGAGTGTTGGTTCAAGCATGACTGGAGTCTCCCCCCTGCAGAAGGTAAAGCAGCAGATTAAGAAGTTGAAGGCTAAAAAATCACCAGGTGAAGATCTTTTGGACAACAAAACGCTAAAACTCCTCCCAAACAGAGCACTGTTATTTATAGACTTGCTCCTAAGACTGGGATATTTTCCAAGAGTGTGGAAATCTGCGCTCATTACTATGATCCCTAAGCCAGAAAAGCAGTAAACCGAAGTTGACTCATATAGACCGATTAGTCTCCTCCCCGCCCTAGGTAAAATGATGGAAAGAGTAATTTTTAACCCGATTCTTCAACTAGAAAGCGTGGCAGTTTGGATTTCGTAAAAGTCACTGCACTCCGGAACAACTTCACCGTGTTATCAACTTCGCTCTTGAAGCTATGGAACATAAGGAATATTCTGTGGCTGTGTTCATGGATATTCAGTAAGCTTTTGACAGGGTATGGCATTGTGGTCTGCTGTGCAAACTAAAAAGCTTCCGAAACCCTCAGCTGTTCGAGCTCATAAACAGCTCCTTAACGGAAAGGACATTCAATGTTGTTGTTGATGGTGCAAAATTGAAAAAGAGGTGCATCTACGCCTCTCTGGCTCGATGACTGAATGCGGAACGACCATGTTGTACAGCCAAAAAGAGAAGACTAAAACGGTGTCATCCACAGGATCTACCCAATAGAGCTCTTCTATAAATTTATTAAAGTTAAATAAAAATGCTTGTAGCGCACATAAAAATCTGCGCATGCAGTGTAGCTCAAAGTCAAGCAAACTCGACTGCAGCAAACTTTCTTTCTTGTTTTAATATGCTGCGCTCTTACAATATCTCGCTGAAGTATAGTGTATAGCACTTTGCATACTTGAGTAGCTGGTAATTAAATTAAAATTAAAAATTTATTACAAGCTAACTAGTTGCTTGCCTTATTTTTTCTATAACAAAAATTATATTTTAGTACAGTTTAAAATAATGTTTAAGGGATGAAATAATTAACAAAAGAACAATTTTTTTAAATTTTAATAATATTAGGACTAGAATATGTAATGCAGGAATTTACACATGCACTACAAAACAGCTAATACTTACGGCTGCCCAACTGCCCCACTCTTCGTGAGATACCGTACGTTCACTGTTGGTAAAGTAATATAAAAACCCTTGCACAATAATTAATTTTACAAAGCAATGTCTAGATTAATACTATGAAAAGTTTGGTAAGTCCACTGGTCCTATTCTCTTAAGACGTCTTCTAGTTCTAAGTTCTAGGAAGGGTATATTGTTTAATTCTTATGTGATGAACTCTGCTTGCTACTATTTCCTCTTTTATTATCAGCTCCTGTAATTTGTCGAAGTATTTTTGACTGTTGCCGTTGAATAATATCAGTGTTCGATGTTTTTGATGTGCTCCATATCTGGAGACCGTAAGTCCAGATAGGTTTGATAATGCTTTTATATTAGAATAGTCTGTTGAACATCGATAGCTTAGACTTCCTGTTCATAAGCCAGTACAATTGCCGGCATTTATCTTTTATTTGGTTTCGTTTTTTCTCAATATGTAGTTTCCAAGTTAGTTTACTGTCTAAATGTACTCCTAAATATTTTGCTGATTTTTCAATGGGTATGTCGACATTGTTTATTTTTAGGGGAATGGGTCCATTTTTCAACCAAGTATTTATAGTATGAAGAGTACTTTGAAGGTTTCTAGAAGCTAAAGATAAATCGTTATGAGAGGAGAGCAGGACTGTGTCGTCTGCAAAAGTAGCAATTATTGAAGAGGGTTCATTCGGGTGTGGTATATCTTGAGTATAAAGAACATATAAAAGGGGTCCTAAAACACTCCCTTGGGGTATTCCAGCATTTATTTGTCTGATTGACGAGACGAGCGTCTTTGACTTTATATAACTTTTTAGCATAAGATAAAAATTCTGCGGAAGGAGAGATTGTAGTTTGAATAACAAATGCCTTCTCGACATCGAGAAAAACCTCCTATACAATATTTCTTGTCATCAAGGTCTGTAGAAATTTTGTTAACTATTCTATGTATTTGTTCAATTGTGGAATAGTGTTTTCGGAATTCAAATTGATGGTCAGGTATAACGTAACTATTGTCAAGTATGGGTTGCAATCTGCTATTAAATATTCTTTCAAACACCTTTGATAAAATCGGCAAAAGACTTATCGGTCGATAGGAAGCTGCACTTGAATTAAATAAATTTCGGAGATATGTATAGCATAGCTCTCTTTGGAAGTTCTTTCAGCAGTTCTCCAGTTATCATATCATAACCCGGAGATTTCCTTGATTTCCTTAGCAGATACTTACCGGATTGGAATATTACGAATTGAACTGCTTGAATTTTCTGACGTATGTTCACAGTTTTATGGGTCATTCTTAAATGTGTTTTGAAAAAATTCAGCTAGAAGTGTTGACTTCACCCAGCTACCATCTGTCTTTTTTAATGGGGAATTTCGCATTGTGGTTCGTCTTAATTTTTTAGTAGCCTTTCAAAGGCAGAAATTAGAATCTGAATTTGGGGTCAGAGGGGTTACATAACTTTCTAAATATTTGTTAGTATTTTTACGAAGAACTTGCATTGTTGCTTGATTAAGCTTCGTTTTGTCTTCGGGGCATCTTGTAGTTTTCCAGATTTTTCGTAGTTTTCTTTTCCTCTCAATTTGTTGGCGAATTGAGGTAGGTGTGAATTGCATAGCTTCTTTTCGAATAAAATCCGAGCTGAATTGGAGAGTGATCTGAAGACAGCTCAAAACGGGATATAGTAATAAAATGTTTAATATTTATGTTTTTGATAGCACAAAAGTCAATTAGATCTGGTACTTTGTTGAGTCTGTTGGCCAGTATGTAGGCTTTCCAGTGAAAAGGTGTTTACAGTTATTTGTTTCAATAAATTGTAGAAGTCTTTCACCTTTTTTATTTGTAAGCCGCGAGCCCCATGCCATATGCTTTGCATTAAAATCACCTGCAGCTATAAATCTTGGCCTTAAGGATTTAAAGTAATTGTTGTACTGTGCCAAAGTTACTTTGTGTCTAGGAGGACTATACAAGGCCGAAATAGTCAGGGGGCCGTTAAGAACATCTAAATGAATAATTGTACCTTGAATATTTATTTAAATTTAAATTTATTCTTTATAATTATGGCCGATTCCCCATGACCAGTTCCGTCTGGGTGATTTGTACTGTATAATGTGTATCCTGTGATCCTTAGGAAATGTTTAGATGTGAGATGAGTTCCTGAGATCAGTGCCAGATCAATGCTATTGCCATGTAAAAATTGCTTTAGCTCCAGAACGTGCTGCATTAGCCCATTTGCATTCCAGAAAATAATTCGTAGATTATCTGAGTCCATGCCTACGAGTTGAGTTTCGAAACATTTGTTGCGTTAATTATTTCCTCATAGTTTTTAGTTCTTGCATGTCATTATTTTCGTTAATTTGTTGAGTTGGATTGATCAGTAATGCATTTTAAGAGTTGGAGATTGGGATAGTGGGTATTGGAGTGATGGTTGAAGGTTGGGTTAGTCTTTTATTAGTATTATGTGTAGAACTAGAAATTAAATTACTTTGACGAATCAAAGTCAGCGCTGGGTTGTCGTCCGATTTCGATCTGCTATTTTTAGCCATTTTAGTCCTTTTATAGTCCTCTGCTGGATATTATATATATTCACAACTGTGTGGCCTTGGAGCTCAGTTTTTATTTCTTCAGTGTCAGCTGAATGAGAATGACTTTAAAGGTCCTATCTTCTTTTGCCTTGAAGGTATAATATTTAGTTGTTTTTTTTGGCGTAACATATTTACAATGTTTCTGTAGTTAGTTGAGTCGGTAGTTTGAAACCTAACTTCATTTTAGCTAAAGCTTTCAACTCAAAGTTTTTTGAGCTACTTCTTTAATTTAAATTTGGCCAACATCCTGTACATATATTGGAGAGAGTTTATTAGTTTAATGTGGAGCCTGCACCGAATTAGTAAATTATTTTATTTTAAATTATGCAAATGTTTTATTTGCTTTTAGAAATTAAATTGCTTTGCTTTGAGTTATGCAATAAACATTTTAAAAGCAGCTTAAATCTCCCAAAAGTAGGCTTTAGATTATGCAAATAATATGCAGGCAAAATATTTCGAACAATCAATGCAAAATGGTTTGTTTTATCTTTGAAGTGTTTTAGAATATAGTTCTTGCATTTGCTTGAAGTGCATTTTAAATTTCTTGCATTTTTATATGCTTTCAAAGTTCGAAATTCACAAAATGCCACAAATTGCTTAATTAATTTTGAATCACTTTGTATTGCGCAGCTATTTCTGTCAGTTAAACTTTTAAAAATGCAATAACAATCGGTTTTAAATTATGCAAATAGGAAAAGTTGCAGCAGCAGCATCAGTTCATATTAATATCGCTTGGCAGAAATATTGAAATTATTTTAAATGCTTTCATTGTTTAAAAATACAAAAAGAATTTGTGTTGATGTGTGCAAAAATAGATGCTTTAAAAAATCAATTTCTGAGTTTATTTATGTCGCATTCAATAAAACAATGCAGCAATTTTTTCCAAATGCGGATTAACAGCTTAATTTAAAAAAGAAAATTAAGCATGAAAAGTTGGAAAAGCTATCAATATGTGGGTTTTATATCTGTGAAATTTTCAAAGTTGCAATTAAGTGGAATTGCTACGAATTTAATTTTGTGGAAATTTAAACATTTTATAGAAACTTTCAACTCAAAAGAAACTAAGGCGCATGGTCGCAGCATTTAAGGTGCCTCAGCTATAACGGCGCATAGTGGTTCGAAATCCCAAAATTTTTAAAGAACTTAAAACTTTGAATGCGTACTTTTGAATATGTTGCGCCAACAGTTACAAAATTTCTTCATACCAAGTCTTAAACTGTTCTATCATGAGAGACCATTTTAATATAGAAGTAATACTGACAGACAGAGGGACATTGCAGTATAAAGGATGTTGCTGAACTCTACAATGTTATTAATTACAAAATTTAGGGAAACTGAATCAGTTGGAGCCGCTAAACAAGCCGTTTAAATGTTAATATGGAGAATATGTTGATGAAAATTCCAGAATAAGTATTGCAAATTTCTGGAAAATCTCTACAGCGTATACTCCCAACAGATATGTGTCTCCATACTTAAAAATTTCAATTAATACAACAACGAAAGCCTCAAGAGAGTTCGTTATATGAATTATTGAACATCAATGAGAATATCATCTTAAGCAATGAATCATATTTTAAGACAATGATGTCTCTGGTGAAGATTTGTACATTTAATATTTCCTCTTGAGATAGTCCGATATGCACCATTTCTATAAGGTTCTAAAAGCATCGACATAGGCAAACGCCTATTCACCAAAATGTTTATTCGTTCTAGCGAGTGGTGCATATGTTGTTCTTCTTTTACTGATTTCTGTGTTGCGAATACATCCACCTGGATCCGCCTCAGATGTGTTTAAATGCATTGGCGCCCGAACAGGCATAGAAAGACAGTGCTGCCTGTTCTTCGCCTAAAGACATATAATCTTTGGTATATAGCAGGCATTTAGATATTAAAGCAAACAATTTTTTTTTAATAATTTGGCGCCCGAGCAGGAATAGGCATGCAATGAAGTATATTTTCATCTGGATGGCTTTGTTAGTCGCCAAAATTGTTAAAAAACAAATGTATCCATAACTGAAGGCATCATTGGAACATAATTTTTTTGAAAATGATGCTATTCAAGCAGTGACTGTTACTGGTGACTGACTTCGCTGTATGATAATACAGTTTTATCTGCCGAAGTTTAAATTCTAGTATCGCGATCCATAATGTTTGGAAACATTTTTAACTTGCTTTGGCGATTGTTGAGGCAATACGAATGAGATTTTCTGACATTTCCTGCATTTTCTCTTGGTTATTCCTAGCTTTTTGGTGCAACCGACTGCTAGACAATGACCTATAAATATGCTACAGTCTACTGTATCTCCTTTGAAGCAGCAACTGTTTGTATGATATTTTATTACACGATTCTTTGCACATTCTCCTGCATACTCTGCAACTGGCTGTGTTTACCTTCTTTGTTCCAGGCGACCTTCTACAGTTTCATATATAACGTCTGTAGGGAAGATTGGTACACCCAATGTTTCATCTTGAAGTAGTCCGAAGCCAACTTTTGCTAAATCATCTGCCATTTCATTACCATCCATACACTGGTGGCTACATAATCAAATGATTTGTATGGTTTTTTTAAGGTGCTTAGAGCATCAACTGCTTGCCTACTAACCAAAATATTTCTGAAGGACATGGAGACTGTCTGGAAGGGTTTTATCGAAGTTTAGCTGACAATGAGTATGATTATTCGTGCTTTTTCTATTGATTTCCATTGGCGCCCGAGCAGTGATGGGCATACAGTGAACATACTGCTGCCTTTTCTTCACCTAATTGAGTGAAGACATATAATCTGACAGTGCCTTGGTTTCTATTAGCCATTTAGATATTAAAGCAAAAATTTTTTTTGTTATTCTTTTGGTGCCCGAGCAGGAATAGGCATGCTGTAAACATACAGCTACATTTATTCACCTAATTGAGTGAAGACATATAGACTAAAAGTGCCTTGGTGGCTGTTAGGCATTTAGATATTCAAGCAAAAGATTTTGTTTTATTACATTTGGCACCCGAGCAGGGATGGACATGCAATGAACATACGACCTTAGCATAATTAAGCGAAAATATAAAATCTAGAATTGTGTTAATGCTTATTAGGCATTTAGACACCAAAGCAAACGAATTTGTATAAAATTTATGTAGGAATGGGATATATTGATGCATAGCAGCAAACACAAATGCAGCAATATAACAAAGGAAAGAGAGACAAGACAGTAGAGAGAGAAAACAAAGAAACTGACAGCGACAGCGCAGCAGACGGGAAAAGGGTTATATAGCAGTGCGTTTGTTCAGTGAGTTCAATTGATCGTTGTCGTTTGTGCGGAGCAGTTGCCGTTCGTGCAGAGGAGTTGTCTGTGTCGTGAGGTGTTCGTGTAGTTAGTGCGAGAGAGTCGGTCGCCTGCATTGATAGGCAAGATAGTATGAAGATACATATATAATGTGTAAAGACAAATAAACTAAGTTAAATATAATAATAACAAAATAATACTAAATAAACTAAATATAATAAAAATAAACTATTATATAACAATGATAGTGTTTACTTGCAATCATCCAAGACCAAACTCTACATTTATTTGGCGCCCGAGCGTGCACAGCATTACAGACAACAAAAACAGCTGAATTCATTTTGGATCTAACTGTAAATATATGTATTGAACGCTGTCCACTGCATTACACCAGTCTTTCAATTCCAGTGACGTTAATATTTGTGGAAAATTGTTTGTGGTAGTCATGAACTCCCCACCAACTAAGCTAAGTCCATAGCTTTAGACGGCATGTTACTTATCCAGGCGTTGAGTGAACTTCTGTGCGTAGATTTTTAGCACTGCTTTCAGTGCTTTTGTAGGGGTGGACTTCAACACGTCGGGTGCAGACTAATGTCTGCCTCTGGTTACTCTCCATCAGCCGTAGGTATGTGTTACTCATATATCGATAAGACTTTCAATTTAAAGTTCAAACTAAAACTCAAGACTCGTCTTTTGATAATGATCATATCATTTGCGACCGGCCATGCCTCAATTTTTTTTGTTTTTTCAATATTTTCATATTTATTTAAATCGCAAAAAGCCAGAGGACTACGAATCTTCATTACAAACTCTTACAGTTAATCTTTGTAGATACTATGAAAAGATTTCTTCTGCTCTTCTGAGTTGCAGATTTAAGTCTCTTCCAGTCTCTTTAAGCCTCTTCCACATTTGTTGCCAATCAATGCTAGATTATTTGAAAGCTTTGTTCTAAGAAACTAGAAGGAGAAGCAACTGCCAAAGATGCATAATACTACACACCACAATAATACAATAATCTTTAATAATTCCTTGTTTTAGAAAAAACAAATTAAAAACTTTCATAAAGTTTCATAAATATTTCAAAAAATGCTGCTTTTGCATGTTACTTGCATACTTAAACTTAATTCTCTCCACACAACATTATAACCAATTCGTTTTTTTCTTTCCCTCTCCTACATTGCACTGCAAAATGCATTAAAAACCGCTTTGCCACATTCCCTCAGTCAATCGTTTTTTTTCAACTATTCCCACTCGTTTATTCATGCATTCAATTCATTCAATTCATTCGTTCCAATACACTCATTCATTTGCAATATTAATCCCCGTTTTTATGCAACAAGATTTGTACATTTGCGTAGAGCTCTTCCTCTTTTTTTGTTGTTGTTGTTGTTGTTTCTTTTAATGTATTTGTTTTTCTTGCTGCTCCTTTAAGCTATAGTGCACTCAGCGTATAAATAATACTTTGGCTACAAAATACATACATATGTAGGGATATTGTTTTTATGTTCTCCTCTTTTTTTTATTACAGTTCCACCCATGATTTGGATACAGAATCAATTAGTTGGTGCAGCAATTGGTCAGAATATAACATTGGAATGCCAATCTGAAGCGTATCCAAAGTCGATAAACTATTGGATGAAGAATGATACAATCATTGTGCCGGGTATGTACATATATTTATGTAGCGATGTAGCGTTGGAGATGTGTTTGCATCTATTGTTCATTTTTTTTATTATGTTCTAAGCTCAAAATCGTATGCGTATATACGTGTTTGGTGCACTCTATAGTAGTGTATAGTTTTTTATAGTCAATCTGACAAAGTTCTGCTAATTGCAATGAATAGCAATGGTTACATTTTTTATGCACTGTGCAGCATTGAGTGTGAACGAGAACTGGTCTATGCGAAGTTTGAATGCTCTGTAAGCAGTGTATATTATTTTTTTTTTAATATTAAATAAGTGCAAAAAAAATATTAGAATGCATTCAGTGTAAGAGATGAGAAATATATATTTAGAAAATATCTTTAGATCTCACTTATAAGAGGGAGAATTGGTCGAAACTACGCCAAGAAATGCAAGATATATTTAATATATAAAACTAGTGTAGTGTAGTGTATTGAGAAGCAATGAGTGAATGTGAATGAATATGATGAAGTCAGTTTAGGTACATAAAGATTTCAACAAATGAATAAGAATAATATTATTTGGAATATGTAATATAATATAATATAAAGAATTTGCTTGAATATGAATGACTATGAATGAATATTTATAAAAATGAATGAATATGAACTTCTAATGTATCAATAATTAAATAAATATGAATGGATATGAGTTAATCTGAATGAATATGAACAAGTATGAACAAATATGAATGAATATATAAATATAAAGGGGAGGTAATACTTTAAACTGGGATCATATAAAATTCTAGTGTGTATGTAGAATCAATATATTAATGCAAATGAATGAATATAAGTGAGTATGATTATGTATGACCATGAACGAGTATGAAATTAATATGAATGAATAAGAATATGAAAAAATATGATTGAATATGAATGAATTTGAATGAATCAATTGAATATGAATGAACAAGAATGAATACGAACGAGAGTTAATAAATATGAATATTTTCAACTTGTAGTGTGATCACATAAAATTTTGTTATGTGGAGAATCAATATATTAATACATATGAATGAATATCAATGAGTATGAATATGAATGACCATGAACGAGTATAAATTTAATATGAATGAATAAGAATATGAAAAAATATAATTGAATATGAATGAATCAATTGAATATGAATGAACAAGAATGATTATGAACGAATAATAAATAATATAAATGAATATGAACGAGTGTTAATAAATATGAATATGAATGGTAAATAATAAATCTTGTAGTGTAAATTTTGTAGTGTAATAAGTTAAAATTTAGTGTAATGAGAGTCATTAAATGAATGAATATAATTGAAAATTAGTGAATTTCAATGAATATGATGGAACAGGATTGAATATGCTTTAATTTAATTGAATGTGAACGCATATGAATCAGTGTTAATTGAAAATGAATGAGCAAGAATGATTATAAAAGAAAAAAATTTTTATAAATCAATATGAACGAGTGTAATCAAATATGAATATGACTGAATATATATATATATATATTAGAGAAAGGTAATATTTAGTTCTTGTAGTGTAATGAGATATAAATTTAGTCTAATGAGAGTCAATAATTGAATGAACATAAATGAATATTAGTGTATGTTATTGAATATTAATGAATATGAGTGAATATGAATAAATCAATGCGAACTTGTAGTATATTTAGGATCAATAAAGGATCAATAAATAAATGAATTTGAATGAATTTGAATAATACGACTATGAATAAACATGAATATAAATGAATTTTTGAATATAAAGAAACATTATTCAAAATATTAAACTTGTAGTGTAATGAGCTAAGCCTTTAATGTATTAAAAATGAATGCATGATTGATTATAAATACTATGAATGCATGAGTGTGAAATTGTATTGTATAGAATGAAAGAGTATGTAATTAATTTTATTGAATATGAATAGATATGAATGATTATGAATGATTATGAATGAATATGAATGAACAGGAATGGTTGTGAATGCATAAAAATTAATATAAATGAATATGTAAGACTGTTAATAAATATGAATGAATATTTTAATATTAGGGAAAGATAATATCTAAATCATGTAGTGTAATGGGATATAATTTTAATGTAATGAGAGTTTATAATTGAATGAACATAAATAAATATTAGTGTATGTGAATCAATATGAACGAATATGAATATGATTGAATATTAATGAACATGAATGAATACGAATGAATCAATGCGAACTTGTAGTATATTAAGGATCAATAAATAAATGAATATGAATCAATATGAATGAATGAATGTGAACTTGATTTGTATAAGAATAAAAGAGTATGAATTTAATTTTAATGAATATGAATAAATATGAATACATATATATGAATATGAAGGCATATGAATATATATGAATAAATCAATGCATTCATGCTGTGTAGAATCAATAATTGCTTTAATATAAAGGAATATGAACGAATATGAATGGATAGGAATGAGTATGAATTTACTATGAACGAATATTAATGAATCAATGTGAACTTGTAGCGTATTTAGAAGCAATAATTAAATGAAATTGAATTAAAATTAATAAACATGAGTGAATATGAATGTATATGAATGACTATGAATGAATATAAAGCAAATTGGAAGGAATATGAAAAAAAATGTAACGTATAATGTATTGAGAAGCAATAAATGAATGAATATATATGAATATATAAGAAAAAATATGTGTGAATATGAATGAATATGATTGAACCTATTAAATTAAGCACTGCTGATAGAATTCTTACAACACTTTCCTCCTGCTTAGCTCGCACTTTCCCCCAACCTACTATCCCAATAGTACTGCAGCACGCGCCAAGCTCAACTAGATGAGTGATTGCAAAACTTAGTGCAGTGTATTGAACAGTCGGGCAAGCACAACTGTACCGTTTAACTGTATCCTTTTTTTATAAATAATGCACAAAGGTCGTTCCGATGTCTTTGCATACTGCATAAAGAAATAAAGCAAAACAAGCTGAATTGATTTTGTTTGTATACATACAAAAGGATTCAATGTATCCTGCTAGCTAGCTGTCTTTTCAAAGTTGCATGCATGATTGACGCTTGGCAAATGCAATTTTCCGCCCATTCTTTGCTTTTAGCTCTCCCAGGCGATTGCTGCACACTCATATGCGCAACTACTCATATAGAAAAGGAATTGAAATAGAAAAAAACAGGATCGATTGTTCGATTTTATGTTCAACTGTCTGCTTTACTGGCTTTCTCATGCCCACATTCGTCAGTCAATCTGTCCAGCATCATCAGTATTAAATCAAGTCAACCAGAATAAAGTCATTTGACCAGTTTGGAATATTTGTGAGAATTTAGTTTTATTTTTCCACTTGCCGCACACACAAAAATTTCGTATGCGTAGCAACGTGCAGCAACAGTTTTAACTCTTAAAAGCTTTTTCGAGTGTTTGTCAGTGTCAGTGGACAGTATGACAATCTCCAACCAGCCAACCAGCCAACCGAGCAGAGGAGTGCTCAGGTTTTATTTGCATTAAATATTCAATGCAAGTACTAGACTAGTCGATTTGCATTTAGTTACTACATATTTGGAATTGTAAAGCAAATATATTTCCGACGATTTACTAACTAAAATGCAAGTATTTAATTAACACCAATACCAATGCAAAGTAGTAAAATTTCATTTCGCATTCGGGCAGCAGCAGCAAACCGCACTCGAAAATTCGGCAAAAAGTATCTTTTAAACGAAAATAGCTTGATGGACATCAAGTGCAGCTACAGACATAGTATGTAGTAGTGGAGAGATGATGCTGATGCTGATGACGACATCTGCTACAGGCAAGTCTTAAATGAACTTTTCCGGCTACTAAAAATGGCAGAAACGGCTAAAAACCGCAACGTTTCAGAATGAATGTTGTCTTTTGTGGCTATTTTCTAGCTTTTTGGCAAAGTCCAAAAAAACAAAAAAAAAACCAGTGAGAAGCCTTTTCAAAAAATGAGCATTGAAAACGAGAAAAATTGGTTTGCTTGTCAGTTTTACTTCTTCTTTTTTAAACTTAATTTTTTTTTTTTTTTTTGTATGATGTGTGATGCTACGTTTCATGCCACTGTTTGTATGCAACTCTTGCAACCAGCTTGGCTTGGCACAAATGGCAAATGGGCTCTGGTACTCATTCGCTCTTGTTCTCTGCCCAGCCGTTGTGATTGAAAATGACCGCAAGTCATATGCAGGTGTGACGACGACTTTATTTTTTTGTTGACGCTTCAGAAACGTTTTTGCCCCATGAAAACGAGTGTCAGTCGTCGGTTTGTAAGCGTTTAAAGCTTTTAATTTTGGTGAAGTATGAAGATTTTTCTTGAGTTTCAGTATGCGAAATCATTGTAAATCGTGCAGACATTAGGGCAAAAATAATGTAGCACATGTGTTGGGAGAGAGTTTTCTTTATAAAACACGCACCAATAAAAATCGAACTCTAGATGTGCTCCATTTAGTAAGTAACTCTTCAGACAGCTTACAGACTGTTAGCTGAAGTCAATAGTGTCCAACTTCGAGTTTAAGTGCAGTGATTCCTCGAAATTTAGATATTTATGGGCATAAACACCAATCTACGTACGTACAAAAGTGTCAGTAAGCCTTCTACACTACGATTTTTTCCACGCCAAAGCCGTCCCCGTTTTCGTCTCAGTTCGTACTTTCATTAAACCGACTTAACCTAACGGGCCTACCAGTTTATTTGCATTTTAGTACTGCGAATTTTACGAATTCACGTAAAGTACCAGCCTAAGCCTTTGATAAAGTTTATAAACTGCCAAACGATGCATACTTTTAGGCTTCAATTTCTGCAAAGTAGCACCAAAAGTATGTACTGCTTTATATCGTATACAAAGCAGCACCAAAAGTATGCATAGTTCCATAGCCTTATACCGTGTAAGCCCTAACAGTATGCAAAATGCAAAGTCGTCCCCGATTTCGTAACGTTTTTTTTTTTCTTTTTTTATTATTCCCTCAACCCATTTTGCCAGCATACTAGACATGGCATAGATAGCAGCACTCTAACTCAGTGTACGTGTGTTTGTTAAGCTCGAAACTCTTGCCAAGAGCTTCCGTGCGGCTTGTTAAAAAAAATCATAAACTTCAGCAAATTTAATGAAACTTAAATACTACTAAAACAAAATACAAAAAACTTGTATAGTATGTATTTTCAATTAAAAACTGCTTGTCTCAGGTCTAGCCCACAATGAAAGTCACGTTCTGCCGGCAATGAAGAAATAGTTGAAGAAGCTGTGTTGAATCCAAACCCCAAACACACATAGAGAAGGGCAAACAACTAACTCTTAAGCTAATGCATGAAATTAAGCATTTAAAATCAAGAAACGAAATATATATACATATGTATTACAGAACTAGACGTCTGCTACATGTGTCGCATAACAATTAGTTGCTAAAATAACATTTGTGTACAATAAGCCAAGAGACAAATCCTTCAGCTAAAAAGTCAAAGAAAGTCCTAGTAGTTGTGTGGAGCAAGTTAGCTATAAAACTCTTGTTTGATTTTGTGTAAATTAAAATGATCCATTGACATTATGGCAATAGAATCAACAATGAAAATCAAACCGTATACGTAGAAAGGCGTGCACAAAAGTCAGACAGGCTGTCTCTGCTTTAATTTCGAGCAAAATCCTTTTGCTAAGTGTTCGACAAATAAGGCACTCCTCAAGTCAGGCAAAGGACAAACTTCTCTGCTTTATTGGTTTCATGCAGCTAGTATTTCAATTTGGCCAGAAGTTCTACTACGAATTTTATTTGCTTTCTGCCCTCTTACATGACACACAGTGACACATCTCCAGCTACTGTCTGTCTGTCTAATTTCACCTTTAATTTATACTTTATGTACTGGCACGTCCCATGACAAAAACTAGTACTCAACTGTTAAGCAGTTTGCTTGCCATCTTATTCGACATTTTAGCTTCGATTTGTACTAATTTCTTTTTGGCATTTGATTATGTGTTCAATGAACTTGTTACACATTTTGTTGCTCAATAAAAGTTGGTAGACCCCTCTTCCACCCTTTTAATTAAAGCGTAAACTATTTCTAATCTAATTGTCTGTCTTATCTTATTTTGTATCTCTCACAAACAGGTGAACGTTTTGTGCCGGAAACCTTCGAGTCGGGTTATAAAATAACCATGCGCTTGACCATCAATGATGTGGATCTACTTGATTTTGGTTCATATCGTTGCGTCGCAAAGAACTCCCTTGGTGATACTGATGGCGCCATTAAATTATATCGTAAGTACAGCAAATGTCAGAGTTCATATTTAAACACATTTTCAGCTTAAATACAGATATTTGGAAAAAGCTATCGGACCGATATAAAATTAATCGAAAACCATAAAAAATGCTTAGTGGAAATAACTATTCCGCACAGGGACATTCAACAAAGACTATGGAACTGCAAAATACACCAAAGCCCACGTTGAATGTCAGTGTGCAGAGCGTTCATATTAGTTGACTACTACACACGCAACAGCGTAGTCCACTAAATTTAGATAAAGCTATCGGACCGATATTGACAATTCCGCACAGGGGCATGTAATACAGACCGTGGAACTGTAAAATACACCAAAGCCTACATTCCATGCTACTGTGCAAAGTGTTAATTGACTACTAAGCACCTGACAGCGTAGTCTGAAAACTTTAGATAAAATGTATTCAAAGCATAATAAAAACTCAGTTGATATGACTATTCCGCACAGGGGCATACAATAAATACTCTGGAATTTAAAACTGCAACAAAGTACATATCGTAAGCCTGTGTACAAAATGTTTAAAAAGCTTGCAGACCGATATAAAATTAATCGAAAATCATAAATAGTTTATATAACAATTCCGCACAGGGACATTCAACAAAGACTGTGTAATTGAAAAATACACCAAAGTCTGCATTGAATGTCAGTGTGCAGAGCGTTCAGATTAGTTGAGTACTACACAACTATCGGACCGATATTAAAAATGTATTCAAAGCACACTTAAAGCTCAGTTAGTATAACAATTCCGCACAGGAGCACGCAATATAGACCGTAGAATTGAAAAATACACCAAAGCCGACATTGCATGCTACTGTCAGCGTAGTCTGCTAACTTTAGATAAAGCTATCAGATCGATATAATCAAAATATATGCAAAGCATAATGAAAACTCAGTTGATATGACAATTCCGCACAGGGGCATACAATAAATACTCTTGAAGGTTAAACTACAAGAAAGTAGATATCATATGCCTGTGTACGAAATGTTGAAAAAGCTTTCGGACCGATATAAAATTAATCGAAAACCATAAATAGTGCTAAGTTGGTTTAACAATTCCGCACAGGGACATTTAACAAAGACTGTGGAACTGAAAAAATACACTAAAGCCCGCGTTGAATGTCAGTGTGCAGAGCGTTCATATAAATTAAGTACTACACAGCTATCGGACCGATATTAAAAATGTATTCCAAGCACACATACAGCTCAGTTGTAATGACAATTCCGCACAGGGGCATACAATAAATACTCTTGAACTTGAAACTACAAGAAAGTAGATATCATATGCCTGTGTGCAAAATGTTGAAAAAGCTAGCAGACCAATATAAAATTAATCGAAAACCATAAATAGGGCTAAATTGATATAACAATTCCGCACAGGCACATTCCACAAAGACTGAGAAACTGAAAAAAAAAAAAACCAAAGTCTGCATTGAATGCCAGTGAGCAGAGCGTTCATATTAGTTGACAACAACACACGCAACAGGATAGTTCGCTAACTTAAGATAAAGTTATCGGTCCGATATAAAATTAATCGAAACCCATACCACACAGGGGCATACAACACAGACCGTGGAATTGAAAAATACGCCAAAGCCTACATTGTATGCCATTGTGCAGTGTTCATATAAGTTGACTACTAAGCGCCTGACAGCGTAGTCTGCTAACTTTCGATAAAGCTATCAGACCGATATAAAAAATGTATTCAAAGCATAATGAAAAATCAGATGATCAGACAGAAACACTGTTTCCAACTCAAAATACACCAAAACACAATGTTTAATAATTTCTAATCAGACAAACTATCTAAACAATTCAGCACACACGCTCCGTTCGGACATTTATATGTGTACAGTGCGTTACAAATTTAACACTCCAAGCCCATTCTACTTAAATTAATTTAAGCTTTGGGAACACAAACAAGACAAACCTAACTACTAGATTACATATGTATATAATACAGACGAGTATCTCTGCTCGTATAATAGAAAACAATGTGCATAATAAATCGTTTGGTTCGTTGGGTCATTAAGTCAATTGTATCTACATATCACTAGCACGCTACGCTGTAAATGTAGCTGTTAGTGATTGATTTATTTTTAGCAGGCTCAAGTTTAGATACAAAATTTCTACACATATAAATTGTCATTGTCTGACAAACACATGTTTGTATGGCTGTCTGTCCGTCTATCTAACTAACTAACTAGCTATCTATGTATAATTGTTAGATGTGTTGACTGTGGCGTTTAAATTTTGGTCAATTTAAATGTTTCTAGTTAAGTATTAAGTGCGAAAATTTATACCGTTTCTGTGGGATTTATTGTAACCAACTTTTGATGCATGACTTTGGCCGTGGAAGCTAGTAGTTTGTAGAAATCTAATTTGCTAAAAGAAGTAAAAAAAATTTCATAATAATAATAGGTTAGCTAAGGTTGGGTTACGTTGGCCGGCTTTAATTATATAGCACCTTCCATTAGATCATAAGTGGCACATTGTGATAATTTTTTTGTTGTTCCGACGTGTTTTTGATTATTTATAATTCACACAGATACGGGATATGCAGTTTGGTATTTATTAGTGCGAAAAAATGGAACTGGAACTATAGTCAAATTTATATTAGAAATGACCAGAGAAACAAGCATCGCTTAAGTGGATGAAACTTTTGAGCAAAAGTATTTTTTTTTGAGTACTTAGCTGCCATGTTTCAAAAGGAATTCGAAGGATTTTTTTTTTTAATTAAAGTTTGAATTATTTTCAATAAATTTAACACTTTCTTCTCCTAACCATGTACTCCATTTGCAAACTCATTCACAGACATACCACAAACCACAACTGTGACAACAGTGGCGCCCACGCCGGCACTCAATACAGTTCCTGTGGTCATTGTTAAAAACAACAAAGGTAAGCAAAAGAAAAAATGGTCAAAAAATAAAAAAAAATTAAAAACTTTCAACAATTTTCCTTTTAAACCTTTAAAGAGCAACGCTACAACAACAATAAAGTGCATCGCACAAAATCTAAATCAGAAATGCCGCCATCATCTTTGAATAATGTATTTGCAACATCGAGCTTATATAATACACAAGGACATACTTCGCAAACGGGGAGCAGAGAGCACTATCATCAATGTATGTATTAAAAAAAATAGATTTAAGAATTTAGAAATTTGAACAATCAAATATTCTAAGCATATATCATAATCAACATTTTCACATGTCTCTCAAGTTAATTTTTTTTATGAACCCATTCAAACGTTGGCATAGCAAGAAATAGCAATCCTTAACAAATAGCTGACAAAACGCCTCAATCTGCTACATTGTCTTTTTGTTTGTCTTCGTTTTACTAGTCGACATGACACAGCAGATGACTATAGATGATGCCTTGTAGATGTTATAAATATTTGGCCATTTATTTTATGTTTATTGCAAGTGGCAATAGCATAGCATAAAGACTTTAGCTGGATTAGCTGCATGTATAGGAAAAATATTATGTGTTGCCTAGTCAGAATTTTAGCTTATTTTCTTTTTTATGCTGCTGGGATATATATAATATGAGAAGTTATAAAGTGTCTACGTTTAACTGAAAATATGACTTAAGCACATGCAGCAATTGCCTGCTGGCGGCTGTCTTATTATGGAGTTGAAGTGTGGGAGTAGTCAGCGAAGTGGTGTTAAAATGCTGTCTAGGTTATATTTTTTTTTTATTTTTATACACTACACACAGTATTTGTATATTATATCGGTTTTGTAATAAGGTTTATAATGCCTTAAAGTAAGCAGCGTAGAAGCCATATTGGTGATAAGCTTTAGAAGGCTAATCTAATCATGCTTTTACTGCAAAGAAGAAATATATCACTGAGACGGAATTATCTTGCAGTCATCAAGCTGATATATTTGAAAATATCAAAGTTATCTTTTGAATATATCGTATTAATCTGAACTGAACTTATCTGAAATATCACTGAGCCTAAACATCAAAATGATATTAGTTTTATATCAAACTGATATGTTATAAAATATCAAAATGATATTTTAATATATCAAACTGAATATTAACTAAAATTAACTGATATATCGCTGAGACTAGTCATCAGAATGGCAGAAAGCTGAACTCAACTGAAATATCACTGAGCCTAAACATCGAAATGATATTTGTTTTCATAAAACTAATATGTTATAAAATATCAAAATGATTTTTTCATATATCAAATTGAATATTTACTAAAATCAACTGATATATCACTGAGACTAGTCATCAGTATTACATTTGTTTTCTTTGAAAAAGATTTTGTTTCATTCATAATAAAAATAATATTTAAAAGTTTCAAGTTGATATTAAAATATAACAAATTGATCAAAATTCAATACTGCTGAGCAAAGTGCATTTAAATAGCGTATTTAAGATTCAGCAGTACCGCAACTAATATTATTTCTTCTACTCTTTTTTTATTTATGCCTCTGGTAATGTGCTGCTAATATTTTTATGTGTGCCAGTCAGTTACATAATTTTGTACAATCATAATAAATATTATCAAGAGGATTTCTTGCTTCGGAATGTTTTTTTTATTTTTTTTATTGTGCTACTTAGAAGAAAACGGTTATGCTTATCAAAAGTGCAAACGTAAGCTAAAAGATATAAGAAGGAATACGGGCATTCATTTTACTAGAAGGGCTGTAATTTTTATAATATTACAAGCAGCTAACTGAATGATAAATACAGGTAGAAGATAAATACAAAATAAAATTGGTCAATATCAATTTGATAATTTGATAATATCAATCTATTTTACGTATTGACGGTTGACGGCCATTTAACTAACTAACTAATCTATTTTATATCATTTTGATATTAAAAAGTATCAAATGATAAAAATACAAACTAATATCAAAAGTTATATGAAAATATTTCAAATTGATATGAACAAAAATATCATATTGATCTGAATTTATACTATCTGGCATTTTAAGGATCAATATGATACTTTTTTCATATCAATTTGAATCTTTCATATATCATTTTTATTATAATCATATCATTTTGCAATTTGATCACATAATTTTTTTTTATTTTTATTTAGATTGTAACATGTATTAAATGGAATTAATATTTGTTGCCACTTCCAAAGGATCGATATGATATTTTTTCATATCAATATGTAACTTCGAAGTGGTTTTTTTTTTTTTCATTTTAAGTTGAAACTATTTTATATCATTTTTGTAGTGGATATGAAAAAATCTCATAATGATACTTAATAATTGATATCAGTGATATTTCAGTTGATTTCAGTTTGTACACAGTTTGACATATTCAAAAGATCATTTTTATATTTTCGAATATTTCAAATTGATGACTGTATGACTTTTTAATGGAAATAAATATCATTTTGGTGACTTGTCTCTGTGACATTTTAGTTCAGATTCAGTTTGATATATTCAAAAGATCAATTTGACATTTTCAAATACATATATCAAATTGATGACAACAAATGTGAGTAGACTCAGTGATATTTCTTCACTGTGTAATAAGTAGCAGAGCGATTGATAATCATCACTGGCTGATTATGTGTTCAACATAAAGTTGAACGCAAGGAGCTGCTGTTAACTGTTCGAACAAGTTTCACAGCTTTTATAGCAGAATGGCAGGTGGCAAAATTAGTATTCTGTAACCAGTTCATTTCTAGTAAGTTGAGAGATCGCTGACTCTCTTTGTGTCTCAACTGCTCTGACTGAGTTTTGTGGCTGCATATCCGACAGAGTAGTGACATTTACGTGTTCTAGAAGCAATATATATGTGGCTTCATCTTGTTGATGCATCTGTTGCTCTACTCTGACTTTAAGTGGCAGCGCTGGTACAGCTGCAACCTCTGTCCACGGAATTTCTGACTCGTTAGTTGGCACTGCTTCGGTTGTTCGAGGTGTTGGCGTTGGAATCGTCGATTCGCCATATTGTTACTCTCTACTAAGCAGTGTATCAGCCTCAACGTAGCCAGTCATGTCGAGCTCTGGCAAATATGGCTTATAATCTTCTTTTGTGCTCTGAGTTGAAATCACGGACAATGCTGCAATTCGAAAAGTTTTAAAAATTCAATCATTGGCAGCCCGTCTCATGTATCTCACCTGCCTTAAGGTATAATTTTGGGATGCATTTTTCTGAAAATATTCAAAAATATTCACCTAATTATTATGAAAAGCAAAAAAAAGTAGATGAAAAATTTTATAATATGAGCATCCTTCGAATGGAACACTTTCCCATAACAGCAGCAGAGAAGGTTCAGTTATATTTCAACTAACCACACAACTGCATTTTTAGAATCGGTCTGCCATATATCTGTCTCACTATTTGGGTGCAGGTGCTTTGTAAAAGTCAAACAGATAGAGAGAAGAAAGTGCAAGAAAAAGCAGGGTAAAATACTTTCTGAGTGTCATGTGGAGCCGCTTGAATTGTGACAGAAAGCTTATTGAAATATTTTTAGATTGAGTAATATTATTAGGTCGCAACGTCCTTTTAGAACTTAGGGCGAAAGTAAGTAATCATACGAGTCAAGTTTTCATTGTGGCCACTTGCTTGATATGCGACTTAAATGCATACACTTCTCCATGCCTTGATTATAGTTTCTTCTACTTTCTTTTAAACTCAAAAAAAGATTCTCTACAAGCGTTGAAAAAGCATTCTATCAACTGCAAATTCATCTGTCATGCAACAGCAGCACAGCAACATGCAAAATGAAAAATTACACTGTACAACAGGCAACGATTGTTAATGCATTTAGCAAAAAGAAGAAAAACGAAGAACAACCAAAACTTCACACTGCGCCTGCTGTAAGTTTTAAATCAAAACGTGACTCTTTATATTGCACAATTTCTTGCTGATATACATAACTGAAAGACCATCGCCAAGGCAATTGGAATGTGTTGCATGTAGCTATTAATGGTGCGAGGGTAGTACTTGATGTGGTATGAGCAACAACTATACTAACTTGCATAAGAAAATGCTGCAAGAGTTCATCTTTTAATAATACAAACCCCATAATTTTAAAAAACTTATCGCTTACTTCTCTTAAAGCCCTCGCTTAGCTGCAACTATTGCTCACTGACAGACTGACTGCCAACATGAACAGCGCAACACAGACGCCATTTTATTTTCAAGTGGCACTATACGTCAACGCTTCATGGCAAGTGCGACGCCACCATCACCACTTCCTCTGTTCCTCGCTGTGCAACAGTGCATATGAGTGATGCTCTGTGCTACATACAGACAGCAAATGTTGCACAGAGTTGCAATTGCAATTCAGTCAGCGGCAAATGCATTTTATGCGTTGCATTAAAATGAAGTATACACTTGATGGCGTGCAAACCCCGTTGCAAGTGCGTACTGCAATTGGCGTTAAACTATGAAAATGAAAACGATGCACACTCATTTATGCCATTGTATATACTTAAATAAATACGTAAAACGAAATGAAATGAACGGAAAGGAATGCCAAGATTGAGTCTGTCTACTGAGTAACAGTAGCTGAAGACGACGATGATGTGGTAGGATATATGGTTGTAACTTTTTTGTATATGTTGCACATATTTAAGATATATCCTTACTTATGCTACGAAAGTAACAGCTTTTTACTGGCTCATCGAGTTCAAGACAAATAACTGCAGCTTTATTCTTTGATTGTTGAGTCAAAAAGGAAAAGGTTAATGTTGAGGAAGATATGTATTTTAGATACAAGTAACTCAAACTGTAGCCTAATAGATACTATTGTCTTCAGCTTTGCTATTTGAACACAAAAGGCATAAATTATATTACTGTAAACATATATAAACGCTATAGTCCTGCATGAGCGATATTTAAATAGTTTGTATCGGTTTTTACAAACGCTCACCCATTTGATCTTGGCGCGTTTCGCTGTTTGCTTGCAGTCAATGTGTATAAACCATACAAAGAGAGAGAAAAAGGAAAAGGAAAAAGCAGGAAAAAAATATCTTATGCATATGACATTCGTAAAGTATTTCTGCCTGCTTTTTTTCTCCCTCTCTTTCTCTCTGTTTGGCTTATTTTCATTTACTACAATTAAACAGCGGAATGCGTCATTATTAAATGGAAGAATGACACTTAAAGGAGTCCTGTTGGTATTTATTCCTTCAGGTATATCCAAGAGGGATTAGTCCATCATCACTTTAGGTACAAGGTAAAAATGTTTAGCATGTCTGAAGCTAAGCATTGTGCGCAGAAATTAGCTGCATGATAGAAAGCTGCTGTTCATCTCAAAAAATCAAAGACATCTTCACTTACTTCACCAAATCTGTTGTGATTGTGCCTTACTGAAACTCCAAATAATTCATAAAGCCTTCCAACGTAAGCTTCTTCTTTAATAATTCAATAGTTCATCACTTAATTCATCGAAGGTGTTCTTCATCTATTTTTCTAAACTCTCACTAAAACATAGCACCTTCACTAATCCTCAATGTCACACCTATTATTTGATGAAAAATTTTAAAAATTGTTGTTCTCCACATAGATTCTACTGTTCTTCACCATTACTTCACAGGCGTTGGTTGCCTTCTCAAAAAATCAAAGACATCTCCACTTACTTCACCAAATCTTTTTTGTTTGTGTCTTACTGAACTTCAAATAAATCATAAAGCCTACAAAAGTAAGGCGCATCTTTAAAAATGTAAAAGTTCTTCACTTAACACACCGAATGTATTCTTCATCTGTTTTACTGAACTCTCAGTGAAGCATAGAACCTTCAACAATGCTCAATGCCACACTTTAATCCTTGATGAACGGCTGTTGTTATTTCATGTAGAATTTACTGTTCTCCACACATCTTCTATTGTTCTTCACCATTACTTTGCAAGTGTTGGCTGACTTGTGGGTTTCAACCTAGTGCTTGGCGTGCGATGTTTTTCCAGAGGAAAGATTATGCCATGAGTAAAAAGATCCCATTGGTGACCTTGGCTGTCACTTAAGAACGAGCGGAAAGTTTGAATACCACCTTTGGTTACCGAACTCCATCTCCCCTCCCTCTCTCTATCTCTCTGGAAGCAATTCGCAACTATTCAGCATTATAGAGTTTGAATACTATTATGGTCCGGTTGCTACTCCACACAACGTGTAATGCATCTTCTAAGAACATCTCTTTGTATACAAACCTTTATCTCTTCTAAGAAGACTTGGATAACTGGTCCTCTATGATTCTGTAATTCAATGATGCATTTCAACGTAGCAGAAGAGTTGCCACTGAAGGTTGCAGTTAAGTAATCCCACAAAATATCAAGAAAATTTTCTCTTCTTCATACCTTATGGAAGTAGAAACTTAATAGGTGCTTAGTCGCTGTAGACTTCTTTTAGTGCTTAGTTTTTCATGCTTTCTGCGAAATTTAGCTTGGCAGGACTACTAGAATAAGAAAAACATGAGATTCACATATTAGCCACAGCAAACAACTATGGAACATCTTCTAAGTGTAACTGGTTTTCTACCTTCATTCTATTAAAAAATATTTCGCTAGCTAAACTTTGAGTGTTCTGAATTTAGTAGCAGAGTAGGCACCGAAGTCTGCAGCTAATAAAATGTGCATCTCCACCAAAATTTTTCAAAAAAGGTTTTCTAGAGATTCACCACTCCTATGGAGATTTTATTATCTGTACAGCTTAGACTCTAAGAAGCTTAAACTCTAAGAACATCGCGTAGTTACCAATAGTCCTTCAAAATACTAACGAAACTGATAATCAGGAAGATCCTCCGATGCAAATCTTCACTGGAAATCATTTTTTAGCTAAAAACACAACAGAAAATCTGAATAGGCTTGGAAAAAAAACAATGGAGAGCATTTTAGTAGGTGCAAAGTTTGCATAAATCGTTAGGTATACAAAGGTTCACGCTAGAGGTGGTCCTCTCTTTTAGAAGATCGTCTCATTAAAGCCTTTTAAACCAAACCAAACAATGTTACTTGGTAAGACTTATACTGTACCAAAAAAAAAAATACTACTAGCGCACTTTACTGCTAGAATGTCGCATTTGGGTGCAAAAGGACTTATGCCACTTTGGATGATAATATACACCTTTAACCTTCACTGCTGCAGTGGTGTTTATTTGGCTTTTTGGAAAGCGATTAACACACTGAAATACTTAATTATAATTCGGCACATGTCCATAAAATAGATCATGCTGTGTAAATAATAATTGGAGGTACTCGGGAAGCCAATAATATGTCGACATAATCTCAGGTTCATTTTGCAAACTGCAGTCCACATATTAATGGATCATGATGAGGGTTTTATGAACCTAACGTATGTGTTTATGTGTGATCCTGAGTTTAATGAAGGTGGAATGATCATAAAAATGGTGGACCTTAAATTTTTAGCCATTAGTTGGTGCAAAAAGTGGAGGAAATTGTTCGCCAATTGACTATGAACGACATTTCTGTGATGTTTTCAAAAATCTCCAGATGTTTCTTAAGCTAAACAATTACAGATTTACTGGAATTCTAAATTATTAAAGCAAATTTTGTTGCCAAAACAATTGACAGGAGGGAAGGTGAATCAAGTCACTGGCGGTAACATCCTTGGAAGCTTTAAATTAGAAGGCAATGATTTTTTGAGTCCGAATATGATTGAAGATGCAAACTGGGTGGTTTTCTAGTTGAGACCAAAAGATGGAAAGAGATAGTTGAGTCATTACAGTGGCGAGACATCAGTTGATCATCAACAAAAAGGAACTTAATGACAGTGTGCCCCCTGACTTGGTGGCAACAAGCAAATTTTTTGAATCCCACTTCTAAACAGTGCTACCAAACTTGGAACTTACTTCTTTTCCTTTTTTTTTTTTGAGAGTACAACTTGTTCCAGTATCGAAAGACTTTGTGCAACACTGACTGCGCTGTAGAATAGTATCTTGCCAGCCATTTAGTATCAGACTGAAGCACTAAATCTACACATTGACAGCAGCAGCAAAAGTGCTGATGAAATTCGATTTTTTTTTCTTCCTACTTTTGGCAAGAAGAAACATTGATAGTCATATGTAAAACTAGCAGCACAGAAAGGAAAAAAAATGGTTTGCCTATCTTAAAGCGAGATGAATGCCCGCGTTTAAACATGCTATCTACACTGCTGTCCGTCTGTCCGTCCGTCTATCTAGCTGGCTGTACTTGTCTCATGCATGTCGTCGTCGTCGTTGTCGTGTTAGCATCTAACAGGTAATAAATCTTACGCAAGTCCCGCGCAGCTTTACAAGCTTTGAACGCCTTTAGCGAGTATTTCGCCAGTTTGCTGTTTCTAAGGCTTTTCGCGTTGTCCTACGAACCGTTGGTTATTGTATCGCCATGTTGTAGCGCGCTTGTTAGCGAAATACATTTTGCTGTTGTCAGCATAAAAAAAAGAAGAAGACGAAGCAGTAGTAGTAGAAGGCGTTTGTCGCTTTTCAATTTTTTACATTTTTTGGTTAACACAAAAAAAAATATATCGCGCGACAATCACTTTAAAGTGCAAGCAACGTTGCCGCAGCAGCAGCAGCAAGGCTACACAGGACACTTGTGTGCAATTTGTCTGCAATTTTATAGTTCGTTTCTTGTACTTTTGGGAATGGTGCATGGTTCTCCTCTTTTTTTTTTTGTTTTTTTTCTATATTGTAAATTTTTCAGCTGGTCGCTAAATGCTTGTAAAATTTTATGTTGACTTGGTATGTTCCACTTTGTGTTATATTTTTTTTGGTTCTCCATTGGCATTGTAAAATTTTATTTTTATTGATTGCAAGTTGGATTGAATTGGTTATTGATTTTGCAAGTCAATTTGCATTTTCACACATATGAAGTAGAATTAAATTGTTGAAGAAGCTTGGCAGAGCGATTGATCAGATGAATCGAAATTAACTTTCACGCTTGATCAGCAAATACAAAAAAAAATCATCTGCCATGTCTTATAAAGAAGAAAAACAGTTGAAAGTGCGAGATAAAGCTTAAACGAAATTAGCTGCGCATATAATTGGTCATTTCTTTCCCAGCACCTGCAAATGTTTGTGTGCAAAGATTTTAGAAAATAAAGTTTTAGTTTATATTGTGGCATTGAAGGAGGCAGTTGAAAACAGCAGCAATTAAAATTACTATTCACTGCTTAAAAGCACTTATAATTCGCAAACAGTTTTAAATATTTTTTAAACTAAAAACCACTTATAAATCGCTCAAATATGCGTCATTATGCAACACTAAAATGCTTTTTCAGCCCATTTATCTAAATCTAATATATTATGCCACTTTTTTGTCTAACATTTGACTTATTTTCACTATCTAACAACATATATCAAATAATTCAATACAATAAAAAAAATACGGTTTATATTAAACAAATCAATCATGTTTGCTGTGCTGTCCTTTCATTGAACCTACAGTCAGTATAACAATACCAACCAAAACCAATATTAATTAATAACAGGACACAATAACAAATCTATGCACTGCATACAACAACAAAAATCAAGAAAACAATATAAATTATTTTTCTTTTTTTGGTGATTGTTTTTATTGTAGATATCCTTTTTAGTTGTTTGCAATAAATGTCCCTTTTTTCAATTACGCGCTAGCCACACACACACACAACAAAGCATATAAAGAATAGACAGACGGAAAGATGTACAGACAGGCAGTCAGTATGCATTTATTGTCAAGCTACGAATAGACAGTGGAGCAAAATTGAAATCGAAAAAAAAGGAAGTTTTCATTTCTATATGATTTTTGTTCTCGAAATTGTTGTCATTTGTTGTTGTTCGTTGTTACTAACTTTCACTCCGCATATCCTGGCACTCGGCTTTATTTTATTTATAACTTTTTCACTTACACACACACACACACATTTGTGCAGTTTGATTGAAGGGTTTTTGCTGTAAAAGTATTGTGGAACTGGGCAGAAAAACATTGCGAATCAATGGACTAACTAGCAGCAGCTTTTTATACTGCAGCTGCCAATGCAGTCAGCTACGAAATACATAAAAAAAACAACAAAAAAATCACCGAAAGTGTAGCAATTTTCGTATTTTGTTTCAATTTTTATACCCTACACAGCGAAAGTTTGGAAATGTTTATAAGTTTTTAAAAAGGCTTGACCGGTTAACATTTTTGCAATCGCTCTGCCATTTGAGCTTTTTGAAAGCACTATTCTAAAGAGGGAGGAAAATGTAAAAAGGGAGGAGCAAACATTGTGATTGTCAAATAGTACAGTAAACCAAAAAATTCAACAAGCTTAGAAATTCTGCCTAAAAAGCTTTGAATGCGTGTTTAAACTATTTTAAATTTTTTTCAACACAATTGACAACCCATAAAAAAGCTCATTCAAAATTCGTTTTAATTTGTTGTATCTCGTGCTAACCAATTATTTTTGTTTCTCCCACCAATTGCATGACTGACTGAGTGACTGACCGTATTTTCCTCGCACACTTTACTACTCCCCAATCTACGCTTGTGTCCAGTGTTGGCAAATTGTTTCGATTTTTATTGCTTAAGTGCGTTAAACCCTTTTGTGCGACATGTGTAGCCCAGCACTTTATATGCTTTGCCGCTTGAAAATAAAAAAAAATAAAAAAAACAAAAAAAAAAAATTTATCGAATTTCGTTTGTAAGTTTTTCCGACAATCTGTTTCGCCATTTATTCGTATATTTTTCTACTCCTTGGTTTATGCATGTTGGTAACCCTTAAAATACAAAAATACACAAAGCTAAACTTCTTCATACCAAAGTGTTGATAACCTCAATAATATTTGTGGCATATATTTTCACCTCCTCCTCGGTGCTGCTGCTGCGCTATTTTATGGTTTCGCGTATTTCTTCGCACGTTTCGTATTTTTTTTCCTCCCATTTTATGCTTATTTCAATGCTGTGTGGCAAATTGCGTTGCCCGAGGGAATATTTATTTGTTATTGAAGTTTTACTTTATATAAAAATTTTCGATTTTGTACTTTTCGATGTGTGTGGGGGGAGGAAAATGGGGAAGTTATAAACTCGTACGTTGTGAGCTGCTAAAGTATTTGTTTTTTTCATTTTATGTTTCTTGACTTCTAATACAGCTTTTGATGTTGGAGGGTGATGTATTTTTTTCTCCCTCTCTCTCCCTCGTATTGACAATTTGAAGATGTGTTTATTGTCTGTCCCAGCGGTATCTTTTACTTGAGTAGCATTTTGTCTCGTATTGTAATGGAGTAAATATATTTGGAAAGCGTTTTCTTTGTTTATTGGTTTGTCTGTCTGTCTGTTCATTTGACTGTTGATATGGTTTAATAAATACTTTATGCGAAGTGAGTGACTTGACTTTGTATTGAAATCAAATGCATATGTTGCTATGTGATGATTAGAATTGAGTTAAATGTGCACGAGATGATGAGAAAATAAATATGATAATGTAAAATGTTTTTGATATAAGGCAAACTTTTGAAGAAAGCCAAATATTGGTGCCCCACGTTGGGCGCCAATTAAATATATTTTAGTTGAATAGAGACATTGTCTCAGCAAAAGTTCTCTGCTAAAGTTCTCTGATTTGAGTTCTCTAAATTGTGCCCCACTTTGAACGCCAATTAAATACATATTTTATTTGAATAGAGACATTGTCTCAGCAAAAGTTCTCCGATATTTTGGCACTATTAAAAATTCATTATAACTAGTGGCTGCCCCACGTTGGGCGCCAATTATATATATATTTTATTTTAATAGAGACATAGTGACATAAAATTAATATCATTTCAGTTATTAATGTGACACTATTTTGCCGAATTAAATTATCAAATTTTTTATACAATAAAAATTTAAATTTCCCCTTTTCTTCTCCCCTTTCCAGCACCCGATCACAGCAATTATCGTGCCGATTCAAAAACTCACAGCAAACATCACGATGCCAATTCGCTAACAAATGACATCGATGAGCTACACAATATGAATAGTGCAGGCACAGAAGTACAGAGCAGACATTGGTACCTTGGAGTTTCAATAGTTCTAAGTTGTAATTTACTCTTCATACAGCATGTTGTGTAGTAAAAAAAAATATTTCAAATAAAATGTTTACACAAACAAAATTAATCAAACAAAAAAAAAAAAATTATTTTGTAAATTATGTGAAACCAAAAGTTAAAAAAATAAATAAAAAATGTGCATATAAAAATAAAGAAAAAAAATAATATTTGACTAGTTGTTAGCGCAAAATAAAAAAAAAATACAAAAAAAAATGGTAAATAAAATAAAGCAGTAAAAAATTGTTGTTGCAAAATGTAATTGTAAATTATAATTATAAATTTATAAAAAAAAAAACAAAACAAAGAATTATAGAGACAAATTGAACGGAAATACAAAGTATTAGCGTGTAAAATAAAAGCAAATGAAATGAAAAAAACTCTTATTTGAATATAATAAAAAACATTTAATTAAGTCAAATAAAGCAAAAAAAAAAGAAGGAAAAAAATCAGTTAAATAAATGTTAAATAGATTAAGTAATTGAAAGCGTAAAATAAACAAACAAAAAATTAAAAATGAAAATAAACTTCGGTTAAACTGAAGACTTAATACTCTTGACATGCAGTTGAAAAATATTAAGAAGTGGTCTGAAATAGTACACTTATTTTTTTTTTTATTTGCAATTTTTTTGAATATATAAACAGTTTAAACAGAAATTTAATGGCTTTGTCAGCAAAAAAAGGCTTATGGCACCCGAGCAGGGACTTCAATAAATTTGTTTTATTATGTTCAAATTTTAAACCAAATTATCGATGTCGTAGTCTATGCCAGCAAGTTAAATATTAATAAAACTTTATACAGATTTTATTTGAACGTCCCTGCTCAGACACCAATTTTTTTTAAGATGCATATAATATAGAATTGAATGATATATTTATTCATATTTATTTTATTTGCGTCATTTTCTTTTTTAATTTATAAAACTTTATGGAGATTTTATATAAACGTCCCTGCTCGGGTGCCAATTTTTTTTAAGATGAATATAATAAAGAATTTTATGATATATTTATTCATATTTAATTTATTTACGTCATTTTCTAAATTAATATTCTATTTAAATTTCCCTACACGACCTCCAATTTTGGTTTTCATTTTTTTTTTCCGATAAATGTAAAAAAAAATTTATGATATATTTATTCATATTTATTTTATTATTTTATATAGTTTGTCAATTACTTTTTGAAGATTTTAGTTGAACGTCTCTGCTCGGGCGCTAAATTTATTTTTAAAGATGAATATAAAATAGATTTGAATGATATATATACATATATTTATTTTTTTAATTTTTTTATGTAATTTTCTTTTTGAAATTTTATTTAAATGTTCCTGCTCGGGCGCTAATTTTTTATTTTTTTTGTGACGATGAATATTACATATAATTGGATGATATATATTTATTCACATTCATTTTATTTACGTCATTTTCTTTTTTAATATAAGTTAAATATTAATAAAACTTTATGGAGATTTTATTTGAAGGTCCCTGCTCGGGCACCAATTTTTTTTAAGATGCATATAATATAGATTTGAATGATATGTTTATTCATATTTAATTTATTTACATCATTTTTTTTCTTTAAAATTCTATTTAAATGTCCCTACTCGGTCTCCAAGTTTGGTTTAAATTTTTTTTCTTTATTTTATTTTTTTTTTGTGGATAAATATAATATAAAATTGGATGATATATTTACTCATATTTATTTTATTATCTTATATACTGCGGTCAATTACTTCTTAAAGATTTAAGTAGGACGTCCCTACTCGGGCGCCAACTTAAATTTTAAAGATGAATAAACAATAGTATTGAATGTGTATATACTTTTTTTTTAAATGATTGATGGTATTTTCTTTTTAAAGATTTTATTAAAATGTCCCAACTCGGGCGCCAATTTTGTTTTAGTATGAACTTAAAATAAAATTTGATGATATATTTACTCATAGCTATTTTATTGAGGGCACTTTCGTTGTCTTTGACTGTGCAAGAAAATTATATATTAATTATTTTTAATGGCGCAGGGACTTTAAATATTCCCATTGTTTTTAAAAATAAACTAAATTATTTCGACTTTGTTGACTTTGTAAACAAATTAAATATTAGTAAATAACTATGGAGCCCGAGCAGGGACTTCGTGTATTATTTTATTTTTTGGTTGTTTGCAAAAATTAACTACAATTCGACTTAGTTGACTATTCGTGCAAATTAAACATTAATTGTTATTATTGGCGCACGAGCAGGGACTTTGGTATATTTCTAACATAAAAACTCCGCTATCTACTTTTAAACGTTGCCAGCTCAGTTGATAAACTCAAACAACTGCTATATATCACCACTTGTGAAGAGTATTGAAGCAAATTTATTGTATTTAGTAATTAAGCAAAGAAAAAAAAAACAAAAATAATATATAAAAAAAAAACAAAACTTTCTTTTTTTATTAATGTTTCAACTTTTTATCATTTATTTTTCTTGTTTTTCCCACTATTAGCGAGAGAAAAAAAAAGCCGAAAGGCATTTTAATTACCGCGTATTTCACTTCCGATTTTTATTAATAGTGATGAACAACAAATGTTTTTGTTTATTTTGCTTTGTAGAAAATACAAAAAAAAATATATATATAATATAATATATATATATATTAATAATTATTATTAAATATTCATTGTAAATTTAACAAATGCGCGCTTTGAGCAATTAATTACAGAATTGTGCTTCGATTTGTCTGCAATTAAAATTATCTATAAATAATAAAGCATAAAGAAAAAAATATGTATCCAGATCTATATATATGTATACAAGATATATGTATATATATATTGTATTTAGTAGCATAAGTTTAAACTATTTTTGTGAGGTTATTATATCAATTAAGTTTTTTTGGATGCACAGCACTTTATGTATTTTTTAGTAAAATTTAAAAGAAAAGAAGGAAAGAAATAATGAACGACGGTTAAGAAAGCGTTGAATACAGCAAAAATAAAAGAAAAAATATATATATGACATTTAATAATAAAAAAAAAAGGAAAAAAATTGTGGTTTTATTTTGGACTATGCTGAATGGAAAGACTTTTGTTAGAAAATAATAATGAAGCTAAGTTAGACAGCTTCATTAAACGTTTATTAATCTTAAATGCTTGCATGGGGCACGAGCAGGAATTTTGGAGCAAGCTTTATAGAAACTTTAAAAAAATGCTTAGATTTTTACATGGCGCCCGAGCAGGTATTATTAGGCGTGGAATACATTTTTGTCAATTTTTTTATGTAAATAAAAATAAAACAAAAAATGCGAATTGGGACAAGTGCAGCTTTTACTGTTGCACTTATATCACTGTATATTATTTGTCTCTCTCGCACATTAAGTTTTTAAAATATGAGTACGACAATTTGTAAACACTGGTCACACTGTTTGGCAGTAGTTAAATTAAATAATTTTTTTCCAAGGCGCCCGAGCAGGGATTTATATTAAATATTATTAAATTTATTATTACTAATCCAGCAAAGTATATATATATCAGTTAGGAGATTGCTTACGCACTGGTAATGAGCACTCTTCGTGCGCCCGAGCACAGACTGATGAGAATTTTTTTTATTGTGTGCTTATTTTATTTTAAAATATATATTATATTTATATTGAAATATTAAAAGTTTAAAACTTTTTTATAGTGCTCGAGCAGGGATTACTGTGCATTAGATACATTGATGATTTAACATCTGGAAAAATTAAACGCTTGGAGTTTTCTTTATTCTGTTGTTTTAACAGCACATTGGTAGCTTGGACAGCTTAGTAGCTTAAACGCCTTGAATAATTAAATGGCGCCCGAGCAGGAATTCTGTTGTTTTAACAGCTCTTTGGAAACGTGAACAACTTAATAACTTAAATTTTTTTCATGGTGCCCGAGCAGGGATTACTGTACATTGTCTATATTGTGTATAAAAGCTGCTCTAAGAGATTCTTGACATCTTAAACGCTTACAATTTTTTAATGACGCCCGAAAACTGTGCTACAGATATATCTTCAAACATTATACGGTTAGGTTTTTTTATTTGTTGCTGTAACAGCACATTGGTAGCTTGGACAGGTAAGAAGCTTAAACCGCCTTCAATATTTCAATGGCGCCCGAGCAGGAACTACGACTAATTTTTTTTTACTGTGCATATATACTGTTGTGGTAGCAGCTCTTTGGAAACTGGAATAAATTAATAGCTTCAATTTTTTCATGGTGCCCGAGCAGGGATTACAGAACATTTTCTTTATTTTGCATAAAAGCTGTTCTAAGAGCTTGTTCGAATCTTTAACGCTTAGTCTTTTATCATGGTGCCCCGAGCAGAGAATTCGGTGCTGACTTTACCTCCATTAAATGCATAAATTTCCTCATACATTTTTTATGTTTAAAAATCTCTAAAGTATACAAAATGCATTAGTGCAAGACTATACAAAAGGACAGACAGGCAGACAGATAATGGCACTCAACACATTTACATTCAAAACAATTGTATTCACAATAGTCTCTGCCTTTCATTTAATTTAACTCTTCAAAATTTCATGCATTTTTAATGTGAAACTATTTAAAAATTTATAGCAACTCTCTGCCACTGTCAACATCATTCAAATTGTCAATTTCGCCAGCATTTTTATGTTCGACATCCGGTTGTTATTATTACACAAAAGGATATACACTCGTACCATATATAAACATCATAAATAATATACACGTACGATTCGCACAATGCTCAATGAAAAGGTTACAAAAAAGGGGGGAGAAAAACACAAATAATGCAACAGAAAAGTCAATTTGAAATTCATTAAAAATTGACAATATCAATTACATAATTAAATAACGGAAGTCAGTTGTTATTATTAATTTTTTTATTTTTTTTTTTGCGCTCATTAATGAATTATAACAACTTAAAATTATGAGTGTACAAAATATTTTTAAAGACTGGGCAACCGAGTGTTAATTATGCAAATTGTATAAATATTTTTCAAAAGCTTTTTATCACTCCGCCAGCTCCTAATTATTTTACTTTGAATACGCTATAAAAAAAATTTATTTTAAAAAAAGGATAATAGTTTTTGGTGGAGTAGTTGGGGATGCTTTACTTACCTCTTATTATTGTTTAAAATTTAATTAAAAGGCTTTATTTATAGTAACTAAACAATGTCAATAAAATATTTCAAATTCATTTTGAATTAAAACAAAATTATTAAAAAAAATCTGATAAGGTTTATTAGAACTTTTTGTGAATTATAAACACTTTAAAGCGCGAACGCATGACGAATTTTACGTAAATAGAGCAAATGACCAACAAATGACCATTATGACCATCATGTGCAGGTTGATAATCCGTTGCAAGACAAGTGTTAAAATTTTTACTAACCTCGCTAAAGAAGTTTCAACTCAAAAATGTGATCTTAAGTTTTTCTACTTACCTTAAAGCAGTTTCACTTATCTGCAAAGAAAAGTAAATTTTGTCATATTATGTAGTAATTAAATTTTAAGAAAAATCATCAGAAACAAATGGTTTTTGGTTTCCCAAAACCCACTTAAAATTATTTTGATCAACTTAAATGCTTAATCACGAAGTGCAATTGACAGAAATATGGCGCATGGCCGTCAACAATCTACCGGTCATGGCCGCGTGTGGGAAGGCGCGCCAGCCTCCATAATCTAGAGCGCACTGGCGCCAGTCGTTTTGAATGCCAAATACGGAGAGATCTCTCCATACCTGGTCATTCCATCGAATGCCCGGTCGTCCTCTATTTCGGCGTCCATTAATCAAGTTTGGGCCCCCATGTAAACCATGCGTGCTGGAGCTCTTTCATCTATTCGAATAAGGTGCCCAGCCCAGTGCAGCCGCTGGAATCTTATGCGCTGGACTATGTCAACCTCATCGAATAGCTCATACAGCTCGCGGTTCATACGGAACCTAAAATCGTCGCCGACTCTAATAGGACCGACAATCCTGCGAAGAATCTTCCTCTCGAAGATTTTCAACGCTGTCTCATCCGACTCAATCACGGAGTATCAGCATCTTATAGATCTATATTTTCGACATTCGAGAGAGCGCTTTACTTCGCACATCACTTTGCCTGAAACCTCTGTTGTTATCAAAGGGGTCGGAGAGGTTTTTCTCCACCCTGACAACGCTTTATGTGTTAGATGGCGTCGTCATGCAAAGACGCACAATCTTTGCCGGGATACCTAGTGCAGACAGGGCGTCGAAAAACTTCGATCATATCGGCTTTATAGTCGATAAATAGGTGGTGTGTGTCTTTGTTGAACTCACGGGTCTTTTCCAAGATTTGGCGTAATGTGAATATTTGGTCACTGGTCGACCTTTTTGGTCTGAAGTCACACTGATATCGTCCTATCAGTGAGTCGGTACATGGCTTTAACCTATTACACAATACGCTCGACAGAGTCTTATATCCAATGGAAAGAAGATTTATTCCGCGGTAGCTAGCGCAAACAGCGGGGTCTCCTTTCTTAAAAATAGAACAGAGTACACTGAGATTCCAGTCATTGGGTATGCCTTCAACGGATCATATCTTTCATAAAAGTTGGTGCATACTCCTAACCAACTCTTCGCCGCCGGTCTTAAATAACTCAGCTGGCAGCTCATCAGAGCCTGTCGCTTTATTATTTCTCAGCTTTTTAATACCCGAATCGACCTCGTTATAGTCCTTTGGCTCTACAGTAGTGCCATCATTAACTGGTGGTTCCGGTGTCATTTCTCTATCGGCGGTATTGTGCGCTTCATCGCATCCGAGTAGGTTGGAGAAATTACTCCTCCATAATCTCAGTGATTCCTGTACATCTGTTACCAGATTTCCAGTGTTATCCCTACAAAAAGTTACTCCGGGTTTAAAACCTTCAGTCAGAGGCTTGACCTTTTGATACAATTTTCGAGCTTCATTTCTATCACGTAACATCTCAATATCCTCAAATTCCCGCCTTATTTGCTCCTTTTTCTTACGTCTGAAAAGGCGTTTCTCCTCTATCTGTTTCTCTCGATATCGCAGCATGTGTTCTTGATAATTAAGAGAACACATTTGGGGATTTTTTGGGTATATCCCAGAAACAGTGGAAATTTAATCAATTTAAATATTTAAGTTTGGTTCTTCTATTCGAAAATGAGGTTTCTCCAATTTAAATTAAAACTGCACAAGCATGAAGAAGTTTTTAAACATCATGGAACAAATCACTGCTTTTAAAATTTTCAATAAAAAAAAATAAGTATAAACTTTTCACATCTGTTACACTTTTTATTACACAATTATTCAACTCTGTTGCTCTTTGTTTCGGTCTTCAACTTAGTTGGTGAAGATTTTGTTCTACGTTTTGAACAGAATCCACTCCAATGTAGAATATAAAACACATACATTACTGACTGATTAGAGAGAATCCTAAGAGAAATGTAGAACTATGTTTTTTTATTTTATTTTCTGAAACATTTCGAGGAATTGTTTTTTTTTTCATTTTTGATGTGTAAACTTCATGGATACAACGCTTTGCTGAATATCTCCAAAGTAGTCACCGAAGATTTTACTCTACGTTCTAAGCCGGATTCACTTAAAATTAAAATATTTAAACCATAAATTAAAATGGAAATAGACCCAAAAAAGCAATTTTTTTCTAATTGTTTTCCGAACTTTTTTGATGGAATTACTGGAGATACTACGCTATATTTTCAGGTGGTTTTCGAGCCGAAGTATAATATAAGACACAAACGTTGAATCGAAAACTCCCAAAAAAAAGTGGAGCTTCTTGTGCACTTTTATTTGTAGAAATATTTCAATGTTGGAGTTTCGAAGATTTGGCTCTATGCTCTGATGCATTCATGGTAATGGAACTTCTTTTATATTTTATTTTAGTAATAAAGAAGAGTTTTTTGTTTTATTTCTCTTGTTTCATTTTTTATTAGCTAAATCTTAGCGATGTATAAATTTCAATGAAGATTATGCTCCACTTTCTGTAACAGCATCCACTTCAAAGTAATATCTAAACCCCATACATTAAAGTGGGGGCTGCCAAAAAATGTAGAATATCTGTTTTATATTTATTTTCAGAAGACTTTTGTTGTATAATATATTACTTTTTTTTATTTTTATTTTGCGTACACTTCAACGAGTCTTCACTGTTTCACATGCATTCATATTTAAGCCAAATGTATGCTCCACCTTTTGCTTACTTAATTAAAATTTCACTTGAGGGTACTAAAGTATATAAGAATTAAAAAAAAATATGTGGCTTCTTTCTCCTTTCTTGCACAGTTTGTTCTCCCGATTGTGTTCCACTGTCCAACAAAGCTGGTGAAGATTTTGCTCTGCGTTTATAACCATCATAAGCTTTTACATATGGTTTTCTAGTCAAATGTCACAAACTGAAGTTTTTTATTTCCGGTGTGAAGATTTTTTTAATTATACTTAATTTTGTTCTTCGTAAATATGTTCCTTTTTAAATTAGCACAAAAGAAAGAAGCATAATGACAATTACTTTGAAAACTAGGATACAAGTAATTGTCAAAATGATCCAAACTTCAATGCTAATAGACTTTGAAGATTTCCATTTTATTATTATCAGAATATATGCATGTACTTTTTGTATAGCCTGTAACCATGTAGTAAAAGGGCATATTAAATTTGGGCAACTGTATGTAAAAGCAGAAAATCGAGTCGATATGTCCATCTGTCCGTCTATTTGGCTGTCCGTTGGAGACTTTAAGAGATAGAGTCCTGATATTTAAATATTTACATTATTCTATTCATTCTTCATATCACTTGTATTCAATAAACATGCTAAGCCCTCCTCCCTAAGTTGGGGTTAGTATTTGCCATGCTTCATTCAATCATAATAATTTATTCTATGAGGGTTCAAATCGGATTATAGGTGCCCACCCTATAAGACTTTTATTCACAATTGTACTTCACTGTTCTTCTTGATCCTCTGAAGATTTTGTTTTTCGTTTTAAGCAGAGTCCACTTCAATGTATAATATAAAACAAATACATTGAGGAGAACCTCGCAAAAAATGCAGAACATCTTTTTTTTTTTTTTTTAGAAACATTTCTCCACATATATTAAAGTGAAGAACTCTTAAAAATAATTTTTCATATTTATTTTCAGAAGGCTTTTAATTTTTTTTAAACACTCCCCACGTTGGGCGCCAAATATTTACAACATTTTAACTTTTTCGAAATATAAAACCGACAGAATTTAACCGCATTAATAATAGACTAAAAAGCTTAAATAAATAATTGGCGCCCAACATGGGGCTTTTTAAAAATGTTATGAACTTTCTAGGTCACGATCCTAAATGCTATAAAAAATTTAAGTTTTTTATATATTGGCGCCCAACGTGAGACATAGCAAATTTTTGTTTGTAAAAGAACAATTATAGAAACTTTCTAGGAACAAACCCTAACTACTAGCAAAAAAAATTTTAAATTGGCGCCCAACGTGGGACAAATTTAACATTTTTTACGCCTGTCTGTCCTAATCTATGAAACGAAATATCCTACATACTGACCCGCGGCGTGTTCTACTTTTGTAAAAGTTCAACACACCTTTTCATATCTTTATTTCATATTTTATATGATTTGTCTATACAAAATTTTTTTTTTAATATTTTTTTAAGCACTAAATTTTTTGCTCTATATCTGAGTATGAATATATAGACTAGCTTTTTGCTTGACTCCAGTCGCTAAGTGTCATTTCCGCTTGCCAATGCATATGTCTGTGTGTGTGCATTAATGTTTTTTTTCTCTCATGCACACATTCAGCAGGGACATGTGAAGTCGCTCCCTCAGCATTTCAACTAAACGTGCGCCACATCCGCTGCCCAGTTAAATAATTTTTTTTTACCCTAATGTTGCACTTTTGTGTGTTTTTCATTTCACATATATAATTTTTTTTTTTTTCTTTTTCTTTGCTCCTTTTTATGTCCTTGATGCTTGCCATTCTTTCATTCTTCTGCTGCATGCTTGTGTGATAATTAAGTGGCCGCCCGCAAATAATTCTGCTCACATATGATTTTCTTTTCTAAATGCAGATTTTTTATAAATTTTGTCATTTGCAAATCCTGTCGTCCTTTGTGCCTTTGTTGGCAGCATTCAAGCATTTGAAAAGTACTTCATTAGAATTATATTATTTTATGTTGTCACAGTCGAGTGTGTCTATATGGAAAATTAGCTACTTATCGAAGTATATGACTTGAAGTACTTGAATGAAGAAATATTTGACTTTGGAGAGGTTCTTTGATTAACTTGGATTAACAATTTTTAAATCAATTTTAATTTAAAAATAAGAAACTTATTTTAGTGCATCAGATTAGGCAACACTGATAGAAAGCCTTAAATTTACTGTTGAAATGTTTCTTTCTCTGCATTAATAAAACTTGAGTTCGAAAGTCTGCATTCTCATACTTCCGCATATGCTCTTTCCATTTTGATTTTTCTGTTAAATATTACTAAAAAATGTATAAATAATTGGTGCCCAACGTGGGGCATACTAAAAATTTTAACTCTCTGTCCTAAAATCAAGCCACGTTTTTGATATAATTATTACTAAAAAAATTAAGCAAATATTTGGCGCTCAATGCGGGGCATATTACAAATTATAGTTTCTCAAAAGACAGACAGACTTTAAGTTAGCTGAATAAATATCATTAAAAATTTAAATAAAAAATTGGCGGCCAACGTGGGGCATAAAAAATAATATGCTATAATAGGATGTAAAATCTGCACCAGATGTACTTTGAAGTGAGCAACAAAATCGTTGGTATAAGCGCACGGAACAGAGAGATTCGAATAAAATTTTTTGACCCAGTTGACTCGGTGGTGCTGATTGTGTCCTACAACTCAGAAGGTCTTTTTCAAGACCGCCGTTAAAAAAGGAGATTAATTTTTCCAAACGACTAATGGCCTTTTTCAAAACCAGAAAACAATATGATTAAAAATATCATTTTGAAATAAGATAGGTTTTTCCTAAGGGTATAGGTTAAAGGTTTTGTATTACAATTAATCTTAGACGAAAGAAGCTAAGAGTAGCCTAAAGGCACTCAATACATGATCTCGTCATTACGGAGAACCCATAGCTATTTATGCGAATCAGCTTAACTCGTGTCTTGCCTCTTCTCTAAAGATGGTGCAATTTCCCCTCTTATAACTTCTTCAAATTACTCCACAGAAGACACTATCAATTACATAAAATCACTCATCAACCAGCAACATTTCACTTCTCACCAAGAAACATTAAATTAGTTAACCCGAGACTTACAACTAAATATTACCAGACTGTACTTCCTCCCGATGAATTCAGAAGACTAGATGTAATAAAATATATCAGGCTTCAGCATTTTCTAAGTGAATGTCCAAAAACTCAATCAATCCGTGAACTATACTTCCCAAACGGTAATCCACTTCCCGCACTAACCAATCCAACTAGCAATAATATAAGACTTATTCTACAGTTTTTAAGAAAAAGCAATCTGTACAATCTAATTAGAATTAACTTATAGTATATAAATCGCTGTTAATATTGTAAACATTATTGATCATTTTTTTCCCTATATCCATACATTCATATATATATATATATATGTATATATACATTCACTAATTATTAACTAATTTATAATTTGTAGTTATTAAGTTAGTTCTTGAATAAATAAATATTCATTAACTGCTTGATTTTACACTGACTTAGAGATGTAAATGTGAACCGATACTTTATACTGACAGACTTTGTCAGATAAGCTTCAAAATGCCTTATCATAGAGGATAAGAAAATCCGGTCATAATTAACGTAACCATATCAAAATAGAACACAAATGACAGAACAATCTTGTCCACGTTTTCAACTAAGCATTCGTTGCGGCCACTGGGATATTGTGTGCCATACGTCACGACTTGGTTATACTTGTAGTTTATATTTTACACCCTTAATTATACAATTTATACCCTTAATAAATTGACGTGACTTTACAACGAAACTACTCGCTAGCATCTATTGGACAGAGCTACGTTATTAAATTTTGTTTTGAACTTGGAATATGGGATACGGAGCCGTTAGACATGATTTGGCAAGTATTTGGTAGGGATAGCTTATGACAACAACATCTTTTCAAGATGACCGGCGGAGTATACAGGTCGTGTATCGCTTAGTAAGAAAAATAGAAGAAATAACAATAAATAAAATGTCTGTGCACCGAATATTTTGGTATGAGAAATATTTGTATGTGACCAGACCAAAACTGTATCACAACGGTAGTGCCACCCAATGTGATCGATCTGCCCATAAATGCTCTACTCTTCTTGGGAACACTGTTCAATGCTACAATAAAAGTGCAATACTTTCCTACGGTTTCCTACGGCAAACGGGAAAGTAATCCTAAATCTTACCGACCGAACAGTCTTGTTTGGAAGAGACTCTCCACACCATATTATCCTCATATTATCATGATAGATTCCAAAAGTCCAATTCCAGATAAACAATTCGGATTTCGTTCAGGACATGTTACAGCCCAACAACTTTACAAAATTATAATATTCTAAAGGCATTTGCTAACAAAGAGTATTGTAAAGCTGCTGTCTTTGTCGATATTCAGGATCCTTTTGATGGAGTATGGCACAATGGTCTGCACTCAAAAATAAAAGATTCTTAACTGGAAGGCCGCCAGTTTTTTGTAAAAATATACGTAGTGCCTCCCCAAATTATCCCATGTACGCTGATTGATACATTTACTGATGATGTGTGATGTCTGAGCAGGTCTAGTAAACTTTAAGGAAAAGCACTTCACCTATAGTACAGCTAAATTACTCTATTTTACGACACTTCAATAAGGCCAAGATTCTGTGTTTTATTTTAGGCAAATGTTAAGCCTTTAAAGACCATATCTTGGCTACAGTGCAAACTTGCAGAACAAGATTGAAGCAGGATGTATCTGAGTAACAAATGCACCATTTATATGAAGATTATAGCACCGATTTAGAAATATGGTATCCAGATATGGGGTTGGTCCATGGTGAATAAAGCTAAAGGTGTTCTTGGCTTTATAAAGCGATGGTCCAAGGAATTGAATGACCATTATACTACTAAACTTCTAAATAAATCTATTGTTCGTCCGATCTTAAAACTTGCATCAGGTTTTGGAACCCACATTATGTAATCCACTAAGCTTGTATTTGAGTCTGTTCAAAAACAGTTTCTGTTATTTGGCTCAGAAACCCTCAATTGGGTTTCTGATATACATATATCTGTCTACTCATATGATCGGCTATCTGCTCGACTGTCAATGCTCTGTGCCGTTTTCACTCACAAGATTCTTTGTGGGGAAGTTGATTCTCCTTATTTACTTTAATCTTTAAATGCCATTTTGCACAACAAACTACTTGTAATAAAAAAATAAATAAATAAATTGCAGCCATACAAATCGAAAAATCTTTATCACTTAATTAATATAATTTAAAAAAAAATTAAATTCACCTTTTATCCTTTTTTTTCAAAGTAACAAAAGGTGCTTCACTCGAAATGATATATCTCACAAATTAATAGTACGACAGCTGTCAAATTTGAGCACATATCTTTTGAAGGTTAGGGCTACCTAAAATCATTTGGATATAATACTAGTTAGCCCACCTAATCCACCTAATACAAGCTTGAAGACATTCTGCTATCCTACTGTTAGGCACACTTCGATGTGTGGAAGAGTCGTTGGCAGAAGTTGGTCAATGCTAAAATACCATACTTTGAATAAGCTGTGATGATTTGTATCGATATCTTCAAAAATTTTATTAAAGCTATTAAGACACAAGCACTTATCAATTTTAAATAAAAATAATTTCAAATTACAATTTCCGTTGGCGCTACTTACACCGCAGATGGCGCTGATTTCCGTTACTTAGTTACAATTTCCGTTAACAGATGGCGCTGGTGTTAAGGTGTCCAAAGTGTCCAAAAAAGCTCGAAAAAGCTCCCGCTTATAGTAAAGCTTTTTCGAGCTTTTAAACGCTTTGGACACCTTACCACTACAGACGCAAGGTACCGCTCACTCCTGTTGGCGGGCCTCGGCTGTACAGATGACAGCACCTAGATGGCTTTAAAATAACACAAGTGCACAATTCGCCAAAGATGAGATTGGGCCCTAGTATTCGATCGTAGTGAATTAAGAAAAGTTGTGGACCAGGCTAAGGGAGAAGAGTTTAATAGTAAGTGGACAAATTATTCATAGTTCTCCAAAGGCAGCAGTAAAAAAGATATGTTCTGATAAACTAAATTATGAGAGAGACGGAAAAAGGCAAAATTATTAACAGAACTGACGAGAAGAACTTTAAAAAGGTATCACCTTTGATGTTTAAACAAGAAAGAATGATGCAGTCGTGTGTGGTCGACTATGAGGTACCCTGCTCGGCTATGAGATACCCTGCTCGGCTATGAGATACCCTGCTCGGCTATGAGATACCCTGAGGGCTACCTTCTTCTATTGGTTCAATCTTGGCTTATATGTATGTATGTAATATTTTCTTAGGAATCATCACCACCAAAACTTTTACATTTCTAGCAAAATAAACAACAACAATAAAATATGTTCCGTAGAAAATCTCAGAAAGGTTGGACCGATTCGTATAGGAGCTATACCATTTAGTTTTCCGTTTAAAACCTAAATGTGTAGTATTTAATACGAATTAAAGTTTTTCATACAAAAACCAAGAATAAAGAGAAGATTTACATGGTAAATGCCAAACGTATTCATTGAAGATAAGTTATCTGAAGTATGAACAATAAGAAGAACTTATAGGAGAATCTAAAAATCCAAATTTAAAATTTCTATCACCTATAATCTCCAAGATCTCGATTTTCATGCGGACAGACGGATCCTCCGGATCTTGCCTCCTTCCGATTGTTACATACATTTGCACAAACTTAATATACCCTTTTTTTCTATGCAAGCAAAGTATAAAAAGTAATCGACCACATATGTAACGGTAAAAAGCAAGATGCTAAGAAAAATGAGAGCAGGCACATTACTTATCACAAGAAGCAACTATATGCAGGCACAGTTCCTTCGTGGAAAAATCAATTATAGTAGGTGAACACAAAACACCAAACTTTTCTAAAAGAGTTATACAGGCATGCCACAGATAATGCTTAACTTCAATTTTACTTCAATTTCACATAAGCATGTCACAAAAGTCGTTTCACAGCGACTTGCAAAATTTTGACAGTGGAAAGCCTATTTTCGAAGATAGGGGGTTCAAAAATCTTGTAAAAAATAATTAATTTTATAAATTTGAAGACTTTTAAAGAGAATTTCGAAGTTAAATTTTAAGAAGATAGGCTACTGATATTTGTTTTTGTATGGGCTAGAAAGATTCGATGGAAACTATGTGACTAGTTCTCAAATTAACATACAAGGAACAAATAGCCAAATGGATGGACACGGATAGATCGCTAAGCCTAGCTTAACTAATTAAAAATGCTATTTGGTCCAAAAACTACTCTAGTGGCGCCAATTAGTGCATTAGAGGGTTTCATTGCTTTCCAAAAAACATTTATGACATTTGGTCCACTGGAAGTGGAGATATTCTGACATCTAAATAACACTGTGTTCATCCGCAAAATGAACTACGCACCAAGAGGATAGGTTTTAAGTTAATATTGAACCAAAACACGTCTCATCGACAGTCACGATGAAGTAGTTGAAGTGTTAAGTGGTGATTTTTTGGCAGAGAACCATTCAACGTTTAGTATATTTTGTATCATTCTAAATCTTCTTAATAACTAGCTGAGCATACACTTGTCCAATGGATTTTACTTCTTCAGATTCCATTAACAAGTATACCAAAATTTATCGCTGTACATAAAATGAGTGCTCAAAAAAAGGTAGCCTATGCTCTTTTCCAACATCCCATCTATTTCCATACCAAAATTCATAGAAATTGGTTTTACGGTTTAGGCGTGATGCGCGCACAAACAAACAAACAATAATTAGTCTACGATATTATTATATTTAGAGAATATAAGGAAGTATAAGAAAACCCCTTTCCTTGGCGTAATTACAATCCTTGTATGTAACAGGTACAAACAATGGTCGGAGACTCCCCAAATTACACCTATTATGGTCAGGAGTGATAGAGGAGTCAATATAGCCATGTCCGTCTGTCCGTATGAACGCAAGGATGTCGGAAACGGTAATAGATAGAGACTTCATGGTTTATGCATTCGACCGGAATTTTACAAGTTTATTTGAAAATTTTGCCCCTACCCCCTTCCCCATAAAATTACCACCAATCCTTAAAATTTCTTCTATGCCAGTATAGAGATAACGTCCCTCTAAATTAAAATCCAAAAGTTCATCTAAATCGGTTAATAAAATTGAATTTGAACGACCTATGCTACTTCCGTTCTCCCTTTTTCTTTTCATACATTAAAAAATGTTTTATAAGGCACTTATTCGTGCAGTGAGAAGTGGTCATAAGCTAGGGAAACATTTAATGTGTTTGTTCGGCGCCCTGTACCTGCCCTCTTACAGTCGCTAATTTTTTTTTTACTTGTTTTTGGTTAGTTTGGTTAGATATCCCTAGCGATATCTTTATTGAAGTATAAAGATATCGCTAGGGATGGGCTAAATAAGTTTTTGTACTTAGAAAATATTGTAAAGTATCGATACTTCACTAAAACGCTTATTTTTAATAGAAAAGTTTTGAAAAACAAGCGAAAGTAGATAGTAAAAAAGAAGTTAAATTTTAAATAGGAAAATAGCATATTTATAGAGGAAACTCGACTGTTTTATGCCCTATAATGCTTTCTAGTGGGTCTTAGTTTTCCTCTAATTTTTGTTTCTAGAAACTTTATTACAAATAAAATATAATAAAACAAAATGTGGATCAAGTCAAGGCATGCAAAAAATATGTTAAACTAATTTAACACTGCGTCGATTGCAAATTATTGGAGATACTATTGTAGCAGTGAGCCTTGGCTCTTGATCATCCTATCTACTTTAAACATTTTGCGGAGACCGACTTGCAGATGGACGGAAATGAACTTCGCCATTTCCGGTTGTCCCGTGACATCTTACCATATTTTGATTTATTTTTAATTGAAACATGAGGGGAGAAGAAATTTTATAGGGAAAGACTTGAATAAAACTGAGTGTAACAGTTGCACGCTATAAAAATTAATGCTAAACTATTTTGGTACTTGGTGCTGTTGTTAAATTTCTTATTACCTATAAAAAAGAGATCAATGATGCATATGCATGCTGGTTCACATTGGATACTTCTAAACAAATCTGGTCCATGTACGAAAAAAAGAAGAAGAAAAACTTAATAATTAATAATAGGCAGACAAGCTTCCAGACTATTAGTTAATCAATAAGATCTATGCAGGTGTTCAGCAGCTGCTATGCAACTGCACGGCCATGCGTAGAAGGAAATTTACGCACATTGGGGAGTATGTTCCAAAAGAAATCAACTTCAACTTTTCATAGTTCTTGGACGAAATTCTCTATTTTTTTTATTACAAAATTAAATTAATTACATTTAGACATTTATTATTATTTTTTCTATATTAAATATTTATATTTTAACTAAATCACATTTTCATATGCATAGTCCTGTGGAGTGTACGCTTCAGTAATTAATTAACTAAATATAAGAAATACGGTGGCAGTTGCGTAGCCATGGTCTGTTTTCAAATGAAAACCTCGATGCATCGGTCTAAAAATCGATGTTTTCTCAGCTCTGCTGTGTAAAACTCGGCTGAGAGATAGATAGATGATGCAGCCACTGCCTAAATAAGATATTCTGCTGTTCTATGGTCTGGCGAAGATGGTGAAAATTTGTATCGGCTGCGGTGTTTCTGTTAGGTTGCACCTGCTGCTGTGATATATTGTACTGCTGCACTTGAGTGGGCATATTGTACTGCCGCACTGGAGTGACTTGTTCGACGATCCTTTCCGTTAGTGGCTTCTCAGCTGTTTCGGTGCTGAGACATGGTCTAAAGAGTTCGCTTTCTGTAGCTTGACGTTTAGCTGCCGGTAGTACCAAAAAGGGCGATTCTGGGCTGAAAATCTGCACATCCAAAATTTCAACGTAGCGTTTGCGTTTCTGTGCCGAAACTTGTGCACCGTTGTGGGAAATATTTGGATAATTTGCCATTTTTGCGTTTTAATATTTGGATTTCAAATTTCGAGGAAGTTGTAGACGCTTTGAGCTTGTTCAAGTGAATGTTGCGCCGAGGCTGTGATATCCTGCTTATATACAATATCCTCTTTTTAATGTATGCTAACAGGTAGTTTAAATTTTTTAGGGTATTTTAAGACCTGCACACATTTATTGTAGGTCATTACCGGCTTAGCTAATTTTATTGATCCTGATTAATCAGCAGGTGCGCGGGATTGGTCGTGGACAATTTTATTACCTGCCCATATTATGTAATTAGGGTTCGTATCACATATGCGGATTAGTAAAAAAGGTTCTTAAGCCATATGCTAAAGCCACAACTCACGCCTACACAGAGTTGAGAGTCCGTCTGAGTTGAACTTGGGTGACTTCTGCATTGTAGCAGCTCAAAACTAATCCTTTCTTCCGTTTCCAATAACAGGTAACTAGATGAGGAATGCTTGAATCAATAATAACAGGACTTCTCTCATAACTGTTAACTGGAATCGCAATTTAGTTGTCTTGCTAATCTTAGTCAATTTTCATACGGACATCCAGACATACTATTGATTTTTAAAAGTGAGGGAATTTCGGCAAATTATTGGCAATTCCGCATATGTGATACACGAACCCTAATTACATAATATGAACAGGTAATGAAATTGTAAGCAGCGAATAATCCCGCGCACCTGCTGATTAATCAGGACCAATAAAATTAGCTAAGCCGGTAATGACCTGCAATAAATGTATGCAATTATTTAAACTACCTGTTAGCATACTTTAAAAAGAGGATATTGTATATAACAAGGATATCACAGCCTTGGCGCAACATTCACTTGAACAAGCTCAAAGCGACCACAACTTCCTCGAAATTAATTTCAAATTCAAATATTAAAACGAAAAAATGGCAAATTTTTCCCACAACGGTGCACAAGTTTCGACACAGAAACGCAAACGCTACGTTGAAATTTTGGATGTGCAGATCTTCAGCCCAGAATCGCCCTTTTTGGTACTACCGGCAGCTAAACGTCAAGCTACAGAAAGCGGTTTCTTTAGACCATGGCTCAACACCAAATCAACTGAGAGACCACAAACGGAAAGGATCGTCAAACAAATCACTCCGGTACCGCAGTTCAATATACCACAGCAGCAGGTGCAACCTAATAGAAAGCAAGTGCAACCAAATAGAAAGGAAGTGCAACCTAACAAAAACACCGCAGCCGATACAAATCTTCACCATGCACACCAAGTACAAGCACAGCAGAGTATCTTCTATAGACAGTTGCTGCAACAATGGGTCTTCCAGCCGAGCATCACGCAGACCTCGGCCACTCATCTGCCGCCGCAGCAACAAGAATTCTTCAAGAGTATGTCACTCTCTCAGCAGTTGATGATGTTCGGTTGTACGCACTAAGTGGAAATATTTCTTATACTTCAGGACTATACATAAAAATGTGATTTAGTTTTAAGTAAATTATTGACGATATATAAAATAAATAACATAGAAAATATAATATTAAATGTCTTAATTTTTTTAATTTACAGTTGTTGATGCCATAAAAATTTTAGAAAATAGAGAATTTTGATCAAGAGTTATGAAAATTATGATTCAATATTCATTCAACGTATGCGAAGTTTTCCATTCCAGAATGCAAACTAATCGAAGGCACCTCGATCATTTTTAAGTATCTCCAAAAAATCTATTTCTCTAAAAACTTCAGAATCGGAGAACTTTTTTTCCCATAAATAAAGTATGAAGTACATATAAAGTAAACAAACAGACAAACAATAATTAGTCTACGATTTTATTATATATAGATAATATATATATAGATAATGCGAATCATTAGGAAACCCGCTGCTTTAGTGAAATTCTATTCTTTAATATTTTAGTTGAGTCAGTGGTAAGTCAGATTCCATAGAATTCATTAAAGTGGTTCATGGAAAAATTTTATTAATTCCATGGATGTGGGAAAAAGGTAAAAAAATTAACTTGTAAAAATCCGGAGAAGTTCTAGTCGAATGCAAAAAGCAAGAAGTCTCTATCTATTACCGTTTCCGAAATCCTTTCGTCCATACGGACGGACATGTCTATATCGACCCCTCTTTCACTCCTGACCATAATGGGGGTAACTTTGGGGGAGTCTCCGACCATTATTTTTACCTGTTACATACATTTTCTACATATACTATTAAGGTCTATCTCCACAGGTTATGTGGGGTATATCACATAATCAAGAATAGAATGGATCTCCAAAGTCAGAAGTTTAAATCTTGAGGTTCAAGCCAATTCAAAATCAATTTTATTTTTTTTTTTAAATTTAGTTTTTATTGAATTAACTGAATAATCTGAAACGGGCCTTTAGCGTTTATCATGCACCTGCCAGCAGTTGATCTCTTAAAATAATAATGGTACAAAATCTGACGAGAAGACCTTATCACTGTTTAAATTTTCAGCTCAATGATTAGATAAGAAGATAAAATAGTAAAAAATTCATACAGCTTCAACAGTTTTGCTTCAACAGTTCGTGCGGAAGATGAGTTTTGTCTTGATAATCTGTTCAACGCTGCTATCAGCTGTGCTGGGATTTCTACGTTTCACCTATAGCTATTGGGAAATAGAAGGTGTTTCACAGCTGAAAACGCATTTTATTTTTGGCAACTTATTCAGCCTGAAATCGCTGTCACACAGTGAAATTTTAACCGAAATCTATGGAAAGTTCAAGCACAAAACGCAAGTAGCTGGTTTCTATTTATTTTTCAAGCCATGTTTGGTGGTGCTGGAACTGGATTTAATAAGAAAAATATTGCATGAAGATGGCAATAAGTTCAGCAATATGGAAGAACTGGAAGGTGAAAAATTTAATAGCGAAAAAGTTCGTAATATGTTTCCAGCCGTACACCAAATAGCAAAGCAATTTGAATGGAACTTCGCAACCGGTGACATAGAATTATTTGGACTCATCTCAGCAAACACAAAGGATGTCATTGCTAAATGCTTTTTTGGCATAGAAAGCAACAGGAATGGTGAATTTCATGCAATGGCAGCACAACTTTTCGCACATAAACCTAGAGGACCCGTTAAATTACAGTTATTCCTGCAAGTTTATGGTAAAATTTTCAAAGATTTTTTTACTTGCAAGCAATACGCTACTAGTTCAAAATATTTTATGCATTTATTGCGTGAAAAAATCGAGCAAGTTGTTCCTCCCCAATTATTGTTTGATTTAAAAAATATGGCGCACGGTTTAACTAACGAACAGTTAGCGACGCAGGTTTTCCAAGACTTTTTGGAGTGCTACCAGCACAGTACGTGCAATATGAGCTACGCTTTATACGAATTGGCAAAACTGCCCGAAATACAGCAAAAGCTGAGACAAGAAATCCGTGCAGTCTTGGCAAAGCATAAAGGTGTGCTCAGCTATGAGGCTGTCCTAGAGATGCACTATTTGGAGCAAGTGTTAATGGGTTTGTATACTAAAAAAAAAATAAGAAAGTTTAATTTAAAATCTTCAAATTTTCAGAGACACAACGCAAATATCCCACAAATGCTGCACTCATACGCATTGCCAATGTGGACTACGAAGTGCCAGAGATGCATATAACACTGGAAAAGGGTACCAAAGTGTTTATACCTGTCAAAGCTATACACTACGATGCTGAGTTATATGTGGAGCCACAAGCATTTCGACCGGCACGTTTTAGTGCAGAAGAAATAGAAAAACGTCATGCGCAGGCTTTTCTAGGTTCTAGAAATAGTCTGGGTAAACATTTGGCACATATGCAGGTGTCTATAGGACTTGTAATGCTACTCAAATCTTTTAAATTTGCTTTACCAATTGGAGAAGATTCCAAGGAACCAGTGCCTACCAAAATGCTTGCAGTACTCTATCCAGCAAATGGTGTGCATGTTTGTGTTGAGAAAATTTAAAAAATAAATAATAGAAATAAATAAGGAATTAGTTTAGTACAGACGGACGGACATGTCTGTATCGACTTGACTTTTTGTAGAGAAACCACCTCTTTTAGTGAACCGATTTGAACCCAAATGGAATATTTTAAAAGTAATCAAGCTAAATACACTAAATTTGACATTTCTTGCTAATAACAATAAAAAATTTTCATTCAAAAACTCAGAAAAGTAGGACTACCCATTTGAGGGCTACCCATTTTAGTGGTCCAAACTGTACCTCAATGAAATATTTTATAAGAATTTACCTTAGATAGACTAAATTTTTTGTTCCTAGCAAAATTAACAAAATCAATAAATAGTTTTTCATACAAAAACTCATAATAATGATTTGTTTTGCGTAGTAATTGCAAATCCGCCCTAGGGAGATGGGATTAGCTTGTTCATTATATACAAGTTATCTGAAGAATGATTAAGAGAATCGAAATATGCAAATTTGAAAGCTATATCTCATAGTCTTCAAGATTTCGATATTCATACGAATAGCCAGACAGACGGATCTGTCTGACTTTAAGGGATCTCTCTGGCTTCGCCTTCTCCACAAACTTAATATACCCTTCTTCCTAATGGGAATAGTGTATAAAAATGTCTTCTTCTTTGGAGCTTAAGTGTATTAAAATACTTTTATATAATTTTCAATCAGGTTCAATCATTTTTAAGTTTTTTTTTTTCATTCTTGGAGTGTTTCCTTGCATGATGCTATCCCTAAAAGCCTCCACGGAAAGCCTCAGATTACGATGGAATTGATAGTAGGACGGTGAAAGCTCTGTCTGTTAAAGCTGTCCTGTACCTCGTACTCTTATTTATGTATAACGTTCCATCTCAATGGAAATGTGCTGCAATTATGATGATACTAAAGACTGGAAAGCCCGAAAGATAGGTCGACTCATATTGTTCGATATGTTTATTGAAAATATTCTCAAGAATATAATATATTCGAAGAATATTTCTTGACAGATCGGAATATTATTCCAGATAGTCAGTTCCATCAGCATGGCACTCCAGAACAAGTCTACAGAGTCGTTAATCAAATCGTGGATGCTTTTGAAGAAAACCAATATAGCTTCTTGAAGCAAGCTTTAGACCGTGTTTGGTTTGAGGGTCTACTGGCTTCGGTTGGCTTACTTTGGTATCCTTAAATCTTTTTTGCTGGGACGCTGTTTTCAGGTCGTGATAAATGGCAGCTTATCGACAATGCGACCAATATGCGCTGGAGTACCCCAAGGTAGTGTACTAAGCCCTACCTTTTTTTCCTTGTACACTGCGTACAGGCCAAAACCGACTGGCGAACACATGCGGCTTGCTTTGTACGCTGATGACACTGTGTTAGTGGCAAACTCTGATAGTCCTAATGCTGTTTCGGACTATCTCCAAGAATGTTTGGACGTCTTCTATTAAACAGTTCGCTCCTTCACTTTGAAAAGTGACATATGCCCCATTGTCACTTTGAATAATACTAATCCATTTCCCAGGCCGTGGTTTGTGCGTAACACGATCATACTTCTTGATCTGAATATACCAACTATAATGGAAATAAATCTTTATAGCTCAAGATACAATGATCGGCTCCGCAATCACTTAAACCCTGTAATCAGCTCTTGCTAACAATTCAAGCAGACGGCGTTTCAGGAGGCACTTTTTTTCTTAGACATAAGCAGTTAATATGTATTAATAGAATATAAAGACTAAAAGCGATCACAGCCTAACAAATTAGCCAACTATTTTTGAGTTTTTGTATAGTTTTTGGTTTATTTTTGTTGTAAATTTCAACCATTTTTTCATTAACTAGGAACCAATTTAAAATTAAACTCAACAAAGCATAGCAACTGTTCGAGCAGTAAGTAATATCCGTTAATAAGCTAAGTTTTGGGTTTCAAATTAAAAAAAAATAATTGATAATGTAAGCACCTGCATCTTATTACCTCTAGTTGTTGTTGGTGCTAAGCTGACTAATTTGCTTATTGTTTTTTTTGCTCTTACTCTCACTAGCTTAGCATAGAGAGACATATATAATGCACTCTCGCGACTTCGATCGTATTATGATCTCATTGCATTATTTCTATTTCATCATAAACAGAAAACAATTGTTTAGCACAAATAGAACAACAACAACAACGGACGAAAATTAAATGAAATAAATAACCAGAACAACAACAACAGAAAATAATTAAATAGCACCTGCAAATAACTTTTTTATACTCAAAACAAAATCTTATTAAAGCTTGCTATCCCAACAACAAAGCATAACAAAACATGCACTTATGGGGCAAAGACGCATGCATCTCTGGCAAAGAGCAACTCGCCAAATTGTCGCGAAAACAAAAATTTAATTTCTTTTTAGCATTGATGCAAATCGAAATACTATAAAAATGTCGTTTAACGCTGAACTTATTAACAAAGAAACAAAAACAACAAAAAAAAAGTTATTTTACTTCCAAAGAAACTAGACACGTAGACATACATAGATGTAATGCAATAAGAGCCTTACCATAAACTTGACCATAAAGTCGGTAAAATAAGTTTCCAGTAGTTAATATTTTTTTCATTTTTTATTTTTCAGCTTATTGTTTGAATAAATATAAATATACTGGTGGTACCCGGCACGCTTTGCTTTGCCCAGTAAAACTTTATCATTATTATATACACCGAGATCTTAGACTAATCTAGAAATCGAGCTTAAAGAAATAACATTGGCGAGTGAGGCCTTCAGCTAAAAAAAATTATATACATATTGTCAATATATAGTATATATGTATGTAAATTCTTCATAGACACCTAAACCCTATACACTCTTTCAATGGATCCTACATATTTCGGTCTCACTAACAAATATACCAAATTTCGAACCTCTACTTCAAATGGAGGCAAAGATATGTAGAATTATTTGTATCGTTTGTATAAAATTTGAGATGAAATTTGAAACACACGTTAATAGGATAGAGAGATGTAATCCTACATATTTTGGTCAAAGCTGGATGGGGCGATATCCAGGCCCTCACCCCTATATAAGCTATAAACAAAACAAGTAAGAAAATTACAGTCGGGCGTAACCGAGTACAGTTCGCCTAACAAACACCTTAAATGTTTCCCGAGTTTATGACCACTTCTCACTGCACAACTAAGTGCCTTATAAAACATTTTTTTGTGTATGAAAAGAAAAGGGAGGACGGAAGTATCATAGGTCGTTCAAATTCAATTGCTTATAAAATCGTCATTTATTACCCGATTTTGACCTGAACCTTATCACTATACTGGCATACTCATGCCGGCGATTTTATGGGGAAGGGGGAGGGGCGAAACTTTAAAATAAACTTGTGAAATTCCGGCGAAGTTCTAGTCAAATGCAAAAAGAACGAAGTCTCTATCTATTACCGTTTCCGAGATTTTTTCGTTCATACGGATGAGCAGACGGACATGACTATATCGACTCCTCTATCACTCCCGACCGAAATGAGGATAACTTTGGGAGGGGTCCGACCATTATTTCTACCTGTTACATAAATTTGGAGTAGGCTCGACTATTTTATACCCTCTTCCTAACAAAGAGCTACCCCTTCTACTGACTTCATCTTTGCCTATATGAAATATTTTCTTAGGAATCACCCGATTTGGACGTCCTAGCTAAATAAACAACAACAATAAACAATGTTTCATACAAAAACTAAGAAACGGAATAACAGATGTATATGAGAGCTACCCATTGTTGTTTTTTCTAGGAAAATCGATACAAAGTCCTCTTCATTGCAGCTTATATAATTTTCGATCAGTTGTAATAATTTTTAAGTATTTTTTTTCATGATTCTTTCATGAATTTCTAAAAATTTTAATCAAAATGAAATCCCAAAAAGAAATGTGATTCGATCTAAATACAGCTCAGACAAACTTGCACTTAAAGTCGTAAAAAATTAAATTTTTTTTCGTATTTCTGCAAATGTTCTCCATGTGCAATATGGCGTCGAATATATATACACATGGCTCACTGGTTCGTCTGTCTGTCTCTCAAAATGGATACCGGAATGTTCTGCTTAGATTTATATTCATCAAAAATAAAAATGCAAAACAAAGAAATAAAAAAAAAACCACACAAACAATTTTTGTAAAAATAAACTGTTTAAAAAATTATAATATTTTGTTTAAATTATGTATATGCTTGAACTTACTTGCAGTTCGACTTTTATTTATAAATAAGAAAATACTTTGATTTCTTCTCAAAATCATTTTTTTTTAGTAAAAATATTAAATATATATATATATTATATATAATTAAATTTGTTTTTATTATAAAAGTAAAATATTTATTTTTCACAAAAGAAATTCAAAAATCTAACTGACTTCGTCGAAGAACAAATCCCAACTGATCTATTTTCGTAGACTAAGCTCAGCCCTTGCTGGAATAAGTGGACATGCGCCATTGCAATTTTAGCCAGAGCGAGAAAGCAAGAGATCTTTCTATTTGGTTTTAGACATAGCTTATGTGTGCGTAAAAGAGATAGTACCAACATAGAGCAGTGAGAGAGCGTAAAATAAATAGAGCGAATGGAGAATATTAGAGATGTGCGTGAGCCTGAAAACAGAAAAGCTTAGAGTTGTTGGCATGCGAACAATATTGTATAAAATTGAGAAAAAAAAAAATTGATGCAAAAAAAGTTTAAATTGAATTTAAGGGCAAAAACGAATAATGGAAATATTGTTAATGAAAATAGTTCCAAGCAAACTTGTTAAAATATTATAAATAGCTATGAAAAGTGTAGTAAGTGTAAGTGTAGCCAAAAGATCAGTAACTTTACAAATAAATAAAAATAAAAATATTTAATTTATTTATTTATTTAATTTTAAAACATTTTGTTGGCTTAATAGCTTTGTCTCGGTGGTATTGACTAGCAACAGATGCAGATGTGTTGTTTTAAGAACCTCCATAAACCATTTTCTTCTGTAATTTAGAACTTATTCATGCATATTATAACAAAACGCACGACTTGAAACTCGATCTCAAATGCAGCATCGATCTGGCGGCGATCTACGCATGCAATTTTTGGCAACATTCATTATTTCGCACTTATGTAAATTTTGCATCTGTACACAAAATTTTGTGTAGAGCAAGAGTAGCAGTGTGCAGCTATAGTATAGAGCGGCCATGTTTTTTTTTTGTTTATTTCATTGTCTGTCTCCACACACTTATAAAACTTTCGTATCTGCACAAATTATGCTCGCGATCAATGCATTCTCCATCTTTTTTGATTTTCTTATGTAGCTTTCCTAACTGTTATTGCATGTGCCGCCAAAAAGCCTTTAGTCAGAAAATAAACATCAACAAGCGAACATTTTCTTATTAAAGATCGTTGAAAATATAAATTGCGAAATAAATTAATAAGAAGCAAAAATATGTCTTTTATTATTTACCCGATTCATAAAGTAATCTTAATATATGTTTGTTTTACTGCTGGTTTTTTGATGCTCGCTTTTGCTATCTACGTATGGCATAGTTTCAGATTCTGGAAGCGTCGAGCTATACCGCAGTTAGGTCAGAATCGTGTCTTCTTAACTGCTAACAGAGAGCTTCCATTACGCGAAAAACTGCACAAGTCATACAAAAATTTCAAACGGAAATCGCCAGTGGCCGGGACTTATATATTCCGGGAGCCGATAGCAGTATGTTTACATTTGGAATTGGCTAAATGCATTTTGAATAATACATCTAAAAACTTCCCCGATCGTTCATACAACTATAACGAAGCGCACGAACCATTGGCCCATTTAGTTGGTTTAAGATACGGAACTTGGGAGCTTATGCGCGTGAATCTGGTAAAAATATTTAGCGAAGAAGTAATTAAAAATGATTTTTCATCTATGCTGAAAGTGGCTGGCCAATTGCGCAACACCTTAAAATACACCGCAAGAGGAGCCGGCGGAAAAGGAATTGATATATATGACCTTGTAACTCGTTATACAACCGACTCCATATGCACCCACATCTTCGGCATTCCCTGCAACAGTCTGCGGTATCCCAATACAAGATTCCGTTCACTTGCACAAAACTACTTTACGCTGAAAAAGCAGCAACCCTTCCCATGGCTACTACATACGAGAGGCTATATAGGCGATGATTGGTATGCATGGCTATATAACTTTTTAAAACCATTTCGTCGTTTGACTGAATACTTTTTGTGTGTGGCGAAGGAGAAAATGGAAGAGCGTGAACTAAACAGACATCCTGAACGTGATGATATCGTAAATCTGCTCATGCAATATAAGAAAACACTCCAAGTTATAGGTCAAAAGAATAATTTGACCGTGGATGAACTTGGTACACAAGTGTTTCAATTCTTATATACCGGCTTTGAGACTAGCGCTAGTGCTCTGACTTATTGCCTATTTGAATTGGCTAAGAATACAAGAGTACAGGAGAAACTGCGGCAGGAGATCTCAAGAAAATTCAATAGAAGGACGGATGTGCTGACATATGACAGAGTAAATTCTTTGGAATATTTGACCAATGTTATTTGTGGTGCGTATATACATACATATATTTAATTCTATATGAACTTTTTATGCTATTTTATATTTTTATTTATATTTAAACAGTCTGTATATGTTTTTATGTGAACTTATTTCGAGTTATAACTTTTCGCTTTATAACAACAGTTGGTTTAAAATAGCAAATCAAACTTCAACTTAAATTTAGTGATCAAGATATTACTTTATATAGAGTTTAGCTGCTTGAAGTCTTTCTTTACTGATTGAAATTTACTCTCAGACAGACGGACTTTACGGCATCATCGATGCTTTTCTACATATAACTTCTTCGAACGGAAACTAAAATTTAATTTCAAAGAATCTAACAAAATGTGAAAATAAGAAAAATTTTAAGATTTAAAGCTGCGGAAATATGATTTCATTTTAGTTGCAGCTCAGATACATATATGCATACGGTCTGGAGTACTTAACTTGCATCTAGTTCAGTTAACCTTATAAAGACCTAAAAGAGTATATTAAAATGTATATACATATATATATATAAATGTACTAAATGTTTATATAATTTTTACAGTTTAATTTGCAAATTTCCTACAAGCAACATGCTGGAAGCTCATTGTTGCAACTCAATATATACGAGCGGCCATGTTTTTTATATGCTTAGGCATACATACTTATGTTGTTTCAACATCTGTACAAATTATACTTCACTGCAAGCTGCTTGTGGCAACGCTGCATACTGATCTATGCTCTGTTCCCACATATATAGTTTTCGTATCTGTACAAATTATGTGCGATCAATGCAATCTACTTGTGAATGCAGACGGCCATGTTTTTTTTTTTTTTTTTACTTCCTTATGCTTTCCAAGCGGAATATTTTAGAAAAAAAGCATTTATTGCATGTGCCGCCAAAAAATCTTCAGTCAGATAACGAACGTCAACGAGAGCGAACGTTAGCTTATATTTTCTTATAAAATCGTGTAGAAAATGTAAATTACGAATTAAATAAATAAAAAGCAGGCCGTGTGCTTAGGTTTGAATTTGGCAAAATGCATTTTGGTTAGAGACTTTAATAAATTCTCGGAACGTTCAAACGCCAATAACGAAACGCAGGAACCAATGTGCTATTTGCATTTTATCCCGTTATACAACCGACGCCATATGTACCTACATCTTCGGTATACCCTGCAACCGTCTGCTGTATCCCAATACAAAATTCCGTTTACTTGCACTTAAATACCTTCAAGGAAAAACAGCAGCATTCCTTCCAATGGGATCTACATACGAATTCCTATTCAGGCGATTGTAAAAACCTGAAGAAGAAGCGTACAAGTTTGAAAAAAAAGTTATAAATGGTGCGTATATATATTTAATTCTATATGAACTTTTATATTTACATATATTTTAACAGTTAGAAAAGCGCAGTTAGCTTAAGAACTTCATATAAAGCAATTGCAAAAAGTACAGTTACAAGACAGTTAAATACAGTTAAAATAAAATAAATAGAAGAACTATGGCGGAACCGTAGCTAATTTAGCAAATTTAAGAAAAATTAGTTTTGGCGCAACTCTTTAAAATAGGCGCAACATGGTTGTAGATATTATCTTATTTTAAATTGATACTTTTTGCTTTATTAAAACCTTCGTTCATTCGACTCCATGAAATCAAACATCAACTAAAAATTACTGATCAAAAATTTACTTTATATAGACTTTATCTTCTTGAAGGCTTTCTCTAATCATTGAAATTTACTCTCAGACAGGCAGAGTGGAGTGACGTTTGCAGACGGCTAGTTCGACTGGTGTCATATATAATTTGTTTAAAAACGCATATTTAGCAAATATTTTTTATGATTAAAATAATCTTGGGCTACATTCAAAACTTCTCGACATTTCTATGGACGAGTAGACGGTCTGACAGACGAACATAACTGCGTCGGCGCAACCTACTCCAAAATTTTGCTTCTATTTCGCACAGCAATAACACTTTTTTGGCTTTGCTGCGAATCGAATTGCAATGAAAATTTCGAGCAATATGTGAAAATAAAAAAAAAATAATAGATTTTGCTTCAAAACGCATTAAACCGCGAAAATATGAATTCTTTTGAGTTGCAGCTCAGTTATATGCATATAGCCTAGCCTGCACTTGGTTAACTGATCTAGCAGTTGTATAAAGTATATAAATACATTAAAAAGTATATACATATATATATACGTACTAAATGTTTTTCTAATATATAAATTTTTACAGTTTCAATTGCAATTTCCCACATGCAACACAATATATATGTGCAGTCATGTTTATTTTATATGCTTAGGCATACATACTTATGTTGTTTTCACATCTGTACAAATTTTACTTCACTGCAAGCTGCTTGTGGCAACACTGCATACTGATTTATGCTCTGTTCCCACATATATAGTTTCCTTAACTGTACAAATTATGTGCGATCAATGCAATCTACTTGTGCATACAGACGGCCATTTTTTTTTCTAACGCATTTACACTTGTGCAGCTTTCCTAACTGTTGCAGTTATTGCATGAGGCGCCAAAAATTCTTCATTTAGATAACAAACTTCAACGAGAGACATTCGCGTAGTAAATATAAATTTCGATATAAATTAGAAATTAGTAAAAACCGGCAAGATGAGTGTTTTGCTCTTACTTTGCTTAATACTGTTAGTCGTTGTGCGGACGTATATAGGCAACAAGTACGGCTACAAGTATCGTTGGTTTATGCCGCCTTTAGTGAAACATAAATCGCGTTCAATTCCCAAATTAATGCACAAGCTATACCAAAAATACAAATGGAGAAGACCAATGCTCCGCTTTCGTTTATGTAAAAAGCCGATGGCTATATGTTTGGATTTGGATTTAGCTAATTGCATTTTGATTAGACACTTTAGAAAATTCTCCCATGTTTCGTATATCGATAACGAAACGCAGGAAGCAATGTTCTATTTATACAATATTCCCGGCTTAAATTGGTGCCGATATCTAAGAGTAATATTTAGCGAATGCAGAATGAAATCTGAATTTCCAACGCTGCTGGATTTCGGCTTTGAATTGGAGTGCACCGTAAAGCGTGAGATTGAGCTCTTCGGCGGTGTAATTGATATGCATGATCTTATATCGCGTTATACAACCGATACCGTATGTAACTATATCTTAGGCATTCCCTGCAACAGTCTGCGGTATCCCTTTGCAAGATTTCGTTTACTTGCACTCAACTACCTCATGGACAAAGAGCTGCGTTCCTACGAATGGCAACAAACTATGGATACACATTTAGACGATTGGGAAAAGTCGAAGAGATTTTCAAGTTATGGACCATTTCTTCAATTGTCTGAATACTTTATGCATTTGGTGCGCGTAACCATGGAGCAACGTGAAACAAACGGAAATCTTTTTTGTGGGGATTTGGTAAATCTTATCATGGAATATAGGGATCCGGATTTGAGTCTTGATGAACTTGGTGCACAAATGTTTAATTTTCTATATACCGGCTTTGATAGTACCGCAAGTAGTCTGACTTATTGCTTATTTGAATTGGCTAAGAATACAAGAGTACAGGAAAAATTGCGGATTGAGATCTTAGTTGCACGCCTAGAATGTGGGGGTCTGCTGCACTATGAGGCTGTACAATCTTTGGCTTATTTAACAAACGTTATTCATGGTGCGTATATATATTTTATTCTATATGTCTACATATATATTAACAGTTAGGAAAGTGCAGTTAGCTGAAGAAATATAAAGCAATTGCAAAAAGAGTTCAATGACCCATTTTAGCAGAAAGTTTATTGACTTTAAATTGGCGCGCATTTGAAATAACTGTCCCATGAAAATTACGGTTATTAAAAGCGAATATGTTTAAAAAGCATAAACTGAAATATAAATGAACGTGGAAAGTGCAGTATAGAACATAAATGAGATATGTTTGAATTACTGTAAATATTTTTGCTATTTTATCGAATTGTCTTCAATATTCATTTTGGCGCCAAATGTAGTTTTTTAACTTATTTGTATAATGTAGGTAGACTGCCTGCTATAATACCCTGATCAATTTGGTTCCACAATTTATGTATTTATTAAATTAAATTTTTTTACACTACGTAGTAATAACCTCATCGATTGATCCTTTACTTAAAATATTTTTTGAACTCCATTTTTTTATATGTCCATCAGAGTCGTTCTAGATTTGCTCTAAGCTTAGAAGTTGCAGCGAAGTAAATAAGTGATTCGCTGAGATAGCTAGATTTCGTGATGATGTGTTGGCATTGCGGGGCCAGAGAACGAATTGCTTCACGCAAATGCATCAAAGCACTAAATTATTACTCCATATTGATTGTCAGATGTGCTGGCAGAACTGTCCGATGCGTAACCCCTAAGATTAATTTTTTTTTTACCTGCTTTAATCTCCACCAAGCGTAGATTCTTATGGAGTACAGAGTCTTTTTTCTCAAAGTTTCCGAAGCATTGTTAATCGCTAAATGGGAGCTATAAAGTGGAGATTTATTAAAAGTGTGTATATTTTTTTTTTGTTTTTTTGTTTGCGGTTTATCAATTAATCAAACCATATGTTGCTGGCGAGACTTTATCTTTTAGGTAGTCATCCTACCAAGATATGGTGTCTCCTTTTCTTACTTAATGATCGGAACATACAGCCGTTATAATATGATTTCTTAGCTTCACATAACAACGTCTCTATTAACCATAATATAGACATCATCTTTGCTGGTGTCCATTAGTTTTGTCTGGGATGTCAATCAAAGTGGTGAAGTACTCGCTCTGTAGTACTCCAACTTAAACTGTTTAAATTAATTAAAATTCTGCTTTTATTATGAATCTCTAAGTGCAAAATAGAGCGGCAACAGCACATGCTTGAATTTTTGACAAACATATTTTCGGCTCATTGAACTCCAAAGCGTTTTAAGCTCGCGAAATCGAATTTTGGTCTAAGATGGCTCGGCTTGTACAACTATTGCGGCAATATCTCTCTCACATAGTTTCAATAGCAAAGGGCAGAATATACTGAATTGTTTTCGGCCTTAATAGGTTTGTGTATCATTGTTCTGACTGCTTACCACTATGGCTTTAAGGAAGGATGTCAAGAAATTTAAGAATCAACAATTTTTGAAACGGAGTATGATATGCTGAGACAACATGAAAAAGCTGAACGCGTATAGCGAAGTTTTTTTTTACTTCTGTAATAAATAGTGATGTGTTTTAGAGTCTATATAAAGGCATAAATTCTTCTTCTTATAAATTACTTATTATGTTTTTTTTTTCAATTATTTTTCCAGAAACTTTTCGCAAACATCCAGCTGTGCCCGCACTAACACGCCTTGCCATAAACGATTATAAGATTCCTGGCACCAATATGGTAATACCAGCAGGCACTAAAATTTATATACCGGTTGAGGAGATACATAATGATCCGGATATCTTTGACAATCCCGAAGAATTCTATCCGGAACGTTTTGAACCGGAAGAAATAGAAAGACGCAATAGTGCAGCTTTTCTTGGCTTCGGCATGGGTCCACGTCATTGTTTTGGTTTGGAATTCAATGCCATGCTGATGCGCATCGCTCTTGTAACTTTACTGAAAAGTTATCGCTTCGTACTACCACCAAACTCTCCAACTGAAATAAGGGCCAGCAAATCGAATTATATACTACTACCAGATAGTGGTGTATATCTTCAGGTTTTGTAAAGTAATGCAAAACAAAAGAATAATTGTGTGCAAACGAGTGCACACCCTGTCCCCATTCCATATGTACGAACAACAACAAGAACAACACAAGTACATATGGAAGTAGCACCTGCAAACTAGCGACAACGGCTTCGGCAGAATACACGCTTCAAAAAAGCCAAACGTAGGCCCCTGACTTCATAATACAAAAAAAAAAAAATAAAAAAAATACGTGTCGCCGTCCATCTTTAGTCAACTCATCGTCGTCCATCTTTAGTCAACTCGTCGTCGTTCACCTTTAGTCTCCATCTATGTCTCGTCCGGTTACATTGCTAATCAAACTCTCTTGACTTGTTGCCTGACTCCTGCCTTTCGTATACATTCTATAATATGTATATGTTAGGTTGTCCTCCTCTGCCGCGAATACACAACAAGGATGAAGTGTACCTCGGTGGATTTTTACTATAAAAACGAATCGAAAAAAATGACAAAAAATACAGAAAAACAATAACTAAATTTTTTCTAGCTGTAACATAATTAAAAACAAATTCTCAATGCTTACCTAAAGAACCTTCCTCTTAAAAAAAAAAAAGAAAAAAAAAATTGAACATATGTATACATATATGTGTAAAAGAGGACACAGATAAAGTTAACAGATACAAATAAGAAAAAATAGAAAAAATATAAAAATATTTTTAAACAATATTTTTATAAAAATATACAAAAAGCGAATCAGTGATCACAGTTTGTAGAAAGAAAAATATATATTTTTTATATTTGTATAAAAGATATAGAAATATTTTTCTACAAATAAATAAATAAATAGTAAATTACATGACATCGTGTATTCTGAAACCAAGCAATAACAAATTTTATCAATTTATCCTCAATGTTGTAATAGTCCAACCGTATAAATGTTAAAACAAAAAAAAAAACAACAAAAAAATTTATAAAACACATAAATTTTTTACGTCACAAAAAATTAAATATTTCTTTACATGTATTTTAATAATTAAATTAGAAAACAAATTTTCAACTATTTCTCTTCAAAATTTTAAACTTAACACAATTTCTCTTCAAAAGATTTTCGATATTTCAAGTAGTAAAAAAAAAAATTAACACTTTTAACGTAGAATAAATAGTAAACGCACCTAAAATAAAAAAAAATAATTCAACTTTGAATTAAACGTGACATAGAACAATAAATAATTAATAAACAAATACATATTACAAAATTTCTTATCAATTAAAAATTAATAAAAAAGAATTTTGTTAATTAAAAATGTATAGAAAAGCAACTTAAGCAGTACAATAGGTGTACAACATTGCTTTTCAATAAATTTTTAAATAAAAAAATTTAAATTTGTTAATAATTCAACTTAAAAAAATTAACTAAAGCACATAAAATATTTAACTTTCAATGTAGAAAACACAATAAAACTTAATAAATTTGTAAACAAAAATAAACCATTTAAACTTAACGAATTTTCAAATAGTTCAAGATTTCTTTTCACCAAAAATTTTAATAATTGAAACTAAAACAAGTAGAAAAATTCAACAAATTCAACAAAAAAAAAACATTTTTCAACGTAGAAAATTTATAAAAAAAATTTATGTTTTACGTTTAAAAAAATCAATTTTTCGTTTAACGAAATAGTTTAATTGATTTTTTATTTAAAAGAGAAAAAATTAAGCTATTATGTGCACAAAAAATTGATTATTAAACGTAAAATAATAATAAAAAAAAAAAATAAAAAAACTATGTATAACAAATTAAGTTTTACGTTAAAAAAAATTAAGTTTTCACGTTAAAAAAAAATGGTTTAGTAATTCTTTTTAATTGAATTTTAATTTTTTTTAAACTATTATAAAGAAAAAACTAAACTATTACGTAAAAAAAAAAATTAATTTTTAAACGTAAAATTTTAATTTAAAAAAAAATTAAAAATTTATGTAAAATCAAATTAAGTTTTACATTAAAAAATTGCAATTTTGACGCAGTTTAAAATTTCTTTTTAAATGAAATTTTAGCTCTTAAAACTATTAAAAAGAAAATTTAAGCTATTACGTCCATAAAATTGATTTTTAAATGTAAAAAATTAGTTGCAAAAAAAACTTGTCATTCACCGTCTAATATTTATTAATAATTTAATAAACTTGTCATTCACCGTCTAACATTACTTAAAAATTTAAAAAACTTGACATTCACCAACGTGTAACATTAACTAAAAAAATTTAAAAAAAATAAACTTGTTTTAAACGTACAAACAAAAAAAAATTAGTAAATTATTGCTTTTTAATCGAATTTTAATTAATTAAAACTATTATAAAGAAATAATTCAACTAAGGCGTAAACAAGTTTGATTTTTTTGAATTAAAAAAAAAAAAAAAAATTATATTTAATAATGCTCAATTTTTAATAAACGTTTTTGCCCATACTCAATTTTTGATAAACATTTTTGCCAATTGTACAACATTTTAATAATAACCAATTTTTTTTACTAAAGTCAATTAATTCAATTCATCAATCAATCGTCAATTAATCAATATCTTGCTGTGTTTTTAATTATGTTTAATGGGAAAAAACAACCACTTAGAAAAATTTAGCTTGTCATTCGATTCGATTCGTTCTACTAGTTATAAGTTTATTAATTTAATTTAATCAATTATCTTTTCGTTTAATTAATTAAGTAAATAAGTATTTTTCGTTTTTTTAACAATTATATATTTAATTAAATAAGCCGGCAGTTGCAGTTATACAATTAATTACACAATTACTTTTTGCTTCAATTTAAATATTTGTACATTGAAAAAATGTTTCGATAACGGTTCAATTTTAATTTAAATAATAATATAACTTAATTAATAATCATAACTCATTTTTTATAACTGATAACAATAACTGATAACAATAATTGATTACAATACTTCATAACAAATTTATAATTTATTCAATTGAATATATAATTTATGTAATTAAATGAATATATAATTTATTTAATTAATTAAGCATACAATTTATTAACGCTTATACAATTTTACTAACCAATTTTATTATTTAAATTATTATTTAGAACTCTAAGTATATCATCTACAAACAAAACACAATAATTATAAACATTTTATAAATTTTTTAATAACAAAATTATGTTAAGAAAAAAATGTATAATATGGCTCATAGACTAAATTTAAATAATTAATTGTAAACAGTTACTAATTATAAACAAACATTTTTATACATTTTTTACTTATAAAAAATAATTGTTAAAAAATTTATAAAATGTTCCATTCTACAAATTTTATTAATTACAAATTTATAATAAATCAAATAATATTTAATTATATTTCGAAATTAACTTCAAAAAATTCTTATCAAACATTTTACACATTCAAACTTAATTAATTAAAAATTTATAGTAAAAAATAAAAATAATAATTAATAGTACATATTTCCAAATTAGCTTCTAAAATTTTTTATCAAACATTTTACACATTTTTTGTGGTCCATTCAAATTTTAATAATTAGAATTAATAATAATAATATTTCTAAATTAACTTCAATAATTTTTAATCAGCTTCTAATTATGCACAAACATTTTATATATTTTATTATATTATAAAAATTATAAAATGGCTCAACCTTCAAATTTTATTAATTACCAATTTATATTAAATCAAATAATAAATTATTAAATTTCGAGATTAACTTCAAAAATTTTATAACAGTTACTAATTATGAACAAACATTTTATACATTTTTTAAAAATTATTGTAAAAAAAATGTATAAATTGGCTCAACCTTCAAATTTCAATAGTTAAATATTTACATTAAAAATAAAAAAAAAGTCTGTATTTATTTATAATTCAAAAATAATAGTAAACAAACATTTTATACATATTTAATTAAAATATTATAATTAAGACAACCAATGTACAAGCTAATTTAAGCAATAGTTCCTAAATTTCATTCATTCATTAATTAACTTATTATATTTCATTCATTCATTAATTTCATTAATTGTAATTACTCGAATTTCATTGATTGTAATTAGTCGAATTTCTATAGTTGTAATTTGACGAGTTTCATTAATTGTTATGAGTCGAGTTTCAATAATTTTAATTAGGCTAATTTAATTAATGGAATTACTCATCAAATCTATATAGAATTAATATTTTTGTATCTTCTCCTTTTTTTAACTAAATAAATAAATACAGATGAAAAAAAAAAAAAAATTGACAGTTTTTAATTGAAGTAGGCTCGACATGGATTTAGCCTACTGTGTACCTCCATTGAAACTTAAATTTGTATTCTTAGCTGAAATCATGTAAAATATTTTATAGTGCTTAGAGACAACCATATTTCTCCTGTCAAGCTAAACTAAACCAGAAAAAAGATGTGTTTCCTCACAAAAAAACGCAAGAAGGAGTACAGATTTGTATGGTGGCTAACTCTTCAAGTGATCCTTTATGGTTTAATTAATTAGAATATAAATAAATTTTAGCATTTTTAATTAAAAAAAGAAACAATAATATTTTCGTAAAAAAAAAAAAAAATCAGTTAAACAATACTTTTTTTTTTAACATTTTCATGCATTTCGCACCACTGTAACGCAACTATTTAAACTAGCAACTATTGCTGTCGACAATAAGATTATGCTGTGATGCTGTTGCCAACTAATACATAATAAAAAATAAAGGATATATCCTATAAAAGACAATCGCTCGTGTTTAACGATAAAAATGAAAAAGCAATTAAAAATTGCGCAAAACTTTTTTGAATGTCAGAGACAGGGCAGGAGCAATAGCCTGAAGTTTCGTATGCCCGGAATTGTTTTGACACAAACCTGCGCTGCAACTGACGTTGAAAGACTTTCACTCGTTTGGCAAAACTTCTCACTGTTAGTCATAATTAATGCGTTTATAGCTGCTGTAGTCGTCTTTAGGTAGTCGGAAAATTAGGCAACTGGCAACTGCTGGATGCTGCCGTAAAATGAAACTAGGCTAGGCTGTTGGGTTTACGTGTTTGTTTGTTTGTGCGACTGTTTGCTTGTTTGACTAAGCGGATCATGCATGTAATTAAACAAGTCAAGTGTGAAGCAAAATCAATGGAAATTTTAAAGACATGGAGTATGCATGATGTGCTGGGTTGATTGGTGAAGATTTATAGACTTTTCGGGAGGATACAGTGTAGCTCGTGCATCAGCATATGGTTTGCGTAGCTGATTAGTCGGTAGGCAATTAATTTAAGTTTTAATTTTTTAAACGAAATATAGCTTGGTGTGGTGGAATTTCAGTTTGGGAGATAAGTGCAGTTGACAAGGTACAAAAGTTCTCCAAACAGAAAAGAAGTCGCACAAAAGAAGTTTTCAATAGCAATGGAATATAGAAGCTGATTTTATTGTACTTTGTGCAATTAATGAGAAACATATTAGTAGACCCTGTTCCAGTTTTTAGCTCTCAAAACTCGTAAAGGTAAAATTTTCTTCAGAAGTAAAATTCAGAATAAGGTGTTTAGTAAAAAACTTAATCTATTTACTTTACTCTAAAGCACATCTCTCTCTATCAAGCAACAAATTATGGAAAGAAGCTCTCAGATCTTCAACACGAAGAATAGATTTCTTCATGGAGCTTCGGTAGTTGCAATAAATCATTTCCAAGAGTCATCTCCAAATGATGATTAATGAGTAGCAAATGACTTCTTTACGCAGGCTAAATTTAAATGTTTGGAAGTCAGAAAAATGATATTGCGTGAGAGGAGAACCTTGAGTGAAAGTACAGAATGGAAGAGAAGGAAAAAATAGTGTGCGAAGTGAAACGGAAAGTCATAGGCTTGTGAAACTGTAGCATAGAGCATGAGTGCTTATGCATGAGTAAGAGAAAGATCTTATTGTTGTTGCTGTTTTTATTTTGTGTAAGGTGAAATAGCAATGGTGAAAATAAACATGGTGAAATAATTACAAACCATGCATAGCTTTGCTCTTGTAAGCGATGAGAGGGTTAAATCGCGAAAGAAGTGAAAGAGTACATACGCTCTTTTTAATTCATTTGAAGTGACTGAAACTCTTAAATTAGACTATAATTCGCATAGAAGATAATGTAGATTTGGTCAAAAAATCATCAGCTTCACTACAAAATGTTTTGAAGCAAGGTTTTAGTGCAGATGCTGTGGTTTTTTCGGTTGACTTTTTATTGGAGGAAAGTGATGCAGCGAAGAAGATGAGATGAGAAAGTGCAGTACCTTCATTAGCCCCGTTTTAAATCCAGAAGCTAGATATCCATTTTCGTAACACTTCTTGTTCAAGAGGCATGTGCAGCTGCGTAGAACTCTATCTCTCGATCGACATCTGTGGATATAGCAAGCAATTTTTTGTGTTTATTCCATATTAAGGATAAGCACCTAGAAACCATTAGGAGCAGGGTTTTTGGAGAACCCAAACAGTGTATAAGCCATTTAGACTTATTGCAGGTTGGTTCCAGCTCACCCAATCCGACTTCATTTCGTGAAGATTTGGTTAGACCTTTAGAGTTCATGTACTCAGTAGTAATCTCGCATTAAGTTGGTCCTGTAACTCAGCGCTTTTTAATTTAGTTAAACAATTACCAAATTGAATTGGAGAACAACACAAAGTAAAGTTAAACTGTTTAAATGCAAATGGAGATAATTCAATAAAACATTTTCTTCACCACTAGAAAGAAGACAGAAGTAAGTGATGCACTTAAAAAATAAATAGCTTATTTAATTAAAACTCGCTTTGCAAAACTTTTCCCAAAAAACACAAAAAACATCACCAACAGCTAACAAGTCTAATCAAAATGCAGCAATAAGCCACAAAAACACCTCGAAATTTTGAAGTTCGCACTCGAGTACTACGAGTAGTTGTCGAAGTAACTTGCAACTTTCAGCCACAATCGCAGAGTACAGCAGCAACAGCAGCAGCGGCAACAGCAAATTCAATTAAATTTACTCATTTGGCGGTCGATTGAAAACCAGAAACCGAAAATTTATATCCACCACACAGACACAGAAGGATATACACCCAAACTGGCTAACCAACGAAGCAGCCAAATCAAACAAAACCAAATGCTGCATGAGCAGCACAGAACAGGACAGAGCAGAAAGGGTTTAAGGGTATAAATCACGGCGTCAATCGACCAACAGAGTACGCCAAAGGACATCAGTCAGTTAAGTGTGAATTGGGTGAAACGATGCTGTTTTGGTTTCGGATTTGTGCTGTGATCTATGATGTGTAATGTGTCGTCGTCATCGTCGTCGAGAGTATGTAGTCTCATAAATTCCTGGTGTTTACAATATTTTGCTAATTAGCAAATAGGCATGACATGCCTGTGTCACTGTGCTTGTGTGTGTGGCATAATTACTCCGTGTGGTTGCTACTGTTTTATTTGCAAAAGAAATAACATATTGGCAGCATGGCATGACGTCAACCAATACAAAGTTATAGATATATATCTATCTATATAGATATATAGTAGCAACTCGGTTACTCATTATCACATGCAGCTGCTTCATTATGTTAATCAGCTGCAGCTAGCTCGGTTTCGCTTGCAACATCATTAAAATGTCATGCAAAAGTATATTTCGTTCCATACTCGTAGAAACCCAAGCTATCGATCGATGTTTCAGTCTAGTTTCATGTTCCTCAATTTATTTAGGCTTATGGCAGGCATAGCTCGGTAACATAATCTTCGAAGCATTTCGCAATGAACAATGCTTGCTGTTGAAGTTTAATTTCAACTACTATGTATATCCTTTGCATTGTGTCCTGCCTACATACAAAGTATATTTAGACATGCTTAAAATAATGAGCATAATTTAATTTGTTAGCTTAAAGCTTTCAAGGTTGAATTATTATTTTGGTTTGTTGTCTCTGCACTGTGTGCACAAGGACAACACGCCCAAAAGGATGCTTTTTGTTTCATATATGCATACTACGCCAAAATAATTTGCTGCTGCTTAGTAAATAATTTCGCAACAATTAATGCTGAATTATTTTAATTGCGCTTTAATTGATATAATTCTCTTTAGAGATGATAAATTAGGTAAATTAGAGATGGTGATACTTTTGTTTAAACTTTGCAGAGTCGCATTTATTCATAGTATTCAGCTTCACTGAAACTGAACGGCTACAGCTAATCTTCTGTGATATATTTGACTATTTTGAAGTGTCACAAATGATGTTTTTTTTTTTTTTTTTTATAAATAGGGTGAATCAACAGAATCTCCAGTCTTAAACGCAGACTCCACAAGGATCAATTAATTTTGAATATACTTCTGCTGGCACTGAAAATTTTCCTAAAGATTTCTTGTTTCCACAGTCAAATCGAAATGATGTCTTTTTGGCACGAACAGTCAATTTCTTTGCAGCTTCTGTTTAAATAAGAAACATTTAGTCCCTCTCATTTTCGGAATCCGGTCTGGTAGTCTCGCCATCTCACCAAAAATCTAATATTCCTCCCTAATATTCCAGCATGAATTGGGGCAGCTGAGCAACATGAAGATGGAACTGAGGACACCAACTAGTTTCGACCAGGCAGCGGAGTTTTTTATACATATGTAACATATGTGTTGGAGCTGAATACTGCATGTTGAATGGTCAACAACTTTGCTTTCCTCCCAGAACATCTCAGCCTCTTTTAACATCCTAGTTTATAGATCTAGTGTGGCTCAGGATCGCATCAAGTCCTTGATTCTTGCTCTCACATAATCGACTAGATCAGACAGACACCAAGAAAGAATGGCAGATTACTTATTAGTCAACTAGTAGCCACATAGGAGGATTTCCGTATAGCAAGAGGTTAATAAATGGTGTAAACTGGATTGAGCCAGTTGACGCTTCATTGAAAACTGTACTCTCAGACATATGTATTATCCATCATGTGTGATGAATTGCATCTGCAGATTAAAGCCCACTAAAGCCCTCAGTTATGATGGACTTGATGGTAGAGTGGATTCCTCCCCGAAAAGGCAGTAATGCTCTTACCACCACTTCCCCTCGCCGGAGAACCTTGTCGCATCATATGGATTGAGCTTACTGCCGATACTCTCCTAGTTATTCGAAAGAATATTTCTTGAACGATTGCTGGCAATAAGTTTTGCCCAAAGGGTCTTATCTCAACACCAGTTTGGCTTTCGACAACTCAATGGTGCAAAAGGATAGATTTATCGAGTAGTGCAGTATGTTCTCGAGGCCTTTGAAAACTATCCATCCAGCGCTTACATCTTTCTGAATATTCCGCAATCGTCCAGTCTAGTCTGACATGAAGGCTTGCTCTTTAACCTAAAGTTCCTTCTCCCAGTTGCCCCCTGACTCCTGCTTAGGTCAAATTTGCTTGTACGCAGTTTTACGATTTAGTTCCGGGAAGAGCGATCGAGTTTAGAGCTCTTGGATGTCTTAAGCAGGTATGCTTATTACTGAAACACAACCGTCAACAGCACAAAATTTTAGCATTTTGTAAAGCTATAGTCATGCTGCCTTGGCATATGGTATGTCCTTCTGTAGTACTGTTGCTGAGACCAATGTTTATCTCATTCAGAAGAAGCAGAACTTTGACCTTCTTTGACCAAATCTTTATCTTTGCGTAGTGATATGATTTCCCGAGAGCTGCGAAACTTCTCGGTCCGTGAGCAGATCAACCGTGGCATAATGGCTGACTTGGGATTCATAAGAACAGGCTACAAATATTTCTAGGAGGCGTTTCCAGCGCCATCACTTTAATGAATTCGGGCTATACGTACTTCAAAGAGGATCTAGGCTCCTTTTCTGAAACTTAAATTTGTTTAATCTTTGTTAAATATTTTTTGTAAATTGTTCAGACTCGAAGTCATCTGTTATTACTTAGTTTTAATCAAATCAATGTTCTGTATGAGTTAAGTCGTTGCTCCACATTAAGCCTATTTTTTTCACATTTCTTAAGTCGATATATGCTTACAGCTCACTCAAACGGTTGCAACTCAATAACAGTTGCTAATAATGCAAAAGTCTATTATCTGCTTTGTCACACAATTAATTAAAATTTCTCGCCTTTAATTTTCCGAACTAGTATCACATCTAAATTCATAGTTTACTCCTTCTACGCTGCTGCTACTACGTATAGCGTGAAGAATTTTCAATAATCGTGCCTGATTGTGTCTGGCACTGTTGCTTCAGTGTGGGATTTTATTCGTTGCCAACGTCAAAGTCGAAGCCAAAGCCAAAGCAAGCGGATCGGACGGACGGACGATGCCAGTCGCTAGTAATTTGCCAACTTAATTGCGCGCATATATCAGTCCGCCGCAGCGTAGGAAAATGCCGCAAAAGATTCCCGCCGTCAGCGTATCCTGTGCTATGAATCCGTCGACGAGCAACGCACGCATGCAACGCCAATAAATAAAAGAATTTTCTCACACAGAACTTTGGTTCGTGTTTGGGGAAATTCATCAAAAAAAAAATAATAAAAATAAGAAAATTATTAAAACAATGCATAAAGGTTGTTATTAGTTGAGTTTGTTAGTTAGTTAAGGTACCCTACATTAAAAATGAAGACACTGCTACAAGCGATGCCTGACATAAATGATCTACGTCGACTTAGATTGATACCTTTTATATTTAAATCACACTTCGATACAATCTCGATGTTCGTTATGAGCCTGCGATCGATGTTCGTTTCGATCGGTGTTCCCTTTTTATGGTCTACTACTATGGTCGATGCTACTGCTAGAATTATGGTCGTTGCTGCTCTGTTCAATATTTATGTTATGGATGATCGATATAATCGATGTTCACTTTTAGCTCGTAATCAATGGTAATGTAATCGATGTTCACTTGGAACTATGATCGATGCTGCTTTTAATTAGTACCTCCTATGTTCGATGTAAAATATGAACGATGCTTTTTATGGTCAAAATTTGCATGTTTCATTTTAATTTCCCACTCTATGCCTAATTTCCTTCCTTTGTCGATGCTCGCCATTATTGAATTTTTTATGATTAATACTTTCCCTTAACATTTTTTCATGTGTTACAATTTCTTGAATAAAATTCGAATACTCTAAATATTTAATATGTAGCGTATATAAAAACATAAAAACAAAAAAAAGAAAGCACAAAGAAAATTACAGCAGGTTGCAAATGTTGAAAAGGATATCCGCAAATAGTTCGTCCTGTTGGCGTTTCGGGGGTCGTCTTTGTCGGTGCTTGTAAGTTGCGTGCCAATGCACTTACGCCACAAATCATTTTTTGAGCGTTGTTGTAATTTTCTAACGACCAAGAAAACAACAACAACAACAGCAGGAACCCTTCGAAAGGATTAAAAATTTCTTGAAGTTTTTTATACGCTATACACAGAGTGTTAAAAGGTTTTAAGTAATTTTGTGGCAGAGTTTGTACTATGAAAGTCGGAGTAGTCTATGTAGATGCCCACGAAACAGTTGTCTACGTAGCTCTTAATATTTCTTAGCGAGTTTTGCGAAAGACGGTTTTAGTTGGTAGATCTGCTGTACTTCACTTATCACAAGTCAGCTCAATATATTAGTTAAATTCTATTTATATAATTTCTCATACACATTCAATATGGATCCAGTTTAGAACACCATAGCATATAGACCCTAAAAAGGAAATGTTTAGTGACTAAGTTTTCTTACATATTGTCATATTAAACATAGAAAAATTATTACAAATTTTACAATATTTTCATGTATGTATAGTTTTTTACCATACATGCGTATTTTATTTCACCATAGTGTGGTGTCGTCTACAAGTCCCACTCTCGTGCTCACTTGTATGAACTTTTCTACGCCATTTGATTCGAAGAATGCTTTCGTTTGTTTTAAAATTTTGCTATAGTGTATTAAAATGTCGTACAAACTTGACTACAGTCATTTTAATTTGTTTTTATTTTTGCTTCCTTGGCAACTTTGTTCGTTTGTTGTTTTGTCTTGTTTCGCTGCCTTCCGATTGTGCTTTCCTACCAGTTTTATTTATTTATTTATATTTTTGCTTATTTTCGTTGATAATATAAATTTTGACACCTGATAATTGCTTTTCACTCGCTTCCGCATTTATGCGCTACGCTTTTGGCACGTTTTTATTTCGAATACCCGACAGATGTACAAATTTCAGTAATAATTCTTGTATTGTCTGTTTGTAGGCGTTTTATTGTGAATGCACATGCAAACGAAACAGGTTGGCAGCACAGTTTGTGAAGTGGTGGGAGAATGGTTGAGTAAAATGGCTGTTTAATATTTTTATTTAGAAATATTAAAACGTTAAAAAAAAAAAATTATTTTAAATTTAAGGGAATTAGTGGAATTTTGTCTCATGCTACTTTAGGTGATTGGATCATTGATCTGGCTGCGGTATTCCTCATCTTAATTTCGTAGGTTAGGTCCGTTTGGCTTCAAAGGCTTTAAGTTTGTGTCTATGGCATAAGGGATAGGAAGGTAGGTAACATTTGTTTAAGTAATAAAGGAAGAGGACAAGCATGTTGCTTTGGGGAACACTAGCCCGTACTTGCTGAGGAAATTTTACTTCCATCTTGGTCGTATTAGTTGTACCCGTTTAATTGTAGCCAGCTACCCAGTATACCACACTCGGTCGAAGACTTGCTCCAAATCGTTGAATACTGCATTGAACTTGTCCTCTTCGTTATTTGGTTCAAGGATGTTATTCACCACTCTTTTGAGCTGCTCTTTAGTGCTGTGTTCTGCACGAAATTCAAATTGGTGATCCGAAACTAACATCTTGGATTTTAGTCGTTATCAAAACTTCGATAGAGACCAAAGGAGTCTAATCTACAGGAATAAGTCTGTCTGGCTTGTTCACTTTCCAACTTAACAGGTTCCAGTTGCATCACCGTGGATTACCGTGATGTTAGCAAACTTTGAAGAGTTGCACCCTCATTATTATATTAAAGATCAACACTTAAAAGAGAAGATGTATTCGATGGTAGAATTTTGAGCGTGCTCTTACAAAATCTGTCGTAGCCTGGTGTTTTTTTGTTCTTTTTGAGGCTGTTTATGACCGTTGTTACCTCCGCCAAGTAAAGCGTTCAATGGGCTTGTCCATGGTGAATGTAAAAATGCCTCCGTAACGCTTATGTTTGCTGTACTATGACGCTTCAAACTCTCTGAAAGATGCTTAGCGAAGATTTTTGCCTGTTCAACATCTGAGCGGCTCCATTTACCGCTAATGTTGGATTGGTTGCTTTGCTTCTGAAGCGCTTTTTTTTTCGTCTATTCGCCTTCTGAAGTATGAAAGAATGAATCAAATCTATCAGTTCGGATACCAGCAAATTTCTACACTCTTTTGCTATTGAATTTGAACCTTACACATTGAAAAAGGTTTGTTTCTTGAATTGAACGATGGGTAGCGACAGCAAACCTGCAAAACCTTGCTCACTACATAAAACAGAAAATCGGTGAATGGCGATCAAGACTGGATATATTTTGAAAATACTAAACGCAAGAAATCAACAATTGATCTCGGGCAACCATCAACATCGTTCGCAAGACTAAGCCGCTTCAGACGAAAGGCCATGCTGGGAATTTTGTTGCGATCTACAGAATGTCGTTTTTTCCTATGAGCTATTAAAACTGGGTGACACAATTAGTGCTCACCATTACCAACAAGAACTAATGCAATTGCACCGTGCCATGCATGAAAAAAGGACGAACAATCGTGACGCACGTCGAGATTGGTTCAAAACTACTTGGAGGCATTTTACTGGAAGGTGTTGCTTCAAACCGCTTATTCACCCGATCTGGCACCTTCCAACTATAGCCTGTTTTCATCACTCGCTGTGCAGCAATTCGATTCTTACGAAGATGACCCAATATGGCTTGATGAATGGTTTGCCTTGCAAGGCGTCGTAACCAGAAGCTGTCCGAGAGATGGGCAATTTGTATGAGCAAATGTGTTCGAACATTCTGAGCGCTCCATTCGAGTTTCCATATGTTGTAGCAGTTTAGTCTCAGTCTTAACACAGTAAAACAATTTGTTGTTGTTAATTCAGCTTAAAAATCCGAATTTGTTGTATTTCACGTTTATATTTAAAACTGAAATTTTTAAAACTGAGCTATTCTTGCGCAGGAAGATCCAAATGTAAGCTTGGTGGTGGCTAAAATATAAACAATTATTAAAAAAAAAAAAATTTTAAAATATATTAAGCTACATACTTCATCTCCAATAAATTGTATGCGCACAAAAACAACAGCACGTGCTTCAAAGGTAATAATTTGTGTAGCTTCAGTTTTTCCATCACGTCTGTCCGCAACCATAGACCAATCTGCATTATTTACTGAAGTTTCTACAAAATACTTCCCATTGATTTCTTCATCATTTTTGAATAATATGCGCATTGAACCTATATAATAGGGCTGTTTCAAAACTAAATAATTGGAATTATTATACATGAGATTGCCATAAATTTTACGACGATGATCCGTAATCATGTCAGCATTTCTTGCCAGATTCTCTGTGGGCATAATAACGCCATTCATTAGTGCAGGCAGCTCAGTGCTGTACAAGGCGGTCATGGCAACAATGTGAAACCACTGGGAAAATATTAATAAAATTTATTAATTAATTTTAAAAAAATATATCACCTGATTCTCCGTATTACGCGTGCCCACAAAACGTATAAAACGCGCCGGACATGCTTTGAAATACAATTCCTGCCAGGAGTGACACAAATATTGATTGTAGTCAATAACGCGCTGCCATTGCTGCTGGTCCACCGATAATTCGATGTAGTAGGAGTACTGGCGATTGTCATGATCCCAAAGTAACATGTTTATGCAGTTTAGCCAATAAATGCCACCAAGTTCTACGATAATGGCGCTGCCAATGTCACAGAAGGTAAAACCCATGTCAGTGTATACATCGAAGCTGCCGTTCAGCATAGCCTCAGGACTATTACCCGCAATGCAACGCGCTTTATAAGCAGTTGTGGCAATATTTATATCCGGCAGTTTAATAAAGCGGTAAGGCAGATTTTTTTCAGTCAACTGTGACGCAATGATATCCAATAGTTGCTCCGCCGTAAATAACTGCATACCACGCACAACAGTGGACAGTTGAAGCGTGGAAATTAGCGAGAAACGTATTTCGTGAAGTATGGGCGTAAAATCTTCAGTTGGGTTCTGACTACGCCAAGTCAAGACGGCTTGCAAAATATTTAGCTCCTTTGCAGCAAAACTACTGCGTTGTAGAATTTTTAATAGTAAGACCTATTTAATGAAATAAATAAATAATATGTTAGTATAGCAAATATTAATGAAAGCACTTACTGCAGATAAAGTCTTAAATGCGCTGTGTTCTAGAAACTCCGGCGCTTTGTTATCAATAAAATCCAGCGTAGCTTGATACAGTGTTGATGCCTCATTAAAATGTGCAGCTTTTAGAATTTGACAAACATTATTCAAATCTAAGCATTTTATTAATTTATCAGAGATTTCGGCAATCAGCTTTGGTACCACATATTCCGTTGCAATGCTGAGCATTTCCAGGCTTGCATTTAGTTGCAGTAATGGCAGTCGCCCGGAATATATATAAATGAGCAGCATTTTGAACTCTGCCAGTGGTGCATGCAACTCGATTTCATTCTGTCGAGAATCGTTTGTTGCATCAAGAAATAATGTTGCAAAATATTTGCTATATTCGCTAAGCATGCTGCGTTGTGCGGGCAGACGCTGTTCTTGTATAATTAAAATTATATCGGAATTAATTCTGCACAGTTGAAACAATGTTTTATCTATTTCATGGTAGGGTATTATATTCTTTAAATCTGTGTCGTCCATTTTTTTAAACGAATTTATACGAAAGAACTTGTTGAATAGGCGTTTAATTTGGTACTGGACGCTGACAAATCGTATAGCATAGTATAGCATTTACTTGCATTTATTTGTTCGCTGATAAGTTTCCGTATGTCTGTCCCGTCTTATGCACGGCATTGTAAAAGCTACTTATCGCTAGCGCTACATACGTCATAGACAAGGGTGGTTTGATAGTAAATTAAAGAAATGCTGTATAAGAACTACTCAAATAAGATACAAACAATCAGCTGCTTCCATACTATTTTTTTAACAAGCCTACTGCAGTTTTATTGCTCTAACATGCATTAAGGCAAGTTTAGGCAGCTAAATCCTGTTAAAATACTTAAAGCATTCAACGAAAAACTGTTTTTAATTTTTAGATATATAGAAAAATAGCAAATAATTTAATTTCCAACTCTATATAACTTAAAAAAATGTATTTTTATTTTGCATTTAAAAAGATTTCATTACCAATTTGTTTGTTTTTAATTTTCCTCAAACAATACCCAAAACTTACTGTACCACCCCCTTGCTAACGTATATAAAATTGTACGAGGTCATCAGCATACAACAACAACAAAAATAATCTCTACATATTTACTATAGAAATTCATTCATAAATCCGTAAACAATTTCCGCGCCAAAAAGTAGGCAACACTGCGTAGAGAAAATTTCCCAAAATAAAGCATTCAATTTACATTCAATTTATATTCAATTTGTATTCAACTTACACTTACACTATAAGCTAAACGCTGTGGTAGGTTGAACTAGTCAAATAACGAAAGAAGAAGAGAGAGATAGAGTGCATGCGAGAGCGAGACTAAGTGTGAGTGAGAGATAAACTCACCCCAGCAAAAGTAAGCAGCCAGCCAAACACAACAATTGGAAAAAAAAAACAACAACAAGCAGAACAACAAAATCCCGTATTAAAATACAAATTGCAGCAGATTTGTTGTGACACACACACAGACACACATTGATACAAAGATGCTCAAATAATATGAGCGAGAGCGCACGAGTGTGTACGAATGCTACACACACATACAGCCACACAAACAAAAGAAAATAAAAATAAAAAATTACTGAAAAAGCAGCAAAAACAAAAACGGAAAAAAAAACCAAAGCATGTAAAAAGGCGACAGAAAAAAAATCAAAGTTGTCTGATTCGTGCATTGCTGTTGTCTTCGTTTATTACACACACACACACACGCGCAAGCACGAATACGAACGTTGCTACGAATGCCGCTATTTACACGAGTTAATACAGCATACTTTTAGCTGCAAACGAATTTAGTTCAACGACGACTGGCGTTGTGTGCGGTTGTTGTGTGCGGCGCGTTTTATTAAATAAAAGAATTTAAAGCGATTCAAAAAAGTGTTTCAAATTTCGAGCACATGTAAAATATAATAAATTATAATTTTTTAGTGTTTCAATAATGTAAACAAATACACAATTAATTTATAATTAATTAATATTCTTTATGTTTATCTAAAATAATAAAAAAAAAAAGGAAAACTATAAAAAAGTAATCATTATGAAAAATGCTTAAATTTCAAATAGCGTGTGCGCGCCACAATATTAAAAAATAACAACAACAAAAATATATAAGAAAAACAACAACAAATATGTTGTTGTTAGCAAATATGTTGCCAACAAGCATTGCAATAACAACAACAACAAGAAAATAATAATAATAATAATAACGACAACAATAACAACTCTTACTATTAAAAAAAACGTACTCTAATAGTGTTTTCGTGATTTTTGTAATTAAATATTGTAGAAAATTAAAGAAAAAACTAATAAGGAACTATATAGAAATCTTTAATTGTATATATCTCTTAAGTCTTTGCCTTAAAGTTATTGTTCGTCGAAACGACGAAGTCTTTTTTCTAATGGAAATTCATAGATCACAGACTTTGACTCTTTGAAAATCAAAATATAACTGTTTATAGTTCAAAATATGATTGTTAAGTTTGGATTTTTTATTATAATATTTGGATGAGCAATTTAAATGCAACTTTAAGAAAATTAATTGAAAGAATTAGAACATAAAAAGTTAATATTCTATTGATCTACAAATAGCTGGAAGTCCTAGCAGTCATTGCTAGTATTTACTTATCATTTAGTTCTGTTATTAGTTTATAAATACAAAAAATATAAATATTGATCTGCCAAATTGGCCAAATTATCACAAAACTTCGTCATGAGATCACAACGAATTAATACCAAATATTTTTACTTTTCTAAGGCTTAGTTTCTCAATTGGTTTTTAAATGCCCTGTTAGCTAATTATTCAATTAACGAAAGCTTTAAAGAAGTTAGGCAAGCATTTATAGTGTCTCAAGTATAATTGATTGGCTAGCTGTCAATTTTTACTTCAACCTACAATATGTAGAACAGAAAAAAACAATTTTTGATCCATTATGATCTTTATTAGATTCTTTGACTTTTTGGTGTATTAAGTGTGTGCATGTCAAAATCAAAAGTGTCCTCTAACATGTAACAAAAAATAATGATCGGTTCGACACAGAACCTGAAAATATCAGAAAATTAATTAAAAGAAACGAGACATTCAAGGTTCGCACTCCTGTAAAGCTAAGACCTGAGACCATTTTGCAAAATCGGTTTCTTCAAATTTTTATAAATTCTCAGCTCAGCATTGGTTCCTTATGAGTTTCTTTAAATTACTCTATCATCAAATGAACTTCAGTTAATTGGTTTAATTTACGTTTTAATTAAAAGTAAACTATTCATAGCCTGCAGAACTTTAGCAAGACATTGCTATAGTCAAATAATAATTAGGTAAACTGTCCAAAAACAGATCCCATAGGAAATTTTAATTTAGCCAGTGGACATTCCTAACATCCAAAGGTAAAAAAAAAGAGGTCCATACAATCCAGCAACGTGCAAATTTAAGTTAAGATTGCCTAAAAGAAAAAGTTTTCTTTAGTTTTTACTACTAAAACTAAAGAAAACTTCGTCGGTTTTTATGGCACCTAGAGCTGGACTTAAAAGAATCATTCGCCTTGGCTATACTCAACGAATATTGATCCTAGAGAGTCTACATATCGATTTCAGTATGACTGAATGAAAACTGTGGGACTAGGCGCCGCTAATTCCCACATTGCTTCTCCTTCAAACATAATATGAAAAAGCGTTTATCATTATTTATGGAAACCTCGAAGAACGCAAGAATTAAATATATTCTTATTCAGGGAAAAGTCGTTCTGGAATTGTGCGTCTATCTATCTGTATGTAACTGATTATTATTAATGCCGCTAGGATTTATGTTTTGGGTGTCAAATATATTTGATAATGTTTGAACATATCAGACTTGTAGGATTTGTCCTCATATAAACCCACCCCCTATATTTAGAATTTGCTATGAAAAATTGTTTGATGGTTGAATTCAATTTATTATTTATTTAAATTTCCAATACTTAACAGGATTAGTTGAGTTTCAGTGATCCGAACTAATATATCATACTAATTGTAATTTGACTTATACAATATTAAGTTATAAATCTATGAGGGAGATCCAGTACGTGAAATCTTTTCAGACGCCTAACATCTCTACTATTATCTAGGAGGCTAAGGGCTAAATTATTATCATGGTTGTGAAGTCTGCTTATATAATTTTGAGGATGTCTTTTTATTTCGTCTCTCACAAAAGGTATCTTTAGGTCCTTATGAATATCATAATTGCTTATAAACCAAGATGCACCTGATATAATTCTCAATGTCATAGACTGGTGTCTTTGCAAGAATTTAATGTTTGAGTAATAATAAAGTTAATAATAAATTTAAAATATTTTGAAGAATAGTTTGCTAAAAATAGGATTTACATATTAAGATTTATGACGTCATGATGAGTTGCTTAAAAGAAGAAAAACAAAGAATTGTTTTGAAATTATTTTTTGTTCATTTACAAATTTTATTGTTTATTTTATTTATTATTTACACACATTTCTTTAAACTGATTTCCTAATGATATAATATGTAAAAATTAATTTGAAGTTACTAACCACTCAGATCCAGTGGAGGAATTTTTGTTTGCATCACCATATGACCACATACTCAGAGGTTTTATGAAAAGAGCTCCAACTTCTTAATTTTTAACACCTCACATTCTCAACCAGGTTATTTTTCTGATGAAATAAAGTTTTTTTTGTATGTTACCGATTTATTTCGTCACCATTTGCTGTGTCATAAGCAAAGAACGAAAAATATATTATAACCGGAACTCCGATGGAAGATCCGTAATGGTGTGGAATGGCTTTTTTGAATATGTGAAGTTGTTGGATCACAGTCTGTTCTCATTTTTATTTTAACTGAAAATAGGAAAAAAATTTACCTAATTATCCAACGAAGCCAATATTCCGCAGCTGGGTCCATCTTTTAATGCATACAGGCATAGAAGTTTTGATTCATATTTGAGATATAGTCAGAACAAAGCCAACATTTTTTGAAAGGAAACAAATTAGACTTTATTTTGCCCAAAATTCCAAATTTAGTTTAGAATATATCAAAGTCTTAACATTTTGATATAATTTTAAGCAAAAGGATGCAATACTAAATATAGGTGTACATCGACTCGACGGAGATTATGCTTTAAGTTTAAATACATACTTCATCAGAACTCGAAATATGAAACGCGATTGGTGCAAAGAAAGCATATACAAATGATATATATATATATTTGTAGATCCGAGGAAGATTGTGCTTCTATCGTATAATTAGGGAACAGAACTCATATTATTTAAGATTTGGATGGTATAGTCTACACTACACTTCATGATGCGACACAAATTTCAGTTTCCAAACAAAAAAGTACAAATAATGATGTAGTCAATGTTTTATATAAAATTAGTTGAACACCGTCCGCTTCGCTTGCGCCCATTGATGCCAATTTTCTAATTATCTATAGTGCTGATATCTGATCTAAAATAATATATACCAAGCTTGGTGATATTAATATTAGTAAATGAATCAATTCTTTATGATCGATTATCTTTTGCATGATCTCGTAGAAATTCTAGAGATTTTGGCTGACAGAATTATTGAATCAGTTTTTGAGGAGGTACAAATCATTTAAATCTTTTAGTAGGAAGTGGTATGGATGTTAGTCGGGTTGAGGGAAGACCGGTAATTAAGGTGTGTGGGACAGGATTATTTAATGGGTTTGGAATGATGTAAGCGATTTTGCGTTCTGCGATTGATATACGATATATCTATTCTGACCACTTCTCATGGAGTGTTCGCTTGGAAGCAATTCTTATTCGAATGGTTTCTTTAGTTCGTTGGCTGAAGCTCATAATAAATAGCTGCCTTCTAATTGCATAAAATATACACTATAAACTGCCTTACGTAAAATTCGTCCTTCGGCGTCATTGCTAGTAGTTCACTGTACTTCAACTAGCATCAATTGCACATGCCGTTATTGTAGATCACCCGTAATCAACCGCGCAAGATTGATTGAATGATTGATTGTGGGACTAGACGCCGCAAATTTCCGCACTTTTACCCACTCAAACATAATATAAAAAAAGTGTTATGTTGGTTTTATCTAACACATTACTGAAACCTCGAAGAACGCAAGAATTAAATATATTATTGATTAGGGAAAAGTTGTTCTGGATTTGTGCATCTATTTGTCTTGTGTTTCGGTTCTTAAATAGATAGAGTCTATTGGAAAATATCAAGCTCACTTGTAGGATATAATCTCATATAAACCCACCCCTTATTTTTAGGATTTGCTATGAAAAATTTTTAGATGGTTTAATTCCATCATACTGATTGATAAATATTGTTTGTGACGCTTGAAAAATTTGAAACTTCTGCTCAACTTTTAGCTGAAATAATAAAATAAAATAATTATTTATTTCTTTAAACTGGTTTCCTAATAAAAGTCTATTTGAAGTTACGTACCACTCGAATACGGTGAAGAAATTTTTGTTTGGCCGCCTGGTTGACAAGTAGTGCCCCCGTTCACAGCTTTGAGGTGATTCTACTACAAAATAAACAATGCAAGAAACTGAAAGCAACAAATTGGTTGGAGTTGGAGTTTAAGAACGATTTAAAAGAGAAACCCGAGAGAATTCATTGTAGGTAGAACGAAGAGCACGAAGAGCCAGTACTTGAGAGCTTAATTTGTCTTGCAAATAGTCTACTTTACTGACACAAATTCCAGAATTGATCAAACTAGAGCTTCATAATTAGAGAACATTTGATACATTTTTAGGCCCTGTACCGAAGGTACAAAAGCCTTTTGTTTTTGTGCAAATGTATGTAACAGGTAGAAATAATGGTCGGAGAACCCCCATTATGGTCAGGAGTTATAGAGGAGTCGATATAGACATGTCCGTCTGTCCGTCCGTATAAACGAAAGAATTTCGGAAAAGGTAATATATAGAGACTTCGTATTTTTTTGCATTCGACTAGGACTTCTCCGGAATTTTACAAGTTTATTTTAAAATTTTGACCCTCCCCCTTTCCCATAAAATCACCCCAAGGCTAAAAATTTCTTTGGCACAAAAAAAATTAAGTATGCCAGTATAGAGATAAAGTCCCTCTAAGTCCTAAGTCCCTCTAAATTTCATCAAAATCGGATGATAATAAATTACGATTTTATAAGCAATTGAATTTGAACTTCCTATGATACTTCCGTCCTCCCTTTTCTTTTCATACATAAGAAAATGTTTCATAAGGCACTTATTCGTGCAGTGAGAAGTAGTCATAAGCTTGGTCATAAGCTCGGGAAACATTAAATGTGTTTGTTGGGCAACCTGTACTGGTGCAGGGCCTCTTACAGTCGGTTACGCCCGATTGTAATTTTCTTACTTGTTTTTAAGTTTTAGCTAATATTATCTTCATTATTTCTTGGAGTAATCTCAAAGTATATATTTTTGAATTTTAGAAATGTACATTCGTTCTAATTTAAATATGTACCGTTAGAATTTCTAGATTTGTATGATTTAATAGATTTAATAGATTTTGCCGCAAGTTTCAGCTAGGAAAATTTATACCATTTAACAGGTCTGGACATGATCCAATTTACAGACATCGAACACACTTCATTAGAACAAACTTAAATAAATTATGGAAGTAAACACAGTTTTTGGGAGCAATCCAAATAATCAATATCACCATATGACCACATACTCAGAGGATTTATGAAAAGAGCTCCAACTTTTGAATTTTTAACACTTCACACGGAATCTAAAAGGCGCCGAATTAATCAGCTTATTTTTTCTGACGATGGATTTCGACACCATTTGGAGTGACATAAGCAAAGAATGACTTATATGTTCTAACCGAAATTTCGATGGAGGATCAATAAAGGTGTGGAATGGGTTTTTAAGTTCAGAATGAATAGTTCTGAATACGCGCAGTTGTTGGAAGTCTGTTTCCATTTATAACTGAAATTAGGGCAGAGCCATTCGATTTTATGCATGGCAACGCCCGAATTGAAACTAGTCATTAGACGAAGACATATCTGGAAGTGCCAGCATGCTCACCAGACATAAATCCTATAGCGAACTTAGTGTTGAAGAGTTAAAACTTGCAATTTGGCATGAATGAAAAAAAAAATTTTAAAGTGATGAAAATTACCGTTCTTTGAGGAAAGGAATTCTTGATCTAGGAAAGGTACAAGGAGGTTCTATTTAATCATTTAATTTATATGAAATTAAGGTGCAAACATAAATATTAATTCTGCTAGCCATAAGGCAGGTTCCTTATTTTCAAGTTTTGGTAAAAACATTTTTTGAAATATTTTTATTTGCTTGACTTTCTGTCTGTCTGCCCAGCTATCTGTCTGAGTATTTGTACAAATCTTGAAATTCATTTTTAACCAATTTCTACTGATCTCGAATTAGGAACTTCATGTGTACATCCCATGAGAATATAATTTTATCTAATTTTTGATGGTGAAAATTTAAACTGCGGATGGTCAAAATTAAAATCAAAGCAAACCATTTGTGAAAATTTGTGATTGTAAATTTGTTAATAGCTATGAAAATACCTAAACACGTTTTTATACACTACACAACAAATATTTGTAACAAGGTATATAGGATTCGTTGAAAGTGTATAATAAACCTAAAGAAGGGAGACCACATAAAGTATAAATATTCGTGATCAGCGTGACAAAATGTGTGTATCTAGACATGTCCATACATAAGTCTATAAAGCTATTAAAAATTCATATTTTAAGGACTATTTGTGTCGTCAAAGATTTTATTATATTTAAAGTAAAATAAATAGAATTTAGTGTGCAAAATTTTTGCATTAAAACGTATAAAATATTTCAAATAATTCCATTCAAAGATATTTTATTCTCATGAAACTTCTTCCAAATAATCAAAATGCAGGGCATATTCTAGTCGACCATAAATAACACTAAATCGTTTTAGTTTTTTTTTCCAGCTACTATTTAGGTCTCTGCATATTAAAGCTCCTCATTGCATATTGTTTTGATGTAGCCACTGTAATCAACATTGACGCTGCCCCATAATAAACAGGCGACCGGCCAGGCTAGGCCAGTCTATGTCCAGACTATACCTAAAAAAAAAATCTAATAATATACATTTTGTTAGTCAACTCGCCAGCGTGTCTGTTGCGTGTAGTATTTACTGTTCTGTAGTTAGTATTATTTTGTATTATGACGGCGGCATTTTGCATTAAAATTTGCCTATAAATGGGTCGTCAGTCTGGCGTGGCATATTTTCGGACAGCGCAAAAATGTGTGAGTTTAGGTGTTCCTAATTGCAATAAATTTGTATTGCATAACCTTTGATGTTGTTGTAGGCACTTTTGAAGTTCATTGATATCAGGTATTGATAATAATGAACAAAATCAACAGCGAAAATTGTTTAACATATTTAAATATCATGTTTTGTGTGTGTGTGAGTGTGCAATTAATAATCTATGCAGTTATTGCTATGAAATGTTGCATATTTTTAGGCTTTAATTGTTGCAGTGTGTGTTTAATTTACACAAATTGTGTAATATAATCTGTGCAGGATGTAAAGGATATAAAATTTGATACAAAATGAGTCTATAAGTCTATGAGTCAACTAGCAACACTTACAGTCGAAAAAAAAAAATATATTTAAAAAACAGCATATTTGTATATAATGTTAAATTGGCGCCCGAGCAGGAACAGTAAGTCTACAAAGCAGCTAGCAGCTCTTATAGACGCTAAAGAATAAGCATTGAATTGATAAAATACAAACTCTAAAAAAATAGGCATTAAATTGACAGAGTACTTAAATACAATGTGTCAATGGCGCACGAGCAGGGACAAAAATAAAATAGTTTTGTATATTAATAAGCAAAATATGTAAAAATGCATAACAAGCTACTAAAGCATACGCATTGCACTCTTTATATATGAACCATGTATTATTATTTTTAAACTATTAAAATTTCCTTAGTACGCAATGTGTTATTGGTGCCTGAGCAGGAAAAAAACTAACATAGCAATGTATTTTAAGTAGCAAAATATGTAAAAATGCATAACTAGCTGCCAAAGCATAAGCAACTGCACAATGTACTACTATTTTCTAAAACACTATTAAAATTTCCTTTACGCAATTTTTTTTTTTTGTCTCTTAAACACAAAAGTTTCGCTTTAAGAACTAATATCCGCTATGAAATTGAACTTGCATATCGATTGTCAGTGCTCAATTTCAGACTTTCACAAACTTGCATTAACTTGGCTATGCCTGTCGTAGATGCATCATCAAAGGCGTATCATGATATGTGTGTGTGTGTGTCGGCATGCGCCTATATGACGGTACTTCAAACCAATGAACGGCGACATAATGGCTGTCTGATTGTGACATAAAAAGGCAATGCGTATAACTACTACTTGAAATGTTTAGAATTGATAGCCTCTACGAGTGTCTTGATTTCTAGCAGTAGTCGTGGCTCATTATGTTGTCATATGACGTTAGTAATTGCTCTACTACACATGTATGTACATACATACAAACATATTTGTGTGTTGTGTACTTCTTGTACTTGGGTCGTTGTTGTTGTTGTTAATAACAAGCGATAATAATCAACTTCCGTACTTGTGGCGCTTCAGGCAAGTACGCAACTTGATTTTTTTTCCATTTTGCGCTGCATATTTTTACAGTGCAACGTTTTTTATGAAATTTTTCTAACTTTAAGAGTTTATTATATAGAGTTTATTATATGGTATAAGTAAAACAAAAATAGGAATGAAACAATTTTTAATATAGGGTACTGCCTTATTAACGTTTATAGCTTCATTTAAAATCATTAAAGTAAAAGAAATTCTCTAGAAAGCTTAAAAAGTTGATTTTACTAGATAACTGAAAATTTCCCTCGAGGGAATAAAAATTTCCCTTAAGGGAAATTTTTTATTTTTTGTGCTTTTTGAACAACTTTAATACTATCTTTCAACGAAAAATACATTTGCGTCATATTAAGCACTGGAAAATAGTCTAAATGCCATTTTTAAATAATTTATACTAAATTTATTGTTTCTTTGAGCACTTTTACACTTTTTCGTTCCAATTACATCACTTTTATGTTGTTTTCAAAGTGCATAAAAGTTGCGTTACGTTTTAAGTGAACATATTTGCTTGTTCTCACATCTTTAAGCACTGACGCTACAAACATTTTGATTTATGCTAATTTTATGCGTTGAAGCGCTTAACTTGGTAACTTATCTTGCCTTCAAAGCATTTTCTCTAGTTACATGCCGCAATATATCAAATGGTATGGAAGCAAGAGAAAAAAAATAAGCTTAAACTGCAATTAAAATGAAGTAAAAAAAGCAATCGACTACGTTTTTCCGATCCGATAGAAATCTGTAAGCAGCAAAAAAAAGTGTTAATTAATGTTTGTTGCTGAAAATTGAAAATTTGAAGCGTGCAAATTTTAACAGCCGGCAGGCAGTCAGTGTTTGAACAATATATACTGTGTACCTATGCCAGAGAAACGCTTAAATTTTATGCCATTTAGCAATTCATATTTTTTATACTTGCATAGCTGCAGGCATTGTGTCGTGTTATATAAGAGTTCGCTGACCTTGCTCCGCATTTCAGAGATTCATTTTATAATATGGTATTTTTTCCCCCACCCCTTTTTTTATATATATACATTTTGCACATAATTTAACAGCTGATTTTACAAATTGTATGACTTCACATACACCACTGCGTGCATACTTTTCGGCCTCAATGAATGAGTGAATGAATGAAGCAAAGAGTGGTCGACAGCGCAGCGCGGTTCGCATGTCCGAAACCATAAAATTATATATACAAAATTTTTTACGAGTAGCGCTTATTATATGTCATAAATTTAAGTAGCTGCTACATTTTTAGACCTACCGCTATTTTTTCCCTATATCGATTTTTAGTTTCCACAATTTTTGTTTATTATTTTAAATTGAATTACTTAATTTTCTGTACTCGAAAATAATTTGAATTCAACTTGAAGCCACAAAAATTTCCCTGTCCTAAGTACTAGAAACATATACAATTTTCGCATGTATTAAATTATAAAAAACAATTATTTTTTAGTTTTTTGTTATGTCCTTCTTCGTTGGCCTATCGAACTATAAGTCGCTCGTTCGGTCTCTTTGTCTGTCAGCCTGCATGCCATAGGCTTGTGCTACTTTCTTGACAGTCATTTGTCGTTGTTGTATGTGAACTGAATGCAAAGGACACACATGTGTCTTGGCGTTCTTTAAAACTACCTTTTGCTGCAGCTCGCCGTGTTGAATTATGTAAAAATCAATAAACTATTTTTTTCTGTTTCTATTTTAATGAAATGCCATTTTTAAATCGCTGATGTCAGTTGAATGCCTTCTATGACTTTTGAGCAGCAGCTGTCATTGTACTCAGTGGTCGCTTAGTGTTTATTTCTGGTTGCATGTTGGAAAGTATTTGTTATTTTTTTTAAATATATTTTTAGTTTTAAACTTTAAACAACTTATATAAATTGTAAGGTGTGTCTGTTCGAATTAGGTTAAAACTGAGTTCATGTTTGTGTTTGAGTTTGTCTAATTAGTAGTTAAGTTAAAGCGTGCACTAACTTTTCTTATTTATGCATAAATTGTATCAAATTATTAATTGGAAATAGCAATTTAAGTGACATCAGTTACTACTACTACTTTTTGTGTAGAATTATATTAATAATAGCATTGTAGGCAGCACAAATAAGTGAAAAAAATGTTCATATGTTTTTAATAGAACAGGCATCAGTTTTACACAAAAAAAAAAAAAATTCCCTTTAGGGAAATAAAAATTCCCTAGAGGGAAATTTTTATTTGAAAAACAATTTAACGTTTTTTCATTTATTTAAATTACATTATATATACATATGTAGTTGTCCAAAATTTAGAATGAAAGCGTCAGTAAAGTGCATAATTAAGTCGTACTTTATTTTTTTATCAATCGTGTTATTTTTACTTGCAATATATCTATATAGGACAATCAGCGAATTTTAAGTGAAACAGTTGACAATTTATTGGCGGAGGCGTTGTGGGTTAGAAATAAGAGAGAGTTGGGAAGATCAGGAAGGGTTGGTGTTTTATTGCCTTCTATGATGAAGATCAAGCGAGTGTCACCTTTTAAGCCTTCTAGTAGCCGAGCTGTTATCGAGTAGGTTGATAGAAAGGGTGTTGGTGCGCCTGTTTAGGGAGGAGCTGCTTAATCTGATAACTTCCTAATGAACACAGGGCAACTCGAGTTCTTCGTGGCTCAAGCTGTTGGTATGGAACAGGTGCGCGTTGGAGAAAATTCTGAAAGCTCTGTTTTGAAACTTTTGAGTAATAAAGCTGTTGGTCCTACTGGTAGTGCCCCAGATCTGGATTCCGTAGGTTTATATAGGTTTGATTATTGCTTTGTAAGCTAGGAGCTTGATCCTCAGCCTGAGTACTGACCATAAATGCTCCTTTAGCCATTCATTGAGTTGAGCACTTTTGGTGTGCAGATGAGGATAACATGTTCCTTATCATCGAGATAAACTTGAAAACAGTCTTCTCTTCTCAGCGAGAAAATCGTTTGAATGGTTTTCTCGGGATTGAACACAATGTTCCACCTCTTAAGCCAAGTATTGCTGGTTTCGCGCTGTTGAAGGATTGGTGAAGCCATCTGTGAGAAGACGTCGGTTGCCAGGATAGCCGTGTCGTCGGCATACGTAGCGGCCAGCAGCTTATCTTCTTCGATGATGGACATGTCTGTTGTATAGAACGTATAAAGTACGGGCCAAGTACTCTTCCTTGTGGAACTGCGGCTTTGACTTCTATTATTTCAGAACTTTCTTTCCCATGTATTACAAAGAAGCTCCTGCGCTCTATGTAGGATCTGATAAAGTGGTACTACGGTGTTGACAGAGTTGCCTTTAGCTTGTGGAGCAGACCGGCATGCCACACACTGTCTTTGGTTTGCTTTACATCCAGAAAGATGGTCGAACCAGACTTAGTGTCCTCATATGCCTCCAGTATCCTCTCAAGTCGTAAAAAGGTTCATATTACTTAAATTTAACTATGCAAATCAGGTATATATTTTTTACACGAAAGAAAAAAAATTTACCTTTGGGAAAATTAAAATTCTCATGAAGGAAATTTTGACTTGTTTGTTTATTAACGTGTTTATTTATTTATATTACACAAACATTTATATTTGAGCTTTAGAATCAGAAAAGTTGAGGGAAAAATAATTAAAAACAACAATTTTTATTAATTTGAAACAAATTTAGGAGAATGTGTTTGTTTCTTGTGGTCATCAAACACTTCCTTCAAAAATTTTGACACTCAAATGGCTTTCAGTACATATTGTCGTACTTTTGCAAGCAAAAACTCATTCATTATGGCTCGACAATGATAACACCAACAAAAACATGTGCGTTTGAAGTAATATGAGCCAAAGTTCATTAAGAAACGATAAAAAAGCTAAATTAACAGTTCTTACACAAAAACAAAAAATTTCCCTGGAGGGATATACAAGGGAAATTTAAATTTTTTATGCAATTTCAATAAACCTATTACTTCTTTTTTACACACTATCAACTAAAATGATATTTGCACTTAACTAAAGACAATATTAAGCACTTAAAAATTTCCCACAAGGGAAATTTTTATTTTTTCACCAATTTCAATAAATTTAATACTCTCTTTTTACAAACTTTCAACTCACATGACATTTGCACTTTACTAAAGACAAAATTAAGCACTTGAAAAGAGTTTTACCGCCTTTTCCAAGTATTTAATACTTAATTTACGACATTGCGGAAAACGTAGCATTTCATTTCCGTTTTATAATCAGTTTTTGGGGAATTCCTTTTAGCATAGAACAACAAATACGACTCGTAGTCGTACTCGTACTCGTCCTCGTAGAAAACTAAATTCCAGCTGCAGTGCCTAGTGCCTAGTAAAAGCAATTGAAACTGAGCCGGCATCGTTATGTTGTAGTAAACTATCTTTTGCCAGGTAGGTAGATAGTACGGAAATGTGCTAAAGTAGACTGACTAAGTTGTGCAGTTGCACACGCCAATACAGTTTTGAATTTTACGACACCAGGCCAGGCCAGGCCAGACAGATAGTTAGCTAGACCGAACGAACCGTACAGTCAGATGGACTGTCAGGCAGAGTTTAAGTCTTAAATTCAGTTGCAGCAGTATATGGCATACGCCCGCAGTTCGATGTTCGTTTATTACTGGCGCAACAACTACTGCAGCGCAACAGTGTGAGCCGCATATCCTTTTCGTCTTCCTTCTTAGTCCGTTTGGCGCAAAATTTACACAACTTAAACACGCAAATTGTTAAAATGTTGTGCACCGCTGAGCAACCGACTGTGGGCGAGCGAGCGTTTCGAGCCAAAAAATGTTCATTTTAAACTTGAAACTTTTAATTTGCCATATTTGTATTTGTTTGTTTTTCCGCTCTGTTCTGTTCGTGTTTATTATTGCTGTTTATTGTTTGCAGCTTTTCAAGTAGTTTTCTATTTGAGTTTGCTATTGTATTTACGAACTTATTAGCCACGCTAATGGCTGCCAATTAAACGCGTCTCAGGCATTATGTCTGCAAGTGCTTAAGGCCGATTTAATGTGATTTCATGCCAAAGTTCAAGTGCGTCTAAAATTTGTAATTAATGTTGTGTGGCGTGTAAATACATGATGTGGCATGATTCGATTTGGTATCGATTTCACGTGCACACGCGCCTTTGATTTTTGAGTTTAAAAACAATTTACGCAAAAATTTAATTCAACGAAATTTAATTTTAAATCCAGATTGAAATGTGTGTGAAATGTTGTTGTTTTTAAGTGCTTAAATGAACATTGAAAGAAGGTTCATCACAATTGAAAAATAACATTAAACGTTGAGCTATCGTTTCGAACCATATAAAGCCATGCTGCCAGTACACAGAAAATACTTATGCAAATTGTTACCCACGCCATTGAGTTGGCTCTTTATAATCTTACTAATGTGCCACAAAAGTAGTTTTAATATGATTGAAACTGCTGCCGATGTGATAGGTAAGTGTTTTAATATTTTATATTATTGCTATATATTTAAGAAACTATTTGTTAAAGCATTATTTAATAGTTTATTAAATAACTTGTTTAGTTGAAATTAATATAAATAATTAATATATATAACACAAAAATAGGCTGTTCTAATTCCTCCCACTATTTATTTAATTTAAAAACAACGAAAATTGGAATTTAATTATTAAATATTAAAATTATTTAAATATCACAATTAATGAGAAGTCTTTTAGCATTATTTAGCAATAAAAACCAATTCCCTGTATTTATTTGAACGCACAAAAATAAGTAGAACCAGTGGTAGACAGCTAAACAATTTTTTCTTTTATGAGGTAGAAGTTCCTTAATAAGTTTTTGTTCTATTAAATATTCGTCTAAGCTTTGTAAAAAATATGTATACGGGGCAAATCTGAATATGCGCTACAGTATGGACCGCAGTAGAAGCTCTTAAAATTTTTATGGAGAATTTAGCCAACTATGTAGTAAAAATTATATAGAAAGTTGCTCACATCTAATACATAACTATGTTAATTCTTGTCTCACTTTCATATTGGCTACACGCTTAAATTTTCCCAATATTTAGGCCCTGTACCGAAGGCACAAGAGCCTATTGGCTTTGTGCAAATGTATGTAATAGATAGAAATAATGGTCGGAGACCACCCAAAGTTACCCCTATTATGGTCAGGAGGGATAGAGGAGTCGATATCCGTCCGTATGAACGAAAGGATCTCGGAAATGGTAATAGATAGAGACTTCATTATTTTTGCATTCTACGCGGACTTCGCAGAAATTTTATAAGTTTATTTTATAATGTTTTCGCTGACCCCCTTTTCAAGATCCCTCTCAAGGCCAAAAATTTCTTCGGCACAAAAAAAAAATAAGTAGGCCAGTATAGAGATAAAATCTCTCAAAGCCGAAATCCAAAAATTTCATCAAAATCGGATAATAAATGACGATTTTATAAGCAATTGAATTTGGACGACCTATGCTTCCTCCTCCATTTTTCTTCTCATACTGTGAAAAGTGGGAGGAGCAAAATTCTTTTCGTCTGTACCATTTTTTTTTTTATTAATTTCCTACCTTTCTGTTTTGCACTGCTTGGTACATAAACGAGGGACACATTTAATGTGCTCGTTAGGAAAGGATTTAGATTCTTAATAGGTTTGGAAATTCGAGCGGTGACCTGCACTGGTACAGGTTCGGTTACGCCCAACTGATAATTTCTATTTTCTTCCATTGTCCAACAGAAGCTACGACGTTTGCCCAACTTTCTGTTAGTTTGTGGATTCCATCCCAAAAGAACTTCTTCGGCTTAGTGGCCAAGAACGAATTGAACCAATTTTTGATACTTTATTCTGAAGTGACGAATATTGCGGTGAGAGCATTTTGCATTGTTCTGAACAAGTAGTAATCAGAAGAGACCATGTCTGGGCTATAAGGTTGGTGATACGATTTCTTGCGCTTAGGGTTAACATAATTAATCCAGTTTTTATCACCAGTGACAATCCGAAGCAAACGCAGAATCGGCGTTCGACGTCTCTAGGTTTCAATTCATACTTACTTACTTACTTAAATGGCGGTCTACCGTCGACCGTTCATGGCCGCGTCTAGGAAGGCGCGCCAGACTCCATAGTCTTGTGCGCGCTGGAGCCAGTCATTTTGAATGCCAAGTACGGAGAGATCTCTCCATACCTGGTCATTCCATCGAGTGCCCGGTCGTCCTTTATTTCGGCGTCCACCAATGTAAACCATGCGTGCGGAGCTCTTTCATCTATTCGAATGAGGTGCCCAGCCCAGTGCAGCCGCTGGAATTTTATGCGCTGGACTATGTCAACCACATCGAATAGCTCGTACAGCTTGCGGTTCAAACAGGACCTAAGCTCGTCGTCGCCGAATCTAATAGGACCAAAAATCCTGCAAAGAATCTTGCTCTCGAAAGAATCTTGCTGTCTTATCCAACTCAATCACGGTCCATGCCTCTGCGCCATACAATAGGACCGGGAGTATCAGCGTCTTATAGATCTTTATTTTCGTCTTTCGAGAGAGAGCTTTACTTCTCATTTGCTTGCTCAGTCCAAAATAGCAACTATTTGCAAGCGTGAATCTACGCCTAATCTCCAGGCTGACGTTGTTGTTACTGGTTATCTCTTTTCCAAGACAGATGAAGTTTTCTACAACACTGAAGTTGAAATTCTCCATCGTCACTGACCGTCCAAGACGCGATGACGGCGTGCGAGAAGATACCAAGTACTTCGTCTTATTTCAATTTATACGTCACCCAATTTCCAAGCTTTTGGATGAATCCCAATGCTTTTAAATTTCTGGAAATGGTGGCTAGATCAACTCCTAAAGCTTTTGCAAGTTCTTTTTCCATTTGCGACGCATCTTCATCGAGGAATGTTTCCAATACTTCTTCTTCAAACCTTTTTTGCTGTCCGGGTCGTTCTTCGTCCACTTTTCCAGACACGTTCCTTAAGCTAGACCATGGTCTCCATAAACTAAAATACAATGACTTTCGGTAGCACTTTTCTTCATGTTATCTTCATGAAGAAGAACTCCCCGCAAAAACATTTTATCTGGCACAAAGTTCTACATTTCCAAATGAATAGAAAACATTTTTGTTTACCCTTCAACCAAATATATATACTAAAAAATACCCGCACTGACAGTAGCTTCCAAATAAATATAGCCATAGATGAACACGACGCGAAGTAATACTAGTATTGCGCTCTATTAGAAAAACGCACGACTTTATGCACATATTATTTTTTTTAAAGTATAAAATAATTCCCATTATTTTGTGAAAATTTTAACAATAATTCCACATTCAGTTTAACACCTTTATTTAAATTATATTCACTGTCTGTCCCCATTTCTCTCTCTATTACAGTTGATCCTAAATTTAGTTTTCCAATTGCAAACATGACAGCATCCGTTGGACGTGAAGCATTTCTAACATGCGTTGTACAGGATCTCGGCTCATATAAGGTAAATAAAAGAAGCAAATCTCCTTAATCTGACAAACTACCCGCTCAATTACACACTCAATAAACACCTCGACGAATCATTAATATTCATTAACAGAAACATAATCTCAAAGAAACAAAAGCGAAATGAAAGCGAAAAGAAAAACAATAAACGAACAAATAAATGAAACTGTATGAATAAATGTATGGAATGCTGGTTTGGGAGATATTGAAATGGAAAAAAAGTAAGAGAAAATCATAACAATAACGGCAAATCACATAAAAAGTAATTGAAATATGAATAAGCGTGTTAAGCTGTTTCCTACTCTGCTGCTGCCTTTCCACCGGAAATGGTATGATGACAAAATGGGCTACAACGTTACTATTAAGGGTGGTTGTCTGTCTGTCTGTCTGTCTGTCTGAGTGTTTGCTTGGATGGGTGTACGAGTAGCTGATGATGGCTTCAGCATAATTTGTATATTTAATGGGACTACAAAAACCGCATATTAATATACAGACGACGACAACAAAAGATTATACGCTTAATAATATTTTCGGGTTTGGTGTGAGTGTGGCGCACGTAGCTAAATAAAATATTTTATGATATTTTCAATATAGAACCCAACCGAGATTTAACTCGAAATAAGGTAAAAGCAAAGAGTCTTTGCCTTTGTTTCTTGCTAACACTCCTTGGCAAGGAGTTGTTTGTAAATGATATATGCACAATTTAAGCATTCACACAATTAATTGAGCAGGCACTTGGGTCTAATTACTTATTTTGCTATTAAGGATTTAATATAAATTTTTATATTTAATAGACATACTACAGGGGGGCGTAGTACACATGTGGAGTGGAGTTGTGGTGATAGAGCAGCTATTACTTCTAATTTAACAAATGTCTGCCATTTACTTTAAACTTTACAACCCTCTAAGCTTTAAAAATTTATAAAAATAATTTATTTTAAATAAAATTTTCGAAAAAAAATTCCCCTACGTCTATTTAAGTTGCAACATGCCAATACAATACAGCATGACATGCATTCTAAAATATTCGAGTATAATTTTCACAAATATGTTTCGCTCGTTTACACATGCAAACCACAGAAATAAACAACAACTACAACACTTACTACTATATATAGTAATAGTTGAAGTAATGCAGCACCCCTCTCTTCCACTCCAACTCCAAGTACTCTCATATGTATTTAAATATATAACATATCCGTATCGAAAAGTAAGCAGTTCGGGTGAGGGTTTAAGGTTTTCGTGGTATGCTTGATTTATCGCATAATAATTTCATCATAATTGTACAATTAAACTTGTGTGCGTGTTTAGTTCTCGGTTAAAAAAGACTTACATATATGATAAAGTTTCTATGGTAATTGTTTTTTAAATTATTAGCTACAATACTTGTTTGTTTATTTTTATTTTTTTGAAAATTTGTCGTCATTTCAATTTTTGTTTGATATAAAACATTGAAAGTAATTTGACTAATTAAAGGAAATTATTTTTGATTTTAGATACTGGAAATATGTTGTCATGTTAAAGACTAATATAAGCCTCAAAGGATCAAAAATTAAAAAAAAGAAAAAAAAAATATTACATAGTTTCAATAACGCTAAATAACATCATAAAGCAAATCTTCTTAGCAACTATTTATTTTGGTAAAAAACAAAAAAAAAAAACGAAAAAAAAAACAACATTTTGTTCAATCAAAAACTCAACAAATAGGCAAAAGCTTTTATGGGTAATACCCCTAGAGAGGTGTGAGCACGTTCATTCAATACTACTTATCTAAAATAGGAGTAGAAGACATTAATTAGACAAGCTTGAAGGTTCTATCTTTTATATTCTCTAAGTTCTTGTTGTACATAGTCAGACAGTCGGACATATCTATATCGGTTTAACTTTTTTGTATGGGCGACAACTCTGTTAGTGGTCAGATTTTTCTACTTATAAAATATTTAAATAAAATTGTTACAAAATACAACAAATTCGGCATTTTCAGCTGAATAAACCACAGCAACAACATTTTTTCATACAAATATGCAGAAAGGTGGGATAAATTTGTGTGGAAGGTACCCTGTTTAATGGTCCGATTTGGCTCAAAATAGAATTTTTATAAGGATTAACGTAAGATAGACCATTTTTTGGCAATTTTAGCAAAATTAACCACATTAATAAAAAAAAATTTCATACAAAAACTCAGAATTCATTAAACCGACCTCCTTAGAGAAGTCAGTTTAATTAATACAAGTGACCTTTAGAAGAAATAAGAGATTCTTAATATCCAAAATTTGAAAGCGTCAGTCTCCAAGTTCTCAAATTTTATATGGTCAGACAGACAGACAGACATCGACACGACTTTAAATGCTAATCAAGAATATAGATGCTCTATGTGATCTGATTTAGGATCTACTATATAATCCAATATGGTAGAAAACAGAAGAAGTCATGGCAATACAAGCCGGAAACTCTGGAAATATAAGAAGAATTTGTTCTCTCCGTAATGGTCAATCTTAGGAAGGGGGAATGAGGGGCGGGTAAAACAAAAATTGGTTTAATGGTGATGTTGGACGTGATATAAAATTCGATTTACGTTTGGATAAGGGAAAATCAAATTCACAGGCTTTAGGTCTAATAATTTTTGAAATGTGTTTTTCCATACTTCAGATAATCGTGGAGATGAATGGACGGAGTACGAACGGACGTAGGACGAACGGACGGAGGCCAAACGGACGGAGGCCAAACGGATGGAGGGCGAACGGACGGAGGGTGAACGGACGGACTTAGCCCGATCACTCTCCATGCTGATCTAGAATATATTAAACAGCCACACTTCATTCTGCCTCTAAAATACATTACCATAAATTTCATTTACTCTTGTCCCTTTGAGTACACCCTGTAAGAACTATAATAAGTAAAATAAAAACGACCAAAGTTTAAACGCTTTTCACGCTTCTGATGGAAATGTTGCTATGCTCCCTATTGAAATAGTAAATGTATGTAGGGGGTCTGGGAACGACGAAGTGTACTTCATAGTACTTCAAAGTTTGCTCTGGTCATTGGAGAGACCCTTCGTGGAGTAACGTGGTGGCGTCTTGCGTGGTGGTAGTCTGCGCTTCCTGCTCCGGCAAGTCATAACCTCGGCTTGGATATGGCCCTTAAAAGTGAGGCGCCTATCCAGATTAAGAGCCAGAATCCATTATGCATACATCATCTGCATATGAGGCCAAGAGCTGGGATATGTCTGCAGCTTAAATTTTAGTGATATGAAGAGCAGGTATGGCTGCTGAAAATAAACTGAAGATAAAAGGCCCAAGGACGCTTTATTGTGGCACTTCTGCGATTGCTGTTGAAGACTGAATTGCCTTGACTTTGAGCCTGAATGAACGACTCTTTAAGTAGAGCCATGTCAAGCAAGAAAGATCCAAGGTCCATCTCCGGTTAGCCCGGCTTGTGAATCATTGTGATGACTGCTAGCTTTCACACCGTCGGAAAATTCATACATTTGACTGAGAGAATCGACACTACAGTGAGGACAGCACAGTACGGCAGTGAGTGAGACGGTGAGACGCTTAACAATGGGCCCTCAGGCAGTTGGAGCTGGGATGGTGATGACAGAGAGAGTCTTGTAGCGTCAGCCAAAGAGCGAAGTTGAATGTTCAAAATTAAGTGACATCACTATCGTACCTTTAGAAGCAAAAATATAAGCTTATTTCCAGATGGAGTTTTCTTGCGACTTCATCACAATTTCCATGACACTTGGTTTTTTTATTGATTTGAAACTTTGATGAAATCAGGTGCCTCACATAAAACGAAATACCAAGAAGAAAATATTAAATATATGCTCTGAGGTGCTTCGACGATTCTAGTCAATGCCAGATGCTGTTCTCCGCAAACTGCATCATCAAAATAAAAGTAAGAAATAAAATGTATATACATATGTCCTTCGGTAATCCCACTTGATTGATTTTGCTACTCAGTTCCTCCGACGTGCATATGCTATTGTTAAGCTTAGGGAACGTAGACATATTACGTAATCCATTTTTTTAAATTTTTTAAACCCTTCTCCAAACTTGGTAACCATATTATACGCTAAGTGGGTTCTTGGGTTCTTTTGATCAAGCGTGCTAGTTTGTAGGAACATTTGATTTTGAGTTGCTCTCAATCGATCTGTTGTATTGGCGCGTGTTACGTTTATTTGCTCACGTTCCACAGATACATTACATAGTACAGCGGAATAATTAAAGAGTGTCTAAAATATTTGCGATAGTATTGTGTATAATTAAGTTGACTAATAATTTATTCAATAATTTTTTTATATATAAGAGTCACAATATCTGTTCGTCATCCATCCATCAAAGCGTCTATCACATCTATGCACATAAATATAATAAAATATCTGTGCATTGACGGGTATTTACATCTATTATTTACATATATAAGCAACAATTAAAATCCTGCAAACTAAAAATTAAATTTCTTCACGACACTACTCTCCTCGCCTCCGCACATTTCAAACAGGTTGCGTGGTTGCGTGTCGATACACAGACGATACTAACTATTCAAAATCATGTAATCACAAAAAATCAACGCATTGGCATAACGAATTCCGAACATAAGACCTGGACAATGCGCATAAAGGATATCAAGGAGTCGGATAAGGGCTGGTATATGTGTCAGATAAATACGGATCCAATGAAAAGTCAAATGGGCTACCTGGATGTTGTGGGTAAGTTTAAAAAATCAAAGCTTAACTGAAAAATGTAATTAAAAATGTTGTCGCGCGGCCAGTCAAACAGTTAAAAGCGCTTTTATTTCTATAAAACGTTTAACTTTAATTCATTTCTTAATTTGTGTATTGTGCAAAATTGTTCTATTTGTGTTCATTTTATTTTTTTTATTGTCAAACTGAGCGAAATGAAAAATCGCTTGAAAATCGTCGAAGCCATTAAGCAGCAAATAATATAAAAAAAAACGTTTATAGTAAAAACAAAAGTCCATTGGCATGGCCGCAGGCTACACAGGATGCCGCGCTTAATATGAAGGAAACTCAGCAGATCGACTCAGTCGAGTCGAGTGGAGTGGAGAGGAGTTCAACTGCCCACGGGTGCTAACAAAATATTTCCGCTGCATATATTGCTGTGCAAGCATTCAGCGAGCCGTTGACGTAGTCGTAGTCAAAGTCCTGTGTCCTTGCGTTTTGCAAAATCGCGCACTCTCTTCGGTCGGTTGGTCGGCTGGCTTGCCGGTCGACGTTCTATTGTGACGCTTGAAACGTGTTTAACCGTCCACTGAACCGCAGAAATTGTTGATTTTGAATTAAATATGCCCGCTTAATACGCTGAAAAGCAGCGTTCATTTTGGTCACTTTAGAGCGGCAATGCGTTTGAGTTGTGTGTGTGTGTATAGTGCTGGAAAATGGTACAGTGGAGAGAGTTGTGTCCTTTTTGTGCGAATTTATTTAAGCATAAATAAGTTTCATCAAGCAAAGTGTGGCAATGCTGTGTGGATAGTTCTACAGCGCAATGCCATAATATAGCTTGGTACATTGTTGCCAGTGTTGCGAACATAATATGCTGATCTTTAGTTCAATATGGAACTTCAAAATGAAGTCTCCAGAGTCTTCGGGAGTATCCTTGCTGTACTACTATTTTTACTACTATTCCAAATTCCATGCTATTCAAAATTACAAAAATATTCTCGCACATTTTCCAACACCTTTGCCCCACTGTACCCAAATCGCCACACCATCTCGCATAGGAGGCAACTATTCAATGCAACTGCTATGCACACATATATACACAGTCGCATGTATAAACAGGCAACACGAAACCAAAATCCAAAATCAACGCGGGTTAAATACTTATCATCTTGCTGTTGCGAGTAACTCAAAATCTCGTTTCACTTTCAACAAACTGTCCACGGGAGTGAATGGAAAAAGTTTGTACTGCGTCATAGCACGAGAAAGTATAATCAACTATGAATTTGTAGCCAGGATAATCAACAGCCTAACTGCAACGCGAAACTGACCGCAGCCCATTCAAAACCATCGAAAACGTAGCGCCACATGCCACAAATCGTGTTAGAGCTGTACAGCGCCTATAGAAATGGGTCGAACGGCGAAGTTTGCGTTGTGATGTTGGCAATGATGTGCTTGTTGAGGAATTTCGTGACTAAGCGCAGTTAAATGGCTGCAGCAAATTCTATTGCGACTATTCGGTAGTTGGAATTCGTCTGTTGTATGCTTGAATAGCATTTGCTGTACTTCCACTACACCTGCTGAGATTTTTCTGTTTGTGGAGAGAATTAAATAGTTTTAATCAGCTTTACATCTAATCATGAAAAATCAAAATTTTTCTTGTTGTTGTTAAATATTACGTGGAAACATTTTAGAATATTGTCACATGACACTTGACTTGTTATGGTGCGGAATATGTAGAATATTTCATTCAGAAGTTCTGATTTAATATTGCGTGATAAAATTTTTTTTTTTGTCATTAGTTGGTTTAGTAGTAAAAAAAAATCAAGCTGGCAACTCTTAAATATCAGCTGAATTTTTAGGCATTTTTAGGCATATAATTTATTGCCTAAAATAAACCATCTTTGGTATTCTAACTGAAGAAAATATTCATTGAAAATACTAGAAACAAAAAATGGAGCATAACCCACAACAAAGAGGTCATGTCATCGCTTTGACACTAAACATCAGCTAGACCACATGTTGACCAATAACAGCCTGTAAAGTCTTTAGTTAGTTAGTTATATGGCCTTCAACCGTCTACCGGTCATGGCCGCGTCTAGTTTGGGCCCCCCATGTAAACCATACGTGCTGGAGCTCATTCATCCATTCGAATGAGGTGCCCAGCTCAGTGCAGCCGCTGGAATTTTAAGCGCTGGACTATGTCAACCTCATCGAATAGCTCGTACAGCTCGCGGTTCATACGGAACCTAAACTTGTCGCCGACTCTAAAAGGACCGAAAATCCTGCGAAGAATCTTCCTCTCGAAGACTTTCAACGCTGTCCCATCTGACTCAATCACGGTCCATGTTTCGTCTTTCGAGAGAGGGCTATACTTCTCATTTGCTTGCTCAGCCCAAAAAAAACATCTGTTTGCAAGCGTGATTCTTCGCCTGATCTCGAGGCTGACGTTGTTGTTGCTGGTGATCTCTGTTCCGAGATAGACGAAGTTTTCTACAACACTGAAGTTGAAATTCTCCATCGTCACTGACCGTCCAAGACGCATTGACGGAGTGCGAGAAGACACCAAGTACTTCGTCTTGTCCTCGTTCACCGCTAGACCCATGAGCCGTTCCTGCGTACCGATGATATCGATGTCATCGGCGTAAGCGAGCAGCATCACTTCCTTTTGGAAGATCGAGCCCGACATACTCTGTATGTACGGGCATTGGCGTAGGATGTATTCCATCAGGAGATTGAAAAAATCGCACTATAGAGCATCGCCCTGCCTGAAACCTCTCTTGGTATCAAAGGGGTCGGAGAGGTTTTTCCCCACCCTGACAACGCTTTGTGTGTTAGATAGCGTCGCCATGCAAAGACGGATCATCTTTGCCGGGATACCTAGTGCAGACAGGGCGTCGAAGAACTTCGATCGTATCGGCGTGTCGAAAGCGGCTTTGTAATCGACAAATAGGTGGTGAGTGTCTTTGTTGAACTCACGGGTCTTTTCCAAGATTTGGCGTAATGTGAATATTTGGTCACTGGTCGACCTATTTGGTCTGAAGCCACACTGATATCGTCCTATCAGTGAGTCGGTATATGGCTTCAGCCTATTACATAATACGCCCGACAGAGTCTTATATCCAATGGAAAGGAGACTTATTCCGCGGTAGTTGGCGCAAACAGCGGGGTCTCCTTTCTTAAAGATAGGACAGAGAACACTGAGATTCCAGTCATTGGGTATGCGTTCATCGGACCATATCTTGCATAAAAGCTGGTGCATACTCCTAACCAACTCTTCGCCGCCGGTCTTAAATAACTCAGCTGGCAGCCCATCAGAGCCTGCCGCTTTGTTATTTTTCAGCTTTTTAATAACTGAATCGACCTCGTAATAGTCCGGTGGCTCTACAATAGTGCCATCATTAACTGGTGGTTCCGGTGTCATTTCTCTTTCGGCGGTATTGTGCGCTTCATCGCCGAGTAGGTTGGAGAAATGACTCCTCCATAATCTCAGTGATTCCTGTTCATCCGTTACCAGACTTCCATTCTCATCCTTACAGAAAGTTACTCCGGGCTTAAAACCTTCAGTCAGACGCTTGACCTTTTGGTAGAATTTTCGAGCTTCATTTCTGTTACGTAGCATCTCAACATCCTCAAACTCCCGCCTTTCTTGCTCCTTTTTCTTGCGTCTGAAAAGGCGTTTCTCCTCTCTCCGTTTCTCTCGATATCGCTCTCTAACAGCTCGCGTTGCTCCCGACTGCAGAGTTCGCTGATAGGAAGCGTTCTTCTCTGCAGTAGCTTTGCGACACCCCTCGTCGTACCAAGAATTCTTCACAGGTTTTGTAAAACCAATGACATCCTTGGCAGCCCTATCTATGGAGCGGGTAATATGTGTCCACTGCTCATCTCGAGAAATCGGAGAGGTTTCCCTGAGCAGTCGGGAGAGTGTGTTTGAGAAGGCTGCGGCGGTCTGCTCTGATTGCAGCTTGCCGATGTCTAGCTTTCGTTGCATGTTGGAACGTGCGGCGTGCACTACGCTGAGCCTAGTGCGTAGCTTGGCTGCGACAAGATAGTGGTCCGAGTCAATGTTGGGACCACGTAACGTTCGCACGTCCAACACGCTCGATGCGTGCCTTCCGTCAATCAGAACATGATCAATTTGGTTGCGTGTTTTTTGATCAGGACTCAGCCATGTAGCCTTGGGGATGTTAAGATGTTGAAATCTGGTACTACTAACTACCATGTTCCGACCTGCTGCGAAATCGATTAGCCTCTCTCCATTATTGGTGGTAGTGTCGTGAAGGCTAAATTTTCCGACGGTTGGACCAAAGATTCCTTTCTTCCCAATCTTGGCGTTGTCATCGCCAAGCACGATTTTGACATCGTGTTTGGGACAGCGCTCGTACAGGCGTTCCAAGCGCTCATAGAATTCATCTTTAGCATCGTCGTCTTTCTCTTCCGTCGGGGCGTGCGTACAAATCAGGCTAATAAAAAAATATTTAGCCTTGATGCGTATCGCGGCTAGACGCTCGTCAACAGGTGTGAACCTAGAGACGAGGCCACGTAGTTTCCTACTCACCACGAAATCACATCCAAATTCGTGCTTACTCGCATGGCAGCTGTAGTAGATGTCACAGGATGCTTTTTTAGAGCAACCCTGCCCTATCCATCGGATTTCTTGGATTGCGGTGATGTCAGCCTTGCATTTTTCGAGGACATCAGCCAGCTGGATACTTGCACCATCCCAATTAAGGGTGCGGACATTCCAGGTGCATATCCTCAAATCATTATCCTTATAGCGTTTGCGAGGGTCGTCAACATTCAATTCCTTCCGAGGCTTTCCTTTAGTTTTCATTGGGGGGTTTTTTTTAAAGTGGCGGGTCCCAAGCCCAGCGCACCAACCCCTTTTTAAAGGAGAGGGGGCCCCTTCGCCTTCTCACGTTAGCTCACCTCTGAACGGATGTTCAGAGGCTACCCAGGAGATACGTGTCCTAACGGACGTGTGAGTTGCTTGGACCGTTTGACACAAGAATCATTGTTGGCCATTCCCAGGTGTATGGCAGTCAACAACTTTCCACACAATGTGCACTTGAGCAAACGAATCCCAATCTCCCAAGACTCTAAGGAATGCTAGTTGCATATTCGAGTACCGCATTACAATACTCAAGTGCATGAAAAGCTTGGAAGATATGCTGTACAACTCTTTGAACCTACACAATTGTGTCATGGCCTGCTCTAAACTCAAACTGTTGATCTGGCCGAATACTATATTGATCCATAAAGTCATTCAATCGCCCAGCAATCAATCTCTGCCATATCTTTAATAATAATACGGCTTGGCCTGTAAATCATGTCGAATGCTGCTTCCTTTTACTGGGTCAGGAAGAATTGGAATTGAAAAATCAATGTCATATAATGGAACACACGATTCGGCAGGACTTTCAGTGTGATGACATACACCCCATCCATGCCTGGGCATAACTCTTCCGCAAGTCTTTAAATAAATGCTATCTCTAGAACCTGAATAGGCCTGTTGGAAAGCGATATCTTTAACGGTGTTTCCGAGAATTTGAGAGTCCTATACCTGCGCCAGAGTGGAATCTACTCTTCAGATGGAGCATTAGCCTGGTACTCTTGCTAGAATAATGGAAGTTTATGCTTCATTTGCTTGGACCATTGAGTATATCATTTGTAGTCAGTAGCAATGCTCTCTGGTTATTTTTCGAAGGTTACACGAGGGCAGATCTAAACGATGAAAAAATATTCAGCATTGTCTTCAATGTTAATGCCGGAGTATTTCCAGGTTTTTGACAATCTGACAGTATTTTCTAGAGGATGGCTTCTGATTATTAGTTTTTTTTTTAACTTTCGACAGTTTTTATAAATGATATTTTGCAAATGTGTTCGGCTAAAGCGAATGGCGTATATTGCGCGGCATGTTCCAATACTTGCTGCATTGTTTCAGGCTGCATAGGCTGCTATTTCAAAATACGTCATTTGAAACCATTTTGTGTATAATTTAAATTCAGCAGCGACTTCAGCTTAACAAATTAATACGAATTCAGTTGAATATAAGCATATGCCATTATTTTCCATTCATAAACTTTGCTCTTATTGCATTTCAAAAACTAAAATATAAAAAATTTATAATATAAAGCGCAAAGGTCAACTCAAATCAAGCCAGTTATACGTAAAATTTTCCAGCCAAATAGCTTCGAATGCAAATCTGTTTTGAAATTAGCCGAGCAGCTAAAGCTCAGCTCACTCTTGACTTTTGCACGGGTTTGTTTTTTTGTTTTTGTTTTCGCTTTTTTGTCAACGCCGCAATTATGGTTTTTTGGTCATTTATGCCCAACCACATAATTGTGGTAGATTTTATGCACTTTTTTTAGCGCCACCAAGTACAGATTTTAGTTATTTTTTTTACTTATTTTCCGGTATTATATTTTCATGGTTCATAGGTTTTCCGCTGTGGGCGCATGCATCCGTTTTAATGTTGTTTTTTTTTCCATTTTTTTGGTTAAGAGTATAATGAACCACGGCGACAACTGGTGACGAAGGCGCACAAAAGGATACGCAGCAAATATGCATGAAAAGTTTTGTCACTGGTTTAAGTTACGAATTTTTTTTTTTAAATACGCTACGCAACTTAATATGCAGAAGAGTATATTAGTTTGGTTTGAATTTAGTTTAGCTAGCCACACATAGCTGTTCGTTGTCAATGTCTGGAACTTGTATATGTCTATTATCCATTTTTGTTTATTTATAATTTATTTGTGCATTAAAAATTGTATATCTTACTGCAGTGTCTAACAACTTCGTTCAGCTTGTCTATATAATTCCGCCTGCTGCTATACTCCTGCAGCTTTTTTTACAGCTGCATGAGAGCCTGCAGGCAGCCTGTGGCATTAAAGCAAGTCTTTAGGCTACTAACAATTTAATTATTAAATAAAAGACAAAATATACTCGCATATATATATAAATTTATATATAACTAATTCCACTGTCTTTGCTTTTTACTACTTTCTCTTTTCATGCAACGCCGCAAAATATGCAACACTTTTTTTGCCCGACTTATATAAAACAAAATGTCAACGTTACGTCATGGAATCCTTGCAATGCTTTGTGTGTATATGTGTGTGTGTTGGAATTTTTTGACATTTCAATGCTGCCTTAAAAACAATTTTTTTTTTTATATTTTTTTTTATTTTAATATTAAAACAAAAACAACAATGTGTACATTTGCATGCACATATTAATAACAACAAAAAAATGGCAAAAAAAATTCAAACAAAAAAAATTATCTCCGCTACAACAACAATAACAACAACAACTTCGTCTGGGTGACTCGACTAACGTCCTTCACATGGCTGGCACAAACACATTTCAACATTATACTTCGACTTCTTCATATGCTTTCTACACACACACACACACACACACAGTACCACCGGATATCCTAGATTATCCTACAAGTACGGATATGGTTGTACGCGAGGGCAGTAACGTGACGCTCAAATGCGCCGCTACCGGTTCACCAGAGCCGACAATTACATGGCGACGTGAAAATGGAGTAGCCATTGAATTGGCCAACGGTGAAGAGGGTAAGTACGAGTAGTACTACCAAGTGTAGCTACCAAAGAAGTTGGAGAGTTGGTAGTATTTTATTTTTTTTGGTGAAATCCAGTCTAAAGTACTCTTCGTCCTTTAACTGTAGTTGTGCAGTCGCCAGTGTCGTTGGGCCGCACGGTCGGTCCGTCGTTTGTTGACTGTTGGCATTCGTGGCCATATTCGGAGTTGTTGGAGTACTTTCTGGCAAAGAGCACGAACCGTATGCACTACAATCATCAGCAAAGCCGAAGCGGCATATTTGCCCATGCAGCTGCGGTATCAGTGAAGTTTCAGCACTGCACTGAGAGAAGTTTTCTTTTTCGGGTTGAAGTATGGACTATGGAATTTAAAGAAAAAGTAGAGCAGATTCATATTTTGTGGAATTTCTAGTAAAATTAAGAATAAAGTTGTGAGGAGATGTTTACAGAATCTTAGAATTCCTTTGCTTTATAGTCCAGCAAAATATCTTCAAAGTCTTTCGAATGCAGATCAGAGCAGCTACTTCATTTTTCTGTCCTGCTGTGATACCTTTTGTATATCATTTAGAAGTTCTTCAAGACTTTCTTGAGAGCTACGTGAGATTCTTTGTCCTCTAGAGACATCAATTGCAATCGATTGCTTTGCTGTTAGCCACTGATGCACAGAATATAGTCTCCCAGATCACCAACTTAACAGGAATCTATTAAGACTGTATTCAGTCTGGAAGGCTCTTTGTTCTCGATTTGATTAATCTCCCTCAGTTGAGTTTCGAATAATAGCATTTCTTCGAGACCACTTCCGATGGGCAGATCTCAAAGCTGAGAGTTTGGTTTAAATTCGTTAAAGAGGGAAATTGACTAAGGAAGGTGTTTCCACTCATTTCTGACCAACTGAATAGTAACGAAAGACTTTACAAAGAAACTTGTATGCTCCCAGTGCCTTGATCTGGACCTATATGAAATATTAGTGATACGACTTCGGACTATGGCTGGTCCTAGATGACTGATTGACCGGACGTTCAATAGCTGACTTCACTCTTCCACAACGTTTAATGCTTTTCAGGCAAGCTTCGCATACAAATTAAAACCTAAAGGTCAGGCGTCTGAATTCCAGCATAATTAGATTGGAGTTCGAATGGTCGTTGGAGCATTTACAGCTTTATATATTCTTCATTGTCCTTAAAATTTCACAAGTTGAACTTTGTTCTGAATCTAGAAGCCTAAGCTGTAAGTTCTTCAATTTGAAGTTCAGGTACATAATCGTGTAGCTTGAAGGTGCTTAAGGCAGTATACCTTTCTATGTCCAAAACCAAAATGTGGAGCAATATGATTAAATAGTCTGTAGCCGCCATAGATATAGCTCCAAAAATGAATATGGATTGAGTCTGAGCTGTGTAAGTCAGCAGAAAGTATAACAAAGCAGGCAATTAAATCATACAAGGATATCTCATAGAATAATCTGGAACCAACAACTCATTGCAACGACCAAGATTAGTACTCCAACCGATAATGGAGAATTCCCATCGACTCTACGAAATTTGATGCAGAAACAGCAAAAAACATGATGTCCCTGCTCGAGCGCCTCTATACGATCTTGCCTTTAAGCTTTCAAAAATTATATTTCTGCTTTAAATTTTCGCAAAATTTTTTCTTTCCGTGTCATTTACTAAAAATGAGTTAAAGCATATGGCTAGTACCGACATTACCAACAACAACAACTGCAAAAACAATAACAACAACAAAAAACACGGCATATCTTGCTACTTGCTACTTTTGAAAGCAACGAAAAAGCACGAAAAACTGAAATCGAATGTGAAGAAAAACTGAACCAAATTGTATTCACGGGAAATCGCATGAATATATATATATAGCTAGCTGCTATGCTATATGTATGTGTATGTGTTTGTAAAAGTCAAGCGATAGAGGCTATCGACAACGAACAAATGAAACAGTAAAAATGAAAGAAAGAGTAAGCAATAGAGTCACAGACGGACAATGGCGTTTGGCAATACGAAAAATAGTACAAAAGTTGGGAAATGACCTTTCGTGGCTTAAATGTCTGAGCGACGGAGAGGCCTCTTAACACATACATATAGACAGGAAGCCAGGACGACTCGATATGCACATGCAAGTGCACAGTCAGCCAAATGGCTAGCTGTGTAGTTGTGTGTGTGTTTGTGTGTGTGTGTATCATTTTGCATTTGCGACTCAGTTTCGCGGGTATTATTTTAAAATTGCTTGTACAGAAAAAGTTTTATGCTTTTTTATTATTTGAAATTTGATTATTTGAACTGGTTTGCTTGTAACTGAAAGTTTTTTTTGTTTTTCGCCGCCACGTGATATGCAAGGAAATAGAGTGTACAAACGTGCATTATAAAAAGTTTTCTTTTATAGGATTTTTGCGTTTTGATGTGTTTATAAAATATAGCTAATTCGTATTGGTTTTTGGGAGGATTGCCAATGCCTCAATTTTTTTATATAGTAAAATATTTAAAGTTTTCTAACAAAATCAAATCAATATTATTCTGAAATCAGCTTATTATAAAAGATATCCATTGTATATAGTATATAAATTCGAATACATCAAGCGAACCAACGAGCGAGCGCCAACTGGCCACACTTCCGCTTCCGCTTTAAGCCGCTCACAAGCCGTGCGATGCAGCGGATACTATACACATCTCAGTTATAAATATATACACAAATGCTCATAAATGTAGGAAGGACTGATTCAGTAAATAAAGTTCGCTGTAAACCGTGAATTTGGGGAACGAAACACCCATTGAAATTTGGTGCCCGAGCAGGGATTTTATGTTTCTCACTGTTTTCTAACTACCAACGTGCCTAGGCGTTTCGAAATATACAGCCAGAGCGATATAAGATCGAGATATGAACAGAGAAATTTTTTTAGCTGCTTGTCAAGGCTTTAAAAAGCATCAACTGGCATCGTAGCGCCCGAGCAGAGACCTCATATTTCTCAGTATGCTTACGAGTTTAGACTCTAGCTAAAATTTCATAGTGTGAAACTAAAATTTCATCTAGAGTAGTTCTACCTGAAATTGCTTAGTGGCGCCCGAGCAGTGATTTTATATTTTCAACCATGTTACGCACGACTAAATGAAATTTACTAAGGTTTTAAATGAAGCTACTGGCAACTAGCGATCAAAAGCATGCTCAAATGTTATCGTGGTGATCGTGTTCGATCAAAGCTAAAAGTAGTTTGTTTTCCTAGTGCGCTTGGGCACATATGAGACAGAGAGAAGTAAAGAGAGAAGTAAATAGAGAAATAGAAACGTTTATGGAGCCCGAGCAGGGACATCAACGTTTCTCTGTAACTAACGGCTCATGCCCTGGAATCTATCTTACCAGCGAAGTACTAGCTGAAATTTCATTGCGGCGCCTGAGCAATGACCTCCGGTATTTCTCAGCCATGTTGCTGTTTTTGGCCATAGCCGAACATTATTTTCCATATTTCTTTTGTTTAAAAATGTTGGCGCACGAGCGGGGACCTCTCGCAATTTTCTTTAAAACCCATTTACTCCATTTTCTTTGATACGCATTTACTGGCAATTAATGAGAAGAACTTTAGCCCAGATTTTAACATGGCGCCCGAGCAGCAAATCCCTTATTAAAATACTATATTTTAAACAATTTCTAAATCAATCCTTGCACGCTTAGCTAACGATATGTGATAGTTCCATTGCAGTCTATGAAACTACCGGCTTAACAGGCGTACAAACGATATCAAATAATAGCACTAACAACGACAACAACAACAACACCTACAACAACTACAACAGACGAAAAGTAACCAAACAAACTATGCAATTTATATAAAAACGTTGAGTGTATCAAAAACAGGATGTTGTGGCTCATTTTACGCTATGTGCGCTATCCTTTCATATCCTGGCCGTGTTTGTCCTTTTTTTTTTTTTGTGGTGTTTTCTCTCTATCTAACTAAATGTTGTTGTGGGTGTTTGGCTCTATACTACATATATAAAAAAAGAAATTGGTGCATTTGGCAAAAGTTTTGCATGCGCGCCCATTCTATGCACAATATTAGCAACATCAACTAATAATAGCTGCAGCTACCACACAACTCCATAAAACACCAACAACAACAACAAATATTGTAATGTACACTTTTATAATAGCCATTCACAGAAAGTTTCTATGTATGTGTTTGTGTGTGTTGTAAGCTTACTTATTTAAATGTGTATATGTATGGATTTGAAATTTTTGAAGTGTTGTTGTTGTTGTTCCATGGTGCATTTTTGTGTTATGTGGTGGTTCAATGTACAAATAAGTTGTTTGCTGGCAAAAAGTGAGTTTAATTTGTGAGATTGATATAGCTATTAAATTAGCTTTTATAATTTGTTTGTGAAGTTTTGCATTATGTCGGGTTTTATTAGCTTTAATCCTTTGTATATCGGTGATGTGTAGTTATTTTAGTTAAATTAAAGTTTTTCTGGCAGACTTTTTAAACTCTTTTTTTAAGTAGAACAACACAACATTGCTTCAAAAATGCTCTGAATCTCAAATATTTGTAATACTTCTAGTAAATCCTTTCCTAAATCACTTCTTCAGCTCAATCCGAATGTTTTGAGTTGTTCGTGGTTTGTTTGGCCTTAAAAGTATCATGAAAGATTATGTTAAAACTTATGCTAAGGCTTTGAAATGCATAGAATGTCATTTGGCAAGCAAAACTGACAAAATTTCATAGTAGCGCCCGAGCAGGGACTTTTGCTTAATCTACTCTGAAACACTAATCAAGATTTTATCGTGCCGCCTGAGCATTCACCTTCTCATTAACAACGATCTAAACTCTAGCTAAAAGATTATCGCTGCACCCGAGCAGGGACTCCTTATTAATTCTCTTTCAAACGTATCCAATAGCAACCAGCTGAAATTTCATGACAGCAGAGCGATGACTACTTGAAGCACATCTACCAGCAATTGATGTTAGAAACGCTAGCCCAGGATTTGTCATAACAATCGCACAGGGACCCACTTATTAATATTATTTGAATTGCGTCTCCTAGCTAGAAATCGATCATGGCACTCAAGCAAAGAATCCTTGTTTGTCTAATTTGAACATCCAATAGCAACTGACGAGAAAAAAACTCTATCCGAGATAATATAGTGGCGCCCGAGCAGGGATTATTAATTTATTAAATAATATGTTATTAATCTTCTTTAAAGGGAATTCATAAGTAACGGAGGAGCAAAACTTTAGCAGAACTTGCATCACGGTACCTGAGCAAGGGTTCTCTTATTAATAAATTGTACTTTAAAGGGCATCCATTATCAACTGAAAAGATAATCTCTATCCGAGATTCTATTATGGCACCCGAGCATTGACCTTCATTATAAATCGTAGCGCCCGAGCAGAGAACCTCTGTTAATCTAGTTTAAAATACATCCATTAGAAACTGTGAAGAGAATCTCCTTCCGAGATTTTATCGCGGCGCCTGAGTATGGACCCCTTAATAATTGTGTCAATCGATTATACACTGATGATCGAAACTATGGCCGAGATTTTATCTGCGTGGTGCCCGAGCAGGAACATGTTTTTTTATCTTCTTTGAATCGCATCCATAAACAACTGACAAGTTAAACTCTTGATGAAATTTCATTTTGGCACCCAAGCTGGAACATATTCTTAATTTTTTTTTTTTTTTGGAAACACATCATTTTTGGGCATATTGAAGGTCCTTCGTAAATTTACTTTTATACGAACCCATTGGCATCAGACAAGCGAAACTCCAGTAACATTTTCATAGTGGCGCCCGAGCAGGGATGTTATCTTAATCGATTTTGAAACGCATTCATTTTTAATTGATAAGTGAAACTGTGGTTGAAATTGTATTCTGCAGAGATCCCAAGCTCTCACCCATATTATGCACAAGTCAAAATATAAAAGGTTTTCCCGATGTTGGACCTTTATCTATAATATCTGAAACTTTCGGGAAAACTTTATACTTTTTTTTTTAATTTCAAGCTTAAGATTTACTATGCGTTTTGTTTTTTTTTTTTTCATCTCCTTTTACAGTTTCCAGTATTGAAGGCACTAATCTAATACTACCCCGTGTCAAGCGACAGCATATGGGTGCCTATCTATGTATAGCCTCGAATGGTGTGCCACCCTCAGTGAGCAAGCGTATAACACTTATAGTGCATTGTAAGTCAAATTTTTACTTCTTAAAATTTTTATTTAATTTTTACATCATTTTCTTTCCACTTTCTACTTCTTGTTACAGTTCCACCCATGATAACTGTACAAAATCAACTGATAGGTGCTGTTGAAAACAAAGGTGTTACACTTGAATGTCAATCGGAAGCATTTCCAAAATCTATCAACTATTGGACACGTGAACGTGGCGAAATTGTGCCACCAGGTGAGTCATTCATTCGGAATTCTGTATAAAAATCCCAAAAAAAAAAAAACAAAAAAAAAACATTTACCAACACTTTTCTGCGTGTCAAATCAAACAAAGTCAGCTAAAACTCAACTTTAAATTTAAATATTTACATATGAAATGTTTTAAATAAAATAAATTAATTGTAGCAAAACTGTGCACACTGCCAACTCCGTTGCTAATTTGTCTGGCGCATTAGTGCGCTAAGCCAGGATTTTGATGACCGTGCTGTTGCGTTGAGTGTACAGAAAAGTTTTTAATTAACTGATTTAGTAATAAAGTTTTTTTGTTAAAAATAAAACAGACAAATTATACAAATAAAAAAATCAGTTAAGCAACACTGCTGTGTAGTATTTATTTTTTTTATTTTTATTAAGTTGGCAGCTTCATGCATTTGTTTTGTGGCTTATTTGGTTAACCAAAAACAATGATTGTCTGTCAGACTGTCTGTCTGTCTACCTCTCTCACATTGTCTAACTGTCTGTACATCTTTCACTCTGTGGTTTTAAGCACACATACACACACACACATGCATATTAAGACTTTTCAGACAGTTATGCACTCACACCTGCCAACTTCACACACACACATCAGCAGTCTCTCCGTCTGTACGTGTTTAGATTGTAATTAAAATTGCATAAAATTGTCATAAATGTAAATAAATTTCATTTAAATTTTGCTGGCACTACTAATTGGCATAAATTTTATTTCAACGCCGTTCATTTATTTATTATGTGTTGCAGGTGTGTGTGCGGGTGTGAGTGAGTGTTAATGACAGCACGCGAACAGTGTTGCAAAGTGATAGAACTTTTGTAAAACTTTGCTCTGTACCTGACAGCTTTTTAATTATTTAAGTCGTTTGTAAAAATTTTCAGCTAACGAAATATTAATTAATTATTATTAGCTAATTTTTGAAATTTTTGTTCTCTCTTGCAGGTGGCAAATACTCTTCGAATGTCACCGAAATTGGTGAATATCGTAGCTCAATGAAATTACATATAAATCCTTTGACACAGGCTGAATTTGGTGCATATCGTTGTGTGGCAAAAAATTCCTTGGGCGATACAGATGGCACCATTAAATTATATAGTAAGTAGATTTTGATTTTTTTTAGTTTAAAAAACATTTTTGAAAAATTTAGCTAAACTGTTTCTTAAAAAACTGAATAACTTTTGTTCCATAATAAATACTAAATTCAACACTGTTCATTTTAGCACCTTCCATACACTGTATTGCAATTCTGCTAAACAGTAAGAAAATTCAAGTTTTTAATAAAAGTCTGGAAAGATATCTTTTCCTCAGCGAACACTACAAAGGATTTCTTTTCTACTCAAGAATATCAAACTTCATAGTTTATTAGATACTATAAAAAAACTGCTAAACATGTTCCGTTTCCAAAACAGACCGAGCAGTGTCCTTCAGCAAACAAACTCTCTAATTAGTTCAGTGTTTCAGTAACGAACAACTAACAATCCAGCTTAATAGATTCCTCTGCCAATTTAAAACAAAACAATTAAATTCAATTACAACTCAATTTTTCTTCTCCTTTTCCATTTCCTTTTTTTTCAAAATTTTTTACCATAATTATTAACGCAGGAATACCACCGAATGCTGTAAACTATGTGGAAAACTTTGAAGCACGCCACAAAGGTGAGTGTCAGAACGGAAAGCAGAAAGAGAGCGAAAAACACTTCCGGGCAATGGTTTTGCATAGGCAAAAAGAAATAGAAAGAAAAAAGAAACGATGAAACGGTAAAAAGTGCAAGAAGAAGCAAAGCGTTAATAGTCACTTGGCATAAATTTAAGATGAGCTGTAAATATTTCACTTTGTGCAAAAGAAAAATGCAAAAAGAAAGAGAGGCGAAATATGAAAGAAACATAAATAATTCATTTGCCATGCAAATCCTGTTCGAGCGCGAAATTTAATCGTCACGCTGCATGCAGAGAGTCTAGAATACAGTAGTCGAGGTAATGCTGGGCAGCTGCTGTCAATGCTGAAATGATGAATTTTGTAGCAAAAAAAAAGAACGAATTATTAAAAAAGCGAAATGAAAAAACAACAAATTCTGTTAACCAACACTACTTTTGTCAATTTTTGACGAACGATTTATCTTCATTCACAGGCAAAAAACGCATAAAAACTTCCACCGAGCCACATCATCTATCCAAAGCACAGGAACACAGCGGCGAGGATCTAGAGAATTCAAGCAAACGAAAAGGTGTGTACGCATACAGATTAGGGTTAACTATAAGTCCTTTGCACACTTTCAACTGCTTAAATTTATACACTGTCCTTCATAAACCGTACTCGCATAAAAATAGTAGAAAAAAAAGAAGGAATATGTAACAAGCCACTTGAGACATAAAGCTTTTGGTCTGACTTAAGCTCTACCGCAGGTGAGTAGGGTGTTTGCTTTACGTTTCGCTTTGCTGCGGATTTGCACGGATTTTCACACTAATTTGACTGTCCGTAAATAAATAAATGCATTTATTGAGCATGAATAAAAAAAAAAGGTTGCGCAAATAAGCGTTAAAGTAGCAACCGAAAAAAAAATTGTGGTTTCTAAGGGTCACAGTCCAAACTTCCATAATTGTATATCAATAAACACGCTTCGTTTGGCTTTGTGGCAATTTAATGATTTGTAAATAGCCCCACGCAATAAAAATAAAATGAGCCATAAGTTGCCCTTTTTTTGGGGATTTTTTTTTTCTTTCTGGTTGAGTTGATTTGCACGTGGCTTGCTTGCTATTGGAAGTTTGTAACTTTCCTAAAAATGCCAAATTAAAAGTAAACTGAAATGCTTTTGTATGATTTGTACAAAGTATGCCAAATTTTAATAGCTTAAATCAAATTGTTTATATTTGAAATGCTCTTTTTTGAATCTCTTGGGTGAAATTGTAAGCGGTATAATTTGTTTATTATTTTATGCCAAATTAAACAAATGATTATGTCGAATTAGTTAAATAGCTATTGAAAGGTTTAATAATAATAATCACTCACTGCTCCCAAACCTATCATGCTAGAGACTTAATATTTTACTTTTTTAATGAAGTTCATTTAATGGTTGCAATTGGCCTTAAAGGAAGATATAACACTAAGACCTTTAGTATTGAAATTTGGCATTTAATTTTGCGCCACTTGAATAGCACACTCGAACTAAATAAAGAATTCTGTTTCGTTTTAACATAGACTAAAATTAGATGTAAGCTAATTGGAGATAATTTTCCATTAAAAAAATATTTGAGCCACCTTTTTGCTCCAAAACTTCATACATCCTCTTTGGAAGGGCTGCATATATATTGGACAAATAATTTAAACAAGCTTTAAGCTTATCAATGGCTTAGACTAAATCATGTATACTGGAATATTTTGTACTGATCCCCATACTTAACGTGACAATTATTTCCAAATTTTTTCGATGATATTCAAATCCGGTGAGTAGAACGACCAGGTTAGCTACTAAGCTACACATTAACAACCCGGGCTGTATGTATTGACGCATTATCATGTTAATAAATCCACTGAATAAGTTTAAGTATGGAAAAGCCTCTTTCAATAAATCATTCTAAGACCAAGCGTTCTCATTGTGTTTGACAAAATTTTTAATTTGCAGCTGCCTTAATACGAGATGGCCCTTAGACCATCCTACATCCAACTCTACTATGCCACCCATGCAAATGATAAGTTTCTTTGCGGTGATCGTGAAAATAGTAGCTATAGCCATCGGTGCTTTCCAAGTTGATTTTATTTTACGTCTGAGAATTCCATGCAATGCCACTTTGAAATTCAGATCACATATGAGCAACAAAAACTAAGTGTTTGTGCTTATCGAAACGGGTTAAGGGATGGCTTCTTCTTGATTTTTAGACTTTGTATTTGCTTAGCATTTGTAATAACGCGTCACATAGCTATGAAACTTGTTTTCATACCACATTTTTCCTCTTTTTTTACTGTTTTTTTAGTAAAAGACTCATTTTGCACTTTGGTATGCATACAGTGGACTCATTACTTAAAAAAGTAGATGTTATATGCCGGCATCTCTTGTTTCTTAGCTATATTGGCAATATACCGACCAAGATCCTTGTCAGCTTTTATTTGTCTTCAGTTTAGGCTTTTGCGCGATTCATTTTTGAAATAAAACTTCTTTAAGCCCGGTAGACCAGGCTGCATGAAAAAAGTGGGACGACGTTGCATACTATAAAGCGTTGCATACTTTTGGGGCTGATTTGCTGAATCGCTTGACGTTCTTCGAGTTTACTTTCGAATAATAGCTAAAAAATTTTAGCAATTATTGCGCTTCTAAACCTCGCAGCAGAAATTACCATTCACATGGCTCAAGAAGGATCATTCGACGAAATGGTATATGAATATGATAAGAATGACTCGCAGCAGCGTTTTATTGTGACATTATCGTGAATTACAAGCTTAAATGGGTTTAATGTATAATACTACGTCAAATAACGATTGCAGATTTTATTATCAGCGAAGGCGTTCGACAGAGGCGTGGGCCGTGATTGAGTCAGATAAAACAGCTTTGGAAGAACAAGATTCTACGCAGGATTTTTGGTACTATTAGAATCGGCGAAGAGTTTGGTCCCGCATGGTCCCGCAAGAATCACAAGCCACAGAGTGTTATCAATATTCTCATTTAGAATCTTCGAGAGCATGTTGCAGATCAGAAGTGTCAACAATTCCAAACTTTGAAACCCGCTTAAAGAACAAAGAACAAATAGTAGTGCCTAATTTTGATGCAGTTTATAAGCTCTGTAGTGAGAAATGGTGCTGTAGCCATCATTAATAACTCGGTTGCAGCTTGGCTTCAGTATTTACGTGATCATTACTGAGCAGAATATATACCGAAGCAGAAATTTTTTAACAAAAGATTGTAGTCTCTCGTAAATGCTGTCTGAAACCAAACCGGACTAACTGTGAGATCAAGGTAATTTGGGTTGTGCTGGCAAATTTTGCTGCTTCCCAGAATTTTTTGAAAGAGAACATCCACTGCATTATTAAAGTCCTTCCACCATTCTCTATCCAAGTTTAGGTTGATAGCACTTCTCTGTTCGAGTTGATACTTTAGTTATATAGCTCTATGCCTCCAATAGAGACTACTCTAGAGCCCCATATTCAGAGTTTGACCTTTCAGTTTCCAATAACCAGCAACCGAGTGTCAAGCTCTTCGAAATACTTATTACAGCTCAGCTCTTTGCAACAAATCAGTCTGCTTTGTATTAATTAGATTACGTTTGATGCTGGTGTGTGTAATTACCGAAGCTCTACCTCTCATGCATTACCAAATGGGCGATTGACAGCATATAACTCATAATATGGGGTAAAGGAAGTCACAGAAATGTGATTCTGTAATAAGTATGACAACAATTGCTTTAGCTAATGTCTATTTTTGCGATGTAGAGCTCCAACGATGTTCCAGATGCCGATGTCGATGGTTGAGTTTAAGATATATGCGCATCATGACATTGAGTATCAGCAGTATTTTGAATTGGGTCTCCATAATGCTGTCAACACATGTATGCACTCATGCATAGTCTTGATGTTGCATCACTTCATTCTTCTCCAAATTCGGTAGTTTTTGCTTGAAATCATAATCGAATCTTTCTAACTTTTCAAGGTAATCGATGTGAACAGACCCACCTTGGTCTTCTCTGGCGAGATTTGATGTGTCAATGTTTCTTCTATGGGGACGAAATGATGCATAAACTGGTTCAAACTGCGGCTGAACATAGACAAACCCTCTTTTGAAGTGTTTACATAGTTTTTTCACGATGTACCCGCAAGATGCTTTCAGCCTCAGCTACCTCACTGTATTTTATCGACGACTTCTGATGTGACGACCTTTTTTGGCGATCTGAACGTTCGGCGTCATTTGTGCTGCTAGCATTCATCAAGCTTTTACTTGGTTTTCAGAGAGGGTTTCTTAATGCAAAAAATAATGCTCGATTAACATGAAATTCACTTTTGCCCCATTTTCGATAAATTCACGAGATTGTCAGCTATCAATGGCTGTCAAACACAAACCAAATGGCGCAGCTTGCTTAAAATTTAACAGTACTTTATTCATAGATTGCAGTTGAATGTTACTTCGCAACTTATGAGCACTCTCCTGGCATTGTTGGAGGTCTAAATACTTGTTTCTTTATTATTCATTGTCTTTACCATGCTGGAATCTGAATTATTAAATTTCAATTTGAGGTGATTTTCGAAAATAACAACAAATGTTTTAATGTTTCATTGTGCAATTAGTTTCGATTCCATTGTTTCGTACTAATAAATACCAAACTACACGTTTAATCGATTTTAATGCAATTTTAAGTATTTTAAAAGGGAAATTTTTAAATAAGGATATAAATAAAATATTCTCATGGTACATTTCGTTAGAAAATATTTTTTTAACTATTTCAATTGAGCAGAAATAGCAGAAATCAATAATATTCAATTTTTTTCGATTTCATTGAGTTTGCTCTCAATTTTATTGCAAACTTTTTAAGTTTTGTATTAAGTTGCAAAGGTAATTGAGTCTAAAATTTATATATTTATCAAGAAAAAACAATTAATTTAATCAAGTGAAATAAATTCTTATTTCACTTTGAACTACTTTAAACTTTAAATAGTTCAACTGATATACACACATAATAACACTTAACAAAAAACAACATGAAAACTGCATAAGCTGCAAACAACAAATAACTTGCTTTAATCCTTATACACAACTCAACTCAATTCAATTCAACTCGACACTAATCCAATATCCTGCGCTCAACACAAGTGAACACACAAGTCAATCCAAAATCAAAATCATGCTGCCACAATTTAACACACTTTCTTTCGACTTACTTGCAATGCAATGTGACTTGGCTTTCTTGCAGATTACAGCCACAGTGCCGAGAGTATTGACAGCATCTATGAAAGCGCAGCTGTATCCTTGCAAAACTGTCAAAGTCGAGATTTGATCCTGTTGCTGACAAGCATGCTGACACTGACAACAACGTTGATGACGACAACGACGGCGATGACGAGGGCGGTGTGCAGCATATTAGTGGCTGCACTAACGTCAGCAAGAAGAAGAGCAATGTCATTGACAGCTGTTTGACAGCGAGCTGTCAACTTGTTGCTGTGATTTTGATAAACTTAGTTTCGATTTATATCACACAAAATATTATTAAATTATTTAAATTTAATTTTTTTTTTTTTTTTGTTAGTTTAATTGCTTTTGATTTTAATTTCATAATTTAAAAAAATAAAATATTTTATTACCAATTAAAATAAATAAATCAAATAAATGAAAGTTATACAAACTGAAATGCTTCCCCTGCTTGCATGGATTAAATGTATTTGTAAAATTAATATTAAATATATTATAATAACTGTTTAATTATAAGACACATGTACATAGGTACAATTAATATATAAAATATATATATATATATATATGAAACTAATATTAAAGCCATTAAATGAAAAAAGAAAAACAATTTATGTATTATAAAGCAACAAGTTTGTATAAAATCATTAAGAGACTGTCTGCGTGCAAATATAAATTCTCAAAAAAAAAAAATAAAATAATTAAAGAAAATTATTTAAAACTTTAATTTGCAAATGAAATTGTTAGAAAATGCAAATAAATAAAATATAAACAGTTGTATTTAATATTAATGCATATATTTATACATAATATATATAAATATTAGCTAAGCTGCATCATACATGAAAAAAATAGCAATAAATATTAAAAAAAATAAGAATAATAAAAAATTAAACCTGTATACATATCATTTAACAAAAGTGTTTTGAATACATAAAATAAAATGCAAATAAAGTTTCGGCTATGTATTTAGAAAAAAAAGATTTCAAATCGTCTATAATTGAAATTAATTCATGCTACCAAATACCAAATTCATATGCGACGAAAAATTCAAATAATATTAGTTCTATGCATGGAACGCTGAAATTAAATTGTTAAATAAATATGGCAAATTCTAAAATGTATGCATGATCAGCTTAATAATAATTTTGTAGCGTTTAGTTATAGATTAGGCTTAATAAGGTAATATTATATAATAATAAATATATACGATATAAATTAAATATGATGCAAAAGTATAAATAAAAATAATTATATTGTATGATTATGTGCATATTTATTGAATATATATGTGTGGGCGCGCATGGAACACTGCAATGCATTTTAATTAGTTATAATTGGTTGTAAAAGGAGGTTATTAGAATTCATTTTTGTTTAGTAATAAATTCAAATTTTTGAAGTGTTTAAATAATTGAAATTTTAGGTAAGAAAAAAGAAGCAGAAAATATAGTTTTAATTGTGCTTTAAGACCAAAGGGTGAGAGCAAAGGTAGGGTGAAAGAAAAAGGTTGTGAAACAGTTGGAGTTTTATTTTGGATATGGAAGTGCTTCAGTCAATGCTGAATATTATGAGGCATGTCGAATAAGTTGCAGGCAATTTTTATATTTTTTGCTCAGAAGTAATTGAATGATGTTAATGATGATCCATAAGGGTCATATCAGGTGATATATGGGAATAATGGAGGTGGTACATGGTAACAACGTCCAAACCAAAGCCCTATTAATTCCAAGTGTTCAATAGAGCCAAGACATAACAAATAAAGCATGCCAAGTTCGATGAATTGTAAAGGTTTTGCTGCGAGTGGCTCAGCGCAGAGTTTGCAACTCGGAGAAACAGTTTCTTTCTTACTTGCTTGTTCGCTTGTTGGTGGTTCAAACTGATGCAGTCGTATAAAATTTCACATGTCATTGTCGACAATGAGCTAACTCTGCCAAATCGGTGCATTGTTGAAAGCAAAACAAATTGGCAGGCATTGCTCGCGGTAGATCAGCAATAGGACTGCGCATATGCTGCAAATAACGAGCACTTAATGCGGTCAATTCATCGGATGAAGTAATGGATGAAGAATGGATTAACTTACAACGGAGGCCAGTGTGCCACACCCTGTCGACGGCTTGTTGGATATACATCTACACCGGTACAGCGCACTCTTTATGTTGCATGGCTTGCAGTGCGAAGTTGACGACACGGTGAAGCTACTTCGGGATTCCATGACGTTTCTGCAATGCGTACTGCCATTTTGGGATCGTCTGTGACACAACCTCTATCTGCATGATTCAGTCCAGAATGATCCTCTCAAACATTTTGGCCAGTGCGAAATATAGGCCTGCACGCATCAGCATCAGTTAGCTGCTGTTCCGGCTTGGGGATTATCGTGATCAGCGCAGACTTCCAAATTTTTGGAAAGTATCCTACTCGTAAGCTGCTATTAAAGATTAACACTATATACATCATGGCTTTTAGTGGCAACAGCTTCCGATCGCGAAGGCAAAGCCATTTGATAAGGTGCAACAGCTGTACTCTGAACATAACTCTGCATATGGTTCGAAGTCAAGCTTAATGGCTGAAATCTGTTCTCTAAATTGCTAGCGAAGATTTTGGCTCTCTGCTGACTGATATAACATCATCTTCGTCTTGGATCCTTAAATGGGCTTTTCGCAGTAGCATGTCTCTTGAAGCGGCTCTTTAATTTCCAAATCGAGTAGTTTGAGTCTGCGTTAGGGCTCGCGCTGTCCAGCATAGCATCTATTTCGTGTAAAAAAATATTAAAAGTAATTAAAAGAATAAAGCAATCTTCAATCCGCAAACGCTTTCTTTCTGCCAATTTCTTGTCTCTTGCAGCAATACTATTTTCACAGGTTTCTTGGCTTTCATGTTTGTAAAGTTTTTACATTGTCCAGAAGACAACTCGAACGTACATTGACACATATCACAGACAAAAAGCCCTGGTCAAAATGCGAACGGAGCTGAAGAACTGAAGCGTTTTTGAATTAAGACTCTGTACTCTGAAAAAATTGGTATTTCATATTTCGCATAATTATAGCTTTGACAGGCTGTGATTGATAATATGGCTTTGAAGTTGGAAAGATCTAAGAAATGTTTTTGTACATTTTGGACACTTTTAGGATGTTCTCACTTAGTCGATTAGAAGTTATGACAGCTTAGTGCGTAAAAAATTCCTTGAATTCTTTGTGCCAAACAGCTGTTACCTATCTCACTCTGTTGTCTCTTATTACATAAAATGTTCTCTGTTTCTTTTCCACTGTTCCGCAATAATAAATACCAAAGTAAGCTGGTTAAACGTTTAATCCTTAAATTTTTATTACTAAATTTTTGGCATTTTATTTTTTTCCTTAAACAATTAAATCAAATTCCATAAAACGCATAAATTAGTCTATCGTTTGTCAAAGCCAAACAAAGAAATCTCAAAAATGATATTAAATTGTTTGTTTTTTTATTTATTTTATGTTATTTTATTTTTCGAGTCATTTAAACTGAAGACTGCAAAAATAGAAAAAAAAATAACAGCAAATGCTTTAATTAAAATATTTTAAGTGCCAAGTAGCACGCAATGCAAAAAGCTAAGCGCTTCTGTAATAAACACCCATGCTAGGTGCAAATAATAAAACGAATATATCTAAAACTTTTCTCTGCCAAACAGATATACACACACGCAATAGTAAAAAAAAAAAAAATATATATGTGCCAAACTGTGTAGTAAACACTGTTCCTTTTTTTTCTTACCGCAAAGTTTTTACGAAATTTTTTTTTTATTATTTTCGTCTATTTTCTCTAATAAACTTTAAAAGTTTAGTCGTTGCAGTACTATATTTTTTTATGTACATAGTTTCAAAGCTTCAAACATATACGGGAAAAAAGGATATATATATATATATATATAAGAATATATATAGTATATCCTTACATGCATACTGGCGCCCCCATGCATGCCACTTGAATGCAGCCAGCAATGACCTCTCTATATCGCATTGCGTATTTACTTGCACTCTTGCTTGTCCGTCCATCCATCCGTCCGTCCGTATATCTGTCTCTATATTTGCTCATACCAATAACCTGAAGTATTGACGCTCTTCTGGTCTGTTCGTGTATAGATATTTTTTGCATAAAATCGACATAAATTCGCGTGTAAAGTAGCCGTGTATGGTGTAGTTACATATTGTTGGCCAATAGGTGAGCTTAGAGTACACTGTGAAAAATTTTTACTTAAAAAAATTACGAAGCAAATTGCATTCTTATCAAAGAAAGGACGTTCAACTTGTAACGCATTTTTTCATACTTTTTATAGTATGATTTAGTATAAACTTTTAAGCAACAATTTATCCTTGCTCGTGCGCCACTATAATGAATGCACATTGTGGTTAGTATACTGTGCATTATATCCATGTACCATTGTTTACTTCAGATTTTGCAATATATTATACTTGTTAAATTGTCAACCACAGTCCCTGCTCGAGCACCATTGTAACATATTTATATTTTGACGTTATATTGTGTAAGCTTAAGACAAATGTAATATTATAAACATTAGATTTCGCTTTTTTCATGGGTTTGCTCCCGCATAAGGTCCTTGTACGGGCGCCACTGTAACAAAAATGTATAATCTGGGTTGTATACTGTTCGTTCAAGATACATTTATCGATACAGACGTCAGATCTGCTATTTTTGTCTAGCTGTTTCAATCCTACAATTTGTTCCTGTTCGGGCGCCATTATAAAAATGTCACTGGCTGGGTAGTATACTTCATCATTATTAACGTGAGATTTTGATTTTTTAATGGCTTCATTCCCACAAAAGAGCCCTGCTCGGGCGCCACAGTAATCAATTGACAATTTCGGCGGTATACTATAAGTTTTATGTAGTCAGTCTTACATAGAGCATTATTATCATCAGATTTTGCAACATCTTCCAATTGTCTTGTTCCCAACCAAAGTTTCGGCTTGGGCGCCATTGCAATAGCTTCAAAATATTTTGCAACATTTTTCAATTGTCTTGTAGCCACTCAAAATCCCTGCTCGGGGACCATTGTAACAAATTCAAAATACAAAATATAACAAAGTTATATTGCTGCTACAATACAGCTTACAATACAGCTTGTCTGCTGAAATATAGAGAAGTTTTACCAAACTCTAACACGGCGGTATATTATGCAAAAAAAGAAAATGTAAGCTGATTTGTTAATGACTGTTGTAGAAGCTTCAATCCAGCTGTCTTTCTGTTGAATATCCGCTGAGTCTCGTCATTGTTTGTAACGTTAGGAGAAATGGCATGAATCCCTCGTATGTTCTCTAAGGCAGCCTCCGAATTTGGTACTCCAACTTTTCGTAGCAGCGTAGGTTAGAAGCTCAAAATGCCTCACGAAAATTCATTCATCTGCTTCAATCCTGTTTATTTTAACGCTGCGTGTACGGAAATACCTCTGGCATAGTCCTTATGATGATGTCCTTAGGTCAACACCTCTATTATTTTCACGAATTCAATAGAATTGCCTGCTCAGTGGAGTTCGACATGCTATATATGTATGCTACTCATCATCTCTCACGGATTAGATATATGTTTCTCTTTTCTATTTGCCTATTATATGTCCTTGAGTGTTATATGCATTGCCTCGGGGATAGCAACCATTTACATCCTGGTCATGGCCAGCCAATTCAACTTCATGTTCTCCATCGCGAACGGAAGCTGCAGACTATTTACGAAGAACAACGACTGTACCGGCAGTGTCCAGACCAAACTCCTCAATGTATCCACCCTCACCTAATAAATCCAAGCTGTTGGCGCCTTTTCGCGACTCACTTTCAGCTCCATTCCGAATTGATCCTTCTCGCTTTTCAACGTGTAAACTCTTTCAATGCTCTAATGTTCTTGCAGTCCGCTTATTACTTTTGTTGTCCCTTTGATCAAGGTCCCCTTGCTCGGTACATTATGAAGCATATATTTGACTATTTTTTCTTTTACTTCCTAGCTCCATGTGGACCTGCCAGCAAGCTTTACTTTGCAATGAGTACAGGCTTCAATTCACCTTGATTTTCTACACCACAATCTTTCATGCGCTAATTGATTCCTGATTTATTATGTATTAAGAATCTCCTGCATTTATTTTACTAATCAACTATTTTTTTCTCAGTGTACTGAGCGCACTTCAACTGTGAAAGTGGCTTATCCTTTACGCCATAAATAAATTATTATAAACTAAAATAGCTGCATTTTACACTTGAATTTTGAGTTTAACAGTCTGCATTTTCCCATCGGTATACAAATATGTACGAGGACGTGCTGTATCCCTAGCCATGCAATATTCGCGTGCAAAGCATTTCAACCTTTTCGAAATATGAATATTATCTGCCATTAGATATTCTATGTATTCTGTATTGTGTGTATTTGTTGTTTTGTATCACCTATAATGATTATATTTGCACAATTTTGTGCTTGTTAACATTTTCGCTGGATTTCTGTTTGATTTTTTTTCTACGCACAATTACATTTAATAAAATGGCGGATGGTGTATACAAAATGAACACATTTAAACCAATTATTGGCGGTACAGTAAGCTTTTAATGGAGATGTGTAATACGAGACTAGCAGATATTGCACAAGCAGTGAGATGGGAGCTGTTAGGAGCAAAAGTGTTGTAACAAGAATTGCAGGATATATTTAAATAACTGGAGTCTACCACTTATAAAAAGATTAGCACATACACCTAATACAATTTGGCTGCTTAAGAAATAGCAGAATCTAAATATTTTAGCTCGAAGGCTCTATCTTTTATAGTTCACAAGTTCTTGTTGTTCATACAAATGCACAGACGTACTTGTTCGTTTTGTTTGTTTTAAGCTTTAAATTTTTTTAAGCTAACAAAACTTTCGCCACAAAAATATTAATTCAAAACAAAAATGTTTTGCAATAATTAATAAATACAGCAAAAAAAAAAATATGTATTAAAGCAGCAACCGGCTACATGGCGACAATAAGCAAATCGAAAAAGCAGAAAAAATGAGAAAATATATAATTAACATTACTTAAATATACATTAAGGTTAAAGACGCACGATTTCTACATGGGGCTATTTTCACAAAGAACAAAAAAAAAAAAACAGAAAGAAAGAAGTAAAGTGTATCAAATTGAACAAACGCGCTAAACTTGAAGTAGAAATATAACAATATGGCAAAGCAGGGGGGAAAAAAGCACAGGAACTTAAATCTGTAAACACCGAAAAAGACTAAACATAAAAATATAAAGGTTTAGTAATGACGAAATATTTATACGCTGCATGTGCGTTTTTTTAAAGACTCTTGCAGTAGCACTTCTTATAGAAGAATATAAGTCCAACTTGTTTCAACTTGCTTTACAATACTCCACACGGAATAGTCTGTTCACTACGTTTTATATTTACTTTGTTTTTATTTTATAAAAAAGCCTTTAAATAAAAAAAAAATAGTTCTTAATTTAGTAATTTGTATCAAAACTGTGACACACTTTCAACAGCTACACCAAAATATTGGCCAACAGCTACAGGAAGAAATTCTGAACTTCTCAATTTCGCAATACCAATGTAAGCTCTAATTATTCTGTTCTAATGGTCGAAGGAAACACTATTCAGATACTATTCAGATACTATTCAGATACTATTCAGATACTATTCAGATACTATTCAGATACTATTCAGATACTATTCAGATACTATTCAGATACAATTCAGATACTATTCAGATATCATTCAGATACAATTCAGATACTAATCAGATACAATTCAGATACTATTCCGATACTATGAACAATTCCACAGCCAAAAAATTTCAAGAATATGGCTTCGTCACAGATGGAAAATTGGTAAAAATCTGCTACTACAGAAAATTAGAAAGCATATGCTTCAAGCGATTGATTAAAGTATTTCAATACAATTTTCATTAGTTTCGAGCAGGCTTTCAACCGAGTGAGGAACATTTGATTTTTATTCAAAGTGAAGTCTTTTCTTTAACTTCTTTCGAACTCATTCAAATATACATGAAGGGGCACCTTTTTTAGAGAATCGAATTGCGGACTGCACTGTCAGAAACAAACACCAAGACAGCATTCTGAGTTCAATTCTAAACTCAGAAATGCCTCCACCTTTTAGACACATGTTCGAACCGGTGAAATGTTAGACTAAACTGCCCAAACCCGCTAAAATTTGCTTTACGATGAGTAGAAATGTTACATCGCTTATACACCTCTGCAGGAACATGAAAACCCAATTAAAGAAGGTAAAATACCAATATCTTATCCTTGATCAAAGCCTCACTTTCAGTTAATATATTACACATATATGTTTCTAAACAGGCTTTACTAGCCTGCGGGGGAAGTTTACTCTCTCTGTCGCTCGGGAAGAAGCGTAGAGTCCACGTCCAAAACATTACTGCTGTGATATGGAGGATCAAATCGCCTTCCACACTAGCCGATATAATGACCCTCCTACTGGCCAAAGAAACTTCAATAAGGAGACTCAAAAGGATACACTTTTGCAATCTACTGCAATGAAGCAGACAGCGCATATGACTGTCATCCAGAATTCCCAGGCCTTAAGCCAACACCTAGTGGAGTTTGTAGGCCTAATCGAGTAGATCACGTGGCTATGTATAACATTTTCAAAATAAGCTCAAAGAGCGACTAAGAAACCGGAATGCTTTCGATAAAGGGTAATTTAATTTATAGAGAGCTACGATGGGCTTAAAGGGATCTACATGAAGATATGCTCTAATTAAAGATGGACACAATAAATGATGTAGATCAGCTAAAGCCAAGGCTGAAGCTGATTTTGCGACTCATTTGAGGTTAAAATTTCAGCCTTGCGATATTGCAAGTTTTTCTGAAATTTATGAAGTAGAGGAGTTTCCAGAAGCACGTTGCTAAGTGGATTTACCTATACCACATGTGCTCACTTCTCTAAAGAATTTAAGGCATATCGAAACACTAAAACGCATTAAATCGTTTGACTATGACGGAAATGATGGCTGAGCAGTCTAACCACTTCCACGGAAGATGAAACTTTGCCCAACAATGATTTTTTAAGGCCGTGATTAATCTCTACCACTTCGTATCACAATAGATGGTTTGTGATGATACTTTAGCCAGGAGAACATGAAGCAAAGTATTGAAAAGAATAATACTTAATAGAGTACAGTAGAGTTTGCTGGAATTAAGTGAAATTATGCCAAAACATCAATTTGGCTTTAGGTTGAAGCATGACTGTCTGGAGGAGTGTCACCAAGTGGATAATAGAATCAGTCAAGCCTAAGAACACCAACAATTCTGCTACAACTGATATGACTAAAAGTGTCTGACATAAAGGACTCTGTATAAGACCAGTGGGATCAGCGTGCGCTTCCACGCCAGGGGAGGCACCACTGATTATTCCAGCGGATCTTCTTTCTTTCGGTGTCCTTGACATATGTGCAAGAATCTGCAAACTGCTTCATAAAGTTGCTGATATTTGACGAATATATTTTTGTGTGATTTTCAAAGATGAGGTAACTCATATTAATTCTATTAGGACCTGCTCTATACACTTTTTTTTCCTGTATATATTTTAATGGGACTCAGAAAAGACCGTGGTTTCATTCGCTACTAAGAAATAGCTAAATGCACTAATTGATTGCTTTTAATGATGGAACTTTCGCTAAAAGCAGAAGCAACTGTTCCACAGTTAACTATAAAAGCCAGACAATCAAAGAAGTTACAGTTGTCTAGTGTCTCCAAACACATTAAGATGGAGGTGTCAACATACATCACCGCTAAAGTAAAACATGGCAAGCTGCATATTACATTATGCTGGCTAATTTAAATTTGTTAACATTCCTGCTCGGGCGCCACTATTAATTTTAATTACATGTAGCATAATTTAACATTTCATACAATTTTTTTAAGTCTAACAGCCAACCTAACAATGTACAACATATACCCAGCTAACAAATTGTGCGTGTAGCGTATTAAATGTTAAAAAAAAAAAACAATAAGAAATTGCGTGACGCAGAAAATTTTCAGATTTCTTTGCTGTTGAAAAAAAATGTTTTCTTTTTTTTTCTTTTTTTATATTGAAGGAAAAACTTTCTTTCGTGTTGAGTTCTGGAACTGAATAAATAGAAAATGAAGTAGAAAAGAATAATACAACGGAAGGGCAATGAAAATAAACACAGTAATTAAGTTAATGAGCATTTTTGAGATTTATTATTAATTTCTTGTGCCTGATGCTTTGCATTTCTATAGAAATGGCGAGTGGTAGAAGAAAAAAAAAAGAATAATAATAATAATTTCTTTTATTTCATGCATTTAGTGGTTTATTTATTATAATTGTTGCGCTCCAGTTTGTGCTTTGCTCACATATTTGCATTTTAAATGATTTTCTGTTAATATACAATTTTTTCCTTTGCTTAATTATGACTTTAATGCGCGAAAATTATTTTAAATGACCGAAATTAGTAGAAAGCCTAAGGCACACAGCCGAAGGAGACAGCGACGCAGTAGCAACTTAAACTGCGACAAATTGCTTTTTAATTTATGTCTTTGTCGCAAAATGACTGCAGAATGTCTTTGTATACGACTTTCATTTAATGTCTCAACAAGCTCAATAATACGCATTATACGAAACAACCACAAGCAGGCCATTGTATGCTCTATAAAGGTATATAAAATATCTCTTACAATGCATTGCACTGCCATAAAATAGTGGCTGGCTCGGTACTGGCTCGTTTGCCTCATAAAAAGTGATTATATGTTGTGACATTTTTAAGGGCATTTAATGGCATTAAAAATCGACTCGAGTCTATGTTTCGGAGTTGGAGTTTAAAACGAGTAAAATGTATGTGTATCAGCCTAAAATTCTGTCGTTGGGCTATTAACTTTTGGCCATGCGCTGCTTGTACGAGTACTTGTAGTCGTTTGTTGTTGTTTTTATTTTATATTTCTGTTGACCCATTTTACGAGTAATCATAAAATTTTACAATGTACAAACAAATGTTCATGATACATTACGCTTACACCATTTAGAGTGTGGGGTAATTGAATAATGCTGCTTGCCGTATTTTTGTTTTGGAGAAGGTTGTTTAGCTGGTTTGGATTTGGTTTGTATTTCGTATAATTGTATAAATGACTGGGTTTGCATTGATAAAACAGTAAATGAGACATTAAAGCAGTGAATAGCATAAAAAGCGGACTTAGTAGGTGCATTCCAAAGAGACGAAAAACCTTTAAGGAAAGAATTTTCCTATGCAGAAAGGCTTTTCGTTGCAAGGTATTTTTTACTTTGTCTTGATAGACAATTGCCCAATTAAGCTAATGAGTGGAAGAAAATAAATTGAAGTCGTGAGTTCCCTTATTGAAAGTTTACAGAATGGAGAGAGCTATTTCAAGTTGTGAGTTCCATTGATTAAAATCATTAAAATAAATCATAATCAAATTATAGTTATAGAGTCGAAAAAACTAACTTGAAATCGCAAATTAGCAAAAGAAACGAAAATATTTATTTGAGGTAAATATTTATTTGAGGCGACAGATCAAATCTATCAATGCTATGGATTATAAAATGCGCAATCAATATCGACAAAAAGAGAATGTTAATACTCCATGGACTGAACATGAACATGAAACCTTGCATATCAGCGGCATAAGGTAGTCCAACAATATACCTGATGCCTAATTAGAAAGCACAGCCATGGGCTTTGCATTTCACTTCAAGGTCTATTATATCATTTTCACTTGCTCCATAGTCGATAACTATGTTAAAATCTTTCTCCTACGATGGCTACGTGGACACAACTGCGTAGACCAAACGTGTTTCATTGAGGTCCTCATTGCAGGTGCGTCGCTTATTATTGCAATCTGGTTGAAGTGTTGTTGTCACGGCCGGCTAATGTGACGATATGTCGTCAGCAGATGCCCATAATTACGTCTTCGTAGACTGTGGGTGAGTCTGGCCGTAGCCAAAGGGACGGCCAGATGGTTGTAGTGCGCCAAAAGTCGGTCGTTGTATCGACTAATATGAAAGGATATCTGGCTCCTCAACTTCTACCAGTTACAGATCAGGACTTTACAGATGCAGCCTCTCATTCATCGCATGGCATAATGTTGCAGGATTTGTATTTTTCTATACCTTAGATCTCTATGGCGTACCTCCACATGGTAGCAATGACGTATAAATTTATGGCTCTTGCTTAAAGTCAAGGCGTCTCATCTTCGCTTTACAGGCGAGAACTTCCTTTTTGAAGTGGCTGGCGAGAGTTAGTTTTTTGTCTAGAGACTGACTCCGAGATATGAAGAAGTTTCATCTTTCTGATTAAGGGCAGAGCCATTTAACCTCAATGGGGGGTATCCTTTTTTAGTGTTAAATATACATTTACTCTGCAAGTTGGTCGAGATAGTCGTGAGTAGGCAGCAGTAAGTGTTGCGCGAAGTGATAGGCCAAGATCCCTAGCGTCCGGCAGTAAACAAAGTAAACAGAAAGGGGTCAAGTTCACTACCCCGAGGTAATCCAGCACAAACCGGGTGGAAGAAGGACAGCTCTGTCCGGACTTTGACTCTGAAGGAGCGTAAGTCCAGAAAAGAATGGATCAGTGTGAAATATGGCGGAGAATAGTTTGTTTTAGATTTTTTTTTTTTTATTAAGGATTTATTGTTTCCTTATTGTCTCAGTACAAAGTGCAGAATCTCAAAGTCTCTTTCGTGCATACCTGGTGGGCATTCCACAGTGCATAATCGCTGAAGGGCAGGAAGTCGTCGAGTCGTGATTCTTCCTTGAATGTAGTCGATGCATCTTCAACTGGTGCTAGCTTTTTTCTTCTCGTTCTGATCCCTTGCCGGGTTCTAAATTCAAGTTCTGAATTCTAAGTCGAAATATACACAGGCAAGTTCTTGGCTCTTTTAAAGAAACCGCTCCTCTCGTGGGCTCATAATTGCTTTCCATATTCGCTTTACTTCTCCCTAAGGTCGCTCATGATCTTGAGCTCAGCATTGGGATTCAGCAAAACTCCTGTGCACATCAAGTACTTCGTCTTGTCTTCATTCACAGCTAAACCCATGAGCCAAGCCTGTTTTTCAATCTCTGGGATCGCCTTGCTGTCATAATCCATTGGCATTGTATTCCATCAGAAGATTGTAAAAATCGCACGAAAGTTCATCGCTCTGCTTGAAGCCTCTCTGTCATCTGCATTCCCTTGGTTATCTCTCAGCGTTCTCAAAGGCTGCACTGTGACTATGCTACAAGCAATGGAGAATGGACATCTTCCAGTGATTAGGCTTTTGACAATATGGCATGGATGTATATTGCTGATCTTAAAAAGTTCTTCATATTATATCAACAGCTCAGAGTTCACCCAACCACTTAGACCTTCAACTGGGTTACAAGCGCCCAAAGAGTGTCAATGTAGACAAGTAAAGTTTTTTACTTAATGGAAACTATCAACTTACTGCAGTGCAACCTAATTTTAAGCCATGCATTTGATTAAGATGCCACATAGCTCCACCTTTTCTGTTCATATTTATTTCTAATAAATTCTACAAAGAAATCAAAATCAATTCAACTTAAATAATTCCACTAAAGCACAATGGCCTGCCGCCATCATCCTACTCACAAACAATGTGTTGTAACTTAATTGTTTTCGCATGAGAATCATTTTGATTATGTAACAAGTTGAAAACGAGCGCCTAAAAGCGAGCAACGATTATTTCATTTGAGACCTTTTATTTCTTTCCTTTATTTTTTATGGCGGCACTTGCATGAAATGATTAACTGCTACGTATATAATATACCCGTCAGTGTGTGTGTGTGTTTGAATGTTTGTATAAGTTGACTCATTAAAAATGAAAGAAGCGCTCATTAAGTGGGCCAGCTACAGCAACAACAAGAACCATAACAATATCAAGTAAAACATGTAGCAACAACAAATGTACACAGACTCTTAAACATTATAGTAAATGATTAAAAAGAAAAAAAATCGTATATAGTCAACAACTACGTCACCAAAGTGTGTAAGGCAGTCAAGCGTTGCGTAGTACACACACAACACACCTTTACACATACATACATACATACATATAGAATAAAAACAATTTGATTGTGTTTCCGGTTCGAAGGCGCGAGTATATGTATATATGCATGTTTGTCTGTGTGTGTGGGTGTACACACGAGTAGTTTTAATTACCTTTCTGTCGAGTTGCTGAAGTAATTGTTTGTCATTAGTTAAAATGTTTTCATTTTCTCGACAGTCGTTTAAAAAATATGTACTACACTGAGAAAATATAAAATAAATGGCAGACAATTCTAAGTGTATATGTATGTGTCTGCTGCAACTTAATAATAATCATTTTAATTACAAAAGCCTGACATTGTCTATGCTATGTGTAAGATATTAATAAAAGTTGGATATCTATGTATAAAAAAAAGTTACATAATAGTGGGATATCTTACCTCACACACACACACGCGCACTGTTAATCGTTTTTCTAACAACCTTGTCAAGCTCCCCAAAGTATGCACTGTTGTTTGTCTGGCTTTAACTATTCCTCAGTCTCTGTTGTTTGTTTTTTGTTGTGCAAGGAGAGTTTAAAAAGTTTTAAAACATTTGCAAGAGGAACTTTTCTAGCGAAGGTATAGAAATTTTACAAGCTTCGTGCATAACTGAAAGCGTCACGTAAAAGTGAAAGGCTGCATCGTCATAGCCAGGACCTTCTTTTTGCCTCTTTGTCTGTTACTTCATTCATTACTTCATTTATTTAACTTCATAAACTTTTCAAACCTTCTCTTTACAATTTTATTGCTTACACTTGCCTCTACCATTCCCTCCTCCCCACACACACACACACATACACACTGTGTAAATGTGTGTCAATTTCGGTTTTTATTATTTATTTGTCAATTCCGTCGAGAATTGTCTTCATTATGATAGTCCCTCGCCCCCCTCAATTCATTATCAACATCATCATAGTTTTGTTGCGCTTAATTAAGCTTTTTTCCGTGTTTATGTAATTAGGCTGAGCCGTTGTGTATCATTTTGCATGTGTATGAGTTTGTAGCAGTCTCTTTAGTAAAATCCTTGATTAATTGCAGTTTTGTTTACCAGCTTTTGTATGATATTTGTTCGGCTATGTGTTCTTTAAGGTGATTAACCATGTTCGGAGCAAATTGCTTATGAGTTTCTGTACTTTTTTGTTAATCGCTGTAAATGGAGTTTGGAACAGTGTGAGGGACATGTATCACAATGATGTTCATTTAAATGTTTTGTAGGTAAAAAATGTTCCTTAAATTAAATAAAAATTAAACGTACAGCATGCCCTGCTTAATATTTTACATTGGTATAAGCGCGCCCTTTCAACATATTTCAACATTGCACACGAACTGTGAGAATACGCACAGCTGGCAACAAGTGCACAGGACACACTTTAAAGATAGCTGCAAGGAATATATCCTGCCGCAAAAAAAAAGTGAGTGGTAAATATTAAATAAAACCAAATTAAATATTTACACAAACACATACAACTAATTGAACAAAAATTAAAAATAAACAAAAATCAAATATTAAATAAATTGAAACAAATCAGCAACAGAAAAAAAAGGACGCGAAATACCAACGAATTATGTTAATTAAATAAAAATACGTGGTTAGGCTTAACAACCAAAAGCTAAAAGTAAATAAAATGAGTAATAAAATGTATAAACGAAATGCAACAACAGGTTGTTGCTGCAGTTGCTGCGGCTCCTGTTTCATTATAATTATTATTAATATTAAATTTGTTGTTAAAATTTATTGCAATTATAATTGCATTATTTTTGCGCATTTTTCGTGCGAGGTAGCAGCATGATTTTCAGCTTGTGCTGCAGCACTCATGCGTTCTGCGTTTAATTAAAAACGTGACAATTTTACCTGTGGCCGAGCAACAGTTGCAGTGCAGTCATATATCTATATCATGTATATATATAAATTACACACGCACATACATATATACAACGCACACACATGCGTGTATATTCAATTGAACGCAATTCAATTGCTTTTGCATTGTTTAAATATTTAAACGCTTCGGTTTTCCATATCTTTTAAATCTACAGATATGTATATATATATATCATGCAGTTGGCTATCTCTTTCTCTGCACATCACTTTCGCTTGTGTTGTTTTGGCCACAAAATTTTAATTAACTTGCATACTTTTGGGCGCACAGCATGGTTTTCCGGTATAAATACTTGATAAGTTTTTTTTTTATTATTGGCTTTAAAAATTATTTTGCTGTTTGTTTGACATGTGCTGCATAAATGATTCACAATTCTTTTGAATATTTCATTAATTAAATTGAAGAATTTTTCTAATTAATTTTTGTAAGCAATGAATAGTTTTATGGAAATGTTTTCTAATATTTTTTTAGAATTTGCATTGCTTTTGTTTTACTTTGGAAGACATTTTAGTTATTTTGGCAGCAGTAAATTTTTTTTATATTAGTAGACAATCAATTGAAAGAATTTATTTATAACGAAAGAATAGTTTGTCTTGCGGACAGACGGTAAGACGACAAGTCTATATCGACTCGTCTTTTCATGCTGCGGTCTGCCACGCTTCCACATGCCTGTTAAATACATTTTCACAAGCGTAGTCTACCCTTTTTACCTATAGGAACGGGGTATAAAAAGTACACACATTTGTATTAATAATTGGCGCCCAATGTGGGGTTTCGTCAATAGCAATACTGTTGCCTTTTTACCTTTTTTTGTTTCTTTTTCTAGTTATAGCAAGACAGGTCTGTGGAGAAAGACGTGATTTGTGTGTTGAGGCTACAGTGAAGCAACATTGTCCCAACGATGTGGTGTATTTTAAAATACTTTTGGGATCAGTATATATCCCAAACTTTCGGAACTAGTATAGTATTATGCCTGCAAACCAAAGCCAATCCCCAGAGTTATATACCAAAGGTTGAACTCTATTTTTGATGTTATTTTGTATATCAAAATCATGTTTCTCACGGCTAGCTGCGATCTTGAGTTTAGCAGCCAAATCATCTTGAAGAATAGGAGATCTAGCTGCTTCCTGTTTAAAATTATATGAGGTTATCAAGTCAGCCATCTAAAGAACATTAGCTCGAGCTACGTTATTGTGTTGATCATGGTGTTAACATGAGGGCACTGTGCGTCGTCGATATGTGGTCCAAGATATGTCACTACCTTGTGCAAAGAACACGTAGAAACTTGTAGAACTCCTTGTATCTGCATCATCAGCACAGTCAACGTCGCAAAAACCAACTAAGCCATTTGCCTTAGATTTATATGCAAGGCCGCAGTTGATCGCACACAAGGGACCTACAATGCTTGCTTTGCAAACTGTGACATGGAAAGATATTTTAGGTGAAACTGCTGCTGCAGCTATCTTCAAGCGGTGGCTGGAACGCATTCGTCGCCAAGAGTAAGTCTATCGTCACTCAGTTCCTAGAGATCAGCAGTATAAAAAGGATGTATCAGGGAGCACAACTCGCTGCCTAAAATACTCCAGCTTAGCCGAATTTTCTTATGAGGCGCTTTACCTTCGCTGCTGCTACAATATAAGCACTTGTGAGGCAGGCAGCAGAAATATAAGCTTCTGCAGAAGTACAGCATGACATACACGATCAAATGTTTGACAAACATACAGAAAAAGAGCAGAACAGCACTGCCAAAGTTCTATATCTGCTGTTCAACACGATGAATATTGTGCTGCAGTGCCAAGAAGTCTTCTGAAGCCGAACAGAAGTTGATGTGTAGTCCTTCAATCTTCGTTCAACAAATTTATTTCAGATATCTTGAAATGTATTATCCGCACGCTAATCGGGCTATAGCATAGCTTGTATTGATGGTTACCAACCATGATGTGTTCTGCGGGAGATAGAAATTAAACTAAAAAGGAAACATTTTTGTATACCCTGAGAATACTTTTATTAATTCTGTTCGTGTGTCTGGCTGTGCATAAGAAGAAGGAAACATTAGAAACTGTGTTCCCATGCAAGCCTACTCATTAACAACTAACAGATCATCAAACACACCCCCCGCCCCCCTCAGTATTTGTATGAAATATTTTTTATCAAGCCCTGGTACAACTATTTATAAGGTTCTGGTAAAAGTATTTGGGCAGACCTGGTTAACATATTTTTGCAGCACTACTAACATTTTTTCAGCAGCCCCGGGAACAAATATCTATGACACCCTGGTAAAAGTATTTAGGCACTACTGAAAATATTTTGACAGTCGTCGTACAAATATTATATTATTTATGAAGCCCTAATAAAGTATTTATGCAGCCCCTGTACGAATATTTTTTTAGCCCTGGAAAATTACATATTTATAAGGCCCTGGTAAAAGTATTTAGGTAGACCTGGTAAACATATTTCAGCAGCACTAGTGATTACGAAAATCACCCGGTAAAAAAATTATGCAGCCCTGGTACGAATATTTATGTAGCGCTGGTAAAATTATTTATGTAGCCCTGGTAAAATTATTTATGCAGCCCTTGTACGAAAATCCACCATAAAAATCCACAGCGGACCAATAGTATTAGCCTCAAACAAATCTGTCCCCTTTTCTGGGTTTCCTTCCTTTTCTGGACAATTCCTTCATTCTGTTTTAGGAGAGAGAGATCCATTTATTTAGCATTTCAGTTAGCATACCAGTTAGGGTAATAATAAGTATTTTCACGGAGCTAGAGAGCAATCTTCGACGATCAATGCATACTATAGCTCTTCGACAGCGCTTGAAAATTCTTTGCATTTTCGGGTTTGGATCATAAGTGTCATCCAGCTGGAAGAGGTATTTCGCTCTGACTAGATTTTAATATATTTTCTCGCAAAAGTCCGCACGTTGATGATTGCAAAGAATGCATAGTCCTCCTATCAAAGATTCAGGCTATTTTTCTTTGTGACTTTATTGGGCTCAAAGCTCTTGTATACAGATATTTCCAACTATTCATGGAGTCTTTGAGGATTACTGGGTCAATAAATTAGCACATCTGTCGAGGATCCATTAAAACTTAAGAATCATTTTAAGAGCATGATTTCCTTAGAATTTGTCCAGCCATCATATATTTTTGCCAATAAAGTGAACGCATGCGTGAAACCTTGAGCCACATTGGGCCTTTATAAAACCGGTAAGACATTTTTTTTTTTTTTATAGATCAGCATTTTGGAGATCTGTGCTGGTAACTGCTGCAACAAGTTCTTCACGTTTTCCATAATGCTCTCTAGTGTACTTAGTTGGCTAATCCATTCAAGTTTCTATGCTTTGCTGAGCAAAACAGACGGACAGACAACAGCTTATTGTTATTGTATAATATCTCTGATGCCTTCTTGTTGCATATTACAAACTTTATTGCAAAGTATAATTAAGCAGTCATACTCCCAACTGTTACTCACTCATTCAACCACTTGCAACATGCTGCAACACAAAACATATTCCTTCCAAAATAAGTTCAAACCATAAAAATAATGAATTACCAAGTCCAAGGGAGTAAAAAACACTTCAACAAATGCAATCAAATTCAATACATGATTTGGTAGTTGTCAAAAAGGATTCATGTACTACAATGCCGCTTTGTCTCTCTCTCTCTCTCTCTCTCTCCATCTCTTTCTATGTTTATTTGTCAGGTTAGTCGAACACGGCTATCAACATGAAAGCCGCACTGGGCAGATATTGAAATAGATTCGCACATCTTGCAAAAAAATATACAAAAAAAAAAAACCTGCAATGAGAAATGCTGCAGACAAACCTTGAAACAAACTGCAAACACAGCTTGGCTTACCACACACACACACTCACACATATGCAGTAAAAGTATTTCGTAGCCGAACGTGCAGCACGCACGCATTCAAGTACCAAACAACAGTCGATCGACCCCAACCAATATTCGTAGACCATCATCAAAACTCACCGTTCTTGTTTTGTGAACTTGTAAGCAACCATGCCATGCCAAGCCAAGCCGTTGTCGCCACAACTCCCCAAAGGATAACAAAAATGAATTTGCTATGCGGTTCGATAACATCGGCAATGAATGAATCTGCTGTCTATATATATCTCAATCTGTATCTAACTGTGTGTGTGTGTGTGTGTGCAACACTGTTTGTGTGGTTATTTTGGTTACTTTGGTTTATTGGTTAGTTGAAAGGATGCCTTGATTGGTGCGCGCTGCTGGTCTAATGCTTGGTTACACTGGTTTACTTTACTTCTGGTTCATTTTTTTCAATTTACCGGAATTAAGTGTTGAATTGTGCAAACTGAGATTTTGGTTAGTGAGAAGTGATAATCGCTCTGGAAAACATAACAAAACAAAACTGCGGCAAACATAAATCGCTTAATTTAGCTTGACTTGAATTTTGTGGCAAACTTTTGCTGTGAACTGTGAACTTTGTTGAAACTTAATAATTTCAGCTACTTATAAGCTGTTATAGTTTGAGTGTTGCATATAGTTGTAGGTTGGGGGAGTGTGCTATAAATGCAGTGAAAAGTTTTGATTTTTTAGAGTGTTTTGGAAAAAAAACCGAGCATAAATAATATATGTCAAATGTTTGTTTCTTTCCACAATTGGAACATTGTAGACTTTTCTATTATGGCCTTGCTGCTCTTTATATGTTATATAGTTGCTCCAAATATTCCAAAAATATCACACCCAGTGATACATGCTCGGGCGCCAATATAAAAAGTTGCCCAGTTGTCTCAAGAGCACAGCTGTTTCAGAGTCAACTTATAAAAAGCAGAGTAGTCCCTGCCCGGAAGTCAAAGCCGAAGGATTTACCGTCGCCTGAAGCTCTCAACTCTTGTAAAGTCTTATACTATACAGTAATATAAAGCAGAGTGCTCGGGCGCCAATTTAAAAAGAGTTACTGTTGTCGCAAAGCCCAGTTTTTTTGAGTCTGTAAATGAAAATTTCCCTGTTCGGTGATAATATAATTTTCTAATATTGGCGCCTGAGCAGGGATCACTCAGTGCGTAGTGTAATTTAGCTATTTTACCAACAAATGTAAATAAAATTCTGTCAGATTAAAACAAACAATATTTTCAGAGCCTATAAAGCAGTATGCTTCCTACTAGTGCGCCAACTTGACTAAATCATTTGGGCGCCTGAGCACAGACCACATAATGCGTGGTACTCTTTAGCTAATTTTCAACAAATTTATATAAAATTTTATTAGTTCAGAATTAACCATATTTCCAGAGTCTGTAAAGCAGAATGATCTATACTCGGGCGCCAATATAAACTATTTTATTTAGTGCCTGAGTGGAATTCACTTAGTGCGTAATACTCCATGAATATTTCACCAATGAAATATTAACAAAATTTCCAGAGTCTGTACTTTAGAGTAGTCCCTGCTCGTGCACCAATTTGAATTACTCACATTGGCGCCTGAACAGAGACCACTCAGTGCACGGAGTTCTTAAACTATTTTAGCAACGATTTTTTATAAAATTATTTCATTTTAGAATATCATAGTCTGTACAACAGAATGGTCGCTGCTCGTGCGCCAACATAATTTACTCATATTGGTGCCTGTTTGTTTTGTTTTTGGGCTATTTTACCACCGCGTTTCTATAAAATTCTATAATTTTAGTATTAACAATATTTCCAGACCCTTTAATTTAGAGCGGTCCCTGCTCGGGCCACAATATCAATTATATAAATAATTAAAAATTAATTTCTATTCAGAAAAACTTATTAAAAATAAGCCTCACCTACTCATTTTAATACACACTTATAACCATTCACACTAATCTCATTTAAAACAACCTACTTAGTATATATCCTTTCAATAGCACCCTCACTTGCGAAAAAGTCCTGCATCTGCATCTTCAATTCAATAGAACTTTTCAATATATATTATTCATTTAATTTGTTTGCGTAGGTACTACACGCGCGTGTATAGAAATTCAAAATAAAATGCAGCGACTGCAATGCTAAAAGCTCAGATTATCCTTTTTTTCTATAAAATTTTTGCGCGCTTTGATAAAAGACCAAAGCAAACATTGACACACAAATACCAAAGCACGAGTATAAGCAACTTCAGCTACACCTGTACACACACACACACATATACATACATTTTTTTAGTATATTCAGCTTAATTTTAATGCAATCCTAATGAGGTTAATGTTTGCATTGAACCCAAAGCTGCTATTTGCCATACGGAGAAACCTAATAAAAAAAAATAAAAAAAATTAAATGATGCTGCATAGTTGGCAGGGATTAAAAAATGTTAAAACGTGCAAAAAAAGAAGAATAATATATAAACAGACAAACAAAAACTGCGCACAGACTTGAAGAGACCAACTAATCAAGGTAATGAAATCAGTTTTATTTCAACTTTTTTTATTTATTTATTTTTTTCAGTGGGTTAATATGCTGCAGCATGCTGCTGATGATGATGCAAAAACTGACGAGCTGCCACGTTGTTTCTCTGTCTGTTTGTTCACTTTTTTTTTTTTGCTATTTGTGTGGACTGGGACTGAAGGTTACTTGGCTGGCTGCTTGCTCAAATAGGCAGTCTCCCTCTAGATGGCATTTGCCATGGCTACTTAGTTGGCTAGTATGCTGCATGCGTTTTGCTTTGATGTCTACACAGTTTGAGGTAGACTAGTCGTAGTAGTCTTCTGGAAATTGAAATTAAAAGTATTAAAAGTATACTAAATAGCCGACGTGCCAGATGCCAGACATGGCAACATCTATATTTCAAGTATCGTAGTTGGAAAGTAGAGTGAAGTGTGTGTGAGTGGCATATTTTGAGATTGTATACTAAAAGAAAATTTGACCGATTTAGCAATAAAATATCATAGGCTATTTCGCATTAAAATTTTAACAAAATCGGTTGAATATTTTGGGTATAAAAAGCTTTAATAATTTTTATTCACATCATGTAACAAAGTACACAGACAGCGTCTTGCGTTACAACTGTGTGCAATCGCCGTTCTTTCAAACGCGCCCGTAACACATGACGTATACTTAATATTTTATAAATACTGAGTACGCAGCCACCTTCTTCGCTCTCACATTAGCTTAGCATAACAAACATAAAATTAAAGCTGTGCAACTTCTCCGATTAACAATATTCCTATTACTATAAAGTACCACTCCAACTTACAAAATTCATATCCTAAGCTTTAACTTCTGAATGTTACCAAATTCGTAAATTTTCAATTAACTAACATTTGCATTAACTATGATGCTAACGACTTAACTAACTGAGCTAACTAGCACAGATTTTCGTCATATATGAAAATATTAATTTACAACGACAAATTATTGCCGCAGAAAATCTGCGAAGCAAATCTTGTCAGCAATTCAATTAGTGGCATCAACATTTATCTTATATAAACAAGAGCACTCGTACACACACAAATTCATACAATATGTATATGAGTAGCATGTTTGTGTGTGTGTGTGTTTGTATGTGTTTTTGTATCGTTATGGCAACTGCAAGCTAACAACCCAAGCAAGATGCATAGATATAGTTTACAATGCCAAGCACATACACACCATCATACATGCACACAAAAGTGTACTCGCTTACAGATTTGCAATCATATTCATGACTTATGCACTGACGCAACCAATTATGGCTTAGTAACAAATTGTAGGAGAGTGGTACGAAAAATATTTAACGAAATGAAAAAAATGGATAAAGCTTACAGTTTACAGTTATATATTCAAACTCAAAATGTTAAAAATTTTAGAAAAATATTTATAGGTACAACAGAATACAACTGATTTTTACAAAATATATATTTGAGCAGCATCAATAAAATATCAAAATCGGTTGCACACTAAAGGCGTAAAATGTTCATAAAAGCACTATTCATGCATTGAAACATAGCAGACGCACAGCATAGGAGTGAAAAACACTTGTAAACACCGATGTACGTTTTGTTCATAATACTTTTTATCTTTCTCTTCATATTTTTTCTTACAACCAATATTTGTTTCGTTCCATTTAAGCAATTGGCTGTTAAAAGTTTATTCTTCAATTATGACGATGTTAAATTGTTGCGCAAATATATACTAAAAATATCACACCAAGCGGTCCCTGCTGGGGCGCCAATATAAAAAAGTTGCCCAGTTGTCTCGAGAGCTCAGAATTTTCATAGTCTCATATTCATACTTATACAAAGCAGAGTAGTAGTCCTTGCTCGGACATCGGAGTTAAACGAGTTACCCTGTCGACTGAAGATCTCTACTCTTCTAGAGTCTTATACAGTTTTATAAAGCAGAGTGGTTCCTGCTCGGGCGCCAATATAAAAAGAGTTATTCTGTTGTCTCAAGAGATCCGTTTTTTAGAGTCTGTATATAAAATTGGATGTAAAGCCAAATGGTCCCCGCACTGTGCCAATATTATTTTTAAACATTGCCACCTGAGCAGAGACCACACAGTGCGTTGTGTCCTTAAGCTATTCTACCAACGAATATAAATAAAAATCTGTCAGTTTAGAGTAAACAATAATTACAGAGCCTATAAAGCAGAATACTTCCACTTCGGGCGCTAACTTGTCTTCCTCATATTGGCGCCTATGCAGAGACCACTCAGTGAGTAGTGTTCTTTAGATATTTTAGTAACGAATTCATATAAAATTCTGTCAGTTTATAATATACAATATTGCCAGAGTCTGAAATTTATAGTCCCTGCTCGAATGCCAGTACAAATTACTTCAATTTGCGCCTACGCTGAGTATTTTGAGGACATTTCACAAACGAATTTATATTAAATTCAATTAGTTTAGTATAAATAATATTTCTAGACCCTCTAATTTATAGTGGTCCCTGCTCGGGCACTGCTGAAAATTGAATACTGACGAAATGAAAAAGAAAAAAATAATTGTATTCCAAAAAAAATTCAAAATTTTTTTTTTGCTTTGCATAGAAATGGAATAGATGTAGGCAAATATAGTAAAAAAATCGAATGGAGTTCAAAGTTATATTAAACAAGGACAACTATTGAATTTAAATATTATTGGGGCAGGTTTAAAGTTCTTAAAGAGCTAAAAGTCGTCTATTTTTTTTAGACGAATTTTACGGGCATATTTTTTTAGAAGTATTGGTTCAAATCAAATCACAGTCGCAGAATCACAACCATGAAATGAGCTTTTCTTGAAAAGTAAGATTTTTATTCACTAAACCCAAGCTCTGTATAGATAATTAGTTATTTATGAAAAATATTTATAAAATATTTGAAGTGATTGATTGACGTAGAGCTGAGGATAGCAAATAACTCAAATATTTCATATTTAAATAGGATAATGTGGCATTCTGCCTCCTTATGTCCTAGTTCGTTGCAAAAGCCACAGCCACGTGCTTAAAGGCCCTCATTAAATGCATTGTTGAGTCGATTGATTAATTATTTATTCGTATACATTTGCAGCTGTTGATAGAGTTCCATAGGGACTTATTTTGAACCACTTGTATTTTGTTGATATTAATTGGGGAAAACAGAAAATATATACTAATGGCTCATGCAAACATTTTGTAATTTGGCATTAATATTTAAGGAATATGAATAAAGAATACTCCGTTTGATCATACTGGCTTATTTTTTTCGCAATTGCTATTGTTTGGTAAATAATCAATTTAAAGCTCAAACTAAGTTCGATCAAAAAGCTATATCGAATACTGTGACAATATCCTACCCGCAAATGGTTACTAAACCACAGCCCCTAAGCACCTGATTGTTCAATTTCTCACGACCCAAACAGCATATATAACTCAAATTTGTACAAGGTAGGCCTGGTGAAGTACTATTGCACTAGTCTTGTTATCACTTCACCATCATGAAATGAATCATCGTTATGTCTTTCAGCAATACATCGATTGACTCTTCAAGATTTCAATCCAGAACCGAACTGCAAACTCTGTTACCACTCCAAAACTTCATGAACAACAAAGGCGGCTCTTTGGAGACACCGTTACGACATCCTTGTTCTCTCTTATAAACCACTTCAAGTTACCAAACATCTAGAACCAATTGGAAGAACTCCACAGCCTAACTACGACCTAACTAAACATGACAACATCCAGCATTATGTTGGATGTAACTGGAGCCGACAAATCCACCAGCAGTATACATTGTGCAGAAGATGCTCGGAAACTTTTGAGACCAACCTTGTATATAGAGTGTGCCTGAATCCAAACTAGTGGACAGGATTGACACTGTGCACATCTGTAATTGCCAACATTCTACCAAAAAAATATTGTTAATTGCTATTTTGATCTGTAAAACCCAAAACGATTTTCCGGAGAAAGTGATGAATGCGTGACATTGCAATGAAAAGTTGCAGTAAGCCCACACTCCCTCTAAGGCATACTACCATACATCTGGTCGTAGCACCCAGGGGCTTTGAAGCCATACTTCATCAAGCATGTTCAGCATACATAGTTCAGCATAAATAGTTCAGCTTCTAGGAAGTACTCCATAGGCCAAATATCATTACAGCTTACTAGCTCAAAAGATGTGAACCAGTGCAGTAAATTATCAGCAAACGCTTCAATGATGTCTCTATCTCAACAACACCAAGTGCTGTGCATCCGTTGATAAAGCACGACCTTCCCAGAGGTAACTGTTTAATAAAATCAAAATTATGAAGCAAGTCATCAATATATATTTTGCTTTGATACTATATAAAACTATGGCAAGAGCATCCTAAGCACGTATCATTCTGTCTCCTTTGTCAGTAATAATGAACTAAGGCGAATTTCAAGTTTTCTAGTAACCATACAAAGTTTGGAGTGCAGTACACAGCCATCAAAAATTACTTCACCCTGATTAGCAGACACCTTCGGCACGATTGTAGATGATTGTCATAGTTAACGCTTATGAATCGTTTTTATAATTTCTGGACTAAAGTTTTTAAGATCTCATCTATAACTCCAAACTATTTTCACTTTTAGCTCAGAACTTTTCAGAAAACCTTAACAACTTCATTTAAATTTAACTAACATTGAAAACCGCTACACATATAAAACTGTGTGCTTCATGCAAGGCTCATAATATTTGCTAAATTTGCTTAGCTATATCTGTCTAGCTGTGTCTGTGGGTAAATTTTGCAAATTTTTGCTTGTTTCAAGTTACATTTTGTGTCAAAATGGTGGCAAATTAAATTTATGACTTGCGCCCAAAAGACGGCAACAGTTTATCAATGCAAGCTACACCATTTGCAAATAACTTTCGAAGTATTTAGACGTTCTGAACTTTATTTTGCGGCATTTTACAAGTTCGCAAAAATTCTTACGCATACTTTTAAGTCGACCTTATGATTGATAATGCGCCAATAAGCAGCGACACGTGCAAGTTTTTCAATTAAAACTAATGGCATACGAGCGGCAAACATTTTCTTTTGTACGCCAAGCTAATTAAAATGTTTCCGTTTATCATTTGAAAATTTTTATACCGAAAATTGAAGCCAAAAGTCAATTAAATTAAACATTGTAAGCTGCTGTAAAGATTTGCTTTAGATTTTTTTTATTTTTCTTTGCATCAATCGCATAATAACCGCATATAGTCAACTGCACGATTTGAGTGGGAAAGCACCAAAAAGAAAAAAAAGAAAAGTATCTCAACTCAAAAGCAGCAGTACACACCTTCGTCAATAAGTCAATTAAGAAAATTGGTTTCACTCGCTTTTAGTTACGATGGCGGAAACGACGACGACGAAAACTTGAAGTGTTTGTGAGTCAGTGACTTTTACTTATCTGATTTGTAGTTGAAAGGGGAGATGTGGTGTCAATTCGACTTGAAACTTTAAAGCCGTCCGGGTTTAGCTGCGTTAAAATCAAACAAAAAACCAAAAACATTTTGCGTTTAATTAACTGCGTTGAATTTAATGGCTTTCAATGAAAGAGCAGAAAAAAAATATAAAATTGAGTTTTATCATTTGCGTGTTTGATGTGATTGATAAGAATTTTATGGTCAAGAAGAGTTTTTCTTTTTGTTGTGGCATACTTTGCGGCGCAGCAGTAATTGTGAGAAAAAATTCAATACTATTGAAGCGTTTAAAAATAATTAAACAAAATTTAATTAAAAACATAAAATTAAATTTATTTTTACAACAGAAAAATTACAAACAGACCACAAAGAAAAAAATATCAAATAAATCAATAAAATTTGCAATAAATTTCTATTGGCAACAGCAGTCTAAATCAGTAAGGCAAACACATTTAGCTACAAGGATACAGCACAGGATATCCAATGACCATGTTTAATGTACGTAAACAAAAAGAGCGACGAGCGAGTGTTGCTCGGTTTGCTTGCTGTCAAGCATTGTTCTAACCAAAAGTGCACTTAAAAATCAGAAAAAAAAACATGAACTGAATGACTGTAGATACTTTTATTTTATAATGTTACAAGAGAGCGAGATACAATAGTTAGATAGACTATGACTGACTGAGTATAGTAAAGGGTTGCATGCAATTTAACAGCTGCTTAAGTTCACAGCATTTTTTTGCAGTATTGTGCTTTTGAAAAGAAAGTACATAACAGTCGAGTGTGTAAGACTTTCAGATACACTATAGATCCGTTACAATAGACTTGGTAGACTTGAAGATCGAACTTCTATAGTCTACAAGCTCAAATTATTCAAACTGATAGCCAGACGAACAGATGGTCTATATCGATTCAAATTTTGATTATATATAAATTATAAATTTTAACTGTTTAACTGTTACAAACATTTATACAAAATTAATATATCATTCCACTCAACATCTACAGTGCATAAAAATTGCAGATACTTGTAATGTAGCCGCTGTAGTGAAGAGCGAATGTTGCGTGGCTAAAAGGTTAATAGGTCGCGCATTATTGCTTAGAAATTATATTTTTTTACGCTCGTTAGATATTAGAGCTACTTGTGAGCCTTGAACTATGCAATGAATTGTTGTAGAATAGTGAAAGCGCTCATGGTTCAGCTACATTGACACAAACTGGCATAGTTTTGAGACGTCAATTAATATTCGATAATATTTTAAATGGCAAGACTAATGGCAGGTGTAAGCTTGTCAGTTATATGACAATATCTGACATAAGTGTTCACACGATATGATATTCTGAAAAGAGAAGCGTTGCTATGTAACCAAAGAGAAGTAGTGTCGAATAGCAAAGTTCCTAAGAGAATTAATGTAGGCTCAGACTATGTCAGATGGCAAGAATCTTTATAAATAAATTAATTCATTGTGTCTGCTGTTAAAACTTGTTGAGATTTAAAACTTGAGAAGAGTGATAAGTGTGTCAGATATCTGGCGCCGTCTGAACCTGCATTTAGACACTAAAATTATGTCACTAGGCATAATACATTACAATCTTTAGAAGCAAAAGGAAGCAAAATATGATACCGATTTAAAAAGCCGCTCACATTCGTACGTCTGCAATATATTCAAAATAGATATCAACGTTGGAAATCATTCAAAAGTAAGCTGATCAAGCTGAAGCTTCTGAAGCAGGCTAGTGACGACGTGAAAGACAAGAAGGCATGTATGTATACCAGGGTTGCTACACATATTTCTAGCCTTACCACGAAAAAAAAACGGTAATTTATAAAAAATTATTGTTTTTCAAAGTATTCCCCATTAATTTCGATACACGGTTTTTCACATTACGATCTTGCTTTATCAGTTCACACACAGCATTGATATTTTCTGGCACAACAACGACCGATTTTGGAGGACCTTCACGGAATTCGTTGGTGAGCGAACTGCGGCCACGATTGAGCTTCATCACCAAAAGTTGATTTAAGTTGATTTTTGCACTCTTGTCTTGATAATCCAAGTCGAAAATGTAAGCAGACTTTATGATGGAGTTGTCAGAATTCATCTGGCAACATGCTTTGTTGCTCAGGCTAGAAATATATGTAGCAACCCTCGTATCAAGGTCAGAGTGCTTTGGAGAAATGATATTCCTACGCCATCGCCTATTATATATTCGCTTTTTCTCTCTCTTGTGGCTCTAAATGTAAATCAGAGGATCTCCAAAAAGGAACCTGGTATATCAGAGGGCCAAGAACACAGATGGGTTCGGTTGTGTGCAGTTAAACTTTTATTAGTGCTCAAATGCGTTTTTTATTTTTAAATACCTTTGTAAATTTAAATCTATTTTTACCTTCTAGTGTTTCGTTGCCAGGCTTCTCTCTTCGGGAACTGGTTTCGAAGTTCTTTATTCATTTGCATTAATTTGCACTCTAGAACACAGTAATTACTCTTCTTGATCTCATCCACAATCTCTACTTTGTGCATAATTGTGCGCTGACCTACAGCACAAGGTTTAAGAAGATTTAACTTCTGTGTTTCTGGCTGCCATATGCTATTGAAATATGTCTTTAGGTTTCAGATTCTGTCGTCCAAAGAGGATGTCTTTAAACCTTGTGGAATTTGAGTGGGTGATGTTTGGTATCTGCCACATCTTAATAGACCAAGTCGCCATACGATAGGTATAGAGTTTACGAACGCAGTGTAAAACCAACCATTTCTTTTACAAAAGTAGAAGTCAACTACTACCTTTTTATTTTTTTCCTCAGAGCAGAATTTTGATTACAAAATACTTTTACCAAGACACATGGCTTCTTTGGATAATGTGAGCTGCGATTACTTTTGTGACTATACTCTGAAGATTGTTGACATGTATCTTCCCGTGAAGCGCATCAGTTTGGTATTTTGTGGATAGACCTAAAGAATTTGGGAGACCCTAAGAATGCAACACAATCTTAGGATAGTGACAAATTAATTTTCCATGTGAACATCCATTAACCAGTTAACGGTAGTACTAGGTAATGTGTGCATGCAGTCACCCTACATTCATTTAGAATGTTGTTGTGAACCAGATTCCACAGTAGAGGAGATATGACTATCCCTGTCGAGTGTCCCTCTTTACCATCTTTCTAATTTTCGACAAATAGATTTTAGATTCCATTAATTGGGAAAAATCATTTTGCTAAGCCATTGAATGAGTGCCACATTCAAAACCTTGAAGCACATAAAAAATCATCATACATAGTATGTCAATCTGTGAGCCGCGGTTGTTTTTAATCACAGACACTTTAAAATGTCATCGATAATGTATCGAAAAAACAAAAAAGAAATGAAATGAAGAACAACCTCAAACTCAGTCAGTAACCGACATATCAATAACAACATGTCAGCTCATTGACATACGCGCTGATTACTTTATGATCCAAACACACAGGCTGCTACATGTGTCAGCGATGGAGACAGCATGCAGCAAGCGCATCATTGTTGTTGTTGCTTTTGATATGCTGTTGGCAGGCAGGCAGGATAACTAGCCGTTCGGACACTTGGCTGACTTGGCCTGCCTGACAACATTTGAGGCGCGCGATTGCATGAACTGCATATTGTCAACATGACATTTCAACAGCTTTTATATTAAAATATACAGCGGCAGCATGCTTGTTGGCATTGTCTACATGGCCGCGTATCTTTTCATGTAACTTTCATTTTGTTACACTCATTGTTATTTCTTGTTTTTTTTTCGTAATAATGCCACATAAAAACAACACCAATGACACCAATATCATTTCAAGTATATGTATCTACATACTCTCACACAGATGCCTGCTACAAGTACCTGCACACACGCACAGATACTCAAAATTTAATGACAGACTAATTATGCGTGCAAATGGTTTATAAATATTTTATATGCCAACGTGACCATGACTTCAATCGGTCTTTGCATGTGTGTGTGTGAGACTGTGTGTTCGATGTATCTGCAACTGTATCTCTCTACTATAGCTGACAGCATATGTATCTTGTATCTGTTGTATATACTTGTGTGCATATTTTGCGCATCACTGATTGCATTGCGGTTTTATGACTTCATTATTGTTAATTATACGCCACCGTGGCCGAGTAGCATCAAATTTTTTGGCATATTATTAAAATTTCAACAAGCGCTTATTACACACAATTTTAGTTTGCGAAATTTTCATTGTCATAATTTGATATAAATTTGTTTCTAAATTATTGACAGAATGTGGAAATTAGAGAGTTATATAAGAGTTTTTTAACTGCGAGTATTGGTTGTGTTGTTATATTGTCGCATAATATTTCTTTAGTATTTATTGCTCGATAGAGCCGAAGGATTTTGATGCGCTGAATCCGAATCCGTGCTCAAAATTGCTCCTATTTTCGAGATATCCTAATCCAAAAGTAAAAAAAAGAACGCGTTTTTTTTTTGCAGTTTTTGAGGTTATATGACGGAAGGAAAACAATGATTAGCAAAAATATCGAGCACGGATTCGCATTCAGCGCAACAAAATCCTTTGAGTACGATAGGTCTATTCTCTGGGTTAAAAATTTGTTGGCCTTTGTTAGCAAGAAAAGAAAATTGCGATTCCAGTTAAAAGTTATGAGAAAAGTCCTGTTAATCTAGTAGAACTTCTGAAAGAATTGGTTCAAGCATTCTGCATCTATTTACCTGTTATTCGAAAACGGAAGAAAGGATTAGTTTTGAGCTGCTACAATGCAGAAGTCACCCACGTTCAACTCAGACAGACTCTCAACGCAGTGTAGGCGTGAGTTGTGGCTTTAGCATATGACCCTAATTACATAATATGAGCAGGTAATAAAATTGTCCGCGACAAATCCCGCGCACCTGCTGATTAATCAGGATCAATAAAATTAGCTAAGCTATTTATGACCTGCAATAAATGTGTGCAGGTCATAAAGTGTCCTAAAAAATTTGCAATTATTTAAACTACCTGTTAGCAATTTTTAAAAAGAGGATATTGTATAAAAGCAGGATACACAGCCTTGGAGCAACATTCACTTGAACAAAATCAAGGCGACAACAAGTTCTTCGAAATTAATTTAAAATTCAAAATTTAAAACGTAAAAATGCCAAATTATGCAAATATTTCCCACAACGGTGCACAAGTTTCGGCACAGAAACGCAAACGCTACGTTGAAATTTTGGATGTGCAGATCTTCAGCCCAGAATCGCCCTTTTTGGTACTACCGGCAGCTAAACGTCAAGCTACAGAAAGCGGTTTCTTTAGACCATGGCTCAGCACTAAGACTGCTGAGAAACCACAAACGGAAGGGATCTTCAAACAACCTACTCCAGTGCCGCAATACAATGTACCACAGCAGCAAGTGCAACCTAATAGAAAGCAAGTGCAACCTAATAGAAAGCAAGTGCAATCTAATAGAAAGCATGTGCAACCTAATATAAAGAAAGCAGCCGATACAAATCTTCACCATGCACATCAGGTACAAGCACAGCAGAGTATCTTCTATAGTCAGTTGCTGCAAAACTCGGTCTTCCAGCCGATCATCACACAGATCCCGGCCACTAAACTGCCGCCGCAGCAACAAGAATTCCTCAAGAGTATGTCACTCTCTCAGCAGTTGATGATGTTCGGTTACACGCACTAAGTGGAATTATTTCTTATATTTAGTTCATTAAGTACACTCCTCGGACTATGCATTAAAAATGTGATTTAGTATTAAGTAAATTAATGACCGTCTTGACGATATATAAAATATATAATATATAAAAATATATAATAAAATGTCTTAAATTTTTTATTTTAATTTACAGTTTATACCATAAAAAATGTAGAAAATAGAGAATTTTGATCAAGAGTGATGAAAATTATGATTCAACATTCATTCAACAAATGAGAAGTTTTCCATTCCAGAATACAAACTAATCGAAGGAACCTCGATCATTTTAAGTATCTCAAAAAACTTTAGAATCGAAGAACTTTTTTTCCCATAAAGTAAAGTATGAAGTACATACATATAAAGTAGGAATTACTATGTAAATCATTATATTTCTGCAATACCCCTGAAAGCATTGCTCCGTGAGGATGCTGGTATGTTATAACAGTTTGTGGATCAGCTGAGTTCGAATGTATGCTTTTGGATGTATTTCAGTGCTGTTTCCGGATGTGTTTCCATTTTGTTGTGTGAAGACAGAACATAAATTTCGGTCTGACTTGTACACTTAAATTGATATGTCCTTTAGAGAGGCCTCCATGACGTCTAAAGCCAGTTGAAGATGAATCGCAAGAACCGAGTTATGTTTAGACAGGCAGTTCTTGGCACATTGTGAAGATTGAGTAGATCAGATTTGGTATCAGTTACTTTCCACCAGACTAATGCTCTTTAGTTTAGAATAGAACAGACGAATGCAGTGTAAAATCAGTGTTCCATTGAAGCTATTGACAGCTTGAGTTACTAATGAGCGTTTAACACAAAAGGTAGCGAATAGTAAATGAAACAATATTGTGAATGGGCCTATTGTGAATGGGCGTATTTGTCAGCTTCTGTCCTTAGGTTGAAACATAAACAACAATACTAAATGTTGCCTCGAACATGTCGAATTGCTTACCATATAAAAATTAGTTGCGGGAAAATCTTCTGCATTACTTTAATATAACGAAAAGGGCGTCCGAGGGTCTTCAAATCAAAGGGAAGTTAATGGCGAGCTTGATAATTTGGTAGCTTTAAAATGGGTCATTTTGAGCTCGATGTCAACCCAAAAAGTTTGAAGAAGAATTCCAAACGCCAAACGCTTCACGAGTTGTCAAAATCATTAGGAGTAGATGAGTCAACAATCTCCTAAAAAGCCATGGGATTGATTCGAAAGCAAGAAAACTGGGTGCCATAGGATTTTAAGTCACGAGAGGCCCAACAATGATTTTTAAACAGCTCCTCGAACACCCAAAAAAAAAAAGAAGGGTTTTCTGTATCGCCATATGTCTGGCAATGCAAAGTGGACACATTAGGAGCCATCATTCTTTTTGCCCGGCAACCCATCAACAGCTTTCTTAAAGCCGAATATTCATGACATGAAGCTTCTGCTCTGTATTCTGTATTTTGTAGCAACAGCGCGGACTGCTCAAAACCAAATGAAATGAACAAGTGGGAACTGTATGGGACATTTATCATGTGTTTGAGGTGTAAGACACAATTATTTTACAGCACGACAACTCTGGGACACTTGTTGCAAAACCGTTTAAGACATACTTGCAAATGCTGAAATGGGACGTCCTACCTTATTCTTCGCTTGCTCCATTCATTGCTCCTACCGAGTAGTACTTGTTCTGGTCGATGGCACATAACCTACACCAGCAGAAGTTCACTTCATATGAACTATGCAAAAACTGGGTTGATGATTGGATAGTCCTAATAGACTAGTCCTTCTTCTGTGCTGGTATTCGAAAATTATCAGAAAGATGGGCAAAAGTTATAGCCAGCGATGGGCATTTCCTTATATCGACATCTGGAATACATTAGTCACCCAGCTTCAACTCAGACGGACTCAACTCAGGCGTGAGCATATGGCTTAAGAGACTATCACTTATTAATCCATATATGTGACCCCAACCCTAATTACATATAATGAGCAGGTAATATATAAATTTTTTCGTGGAGATTAATCCCGCAGATGCGCGGTTTACAAGGGTCAATAAAATTTGCTAAGCCGTTTATGACCTGCGAGCAAGTCATAAAGTACCCAAAACATTAAAGAATAATTTTCTACCTGTTAGCCCACTTTAAAATTAGGATATTGTATATAAGCAGGATATTACAGCCTTGGAGCAACATTCACTTGAACAAGATCAAGGCGACAACAACTTCTTCGAAATGAATTAAAAATTCAAAATTTAAAACGTAAAAATGGCAAATTATGCAAATATCACCCACAACGGTGCACACTTTTCAGCACAGAAACGCAAACGCTACATCGAAATTTTGGATGTGCAGATCTTCAGCCCAACAGAACCCTTTTTGGTACTACCGACAGCTAAACGTCATGCTACAGAAAGCGGTTTCTTTACACCATGGCTCAGCACCAAAACTGCTGAGAAACCACAAACGGAAAAGATCTTCAAAGAACCTACTCCAGTGCCGCAATACAATATACCACAGCAGCAAGTGCAACCTAATAGAAAGCAAGTGCAACCTAATATAAAGCAAGCAGCCGATACAAATCTTCACCATGCACACCAGGTACAAGCACAGCAGAGTATCTTCTATAGTCAGTTGCTGCAACAATCGGTCTTCCAGCCGAGCATCACGCAGATCCCGGCCACTCAACTGCCGCCGCAGCAACAAGAATTCCTCAAGAGTATGTCACTCTCTCAGCAATTGATGATCTTCGGTTGCACGCACTAAGTGGAATTATTTCTTATATTTCAGGAGTATACATAAAAATGTGATTTTGTTTAAAGTAAATTATTGACCGTGTTGATGATATATAAAATATATAATATAGAAAATATAATATTAAATGTCTTAAATTTTTTAATTTACAGTTGTTGATGCCATAAAAATTGTAGAAAATAGAGAGTTTTGACCAAGAGACATTGGGAGCTAGAATTAATAATGAGCGTTCTATACAAGACAGCTTTGACAGCTTATGTCGTTGGTTTAAACATTAACAACAATACTTAATGTTGCCTCGATGATTTGGTAGCTTTAAAATGGGTGATTTTGAGCTCGATGTCAACCCAAAAAGTTTGAAAACGAAGAATTCCAAACATTGTTCATCTTTTTTTTTTAGATTATTGACAAATAAAAAAAAAAATCTAAAAAAAAAAAAATTTTCATCTAAGTAAGCTCAGACTACTCCAGCTACTCAACTGTCTAAAAAAATTGCTCCAAACGATTCAGTTTCTTTTTTGTTTCTAACGCAAACACAACATAAACAGATAAAATATCTATATATAATTTTTTCTGTACTTGTATATTTTTTTCGGCCGCAGGATAATCATACAAACACATAATGGCTTTCTGTGCCAAAGTTGATCAGGACGGTAACGAAATCGAACGTGTACAGCTTTCGGGACGTTCGAGCGGTTCGGATATTAGCTATAGAACACACATGTCCACTTCAACCGAAACCGAGACGCTGAAGAATCTGAGTTCGCGTACCTATTCGAAGTTGAGCACTGCCGGTACATCGTACACAACCACCAATACCTTGCGCAACGTTTCGAATCCACCCTCTAGCTCGGAATCGAGTCGTGATGGTGCAAGCAGTGACTTGGATGCCGACAATCGTACCGTGGATATGTATAGCTGGGATGGTAATTCAACGACTACCTCTGGTGCCTATGATATACATGGTTCGGAATGTCCGGATGATGATGAGTTTGTGCCTTCACTCAATCTCGGCTCGAATACTGCCGGCTCGAATAATGGTTTGGCTAAACGTCCCATTGAGGCTGCAAAATTGCGTCCCACTACTTCGTTGGCTTACGAAAGCTGGCTGTCGGCTAAAATGAAGAGCAACACAAAGAAACAGGCAGAGGCAAAGCAAAAAAAGGAAGAAGAAGAACGTCAGAAGCAGGAGCGTGCGCGTCAGGCACAGGAGCGTTATGAGTTATGGTTGCGTGATAAGGAGCAGCGTGCACTGAAGCAGCGTCAGCAACGCGTACAACATGAGCCAGAGCCGCCGCCGCCACCGCGGCCAGCTGCAAAAAAAGTAACAGTATCACGCCTTATCCCTACAGATGGCAATGACTCAGGTGAGTCGTCGGAATTTGTGGATGAGTGGGCGCGCCGCAAGAATGCTGCCGATGAGCTGCGTCTGCAGAAGAAGCGTGAAGAGGCCAGGGAGCGTCAGCAGAAAGAACAAATGCGCAAACAGATGTCCGAGGAAGCCTGGAAGCGTTGGATACAGGGTGCCAATAAACGCCCGAAGCCGGTGCCACTGAATCAGGGCATGAAAACGCTGCGCGGCACCGTTTCACCCATATTCGTCAATCCCAACGAATGGAAGAACATTGTCGAGGACTAGAAAGCTTAATTGAATAAATATAATAGTTGGAGAAGTACTTAGGTATGTCTAGGTATACTGTTTGTTGTTTAGTTAAATGAGTTTCGAGTTTATGCCAAAATATGTTCAGTAAGTTTTAATTGTCTCGCAGTACGTACGCAATAATAAGAATAAATACAAAGTTTGTCGTTCGAAACTTTAATAGGATTTTTTTTATTGGTTGCCACTCATTTCAAAGCCTGTTAAGCTAGAAATATGCTAAGAAATTTCGAACAGATGAACTAAAAAATACCAAAGTTTCTAACAAGCCTGAGAAAAATCCAGATTAAAGCCTTGCCAATGTAAATTTTTGTAATTGACTGACGCGCTGAGTCAGTCGCAGCCAACTGCGTTTTTCTTCCTCTGTGAACGAAAATTAAAAAAAAAACAAGAAAGTTTGCTCCTACTCTCTTGGCAGTGCAATTTAGGTTCAAAATGGAGTAGGTTGGCTTCTTTTAGGGCAGTAAGCTCCATGTTCACCTATAATGCTACACTGAGCGAGACGTTTGAATTCTAGCCAAATCGGGTAAGAAGATATTACTGTCAACTCGTCTACCGAGTGGGAGAGGGAACAAAGAGAGCAGGAGGAGAGAAATAGAAGAGAAAAGAAGAGAAGAATAGAAAAAGAAGAGAAGAAGAAGAAGAGGAAAAGAAGAAGAGAAGAGAAACAAACCATGTTGCCAGATGCATCGTAAATTTGGTTTCTTTACAGACACCTGAAAAATTCATCTCGTCCAAATAATGGAATTCATCCGTGAACATTGTCGTGCGATAATTTATTACGATTTTCAACGTGGATTATCAAGACAAGAGTACACCAATCAACTTACATCAACTTTTGGTAATGAAGCTCCATCCTTGGCCACTGTAAGAAACTGAAAAAACGAATTCAACCGCATTTCGCGACCGACGAATTTCGTAAAGTTCGTTCAAAATCAGTCAAATGATCGCATGTTTCTTCTCGAAATCCGTACATGTTGCAACCGTGCCGCTTGTGGAAAGAAGGACGGTTAATTCTGTATGGTATACAACCATTTGTTTGCCTGAAGTGTTCGATGAACTGAGAAAAACCAACCGACAAAGACGTATCATACTTCATCACGATAATGCGAGCTCTCACACTTCGGCCGTAACAAATGAGTTTTTGGACGCTCAAAATTCGAATTGATGGGTCATCTGGCGTACAACCCTGACTTGACACCAAATGACTTCTTCCGATTCCTTAGGGAGTCCATTCTTTGAAGATCTGTGAAATCTAATCGAACCTGTCAATTTAAGGATCTGGCACGCTTTATTGACTTTATGAGATCACTCCAAGCGAACTGAGCGCTAAACGAAAGTAACCTTCATATAAAATCAAGTCGTCTGAAGACGAACGGCATCACAGTGGACGGATGGGTGATTGGGTGTACCCGCCTTTCGTCAAAGAACCTGTTTAGCCTAATTTTACTTATAATTTTCATTAGAGAGCTAATGAATTTTCTTATGTAGAGACTAGTTTATTTATTTGGTGGGTGTAATGCATAAATAATATGAAATATTAAAATTAAGAACTAATTTCTTGGTACTAACAAGTGGCTAACGCTTTTTTCTTTGCGAATAGCTAGTTCAAGGTAATACAATGCAGTAGTCCTCGTCTCTCCATATAGCTTACCCTTATTTCATTCATTATGCGTTTGTATGGACAGCAGCTGTGGCAAGATTTCAGTTCCTGAGTTAACGGCAAATTATAAAAAAGACTGATTAGCAGCTTTTTCTTTTTTCTCCCTCTTCATCTCTCTCACTCTCTCTCTCTCTTTCTCACCCTTTTTTCCCACTCTATCTCTATCTCTCTCTCGCTTTCTGTCACTCATAATTTTCGCACAAAAAATTCTTTACATCTCTCTATATTGGTTTGAATTCTCTCCAATTCATTATATCATATGGCTTTTTGATTTTGAAATCGTTTTTTCTAACCTTTTCTTCTCCCAAAATCATGTCTTCTCTTGTTTCTAACCAACTTCATAGTAAATATTTAACAAATTACTTATTTTCTGCAAGATTTAAAATATTTTAATCCATTAAATTAAAATAAATCAAAAAAATGTATTTAGTTACTAATAAAATTCTATGCAACTTGCATCACTTAGAACTAAAAACGAACTTCAAACTAATTTACATTTCTTGCACGCTTATTTGTCCGCCGCTGCTTTTCTCAGCTAAGAAGAAGCTGTCTTTGAACAACCTCAACGCTCTTTGCACTCACTAAATCTAATTAAGTAGCCGACTACTTCACGCTTTGACGCTTCAATTACAGCAGCATGATACTCGGCAGGCAGACAGATAGACAGACAAAATTCACTGCTCCTTAATAAGTATTATCCTTGCACTTGAGGCGGCGCTACTTCGCTTGCAGCTTTTTAATTGCATTTCCGCTATTTTTGATGCCTTTTGAATATATAATGTGGAGCTAATAGATTTTTTTTTATTCTTTTTTACTTTTCACGTCTGGAAAACAAAAAATAAGTCGCACGTTTTTATGTTTTTCTTCCCACGGCAAATTAGTGCAAGAAAGATAACTAATTGAGTATAGAAGTGCATAGAGGTGCTTTAGGTGTTACAGTCAAGTTTATTGTTTGCTTAAAAGAATTTAAGTGGCATGAAGCATATAAGCAGTGTTGACTGATAATTCCAAAAATTCGGACGTTAATTTATTTATACTTTTGAAAAACTTTCCAATGCTATTTAAATGAACAAAATCGGTTAACATTAAACTGCTAAAAAAAAGGAGGAGCTTAAAAAGGAGGAAACAAATTAAAACCAACTAAAGATTAATATATAAATAGAAAGAAAGAAAGATGATAAGAATGCTCATAAGGTAATGTATCAAAAAATGTATTTGCACATACTTCGTATACCCTGCAATACTTGCAGCCAGCTTAAACAAATTGAGATACATTTCTATCTTTTTTTTTTTTTTGTGAAACATGTTTATTTCATTAGCATTACTTTGCATTTGTAATTCGCACACCTTTTCTGCTTTGTTGATTTCTCTGCGCTTTTTTTTCTGCAACTTTGTTAGATTTTTTTTCTCATCACCAAATCACTCCCAATGGGCATCATTTGCGCGTGTATTTGCTTATTTAAACATGAAAAATGTGTTCGCGAAAAAAAAGATACTTGTTCAGCTACATTTGTTTATGATTGGGATTTGCACTCTAATGTGTTGGTATATATATATTTTTTTTCTCTTCTTCTAGCATAACTTCAATTTAATTTTGTGCTCGGATATATATTCCCAATGTGCTGCTTGTTGCATTGAGTAATCTTGTAACTGATAGCTGTATCTTGTAGCTGTGCTACTTCCTACTTTGCTTTTTTTTTTGGCATTTTTATGTAAGTGTCCTTGGAGTATTGCTACATCCGTCCGTCTGTTAGTCAGCAAAATGTGTCTATGATATTGCTGGGAATTCTCAGGTAGTTCATCACTGCTGTCGACATTTCATTCGACATCATTATAGCAAATTCAGCATGAAACATGTTTTTATTCCAATTCAACGCGCAGCAATGATGTTGGCATTTAGGCTTCACTTAGCGCAGTTACCATTTGTAAAGGTTACAAGCTTAAAGTTGCTGTTTGCAGATACTTTTAAATTAAGCTTATGCGTTAGTTTAACACTTAATAAAGCAATATCGAAGAAAATATATAGAAAAGACCCAACAAATTGTCATAAACTTATGCATCAAGTTTTAATATTGTACGTGACTGTATTTATAAAACAAGCAGTCAAGTGTAGCGCATTGTTTGCCATAGATACAGATACATATTTCGATTTGTATTTAATGCAAGCGCTGCGTGTCACAAATTTGTTAACATTTCTGTATATGTTTTGGCTTTATGTCTAATCAAAAATGCTTATTAATGCATAAATTCGAACATATTGTGTTAAAAATTGTCGCACATGGCTTAGTACTGATTGGTTTATGAAAATTTGTAACATTTTGTAGGCTTATTGGGTGATTTTATATAATGAAATAGATATGCATTCAAAGATGCTATTTATATGAAGGCATATTAAGCTTAAGCTAAGCTATATGCATACAGTTAGATAAAATAAATAGCATATCAAACACAGATATTTTTTAAAAGTTTGACTTACTATCAAAACTATATATTATTATTGCGTTGACTAGCAAACCATAAATAAATATATAATATTCTATTTCATGCATAGCCAATTAAAATACTTCAGATTGATAGCGAGTCATAGCCAACTCTTAAACAAATTTATTTATTTTTGAGAAAATTTTGCTTATGCAAATATTCGTATATTGGCTTTGAATTTTATTGTATAAACTATTAAAGCTACACACATATTAGTTAGCAAATATATAGCATTTCTGTTGTGAACCCTTGAGTCTGTTTTATTTGAAGCCAAATAGAATAGCAGAGAAAACAAAAGCCAATTGATACAATTGTGTCAACAATGCATTTAAACAATTTTCGGAAAACCAATAAAAGTTAAACAAGAAACAAACAAACAAACAAACAAACAAACAAGCAAAGCAAGCAGCCAAGCAAGCAACTTGCATATAAATACAAACATACCCTCATATAAACTATATAATAAGTATTTCTTTTTATATATATATATAGAAAAAACATGAATACTTTCCAATCGCATATTGTAGAGAAGAAAAAAATTTAAAACTTTCGGTTTATAATACCCTACAAATATATATGTATAAGCATGCAGGAAATAAATTAGCTTAAGCAGAATCTATAAGAATGTCGAACACGCGTTCCTTGCTCAAACGTCAGACACAGATATATGGCCTGAAAAGCAGAATAGGTCAGCCGCACTGGCTGGGTTGTGGTGAATTCACTGGCCACCATTGGAGAATGACAGGTACCAGTTCTCTTCCACCAAGATTTCATTAAAAGTCTCCGACCAGTTGCAGCACCGTTTGTTAAACACCTACCAGTACCTAAGAACTAGGCATGCAACAGTTCCAAGAAACAAGCCACTTCAATAGGAAAAAAGCGAGAGAGAGAAATAGTATAATGGATTTGTCGCTTTCCGCAAATAGCACACTTTTTGGCGCTCTATTTCTGACCGGCACTGATCTATATATAGACAAGAAATAATGCTGCAATTAAGTGTGTTTGATATCTTGATATCGAGATACGCTGTAAGCCCTTGAATCAAAATTTGTATCAGTTTATATATGAAACATTAATAACCGAAGAGGCGTATTACTGATTTAGAAGCTTTCACGGTCACACGGACATAACAAGAAATGAGCAAGCATATGACTTGGCAAGATGAAGAACAGCAGAGCCTTTCAGCGAAGTTCGTCCTGGAAAGAGGAGAAAAAGAATAAAGCCAGGGATTTCTTCTACGAGAAATGTGAAGGATTAAGACAAGTTAAAAAACTGCTAAGACCTTACAATAGGAAAAACAAACAGAAGTTCGCAAAAGACTCAAGAAGAACAAGATTAGAATGGTTTCAGGTTTTCAGACTAGACACTGCAGACTTAGAAGACACTTATGCAAAATTAGACTCGGTAGTTTTTTTATTTCCTTAATACTTAGCTCTTATAACTTAAAGTATTACTCCTAGTTGGAGCATAGGGCGAAAAAAATGCCCTCCAATGACATCTATCAGTTGATAAGGCTCTTAGTTCACTCCACGTTGCCCTGCATCCGAATTCAGAATGGACAGTGCGAATACATGTTTGCCTTGGACGAGCTCTCTGACGGCTGCCTTGTGGGTTCCATCTTTGCAATGTTGTCGTCTTTTCTGCGTAAGGTGTGACCTATTTAATTCCATTTGCGACTTTTTATTTCTATATTGAAGGTTCGGTGTTTGTTGCTTGCCAAAAGGTTAGCGTTTGAGATTGTTTCTGGCCACAAGATACGGCAGACAAGATTCCTTAGACATTTGTTAACGAAAGATTGAAGCTTTCTGCCAATCGTGTCTGAAACCATACACGTCCCTCGCCATACTTAGTCGAGTTTTTCAAAAAGCAGTCCGCGCATTGCTTATACGCACAGCAGAGTCTATCGATGAACCCCTCAACCGCTGTAATATAACTGCCAAGATAGGTGAACTTCTCAATATTTTCAATGGTGACTATGGTGCTATCGCTGAGTTCGACCGTCAGTGGCGCTGCTGATGTTGTTTGCAGGCGCATCAACTTTATTTTTGATAAATTGATTTTGAGACCTATGGCAGGAGCATTAACTTCTTCCGAAGCTTCGCTGCTGCACCACTATGCGTGTGCTTCATGAAGCAGATATCATCAGCATAGTCTAAGTCGCTAAGCTTCTGATTAAGTCTTTAGGCTTTCTGGCACCTCTGCGTTTTTGCGCTTTAGGACCTCGTCGAGGACCACTAAGAAAAGGAGTGGTGAGAGTACACAACCTTGTCGGACACTACTGTTTATAATGAAATTGGTGTTGTTGTTGCTTTTAAACCGCGTCCTCGTTAAGAGCCTTTATGAGATTAATGATTTTGCCAGGGATCCAACAGCTGCTCAGTCACCTCCATATCGCGTTTCTATTTATGGCGTTAAACGCCCGCTCGAAGTCCACTAGAAGTGGGTATAACGGGGACCTACAATCGACCGACTACTCCACAATGATACGTAGTGTATTATTGTGGTCTACACAAGGTCCCTCTTTTTGGGAATAGTGACGATCACTCCCTCCTTCCAGTCATCTGGAATATTCATGCCTCACGAATAATGGGGAGTAGGGCGCTTGAGTTGGTGTTTGCGCTGCACTTACGTAGTTCGGCCGGTAAACCATTAAGCCCAGCAGCTTTGTTGTTTTTTAGCTTGCTTAAGGCCAGAGTTATTTCGTCCCCAGTAGGCGGATCAGTAGAAATACTTATATTGGTGTTCGACGCTGCTGCTGGTGTTGTGAATGGCTGGAGTTTCTGACTCAGTGTCATCGCTTTCCAAGAACTCATTCCAACGTGTCAATTGGTCTTCGACTGACGATAGACTGGACCCGTTACTAGCCTTGATAGGTGGAATATTTAGCTTGACGTTTCCTAGTTCCTTTAACGCTATATAGACACCTCGTAAGTTGTTGCTGTTCGAGACATCGAGACGAACTTATTTCTTTGAAAAGAAGTATGAAAAATGGGTGATCGATATTGTGTCATATAGTTTGTTGTCTACTTCTTCGCTGAAGTTGATGAAGTCATTGAGGATGAACAATATTTGCAACAAGTTACATCTTGCCCTCAGCTCGCATTACAATGGATCAGCGCCTTATCTAGCAACGAGATGTCTCCAGCATTTAGCTACACAGAAGAAACAAGATGTTCGAAAGGGGACAGCAGCACTACATGACGACACGAGATGTAGAACTACTATCTTTTAATTTAAGCGAGGGTTGAATGACTTTTCAACCGGGCGGGAGAATGTCGAATCTAAAAGTTCCTAATAACGTGGAAATTCGAATTCTTCGTCATTGCTTAATAAACTGTCAAAAGTTCAAGATCTATGGTCCCTCTAGTACAGGGTCTCCCACAGTCGCCTATACCCGAATGCAACGTTATTCCTTTTTTTCCATATTATACTTGACTGAACAAAGACACTTTTCAATAAGAATGAAAAACTTGCAAAACGACAACAAAAAATGTTGCACAACAAAACATACTTGTCAATAAGATTTTATTGTTTTTCCTTTCGATATATATAAGGATATATATATATATATATATATATATGTACAAGGATATGTGATACAATAAAAATACTTTTTGGCAAAATAGATTTTGGTGTGTGTGTCTATTGATTTGCTTTATTTTAGTTTGACTTGGTCTCACAAAATTTTAAGTGCAACAAACGCATTTCGGCAAAATTATATTTTGTCGAAAAGAAATGAAAATAAAATAAAGCATACAACTAGGCGTTGTAGCCATGCAAAAACAAGCAATAAACTGTATGACCAACCAGCCAAACCGAACCGAGCAAACAAATGCAAACCAAAACAAGCAGCAAACGTTCAAACCAAAAAACCCAAACAAACCGAAAATCTAAAGTTCATTTAGACAATTTCTCGGCCGAAGGACTCTCTGCCTGCTGTGCGTGCGTGTGTATGTGTATGTGTGTGTGTGTGCATGTCTGACCTATACGTCTAAAGTCAAAGGCTTGACGACAAACTGAGCAAACAAAAAGACCAAAAAGATGACAAAATCCTTTTGATGAGGTCGACATTAGTACCTACTCTATGGACTTATGCAGCTATATCATGCCAACTCGCTCGCACTCACATAAGCGTACTTGTGTAGATGCTCGGCATACATATTGGTTAGCAATGTTTGCATTTGTATGCGTGCATGTTTACATAGTCGCATACAAACAACACACACCCACACGCATATAAACACACACACAAACATTTGTCAGGATTAAAACTAGAAGGTATTGAAGCATGTTGCTAGTCATCAATGCACCTTGCCTCCTATTTCTGCTTCAGCTGTTGCAGCCGGTTTAGTATATCCTTGCCACAGCAATAACAACAACAGCAACTACTACTAGTATTGTTGTTATTGCTTCTAGTTGTTGCTACTAACTGTATACATATATAGTTGAACTTACTTTGTTTATATTGTTTACGCACTTTAGCTTTGATATTAGTAGTTGGTATGTGTTTCAGTTTGCAATAACCTGCTGTAGCTGTAGCAGGACTAAGTGAAAACCAAAATACAAATAACCCCGCACACACACACACACAGACAGACTAACCTAACTATATCAGAGGCAATAACAGCAACAACAACACCAACAACTACAACATTTGTTAGCAATTTGCATATGGCATACTTTAATATAGCTTTTCAGCAGGTTGTCGTTTGTTTTGTTACAGATTTTAATTAGTACGGATATATTTTTTTTTTTTTTTTGATTTTTTTTACACAAGAGTTCAAAGCTAGAAATTGACTTTATGCCTTTTGAGCAAGATTTTGTACATGTAAAAGATTAAATATTGCAAAATAAATGTGTTAGAAATAATATTTTTTTCTTAGTATTTGATAGAAGTGTAGCAAGGATGAAGTGCTGTTAAAAAAGTCATGATTTTGTGATAGTATTTTAGACATTTATTGACTAATTATAAGCGTATAAAAGAATCCTTCAGTTGCCAATAAGCAAGCTAACACGCTGCAGTTGAGTGTGCTAGACTTCCAGCTACCCTGTAGCCATATTGTTTCTAAAGGCTTTTATGGGTATTACCGCTTAAAGAAGGGTGGACTCGTTCACTGAAACCTAATTAAGTAAAAAGGGCGGGGAAGAATTTGAATATCCAAGCTTGAAGCCTCTTTATTTTATAGTCTCGAAGTTTTTATTGCTCATAGCCAGTCAGATAGACGGTCATGTTTATATTGACTTGACTTTTTATAGAGGTGCATCGTCTTTTAGTGCACCGAATTGGAACCAAATGAAATATTTCATTAGAATTGATGCAAAATATACCAATTTTAATGTTTCTAGCTGAATTAATAGCAACCAAAAAATATTTTTTATACAAAAACCCTAGAAGGTGGAACAGGTTTGTATGGGAGCTTAACCTTTTAGTGAAACGATCTGCACCTAAATAGAATATTTTATAAGAATAAGATCCAATTTGATATTTCTAGCTAATAAGAAGTATATTTGCATGGTAAGTGCCAAACACCCCTGAGCGAGGGTGTCTTAGTATGTTCATTGAATACAAGTGATCCGAAAAATGAGTTTGAGAATCTAAATATTCAAATTTAAAGATTCTATCTCTAATAGTGTCCAAGATCTCGATTTTCATACGTATAGCCAGACGGACAAACGGATATGTCTATATCAACTGGACTTGTGATGGTGATCAAGAATATATGGAGTCGACCTCACCTCATGCCTCTTCATATACTTTTCTACGAACTTAATATACCCTTTTTCCTTATGTTTAGGGTATGTGGCAGTGCCATCTGTCATCATATTCGGCACTTCTTTGACTCTAACAATTGTACTAACTGGATCGATGCTCCTGCTGCAAGTATAAAATATGAAATGGTCAAAAGAGGCAGATGGAGTAAAGAATTTGTCCTGGCTATGCAGAATCTCATGCGTCATTCAGAGCAGAATCTGTCGAAAATCTATTGCAATGGTCGTAAGAAGTTCAGTTTGCAACTTTGGAGGGGTTATAGGTTTAGCTGAAGAGTTCAAGCCCCTTGGAGAAAATGAAAAATGGAGCTATACCGTCAAGCAAGTGAATGGAATAAGGCTTCGACTAGACCTGTATTCAAGCCACGCTCCGCTTGTCATCGGTGTGGCCAACAGTGGCACAAGGCTCAATTCAGTAGAAATTCTCGAGTTATATTATGATGGCTTTACGATCGGTTTGGTCTACGATTGGTTTAAAAAAAATTTCAGGTATGACGAAGACTATGAGTGGCAATTTTCGACAACAAATACTGCATTGGTGAGCGGCACAACGACATGTTTGCGTTCGTTGAAGGACAAATTGGAGAAGGCTTTCATCGATAAATGGAAAAGTTTCTGCAAAGTAGCTTACAACGGTCGTATTTGGAGAAAAGTAAAAATAACAGATAGTTCACGAATAGAGATGATAGGCTTTAAGAATGGAATTGGACTTACCGGCATGCAAGTTGTTTTTCCTATTCCTAGGAATGACATTTCTTCGGCAAATTGGGAATGAAAAATAGTAGCTAAGAAGAATACATATAGTGCCAGGAGCTGGTGAGATTAAGCGACAGAGTGAAGATGACAAATTATATGTCCAAGAAATGCTTCACTGCCGCAGAAATCAGGAGAGAGTCACAGAAACATTTCCAAGCGAAAGGTTTATAACGAATAGCCTTCTGTTATGACGAGTAAAATCAGATCAAAATGTATGGCTCGAGGAATACGGCAACAGTTTTTGGAAAATATTTCAAAGACCACTCACTACTACTAGCTCACAGTTCATAAGAATTAGATTAGAGATGACAGGCCGATGAAACAAAGATATTTCACCAAGCACCTGCCACTGAAGAAGTACATTAATAAGCACCTTCTATAAATTTATAGTAAGCTACTCTTAAGCACTGGCAAGCGTCACCCTATATGTTGATGATCTCTACCAGATTTCTCCATTTTTTCTGTTTTTTTTTTTTTAGGTATAAAATTTATGGCCAATAGCCGAATGAGGGAGTATACGAGATTTTTAGGCCCTATGCCGAAGGTAGAAGAACCTATTGGTTTTGTGTAAATGTATGTAACAGGTACAAATAATGGTTGGACACCGTTCCCCAAGTTACCTCCATTATGGACAGCAGTGATAGAGTAGTCGATATAGCCATGTCCGGCTGTCCGTCCGTATGAAAGAAAGGATCTCTGAAACGGTAATAGATAGAGACTTTGTGTTTTTTGCATTCGACTAGGACTTCGCCGGAATTTCACGAGTTTATTTTCAAATTTTTCTCCTCCCTCCTTTCCCATAAAATACTCTTCAAGGCCAGTATAGAGATAATGTTTCTCTAAGCCCAAATTCCAAAACTTCATCAAAATCAAAACCGTTCTCCCTCTTCTTTGCAAACATACAACAATTTTTTATAACGCACTTACTCGTGAAGTGAGAAGTGGGAGGAGTAAAATACTTTTAGTTAACACCATTTTTTCTTATTAATTTAAAGAAATACACATGCCTCATTTTTTTTAATTAACCTTTTTGCATTTATTTAAATTACTAAAACTAATTAATAACCAAATGCATACAGCAGTCTACTCACAAGTAGCAGCTACTTTTGATTTTATGCCAAAATTAAATAAAGTTTCTTCAAATATAAATTCTTCTTTTTTAGGTTGTACTTATATTTATTTGAACAGACTTCTTGTGACCGCAACTGGCCAGAGGTCATACTGTTAGACAGTCGCACAGAGTGCATTTGACCAGAGACATTTGCAAAACTATGCCCTCACAACTCCAACTCCAAGTCAGTTGTCTCAGGTGGTCATAGTCTGTCAACAGGTTATTAAGTTCTTCATGAAATATTTGTCCTCTGGTATGTCCGTCTGTTTGTATAATTTTCATAGCTCGAGTTGTGTCATTGAGCAGCAAAATTTTCGATTTTTGCATAGTACTTTATATAGTAGTTCTTGTTGTTGTTGTTGTTGTTGCTTTTGCTCTTAGTTGTGTAGTGGAAATTTTCTTACATTTCTCGAGTATGCACTCAAATCATGTTGCAATGCATAAAACTTTTTAATGATTTTAAGTATGAAATGATTTTCCTTTTTTTAGTCGTTTTTCGATTTTAATAATTTAATTGAAAACTGAATTGATTTTCTGTCTTAGTTTAATGCAATTTGTTGTTAGTGCATATTGCTAAATGGATATAAATTGAATATTTAAAGCAGCAAAAGCGGGAAGTTCTGTTCCAGATATATACTCTGACATCGATTTTAAATATGCAATGCAAATAAGGTTGAAGTAGAAATAATAGATATTTTATTTAACTTATTTATAGTAAGAGAAAAATCTTTAATAAACACTCACGAGGCTTTAAGCAGATAAAAGATTTTTTTCAGTGAGCAGAAACATTCTCCCGACAAGTAAAAAATATTTCTAAATCAACGAGTTAAACGAGTTCTGTTACTTTTAGAAGATCAAGGGCATTAATAAAAAAAAAGACAAAGAATACTAATTAAAATTTCAATAAAAATTAAATCAAAAACAGATTTACTGCATAGTCAATAGGTAGATAGGATGAATCTGTGCATGCATGCAAAATGTTTCATTAACCACAATAAATATTAAATATGCATTCATAATAATTATATTATAAATATTTTACTACTTGCCAGCACATGTAGAACGTATTGTAAATCTCAAATCAATTTGCCAAAATCAGGCGGACGCACAGATACAGCCAACACATGACAAGCTAAGATACAAAATGCAGATACATACGACAAATTTGGCTAAATGCAAATAGTATCTACAAATGAACAACAGCTTTGGAAGCTGGAGAAGTGTATTGTGCGGCAAAGTGCAGGCGTGTCGAATGCAGCAACTTACAATTGCAGACATTTGTCATGCGAGGCAGAAACAGCAGCAGCAGCATCTATAAGATGCAGCTAAGTTAAGTAGCGACTGTAGCTGTTGATAATTATAATGACAAGCAGCAGCATCAAGGCTATGTGGTAGGGTATGTACGCAATTGAAATTGCTATTTTGTAGGAGTATAGAGCGCAGCACAGCTGTGCGCTGCACTAAACCGGAAGGAAGTGTAAAATTCAAATATGACAAATGACATGAACTTAAGCGGCGTCGTCGGCAACTTGAGCAGCCAGCAAATGAAATGCAGCTACACCCACACACAGCTACAAACAGGTAAGCAATACAAAGACATATTTAGTTTAGTTTCGTCTGCTGCATATCCTTTTGCTTCGAAATTTATTATCAACTCAGCTTATAGAAACTATGCAAATACATATTATGGAAATTATTAATACAATATTTTAGATGAATTTTGGGCTTATTACCTAACTGTGTGTGTGTTGCTTAAGTTAACCGTCTCTAAGCTACAATGCAATGCAATGCAGGCCTTAATTAGTAATTTTGTAATTTATCAATTTGTATGCAGTTTCAGCTCTAAGCTTCTCTCTCTCCATAAATACCTATATATGTCTTTCCAACTGACTGTTCTTGTGCTGTCTGCATATACTTATTGTTGTATAATAATTTCAAGAACATAATTTATTTGTGTGTGCATTGAAATTTTGATTGCATTCCAGCAGAAGTTTAAAGAAGATATTGTTTTCCAACATAAGTTATTGTAAAAGTATTGGACTGCAAGAGTTGCTTATTTATAAAGGGTATTGTTTTTGAAGAGCTATAGAAATTTTAAGATTATTAATTTCACGCATGATGCAATTAGCTATGCCAAAGTTTGCAGTAGCCTGTGTAATCATTTTCTAAGCAGCTCGGTAAATCGAATTATTTGTCTATCTGTCAGTCTATTAAAGTTCGTCTGCCTGTCCAAGTGCGGAACTAAAGCCTTTGGTTTCAATGACTCATATATATATATATCTCTCTTGTTCTGCTGGACAAAGTGATTTATGCAAGCCATAGCCATGCGTCTGTATCTCTGTCTTCTGGTCATATGTATGTTCGTCAATCTTTCCGCCATTCTATCCAAGTGAACGGAACTATTTCATCAGTTTTTAATGCATATTATATAAATATTTTGTTTATATTTCTTCCAGTTCCTCAGTTCCCTTCTATTAAACACTAGAGGACCCTTAAAGCTTGTGCCAATACGACCCATCTTTGTCCTCCTTTTGTATAGTTGAGGCATCGTGAATAATGAAAAATTTTATATACAATAATTAGATATAGTTTGAGCCAATTGAAATGCTCGCAGTTTGAGCAGTACATTTGTCATAGGTTTGAAAAGCACTAGAAACAGTTTGAATAGCGTTAGTGCTCAGCAATTTTTAAGCATAGATTTTATATTTTAAACATTAATATTTTTTGACTCTGCAGGTCGATTTTGATGAAATAAACGCTAAATGTTACTCACAATAAAGCCTCGAATCGAATTTCTGGCTCTTATGTGAAGCGCGCTCAAAAAAACCGACACAAAATATGATTTTATTATATGTACAGATTATATCAATTTAAAGTCTCTTTTATATTTAGAAATCGAACGATATTTGCGCAGTGACTCTCTAATGTATGCTGAATAATATTAGTTGTTGTAGAAGGATTCTGTGGTGAAATAATAAAATGTGATGTAGAAAATATAAAGTGTCTCGGTACGTGGAAACGCACTTTGGCCTTACATAGCCTAGTATGGTAGAGAGCCCACTTCATACTCCTTGATATGTATAGAGCTTTCAACATTTGCTCGATCTGGAAAACAGTGTTCCAGTAAGTCACATTAGATAACTGGTACAATTGTCTGCCCGCTGATTTGTCGAAAACGGCACTCAGCATTTAGTCTGGATTAACTTATCGAACTTAGAGCTTCAGACCTTATTTATTTTCTAACAATTTTTTTTTTAAGTTCTTTATCGGGCCAAACCCTCTCGTCATAATGATTCGCTGTTTTATGCAAACCAAGCAGCGCACGAGAATTTCCTGAGAACCTTTGCTTGAAGAACTCTGATCTTAGTCAGATTCAACTTGGCAGCAATATCATAAACTTGCGTCCCGTACCGCCAGGCAAATATAATTATGGGCTTATACACATTTAGCTTGTTCTTGCTCTTCAGACGCCAAATCCTTTCGCTGAGAGATTTTACTAATCTGCTGATATGCGTCTTTTATGTAAGCCGCCTATGTAGATAGACTCCCAGATATTCGTGCCCAGAAGCTGCCCCTGCAGGTAAACTCCCGTGCAGTCATTTCTGCATAGTGAATGAGTAGCACTGACGTACTTGTCCAGGTTTATCCAGCGTTTTGTACATTCTCCAAACTCGCGAAAATATAGTTGAAGCGCATCGGTAGCCATCTCTGGTCAAGATGGCTGTATCATCCGTGTCATCTATAGAAATCGATGAACCTGTGTGCATATCGCTGGTGAACAGTGAGTAAAGCGTTAGCTTGATTTGTGTGACTGATGACTCTTTCCCATCCAGGAAAACAGTGAATGTCCTGTCTTTCAAATAACTTTATACTGGCAAGAACAGCTGAGGCAGTTGCATAACCTCATGTCATACACTATCACAGGCCTATCTTATATGAAGATAAGAGGCCACGACGTACTATTTGGCTTCATACCCGTCTAGGATGAAATTTACTACCCTATTCTGCTGTTCTGGAGTTCCATGGGAGTTACGGAAAGGGTGGGATCTTGTTCTTTACCTTCTCAATCCCAAGTATTCATTTAAGGAGGCACTTCTCAAAGAGCTTTGCTACGGTGGACAGCAGACTGATTGGTGTATATGATTGAAAGGACGATGGACTTTTGGTTGCCTTGTGAATTATACAGCTCCTGGCCTTCTTCCACTGTGATGGGATGTGTTCTAGCCACAACACCGAATTAATGATAAGCACCAGAAAGAGTACCGCTTTGGCCGGCAAACCTTTGAGTGTGAATCTTCTTCTTGGTCTTCAGAATAGATCAACTAATTAACTTACTTGGCTCGTGTAGGAGAGGGAGAAAGAAAACAAGTCAAATTTGACTTAAACTTGACTCGTGTGTGCAAGAGAGATAGAAACATGTCTAATAGTTACACCAAGCAGCAGTAAATTTTGTAAAGTGGTAATCTTCAACTCCCTCTTTCCTTTCTCCTTTCTTACTACCTGAAGTTAATTGAAAGCAAATTAGTTTCAGATTAAATCGAACTTTCTTAACTTTTTGAATCTGAAAATGGACTTAAAAACTTTTTGAAATACTTAGCAGATCTTCTAAAGGCACCCACACTATTTCGTATTTTTAAATGTATTTATTGAATAACAGTTCCTGATGCTCTAGAGCATGTAAGGGATATTGATTAGAAAATAGCAGCCACAAATTGTGAGGACTATAAAAATTATTTACTCTTCTAAATAAACGACTTGGAGACTGATTTTAAAAGTACTTTTCATCATGGTTTAAAGGGCTTCAATATTAGCAAATCTATTAGCATTCAAAAGCACCCTTTTGAATGTATATTTGCTTAAATTAAATAAAAAAAATACTTATATTGTTTTACAAAGCAAACATGATGCTTTCTAAACTGTTTCAAAAAGCTTCGCTTATGAAGATCCTTGAATGAGTTAGAAAATTAAGATTTAGTAGACTGAAATAATATTCAACCATATAAATAAATATTTGTACTTATTAAGCTAATTTCAATTAAATTAATTTTGCAACAAGCGAAAAAGAAAACATGCTCTTCCAAATGTTTAAAAAGACTTATTGAGTTAAAGTGTTACAATATGAGTTGATATGAGTATAAACATTCTCCCATTCAATCTTGAGCATAGAAAGACAGAAAAAAACAGGAAGAAGATTTTATATATAACTTCTTCAAATAGGGTAAAAGAAACAGTGCACACATTTAAAAATAAATCTTATCGAAACTCAACAAGTCTTGGTGGTAGAATAGGCTAAACAATTGATTTCAGTCCCTAATGCGCAGAGAAGACAATTTATACAAATTGAAACAAACAAATTGTGACATATTAGAGTTAAATAATATTGCCAGCAAACAGTTTTGTAGTCAAAGTGCAGACAAATAATGTTGGATTATATATTTCTTGTTTTTTGGCAGAGTTTTAGGTAAGTTTAAGCAGAATTTCGTGTTAGCTTGTCGTAAAATGGAGCAGTCGTGTTTTAGCGCATGAATCATGCATGTGCGGCGCATAAATAAAATCGAGTAAATCGACTGAGGCAAGTGCGGCAAATGTCTATATGTATATACTGTAGGGTATGCGGTTTAAAATTTAGTTTATTGAGTATTGAAATGAATTGTAGAATAAGCATCCAAATCCATAAATCTGACTTGAATTAGAAGAAAGAAAAAAAATTCTCAAAGAAAAGAACAAATTTGCTTACTCAACGAAAGTAAGAAATCAGGCGAATGACAATTTTTTAAAGATTTTGCCATTCACTCATTGATTCAGAACTTTTTTCTCTTCAATTTGAATCGTCATATTTTTTTTTTTACTTCTCTCTATTATATATTTTTTATCTTCCTCCCATTGACTAAGCAAATTTTTTTCCTCCTTTTAATTCCACCTAATAAACCTAATAACCCCACAAATTTATGCACATATAGCGTGCATTCTAAGCGGCAGTACAGAAGATAAATCGCAGCATTTAGAGAAAAATTGGAAAACAATGGACTCCAACCACAAAAAAAAAAATAATGGCATCAGGTGAGGATGTAGCAAACAAAAGAAGTAAGAAGTACCCACGAATAAGCGTTAGAGGAGTCTGTGTAAATCATAAATAATGCACATGAACATACTACGAAATAGAAACAAAAAAAAAAAATAAACAAATAGACTAAAGACAGAAAAAAAGAACGAAATATATAAAGCATTACTAAAGTCTGCGTTCGATGCATAAGACAAGAGGATGCTGGCTACCCTAGGTGGTCAGAATTTTTAAGCTATGAAAAGATAAATCGCACGAAAGAAAGCTTGCCAGAATTTGAAGGATTTATGTTGCCATGCACAATAAGCATACAGGCGCACATTATTCACTCAAACTGATAGCGAGCTATCAATAATTTTTAGTTTAGAAGTGTGCCATGATTTATGTATCATTTGTTCGAAGGTGTTGATTGAGCTAAGAAATTGTGAAGGTTTTTAATATTGAAGTTGGTTTATATTTAAAGGATTAGAAACGTAGAAATGGCAATCTTTTACGAGAAACAAAAAAAATTAAAAGAAAAGAAAAGGAAGGACGGAAACATCATAGATCGTTCAAATTCAATTGCTTATAAAACCATTTATTATCCGATTTTGATGAAGTTTTTTGAATTTTGGTTTAGAAGAACGGTATCTCTATACTGACATACTTGTACCGAAAAAAATTTTAGCCTTGAATGTGATTTATGGAGAAGAAGGGAGGGGCCAAATTTAAAAATAAACTGGTAAAATTCCGGCGAAGTCCTAGACGAATGAAAAAAGAACGAAGGCTGTATTTATCATTATTTCCTAGTATCTCTTGTTCATACGGACGGCCAGACGGGCATGGTTATATCGACTCCGCTATCACTCCTCGTCATAGTGGGGGTAAATTTGGGGGTCTCCGAACAGTATTTCTACCTGTTACATACATTTGCACAAAAACAATAGGTTCGTCGTTATAAATCACAACATGAAAAAAGTTTACAAATATTCTGTAAACAGCTTTTGTTTGGACATTCTCCCACTTATTCAACCTTCTCATGGAACATCTTTAAATCATATCGAAAACAAAGCATTTCATTCACGATCAATATATGGTAATAGAGGCTTAAGTATATTTCCATTTTACCTCTTTGATGATGTGTCATAAATATAAACCTTTGAAAACATCAGACCAACCATGAACACTCGGAGCCCACCTTAATCTTCTTAGTCGCCAAATCTCAAGAAGATAATCAATCTCATCGATTGTTTCATGTCCTCCACGTTTTCGAAACGTTCCAAAAATTAGTCCATATTGCGTTTGAATACTGGTCTCCCTTACTCTCTCTTCTTTTATTAGATGATACATTTCTGATCAAGAGTCAAGAAGCAGGAAACGTATTTTTCGGCAAACTTCTTCATATTCAACAGTTTATGCGAGAGATATGCAACATCTCACGCATGGAATGCAAAAACGACTGTCAGAAACAAAAGCCTATCCAAACTCTTTGGAGAGTGTTCCCTAACTGACTTCACCATTATCGGATGGCGAGGTGCCCCACCCCCCATATAAGCGATTAACAAAAATCGTTAACTCCGCATCTATATGAGGTATGGGAATGATATTTGGTATACGTGTTAATGGGATCAGGAGAAGTGAGTCCATTAGAAAAGTGGGGATGCGTTGGCTTTCAAAGAAAGTGAGAAAAGTTTTTACGGGGCATAGTGAAGCGCGCCAGGTACACCTAGTAAAATATAATACTTCATTAATTAACGGAAACTACGAATGAGTTAGGTTTGAACCTACAACCTCTAAGTTAAGCAATATGTTTACTAAAACAGAACTCTCGTCAATTTCAAAGTATTTTACTACGAGAACTACACCATCCAGTGGCCACATAATAACCATTTTTGAAAGCGTAATTAGTCTGATTGAAAAAAGTATCCAAGCCAACTTTCAAGTCAATATCTCAAAAATTTTGAATAACAAGCTTTATTCTGATTAAAATTTAGCATTTATTTCATCAAAATTGAGCTACAGAGTCAAAAGATATTAATGTTAAAATATAAATTAAATTTCTAAGCTTAAAAATTGCTAAGCTCCTACGCTTTTCAAACTGTTTGCTTGCGCTTTTCAAACCTATGGAATATGTGCTGCTAAAACTGTAAGCAATTCAATCACCTCAAACTGTATCTGTATATAACATTTGTTATGCTCGTCCTATACAAAGGAAGACAGGGATGGGGCGTAGCAGCACAAGTTGTCTCCGCTAGTCCTACATAAAAACTGTGTGAAACCTATAAAAATCAATTATGAGGTTAGTTTAAACAGTAAATTTAAGAAATAATTAATTTTACCCAATATTTAATATACACTCATACGGTAAAAGTGTCTACTAAGTATGTAAAAGGCGAGGCAAATCCACTCAGATTTTGATCAGTTAATGTCCCTCTGTCTATTAGATAGACCGTTCTAGTTTAGACATTTAGACTTTCCTATTATCTCTTCACAAATCTTATATTTGGTGCACGTTTCAACCCTTGCCTAAGCGGTAGCTTCCCATTCAAACATGATCTGCATAGATACAACTCTTTTGGTTTTGTGTGGATTATATTAAAATAAACGTTGAAGTTGTTCCTAGCTTCGCTGAAATCGCAAAATTTGATGTATATCATATTTACTCTAAAAAAATATACCAAACGAAACCAGATTTAAATATATGTTCCCCAAATTTCACGCTCAAGAGAGTACAAGATATCGCAGCGTTCTTTCTGCTTTAATGTAGTCATATTTGAGCCAGATCCTTTAAATCCATTTAGCTTTATTTTATCACAAAGATTACCAGGGTAGCTTCATGGCATCATATTTGGAAACACCAAAGAGTCGTACAGAACCAAATTTTGAATTAAACAGAAGTTGAAGTCGAAGTACAGTACATCGAACTATAACCCGTGCTGCATTGCTATGAAGGAACATGAATGAGTTTTTGATTTACATACAAATTTATATTTTATGAACAAGTACTTTGCTTCGCATGACTATCCATGAGATTTCTAATTTTACTTCTCAAATTAATACTTTAACTATTTCTCAATATCTCAAATTTCTCGCCAAGCCACACTCGCAGAAGTCTTACGCTTTTACTGCAATTTAAAACTTCCTAATACCATACCACACACCCAAAAAAAAAAATTATACAAAATAGCCAAATAGCAGTTGCAACTATTGTAAAATACAATTTCATGCTTATCTTCCTACAACTTAAAACCTTGACTTGTGTGTCCTTTCTTATGAGCAATGTATAAAGAATCATTACTACATGCTACAAGTTGCATGTTCAGTGCGCGTAAATTTTGCTCACTTTATAATCCACTCACACAGTCAGTCCTTTCGCCGTTTTGGGCTGTCATTTGTAGCTATTTCGCGCGCGTATATACGAGTACTACGAAAAATTTTAATTTATTTTCAAGCTGAATGCTTTGGCGTTGCTCTGCATGGAAAATGTGCGCCACAGGAAACATTTAAAATCGTGAAATATACACCAAAAATAAGTGAGCACTGAAGGCAGGCAGTTCTCTAGTCCGAAACTTTACAGCGCAGCTGCTTAAGAAATTTATATTTGCTTTGTATTGTGTTTTGCGCTTACAATTTAAGCCCGGGAAAGAAATGCTCTTTCTTTCTTTTTGGTCATAATTAATGTTTTGCGAGCTAAATTGCAATGAAATGTGTGCGCGCGGAATTCCACTTAAGTGGCAGCTAATGAGGTTATAAAAGCACGTTAATAATGGGAGTATTACTGGAACCATGTGGAAGACTAACCAACGGGCAAGTGTGCTTACTTTGCTGTTATAGAATAGTTGTAGTGCAAAGGATTTGTAGCTGCTGTACAAAGTAATTGTGGTAGATGGTGTATTTTTTTTTTAGATACTTTGTAAAAAATTGCCATTTTAGGCTATAACTATGTGCAACATGTCTCATATAAGCTATTAATCTTCTGTGTAGGACCTAAAATAAACATCTCGCATATGGTATCCTCTTCAGATCACTTGTATTCAATGAATGTACTTACTTCATAAATTTGGCCAGGATTTATTTTAGAAAAATTAAATAAAATGGTAAGAAATTAAATATTTCAAGTATTGTCCACCGTTTGCCAAACTGTTTCGTCTTAAGAAATAATTCAAGTAATTCGAAACAAGTGGCATTGAAATGAATGCATTCCTGCAGGTGCTCGAAAGCTTATATAAACTCTCGAGTCACAAATTAGTTTCAAATAAATATCAAATTAAAATCATTACATTTATCATTATTTATTTTTTTAACTGCATCAAATTTGGCGATTCTAAGGTATTATATTTCAACCATTTACTATACAGTTATTCGCTCCCTTTTGTTTGCCATTCAATGCGACTTTTGTATCTATGTTCACTCTGAATGCATATAAAATAATTTGATTTTTTTCAATGCGGCCTTTTGCCTTTTGCTTTATTTTATTCTAATCGAAATTTTTTATTGTTAATAGTCACGAAATGTTTTTGTGGAACGAGACCGAAAGGCAAGGTAATGTCAGTTATTTGACAGTTGAGTGTAATAGTGCAACGAACAATGAAACTAAGAGGGTCGTACAGAAAATCTATTGAACTATTAAATTTTGAACTTGCAACAAAACATTTAATTAAGTTGATTTAGAGAAAAAGGATATAAATAGAAAGCAAAGGCTAAGCTCAGAAAGCATATACTAGAGATCTACGTGGCTTCAAACACATCTTGAGTCAAATAGAATGTATTCGAATTGGATTGAATTGAATTGAATTGAGTGAGTACGAGGCACGAAATGAATCGACTTTGTCTCAATATGAGTTCGTGTTGAGTCTGACAACATTTGGCATTCTTTTAGCAAAACGAAATGAAAAATTTGGCATATACTATATACAGAGCTCTATAAATTATTTCATTGTTTCAACTGAACGTTGCTTTTGTACTAATGCCATTTGTTTCGCACTAAAAAATACCACGTTTCTTTATACTTGCAAACACTTTGAAGCATTCTTTTAGGCAGAATTTTGTAAAGATTTTAGCTTTATAAAAATATTTTCCTTTTTAAATTTATTTTCTGTCGCATTCTACTAATTTTTCAAAGCCCTCTCGCACAATTTACCCACTTTGATAAAATGTTTTCTATGTAGTTCGGCTAAGAGTATGTTTTTTTTGTAGCCGCATTCGAGAATGTGCTTGCTTTCCATTTCGGTGTGCTGAATGCATTCTGCTGAGCTGCGTCTAGCTTGTCGTTGTTTGGCTTGTAGCATGTGTCAGAGTATATTTCATTTTGTTCGTAATGGCGGCATAAAAATTGCAGTAGTTGCTTATATGCAGATAAAGTTGTTTGAATGTTTAGGATTACGAATTGAATTTACTAAATTAGATTGAGTTGATCGCAGAAATATGCTAAAACCGTAAACGAACTACATGAACTGGTTAGCAGCATTGAGAAAAGAAGAAGAGGAAGTAAACGTTGACAAAAGTTATCGATATCAACGGAGCTTTCAACTATAGCTAAATCGAATCAATATCAATCACTCCATGGCTTAAAAACTTCACTCAACTCTTTTCGAGGAAAATAACAAAGAAGATCACGAGAGACACTGCACAGAAAGGAGTCTTAGCTCCTTTACTGTGGAAACTGATTCTCAATATTTTGATAATGAAACTCTGAACTGACCAATGTGGACGGAACGATGTGGTGTGGATAGCAGTGCTATACACAAGGACATATAAGTTCCAAAAAGCCAGCGCTTCAGATACCTAGTTCTCTAGCTAACACACAGCTCACACAAGCGAAGAATGCCATGTATCTCCATATATTTTTTTCCGACTGAAAATTCTGTTGGAGGAGCTACTCCAAGGAGAGAATGTTAAGTGTTGAGCTACGACCAAGAAGACTGAAAACGTATATCATTGTTTGTTCTCACATCTATACCAACCTTTGGATCCTTGCTCTATGCGACTTATACCAACTTCTACCAATTGAACCTCCAAAATCTACACAAAATAGCCAGTTTGGACAAAGCTGGATCCTTTGAACCAATCACCTAAAATAACACAGTCACAAAAAAGAAAAAGTGTCATGGCCAGTTTATAATTTTTCACGCTGAATCCGAAACCAAAGTCAGAATTATCACATCGGCTAAAGTTGCTGAGATGACATTAAAAGAACTAACCTCAAATATATAAATTTTGGGATGATTTTTTAAGTTATCTCCGAAACTTCGGCCAATCTGATAATTCTGACTTTGCATTTTATGAGGATATACCTGGTCAAGTATTTCGGCCATGAAATTTTTTTTTGTCCAAGACTTTCGAAACTAAATCTTCTCCACGCTTAGTATAGAACCCGGCTGAAGTTAAGAACGGTGACTACTGTACTCCAGAGTTCAAATGGAATAATGACTTCTTAATCTACGTCGAAGAGTGCTTGACTTCGAGATTCCCTATACCCACATTGTATCTTAAATTTATATGGGACTATGTTCCTATATGGATCCATATCGTATATTTTGCTGGAATTAGTATAAAATACTTCAAATTTCTAGTTTCAAAAGAAACTCAACTACAACAACTTGGTTCTGCATGGGGACTATCTCTTCCAGTAGTTTGATATAAACCTATATGGACTATTGTATTAGATTTTAAGGAACATTTACCAAAATTTTTAATGTTTGCTAAAATAACAAAAAAGTAACTTTTTTATTAAAAAATTTAGAAAAAAGGATGCAGATATTTCTTGTGGGGTGGGGTCATTCATTAAATATAGCCGATCTGAAAAGGCAACAGATACTTTAAATATCCAAACTTGAAGGCCCAAATTTTTATAGTTTCCAAGTTCTTGTTGCTCATAGTCAGACAGACAGACGGACATGTCTATAGCAACATGATTTTTTGTATGAGTGCTACCTCTTTTAGTCTTTCGATTTAGATCCTCTTGAAATATTTTATTAGAATTGATGCAAAAAATATATAAAATTCGGGGTTTTAGCTGAATCAACCGCAAACACAAAATGTTTTTCATACAAAAACCCAGCAAGGTGGGTTAGATTTATTTGCAGGCTAGCGCTATTAGTGGTCCGATCCAAACTAGTTGTAATATTTTATAAGGATTAACGTCAGATAAAATTGGTTGATACAAAAACTCAGAATGTGGAGTAGGTTTGCATGGTATGTGTCAACCCCTTATTAGGGAGAGAGGTATAGCGTGTTCATGGGATACAAGTGAGCTAAATCAAAAAAAAAAAAAAATAAAGGAGAAATAAAAATTTAATTTTAAAGGATGTATTTATTATAGTCTCAAAATTCTCGATCTTTATACACACAGACAGACGGACACATGGACAGACGGGCAATGAAGAAATGGACAGATGGGCACATGGACAGACGGACATATGGAGAGATGTACACATGGACAGATGGAGACACGGACACATAGACAGTCTGACAAATGCACAGACGGACTCATGAACAGACGGACTCATGGACAGAAGGACTCATGGACAGACGGACACATGGACAGAAGAATACATGGGCAGATGGCTACATGGACAAAAGAACATTTCTATAATATAGACTCGTCTTTTGGTGCTGATCAAGAATATTTATAGTTTATGGAGTCTGCATCGCCCTTTTCCCCTGTGCCAACAAGGTATAAAAGGAGAACCAAGCTCATACGTAGCACGGTGGCAGCACAAATTTAAGTCCAATAGTACTCAATCGTTCTTTACTACGTTCTGGTAGCTGAGTGTGCGTTGACTATCGCTGCCAGCTATATTTAGGCACAGACCTTTTCCGTAAACTTCTCAGGTTCAACTAGGGTCAGCATAAAATTAACGAATAGACAGTGAGTGACATCGAAGTGTATATCTGAAAACAGTAACAGTATATTGACGGGACTCGTAATAGGGCATATCTCCCATTGATACTTCTGTCGTAGCTCTATTGATGATACACAAATATAATAGATTATATTCATAGATTATTCCAAATATTCATAGACTACATAAATCTTCAACAATTATAAATCTATCTATTACTTCTCAAAACATTTAATTTCGTTTCGATTTCATTTCAATCCATTCTAACCGAGCAATGCCGTGTATCATTATTAAATCAGTAAAACATGGCAAAACATTATTCTCTGCTTTTTTGCCTCAAATTTCAAATAGCAACTTCTCACTTTACAATTTCAATAAATCGAACATGCTGTCAATGCATTTTGTAGCCTTTAACCACTATGCAAAACAATGTCAGACTGGTACTATGCAAAGCTTTATTATGTGTGAATGTCTGAGAGTGTCTCTGTTGTTATTATTACTGACAGGCGGACAGATAGGCAGACAGACAGACGGACGGATTGTAAATTCAATATTTCAATTTTGTGCCAATTTCGAAACAGAAAAATCCATTAGGAATATGTAGAAGTATACATTTCACTGGCAAATGCAACGCTTAAAGTTTTCGATATCAGCAATCAGTAAAATTGCTAGAAATTAAGTTATGAGATTTTAATAGATAAGTAGATACATGTCCTATATAGACTAATGTTGATTGCTACAAAAGCAAAAAAAAAAAGTAATTAATAAAATTGTATGACTTAGTAGTCGACTTTATGACTTTGCATGCCATACATTTTGCTTCTGCTCATATGCTTACTTAAGCTTCAACATGATTAAGTGTGTCCTTCACGCATATGCCGTGCAAATCCGTTGTATAAACGTTGAGATTAAAGTGACAGACAGACAGCAGCAACGCACTATAAGAAAAGAAAGCCTAAACGCCTGCATGTATGCTACAAAATATTTACATATAGATTTTATAAGTGTACAAGTCGACAAGTAGCCTAAGTATAACATGAGGCATACTTATTAAAGCTTTCCACAGCGCACAGCACACTTTGTCAAGGACATTTTCTAAATAGCACAAAAAGCAACAAAGCGAAACGGAGGACTTGCTTTATATATAGGCGTATATATATATATATTTTAATACAACAACGACGTCCCCTTCGAACTGACAGTTATGCGTGTTTATGGCGCTGTGAAATGAAATTTTGCAGGTGATTTAACAGTTATTAGCAGACAAACGCAAGGATTGCCTATTTGCTCATGCTATGCGGCCTGAAAGTAGGCAACACAGTGTTAGCTAGTCCCAAGAGAGCGCACACATATAGAAAAATTGACTAACATTTATTAAACTTTTATTTGAATTTTATTATTTGCAAACAACTAAAATAAAATGACAGCACGAAGTGCGAGTAGCTGTTAGGGAAAAACATGCTGCATGCTTTGCGGCGCTGCGGCAGCAAAGCAATACAAAATCTTACAAAACTGACACAATTTCATGCGAAACAATTGAGGCAAGTTTTGAAAACTTTTACAACAAGTTTAAATATGCTTGATTAAATAAAGATTTTCAAAAGTTTTCTACTACTGACAACGAAGCAAAAAAAAAAAAGAGAATGGAAAGGAAACAAAGATGCTTTTTGTTTAGAAAGAAAAAAAGAAATTGCCTCAGAAGTCAAAATGTTGCAAACGCATTTATGCATATATCTGAATAAATATGTGCATAGTTTGCTTTGTTCAGTTTTAAGTTTTTCGCTTTGCAAAGTCAAGCAGAAAATTGTGCAAAGTTATATAACGAGTGAGTATACTCCTAAAATTATGCAATGCACTTTTATGTAAGGCGCTGAAAGAGAAATAAAAAGAAACTATGCAACAAATAATATAATATTAGATAAAAGTTTATATAATAAAACAGTTAATTAGCTCAAATAGAGGCTGTTTGAATTAAGAAATGTATCTACTGCAATATTCCTGAGGAAACTTGATCCATTTTTAAACAATTATGAATACAGTCGGTATCTCTCCATAACTGGTCATTCCAATGCGTACTCGGTCATTCTTTATAACATCGTACTCCAATCAAGTTTGTATCGCCTATGTAAGATAAACGTGCTGAATCTCTTTCATCCATTCAAATGAGGTAGCCTTCTCAGTGCAGCCTCTGGAATTTTATGCGCTGAACTATGTCAACCTCATCGACTAGCTCACACAGCTCGCGTTTCATACGGAACGTAAACTCGACGCGGACTCTAATAGGACTAAAAATCTTGTGGAGAATCTTCCTCTCAAAGTCTTACAACTCTGTTTTATCTGGTTCAATCATGTTCCATGCCTTCTGCGCCATACAGTAGGACCGGGAGTATCAGCGTCTTATAGATCTTGATTTTCGTCTTTCGAGAGAAGGCTTTACTTCTAATTTGCTTGCCCAGCCCTAAATAGCATCTATATGCAAGCATGATGCTTCCCCTATTCTCCAGGCTAACGTTGTTGTTGCTGGTTATTTCGGATCCAAGATAGACTAAGTTTTCTACAACATTTTACTTGAAATTCTCCATGGATCCGATAGGTTCTCTCCTACCCTGACACGGCTTTGTACGTGTGCTAGTAAAGAAGAACGATCTTTGTTGGAATACCTAGTGCAGACAGGGCGTCGAAACTTCGATCGTATCGACGTGTCGAAAGCGACCAATAGATGGTCTTCCGTGTATTTTCCAGGACTTGTCGTACTGTGAATATTTGGTCGCCTTTTTGGTCTGAAGCCACACTTATATTGTCCTTTAAGTGAATCCTTATAATATATATATGACGCACGATAAAATTTTATATCCGATGGCATAGAATCCGATAGGATAGATTCTTAAACCCTTTCTTAAAGATATGACAAAGAACACTGAGATTCCAGTCATTGGATAAGAGTTCATCGGATCAAAAGCTGCTGCATATTCCTAACCAACTCTTCGCCAACGGTCTTGAATAACTCAGCCCATCAGAGCCTGCCATTTTGTTATTTTTTTTAGCTTTTTGAGCGCCGAAACGACCTTGTTATAGTCCGGAGGCTCTACTATAGTCCTATCAGTATCTGGTGGTTCCGATGTCATTTCCCTATCAGCGAAATTGTGCGCTTCATCGCCACCAAGTAGGTTAGAAAAATGACTCCTCCATAATCTCAATGAATTCTGTTCATTCATTACCAGATTTCCATTTTCATTCTTACAGAAAGTTACTCCGTGTTTAAAACCTTCAGTCAGACGCTTGATCTTTTGATAGAATTTTCTAGCTTCAGTTCTGTCATATAACATCTCAACATCCTCAAACTCAAGCCGTTCTTGTTCCTTTTTCTAAGGCGTTTCTCTTCTCTCAGTTGCTCTCATTATCACTCTCTAACAGCTCGCGTTGCTTCCGACTGCAATGTTCGCTAATAGTAGGTGCTCTTCTTTTCTGTAGCATTGCTAAACTACTCGTCGTACCAAGAACTAGTCACAGGATTTGTATAACCAATGATCTGCTTGGCAGCCCTATGCATGGAGTGTGTGATATGTCTCCAGTGCTCACATATATCTTGAGAAGTCGGAAAGGTTTGCCGGAGCATTCATGAGAGTGTGTTTGAGAAGGTTTCGGTGATATGATGTGATTGCAGCCTGCCGACGTCTAGTGCATACCTTGCCTCCGACCAGATTGTGGTCCAATTCCCACGATGTGTGCCTTCCGTCAATCATAATTGTTCAATTTTGGTAGTTTGATCGGGTCTTACCCATGTAACCTTGAGCATGATGTGGTGTTGAAATGCTGCCAACTACCATGTTTCGACCTGAATTGGATTGAATTCGATTAGCCTCTCTCCATTAAGGAGGTTGGATCAAAGATTCCTCCCTTCCTTCCAAGAATTTGGCAGCTATGTAGTAGTTGGCACAGGACACTTTTTAGAGCAGCTCTGCCCTAACCATCGCAGTTCCTGGATTGCAGGGATGACAGCCTTGCATTTTTCGTAGACATCGGTGGATACTAACACCATCCCAATTAAGGGTGCGAACACTCCAGGTGCATATCCGTAAATCGTTGTCCTTACATCGTTTGCGTGTCGTCTTCATAGGGTCATCATCATAGGATCATCGTCATAGGGTTATCATCATAGGTTCATCGTTATAGGCTCATCGTCATAGGGTCATTTTCATACGGTCATCGTCATTAGGTCGTCATCATAGGGTGACTTCACGAACGTTTCCCACAATCTGCAATTGTTCAAACGACTCCATCTCTCAAAAAAATAATACAAATGGTAAATTAAGTAGATGGCAAGAGATATCCTGTAAATAAATTTAACTAATCAATAACTTTAAACCAAACTAGCCAGCAATGTGCCACTCCCAAACCCACAAAACTATGCAACGCTGAATGGCAGTCCAAACTTCTTCAGCATCTTTAGCCTAGCACTACTTAATTAGCTTCAGTAGCTCGGCTACTATATTGCTGTGCAGGTAGATGAATAAATATTTATACAAACTTACTTTTTTCCAGCTGTCCAAATTCTCATGTGTGCGGTCAAGCTAAAAGGTGCAAATAAGTTCCAAACACAACAGGATACCAAAAAGAAGGAAAAAAAACTTCACTCAAGGAATGAGGCACATGGGATTGTCTTCTATGAAGATCAACTTTTTGAACATTATGCAAAATTATATTAAAACTTTATTATTTGTGCAAAGCTGAATTAAATTTTCGACTCACAATGAGTGAAATACATTTTGGGAATAAAACATGTGTCGCTATTTATGCAGAATAGAAAAGAATTTTAGGCAATTTAAAGGCTATCGAAGTTTAGCTATTGTCCTCGAAGTGCTTTGTAATTGTAAATGCATAAATTATGCAGTCAAATATTGAGACTAATTGTACAAAGTTCGACACTTCAAATCAGAATTCATGACAAGCGAAATGAAAAAAAAAATAAAATACGAATAAAGGAGCTACTCAGCAAAGCGTAACATGCGATAAAATTGAGTTGAAAACGTGTTTCAAATTTAAAATTAACAACATTCTCATTCATTCTTGTCGTCGTAACAAGTTACAAGTTGTGTAACACTTCCTGCATAGCTGCTCCTGCTCCTACTCCTGCTGGAAGTTGTCAATGAAATGATTCGTGTCAGCGTATCATGCCCGGCTGTACGCTCTGTCCATATATATTGGCACACAAATGTCAATTTGTCGCGAGACTGCTCACTACTATGCTTGAACCGTGGCATATTCCTGCTGGCAGGGCTCGATTGTTGCCTGCTGCATGTAAATTACTTTTTAATGATGCACACTTGAAGTCTAGCAGTGAGCAGTGAGCCAGCCAGCAGGCTGAGACTTCAAACTACCCAAAACTTAATAGTTTTTCCGTGTAAAATTTGACTAATTTTTTTTTAGTTTAGTTTGGCTATAGTTCGGCTTATTAGTTGCTATAAATTACAATTAATGAACACATTTGCTAAATTTTAGGTAACACTTAAAGTGGTATTACGTGTAAAAATTTCAAATTTTTCAAAAGTTTTCACATAAAATATTTTTAATATCAGAAGCACCCGGTGGACGCTTGTAGTACTTAAATAAGTTTGATCAACTTATTAGACTAAGTTAAGAATCTGACATAAAGAGCATCCTTACTAACTTGCAAGGCAATTAAACAAAGCCAAAGGAAATACAAACAGGCAGGCATATCAAGAATGTCTTGTCGAGCTAATCATGAGTGAAGATAAAGATTTATGTAAGCAAAGAAGAGGGAGGACGAAAGCATCATAGGTCGTTAAATTCAATTGCTTATAAAATCGTCATTTATTATCTGATTCTGATGATTTTTAAAGAGACGTTAATTCTATGCTGGCATAATCTTTTTTGTGACGATGAAATTTTTAACCTTGAGATTGATTGTGTGGGGAAGGGTGGGGGTTGGTGGTATGGGCAAAATTTTTAAATAAACTTGTAAAATTCCGGCGAAGTTGTAGTCAAATGCAAAAAGCGCGAGGTCTCTATCTATTACCGTTTCCGAGATTCTTCCGTTCATACGGACGGACAGACGGACATGGCCATATCGCCCTTCTATCACTACTGACCATAATGGGGGTAACTTTAGGGGGTCTCCGACCATTATTTCTTCCTGTTACATACATTTGAACAACTCGAAAAGGCTCTAGTACCATCGGTACAGGGCCTAACAACAAGAAAACATTTTTTTTTATCATCGATTCCGTTCTGGTAAGGTGGAAGTGGACGGTGCTCCACACTCCGGAAGACCTGTCGTCGAAGAAGTCGATAAAATCAAGGAAGTGATCGAGATAGATCGCCATAGTAGTAGCCTTACCATCGCCCGGGAGCTGAATATCAGTCATATGATCGTTCAAAAGGCATTTGAAGAAGCTTGGCTACTTAAATTGAGACCAAAAAACCTCATGGACCGAATTTCCATATGCAAATCGCTGCTGAATCTCAACAAAATCAGCGAGGAAAAGTGGGTCACCTACGACAATGTGAAGTGCAAACGGTTGTGGGTGAAGAGTGGCGAAGACGTTCAAACAGCTGCCAAGCCCGGATTGACGGTCAGCAAGGTTTTACTGTGTGTTTGGTGAGATTGGCAGGGAACCATCTACTATGCCCTATGCCCAAACGCTCAATTCGGTCCTCTACTGTGAACAACTGTTAACCGCTTGAAGGCAGCAATCGCCCAGAAGCGGTAATTTTTTACCAATAGTAGAGGAATTGTGTTCCATCAGGACAACGCCAGAACACACACTTCGATTGTAAGACGCCAGAAGCTCCTGGATTTCGGATTAGAGGTCATTGTGCATTCAGGACCTGGCACCATCGGATTACCATCACTTTCTGTTAATGTCGAACGATTTAGCTGGCGAGAAGCGCGAAAATCGACTGTTTCACTTTTTTCGCCAATAGGGAAACTGTAAGCGGAGCATTATAAAGTTGGAATCGCGACAACATGTTATGAATCAAACGCTTATTTGAACTAAATATGATATGAAATAAAGGCGATAATACAAACAGCTTTTTATTATTTGTCTTGCTTCTACATTTAAGCATTATTGCATATTATCCATGCTCGGGCGCCACTGAAGCAACAGCGCAGGGTGGCCTAACACAGAGTATATGATTTGGTGGAATATTAAGATACAGTCTAGTGCGCTTGATTTGATGATGATAACCTATGCCTATTTAAATGTTATTATAAAGTTCACAGAATGGCTTTTAATGTCAAAAAATTGAATAAAAATGTTCTGTCAAATCGCCTAAAATTGACAGCAAATTGTGCACACAAAAAAATATATATCCGTCTCGAAGTACAACGAAAACCAAGTAAATTACCGACTACAAGCCGTAAACGATTGTGTGTGCACATAAAGCAATGAAATTCCACAAATGTGGCAAATTATTTTACAAAAAAAATATTTCTACGAACTTGTGTTCTTTACTGGCGTATTTCTGCTGCTATGCTTTTACTCCCGATCAACGCTTAAACAATACTTCATTGAAAATCAACTGCATATAGAGGAAGAGCCGATGTATGTCATCAATGGTGTCTGTAAGATGCGTGCACTACCAATTAGAAACGCCGAAATAGATAAATTTATAGACGAACCAAGATCTGCCAAGTGTAAACCAGAGACATTATTTGACGCTATTACCAAGGAAGGCAAAAACTATCTAAAACTAAAAAGATCCAAATCACATTTGCGAAAATACTATAGAATAAAGAATGCATCGTACATTTCATGCGACTATCGTGCTGTAGATCGTTTAAATGACAACCATAATCGCTTAAGTTCCAACGTTACTAAATTCAACTTCACTGAGTTGCAGCACGATGCCATACAGGTTGAAATTGATGCCGATATCATATTGCTGAAATGCTATTTTTGGCATAAAAAGATCGATGAGAATGTGCACTTCTTTGTAAGACCAATGCAGCCTAACAAGAACACCAATGCTAGTGATAGGCTTTCGATTATGATACTTGGACTCGATTCAGTTTCGCATATGAATTTCATACGGCAGATGCAACGCACCGATTTATATATACGTTCAAATCTACAGCATGCTGAATTCTGGGGCTACAACAAAGTCGGACGTAATACCTATCCAAATTTAATGCCAATGCTTACCGGTCGCACAGCGGTCGAATTTGAAGCACATGTCGAGCAATTGCGCTTGAAGCACTACGATGACTATGCGGATATACTCTGGAAGCACTATAAAAATGCTGGCTACAATACCAGCTTCGGCGAGGATATCAAATTTTATAGTTTATTCAATTTTGAACGTCCCGGTTTCAAGCAGCCACCAACGGATTACTATCTACGTCCAGTACACGTGGAGCTAGATAGACTTTGGCCAAATAATGAATGCTATGGCGAACGTCACGCTAATCAAGTGTTATTTGAGTTTGTGTATAAATTATTGCCACATATGCAAACTCATGCTTTCTTCTCCATGTTCTGGTGGATGCGAGAACTTCATGGCAACTTCAATTTTCCGCAGGAATTTGATATACCCCTCGAGCAATTGCTGAGCACATTATATGACACAAATATCTTCAATAATACATTGGTGCTGCTCATGTCCGATCATGGTCTCCGTTTTGGTGCATTTCGTAATACCAAGCAAGGCAAGTCGGAGGATTCACAACCGCTGCTTTTTATGCTATATCCGCGCTGGTTGGCACGTCGCTATGCCTGCGCCTTTCAAAATCTCGAGCGCAATACGCATCAACTTATGTCGACTTTTGATATACATGAGACACTTATGGATCTACTTGAGCTGAACAATTTGCGTGACGAAAATATATTAAATCGTACGCACGCATTGCAACAACTCACATATATACCACGTAATATAAGTCTCTTTTTACCCATATCCGGTAATCGTACTTGTGCCATGGCGCACATACCGGAACAATACTGCAGTTGTACGAATTATGTGGACATCGAGACAAACGATAGACGCGCAACGGCTGCAGCCAGATTTCTTATGCTTACTATTAACAAAATGCTGGAACCACATCCGTGCTGCGTACCGCTGAGGCTTGTAAAAATAATGAATGCCTATATTGCGCTAGCAAGCAATAATGAGGAAGTATATAAGGTGCGCATAAGCTTTAAAGTTTTGCCAAACCGTGCGACATTTGACGGAACTTTGGAGTACAATGGAACTTCATTTGCTGTGAGTAATGAAATTTCCCGTACAAATCGCTATTCAAAAAATCATAGCTGTTTCGCGAAATTAACTGATAAATCGCTGATGCATCTCTGCGAATGTTGGTAAGGAAGACTTTGTAGTAATTGGTTGAATAAGATATAAAACTTTTACAATTAATAAAAATATTTTTGTGCAACTGCTATGCTGCCACTTTGTTGACTGTTTTTCTTAGTAAATAAAACAGTTTTCAAACAAGCTCAAAAAATTCTAAGCTTCCAATTTAAATCATTCAAAGCATACAAAATCTGCTTACTATCCGTCCGTCTGTACCGCATTTCAGATATTTCAAAGACAATATTAATGATGCAAGTTTATTATAAACAAAATTCTTAGCTATCCATCGTCTGTTCTGTTCTGCTCCTCTCCCATTTATGTACAATATTTTCTGCATTTGTTTGCCATAGAAAATACGCTTAATCCTTTCGTATCCTTCCTTATCGCGCTGCATGTTAATGTATGACATACGGAAACTATAAAAATACCAAAATGTGTAAAATTATGTCGTAATAAATTAACCCACTTAAAGTGTGTGTAACTGGTTTGGACTTTTGTTGGCCAATGTCCTTTGCCTGCCTGCCTGCCTGCACTGTATTCACGAGTATCTCAAACGGAAATGACGTCGAAAATTCAACGAAGAAATATTTGTAGGTATTTGCATTTGTCAAGCGTTAAAATATTTGAAATGCATTTAATTGAAATTCATTTATGTAAGGCTTGAAGTACGAATAAAAATGGCTAAAGTCTGCACTGCACTGCGACAGTTTTAATAGTGCAAAAATATTCATGAAATATATTTCGTTATATATTCGCATATAGAGTGACATGTCAATTAACTATGCCTGGCATCAATATTATGATCAACAGCTACAATAATTATAGCATTTAATTAATTGAAGCTGTACGAGTTGGGTTGACAACATTTGCACGAGCGATGTGTTAAAATTCGCATATGGTACATAATTATATTTTTGAAGGAAAAAAAGAGAGAGCGAAAAAAGGGAGGAAAAAAGAGAAGAAATTAAATTCTATAAAGTTTGATTGAAACGAATTTTTTATGTGCTGCACTGTAATATATTTACTTGTATTACTACAAATGATATATTCTTTAAATACAAATCGTTTCTAATTGTATACAATCATCTCATAAGGCAGTCTTACCATGATTCATGGACACCTCTCCATAAAGTGATCACTAAGAACTAAGGAAAAGATTTCCGGCTTCTAAAGATACTAGACGGTCACCTCACTGAGAGTTAACATACAGCATTAGAACATCTAATTCAGATTTATTTTCCTGGCTCAATAAATCAACATTCCTCATTGGATTCATCCAATACCGACCATAGGCTTCACAAGAGAAGAAACTATATTTTATCTGCTGCCATTCTAAATAAATACAAGGTTTGCTGGACAGTCTCCAACAGAACTGCTTAAACGTTTTGATCGACTCCATAGAATGTACCATCGCCCGAAAGCTGAATATCAGTCATATGACCGTGCATTTGAAGAAGCTTGGCTATAAAAAAAAACTCGATATTTGGGTGCCACACGAATTGACACCAAAAAACCTCATGGACAGAATTTTCATCTGCGAATCGCTGCTGAATCGCAACAAAATCGACCCGTTTCTGTAGCGAATGGGGACTGGCGATGAAAAGTGAGTCACCTACGACAACGTGAAGCGCAACCGGTCGTGGGTGAAGGGTGGCGAAGCGTCTCAAATGGTTACCAAGCCCGGATTGACGGTCAGGAAGGTTTTGCTATGTGTTTGGTGGGATTGGCAAGGAATCATTACTCAGGCTGCTCCCCTATGGCCAAACGCTCAATTCGATCCGTTTGAAGACAGCAATCGCACAGAAGCGGCCATCTTTGCCTAATAGGAGAGCAATTATGTTCCACCAGCATAACGCCAGACCACACACTTCGATTGTGACGCTCCAGAAGCTACGGAAGTTCGGATTAGAGGTGGTTATGTATTACCATCTCTTCCTGTAAATGTCGAACGATTTAGCTGGCGAGAAATTAGCCTCAAAAGAGGCTTACGAAAATCGACTGTCTTACTTTTTTGCCAATAGGGAAGCAAGCTTCTATGAGCGGAGCATAATTGAAGTTGAACCAAAGGGCGCTTATTTGAACTAAATCCGATGATTGTACGCAATTTGAAAAAGATTTGAAATAAAGGAGAAAATACGAACGACTTTTTGTTCCAATCTAATATCAAAGTCAACAAAGGGTGTCCGCAAGAGAGCATCCTTTTCTCACATTTTTGGTCTCTTGTTAAACATTATATAAGTAAATTGAAGTCTACCATCATTCGAAAATATTTCCCTTCTCGGGAAATATTTTGCCGTACATTCGCTGATGTGATGTATTCAGCTCTGCGAGTGGTGATCGAATGGTGTGCCAATAAAGGCCTCATCATTAATACGCAGAAGGCTGTATTGGTAGGCTTTCCAGAAAAAGCATGCAAGACTTAAAAATCTCCGGTGAAGTCAAAAGGACAACACTGACCAAAAGACTTCACTGAAATTCTCTCCAACAACTAGTGCTAACAGCGGCTTGCATATCTGTTCGTGACAGGTGCCAGACGGTTCTTGGTCTGCGCCCTCGACATATTTTCCCGCAAGCCTTGCAGACAATTGATGCATTTAAGTTCCATACTCATAAAACTTATTACGCGCATCGGGTTCTGCACCATAATAGTTTGTATAAGCATAGAACTTTGCTTCGGCAGGAAGTACTCAAGTCTCCTCTCAAGCTGCACGAGCTGTAAAGATGGCAAGCCATGTAATGTACCATCTACAACTACATAGTTTAATAAAGGGTCAGGTAAAGGACGGACTCGACACCAAAACCTTTATTGCAGAGGCTACCTAAGCTTCAGTCTGAGATCCATACCGCTCTACTCTTACTTAAATAGCTTTCAACGGTCTGAAGATCAATCGATGAGGTTGACATAGTCCAGCGGCTGTACTGTGCTGGTCATCTTAATCGAAAGTATGAAAGAGCTCCAGCACGCATGGTTTACTTGCTTGGAGGACGCTGAAATAGTGGACGACTGGTCACGCGTTGGAATGATCAGAAATGGAGAGTTCAACCTAATCGAACCACTCTACGCATATTGAACAAATGTCTAAAACAGCGAATAGCGCCATTTAAATAGCTTGCCTTCTGTATACTCTTCTCTAGTTTGGTTAAACGATGCTTTGATATTCTTCAACAACTTTCCGCATACCGAGAGGTCACCAATTGTTGGAGTTTTTGTGCATAGGGCTATTAAGGTAAAAAGTAGGTAAAAAATAGGTAAAAATAGCAGAAGAAACATCGAAACCCATTTCAGAATGGCTGCCTTCAAGAACTACATAGATGGTCAGGGTATTCTGAACTTTGACAAACTAAGCAACTGTTAATAACAAATTATTCAAAAATAAAAGAGAAATTTTGCGGGGGATATTTAAGACAGATCATGGGCTATCTTAACATCCATCATTGAGTACGATATCGCCTTTAAAAAATGTGTCTCTTGCTACAAACTGTGTGTAGACTCTGTCCAGAGATGGATGAGACAAGTTTATACCTACTCTGTACCTACTCTGCCAGACTCACAGAGGGGCAGCTGAATAGCTAAATGATTTTGCAGCAGGTAAGCTTTAACATGGATAAAGTTGAAACAATCGTTCCTTTCTTAACCATTAAGCAAATAGAACTATCTCTAAAGCTGCGAGAAGCCTTTGCTGCTGTAAGTTTTGTATGCAATTTTGCTTTATTAAATGTGTAGGGTGTAAACCAAGCGCCGTACAACTTTTAATTGTACTAAACCACAGCACAATATGACTCCACTGCATTGCTTTGCCAAACCATATATTGGCAAGCAGTATTTCAGCTTGCATCACAAATGCGGCTAATAATATTTTAATTAGCGTCTATTATAGATGAGTCTGCCTTCATAAAAAATCTATTTTGTTTGCTAGTTGAATCGCTTTTCTATATGCATATGCATATAAAAATTAGCAATTATGGCGACATTTAATAGCCAAACCACACGCAGTCCTAATGTGTTTTTACTTGTAAATCGTTCAATGCAGACGGTTTGCACTCAATTAGCGGTCATTGAAAACCTAAAAACCTATGAATGGAAATATTGATTTTCAACTACTCGGAATATTTCATAATTTTGAAATATAAAATGAAGTAATTTGCAATATTTGACACCACAAAGAGACTGGCAAATCATTTATTTCAGCAGTTATTCAGTAGCTTAAAGCTGTTATATTACAGCCTAGTTACATTAGACGCAGCACTGTCACCAATGTGAATGACAATATGCCATTCACATTTCGAAAAATTTTTAAATCTAAGCTAACGTTCTATGCATTTCTAAACTATTTTTTAAATTTAAAAAAAAAATGTTATCGAAAATAAAAAACCTTAAATATTTCTTTCGTACGGCTTTCTTTTGTTTTGCCATTTGCCTGTTGCTCTATATTTATGCTGCACATCTACTCTACACAATCGACTATCAACCGCGAAATGCGCAACAACAACAATATTTCATCAATACAAACGGCTGTCAGATGCCAAAACTACGGAATACCAGCGCCGAAATAGAAAAATTTATTAAAAGATTAACCACAATGGAGTGCCAACAATGGACATTTTTTCGTGCAATCAGCGTAATGGGTAAAAATTATCTACAACTGAAAAGCAGCAAAGAGAAAATGCAAAAAGATTTCGCACCAACTAAACTGTCAGAGATATGGTGTTTATATCGCGCTGTAGAACGTATAGATGACGTCACAAATCGTTTGAGTCGTCAAATCTACAAATTCAGTTTGGCTGCATTCAATAATGGTTTAATGGCAATTAATATTACGGCCGATATAATACTTGTGAGCTGCTATACCCAGCAAAATGAGGTAATCGAAGAGGATGTACACTTTTTTATAAACCCGCCACAGCCTAGCAAAAGTGACTACAGCAGTGCTAAGCTTTCGATTATAATACTTGGACTCGATTCAGTTTCGCATATGAATTTCATACGGCAGATGCAACGCACCGATTTATATATACGTGAAAATCTAGCACACATTGAATTCTGGGGCTATAATAAATTGGCGCGTAATACCTATCCAAATTTAATGCCAATGCTGACTGGGCGCACAGCTGCCGAATTTAGTACGCATATGCTGCATTCGGGCCTGCGGCACTACGATGACTATGATGCATTTATTTGGCAGCGCTATAAAAAAGCTGGCTACATGACCAGCTTCGGCGAGGATACACAACGCATATCACTATTTAATTTTGGACGCACAGGTTTCAAGCAAGCGCCCACTGATTATTATCTACGTCCAGTAATCGTGGAGCTTTGTAAACGTTGGAAAATCTATTTCGCAGAGTGGTATTGTCTGGGTGATCGGCACGGTAATCAATTGCTATTTGAGTTCGTGCATAAATTATTGCCACAAATGCAAAATCATGCTTTCTTCTCCATATTCTGGTGGACTTTAAGCCTGCATAGTGACTTCAATTATCCGCAATTGTTCGATATACCGTTAGAGCAGCTGCTGCATGCTTTATATGCGACAAATATCTTGAATAATACAATGGTGCTACTGATGTCCGATCATGGGCTGCGTTATGGTGCATTTCGTAATACTTATCAAGGCATGTTAGAGGATGCACAACCGTTGCTTATTATGCTGTATCCGCACTGGTTGGCTAAACGCTATGCTAAAGCCTTTCAAAATCTGAGGCATAATGCACATCAACTAATGACCACTTTTGATATACACGAGACACTTATAGATCTACTTGAGCTGGAAAATTTGCATGACATGCATATATTAAAGCGTTCGAAAGCATTGGAGGAACTCACATATATACCACGTAATATAAGCCTATTTCTGCCCATACACGGTAATCGTACTTGTGCAGATGTCGGCATACCAGAACATTATTGCACCTGCACCTCTAACAGCTACAAAGAGACCGAACTGAGCGATATGCGTGTACATGCTGCTGCACATTTTGCTGTCGCTTACATTAATGAGCTATTGATATCATATGAACTCTGTTATAAACTGGAACTAGTTAACATATTGAAAGCCTATGTTGCACCGCTCAAGGATAAATCTATAAAAAGTGTTGTGGCAGCTCCAAATATTGGTATTAAACATGTTTATAATGTGCGAGTACGCTTTCAAGTGCTACCAAACAATGTCATTTTCGAGGCAACTTTACAATTCGATGGACAGAAATTTGCTTTATCTGGCAATGTTTCACGCTTAAGTGCTGTGAACAAAATAGAATGTCTTCATAGAATCATTGACACGGATAAACATATGCTTTGCGAATGTGTTTGAAATGTTTATATTTAAAGAATTTTAATTGTTTATTAATAAAGTAAAGCTATGCTCTTAAAGATGTGTAAAAGCTAGAATTTTTAAAAATCGGTTACATATTTTGGATGTAAAAGTTCATTTAATGCTTGTCTGATACAACTTTCCACTTTCTTTCTACCATTTTCTGGTATTTAATACAAGGCGAGAGGAAAAGGCAATGAAAAATAAAGAATTAAAATAAATTATTAAATTTTGTCTTTCAAGGGAGAAGGTAGGAAGAAAAAGTGCGTATTTCAGATTGCATTGTAACATCCATTATAACTTCCATTGGACGATAGGGTTTCGGTTTCAATAAGACGTCGCAACATATTCAACATCAAGCCAAACATTGGAGTTCTTTAAAAAAAAATCACTTCCATGGGAAGCAAAGTTTAATGGTGATCAAAATCGTGTGATATAATTTCTTAAGAATTTTTCTCTTGAAGAAAAACATCATTGGTGCAATCCAGCCCGACTTATGAAATAGAATCTTACAAAATTCGACCACTTCGATCGAGTGCTGTAAATGAAACCGCGCTTGCCATTTGAAAATGAGGAAAATTACAGTTGGGCATAACCGATTTTAAGAGGCCCTGTACCAGTTTAGGATCTAAATTCTTTCCTACCAAACACATTAAATGGCTCTCTCTCACTTATGCACCAAGCAGTGCAAAACAAAAAGATAGGAAATTAATAACAAAAATGGTTCTAACGAAAATTATTTTGCTTCTCTCACTTCTCACTCCACGAATAAGTACCTTATAAAATTTAGTTATATGTATGCAAAGAAAAGGGAGGACGGTAGTATCATAGGTCGTTCAAAATCAATTGCTTATAAAATCGTCATTTATTATCCGATTTTGATGAAGTTTTGGGATTTTGGCTGAGAAGGACGTTATCTCTATACTGGGGCTGATTTTATGGGGAAGGGGGGAGGGGCAAAACTTTAAAATAAACTCGTAAAATTCCGGTGAAGTCTATTACTGTTTCCGAGACCCTTTTGTTCATATGTAAGGATAGACGGACATCCTCTTCACTCCTGACCATAATGGGGATAACTTTGGGGGGTTTCCGACCATTATTTCTACCCTTTACATACATTTGCACAAAACCAATAGGCTCTTGTACCTTTGATATAGGGCCTAAAAAGTACACGAAATATTATTAGCGCTTTATTTTGAAAGCTAAGACCGGACTTAGCCTTCTCCAAAAGCCTTATTATACTTCAGCTTGCTTGTTGCTCCGTTGGTATGTGTCTTCTTAAACTAGCAGCATAAGATTCGATATTTTTCTTCAAATAAATCCTTTCAAAGTATGAGTTATACCAAAGTATGAGTCTCCACTTCACCAGCTAATACATCATAGAACGGTCTTTGATCTATCATCACAGCACACTACAGACCTGCCACGATCTAGAGAGGTGATGTTCAATTGAGGTGTTTCGATAAAATTATTTTTTTCAAGGTCTCCAGATTAAAGCTCTGCAGAAGCCTCTATTGTCTCCTAATGCCTCCTGTGGCATGGTTACTTAAGATATCTACACCACTGCGAATAAGCACATCAAGTAGACATTTATGGGATCATCTACTGATCTACTGATAGTCGATATGGTTGGTGATGTGTCCATGAGGAGGTGGCTATATATACTTTTGGATGTCCAGATGAGGTAACTTAGTGCCACTAATGAAGATGTATTGTTTGGCATATATTTTAATCAGTCGTTCTTCTTTGTTTTTGAGAGATGACAGACAATACGCATAAGCTTCTTAGAGAATGAATGATGTATTCTAACAAGCTATAGAACTCATGTTTTGCTTTGTCTGCGTTTGGTTCGGAAGGATTTTCAGCATTGTATAATATATTTTTTTTTTGAAGTCCTACGATCCTAGCAGTCAGAACTTGTTCTGAAGCAGACTCATAAGCCATTTGTTGATTATTAAAATGCCGATGTCCAAGCTAAATTATTTAAGAAAGCCCGACATTATGGAAGCCTTAATGGTGCAAAGGCGAACCTCACCTTTCTTGTTGCCATGTTGCTATTCGTGTCAACTGATTGATCATCATTATTGTGCGGTTGTAGTTGTATCCGGTGCTTGTTTCTATCGGATCACTAACCCAATGCAACCTATTTTATGCCGGACAAATGGCATTGAATTTTATTTTAGATAATTTTTGAAGTGAAAGTTCTTTAGGAGGTTAAACAAAAAATTATAGAGAAATTTTAATAACTCATGTTTTGCAATGGATATGCCTTCTGTATTATATTGAACTGCACATGACCAAACGATGGTCATTTGTTGGTCATTTGCTGTAGCTGTCACATTTGCCATTCTATGACACACGCTGTATACGCACATGCAATGCATTAAAGAACACATAACAGAGAGGAAGAAAAATAGAAAATCACATGTGCATACTTCATTCGAATATTTCCATTTCTCTCTATTTTTCTGTCTCTCCATTTTTGTACATTTACTCAGTTTCTATCATGGTTTCTTCCTCTCTTTTTATCTTTTATTTTATCTCTCTAACGCTTTTCTAAAATAATATTCTACAAAGTATTTCTTAAAGGCTTCAACAGCATATGATGCGGTAATAAAGTAAGAAACAATAATCGTGAGCCGATCAAAACTTCTTGCAAGATTCGCGCAAGACATATCCTATTACTTGATGACATTTTTCTGACAGACCTTTAAACGATATTTTGGTATCAAACTGTGCCTTGCAAGTCTTCAAAAACTCTCTTTTTCTCTTCGGTGTGACGCAGTAGAAGACATATCAGTGACGTTGTCTATTAGGCAATCATTTGATATTGAAGAAATTTCTGATTGTATCATTATATTCTATTGTGATGTTGGATGCGTTTGATGATATATCACCGAGCAACTTATGTCATGTTGATGTGCATCTAAGTGCATCAAATAAAGCATCGAGTGCCAGATTTCCTCGTGATAAGTTAATACAATAAAGAAATCAACAAAGTAAAATAAAGCCTAATCCAGAATTTTAGCACAGAGTATCTCCAACACTTAAAAAAAACTTCAGTTGAGAGCTAATTTAAAATGCAAGTAAGCACTTTAAAAAAGTAAGAATAATGAATTAAGTTGGCAGCTCTGAATTTCCTCCCCCTGAATGAGTTCATTGCACGTTGCAGAGAGAAAAAAAATCTTTTAAAAAAATAACATTTTTGTTAATTAAAAACAAAACTAAATACAAAATATCAATAAGCTGTAAGAAAATAATGAAAAACCAACCAAACAATGCTAAACCGAAAATCAACAATGATGCAAAGCCAAGCAAATACTCGAAATGAAAGCAGAAAGAAAGCAGAAAGTACTCGAATAAGATAAATACACAAATAAATAGTACTCGTAGTAATAAACAAGTTGCCACTTAATTTTTGAAAGGCACTTAGATGGACATACCGATGCGAAAAAAAAGAATAAAAATTAAAAGAAGAAGGAGAGAAACTCATAAAAATTATTACAAAAAATTTGATAGCAATGCAGAAAAATACAGAGCGGTGTAAGCGAATAAGTTGTGCACTTTTAAAAAAGGATTGAAGCGCTTAACAGTAGGAGTCAAATATTTGAATACTTTATAATGACTTTCTTCAAGTTATGGCAAATATTGTATTTAAATATTAAATAGCTATGGCAACAATTGTTTCGAGTTCAAAGTATAACTAGCTGCTGTCCAACAAGCATGTCTATTTACTTCAACTCAAATTAAACTATTTATTTATTATATTATCACTTTTAGACAAACTCCTTATACTGTACATTCGCACAAAATGCGAAGCGTATTAAAAACGGAAACGGAAATGCAGCATTTTTCGACAATTTTCCGTTTCCATTACTAGTCGTCGTTGCTTTGCTTTTATGTTGAGCACAAAGACAAACAAAGCAAGTGAAGTAAAATATCAACAAGGATGAAACAAGTGCAGAAAAGTTTTCAAAAAAAAAAGCAAAATTTTGCGACAGCAAAATTTTGCGACAGCAAATACTTATGCCAGATAATCAGCATTTTATGACGGTGCAAGTCTTTATAAAACTACTCGTCAGAGAATTTTGATTTTTATGCAGTGATACTATTTATTTACACAAGACACAAAATAAGACTTAAGTGTTTATTTGGTTATGTCTAAAGTAAGCATTAGCATAAGCAGCTACGGAAATGCAAATTGCAGTCGAGTGGTATATCTTTTTTAGTTTTTATATTACTGCAAGTAAGCAGTTAGAGTCATATGATACTCAATGTGGCGTGTAATATTGCAGCAAATTTCTGTAGAGTATGTGTGAGGAGTATATAGTCAAGAAATTCATAAAAAAGCAGCTTAACTGTGTTTCTTTTAAAGTAGCTGCTTATCACTTGTAGTGTTCTCGACTTAAAGCAGTTTAGTTTAGTCTTATAGAATTGTAGGGCATGGATATATGCCATACTTGCGAAATTGCAAGTAAAACACTTTAATGCATAGCAATATTTTTGCTACACAGAACACTTTTGCAGGTTATAACTTCCAAATATTTTGCTCCTCCCAAAATCATTTCATACATATGAGCCTAGTAAGCGAGTGTATTCATTTCGCACAGTAAATGAATTTGTTGCAGTTAAGTGAATGAATGTGAGTGAGAAGTCGATTTTCGCAAACCTCATTTGAGGCCAATTTCAGGCCAGCTAAATCGTTCAACATTGACAGGAAGAGAGAGTAATCCAATGGTACCAGGTCTGGACTATAAGGTGGATGCTTACGGAACTCCCACCCGAACTCCCGGAGCTTCTGGTGCGTCACAATCAAAGTGTGTGGTCTGGTGTTGTCCTGATGGAACACAATTCCTCTCCTATTGGTCAAAGATAGCCGCTTCTGGGCGATTGCTGCCTTTAAGCGGACCAGTTTTTCACAGTAGAGGAGCGAATTGAGGGTTTGGCCATAGGGGAGCAGCTCGTAGTATATGATTTCCTGCCAATCCCACCAAACACACAGCAAAACTTTCCTGACCGCCAATCCGGGCTTGGCAACCGTTTAAGCCGCTTCGCCACCCTTAGTAAGTGACCCACATTACATCGCCAGTCATCATTCGATTCAGAAGTGGGTCGATTTTGTTGCGATTCAGCAGCGATTCGCATATGGAAATTCGGTCCATGAGGTTATTTGGTGTCAATTCGTGTTGCACCCAAATATCGAGTTTTTTTGTGTAGCCAAGCTTCTTCAAATGCCTTTGCACGGTCATATGACTGATATTCAGCTCCAGGACGATGTTACGGTTGCTACTATGGCGGTCTATCTCGATCACTTCCTTGATTTTATCGACTTCTTCGACGACAGGTCTTCCGAAGCGTGGTGCATCTTCCACATCCTCCACACCAGAGCGGAATCGAGTGAACCACACAAACATCACAATTTTTTTTGACCGCTTGCGATGCGTTTTTGCCTTTCAGGGAGTAAAAAGAAAAGTGGGAGAAGAAAAATATTTTTCGTTAGTATCATTTTTTCTTAACAATTTCCTACCTTTTTGTTTTGCATTGCTTGGTCATAATCTAAAGAAACATTTAATGTGCTTTTTAGGCGACTTGTACTGGTACAGGGCCTCTTACAGTCGGTTATGCCAGACTGTAATTTTCCCAAGTTCAATTGTGTCAAGAAGACAGCTTCTTTGTATTCCTAGCTTCACGTAACAGACTCACGACACTGTACTCAAAACTTAAAAGCTGAGTCATGCTAGTCATATCTATCCATCAGCCTGTATGTCCTTCTTTCTGTCATTCTGAAGTAACTTGAACTACCTTATATCATATATTTCGCTCAAAACTCAACTTCTACACAACAATTTAATCAAATAAATAGCAATCAGCTACATCAAAGCTATGCTATGTCTCTATATCGCCATATATAGAGTAAAGTGTCTGAAGACACACTGTACAACCAACCTCAAATGTATATCAAGTGTCTGTCTTAAGTGTTTAACATTCAACTACACTACACTACATGTGTATGCAGTAACAAACGCCCACTTGACTTTATGAATATGCGAAAACAGTTGACTTCCATTTCCTTGAAGCGCACTAAAATAGACTCTGCTGACGTTATATATTTTTCCGTATTACAAGTATTCCTGCGTACATTTATGCAATTGTGCTGGCTTCATTTCACATAAACAAATCTCGGCGTGTTTTCTAACAAACAAAGCCTCCAACCTGTCTTTACATATGTGTGTGTTGCGGAATCCTTTGTATGAGTATGTTGTCTAATGTTGTTTTTGTTTTTGTTTTTTTTAGCATTTCGAGCATGCGACTATATTTATACCGGAAACGTGAAATAGCCCCCTAGGGACTAGGCAAAAGCCACGACGCTGTTGTCGTCGCTGTGGCCAGCTGAGACACACCAAACGAATTGCGTTTTTTGTTTTAAATTTACTTTAGGCTTCCGTTGAAGCACTTTGCAAAAAAAAAAAATTTTTTAAAAAAAATTATATTGTTTGTACAAATATGGCAGGACTCAATGCTGACAATTGCTGTTGTCTACTTTTAGGCGTATGCCGCGTTGTCCTCGTTGCCATTGTCAAATTGAATTGTAATAGACACGTTTGGCTTTGTGTAAAAATAAGAAAGAAAAAGTAATGCAAAAAATGACTTTCAGCACTAAGCCGGAACACTTTACCCAGTGTTTTGTCTCTCCTATATGTCTGTGTATACAGCTGTGCTTTGCTATATGCCATATACGTGGCATAATTTTATGCATATGCTTTTCTTTCATTTCATTTCTTCATTTCTTACCCATTTTTGTCTTGTTCCATTTTATTTCAGCATTGCGAAAAAATTTTATTGCATACATTTAGGCGCTTACACTCTTACATTTTGCTGCTGCTGCTGTATGTGTTTCATTTGCATTTTCTTATTTAAATGTCGCTTTTAAATGACGACAAATTGTTTTGACGTTGTCGCCTTTTGATTTAAGTGTATATGTATGAGTATGTGTATGCGTATGTGTGTGTCGCTGAAAAGGTTTGCAATTTCCATTTTTGAAGTTAAAGGCTTAAAAGCATACTTTTAGGCAAACAATTGTATTGCAATGTTTGTAATAAGATAATATATATAACTAAAAAGCCTTTAACTGTAGGCTAGCTGTGCGGATTCTTAGGTTTACTATGCACTTAAAATTATGCTGTGGAGAGAAGATCGTATATTGGATGCAATTTATTTTGAAGAGCACATCGCGAATTGACGGAATATACTCGAGAAACAGTCCAGCCCTAAAAGTATGCACCGCTATATAAAGCAGCACTAAAAGTATGCATACCTATATAGCTTTATACAGTGTAACCACTAAAAGTATGCAGTATGCAACGTCGTCCCTGTTTTCGTCACACTTTTTTTCTTCTTTTTTTTTCCATTCAGCCTTTTACAGGGTATCGGCGTACAAGAGTTGCCATAAATATATTCGTATCTGAAATAGTGTCATCGCTATTAACTATTTTTTGCTTTTAAGTATTCTGTTGGGCTGTTTAATCTCACTTTCTGAGCAATTAAAGATTTTCAGTAAATAGCTCTAACACTTCTTCAGGTACTCTGTCTCACAATGTGATCCATCAAGTCTAAAAGCTTTGCTTTAACCGATACCTGTTAAGCAACAACCTTAAATCGAAATTTAACCATCATATTAGCATTTTTCAGTATCTATCGCTTGAGGTAATTTCACTTTTCGCGCGCGCGCCCAAAAATTCGCTCAACTCAACAATATGGCCACATTTAATCAAGTGTTAAATCGAAACAATTCAATTTAGTTTTATACACTGACGAATGAAGCGATACATCGTGTAGGTACTCTACTTATTTGTTTAGCTGGGTGGAGTGCGCACAAATCTATATTCCGGTATTCGGTTGAAAATTAATGAAGCGTTTTAAATTTTGACACACACGTGCAGCATGCATGACTGCCTTTTAGTTGTACGTGTACAGTTGCAGTAGAGCAAGGATACATATTACGCGTATTTGTGTATGTTTCATTCGGTGCTGGCATTTGAATATGGTTTTTTGCAGTTGGTCAAAGCACAAAGCATAGCTACGGGCTCAGATTATATTACGCCGTGGTTTCGATTATTTGTTCATAAAATTTAATGAATTTTGTACGCCAATCATCAGCAATGGATATGACTAAGAGGACTAGGAAAATAAAGGCTGGCAACGTTTATCTATGCAATTAGTGACCGAGCACCTGCAAGAAAGCTTTGCATATATTGTCTATTTTTATTCAACATTTTGTAAAAAATGAACATAATATATAATGCCTTTTTTTCGAAATCGATAACTGTTTCATTGCCATTTGTAGTGGGGGGGGGGAGGGCGAGTTCACACAAATAATTCCCTCAATTAAACAAGAGTATATAAAAGTAAATAAAAGCAAGTGTTACTAATTTCTATGAAAATTTGCTAAAATTAAGCCGACAAAATATTTCTGCATAGATTTTAAACCAATTTTCGCATCTAACTAAGCCAAATTTGAAATAGGTCATGCATGCAGCACAAAATCAATTGCTTATTAATTTTCAATAGCTGCTAAGAGTGTTTATTATAGACCAGGCTTGCACTTGCTGCTATTGTCGCTATTTAACTAATAAATATATAAGATTTAAGCAGCTGGAAATGCTTGCCTGCAATGGACATAAATACTTAAGTGATTGTTCTTGTGCAAGCAATTGAATTAATTTTATAGAAAATTTTCGTTCAGCTGAAATTTGTTTGTGCTGCTTCAGGCCTTTGACCTAATGACCCCCATGCAGCAAACTGTGTGTGTGTAAATGAGCATTGTTGGGTCGCATAATTACAAAATTGTGTTAATTACAGACAAATGGTTGACTGAGTTTTTTGATAGAAACAAAAAAATGCTTGTGAGAGGGTTTAAGGAGATTTTTTTTTATTTTTTTTTAAATTATATAAAATAAGAAGTTAAGCAATAAAGCTGCTTTTGTTATTAAAATTTATGAATAAATATATTTATTTTTACATTTTGAATTATTTTGAGCTTTCATTTGCTCTACGTAAACAAATACAACTGATAGAGATGACAGATATAGCTTTTAGCCCTTCCTCTCTTTAGTTTCCTCATTTCTATGTTATACATATAGCAGTTAATCTTTCCTCTCCTCAATTTCGTCTTCTCTATGTTACAACTATAGCAATTAATTGCTCCTCGCCGCACTTTCTTCCTCTCTTTGTAACATGTATAGCAGTATTATCAGCCACTGATAGGTGCTAAGATCAAATGGGAGATCGATGAGAAAAATTTTCAATCCTTCCTCTCCATCTATCTATCTATCTATCTATTTATCTTTCTATCTATCTATCTATCTATTTATCTATCTATCTATCTATCTATCTATCTATGTAACTATCAATCCATCTGTTTCTGTCTATAGCTTTTCTGCTACACTGCTGCTGTCTTCAACTTGCTACACTGTGTAGCGCATTTGTTTCTTATTTCAAGCTGGGTCACGTATTATTATTGACTTGCATTACACAAACACTCAGACAGACAACACTTTTGTAACCGCATCGCAGCGTTTCGTCCGAAATAGAAATAGAAAAATGAGTACACATTCTATTATTGACGCTCACTTGAAATTTTCCAGCTGTATGGCGTTGGTGTCTTCATTTCACATCAGCACCGCCGAAACTGAATGAATGAATGGAATCAGTGAACACACACACAAACAAACAACACATGTGAAAGCATGAAAGCAAAGCCATGTCGACAGTCAAACGTCAGCCAGTCAGTTGCTGAGTCAGTCATGCTCACTGGCAATGGTGTTTGGCATTGTTTTGCGGCTACGTTTTTCTTTTCTTTTTTTATAAATTCTTTTTTCTCTCCATCCTGGCGATGGTGCTGATGATAACGTCATGTCACATAAAACGAACGAAAAAAGCACAAAAAAATAAAGAAATAAAGCCATGAAGCTATAGCGTAAACTGAAAAAAAACTGAATAGTTTTTCTGTCTGAACCTACTAATTTTTTATGGTTTGATACTTTGCTTGCCTTCATACTCACGCTTTGACAACATGTTTCCTGGCCAAATGTCAAATTGTTTTTTGAGCTGTTCAACAATTTTCTTGGCTTTTCTTCGTTTGTTTGTTGCAAACGGCCTTTTTATTGTTATGTGTGTATAAAGCAATTTTTTTTTCTTTGTCGTTCGCCCACCCTTAAGATATTTTGACCTGTAATCTTCATTTCGTACGTAGCATACGAGTACTTCTGGGCGGAGTATTTTTGTGCGTAGGCTTACAAAGTAAATCTGTTGACATCGTTTGCCAGAAATATAAAGTCTTAAGAGTGCATTTTTTAAACATGAAGCTAGGAATTGGAGATATGACAGAAATGGTAGCATAATAATCCACTCTTGAGCCATGTAAAGTTCTGAATTTATTGAAGATGCTTTTTTCCGAAGCTTATTGAAAAATAATAGACTCAAATTTGTAGAGTATCACAGCAGACATATGCAACTATAGACAGATGTCTCAAGCCAGTGGGGGTTATTTTTAAAGATGTTCTATTGGTGACCATTGTGAATATTGAGTTTTCTTAGCAGCTATCAAAACTCTGAAACTGCTATATAGTTGTGACATACAACTTAGAATAAGAAATTTATTTAAATTTGCTTTTTGAGATGCTTTTAAACTCTCCATTTTAGATGGAAGATATCTCAAACTCTGGACCAATTTGATACTAAAATTACCTTTACTACATGGTTACATAGGTACCGCTTTTGAGTATTGTTTTCGGAATCGCAATCTAAAATTCTGTTATATGAAATAGCTCTGGCGAGCTCCAATTTCAAATAGTCCAAGGAATGAAGTCTCAGCATCTTTAAAATGTTTCCATGTAAAAGAGATGTAAAGAGCTCCATTTCCTTTGTAGCAAATCGTCTCGATTTACTGGATCGATTTAAAAATCTGGAGAGAGAACATCTGGAGAGAGAACATCGCAGCTATTGCATTCACATTCACAGAAAGTTCTCTCGAATTGTTGCACCAACTCATCGCTCAAAATATATCATCCTTTCATATTCATCCTTTTTTAAGCTTATGAACCTTCATTTTATTCATACTATCTTTGCTATAAATATTTTTAATGCGAAAAGACATTTAAATAATAAAATGAAAACGGTTCCAATTCACTCGGCAAATCCTCTTTATCGACTTAATCATTCCAAAGAGGGTTAACTTGTTTCTTGGCATGAAGAAAAGGATTCCAAAAAGATATCAAAAAGTCGCTCGACACAACTCATCACAATTGGAGCTTGAACTCGTTACGCTATCTAAACATGCTCTCCAACGATTCAAAAGAGAAATCAGAATCCCAATCTTCATTTTATTTAGATTTTTAAACGTTATCAGTTGGAGCTAAAGCTGTAAGGTCAGAAGAAGGCAAATCTTTAATTATACAATTTAGCATTTTTTTTTTCTTAATATATAATCAATAATAGTTGAGTCTGATGTAAGCTCTTTAATATAGAAGCGAAGTTCATATACTTCAGTAATGACAGAACATTGACCTGCAATTAAAAAAATTTGTGTTTAGGAATGCACAAACGAAGTTTATATTTACACCAATGGAGAACTTACCTTATATTCATGCTACTTGTACTCCAGAAGAGATGCACCATATGGTCTCCACATTAGTTCTCCTTCTTTGCTTATACTACATGTACTTCAGTAGAGGTGCACTTCCTATGATCTTCACAATATTTTTCCTTCTTTGCTCATGCTATTTGTACTTCAACAGAGATGCACCATATGGTCTCCACATTAATTCTCCTTCTTTGCTAATACTACATGTACTTCAGTAGAGATGCACCTCCTATGATCTCCACAAAACTTCTCCTCTTTTAGTCATGTTCCTTGAATTGCAACAGAGAGGCACCATATGGTCTCCACATTAGTTCTCCTTCTTTGCTTATACTACATGTACTTCAGTAGAGATGCACCTCCTGTGATCTCTACAATATGTTTCCTTCTTTGCTACATGTACTCCCACAGAGATGCACCCTATAATTTCCACACTACATCATCTTCGCTCATGCTACTTGTACCCCAGCTCTCATACTTCTTTTACTCAAGCAGTGATGCGACCTATATTCTTCACATTATTTCTTCACATTGACTATTGCGACTTGTACACCAGCAGAGATGTACCATATGATCACCACAATATTTCTCTTCCTTTCTTCAAATTACTTCTGCTTCTTTGCTCATGCTACTTGCACTCCACCAATGATGCACCATATGATCTCCACAATATTTCTCTTCCTTTGTTCTTCAAATTACTTCTGCATCTTTACTCATGCTATTTGTACTCATCAGTGATGCTTCATATGATCTCTAAATTATTTTCCTTCATTTATTTCTCTATCTCCAATGTGAAAATGAAATAATAAACTCCATTCTCCAATTTCTTTTGCTATATTAAATGCAAATATGTATTAAGAAATCCCGTTCAACATACGCTTATGTTACTAACCCTTCTTGAGTCTTCGCTTTAACGCTCATTCTCCATATACACCAATATCTAATATAAATTGCAGCCATAAAATAGGCTCCGCACTGACATTAGCGTAGTTTAATAAAAGCAGTATTCATATCATAAAAAGCTCAACCAACTACACGCATATACCGCATAGCATAAAACTAATGTATAATTTTTCTATAGCACGCTTCTCCCGAATGCTTAAACTTCTCATTCAACTAGCACGCTTCAGCTCGCCAGCAAATAAATTGATGTGAACTTTTTCACATGTTTACAACTAAAATGTGAACACGCTATTCAATTCATCATTTTGCTCACAGGATATATATATATTTCAGGATGTATATTTTTGGCAAATCAAATAAGCAAAGAAGTTACATACTTATAAGTTTCTTACTTTCTTTCTTTTTTTTTTTTTTGCACTTTTGGGCTATTATATAAATGCCTCAGGTTGCATTGTAAACTTTTTCTTGTGATAGACTTATTGAAGGAAAAAGTTTCTCATGTATCTACATACTTATTTATTATTTATTGATGCTTCACCACAGGCTACATTTGCAAAATTTTTCAACATTAGACAACATATGCCAAATTGATTTTCGTTGGCCATACATACTTCTGATTATTATTATTATCTATTTGTGATATATGATTAATTTTTGCTTTTCATGCGCTACATTACATTGATTGATTGATAGTTTGGCAAGAGATGAACGCGTGACCGATTGGCATAAATTTAATTAGATAATGATTTCCATTTTTTGTTTGTATCATCAGGTGTTGATTATGTTTTGAATTAATCTGGGAGAATGAAAATTTTACCATTTTGTGCATGACAAATGGTTGTTGGTTAGTAGTTGTGATATGTTTTTTTTTTATACTGCATAAAAGGACAAATAATGTATCTGTGTTAGGTAGAGTTTACACACTATTTCGATTGACAGACCCATTAGTTGGTATGACTATATAACTTTAAAAATGTTAATCAATTTCAAAGAATTTTATTTTTATTCTAAAACAGGTCAAACAAATTGCTTTGTTAACTTCAAACCAATAAGCAAACAAATAAAAGCGACTGAATTCACTATAAAATGTTAAAGTCTCTACAGCTTGCCACTTAACCTAAATAAAAGTAAGGTAACACCGAAGCATTTATGCGCTATAAGCCAAGAAAAGAAACATTGCTAAAGAGCTAAGGCGAAATAACTAAAACAATATACACACTGCCAAACTAGTAACTCCCGCATTTAAAAAATACGTTGATCAATATTTTCACTCATTATAAAACATTGCCAAGCACTACTGAGGTCGACTGAAACAGCTGCTGTAAACAAACTGCTTGACAGATAGCGCTAAAGTATTTAAAAATGACTTACTGCCTATAAGACAAATCGACAAAACAATTATAAAATTTTAAATAACATATGTAGGGTATCTACAAAATACTACAAAACACATACAAAGCCAATGAAGAGTTAGAGGCAAGCCGAAACGTAAACCAAAGCAAAGCTAAGTAAATCAGAACGTGTTAGTGCGCCACAAAGTAGGCAACAGCAACGCCCATACACACACACACACACACACACAGAGACGCAGAACACTGAGATAAAATTGAAAAACCACAGAAAAAACGTATAAACCCACACACACACAGATGCACACACACAGTTACACAAAAGGCAAAATTGAAACCGCTGCTACGCATATTTGTAGTATCTGATCTGAGTTTAGCTTACAAAAGGGTTAAGGATGTTTTTATAAATGTCCGTCCGTCTCTCTCATACTGTTTTGATTGCAGGCGTTGAAGTGTATGTGTCTATATTTCTAAAGATTACAAAGTATGTTTGTTCAACAGTGTATTAGTGTGTTGCTGTTGTTGTTAATGTATGCATGTGTGAAGTAGCTACTTGTAGGCATTAATAAATCTGTTAGACGGTTCATACATTGAAGTTGTCGAGTTTGATTTTAATGCTGCTAATGAGCAATGTGGCTATACTTTTTGGTTGCACTTTGTGGCATATAGAATTCATATCATATAGTACATATGTGTGCTATATAGCTATAAGTCGAGTGGCGCTTTCATGTGGTTAATAATGCACTAAACTAATAGTTAATCGAGTGCACTTCTCGAAATGAATGATGCGTACTTACAGCCAACGAAGTTGTATGGAATTATGTAGAATTTATAAAGGATTTTATTTGGAATTTTAATAAAAAGCTCCACAAGTACTGAAAATTGTCAAATAAGCATTTCGAATATTTTTGAACTCTGAAATCTTTATTAATGTTAATTTATTCGGTTCTTATTCTATTCTTATTCTATTCTTATTCTATTCTTATTCTATTCTTATTCTATTCTTATTCTATTCTTATTCTATTCTATTCTATTCTTATTCTATTCTTATTCTATTCTTATTCTATTCTTATTCTATTCTTATTCTATTCTTATTCTATTCTTATTCTATTCTTATTCTATTCTTATTCTATTCTTATTCTATTCTTATTCTATTCTTATTCTATTCTTATTCTATTCTTATTCTATTCTTATTCTATTCTTATTCTATTCTTATTCTATTCTATTCTATTCTATTCTATTCTATTCTATTCTATTCTATTCTATTCTATTCTATTCTATTCTTATTCTATTCTTATTCTATTCTTATTCTATTCTTATTCTATTCTTATTCTATTCTTATTCTATTCTTATTCTATTCTTATTCTATTCTTATTCTATTCTTATTCTATTCTTATTCTATTCTTATTCTATTCTTATTCTATTCTTATTCTATTCTTATTCTATTCTTATTCTATTCTTATTCTATTCTTATTCTATTCTTATTCTATTCTTATTCTATTCTTATTCTATTCTTATTCTATTCTTATTCTATTCTTATTCTATTCTTATTCTATTCTTATTCTATTCTTATTCTATTCTTATTCTATTCTTATTCTATTCTTATTCTATTCTTATTCTATTCTTATTCTATTCTTATTCTATTCTTATTCTATTCTTATTCTATTCTTATTCTATTCTTATTCTATTCTTATTCTATTCTTTTTCTATTCTTATTCTATTCTTATTCTATTCTTATTCTTAATCTTTTTTTATTCTATTCTTAAAAAAAGCAAGCTTGCTCCTGAATGCATTTATTGAGGAGCAAAGTTGAGATCATTGAGATGATCGGATGTATGCGCTATCTCTCCAATTGCTGCAATTCTTCAATTCACTATTCTAAGCCAGCTTGGCAATGGTTGTCCTATGCCAGGCCATATAAACGATGATTCTGTAGCATTGTGGATTTCTGTAGAGTTTGTAGCCTTCGCTACCTAATTTGAAGTTAAAAAGATAAAAAAAAATATTTTAAATAAATCAAATAAAAACATAGGCCATGATTTTTATTTCGCCATTATAATTCCAGTTTTCGTTGTCTGACAAACAGTTAATAGTTCTGCACAGTTTGCGTTTCTGTTATATTTTAATGCTTAAAACTTGTTAATATTTCTTATAAAAACCATAAAATAAATAAAAAATTTAAAGCGCAATTTATACTTAAAAACCCTCAACAAAATGGCAGATGAAGTCGGTGTAGACTTTAGTCTATTGCGCTATAAGACCTATAATGATTATCTGATGTCCTTCATGCAAAATGATGACAAACGCTATTTAGCTGCACACAGAACCATACGCACAATTGTGCGTCTGGGTTATCGCTCAAAATTTACACCCTACACCGAAGAGGAGTTCTACAAATGTAGAGAAGCAGCCGAAGATGCTTTTTCACCCAAAATCAAGGGACGCACTATATTCAGCAACTATTTGACGAACGATAAAGATGCTGTACTGAATGCATTCAAAGAACGCGAAGAGGCAAATACTTGCAAGGTGATAGCGGTAAGTGAGGACTTCTATTAAAAAAAAAAAAGAAATGGAATTAACACATTTGACCATCAGACCATAATCTTCTTAACGCAACATCTTGATGATGGCTCTGAACGTTCTGGTTATATTGATTTTGAGGTCAGTTGTCGACATGCCTCTCAGGGACGCTCGAATGCCACCGACTGGCGTGGTGTGTACGAGGGACGCGTGGACTTAAAGCCAAAAAAGCGTTATTTGAGTTTCTATGACTCACACACAAATGAGGTGTTCTACAACGATTCGGACAACTTCATTGTGGTACACGATCACAATAATGGTTTGTGTTTCATGCACAAGGGTGATCATAAGTTTATCTGCGTTGGTCCAAATCCGGCAATTTATGGTGAGAATGCAACGCGCAACATATACTATTCTGAGCGTTACGGCTGTGTTGTGTTCTATGATCATAAAGTTCGTAAGAAAAATTAATAGTGGACAAGTGTTTGAAATATTTTGTAAAGACTTTATAGTCTATTGTAGACAAATTGTGCAAGCATTTGCTTAAATTGTAGACAATAGTCTGTAAAGTTTATACCAAATGTTTTGTTAATAGTTATGGAATGGTGTATAATTTGTTTTAATTTAATGCTACTTGCATAAAAAAATACGCTTATATAATAAAACTATAACATCTTCGCTTAATCTTCTTTGGAGTACATTAAAAGTAGGGTTGAACAAAATTTTCTATGTAATGGAGTATGTCAAAGTATGCCAATTAAAATTAATTTAAAGTCTAGTATTGTATAATATATATAGAAGTTTCTTTATCTCCATTGAAAGCATTCACTATATACAATTTAAAAAAAAATCCATCATTGAGTGTATCTCCAAAACTGTGTTGCCACTTGAAAGAAGTGCGCAAACTATTTGCTTCGTATATGCCAATACTTTATGCGGTTTTTCATTTCATAATTTAAATGGAAATCAAATTAAAATATATACGCGCTTTTTAACATGTATACAATCTGTTTGTATTACCGCTTGGAGCACATTTTTTTCCAGTTTTTTTTTTTGTATATCTGTGTACTTGAATTAAAACGTATCGACGCGACTTGCTGCTCATATTTTTTATTTTTTTTTTTTATGATATATATTCGTATTTTTTTCAACGCTGTCATAATTTAATCCTCAGCAATTGTGCAGATGCCAAACGAATCGGCTTAATAAAAACCAAGTGGAGCAAAAAAAAAAATATATATATATATATATACTATATATATATGGCTAGCATATATGGCACAGTAAGCGTTGATTGGCAATCGCTTGATTGATTGATTGAGTGAGTGAGTGAATAACTGACGACTGCATGAAAGCCTATACACAGAATAATGCAAGCGAGCAAGATGAATGCATCAATGTATGGCAAAAAAATGCAAAATCCTTTAAATAAATACAGACAAAAAGTCGAAGTTGTTTCATTGAAAACTGATGGCGTGTATCGAAATAAAAAAAATATGTACTTCAGCTATACAATTTTTTATGATAGTTAAAAATCTACGCTTACACAAAATATATGTCAACAATTGATGAACAAACAAGATAGAAGCAAGCAATAAGAATGCTGTGTAGTATACGACTTTGAAATACGCTGTAAAATTTTTTAGGAATTTAGCAACTAACTTAAAAGATAGAAGGTTTTATGCCATTAGAACAGCCGTTCCACAGTTTGTTATATATATAACAGTTTATCGAAGAAATGCTTAAAGCCAGATTGTCCGCTTCTTCTAAACTTTAGCTGCCTATCTACAATAAGATATACAGTAAGTCTACTTCAATCCTGTCATGATTTGAAAGGGGTTGAACAAATTATTCTTTGCACTGGAGTATGTCAAAGTATGCTAATTAAAATTAATTTTAAGTCTAAAACTGTATAATATAGAAGTTTCTTTATCTCCATAAGCACAGACGTACTTGCCTTTATACTTTATAGCCTCTAACACATCACTTACTGCCTGTTACATATATTGACAATAAATTAATATACCCATGACGCTTGTGAGCAATGCATAAAAAGAGAAAACGTTTTTTTAAGTGGCTTATGCGAAAATCTAGGCTCGAGTGTTGTCGCTTCTCATTTGTCTTCCAATGTGTAGTGGCAATTAGTCCAATTTGGTCTTTATGTCAGTTAATACTCGATATGGCATTGAAGCGATTATTTTTGCAGTATTTGGCTAATTAAAAGTGATTTTATGATATATATTTTTTTTTTTTATAGGTTAACACGGTTGTTAAACTTGAAAAGACTTGTAGGCTGTAAAGCAAAAAATATTTTAAAACAAGTTGACAGACTAAATACTTCTTTCGTAGAGTTAGCTGTAAGTTTGTATTGTATTGGAGCAGCTTTTTATTTGGTTTAAGAAAAAAATCCCCATCTATGATTAGAAACTGTCCAAAAATTAGATTATTAGAAACATCATATTGCAACGCCCTCTAAAGAAGATATAATTTAAACATACTCCCATAGTACAGTTTTTTATTCAACTCAACCGTACATATACTTTACTCATATCAAAAATCCGTAAAAAAATTGCGCTATATGAAATAATTTAATAAATAAGCACATATGCAAGCAGACACTATACAAACCAGAAAAAAAAAACGCGAATTCAATCCTTTCAAGTATTCATTTTGTTGTTTCACCAACAGCACTCAAAGCAATTCGAACCGCCGAACTATTGACCCCAGACACTTGACTTGCTGCAAAGTGATTACACGTCATGAAAAGGCGCCGAACATGCCGCCAACCGAATAGCCGCATAATCACATACAAAATGGCGAACCGGCGCGAAAGAGATGCACTCAAAATGTATGAAACAAGCAAAAGCATGCACTTAGTGACTATTATAGGCGCATGTTAATCATAGATCTGAACATAATGGCGTCTATGAACGCAATCCTTTATGCACGTTGTATGTGTGTGCCTCCTGTTGCTGTTTTTACAGCAATTATATACAAGTACAAATCAAAAGGACTGCAACAACAACAGCGATGACGACAGGAACACGAATGTCAATTCAAATGAATTTTACTTCACTGATTACAGGTTGTAGACGACTACTTAATACCGAAATTGGCAGAAAATTTCTAGTTGGCATATTTGTTTTGTGCCACCAATTAGAAATTGGTAGAGTAGACGAAATATTAACGGTTGTGTTGAATTTCTATAATTCACCATAGTTGAAAAAATAAACTGATTGAAAAGCATAAACCATCAGCTTGCTTGCTGAGATAGTTGTGCGAATAAAAACTAAAAGGACAAAAAAAAAAAAGGACACAATGGAAAACAATCAAACATGCGCAGCTGCTTATATACTTTGTAACAATATATTTACTTAGCTAAAGGCAAAAAAAATACTTTTATATAAGCCATACACAGTTGCAACAGAGTCACCCCTAACCTCGCACAATATTAGGCTAAAGAAAAGAAGAAAAAAATGTATGTGGGTGTTGCCCTAATTTGGCAATAACATACGCAGTATCCTACCACAAAAGTTTACAATACATTTGTTAGGCTTAGAATATGCTTTACGCAATGTTTACAAAAACGCGGCGAGAGTAACTATGAAAGTATTAAGTAGGAATAGACGAATGCATGAATAGAAGAGCAGCTAAATTGCATAAACTTTTAATGTTGATCAAGAGATTGCATAAAGGCGAATATAAAATTTAATTAATTTAATTTCAAAGTTACGTACTCCAAATAAATTATTCATTGGTAACATTCTTTAAGACAAAATTTTGTTATATTTCAATTTTTAGAGCAAAACTTTTTAAGGTAACCCTAAACAGTTTTCTCTTCTCTTTGGTATTTTGCGCCTAAATGTTTGTATTTTTTTTTTATTTGCTGCATACTTTTGGGCGCCTAAGCACGTTTACACTAAATATATCTCACGCTTATCTCTCGCTTCGGCTTCACGGTGTCTCCGTTCGTTTATTCGTTTTGGTTTGTCTCGTATAGAATTTATGTTTATTTATTATTAAACAGCCTATCGCGTTAGTTGGGAGGCGTTAATTTTCAACGCAGTTTACGCATTTTGCATGTGTGTGTGTATTGGTGTGTGTAATTGAAGTGCCTGGTGAATATTATGTATATTCGAGCAGATGTGTAATTGCTTGAATAACTCAATTGACGACTGTTAAGAAACAGTTGATCAACAGCTGCTGTTGACATTCCCATTAAAATGTTTGGTATTTTTTAGCACAAACTTACATTAAATATATTTTCAAACGGTTACACTGTTTATTGTTTACAGTGAGTCGTGTAATTTAATTCAGAAAAATAGTCGTGAATAGTTTTTTCAACATGGATAATCAAGGCAGGAATGCTTTGATGATCTTACTTCGACTTTTGGAGATGAAGCGCTCAGCTTATGCACTGTGAAAACTGGTACAACTGTTAAACAAGCAGTGAAGTTCATCCAAAATCCAAAGATGGTGCTGTGTAAGAACCGGTAAAGCAAGAGATTGAGGCATTCTTAACCATTAGTGGGATACATTCATTATTATAAACATTGATAGAAGATTTGTTCCAGTTGAATACCACACAATTTGACCATCACCCAAAAACAAGGCGCTTGTAAGCTACTGTCAAGAATGTGTTTAAGAAGTACAGCCATGGTGGCTCCAAATACGTCTATGACATTCGACATCAGATGATGAATTCTGGATATATGCAGATGAGTCTAAAACTAAACGCAATCGACTGTATGGTTGTTCCAAGCATTTCATAGCAAATGACTGAAATACTGGTCATGTGACAACCGTTGCAGCAACAGAGAACGATGCCTTCTGGATAGCGTACAACCGATTGATTCTCAAAAATTTTCAAACAATTCAGTAAAACCAATCACCCAAGATGGATTATTCTTCATCACGACAATGCCTGCTGCTTAGAGCTTAAAGCTTTTACATTCGCCTTTCAGCTATGACTTGACACCTGATTACTTCTTTTTCTTCCGGAAAACCAAAAATAAATTCCGATACCAGCAGAAGTTGTTGAAGCATTCAAAAATCTTCATGTAGAACATTTTGGAAAAACAATAAAACCAATTTTAATGATGCATTGAGGTTGTTTCACTATTAGGCTAGGCAAAGACATCTTTGAAGCAGCTGTTCTTATTGGAGATAATATTAGAACAGACAATTGTACACGAGTCGAATTAGCAATACTGGACGATGCATTAAAATACTGGATGATGCATTGAATCTGGAGATGGACGTAGCTTCAGATAGGACTATATTTCTGTTGTATTTTATATAATTCTTGCCACACCAAAGGCGTTGAAATCAAATCGCCATTGGGACATGGAATCGTATGAAGTTTTGAATAAAAGAGAAATAATTTGGACCAATTTACATTTAAAAGCCAAAAAAAAGCCAACCAGTTCAAATACCAGCTTATTAAATTAGAGAAAGAAAGGTTAACATTAAAATCTAGGGGGCAAACAATTACCTCTTCAGACCAAATGGAGGAAGATGTATGCAGCTTCATGCTACTTATCTGCGTTACTGCCTAAAATAAAAGGGTGTGAATAGTATTAAGACATAAACAAATTATTTGCAACACCCTCAACGGAGTCGTCGGACAAACCATAAGAAATATTTTTCAGTAATAGGGTCAATTATGTGAGTCGTTATAGCAATGTTCGTCTGTCCGTGTATATGGTCACACCGTATCTCTTTAATCTTTGACATATTGTTTTCAAAGTTGGTATATAAACTTTTTATAAACAGAATCTAAACACTAGTTAGTATGAATGCAATATGACCACTTGAAGGTACCGCTCCCATACAAAAAAAGCCACATAAGAGATAAAAAAGCTTTCTCATCAAGGTTTGTGGCTACATGTCTTTGGGCTTACTAAATCTCTATCCGAAATCTATGAAATATCATAAAAAAAATCTAAAAACCTTTCAACTCTGTTTCACAATTAGCGTTTCAATGGAACGAAAATGATCAAGAATTGATGAACAAGATATTTTCACAGTTTCACGGTATCTTAAGATTATGGAAAATAGCTTATATTACGCTGGAAAATAGCGGGTGATTTCCTAAGAGCCCCGGTCCCGAAGGCATCTAGAGTTATTTACTTTAATGTTCATCTCGAATTCCGAGAGCGTCTATGGTTGTCCCGAATCCCGTGGACACTAACTACTTAAAGCTCCGATTCCGTAAGCTGCTACGACTATCCCGATCCCGTGGACACTAGTTACATCTAAGCTCCGATCCCGTGAGCTACTACAGTTGTCCCTATCTCGTGGACACTAGTTACATCTAAGCTTTGATCCCATGAGCTGCTACGGTTGTCCCGATTCTATGGACACTTGTTACATCTAAGTTCCGATTCCGTGAGCTACTACAGTTGTCCCTATCTCGTGGACACTAGTTACATCTAAGCTTTGATCCCATGAGCTGCTACGGTTGTCCCGATCCCGTAGACACTAACTACTTTGCTATTAAATACTTATCAATACCAACTAAGGCTTCAACGAGACAAGAAGCAATTATTATTCTCCGCCGGGGTGTTTTCATGTAACCTCCACTGCTGCTTTCGCCGCTAACGCTGCTACTCCGCAGGAGATGATTGGTCCACTTCCTAGTCAGGCACTAACTAACTCAGCTAATACTGCTGCTGCTCCTTCACCGGTGCTGACCAACCACTTTGCCGGTTCAAGACTAATTCAGATTATTTTATTCACCACAGCGTAATATTTTTCTGACTGTGACGGTCCAGCAGCAATTGTGCTTATATACGTACCCATCGCATGAGAAGTGGAACTAATTGCTAAACAAAAATTTATTAGAAACTTAATAAAGTTCAAAAATTCATATCTATACATCAAAATCTTTATGAAAATTAGATATTTCTTACGGCTTAGAATTTTTCAATATGTAAAAAAAATTAAAAGAAAAATTTTGATTAGCTACGAAGTCAATTGTTTCGAATTCAGCTACAATGACCTCTCCAACGCTACACTGACTATGTCACTAAAAACTAGTTATGTATATACCGTTTATTAGGTATACTATGATCTTTTTTTACAATTAAAGCTTTCATGCTTTGAAACAGTTGTCTCCATAGCTATTGCATATACAAACTTTGTGCATAGAGAAGCTATTATTACTACTCTCTCTTCACATTAAAACAAATTATATAATTTTTTATATTAAGTTGGTTATTCTTAGACAAATTACCGTTATTGCTTAACTGTTTATTTCTACCATATGCTTGTACCCAATATTACCTGCCTAAAATAACAGAACACATTCAAAATTCACAATTCAAAATGCATTCCAAATAAAAAAAAAAAACAATAAACAATTGTTAAATCTCACAAAGCATGCAAACAAAATGAAGTTTGTTTTTTTTTTCTTTTTCTATTTCATGCTTATTACTAGGAGCGCTGGCTTTTATTGCCAACATGCCATGGTAATTTTGGAAAGCGTATAATCCATAAACTACACAGCCTCATACTATGTATCAGCAATAAAGTTTATTGCGCACCTAATTTGTTTAAACAACAAAAGTAAGCAATGGAGTAGTTGAACTAGAAAGACTAATGCTTAGAAAATTCACCACATTCAACAAACGTTGAAAGCAAATATCCCTTTCAACAACAATTCATTAAAATGCTTGGCTACACTGTGTGAAGCACTTAGTGTGCGCTGAACTTGCAGTGCAATGAGACATTAAATATTTTAGGCAAATTTTTTATTTATTATTTTATTATATACTATATACGCTATATTACATCAATCCGACAATTGTTAAATAAATATTTGATTAGATTTGCATTCGAAGTCATTGTTGCTCTCGGTCAATATGCATAATTGTGACATTACACTTCCGTTTCCGCACTTCGTATTAAGCTTATTGTCTCTGTTGTTGCGGCTGCTGTTTATTTGCGGAAGCGCTTAATTGTAAACTGAATTTAATTAGGCCTTAAGTTCATTGGCTCATTGACTATTTAATGGCGAATCGCCGCTTGAATAAAGCAAAGTCAATTGATATTGAAATTGAAGCGCGGCGGCATCATGCAATTGCTCAGCTTATGTTAATCAGTAAATTGATATGCATTGAAAACAGATTTATTGTATTTGTATGTACATATGTTACGCGAGATATATATATATAATACTATAAAACAAAAGAACAATAATAATCGGTATTACACCGAATATGTTTGCAGTTTATGCTGAAAATTTAGGGTATATGAGGTCCAATAATCTTGGCATAAGAAGCTTTAGGAAATACATTTTGCAAATTCTTGAAACATTTATCTGTCTTATCCAGAGCTTCGACAAACTATTTAAGAGCTAGCTTTATATGAAGAGAAGAAATTTAGTTCTTCAAACGACCAATAAGTAGCCGGGGACTGGTGAAACAGAACTCTTTCCCGAGACATAAGGTTATAATTTTTAAATCTTGACATATCATCCATCTGTTTGGCTTATAGCCCATTTTATTTAAAAGTATTTTTAAGTTCCCATAATTTTCCTGTATTACAGTCGAGTTAGCTACCTGGACACTACCTGGATACTTCTTTTAGATGAGTCAATCCGTGGCTTTGTTGTAATTTTCTTCCATTTCATTCATGAGTCTACCAATGTCAGTGCAGAATATCAGATCTTCTTAGAGATACATATCCCTAAGATTGAGACCTTTATACTTGGTGCTGTGAGATTTCGCTGATTCATAAACGAAGCTAAAAACTTCTCAAGATGTACATATGTTTTTTTGTTGCATAAAATTAGACCAGTTTCCGGCACACGCCATGCACCGCATATAGGTATTTTCTCTAGCGCAGCGCTGCTGCACACGTACAGTATAAACTTTCGTGTGGTTTTGCTTCTACGATATTTTTCTGTTAAGTCGCTGTCATGGCGCTGTTATGCGGTCAGTTGCTGTTAAGCCGTTTTTGATGGTGTTATCTTTCTGTTAAATTGCACACTAACGCAATGCAAAAATATGACCCCACAAAGTATATATATTTTTGATCAGTCGAGTCAATATATACGCCTGCCCGTCTGTTTGGCTGTCCGTAGGAATTTTAATATCTTGGAGACTATAATAGATAGATTCTTCAAATTTTAAAAATTACATTCTCCCATGCATTCTTTAAATCTGTTCAACCTTTCTTAGTGTTTGTATGAAAAATGTTTCATTGTTGTTTTTTATTCAGCTTGAAACACCAAATTGTATGTGTCTTGCATATTTCTTAAGAAAATATGCCATATAGACCAAGATCGGACTAGTAGAAGGGGTAGCCCTCATACAAATTGTTAAGGATAGAGTATCTCCTAGTGTTGTTTCTTTTTTATAAAGGTGAGGTAAAAAGAAATCGCTTGGGTAAATATTAATATTAATCTTTTCTTCTAGTTGTCTATGGAATCAAAGCTAGCAGATAGCTTCTTTTGAGTCAAAACTATTGCACGTTTGTGCCTGTGGAATCAGTAATACTTCAGTAAAAGTTTTAATATTGATATGTTGCTTTCTCTTTCAAGTTAATAATCTCTTTCACAGCTTAATATTTCATTCAATTTCACTGTAACTTTTTCATGTTAGTCCTAGTCAACAGTGCTAGATGGCAGATGCTTTGGTTTAAATGATTCTGGGATAAAGAAGGACAGTGCATTTGATATCATGGCTTCTTGTAGTCTTACATAATTATTGTATAAGCTTGAGAATCCATAGCTATTTTAATATTAGTAAAATTGTGAATTTTCTAACTGTTTTTCTTTTCATTAAGAACTAAATGCGAATTATAAAGGGCTATGAATGAAAATGCAACTTTAAATTAATATAGATCATTAATGGTCATTTGAAATGAAAAATGATATGAGAAACCTAAAAATGATTTTCAAATATCTATCCAATGATACCCATAGTTGGTCGACTATGTCTGGTTTGGTTGTCGCCACAGACATAGAAAGCATTAACATAATTGTTCAACCACTGTCATCCGATTAAAATGAAATAAAAACACAATAACTTATACATTTGCCATAAATACAAAATTAAACTGGTTAACCAAAATGATTGTAAACTATTTAAATTAATTTACAAAAGTAAAAAGGTAAAAAAAAAAAAAAAATTAAATAATAAATACTGGCAGCAAAAATTAAATGCGATTTTGATAATCATTAAAATTAAATTGAGGTCATTTAAATTTAAATTTGTTGTAGTAAAATGAAAATTATACAAGTACAATGATATGCATCACAGCACGAGTAGAGCTTTAATTTGTGTATATATACATACCCAGTAGGAAATTTGAGAGGTATATGTAAATATATTCTCATAAAAGATAAAGTTATACACCTAAACACCAACCGAAGTAATACCGAAAAGAATATCTTTCAAAGCAGTTTAGAAGAACTTCTTATATAATGTTCCTTCCAGCGGTACTTCTAGTCTGCTAACAATTTCTACCGGGTGACTATACGTTCCACATAGCTACAACGCATCCTGGTTATGCGTTTTGCAGCCTGTTGTCTGTTTATCCTTTAGTATCCCAATGTGTGTGCGTGTGCTTGTTTGTTTGTCCTGCAACACGTACACAAAAACACTTTAATTAAAAAGCACCCCAGCTGATATAGCTCAGTGTATATCATTTTCATTGACTGCCTGGAACTGACCTGTTTTTTTCACTTTTTTTTTTTTTGAATTATACTATAAACCAAATCAAAATGACCCCTAAAAATTAGCATAATTAAGTCGGTCAAAGCGGGTTAAGCAAAATAAAAAAATGTGCATTGACGTGCGCTTAATTAAAGCATTTAATATAATAAACTTTGAATACAAAATAGTAGTAAAGGATTAATCTGATGTAGACGAAGTTTGTATGTGCTAAAATTTTTTTATTAGTTTTTATAGAGCTGTAACACTTGTCAAGAGAGAGATACGATGAGTGTAAAGAAAACTCATAACATAAACATAAAAATATCTGTGCTTTAGTTTAGTTTTAAAGCTGTAAATGGTAAGCGCAAAAATGTATATAAAAGAGTAACATCAACTGCTTTATGTTATTTAACATTACAGAGCAGCTCGCAACGCTTTATGTTATTTAACATGAGAGAGAACAAACTGCTCTCTGTTATTTAACATAAATCAGCAATATGAACTGCTTTAAGCTATGTTATTTAAATCGAAATTGAAAATTTTTTAAACAATTTATTTTTTATTATGATATTTTAACATATACTTTCAGGAATATATTTATTGCCTTTTAATTACATCTTTAGCAATTATTATAAACGAGATCAACTCGTTAACTTCTAGTAGAAAATTATTAAATATATTAAATGCTAACTGGCTTCCGTAGAACTGGATTTCTTCTTAAGTTTTTTTCGTTTTCTAGTATTAGATGTACCCGAACGTTGCTCTAACGAGGAATAACCTGTCGATGTGGAGCCGCGACTTATGCGACATGTATGCAATGGCTTACGATTTATCCAAAAACATAAAAAGAATTTAAATTCAGCTTTAAGCGCAACCATAGGTGGTATCTAGTAGAAATAAAGTCACAAAATTACTAATGCATATCAGCCAATCTTCACAACTTACACTCTCCTTCACAGCAATACGCTGTACATGCCAAAAGAACTCACAGATGGCAATGATGACCGATATACACAGGCCAAGCACTAGTACGACAAATATACCACCGACCTTTTCCATGGTGAACTGTGAACTATCCGCTGTGGAACTACCATCAGCAAAATCCGCTTTGCTTTCATTACTATTAAACCATTTATTCTTCAGCTTGAACAGTACACCCTGTTCGCTTAGTTTGAGTATGCCAACGCTCAGATTTGAACGAAATGGTGCATCTGTATGGAGTGGTAAAATATTTTGTTTATAATATTTTTTTTTAAAACATTCCATAAAAGACTCACTCAATGGTACTGCAATGCCATAATGTTTTTCGCCAAATGGTTCACCAATTTGTATTAATTTTGGATTTCGTTCCACATAATATTGTAGATTTGTAGTCTCCATGAGAAATGTATAGCTGCCTTTGCTACGTATAACACGATCCACACCCTCTTTATTGTCCTTGGTAAAAGCATCAGGTTTGAATGAAATCATTTTATTCCAAGCAACACGATTTAGCGTTTCATTCGATTCTGAGAAGAAAACTGATGTTGCACCGCCTTTTAGTGTACCAAATTTTACTTTGTCCTGTTGTACCAGATCATCCAGACTTCTAATGGCATTCTGCATTTTTGCTGATGTAATGAAGGCAGCTAATTGTGCAATGTAGGTCTGTGAGATAAGCAGTGCGAAGATCCACCAGAATGTTGTTAGGACGCGCATCGGAAATCCGCTGTAAAAAAGATGAAAAGTTTGAAAAATTATAATATTAACAGTTGGGCATAAAATATTCAATAGCAAACCTATCATGTACATAAGAGCCACGTAACAGTATCGATACTTTAAATAACAGTCAAAATATAATTTTAACAGTAGAGCATAACATATCTAACAGCAACCTAACAGCCATGTAAAAGTATCGATACATTACATAACAGTCAAAGTATATTTTTAACAGTTGTGCATAAAATATCTAACAGCAATGGAATATTAACATAAAAGCCACGTAAAAGTATCGATACTTTAAACAACAGTCGAAGTATAATTTTAACAGTTAGGCAAAAATATCTAACAGCAAATTAATATTAACATGAAATCCTCATAACAGTATCGATACTTTAAATAACAGTCGATGTATAATTTTAACAGTTATCAAACAGAATTTTTGCCAATTTGAATATATCAAATTTTCCCCAAATTTCACAATAGTACATACCGTGGCAATATATCACAGCCCTGATTTAGTAATGAACCAATTACCAGCCACATTGTATTATGTAAATTCCAGATATTTGTTATCTCCAGTTCGTTGTGTTCATTCACAACTGCTGGTTCCCATTCCGATATGCTGTAAAGAAGTAAAAATCAAAATTTAGTTTAAGAAATCTTTATTGAACTTACCGTGCAACAAAGACCAATGTCATAGCAGTAACCAGTATCGTCACCAACACATACAACCAAACATCCAAACCATAAGGATTGAGAAATGCATATAAATTCGGTGGTATTGGAGGTTCTCTAAAGGCTAACACACTAATGCCCAGCTGCATGAATGGCACCGTAAAGTCAACAACAGAACGACGTGCTTGGGTTATAGTTAGATCGCAAATACCGATTTGTGCGTTCTGTAAACGTTTTAAAATTATTTTAAAATATTTTAAATTTGAATAAAAGCAATCAATCGACTTACATTATCTATAAGCTGTCGTATAATACCATTCCATTCATCACTCACCGGATCATAGTTACCGTATGCATTGTCCGGTACGGGTTCAAAACTGAAATCAAAATTGCATTCTTTCGCTAAATTATAAATCAATTCGACTGCATAACCCTCGAATCGTTCATTGCCTTCGTAATGCACATTTTCTGGTTCGGGTCTAAAGAAAAGAAGATTTTCAAAGAAGAAAATTCCATTTAAAATATTATATCAAGCATGTACAAAGTGTTACCCGTTAAAATAAAAAATGTTTGATTGCAAACAGAATTAAATGACTGCACAAGCAGGCAAACAGAATAATATCGAACGAGAAATTAACGAACAAATCGAACGAACAGTTTTTTCGATTTAAATCATTATCTTGTTCGTTGGAACGAGTAATAAAATCAAACGAACAGATTTCTCAATTTTATTCATTATCTCCTTCCTTTGAACAACTTCTGTTCGTTCATTACTGTTCGTTCTATTTAAATCTGTTCTTCATTTTCATATTATTTTTCGTTGGAACAAGTAGTAAAAGCTAACGAGCAGTTTGTCGATTTTATTCATTATCTTGTTCCTTTGAAAAACGTCTGTTCGTTCATTACTGTTCGTTCTATTTGAATCTGCTCTTCATTTTTATTCATTATATTTTTCGTTGGAACAAATAATAAAATCGAACGAAAGATTTCGATTTTATTCGTTATCTGGTTCCTTTGAACAACCTCTGTTCGTTCATTACTGTTCGTTCTATTTAAATCTGTTCTTCATTTTTATTCATTATATTTTTCGTTGGAACAAGAAAAAAATCGAAGGAACAGTATTTTTCAATTTTATTCATTATCTTGTTCCTTTGAAGAACGTTTGTTCATTCATTACTGTTCGTTCTATTTTACTCTGTTCTGTATGCTATTGCACAACAATTTAACTTTCAAAGTGCGATATTTTGATTCTCACTCACCTCCACATAAAATACGGCTCACCCACTCTAGTAGCCACGGTGTACTTAACACGCTTCTGCGAGAAATCCTCCTTCACATCAAGCTTACGACGTCTAACTTCCTTTGTTGAATTTTCACTAATCTTATCGTAGCCAAATAATCTATTATCCTTATTCCAGACATGCGTTATACGTTCGACAAGCGGACTATAAATCTCCAAATTGAATTCATCCCGTTCGCCGTACTCGTTGAGCCGTAAGCGTTGTGTGCGAAATGGTGGACGTACATTTTTCGGTGAAATCTAATTGAAAAAGTAGTTCATAGATTTAATTGTTCAGTAGATGAAAAAAAGTACAGCTTACATCTTTCATGCGTTGCACTAGACTAGGTCCTGCACGCCAAAAGCCACGCCCACAACTATTTTGCGGCGCATAGTAGTGTAAAGATTCGCTTAACTCACGTAAGGCATTAAAATAGAGCACAACTGCATCGTAGATTAGTTGTACGCGTAATGGTGTAGGTTGGTAGTCATCAATTTGCTCGAAGACATCAATTTCATCATGTATTGGTGGTGGTATATAGCTACGCAGACGCACGGCCGATATGACGACGGTGAACTCTTTTGAGTAAAATTTCTCAATACCACCCATATGTGTATCCAGATTGGTGAGAAATAGTCGCTAAATGAAGCAGCGTAAATTGATTAGCATTGAAATACTACTGGATATAGTCCACACTTACATTAAATGGTCCAGTCATATTAAAAGCCGCCGACGCATTCACTACATCCGCCAAAATATCAGGCGGACATTCCAGCAAAACAAACTTCTCACGTGCATTATTAATACGTTTCCAGAGTACGCGATAGTCGTCACCACGTTTAAATTCTTGTACCTTGATGCCGGTTTTGTATAGTTCTCGCCAGGCGAATAAATGCCGCAAACGTGCCAAACCTGAAAAGCAAAAAAAAAAATACTACAAAATCCCAGTAAAGAACAAAATTCGATACTTACTTGTTTCACTCTCATAGGCAATGGTAAAGGACTTCCAATCAAAATCCTTGTTACGCAAAATATCATAAAACGCCATTGAAAGTGTTCCTTCCGTAGGTGCAACATTAACAGTCAGCTGATGATTTAGACGATGACTTTCTTCACCCTTCTGTGTATGCCAATCGAACTGAAGATGTGGTATGCCGGTGGTATTGCAGAGCACCTCGACAATATCTATAGACAGTGTGGAAAAAAAATATATGTAAAAATAATCTACACAGAAGTCATTGAACCATTAAACATAAAAAAAAAAAAATATTACGAATTTTTTTATTTTTAAGTTTTGTATACACATTTTTTAAGTGAAATTCTTAGTAAAAAACAGAACAAATGAATACAAAACGCAAAATCCCCACGAAATAAGAAAAAAAAAATTTTAACGATTTTACTTTCGTAAAAACTGCACGAAATTGAAAACCGAAATCCAAAGAGCACAAAATTTGTTTAGAATGTTCAACAGACAAACACAAACTAAAGCGCAAAATACATAAAACAAATCAGAAAAGATATATCTATATATATATAAGTCTACACGCGTGCATTGTAGAATGTCGCGATCAAAACATAAAATCACGGAAAATCAAAAACATGGAAAACTTTTGGCAATATATCAATTTTGTGTTTACTTTGTCAATGAGGCGATTTGTCGCGACAGCTAAAAGTTTATTTACTTTGCGTATTTTTTTTTTCCGGAAAATTTTTAAATTTTAAAACCCCTCGCACGTTCATTGTCAATAAATAATGGTTTACACTTTGCATTGTTTTTAGAAGTCATTAACGAGGCTGTCTTATATGATTAATTAGAAGACAGATATTTCTTTTGAAGTTAATGAGTTCTTAAGAAATTAATCGTGAATCATAAGCACTTATGTGGATTCTATGTAATTGTGTCAGATAATAGGAATTTGAAAGAAGTTGCACAATTAGGTGAAAGGCGATGGCTTCCCATACCCCCGCCACCCCTCCCCATCACTACGCTACGCTCTTGTCAATAGATTTAATAGCTATTTCTTTACTTTTCGTAGGTAGATAAGTAAAAGGAGAAAATATTTAAACACAAAAAAAAAATTATAAAAAAAAAGTACTGAAATTTTTTACAAAAAAAAAAATGAGAAAGTAATAGCCCAAATAGCCAACATCCAAATTATTTCCATACAAAAACTCCAAAAACTAGACATATTTGTATGGAGGCGACCCTCAATGGACCTAAATGGAATATACTCGAAAGGAGGAGTAGGGTTGCATGTTATATGCCAAAAAGTGGAACATGATTTTTTACCTCACGAAAAAAACCATGCATTTACTTAAGAATCTAAATGAGGAAGGTCGCTAGAGGTTAGGTCTGATGAATAAATGGCGTGAGTTTGCAGCACCCAATTGGATGCATCCAAAAAGTTTTGAGAAGAAGAGCTTCGCGTATGTGACTTGATGTGATTAAGGGAAATCGGATATTGTTCTATGAAATTGATAATGATGCACTGCGACCTGTCGTCGAAGAAGTCGATAAAATCAAGGAGGTGATCGAGATAGACCGCCATAGTAGCAACCGTACCATCGCCTTTGAGCTAAATATCAGTCATATGACCGTTCATACGCATTTGAAGATGCTTGGCTACACAAAAAAACTCGATGTTTGGGTGCGACATGAATTGACACCAAAAAACCTCATGGAACGAATTTCCATTTGCGAAGCGCTGCTGAATCGCAACCAAATCGACCTGTTTCTGAAGCGCATGGTGACTGACGATGAAAAGTGGTTCACTTACCACAACGTGAAGAGCAAACGGTTGCGGGTGAAGGATGGTGAAGCAGCTCAATAGGTTTCCAAGCACGGATTAACATTCAGGTGTGTGTTTTGTGGGATTGGCAGGGAATCATCTACAATAAGCTGCTCCCCTATGGCCAAACGCTCAATTCGGTCCTCAACTGTGAACAACTTGAAGGCAGCAATCGACAAGAAGCGGCCATCTTTGGCCAATACGAGAGGAATTGTGTTCCATCAGGACAACGCCAGACCAAACACTTTGATTGTGACGTCTCAGAAGCCCTGGGAGTTCTGATGGGAGGTCATTATGCAACCACTTTATAATCCGGACCTGGCACCATCGGACTACCATCTCTTCCTGTCAATGTCGAACTATTTAGCTGGCGAGAAATTGACCTCAAAAGAGGCTTGCGATAATTACTGTCTCCATTTTTTGCCAATAGGGAAGCAAGCTTCTATGAGCGGGGCAGAATGATGGAATCTGAACTTAATCCGATGATTGTACGGAATTTGATAAAGATTTGAAATAAAGGCGAAAATACGAACGACTTTTTGTTCCAATCTAAGACTTCGTATACTATTACCCTATGGCTCTCTTAATATGTTACAAATTCCATGAAAATATTATAATACTATTAAAACTATTTACGAAGAGTATTAAGACCGTTAAATAGATGCAATAATCTATACATATACTAAGGCGTGTAAAAATTTTAGTTTGTTTGTGCGCACATCACGCCTAAACAGCTGAAAAAATTTGTATGAATTTTGATATATAGAAATAGAGGGGACGTTCGAAAAACACATAGGCTACTTTCTGTCGAGAGGGCTATATCTCATCCCGATAAAAGCGATAAAAAATTGGTCATATTTCTGCATCCATTTGAGATAAAGAGATGAAATTTGGTATACATATTAATGGGATTAGATGATATATCCTCATTAATTTAAGCCCGAATCAAATAGAGTTATGGGATCGAAAGAATTAAGCTGCATTGGCGAAGAGGACGGAGTTCAGCTAGTAGTGAATGAAAATTGATTTTAATCGAAAATAATAAAAAATTCAAAAATTTCAATAGGAATGTATTTTGGATGGTGAAACGAAATTTAATCATACAAATATATTCGGCTCCATTCGTCTTCTCCAAATTCTTCCGTATCATCCAAGCCAGTTCGGTATACCGCGAAGGCTCGGAGAATGTACTGTAAGCGCTGTGTTTGTATGAAGGCTGGCCATAAAAGTAGGCGTATATGTTTATTTGGATACTTTATGAGATTTTTTAAATTAAGTTCGCAATTAATTTTGAACTGAAGACTATGCTCCATTGAGAAGTTCTTAGTTAACTACTATTGGCAATGGATTCATTTTATGTGCATCATTTTCGATCTCATCAACTGAGAAACTTGCTTTTAATATTTAGTTGCATCTGCCAACAATTCTAAAGTATCATATCTACTCCATGGATATATGCCAAACCTAAATGTATAAAAAATATATTTTTATGACGCCATCAAATCAGATGCTTTTTGTTTAAAAATAAAATACTTTTTTGTGCATATTATTCAAATATTTTTTGTATACATTTTTTTCGAAAACAAAAGTTTCAAACAACAACTTACCGCTGTTTGTTTTTGAACTTGGGCCAAAAATAGCCGCGACACCATGCTCAATCAAATCGCAGGCTATTTTATTTTATAAAAAAAAAAATATTAAAAATTTATTAAAAAATGTTTCAATGAACAAACAATTAAACTTACTCATTTCCTGCAAGACAATGCTATCATCCAGCGTGACATAATGTTTAATGGCCTGCAATTTAATATCATAATTCAACTGATTGACTTCCGCGATGGCATTATCAAAACTTGTCACCAAATCAAGTTCATCGTCGAAAAAAATTGCACCTATACATAATTTAGTAGCGTTATTAAGAGAGAAATATATATTTAAAAAAATATAGATTACCAATTTTAACAACTTCACTGTTATCCTCTGCGTTGCCTTTGTATATAAAAAGGCTTAAAACTAAACAAAACACAAAATTCATATTTAAAATGTTCCACACATTACCTCACTTTTTATATATATATATACATTTATATTAAATTAATTAATATTAATTAAAATTATATTCTTATAATTTTTAATAATTTTTTCAATCACTTTTACTACATTTTATATAATTTCTGTTGTTCAATATATACGTTTCTTTTGAACTATATGTATTTAGGTACACACATATATATAGAAATTATTTCGATTTTATTTTTTTCTATATTTTTCCTAAGGTTAAAAAATCGCGCTACTTAAACGAGACACCATTCCGCCGGCAACACGCACAAAATATTACTGACGAACGAGAAAAAATGTATTTTGGAAAAAACCGTCGACACGTTTCATGTCTGGTCTGCGCTCGGATGTCTCGGATCTCGTCAGATCTCTTTTTTCTCTTTCACTTGCTTGTCCAAAAGTCCAAATAATAAGTTTATGAAAATATCTGCTCAAAAGTCCGTTGCTCATTATTCGTCTGGTTGGCTGTCTGGCGTTGATTTTTATGGATAACATTTGGCATATAAAAAATTTTCTTTTAGCACGGCTTGAATGGCAGAAAATGTGCGCTACACATGTATAAGACAGGAGCAGAAGTGGTGAAGAAATAAATTAAAAATTAAATTAATGAATTATTAATCAATGAATCAATAAATTAATGAATCAGTGAATAAATGAATCAATGAATCAAGAACTCAATGAAGCAATGAAACATTTAAACAATCAATCATTGTATTAATGAATCAATGTAACACTAAATCAATCAATTATTTAATCAATTCATAAATGAATCAATATATTAATCAAATTAAACAGTCAATAAATAAATTAAATTAATGATTCAATAAATCTTTGAATCAATGAAACATTGAATCAATGAGAGAATAAGTCAATAAATCAGCGAATGAATGAATGAATCAATAATCCAATGAATCAATGAAAAAATTAGACAAAAAAATGTTAATCAATTCATCAATTTGTCAATTTGTCAATTTATCAATTATCAATTTATCAATTTATCAATTCAGCAATTCATCAACTCATCAATTCATCCAGTTATGAACTCGCCAATTAACTCACAAATTAATCAATTAATCAATTTATCAATTTATCAATTAATCGATTAATCAATTTATCAATTAATCAACTAATCAACTTATCAACTAATCAATTAATCAATGTAACAATAAATCAATGAGTCAGTAAATCAATGAATCAAAATATCAGTGAATCAATTAATAAAAAAATCAAAGATACAATGAATCAATTAATGATTCAATGATTCAATAAATCAATGAAACAATTAATCAACAAATCATTGTATTATTGAATCAATATGACAATAAATCAATAAATTAATCAATGCAATCAAGCAATGAATCAATGAGACAATAAATCAATGAGTCAACGAATGAATCAATGAATCGGTTCATCAATGAAACCATGAATCAATGAAACAATGAATTACTGAAGCAATGAAATTAATCTATAAATCAATTCATCAGTTTATCAACTCATCAATTCATCAACTCATCAATTAATCAACTCGTCAACTCCTTAATTCATCAATTAATAGTGAATTTATCAACTCATCAATACATCAATTCATTTTTACGCGTTTTCGGTACCATAATTCGGATCCATTCCACCACACCAAAGGCCAAGCAACAATGAAGACTGTGGGTTTGTCCGGGTGAACGTGTTCTAAACATCGCCAAGGTGAGTCTTTCGTTTAACAAGGTCATAGCCACAATTTTTTGGTACCACGCGATTACCAACGATCAGTACCGAATATTATGATGAGCTTTTGGATAGATTCCATATTGGCTTAAAGCATCCATGAAGACCAAGAATGTACGGGTCACACTTGTGTAGTCACCATGGCAAAAATTCATTTAACGGGGTACAAAGTGCTACCCTATCCAGCATATTTTTAGGATTTAGCTCACTGTGACGAATTCATGTTTCCAAACTTAAAGAAATAGCAGGAAAAAGTCTTCACAGAAACAAATGCTTATTAGAAGGGCCTAGAGAAAACTTATCATTTAGAAAAAAAGAAAAATTCAAAAGTCTTTTAAGTTAATCCACCCACTTAAGTGATCCATACAGCTATAGTTTGTTTTTGTCTTTTAATCAAATTTTACAAATCTTCATAAAAATTGCTTTTATTAATTCTTCATTCAGATACTAATTAATTCATTGTCTTGCGACTTCGACTTCGTGTTTCACGTGATGCTGACGAACGTTGCGAAGACTTCTCGCTACTACCACCAGATATACGCATCGGTTTACGCGTAATCCAGAATTTCAAGGCAAAAATAAATTCCGCTTTTAAAGCCTCCCACGGTGTAACATGTTCCTCCACAGCAACCGTTTGTACATGCCACAAGAACTCACAAATGCCAATGAACATGCCAATGACTATGCCACCGGCGAGTACAACGAAAACACCACCCAATTCGATTATCGAAAGTTCATCACCATCCACTTCGTAGCGTGGACAGGAAACATTATGTCGTTTCCACCATTTGTCCTTCATCTTATAAAGTTCACCCTTTTCGCTGAGTTGTAAAATTGAAACACTGAGATTTGTGCGATAAGCAGCACCTAAAATGGAGAAAATTTAAATTAATCAAAGGATGTAACATGCCAAGCATACATACCCAATGGCACCGCCAGTCCATAATGCTTCTCACCAATCTGTTCACCAATCTCACGCAGCAGACAACTACGCTCGATATTATACGACATGCTTGTGGTCTCCATAAGAAATGCATAACCGCCCTCTTGCTTGATGACACGCTGCACGCCCTCTTTATTGGTTGTGGTAAATGCAGATGAAAAGGACTTCATTTGATTCCAAGCGCGTTGATAATCCGAATCATTCGATTCGGAAAAGAAAAGTGATGTGCTACCACCACGCATGCTGCCGAATTCGACTTCATCCTGATCGATGAGATCGGCTAAACTATTAACGCTGCTCTTTACTTTATTGCTGGTCAAGAAAGCTGCCAAGTTGGCGGTGTATGTACTAAGCATGATGAGCGCAAAAAACCACCACATGCCGGTCAATATACGCATGGCAGCACCTCTATAACAAGCATAGAAAAATTTAATAACTTATTTAATAAAATTTAAACCAAATACCTGGGCAATATATCACAACCTTGCTGCATAATCGAGCCCACCATTAACCATGTACAATTCTCAAGATTCCAAATATTTTCAATCTCATCGGGATCTTGATTTGCAGGATTTGGATTTGTCCATTCAACATTGGAGATACTGTGTATTAAGAAAGCATTAATTAATTTTGGAACTTCATGGAGAGTAGAGAGTAACACACCGTGCCATAAAGACAAAAAATAAAGTAATTATTAACTGTGCAAAGAGCATATAGTACCAAACATCGGATGCAAATGGTTTTATAAATGCAAAAGGATCCTCCGGTTCCGGTTTACTACGATAGTATAATATACTAATACCCAACTGCATGAAGGGTACTGTAAAGTCGACTACCTTACGACGTGTTTGTGTTATGGTTATATCGCAAATGCCAATCTGTGCTTGCTGCAAAGAGTTGAAGAAACATACTTGTAAGATGAGAAAATTTTGGAACATATTATCAATATTAAATTAACCCATTTTTTTAGAAAAACTTTTATAGCAACTTGTAGCTAGTATTTATTGAGCAGCTTGACATGAAAATCCGTTTGAGCTATGTCCATGAATTGTCCGTGAAAATGTTGATATAGTCAAAATATTTGCAATGTGGCCACTTGTGGGTACTTACATGATCGATTAACTTTTTAATAATACCATCCCATTCTTTAGTTTCCGGATTATATTTTCCATTGCCATAGACTATATCAAATTCATAATCAAAATTCATCATTTGAGAAAGTTTATCTATTAGATCGACTGCATAGCCTTCATACTTCTCCATGCCGCGAAAGTTCTCCGCATCTTCTCTATAAGAAATTCATGATAAATTAAACCCATTTGAAGCACATGAAAACGCAAATACTTCATCATAAAATAGGGCTCCTCAAAATGTGTCACAATTATATATTTCTTGCGCTGCGCTGAGAAATCCTGCGCTGTTGAAGTGCTCTGCAATTCGGCACTTAAGCGTATAGGCTGTATATTATGGTCTGGGGTCCAAACCATTAAAGGTTCATTAACTGTTGGTTTATAGATTTCCAGATTGAAGTGTGTACGCCGTCCATACTCGTCAATAAATAGATTTTCGGTTTTAAAAGGCGGCTCGACATCATCTGAGGAGATCTAAAATAATTTTTTTTTAATTACGCCCAAAATATGGCACCGATTTTTATAAAATTTACTACAGCATATTTCCCTATTGCTAGACTTCAATTCCATACCGTTTTCATTTCGCGCACTATTTGACGTCCGATATACCAGGGATTCATAGCGCCAGCATTTATGCCCACCTCACAACGCTTATAAGGTTCTTTATACTGCTGCAGCGAGGCTATTATGTTGCGTGCTGAATTGGCGAAGAGCACAACGGCATCATAAATCAATAGCGGCAGCATAGTCTGATTGCCAAGTATTTCCTAAAAAAAAGATAAATTATTTATAGGAACTCTAAATAATTCTCTAATTTAGCATGGAAAACTTACATCGATTTTAGTTATACGCGTCTTCTTGCGATCATATGGATTCGGATAGACAGTCTTTATGCGCACCGAAGTAATATTCGCCTGGAATTGCTGATTGTAGATGTTCTTCAGTTCCGAACTGTGCGTATCCAAATGTGTAAGAAACCAATTCTATTTTAAAGACACAAAAAAAATATTAAAGTATATATTAAGCACTTAACAACCCTACCCTAAATGGACCCTGTAGCTGAAAATCCAAAGATATTGTCAATAAGTCGGCCAATGTTGTTGGCTCACAATCGAGTATAATATGATGTTCGTGAAATGTTTCAGCAGCTTCTTTGAACAGTACACGATAATCTTCTGCATAATCGGACAAACGACGTAATTTGATAAAATCACGATTTATAGCGTGTATATCCATGAGATCCTGTAGACGTGCGAGACCTAAAAATGGTAGAAGTACAGTTGAGCGTACCAAAAGTTGTTTAATAATAACAACTTACCCTCATCCGTTTCATAGATCAATGTAAATGCATGCCAATCGTAATCGGTCTTGATTATATCTAAATAAGCACCTGATAGTACCGATAAGGCAGGTGCTACATTCACTGTCATGCGATGATTCAGTTGCTCCTGCCGCGTTGTCACTAAATTCCAATCGAATTCTACATGTGGAATGCCGGTTGTATTCGCAATAAGCGCTACAATATCTGTAGTGGGGGGGAGAAAAGTGTTGTACTACTTTTAAAGAATATTTTTTAGAGAATACATACCACTGGATGTCTTTGAACTTGGTCCAAAAATAGCTGCAACGCCATTGGCAATTAATTCACAAGCTGTGCATGTGGGATGTGTGCAAGGGGAATGTAATGAAAAAAAAGTTTTTGTAAATTTTTATAGATTATAGACGAATATTAAATATGCTTTTAGTGAGTTACACGATGTGTTATAGAGTAAAAATCTAAGCTTTAAAAACCCAACTGCAAAATCTCAGCTGAATATATCAGCTACAATATATCAGCTATAAAAATCTAAGCTACAAAAACCCAACTGCGAAATCTCAGCTGAATACATCAGCTATAAAAATCTAAGCTTCAAAAAAACAACTAAAAAATCTCAGCTGAATATATCAGCTATAAAATGTCAGCTATAAAAATGTAAGCTGCAAAAACTCAACTACAAATTCTCAACTGTATGTATCAGCTAAAAAATGTCAGCTTTAAAAATCTCAGCTGTAAAAACTCAGCTGTAATATATCATCTTTAAAATCTCAGCTAAAGAATCTCATTTCAGCTATTAACGCTCATCTAAAAAAATAATCAGTAACATAACAGCTAAAGCTGTAAAAACTCAGCTGTAAATCTCATCTGTGCAAGATCAGCTGCAAAATCTCAGCAGATTATATCAGCTATACTATCTCAGTTTTATATCAGCTTAAAATCTCTGCTCTGCCTTCGCTGTAAAACTTAAACAGTCTTCAAGCCTTCATACGTCTAAAATAAACAAAGAAATGTAAGTAAATGCAGTTCTAAATACCAAGATTATCGCTGGCCCAAGATTTTTCAAGAGGGCTACAGGCTAAGGGCTACAGACCATACATTTAAGATACAATGAAAAAAAATTTACGGAGTTTCAAAGCTTCGAAATTATGAGCAATTTATCTAATAAAAAGTTATTTCCATCAAATTCTTTTTATTCATTGCGACATTGAAATATAATTTTTCTGTATTAAAGCACAAAGAGTGTACAGAGCTTAAAAACTGCAAATAGCTATAGCAACATTTGTTTCGAGTTGCATTACGAAATCATTACTGAATGCCTCATTCAATTTATTACATGCTTGAACGACTTGCAGGTGGCAATCCGATTTAAATCGGAAACAGTCAGCAGTAAATGCGCTGTTGAAACCAGATCCGTATCTTTTCTACGTCACAAACACACCATCAGAACATAAAATACACTACCAAACAACACACATTTGTAGCGCATAAAAAGCATATACAAAAAATTCACTACTCACTGATTTGTTGCAGCAAAAAACTGTCATCCGTTGCCACAAAGCGTTTAATGGGCGTGAAATATAATTCAAAGAATTTCAAATTATTTATTTCACGAAAAGCATGATCGAAACTCAGCTCAATATCCGTTTCATCATGATGAAAAATTGCACCTATTAGTTTAGAAAACCATTAGCCGCTAGATATATATTTTATCGATCTATATATATATATATCATACCAACTTTCACTTCCGTTCTGGCATCCGTACCGAATGCATTTGCCACTGTTACAAATATTACAAGAAGACACACAGATTCACGTACCATTTTTTAAAGTTTTGATTTAAACATTTTATATTTTTATAGAACTTTTTTTTTAAATAAATTATTACGTAAATTTTTTAATTTTTTTTTTTTTAGCTTTTTCAAACACAAAATAGCATCGCCTACACTGTACGGAAATTCTTTTAGCCGCAACGATCCAGTCTTGTAGCATAGCATACGCATACTGAATGAATGAATGATCTGTAAAGCAAATATTCAATGATATTTTCATGTATATATTTTGAGACAATCGTACTCGTTAAGCGCTCCCTCTCTCTCTCTCTCTTATGCTCTTTTTGGAACATATGTTTTTGTTATTTTTGTCAGAAGTGTATATATCTATTTGTTGGTTCTTGATACTTTTCTATATATACAAATCATCAGCTTCCTAATGGCACATAAAATTGTGGAACCGGTAGTCCGCGACGTCGTCGTCGTCATTAACAAGACGCCATGGCTGGGATTTTTGCTTTCATGTTTACATGTTTTTATGTCGTTCTTCAGTTTATTGCCAAAAAATTTTCATTATCTTTTCACGCAGTATTTGTTTATTATTTCGAATGTGCTCTTGATGTCTTTAGTGGGTATATATGTATATAAAGATATATATCTAGTAAATGGAGGAAAAAAGAAAAGCGTTTGGCTTGTTTTCTAGTGTTGTTAGCTTTTTTTATAGTAAGTAATCACATAAAACAATGGCTGATTTCAAACAAAATATTCCGAACTCAGTTTTATGTGGTCTTTCAGCTCCGACTAGAGATCAGAGGAATCAGAGATTATGATGTCTTTAAAAGCAATTGATGAGCAGCTTTTCATATTTTTTGTTCCACCTGCCAAATTATAAACACAGCTCATCTTCAATTTTATTCGCTTCAATATAATTTATTTTTATTGCAGTAGCACAATGACACACATGATGTCTTCCATTGGACACCTGCCAGGTTCTTTGATTGCGAATAAAATACATGTTGAAGTATCTAAAATTAATAGGTTATAATTTATAGGCCTTTTCATCAGCCTTGGTCTCATCTACTAACACTATCTTACCTTTTCATCAAAACCGTCATCTCTAGAACCAACTAGATCTTCCATCAACACATCTCTATTATATGGTTTTCACTTATACTAATTTAACCATCTAAGATAAACTTGCTGATTAAAGGAATTACAATGGACAAAGAAGCCCCATAAACTTCAAGGTAGAACCCTGTATAAAAGTGGACCTCCCACCAGAAAATGACCAAATGTCATCATCTCTTTTCGCAGATGAAACTCTCAGTGCCCGATGATAAACCTCCCCTGCGAAGAAGCGAGAAGTGAGGCTCCAAAACGTCTGCTAAACAACATTTAGTACTGCACAAACTAATACACGAGCAGCTCCAACTAAAACAAGTAAGCGTAACCGACTGTAAGAGGCCCTGTACCAGTAGAGGTCGCCTAGAAAACACATTAAATGTTTCCCGAGCTTATGATCCAGCTTATGACCACTTCTCACATTTTTTAAGGGAGGACGAAAGTATCGATTGCTTATAAAATCGTCATTTATTATCCGATATTGATGAACTTTTTGGATTTTGGCTTAGAGGGACGTTATCTCTATACTGGCATACACAGGAGCTAAGACAGTAGACAAACAAGTTAAAGGCAAGAAATCTCCAGGTTAATTTCTTTTGGATGGTGCACTTTTTTTTATAGTCTAGCATCCTAAAACTGGAAAATTTTCTAATGGTGTGGAAATCCACGCTCATTACTATAATCCATAGGACCGAGCTGCCGTATGCCGAAGTTAACGCCTTCTTCCCATCCTAAGTGGAATGAAGAAAGAGTAATTTTGTGCCGAGCTCTGCACTTATTTAGATTTCGTAAACATCACTTTGGCACTTCGGGACAACTTCTCCGAGTTGTCAATTTCACCCTTGATGCAATGGAACATAACGAATATTCTGCGACTGTGTTCATTGATATTTATTTAGCAGGCTTATGACAGGGTGTGTCAATGTGATTTCCTGAGCAGGCAGAAGAACCTTCTAACTTCTCAATGGGCTTTAAAATGGAACATAGCCATAAATGATCTCTATCCAACAAAGTGACTTTTTATAAATCCCTTCTGAGTCCTATATGGAAGTATGCGCTTCTGGGACAATTGAAAGGGACCCTAAAATTTGCGACGTTATTCAGGCACAAGCTTGGAGGTATATGGAATGTCTTGGATTGCACCCCAAATGTGGTATGATTGGATCCTACGTTAATCTTAATAAAATATACCAAAGATTCACAGTTCCAAAGAAGTTCCCTAAGGTTCTATTCTTATTATTTGTAAAATTTTTCATTTCATTTATTATTTAATACCCGATTACTCAAATAATACAAAATATCATTTTTAATCTTCTTCATTGGTTTACAAAACTTCTCATACAAGCTTTATAGACTATTGTACACAATTTACAAAACTTCTTGGACCATTTATGTACAATAGTCTATAAAGCATTTATAAAAATAACTTAAACCAATATATATTACAATTAATTTTTCTTACGCACTTTATGATCATAGAATATAACACAGCCATAATGTTCCGAATAGACCAATGTACGCGTTGCATTATTAGCATAAACACCCGGATTTGGACCAACGCAGACAAACTTATGATCGCCCTTGTGCATGAAACATAAACCTTGATTGTGTTCGTGTACCACAATATAGTTGTCCGAATCGTGGTAGACCACATCATTTGTGTGTGAATCGTAATAACTTAAATGACGCTTTTTTGGCATTAGGTCGACGCGTCCCTCGTAAACACCACGCCAGTCGGTTGACTTTAAGCGTCCTTGTGAGGCATGTCGACAACTGACCTCAAAATCAATATATGCTGTGCGTTCAGAGCCATCATCAAGGCGTTGTGTTATGAAGATTATGGTCTGCAGTTAAATGGGTGAGTATTCATTTTTTTTTTTTCTGTAAAAAAATCTTCACTTACCGATATCACCTTGCAAATGTTTGACTCTTCGCGTGCTTTGAATGCATTCAGTACATCATCTTTATCATTCGTCAAATAAATGCTGAACATAGTGCGTCCCTTGATTTTGGGTGAAAAAGCATCATCGGCTGCGGCTCTACATTTGTAGAACTCCTCTTCGCTGTAGGGCGTAAATTTTGAGCGATAACCCTGACGTACTATTGTGCGTATGGTTCTGTCTGCAGCTAAATAGCGTTTATCATCATTTTGCACGAAGGACATTAGATAGTCATTATAGCTTTTATAGCGCAATAGACTAAAGTCTACACCGACTTCGTCTGCCATTTTGACGTGTGTTAATTCTTCGAGTTTGTGTATAAATTGGTGGTTTCAAAAGAAATGATTGTTAAAATATAAACCTCATAAACGCAATCCTTGCAGAAGTCCTGTTTCTTTTTATTTTTTTTTGTTTGCAAGATTTAACGAACTTAAATTAGAACTGAATTAAAAGTCGAAGCAAATATTTCTGCCGAATTAATGTTTTCATGACAAGCAACATTTCATGATAAAGTGTTTATACGCACAATTTGACCACGTATAAACGTAGTAATTGTCAGCTAAACTTAGAGATAAACTAAAAAATAACAACTTAGTAGACTTTCACTTTTATGTCAAATAATAATAAATTTTTGTAACAAATTCGAAACAAAATGTCTTGCAGGACACGTGCTATGCTGGCTTTAATCCTGACATGGGCTATTGTGCTTTATATCTTCGTTTATGAATTTGACGAGCTAAGTGAAATTAAACATGAAATAGCGGAGATAAGGCAAGAAAATCTGAGAATGGATCTAATACTTATCGAACATAAGCGGTGAGTAGAAATCTATTCAAAATTCTGTTCAAAAATTAAAAATTCCGCACTTGTAGCAAGTCACTGGCACAGATAAAAGTTCCGCGCACCGCTTACGAACTGACGCGCAGACGTATTGAAACTAATATAGATGAAATGTTTAACTATTTCCATGGCAAGTTAAATAGTAGCCTTAATTGTTCGATTCATGATCCCGAACACCTCGAGGAATTTATCAATGAATCAATACAATTGGGCGCCGAGCATAAGCGTTCGCTGCTCTATGATATGCGACTATTGCGTGCGGTTGATGGCTATGAATCCTGGCGTATAATACAAAACACGGTTTTGAGCAATTTAATGCAGCGACGTATAAAAAGGCTACAGAATCCAAGAAATTGTGCAAGTGCAAGAAAATTATTGTGCAAGCTGAGAGAGGTAAGCTGTTAACATTTGTTTTTGGCGCCCAACGTGGGGCACAAAAAGTGTACAGTAGTTTTGATACTTGAAAAATTAACCGGTTTTTTTTTTTTTTTTTTTTTGATTGAAGACCAGTTTTGCTTTTTGTTTTTGGCGCCCAACGTGGTTCTTGATAAACTGCACAATTATTTTTTTTTTTTTTTACAGAAATGCGACTTTGCCTGTCAAATGCATCATATCGCATATTGTTTTATAGCAGGCTATGCTACAGAGCGCACAGTTCTACTCGATACACAAGACTGGTTGTATACGAAAGTCCACGGTTGGCAGAACTTCTTTTTACCACTTTCAAAGAAATGTCAGGACACGCATTTACTTAAAGCTAAAACACAAATACTTGAGCTACCAATTGTGCACAAACCTGACTCGCTGCCAGATTATATACCATGTGCTATACCGGCAGATCTTGCCAAGCATCTACGGCTAATACACGGTAATCCATTCGCCTGGTGGTTGGCACAGTTTCTGAACTTTATTATACGTCCGCAGCCTTATATTAGTGAATTTCTGCATAATTCTTTTAAGGAATTAAATTGGCGACATCCAATTGTGGGGTAAGTGCGAGGAATCGAAATATTCGTATAAACTTACAAAATCTCTCCTCCGACCATTTTACAGCATATATGTGCCAAGAGAGCCCAATACACGTCATGCAATCAGTGCATATATGCAACATGTGGAAGAATACTTTCGCATTTTGGAGTTAAATGGTGCAGGTGCTTTAAGGCGTCGCATTTTTATAGCCACTGATGATATAAGTGTGCTGCAAGAGGCACGTATAAACTACTCGCACTATGACATAATTGCCACCACTACAAATCTTAGCCAGCAGAAGGAGAAGGAAGTTTTACTCAAGCACGAACTACTCAACACTTATGCACTGTCGCAGTCCGATTATCTAGTTTGCACTTTCAGTTCACATTTGTGTCGTCTGGCCTACGAACTTATGCAAGCATGCACAGCAGATGCTGCGCATAATTTTAAATCATTGGATGAACCGTATTATTTTCATAGTCCGGCAGAGTTCATGCAAGTAGCTAATACTGCCAATGTCGCACAATCGGATACTGAGTTAAATATGGACATTGGTGATCCTATAAAAATTTTAAGCAAAGACAACAATGGCTATTCGAGTGGTATCAATCTACGCAGTAAGCAGGAGGGCACATTTCCCTCCTTTAAGGTATCGAATGACGTTCAAGTTGTTAAAATGCCCAAATATCCACGCGAATAATATTGGGAATACGGAATTTTAGTTTAATTTATTAAAATTTGCAAAAACAAATAAAACTTTATTACTGGCATAGGATGTATGCCATCAGTAGATGGAATCACCCAGTCTGAAACTTCTTTTGGTAGCAAACTGTTCGGAGAGGTTCTTTTCTAGCCTGTCAAGGATTTGTGTGTGTATTAGCGTCTTCATGCAAAAAAAAATGATCTTCGCAGGAAAACCAAGTGCAGATATAGCGTGGAAAAACTATGATCGTATTGGCGTGTCGAATAAGGGCTTATAGCCTACAAATAGGTGGTTTGTGTCTTTGTTAATTCAGCTAAAAATGTCAATTTTGTCAATTCTAATCAAATATTCCATTAGGGCCCAAATGGGCCCACTTCAAAAGAGAGTCACCTACAAAAAGTGAATGTAGACAAAACTTGAAGACTGAAAGATATAGCCTGCAATTTTGAATATTAAATGCCTCCTATTCTCCTTTTAGGTAGTATTTAAAGAACGTGCCAACCTCTCTCTCTCTCTCTAGGGGGTTACTACCTATAATAACTTACTGAATTTTCTTGTTATTTAATCAAAAATACCAAACTTGTATTTTACTTCAATTCGAATGAAATTTTCCAAAAATAGGAACAAGATGTCTTGCGTTTAAACTATCTCCAAGTGATGCAATTCTTCTAACTATCTTCAAGTGATGTAATGCTTCTGAAATGTTTCACTAATCATTAATGTAAAATTCGATAAATTCTGCTACTTAACTGATGCGACAACAAATGCTCAGCTGGCTCTTCGCCAATATCTGAATGTGTAGAAGATTTCTGATTGCTCTACAAATTTTACGATTTGTATAGAATATGCTGAGCACAACAAAGAAACGAATGGAGCAAATATTTGGCTATAAAATGAGACAGTTTGCAAAATATACAAATAGAAAAAAAAAACATAAAAATAAAAATTTTTATTTTAAAACATGACAAAATTTAATCAAGTTGCAGCGAAGCTTGAATGCGCTACATAAAAAGCTAAAATTATAATATAAGGCAATTAAAACTAGTGGAAATATCACCATAAATAAATTTTATTAACTATTTATAAAAATTGGAAATTTAAGAATATTTAAAATTTTTTATTAGTATTATAGGAGGCAGTCTCCATAGCAAAATTAAGCACAATATCATGATAATTCATTCTACTTATAAAAAAGTCGAAGTTACACCATTGCTTGCATATACTATTAACATTATATCTCCCATATTAAAAAAAAAAATATATAATTGTGTTACAGCAATTGCGTTCACTTCTATTTAGTACAGCAACAGCTGTCAGCTATGTTGAATTTGATGAAGAGAAGCTGTTATACTTCACAACTACGTTTTTATTCATAATTTATGACAAATTCTCTGATAAAATTATTATACCAGCAAAAATCAACCATTGTGTAGCGTACGAAAACCCAATTGCATACAATTTAAAATTAGCCACAAAGCCATTGGGTTTCTAGCCGCTCATTCATTACATTTGAGACCTCGATACGCAGCAGACATTTAAATGATTGAAAATTTTACATCATCAGGGTGAAAAAATTTGCAGAAAATTATTAAATTTGTGTTTTCAAAATGCACAAATTTAATATTTTACTAATTTATATAATACTGCTGGGCTATGCAAATGCTGGTAAACAACTGTTTGTGGGTAAGTAGTATTCTACTGGATATATTGTAAGACAATCTATTTTTCACCATTTTTTCCAAGGCATCATCTTCACCACAGACAAAGATGAGGCTGAAATTGCATTTCGTACGGCCGTAGATCGTGCAAATATACGTGAACGTGATATAGAATTGGAGCCGATTGTTGCGTATGCAGATACAGATGATAGTTTTATAATGGAGAAGACGGGTAAGTGCAAGAAAGAGAGAGATAGAGAGAGAAAATAGATTATATAAAATGTATATAAAACAACATCATAGCTTCGGGTGAGCAGGAGTAGAAAGAAGGTGAGGCAGACCACATATATTTCTGAACACCTTCAAAAGTCAAGTAAACACGTCCAACTGTCAGAACACCAACAACAACTTGGAGCTTAAAAAAAAATAAACCTTTAAGTTCGAAAATTTTTAATCTTCAGTATAAAAATTATCAATGAAGTGGCATACTCTTCCTAACAAATGAGTAGCTACGGCGATAATTGTTTCGAATTGCTTTTCACTACAAACAAAATTTTTTCTTTACAGTTTGCAACTTAATATCGCAGGGTGTTATAGCAATTTTTGGACCAAGCACAGGCAGCAGTTCAGGTAAAAATAAAATTTCTATAAAATACTTCACATATATAATCTATAACCCACAGATATTATTGCCTCAATATGCAATACACTCGATATACCGCATATTATTTACGATTGGTCACCGAGTGAGGCGATTGCAGATCGTCAACATTCTACCATGACCTTGAATATACATCCAGATAATCTATTATTAGCACGTGGCTATGCTGAACTAGTGCAAAGTTTTGGTTGGCGCAGCTATACCATTGTCTATGAAACGGAGCGTGGTAATTTGAGTCGAAAATATATTTGAAAATTTATTTACCAACAATTTTTCCATTTTAGAACTACAACAGCTACAGGATATATTACAAATTGGTGATCCCAGCAGTAATCCCACCACTGTACGTCAGCTTGGACCCGACGAAGATCAACGTCCATTTTTGAAGGACATCAAAATATCAACGGATAATTGTCTGATATTAAATTGTGCGCCAGAGCGTGTGCTCAGCATACTAAGTCAAGCGCAGGAGCTTAAAATGTTGGGCGAATATCAGGTAATTTGAAAAAAAATTTTTAACTTTCGTTCCACTTAAAATCTATCTTATATATTCTAGAGCGTCTTTCTACCCATACTCGATACACATACGCTCGAATTGAATGATTTACTCAGTGTACAGGCAAATGTGACAACTGTACGCATTATGGATCCCACAGATTATCATGTCAAGAACGTCGTACACGATTGGGAGGAGCGTGAGAAACGTGAAGGACGCTACTATAAAGTGCCGCCCACACAAGCCAAAACAAATATGATTTTATTGAACGATGCAGTTTGGATCTTCTCGAAAGCGCTGTCCGAATTGGGCATCACCGAAGAACTTGAGGCACCCGAAATTGAGTGCAGACGCAAGAAATCATGGCAATTCGGGCGACGCATTATAGAATTTATGAAGGCGGTAGGAAGTTTTTCATTTTTAAATTCCCTTTCTAAATAATAACTTTTAGCGTTCCGAGGAGGCTTCTACGGGACGCATAGATTTCAATGAGCATGGACAGCGTAGTTTCTTTACACTGCGTTTCATGGAAATGACTAGTAGTGGCTTCCTCGACTTGGCTACATGGGATCCGGTTAATGGCTTGGATACAATTAGTGATGAGGAATTCAGTGAGAAACGTGTTGGTGAAAAACTTTCAAATAAAACGTTTATAATTAGCTCACGTATTGGTGCACCATTTCTGAGTATGCGGTAAGTTTTTACTTTCGGCAAGATTTTGCGAATTGAATTCGTTAAAATATATACTTTTCTTGCTTTCGAGTCGATTTCGTATTTTGAATTCGATATCTATTGAAAATTTATAGATTCGTATAATCTTTAACGAAAGTGTAAGCCGGAACATGTCTGTTTTAATTATAACATATTTTTTCTTTCCTCTTTTTTTTAACAGTGAACCCAAAGAAGGTGAAATTTTACAAGGCAATGCACGCTACGAGGGTTACTCTATGGATTTAATTGATAATATTGCAAGTATGCTAAATTTTAAATATGAATTCGTACTCTCACCGGATGGAAAATATGGCGGTTTTAATAAGCTTACACAAACGTGGGATGGCATTGTACGACAGCTTTTGGATGGTGTAAGCATTATTTTCTTAAATGTTATGAAATCATTTGAACGAACTGCAATGAATAAACCGAATACAAAGGTATAATAGGTATTAACTGTTATATCCGTATTAACCGGAGATCCCCTAGAAGGTCTTTGGTTTTCCCAGATGTGAGATTCTCCTGACAAGTCAAGAGATTCCCTAGATAATAAAACCCCAAACAGGAGATTCCCCAAACAAGGGAATCCCCCAAACAGTGTATTCGGTAGACTACGGGAGATTCCCCAGACAGAGGGTTTCTCATACAGAAGATTTCGCTGACAGGGGATTCCTCAGATAGGGAATTCCGCAGACAGGCGATATCCCAGACGGTCAAACTCATCCGCATCCTCAGACATGGGATTCGCCCGGCGGCCACTAAACTATTTCTCCGTGGATTCTTATGTTCTGTAGCTAGAATTCTACATTTATGTACCATTTCTATGCTTAAAATATAAAACTTATTGGTTCATGATATTTCTCATTTTCGTGCTTATATAAACTTCGCTATATCTCCATTGATTACTATATTCTGTCTCTTATGTTACAAATGCTTTCCCACAGAATGCAGATCTTGGTATATGCGATCTAACCATGACCTCATCACGACGTCAAGCGGTTGATTTTACGCCACCATTCATGACACTAGGCGTTAGTATACTCTTCTCCAAACCACCCGAACAGCCACCAGATCTGTTCTCATTTTTGCTGCCATTCTCCTTGGATGTTTGGATCTATATGGGCTCAGCGTATTTATGCATATCACTGGTGCTCTTTGCATTGGCACGTATGGCGCCTTCGGATTGGGAGAATCCGCATCCATGCAAAGAACCGGAAGAGGTAGAGAATATATGGAGCATTATGAATACATGTTGGCTGTCTATTGGTTCATTGATGGGTCAAGGTTGTGATATATTGCCAAAGTAAGTGCTATAATAATTCTTTTTTTTTTATTTTATATTTTTTGGAATTTTTATAGAGCTGCCTCGACACGTCTGGTTACGGGCATGTGGTGGTTCTTTGCACTCATGATGTTAAATTCCTACACAGCCAATTTGGCGGCATTTCTGACCATGTCGCGCATGGGCAGCTCCATTGAGAGTGCTGAAGATCTGGCAGCGCAGAGTAAGATTAAATATGGCGTGCTATCGGGTGGCAGTACCATGGGCTTCTTCAGGGTGCGCTTGTGCAAAGCTTCTATTTCGGTGCATTATTTGAATATGAAAATAAACTTTTGCAGGACTCCAACTTCAGCACCTATCAACGCATGTGGGCTGCCATGGAGTCAGCACGTCCTTCGGTCTTTACAAAGAGCAACGATGAAGGCGTTGAACGCGTTACGAAAGGCAAAAATCTTTATGCTTTTTTTATGGAGTCCACCTCTTTGGAGTATGTCATTGAGCGCAATTGCGAATTGATGCAAGTAGGCGGTTGGCTGGATTACAAAACCTATGGCATTGCTATGCCCTTTAGTAAGCTTAAATTTACGGTTAGATTTAGCGGCATACGCATTAATTAAAATTTTGCTACAGATTCACCCTACCGCAAACAGATCAGTGGCGCTGTGCTCAAACTCGGCGAATTAGGCGCTTTGTCCGAACTGAAGCGCAAATGGTGGAAAGAGATGCACGGTGGTGGTAGTTGCTCACAAGCAGAATCCGGTGGTGGTGATACTCCCGAATTGGGTCTGGAAAATGTTGGCGGTGTATTTCTTGTGCTTGGCATGGGTCTGCTAGCAGCTATGGTGCTCGGCTTAGTTGAATTTCTATGGAATATCAAGGCGGTAGCCATCGAAGAGAAGATTTCGCTTGGTGAAGCATTCAAAAATGAATTAAGTTTTGCTATACGCTTTTGGATAAATACCAAACCAGTGCATACAGGTAGCGACAGTTCACACAGCTCAAAGTCATCCTCATCGTCGTCGTCTTCTTCGTCGTCCTCATCGAACACTTCTGGCAAATCGAAATCTTCACGTTCTTCGAAATTGTTTTCTTTCGCTTCGAAAAGCAGACGCAGTACACACGATGTCGACACTTCGGTACATGAAAGATTACGTAAAATTGGTTCAATGTTCTCGCTTAAATCGGAAAAACAAGCAGAGAAGCAAGGCGAGTCCAGTGCATTACCTGCACCGGCTACTGCACTTGCTGAGGCTACGCTGGCTTTGGTACACACACCACAAGCGAATGAGCAACATCAGCACCATCATCATCACGCGCACAAAGCAGTGCATCAGCCGCATGATTTGATCGATGTGAAACCAAATATGCAAATGGATGTGGTAGAAATTGTGCCGGAACCTATGCCTGTTGCACCGGAAGTGGTCCAACAACAACATCGTCACCGTCATCACCACCATCATCATCAGCAGCAGCACGGCGAGCAAATCGTAAATCGTGACAGCAAGTTAAGCAATGGCATAGTTTAAATTATTTACTAAATTTGTGTTTCTTTAGATTTAGATTTGTAGCTTGATGTGTTAATGAAATAAAAACAATTTGTTTATATTTAAACTTGGTCACCAGTTCGTATTTCTGTCTCTCTCGCACTTATGCGTCAACGAAACTTGAGCTGATCTAGAAATTGATTGATTCCTAACTTCACTAGCGAAAAAGTACCAGCGAAGTGTCTAGACTGCTAAATTGTAATATTTTACGATTGGTGCGTGACACACCACCCGTGGTCAGTGAATTCGCTAGTCCATAGCGGTTCACACTGCATAGAATTGTAATTCCACAATTTAAAATTTATTTTAGTAAATTTTAACAAAAAATGATTCAACTAAAGAATTTTACACAACAATTTACGAACAGAAAAAAATTTAACCTCCACTGCTACATACGACAGCATCCTCCACTTAACACATCACCACTGACTACAAAGGCCTTCAGCCACGTTTTTTGACACACTTCCGTTTCGCAGCAGCCTTAGCTCCACGCTTACCAACTGCTTTGCGTTGAATTTTCGGCTTTGGCTTAGCAGCAGGTTTACGTCTTCCGGCTGTACTGTACGTTGGCTTCTTAGGCTTCGTAATGCGTGGTCTGCCAGCCGCTTGCCTAAGACGCTAAAATGAAATTTAAAAAACTGTTAAATAAAACTTCTTTTAAATATCCAAACCCAGGCTCTCTCACCTTGGCTATATTCTTGCCAATTTGCAATGGATCACCGATCTGTAGTGAAGTCGGTGCTTTGCCATCACGGAAATTGTAGGGTACCACCACTTTCTCCTTCTGCACATTTAACAAACCATATTGCTTACCTACATATATGGCATGATTCAAAGCTGTCGCTAGGGAATCGAATCTTGCGATATGCTTATGCAATATTGTGTCTGCAAGCGTGTTCTCGAGATGTTTTACATCTAGGGAAAAGAAAAGAAAAATCCTGAGCACAAGAAATATTTTGTTGTTGTTAAGTTTGCTACCAAGATCCGGTTTTTTCTTCAGTATTTCCAGCACATAGGGTAGCAGTGTGGAACCGTAAATTTTTCTAGGCATATTATGGACACAAATTGAAAAAAATTTAAACAAAAAATATGGTTTAGCTCTCTGAACAAGTATACACTACAATTTTTGAATGATAATCTATGAAAAGTGACAAATATTGGAAAGCATTTGAGACGTTCTAAACTTACTTTCCGTATCTGTAACCAAATAGCCGTAACAAATATAGCTTATATAATATAATAATAGCTCTTAAGCAATATTTCCAAAAATATAAACAATAATTTTTACAGGGTTTTCTAATTTATTTTATATATTTTTTTTTGTTTTGTTTTTTCATGATTTTTTTTTCTTTTTTTCTTAATTTTTTTTTTAATTTTTCACTAATTAAAAATAAAATAAATTTACATTTAATGCTATAAATTAGTGATTGAATACATGTCATTATCCTTGCCGCTACATTAATAAGGTACATTTAAGTGTTTTTTTTTTATATATATTTTGAGAATATTTAAATTTTTAACTGATTGTTTTTTAAATTTTAAAGAAATCTCATAATTGATCCAATCGATTGCCTTGACTCATGCCTTTTTGTTTATAGTTTTCTGCTTATAAATATTTTATAAATTTTAATTTTCTTTTCGGTTTTTAACAGCTTCTTTTTGTTACATAATAAGAATATTTCTATATATATTTTATTTTAAAGTTATAAAAAATAGTTGAAAGTTCTGAGCATTTCAAATATAGTTTTTAAATTTTTAAGTTTATAGTGGAATAAAGTTTAAAAAAAAATGTTTATATACATTTAGGAGAAGAAAAAAATATAAAATACTTTTAAAATATTAACTGTACAAGTAGAATTTGTATAAACTAAATATATATAAAAATAATAATAATATTTAAAGAAAGCGTGGAGTATTCTTTAAGTAAAATTGCAACTATTTGTTAAATAATTAATAGAAATAAATAAACGCTAATTAATTGTCATTTTAATTAAATGCTTTACATAAAAATTTACTGCATAATACTTAAGTTAAATAATTGAATGTAGTTTTATTTATTTATTTTTTATTTTATTTATTTATTTTTTTTTTATTTTTTTGGTGCGCGTTTTTTAAACAGCTCTCATTTTTTTCTTTTTTTTCTTTTATTTCTTTTTATTTGAATTTTTTGCACATTTTGCTAATAAAATAAAAATTTATTTATTTTTGCTTGCTATTCCACTCTGTCTACACGTTCATACGTCGTATTACGTTTATGTCAATCCTTTGCGGCAATTGCTACGGGCGGAAACTGACGTTCATCATAGAGTTTTGTAGGCGTATCGATGGCATCGCAAAGCTTGCGAAATTTAGCCGAATCTGCTAAAAAGAAAAAAATTAAATAAACATACAATATTTTATAATTAAAAAAAAAATTTAACTGAGTCCAAATACCCTACACTTTTTCAGTCTTCATAAGTACATGGGACACCCACATTAATATATGTATATAGACCGGTCTATTCTAGAGAAGTATTTTTCCTTTCTGTGTTCTATCTGGGAATGCGCGCATACAACGTTTTGCAAAGGATGATAGCTCCGAACACCAATGTGTATCTTGAGAACTATAGCAAGGGTGGTCAACCGGTCAATCGTGACTACACCGGTTGGTCATCCCTGGTATAGAAGACATATTAATTATAATTAAAATTCTCATATATGAGTATAGAAAATTAATTTATGATTTCTCAGCGAAAGAAATCGGTTAGGAATTTTAGTTCGCGCCTGCAAAGCGTTCGCTGTCGAGTTCTAGAAAATTACTGGGTCAAAGTCTTCCTAGCAGCTGCTTTTTACCCACTTATTCGGCGATATTGCCTATAGTACCCTGGCCTTTTACTACTACCGTTGGTCTGAAGCTTTTCAGCCTTTTTTACTAAGTAGTTTTCATTGAATCATACAGCTATAAACTATAAGCCTGTTTCCGGGCTCAGTTTTTTGAAGCGAGCTGTAAATAGCGGATATAGATAGATCTATAGATTGCAATGTCAACGGCGATACTTCATCACTCATATTAGTTCAAAAACAGATAAAGGGCCTTCAACGTATGCGTTATCTCACATTGGAAGAAAAAAAACAGGTAACTCCGTATAAACTATGCCGCATTCACACTGTACTTCATCTTGCCATTTAATTTTTAGTTCTAGCAGTGGTATTAACATACGGACAGACAGACGTACTATTCTAGAATGTAACTTGACAACTTAATAAGCAATAAGGACATCTAATAACCCCCCTCCCCTCTCTCTCTCTCTCTCACTGTATCTAACAAACTTAATGTTCTAAACTTAATATACTATATAAAAAAACTCAGCTCAACCTGTCATAGTGCTCGACGTTTGATCGCCTCTCAATATGCCCGCATAGCTATTGTCCGGCGTTGGATCAGGATTCTCAATGAGTACACTGCTTGCACAGCTCTTTAGTAACTTAGGCGTAGTATTGCTTGCGGATTTAGTGGACGTATTGCTGTCGGATTTTTTGAGTGACATATTATCCATGCTCTCGCTGAGATTCAGTTCTGTTTAGAAATTAAGAGTTAGATATTAGTTTATACAATTTTATTTATATTTCCACAACAACTCACCAATGACACCCTCCAGAGCACCACGCAGATCATGTACCGCTTGCTGCTTACAAACGCCACCACGTTCCTGATTAAATTCATGTATATAAAGAAAACCATCCTCGCAGGCGAGCAACAGTTTCAGTTCCTTGCCAACACGTATTAATGCGCAGACATGCTTTAGACCCGGCTGTGCCAGCATGACAGTAGCAAAAGCACGATCCTGTGACAAAACATCGCTAACTTGTGTTGGTATCAGGTACGAAGAGACAGCCTTGCTTAGATAGCCACCCCAAGTGGAACTGCTGCCAGCAGCGGGCGCAGTTGTTGCTGTAGCTGTAGTAGATGTTGTACTGGTTGCTGCTGCCGCGGCTGGTTTCTGTGTATTACTTGTAGTAGCTGTTTCTGTAGTTTTGTTGGCATTCTTTGACTGTGGCGGACAACGTGCGGCATCGGGCGCTGTAAAATAAAAAGAAATTTTTAAAAATTAATTAAATTTAAAAACCATATTTTTACAACTTACCAATTGCCTTCAGTTCCGCCACTTCAACAGCCTTTGCATCGATCTTAAAAACATGCACCGTTTCCGTATTCGATGCAGCACACAGAAAATCACCCGTGCCGGCAGCAAACACCAACGATGAGATGCGCACACAACGCTTGACGCCACGTCGGAATTCCTGTACACGCTGTCCATTTTTTACGCAGAAAACACGTATCACCGTGCCACGTTCCGAGGCGGTTGCAAGCAGTGCGCCACTAGGCGAAAAACTCAACGCAGAGAGCGGCGTATCATGCGCCTTGATTGTCATGCCGGTACGCAATTTATTTGCATTGAATATACGCAACTCGCCGGTACTCGTACAGATCGGAAACGCCAGATGTGAGCTAAGCGACAGCGCACACAGACCCAGCTCATTCGGCGCTATATTCTCAATGGAATGCAATATCTTCATGTCGCGTATATCGTGGATATGTATGCTCTCGGCCAGACAGACAATTAAACGCTGACGATTCATGCGCACGCAGAGTATTTCCGATGGATAGAAACAATTGCAGATGTCCTGTTTCTTCTTGAAATGCAACATTTTCAAACAGTTGGGCTTTTGCGCGGTGACCAGCACCACGAGCGAACTGTTGAACAGGCGTTCCACAATGCGTATTTGTTCGGCATTATCCTTTGCAAAGATCTCGTCGACCTTGTCCTGCGCCGTTATGGAGAACAGACGCAGTGCGTTTGGACTGAGCACAGAAATGGAGCTGTAAATTGAGCGGAAAAGTAGAAATTTTAATTAAAAAAAAATTAAAATTTTTATAAATTTATTGAAGCATTTTTACGTTTTAGTGGTTCTTTCATATGTTGTGCTATTTTTATGAACATGGCTGTACAACACATATTCATATATGAGCACATATACACATTAAAGCATTCAATCAATTCCATATATTGACTGCAGTGTGTAACAGTGACAACACTACACAAACGCACAAAAGAAGCAAAAGCAGCTCTTCATGACAGACGCACACTGCTTCAACTGCTTTCTCCCCTCACTTTCATACTAAATACTAATATTGAAATTTATTTATTCTAAGCCCTCTCGGGCTTCCAAAAATTGCCGTAGTGGACGGTATTTCACGTCCCCATGGCGGGGTATTGGTTAAAGTTTTCAACTAGCAATAATCGCACCTCAGTAGAACTTCATCGGTTACGATATCGCCTCTGCGCAAAGATAACTGTATCCAACAAAACGGCTGACACTAATGCAAATAGCAGCATAAACAGTCTGTGTATTATAAGATGAAAAAAAAACAACGAATGGAAAGAAAACTGTTGCATGATTTTTTGGTATGCTTGTATGCTGTAGACAAAAAGAAGAAGAGCCAACGAGAAACAGGGTTGTAGAATATGAAACGAAGCGAGTAAACGTTTAAAAAGGTTTAGGGTTGGTTTCTATGTTTTACTACGAAGCAAATAGACAAAGGCAAAAAAAAAATACTATTTTATATTGCATTTTATTAATAATTTTATTTAAAGTTTATGTAATGGCATTAAATAAATACTTTTGAGTTTTTTTACTTTTATTATGAGATCAAAAGCGTACTTTGTACTTAAGCTTATAATTAAGGAACTAATATTTCTTTTTTTTCGACTAAATTAAATCACTTGGCGACAATTGTGACTCGCCTTCGGCCAGATATATATGCATTGCCTTGTATAACAATGCTATGCCCAATTGTTTTTTCTGCTTCATAGTCCAGGTCTGTGCTGGGCCATAATAATCGCCACGTTTCAAATTTGTCAAATGTTTCAGCCCCAATGCATCAATAATAGCTGCCTCACGTGTATAGGCATCGGTTGGCATTATATTATGAAAAACATGCAAACAAACCACGCCCTGTCCACGACGCCATATCTCCAGTATACGCTCAAGTTTCTTACTCAATTGCTGCGCTAAATTCGTCGTAGGCGATGTTTTGAATATTTCCGGATGTAATGTTTGCTTCTTAATGGATATCTTTTTGCGCGTTGTCTCAGCACAATTTAATTGCTGCTTCTGCTGTGCACGCGTATGCGTCTTCATGGCATCATAGAGATGCGCATATGGACGTGAAGATTTGCCTTTACCTACATAGAATATAGCATCCAGAAAACGCTGCCAGACACTAAACTTATCCAGAAATACACTTTCGCCTGCTAAATTACATGAAATGCGTGGATCTATAAGCATATAAATAAAACTCTGCTTAAGATGACCCTCGCGTAGTTGTAGACGTTTGCCGGCGCCTGTTGCGGCGGCGCTTGTTTGACTAATAAAATGTGCGGCCGATGTTGTTTCGAAGCTAAAGTAGTCGACAATGCCTTTAAATTCCGTTTCATTGCGTAGTGTACGTTGCAGTTCGACGGAATATTTTAATTCTGCTGTTCTGGCATGTTGACGCAGTTCCAACATATGCGCTGTATTACGTTTATATTTAATCAAGCGTTTTATATATAAACGCTTCGTGCTTTTGGTAATGGGTCCCACACTTTCGCCAAATTGCGTCAGCTCGGCACGTAGTGCATCCGTTTCGTAATCAAGCGGTAGCGTAAGATTTGTGGCAATACTTGTAGCTGTAGTATCTGCTTCACTTGCAACAGCTGCTGCCGCTGCTTGTTTTACAGCTGCTTGTGCCATCTTATTGCCTAGATTATTTAAGAGTTTAGTCTCGTAGAAAACCAAACCATTTTCATCATCTGTATGCACATAGGCCTCAGTCATTTGTAGAAAGTATTCATCATGCTTTGGTGAGCGTATTAGTTGCTGGCGTTCATTGTCAACATCCGGCGGCTTTAATTCCGGCACGGTATGATAACTACTATCCAATTGTGCGGTCTTTGGTGTTGGCACTACTACGCGTGCTCTGGCTACTTGTTGCACAATTTCATTAAGTATTATGCGTTTTGGTGATTTAATTGGTTGCTCTTCCACAGCGCTATCTTCATCAGCTGACTGCGCCGTGTTTTTATGTTGACGTTGATATTCTAATAAATTAAAATCATCATTGTCTATGGCCTCATCAACCAATTGCTCCATATCTTCATATTGCTGTAGCAGTGATTGACGTGCACGTGAGCGTTCCACTTTGGTGCGCCAGTTTTCAATGAGTGAACTACGGGAACGTACTTCGTTTTGGTGTATGGTATTCTGTGTTAGCTCTGCTAGATTTTCCTTGGTCAGCGAGAAGATATTTACGGCTGTTGCTGTATCCGGTGTACGCTCATCAACTGCTGGAAATTTTGGCTGTGGTCGATTACGACGATGTGTTATATTTATATAATATGGCGATGTGACATCATAATTGTATTCTAAACGATTTGGTGTAAGCTTATCCGGCGTAGCAGTATTAACGCCCGAGACCGTGAGCAATTTTTTATTAATTGGTGTTGTTACTGCTGTTGGCGTTGAAGTAGCAATTGCTTTTGCTTGTTCGACGGAATCCTGCTTTTGTAATTGCTGCAGCTGCTGCTCTACTTTTCGCTCCAGCTTTTGACGCTCGCATTTCTCTAGAAAAATGTGATCACGCATTAATTGTAATACTTCAAAATGATATTCTTCGATGGCATAATGCACCGGCAGCTTATGCTCATCATCATAGACATGCACCGATGCGCCGTGTTGTAATAGTAGACGCACCAGCTCCAAGCGTCCATACATTGCAGCTATATGTAATGCTGTAACATTGCCCTCGCAGCGTGTATTCGGATTAGCGCCGGCAGCAAGAAAACGTTGTAACATTTCCGTTGCCAATTCCTGATTTTCCATGCCGCAAACGTAGTGCATAGGTGATATACCACGTTCGCGCGGCACATAGCTAGCATCTATGTTATTACGTTCCAATAGACTATTTAGGCCCATTCTGTCCTCATCTTCGAGCGCATCGAGCAGCATGAGCGCAAGGAAATTTGTGCGTTGTTCCATTTTAAATTGTTTTTATTAATTTTGCATTTTATGACGTTTAATTATAAATTTTACAGCTGCTGTGTTATATTTTTATTTTTCGTTTGTTTGTTTTGTTGCCTTAGCCGCAGCGACACCATATTTGTTTGTATTTGTTTTTGTCTATCTCTTTGTCTCACTTACACAGTGTTGTATTTTTGCACAGTGTTGCATTTCGTATTAGCGCGCGCAAATTTAAACGTTTGAATTCAGTTTACCTTGAAAACCGGTTCTGTATACAATAACTAAACGCTTTATCTGGGTAATACTATATAGCTAGACTTAAATAGTTTAATGTGTTTTAAGGTCACGCGCAACAACAATAACATTTGCTATAAACCTTGAATTTTTTTTTAATTTGCGCTTGAAATTAAAACAAGCAATGCGAAATTTGTTGGAAATAAAATAATAAAACCGCGATATGCGCATGAAATATATGTTAAAAAAGGAAAAGAAATACGAAAATTCAATGTAAAGCGAAAATTGAATTAAAAAGTGAATGATAAATGTTAAAAATGTTGGTGTTGCCCAAACAAATTAAAGATTCAGTGCTTTGCCATGCAAAAAACGTAACCTCGATTTTTTTATACCCTGCACACACCATATTTATTCATAGTAGGCCTTGTTTCTTTGCAAACTTACAAAATAGTGCAAGGACTTAGAACAAAACAAATTTATTTAACTTAGTTTTTGAGTGTATAAATAAGAAATTCGTACATTCTACATAAACATTCGTTAAAATAAATATTATCTGTAGTATGTTTATTAAAAATTATTTAATATTTATTATCTTTACAGCGTTTAAAGTGTTTACAATTTCATGTTTACCAAAGTTAGCCAACTTATTGACAACAATTCGCTGTATTACGACTTATTACCCAACAATTTATGGCTTAGGAATGACAAATAATAACAAATATTATATATATATATATTAGTTACTATTTATTAAAAGTAAAAACAAAAACATGTTTACATAAATTTGTTTATCAACTTAGGTGCTCCATTCACTAATTGTGATCCATACTTCCTTCCTTCGTAGTTATAATATCTTGTGAGTGATTAGTTGCACGTGCCGAGTCTGTTATTTTATTTTTTAGTTAGTAAATATTTTATTTATAATTTGAAACTAGTTTCCTCAACTTTTGAAATCTTTTGTTTACATGACTAATCGTTTATTTTTGTGTTGCTTACTTCTTCTTTGTTTTTTTTTTGCTCTTTCTATTTAAAAATTTGTTAAAATTATTTTCAAATTGCGACTCAATAAATAAATAAATAAAAATGTGCGTAAATTCGTTACTAAACAAAACAAGCAGCGATAGGCACGAATGGGGTCAAAAAGCAGATAAAACAGAAGTCATTGTTCAAAAATGTATACCCTACACATGAACAAATAAGTGAGGTATTCGTGGAACTGTTCGAACATTGTTAGAAGTGGTTTTAAGTAAAGCGATACTATTCTCATTGTCCAATTTCTCACCACGAAGGTTTTTGAATTATTATATTTATTAAATATTTGGGCCGAAATCCCGGCGGTACTGCAATACCGGGCCAACCCGCGACAGAGGTGGAGCAAGCTCCTAAACACTCCGTCAATTTCCAAAAATCAGTTTAACATTTGTTGTCCTTCAATGAAGGAACTATCAGATGTTAAGCTGATAAGAACAGATACTACACTTTGATCTTAGCCATAAGGCCGAGAAGCGATAACTGTAAACGGCCATTTGCCTTTCACTTGGCTCAAATCATGCATAAACTGTTTGAGTATTATTAGTACAAGAAAAGTCAGTGAATTGTAAATTTTTGCTTATGTAGCAGAAATATATTTAACTGTTGAGGGTTGTTTTAATAAAGTAACAATGCGCCATCTTTCGTTAGTAATCGCTTGTTCGCTTTGGTGGTGTGAGCTAATAATCTAAGCATCAGATGGAATGTTGTTTCAGGTATCATATGTTCATACCAGATGTAACTAGGAATACAATGACATCCCAAACTGTGCATTGTAACAAACGTTAAAAGGATAGTGTACAACTAACACGCAGCGTGATAGACCCCATTAAGTATAGATACATATAATATCAGAGATTATAGAAGATAGAACCACCAAATATTTATATTTTGCTTGTATATATGTACATATTCTGCTATTCCTTCTTCAGTTTATGTTTTTAAATTGAACTATAAAAAATAGCTCCCATATAAACCTTTATGGGCCTATACTTTCTATACACAACCAATACAAAAACCTATTTAAATTTATTGCGAAGACTTAAAATTAATTAGTTTTTATTTACAAGTAACTCTTTTTCATTTTAATATCCATTTACTACCAATTTAACAATTAACATTCGTTGGTCAAAATTTTCTTTTTAATACACAAACAGTTCAAGCACAAAATGTATGTAGTCTCTCGTTCGAACAGTTTTCAGTTACTCTGGCTTCTCTTCAATTGTCGAATAAATCTTTCGCCTTTTACTAAAGATTTCCGTGGAGAGGAGCACTCTAATGAGTCTAAACTAATTTTTTGTGGTGCCCGGTGACTTCGGTTGCTGGGCCAATAAGTAATAAATTTTAATAATGTGAAATAGATATGAATTTGGAAGTTATTCCTTAACAACCACATATTGTTTCCTGATTACGTGGAGAACCATGGTGAAATGCTACAAGGTGGCAAATAATAACTACTCTCTTAGATGATGATGAGAGCGTTAGAACGCCAGAAACGTGTATAATGAATCATTTTCTGTGCTGCTGAAAGTGTTATTCACGAAATATCAAAATATTCTAATAATTAGAAAAGCAGGTAGTAATTCCACCATGGTGTAGCCGGAATTATGTATAGTATATATGCGAACGCTGCTTCCATAATTCAGAAATATTAGAAAATCAATGAACGTTCCATTAAAAGTAAAAAGAGAGCATGTTCTTGGTGAAAGTACAATTAAATCGAATTCATTAAATATTGGTTTTCAGTATCAATCCCTCTCAACAAAAACTATTTCATGATCAAAGCTCGAATTTCCAAATCGTCATATGTTTTTGAAATAAAAAAAGATCTCCAATAAGCCCAATCGGCTTGCATCTATAGTTGAGATGCGAAAGATTGAGTAAAAGTTCCAGCTACAGATTTAAATTTTCGAAGTCTCAACGCTTCAAAGAATCACCAGAATTTTAATAATTTGTATAAAAAATCATTAAACAATATTTAAATCTGCAAAAATCAGCGATGGAAATGGTTTGTGCATGAACTGTTTGTGTATTATAAATAGAAAAGCGTTTAACGAATGAAAATTTAGTAGAACACATACAAAATCTTTAGATATCGTACGAAGTGTAATCGTATTTGCTTCTTTGAGTTATTAACCCATCTAAAATATGTTAAAATGATGTTTAGTAAGATACATTTCTGATAAACTAATACAATTTGCATTGGTCTGAGACTCAATGACATGACTGACCGTATTGGAATCCGAAAGTCAATTAATTAATAATTGTCCCTATTCTAATATTTGTGAAATTTATTTATTATGAGCCCTCTCGAGCTTCCAAAAATTGCCGTAGTGGACGGTATTTCACGTCCCCATGGCGGAATATTGGTTAAAGTTTTCAACTAGCAATAATCGCACCTCAGTAGAACTTCATTGGTTACGATATCGCCTCTGCGCAAAGATAACTTCAAATGGTAAAATGTCTAGCACTAGTGTAAATTTCAGCTTAAACAGTTTGAGAATTATAAGTTTTAATTTGCAACTACGCTCTACAACCCCTGCTTGAAACACAACACATTGCATATTGCAGTAGGGTAGTACAAATTTGTAGTCAAATATCAGTTATTGTTCTTTCTATTGTTTGTCTAACAAACAACCCTCGTATAGCAGATTTGTCTATAGCAGCAAGCAGGAGTAAGCGAGAAGCAGCATATGTTTTGCTATTAACCCGCGCACTTGCTTTGTTACGTTTCTCGATCTTACTGCCTCACTCTCTCTCTCACGCACTCAACTTATAATCTTTTACTCTTTAATTGCCTACGTCAAAGGCGCAACAGCTGATGCATTAAGCCAATAGCAACAACAACAAACAATAACAATTTATTGTTTTTGCTTATTTGCTGTTTTTTTGTTTATTTTTTTTTTTTCTTAAATGCAAATTTATCAAAACAGAAAAAAAAGTTCACTACGGATTTGTTTTGTTATTTTTTTTTTTTAAATTTTGAAAGTTTTGGCTTATTTTTTTTTTTTTTATGCAATGATGTCATGCAAAACTTGGTTAATTATTTTTTTTGCTGATTACTAAAGCAGTTTTCGGTGTAAGACGTAGTAAAATAGAACGAGACAAAATATTAGATATGAGATACAAATGCGAGATAAAGAGGAAAGAAGCAGCCATTTCCGTTTTACAATTGGAGTCAGCTGCTAGAGCGCAAAACGAAGAGAGTAAGAGTTCGATTTAGAGTTGCAGAGCGCGTCAAATATTGATCGTAGTGGGTGGGTGGGTTGAATTGATATTGGAATTAAAATAAAAAAAGGAGTAAAACTAAGCTAAACAGCTTGAAAAAAGACTTAAATTTATAAAATTTAATATCAATAAATAAAATAAACTAAAAAAAAAAATAATTTAAACTTTTGTCAGACTTTTCTCAGATTTCAAATGAAAAATAAAACACTTTATGAAGTTGGTTTGTATAGAAATGGAACTTGAATAAATAAATATTTAAAAAAATAAAAATCTTTTAAATAAAATGCAGCTTTCAAGCCTGAAACCTCCTAAATCTCTATACGTTGCACCTGCCTCTACATTTATATCAATTGCAGACAAAAAAATTAATTACAAAACTCACTCAAAAGTTTATTCACATTAATTATTTTTATATATTTTAGCAACAAATTGCAAAATAAAGCGAAATAAAAAAAATATTTTTAAATGAATCACAACACAAAACAATGTCATTCATATTTATTTGCTGAGCTTTTATAAATTATTACATACTCAGCAATAAAAAAAAAGAAAACACGTGATTTACACGATTTTCCGTTTGAAACAATTAACTTATAAATAAATTTAATACAATAAATCTTAACTGCAAACTATATACACGGTGTTCTGCTGTTCTAGGCACGAGAAATTCGCGTGTCAGAGGCGAACGATAAAATTGTGGAATATTACAGAGAAATGCTGTGTATGTAGTATAAAATAAAATTAATATATATAAATAATATCCTGTAAATATTTCCTTAGTAAAAGCACGTAAAAACCCGCACAACTTTAAATTATCAATATTTGTACTTATCTACAATACTTCATAAGCATTTCATGATATATTGAAAAAGAAAATAACCTTGAACCTGTTTTATTGAAGACTTTAGAAATGTTAGTCCAATAACCTTCAATTTGCTTGACTGTGCCGTGAACAAAGACAATTTGACTCAACTTTTTTTTTTGTTGATTAGAATTTGCAGCTGATTTTTTATTTCATTTTGTTGGCGTTTTTCTGTTTACTGTTATTGATTTTTAAATGCACTTTGCATCAATATTTGTTTTTTTTTTTACTATTTATTATTGTAACTGTATTGAAGTGGGCCAAAAATAACAAGCGTTAAAAGTACACAGTACAGTTGTGTATGTGTATTAAATTAACGGTAAACAAGACTAACAAACTGTGAGTAGCGGCACAGCTGGTCTACCAGGCGACCATACAAATGTTCCAGCACTGGTCTGAAGTAGCCGCAACTTTTCTACTTCCAGTTTTTAATAAAATATTAATTATTTTGATATTTAATCCAATGATATTATGTATTATTCACGCGCGAGATTGTTCAAATCTTATCGCTCTCTATATATCTACATAGTACCAGTAGAGAGCTACGTGTTTTATCTATCTTAACTCATTTAATATACAAAAAAAAAAACAAATAAAAACCCAAAATAACAGTAATATATGATAATAGCAAGCGTGATTAATCAATAAAATATTACTAAAACAAATTATAATTGCTTTAACTACGAGGGTGGTTTATAAAATCTGTGCAAATTCTAAATTTTAGAACAATAAATGCATATTTTTAGAAAAAAATTTTAAGCATTCATTAAAATATTTTCAATTAATCAATAGTTATTTTATTTTTCTCATAATACCAAATTTAATCCAAATGTAATATTTCTAGTTCGAATTTATTGTAAAATCCTTTATTTACATTTCTTACACACTTTACCATCCTCCCTCGTTTGACATGGCACTTCAATTAAAGTCAGCTGCGGCAAGTGTGTGTGTGTATGCATGTATTCGTTTGTCTTTGCTTATGCAGATGCCACCGCACACCCCTTTGGGAAGAACAACACTCACCCTCGCACAAAAAACAAACAAATGTATTTCATAATTTTTCAATATTCTTACAAAGTATTACATTCAATTTGCTTTGTTTTGTATTTTGTTTTAATAGTAAAACAAATACAAAACAACAGATACACACACACGCACACAAAGGAAACACACAGTGTGAGAGCGAAAGCGATACAATTAGATTTGTATTTGGCTTTTATTACAACTTGACCTTCTTTTTTTTTTTTTTTTGCAATATATTCTTTTTAAATAATAAAAATCAAAAAAAAACGCAGTGAATTTATTTTAAACTTACGTAAAATCCTGATTGAAATTCATTTGATAGCCTGCCATTTCCGTTTTTGCTTTTTTGTACACTTTTAACTTTTGGCTAAATTGATTTATCTCAAATGCAAAAAAAATTTCTTAGTTCGTTTTCACTTTTTGCTATTTTCTGTTTTCGCTTTTTATTTATATATTTTATTGATATATCTTAAAGCATTTATTATTTGTTATAATATAATATTTAATATTTTATTATATTACTTTATTTTATTTAAATTTTAAACACTCGTTTTTATTAATAATTCACTTTTTTCGATTTTTTTACACACTTTGCGCTTTGCTACTTCGCAGTTGAACAGCTGCGCAGTAATTGTTTATATTGAATTAAAATTTATTGTTATAAACTAATTTGCTGTTGTTGTTTTCTTGATTCGTTTTTTGCTTTATACTTTCCGTGTTTCGTTCTTCACACAGCTTGTTTTTGTTTTGTACTGTTGTTGTTTTATTTTCTGATTCGTTTTTAAGTGTTGTAAGCAAGCGGAAGTTTGTTGAATTTGACTTCCGGTGCGGTATATATTGTAAATGCTTGATTTGAAACACTTTTTTCTTTAAATATTTTGAATATATAAGCCAGACTTGATAAAAAAAACTCTTTCGTTTGAGTTTCTACAATTTTGATGAATTCCTTAAAGCATGGGAAGCGTTGACGCTCGAATTGGGTTGAATATTCTTCAAAAACAGTACCTCGAAGAAGCCTCTTGGGGATGCTGTAAAGTGCTAAGTAGAATCCTATGTGATGAGATATGGGTTTCCTAATTGGAGATGCTAACAAGTCCAAATGGCAAAGAAAAAGAGTGTTAAATTCTAAAAATCACATCAAAATCAATTGAAATGTGCTGATGACTGTTTGCTCTGATATTCATGGCTTGGTGCAACATGTATTCCTTCCTGAAGGATACACGGACAGATAATACTATTTGAGCGCTTTGAGATGTTAAATAAAATCGTCAAAAACGTTTAGAATTGTGCAAGAACGAGTCGTGAATTATAACGCATCGCCTAAAGCTACTGTTATAACCGAATTACTGGCGTTTGATAATATAATATAAAAAATCAAAGGCTCAAATTTTAATCATACAGATTAAGAAAGATCCTCAGTCTATATAGCCATGTCCATATTTCCAACCGTCTGTCAATCCGTTTATACCCCGTCTGTCAGAGAGATAGCTTCTCTGTGTAGAGGAAATATGGCGTGTGTAGGGTATAAATTAATCGAACTATGGCTCTTAAAATTATTAAACAAACAACTCAAAGTTTTAAAGCGTTTCTGTCGGATGTATGGACAGACACAGTTCGAAACAGCTGGATGCTATATATATTTTATGGAGTCTGCCACGCCTTTTGCCCTATGGGTTCAGAGCATAAAAATACATTGGTTCCATAGTGTAGTGGTTATCACGTCTGCTTTACACGCAGAAGGTCTCCGGTTCGATCCCGGATGGAACCATAATTTCTTTTTTTTAATTTAAAATGTGTTGAACAAAAATATTTTTATGTATGAAATCGCAGAATGTTTGTGTTTTCCCTTCGTCGGCAGCTCTTAGCAGGAGATTTTATAGAAAATTCGTTGAGCAATGAATTTCGAATGTTATGCAGATTTCTGATGGACAGAGCTCCACAGAGTTATTAACTTTTTTTAAATATTTATAATAAAATATTCCATACAGATCCAAATCGGAGCACTAAAAGGGGTAGCCCCCATACAAAAAGTTAAGTTTATGTAAGCAAGTTCGTCTGTTTGGCTATCCGTATGAACATCAAGAGTTTTGGATAAAGACCACTGCACTTCCTTCTGCAGGTTAGAATTTAATAATAAAAATTAAAGAAATCTGCCCTTTAAGAATTTTTGTTTGACAAAATTGTGACTTTTCCTTATTATTTTACACAAAAAACGACCAGTTTGGTATATCTTCCTTCAAATCTAATAAAAGATTCTATATGGGACAGTAAAGGATCACTAATAGGGTTAGACCTCATACAAATCTGTACCTCTTTCTATGTTTATGTAAGAAAAACTATTGTTGAATGGGGCTACAGGGTATCTTGAGGTCGTAAACACTCGACTGTATCATTCTTTGCTATTTCTGTTTAGCTTTTTCCATGCGAAACATTAAAAAATTGTAGTTCAGCTGTTTAATAAATAAAAAAATTTTCATGTAAATAACTTAGAACTAAAGTGAACTATCTCGACTATTTAATGCGCTACACAAACCAAAATTACTTTGAATTACTCTAGCGAAAAGTCTCTCAAATTCAAATTTCCCGCCAAATAGCAGAAAAATGTCTTTTGAAATCAAAAACCGTTACACTATCCTCTGCTATTTTTAGCACAGTGCACTGCTTTGCTTGCGCTGCTGTAAGCAAGCAGTTCGAGTTAACCGGTTCAAGAGCGGTTGGCGGCAATTAGAAAAGGTTTTTTTTTTGTTTTTGATTTTTTAAACTTTTATAATAAATAAAATTTTTTTTGTTTAAATATTTTCTTCTTCTTTTTAAAATATTTTTTCCAAACTCCAAATATATAAAAAAAAATTAATGGTTCCATCCGGGATCGAACCGGAGACCTTCTGCGTGTAAAGCAGACGTGATAACCACTACACTATGGAACCAATGTAACCGTTAGTAAAACTTAGATCTTGAAGAATGAAACAATTCGCAGTTGATCTTTTACTTATTATGCTAGACTTAAGAACTATATAAACAAATAAAAATGAATAATAAGAGCAAAACATAAACAATTTCTACTGAAACACATTCAAATCGACCGCAATTGTGTGCTTCCATTGTAAACTAATTACGCCAATTTTATTTGAAATTGATTAGAAATTATGCAAATGTCAATGCGGCTGCTCTTTTGTGTAGTAGTTCCAGTAGTTCCACTTAATGATGACACATTGGCTGTGTGTCTACGCTGAAGATTTAAGTGGAAATAAGCGAAAAGTAAGCAGAGAAGCATCATGCCAGCGACATCAATTAAAGAAGTTAATTAAAACAGTTCACGCATTGACCTCAACTGACATGTTGAACCGAGCCCAGAGCGGAGAAGTAAATGCAAAGACTTCCGATGCAAGCACGCCTTAATATAATTTAAAATAAAAAAAATTTAATAAACAACACGCGTCAATGAGTTGGAGAGCAATTGCGAATTAAGTAATTAATAGATTTTTTTTAGCTTTGGTTCGAGTTGGAACATAATGAATGGGTTAAAAATTTGTTATTATTTATGAAAGAGCAAAAGAATTTAAGCCTCTGGATCATATTTGAAGAGCGGAAACTTTATTGATTGAACTCTAAAACATTCTAAATCATGGCTTTCTCAATAAGCAAAATATGCATTGTTGAACTCGAAGAGACCCATATGAACTTCAAGAAACTTCATTGGATGCAATGAACATAGTTTTTTATCGTTGACAATGAACATCATGACGGAAGATTATTTTTGGCCGGTATTGCACTGACTTGACAAGAATTTGTGTGTAGTTCCAAGAAGATGGTGATAAATAGTTGATTTATCGAAGGTGAAGATCGGTAAACATATTATTTCGAGTAATGGTCCGGTCGAGTGGTCATCTCGCACATACGGCTTGGATCTATTTTTATGTTAACTCATAGGTTTATGCCAAAAAAAATTATAGTAGCTCAGGACCAATTTGAACTGGAAATCGTATAATTGATTTTCATACAGATTTTATTAAGAAGATTTAGATTATCATTCAGTCTACACATAATCCAACATTTGCTTGTGTTTAAACTTGACGAGTCATTATAATTCACAAATAGTTCTTCAGTAAATGTTTCTATGCGCTCTATTTCTATCTCTCTCGCTCTTATACAATTTGGAGAAGGCACTCCATTATACTCCACGAAACATGCGGTTGATTTCTGTCGCTTGAAAGTCAGACAATCGACTTCGAGATACACTATACCCTCTTGAACCTACCGGGAGTACCAATTTTTGTGATTAGCGTAAGGTAGACCAAATTTGGCAGGCAAAGAAGGTAGGTTTGTTTAGTTAGTGCCAAGAGAAGATTGAATCAGGTGAAGAAGCAATGCGAGTATCGAAATATCCAAACATTAAGGTTCTGTCTTTTATATTGTCCAAGATTTTGATGTCTCCAAGGTTTTGTTGTTCATTAGAACAACTCGACAGACGGGTTTTTTTATATCGACTCTTTTTACTTTTAATAAAGATCCGGAATATAAATTCTTTTAAGTGTCTGCCTCGCTTCCTTTCGTCTATTACACACATTTGCACAAACTGAAAGGATACAAAAAAATTTTCAATGTAACTTCAGCCAACGTCAATTTGTTTCCATATTATCTTGCGCTGTCTTCACTTCTTTATGGTGAAATTATGAAAAATCGGCGAAATCCCAGTTAAACTGTTTCTTGTGTTCTTCGGTTGGACACCGAATTTGGCAAAAAAAATAGGATCCATAGAGTTTTCTACATCTTTATTCTTCGCTTGCACGAATTTTTAGAGAAAACAATTTAAAGAAAAACAAATCCATTTTGAGCCCATATCCATGAAAAATAATGTGAACCCAGACCAATATACCTAGACCCCTCTCTTTACTTGAGGGAAAAAATGTTTAATTTCTGAGAAAAACTTCTTGAGTAACCGAAGGTTAATCTTTATTTTTAAAACAAAATTTATGTAAATTTAAATTGTTCTCAGAAGTCCAAATATATCGACATGGCGTTATCAGTGTTGCATAATACTGAAATTTAGAGTAATTTTGCTGGTTGGGAAGAGAAAAGCCAATTAATTGAGCAAGTTTTCCATCACTTAGTACATCATTAGAGCATCGCTCAACACCCATTTTCCCCAGTTAAACTTCACTGCATCAGGTTGAAGCAGGTTCAAACAATACACACCTTCATGCAGAGCACACACATACGCTTGCTCGCAATGTGATGAAGCCTAACAAAATTTGTAGCCAATGTTTCTTCAATTAGGAAGTTATGATGATTGATTTTAAATTGAAGTATTTTATGGAGAATATTTTAAATTTATTTCTGTTTTTTCTAATCAATTAAGTGAAATTATGAGTGTTCTACATTGGTAAAGACTAATTTCTTATCAATTAGATTATCACCAGTTCTGCTGGCTATTACCTGAGTACAGTTACTTTGCGTATATATGTATCCGTATATAACAGGCGCTCCAGTGGCGCAATTGGTTAGCGCACGGTACTTATAATCAGTAACTTGTGAGCAATGCCGGGGTTGTGAGTTCGAGCCTCACCTGGAGCAAGTGGAATATTATTATTTTTGTTACAGGATACGTTTTTTTGAATAGTCTAAACTGAGCAAAAAATATTGTAATAAAAGGATTTATTTTGTTTAATATTTTAAAAGGTCCTTCAGAAATTAGAGTAAAATAGTATAGGGGTTTGGAGAGATGCAAAAAGAAATGCCAACAGTTTTTTTTTTATTTTTAAGTCTACATACCAAGTTTTTCTTCGTTGCCAGTTGCTTACGTGGGAGCAAACCACATATGTCTATCGAACGCATTGCGTGGAAACTTGCAAACCTTCACCATGCAAGCTGCGTAAATATTGCCGGGCAAAGAAGAAAAAAACCCTGCGATAAAATGAAGAAATACTCGAAACCGGGACCTAATGCACTTACTGAAATATATTCTCTTTAGGATTTGAACCCACTCAAGTACTCAAATAGCAAATTTTTCATAATTCATTTAAAAATGCAAATCACCAACAATGGCTTCCTCGTATATTCGCAGAGCATCACTATGGTCACCACAACTCGTTAATATGCGACGATGGTGTGTCCCCACGTGCTTATCATGAGCTTAATTGAATTTTGTTTTTAACAGAAAAATTTTGTTATTGAAATTTTACTGTCAGAGAAGTCAAATATTTAAGCAGTTTCTAATTGACTCTTGCCATCCCAACCCGCATTGTTTGATTTTAAATACTTCAGCGTGTGAGTCAAGACAAAACGCTGCAGTCGAGCATTTTCGACTTTCTGATACTCACCCCTTGAGACTTATTTAATTAAATGGGATAATTGACGTTTATAGGTTTTAGTTGGGACCTACCCCTTAAAGTGAGTTTGGAAAAATTAGCAAGAAAAACATTTTTCTTATACGTCTGCTGATGCAAGAATTCAATATGTCTGTGTGCTGTATGAAATATAAGCTTAATTACGTTTTGCGCTTACCAGCTGCAATTTACTTTAAAGACTTTTAAAAGAGGCACAACAACATGACCTTAAATAAACTGCTGTAGTCTTGTACTGTATTCAAGTACGGAGAGATCTCTCCATATCTGTTCCATACAACGCGTCCCCGGCCGTCCTCTATTGCGTCGTCCTCCAATCAAGTTTGCCCAAACATGCGAGTAACTAGAAGTAAATAGCAAATAATTCAACTATTATAACACACAGTCCACACCATTAGAATAAATGCATTGTGAGCCTTGCTGATGCATGGTAATTAGTTATGAATGTCCTTAATTTGTAAACAAAGTAAATATTATTGATTGATAACTCATTCTATATTACGATTTATGTTTAAACATTTGTCATTCGGATTTCTATTGCTGTGCATAGTCAAAAATTTTTGGAAAATGAAATTTTATAACCAAATCAAGCTACCATCGTGCAAGATGGTGTTCATGGAGAGTTATTGCTACTATTTTTCAGTACGTTTGGGTGTTATTTTTATAGCATTTGCAGCTGTTGTAAGTTGTTCGACAAACTTCTTTCAAAGTATTTTTTAACCAAGCAAAACTTCACGCAAATAGGTGAAAAGTATTGTACTTATTATATTATTCTCCACGGATGCCACACTACCAGTGGATAGTATAATACATTACATCGAAAAAGATAAAAGTTTTAGTACTATAGCGATTATGAAGAATACTATTAAATGGTTGGAAGAAGGTTGGTAATTTGAATTGAGAAATAATATGGCGCATAAATTCTGAACTTCTTTTTTTTTCTTAGATCCTTTAACCGTCATGCTTTTTATACAATGCTACAATTTTAGTCATATACTCTGCTGCGTATTTTGCATCTATGGCGCTTTAAAGGTAAAATTTTTATTAAGAATATATAAAATTATTTAGTAATTTAAGTAACTCCCAAACTAGCTAAAGAAATGGTATATCTTACCATTATTTCTCTACGAATTGGTTTTCATTGTAGAAATTATTGCTGCACATTTTATGTTGCTGGAAATATTCAAGAACCTAATTAACTTAATGTTTCTTATATTGGTGACCTTGGTGGGCACTTTCTATATCCGTAAGTTGTTTAGTTTTTATGAGAACCTTAGTAAAACTTTATTTATATATGTTTAGTACTGGCCATCTATGATTGTTTAACACTCTTGGCTTTAATGCAACATATAACACTGATAAATAGTGCACGCTATAAGGCTTATTATGGTGATGATCCATTTAATCCGGTTTTACGTTTGCCGGATATGGATTATGGCTCGAGTACTACAGCTGCAATGGATATTAGTGCTAAGAAGTAATTATTTGCTGCAAACTATCCAATAATATCGGTTATACCTATGGAGAATACTAAAACTTCACTGGATTTGTATAATTTTGAAAAAGAAGCAAGTAACTGGCAAGCAACTGATTTGATTGGAGATATTTTAAGACGCAATGCTTTGAATCATGAATGGAAATAAATTTGTTGTTAATTTATGAATAAAACTTCTTGTGAAATTTATGAAATAAAAATTGGAGAATTTTAGCTCGGGAACACACATGTTTATATTTTATTGTTGATTCTTAAAGTTTTTATTTGATATGTCGAATGAACTGATTTTGAGTTCCATATCTGGATTTTATTAGAAGGATGTACCGCTATGTAATGGTTTAATCATATAATTTCTCCAAAGAGAACATAGGAAAGTCTTAAAATTTTATGGTTTCAAAATACTCTGAAAGAGTTTTGGCAAAATGGCGGTTCTGGAAATTTCTTTTGATAAAGTGGAAAAGGAATATTTAAAAAAAGACTTAAAAGTTGATACTGCTCCCATGGATGTTCTAAGGTGCATATAATTTAAATCCGTGGGTGGAGTTCCATCATTATATATAGGCTATGGACAGATCTTTCCGTACTATTCTTTCAAAATAACTGGCGAAAGCAGCTGATGCGACTTGGTGTATGCAGCCATGACCGAGAAAGAGCCTTTACGTTTCTCAAAAAATTTGAATTATTTTGAAAATAAAATTTAAAAATTTTTACAAGTATTTTACGAGTATGTCCTTCATTCTACTATTACTCTCTTAGTACTTCAATGACAGTTAATATATAAATTATTTTGTTTTTATAATATATATGTATATACTAAGCTTCTTCTGTTAATCATAACCTGACAACAAACTATTTTATCTTCATTTATTAATTTCCACACTAAAGTAAAGCATTTACATGCAATTTCATACTTTAATAGCTTTCATACCACTGTGCAAAGTCAAATAAGAATTAATTAAATTCTAACCGTTTCGCACACAAGCAAAACGGTTACAACTAACCAATATGATTTCCACTTCTGCTACTTAAAATATTTAACGGAATATCAATTTGGCTGTTAACTTCGAGCGCGTTGGTTGTCTTGTCGGACGGTTGAGCGGTCTATCGAACGAACGAGTGAGTGAGTGAAATTGTTGTTGTTGCTGTTGCTCCTACTCAAAGTGGTAACACATACACACACACTGATAATTTATAGCGGCAACAACAGTGTGTGTATATATGTGTAAGTGTGTATTTGTGTTAACAAAGCCACAAAGTTATTTGTCATTGTGCGTTATTTGTTTTTGTATTTGGTAACTCAGTGTGTGTACGTGTATACATTCGTGTAACTTCTCTTCTACCTGCGTTTTTTTCGAACTCGTTTTTGTTGTTGTTTGATCAAGTGAGCAAAGCAGGGCTAAAAGCGGCTAAGACTGTGAGAGAGCGCATAACTGACTGATTGAACAAAAAAAAAAAGAAAAAAAAAACGTTATTCTTACTCATGTATTTTCGTTAGCGGGGCGTTGTCGCGCTTTTATTTTGATTTTAATTTTTAAAGTTTTAATAAAAAATTTTAAGCCATTAAAAGTAATTAGTAAAAAGTATTAGAAAGTGTTTAACTCAAAAAAAAAAAATAATTACTTAAAAAATGAAGCAATAAAGTTTGCTGCATTTGTTTATTTTTTACAACAAATATTGCCAAATGAGTGATTTCGAGAGCGAATCAAAATGCGATTAGATAAGTAAAAGTGCGTTACTAACAACAACAACAGCAATTAAAGCTTGAAAGCATAAAACAAAAAGATAAAAAAGCAACAACTTCAAAAGAAATCGCTACAAATTACAAAAATAAAAATAAAAAAAACCAAATATATTTTTTAAAGCCGCATTTTTTTCATCTTCTTCTTCTTCTTGTGCAACAACTACAACTTCAATTGGAGCAGAACTAAATGCTAGAAATACTACAACAATAAAAACAACAACGAAAGCAATAAGAACGAATTTAAACGAAGACACGAAGTTGCAAAGCGGAAATATACAAACATATAACTGGAGCAATGGTAAGTGATTTTTTTTTCTTTGGATTCAATAAATTTATTAATCAGCTTTTACTTAGCTTCAACTCTAGACACCCCACCCCCCCCCCCCCCTTCTAGTCATCTATGTTGCTATTAGTTACACCTGTTCGTGCTTGCATTGCGGATTTTTGTTTTTGTCGATTTTGTTGTTGTTGTTGCTAGCTACCAAATAATGCTATACAATAGACATCAGTGCAGCTTAACGTGATTTGTGATTTATATACCCTACACTTGAGAAGATCAGAAGCTATGTAAAGATTTTTGAAAATATTTAAGTAGCTTTCTCACAGTTATTAAAAAATTGTTCTTTTGGTTTTGATTTACAGTAAAAAAAAGTTTATCCAATCACGGTTCACAAAATTTATTATCGCGCAAGGGTAGTGAGAAGGAAAAAAAGGGGAGGTGGGTTTGTTGGTGTACTTTAAGACCCATACGCGAAAGACCATTAAAATTTAAACGTTTTTAGGAGAAGTAGGAGTAAAAACGCCCGAACTATCATGTCTCACCTTCTCCGGTCAGACCGCAATAAATGATCTTGGGTCGTTTCCCTCACAATTCTTAAAATGTTAAACAGATTTGGAACCTGGTATCGTATTTAGCGGATAAAAGTACAATATAAGCCATTCGGACATAAAAAATAGTCTTTACCCACATTTCTCAAAATCCTTTCTAGCGCATAGGGGTCCTATAGTACACGTGTTAAGCTTGTGGAAGTCTCTAGCACGTCAAGTTAAAGAGAAACAAATTTTGAAACCCTTTAAAAATTTTTTTTTCTTCCTTTACTAAACACACACACACACATCCCCCCACCTTCTTATAATTCTGACATGATAGACAGTATTGGGACCGTGTTCGGCGGACAAAGATACATTAGAAACCACTCCAACATCCTTCAAAGTAATCCCCATTGGATACAATTCACATATCAAATATTCTTTTTTTAAAAGATCTTTCATAGACCAATTTTGCAATCATCTTCCACTTCATCACCGCACAGTGATCACTTGAGATTTGGAGATCTTCTTGGAAGCTCATTTGAATGTTTCGTATTTAATCTTCTTCCTCCTTAAATCACTGTGTCCACGAAATTGCAGAATACTTTGATTTGTATAGTCTGAAGCCTCTTATATTGCATGCTGCTGTATGTAAGTAGCCCATAATTGGATGCCAAATATTTATATTGGAATAATAAATCAAATCCCCATTAAGGTTTTCATTCCAAAAGCACTCAATGAAAGTCTGAATAAAAGCATTTATGCCTGAACGGTCGTACTAGTAGACAAAGCGATAACAAACGAGGTCCCGATCTGGGGAATTGCCAGCAGAAGCTACTGTTCTATTGTTCAAAAATTTCAAAACAAGGCTCTTAGAATTATCTCCAACGTGCACCTGTTCCATACCAACAGCATAATCGTACAGAACTCGGGCTACCATGAGTTCCCCAAGTTATCGTACCAAGAAGCTCCTAGCTAAATCGACTCCATCTTGACAATAGCTCGACTGCTAGAAGGCTCAAAACCAATTTTCAACCGATTGATCTCCCTCATTGGAGACAATAAAACATTTTTTTATACTTTCCACCCCTTCCCCATCACTTTCTTACAGCGACTTATCTAATACATTGTTAACTGTTTCCCTTAAAATTTGCTGATTGTTCTAAATATATTGGAAAAAAAAGATTCCCATGCTGATTTGAGATTGTTAAGCTTCGCAGTACAATTTTTACTCAGTTTCCAGTTATCTATCCTAATAATTGTGCCGACTATTTTGTGGAATAAGGAAACCCTCAAAATGGAATATGGTATTATTATTTTTTCTGAGGAGTTCTGATGATTAGTTAGTATATTCCATCGTTTAAATCAGTTCTCTAGAGTATCCAAGTATCATTGAGCATACTTAGTGGCTTGGTTAAAACATTGGAAGTGACCATGGTCGGTGTGTCATCACTATAATTCGCTACTAGGCATATCCGACGTGTATAAAGTATATAGCACTAGTCCAAGTACACTGCTTTGAAGAACACCTGCCTTAATTAGCCAGATTTGTCGTTCTTTACTTTCATCATAAAGCTTCTGTCTTGGAGGAACAATTTCAGAAGTCAATATTGAGATGCTAAAACAAGTTTCTTCACTTTTTGCGAATTTCCTTCAGGCCAAATGGGATTGGGCTGAGCTTTTATCACTTTTTAGAGTAATTCAGAATAAAAAAAAGAGGGAAATAAGGATTTGGCTGAAAACATTTCTTAACTTCTGCCTTACTATGTTCCGTGCTTGTGCACTTTCCAGTGTGGTTCCTTATGGGTGCGGAGACTACAACCTGTGGTTTAATATACGCTCGCGCTTTTCATAGGGGATACTTAGAGCTTGTTGGAGAAAGACTCTCGATATATCGTCTCTGTGTGAGTTAGAGGTTGGAGATCTGAAACACTGCCATTTTCTTCTTAGACGCCTTTTTGTCATAACTAGAAGTTCAATATGACCATTGGTTATGCTGTGTGAATCGCATTGGCTATACATATTACGAATACTTCTGAATTTTTGGATTTCTTCTTGTATACCCATTTCGCTGCTTTCACCACTTGTGACAGTTCCAAATTTTCTATCAAATACTGCAGACAAAAAATTATCAGTAAATATATGAAGAAACCTTACTTCATTTCCAAGGAACAGTGGCAAAACTGTAAGCAAACTCAAAAGGAACATATTTTTAGCTTACTATGTATATATTTTTGGACGATTTTTTCGATTATGCCTTTGTTGTGCTTTGCGCTATATCTCTACTAAAAAAAATGTCTTGTTTGCTTTGTGATTGTAAATTTCCATCCCAAACGCTTCGGCTTAATTGTGATTCATAGCGTGTAGCTTGGTTGTCGTGCAACACTTGACAGAATGGAGATAGTATATATATATGGTATGTGTAGAAACACCAAAGAAAACAGACAAATTTTTAAATAAATATAATTAAATTTTGCAATAACAACAACAATTACTGCCTGGTTTTATACAATTCAAAAAGCTTCTCCGAAATTTGATACTTTAGAAATATTGCTGAAGTTTGCAAACCTATAAATGGAGCAACAGTATTGAGTAATACTTTCAGTCAAATATCAGTTTTCAGCTTGAGTTTCTTTTTACACAATCGATTATAATCGTAAAATATATATATGACATGAGTACTTATAGTATTCAATAGTAAACGTTTAGAATTATTGGTGTTGACCTTCGTAAGGGAAGTGAATCATGCCACTGGCATAGTTTTATCTTATCTTAGATTTGTATAAAAAAAATCGGTTAATATGAATAGTATATAATTTTATTAGCAAGTTGTTAAATTTTGTACATTTCAAGCAAATTATTTATTTAAATGTGCCTCCATAAAGCTTTACTTTAGCACCTCTTTTTACGGAAACTTCAATTGTTCGTGATTCACATGCCGTGCGAACTCATTTCACAAGCTGACAGGTTAATGAAAACTGTGCACATGCTTAATTATTTACATAAATTTAATTTACTTTTTTTTTTTAAGTTGGTAAAAATTCTTCTAAACTATACAACATGCATCATCCATGGTGTAGTATAACCATACAATACCATGGATTGCTTCATATATTCTACGTAGCCAACATACGAACTTAAATTGGTTTATTTTGCTAAGTTTGCAGTTCTTTTATACGCTATACACATTTGAGATCACAATTGTGATAGGCTATATTACTTTTAGTTGCTGTTATGTAACTGCATATACATCTAATATTATGAAAGATACCTTACCGCTAATATACATTTTTTTTGCTGATTTTTAAATATTTAAAGAAATATTTTTAAAAATATATAATTCCGATCGTTAAATTTCAAAATTATAACTCTGAAATGTTGCGCTACGAATTGCATTTTGTTGTACATATTTGTTATTCCATTGTCCCTTAAAACACCCCTAACAGCTTGCTTTCATGCAATGATCTTTTATTATACATTCAAACCACTCAAATGTGGCTCGTACCCTTAGTTTTCTCTTTCGATGTTTATAATACACAATCAGTTGTTGCTGTTATTTATACAACTCCTAGTCATTTCGCATTTACAGTTATCTTTGCGCAGCGGCATTATCGTAACCAATGAAGTTCTACTGAGGTGCGATTATTGCTAGTTGAAAACTTTAACCAATACTCCGCCATGGGGACGTGAAATACCGTCCACTACGGCAATTTTTGGAAGCCCGAGAGGGCTCATAATAAATAAATTTCACAAATATTAGAATAGGGACAATTATTAATTAATTGACTTTCGGATTCCAATACGGTCAGTCATGTCATTGAGTCTCAGACCAATGCAAATTGTATTAGTTTATCAGAAATGTATCTTACTAAACATCATTTTAACATATTTTAGATGGGTTAATAACTCAAAGAAGCAAATACGATTACACTTCGTACGATATCTAAAGATTTTGTATGTGTTCTACTAAATTTTCATTCGTTAAACGCTTTTCTATTTATAATACACAAACAGTTCATGCACAAACCATTTCCATCGCTGATTTTTGCAGATTTAAATATTGTTTAATGATTTTTTATACAAATTATTAAAATTCTGGTGATTCTTTGAAGCGTTGAGACTTCGAAAATTTAAATCTGTAGCTGGAACTTTTACTCAATCTTTCGCATCTCAACTATAGATGCAAGCCGATTGGGCTTATTGGAGATCTTTTTTTATTTCAAAAACATATGACGATTTGGAAATTCGAGCTTTGATCATGAAATAGTTTTTGTTGAGAGGGATTGATACTGAAAACCAATATTTAATGAATTCGATTTAATTGTACTTTCACCAAGAACATGCTCTCTTTTTACTTTTAATGGAACGTTCATTGATTTTCTAATATTTCTGAATTATGGAAGCAGCGTTCGCATATATACTATACATAATTCCGGCTACACCATGGTGGAATTACTACCTGCTTTTCTAATTATTAGAATATTTTGATATTTCGTGAATAACACTTTCAGCAGCACAGAAAATGATTCATTATACACGTTTCTGGCGTTCTAACGCTCTCATCATCATCTAAGAGAGTAGTTATTATTTGCCACCTTGTAGCATTTCACCATGGTTCTCCACGTAATCAGGAAACAATATGTGGTTGTTAAGGAATAACTTCCAAATTCATATCTATTTCACATTATTAAAATTTATTACTTATTGGCCCAGCAACCGAAGTCACCGGGCACCACAAAAAATTAGTTTAGACTCATTAGAGTGCTCCTCTCCACGGAAATCTTTAGTAAAAGGCGAAAGATTTATTCGACAATTGAAGAGAAGCCAGAGTAACTGAAAACTGTTCGAACGAGAGACTACATACATTTTGTGCTTGAACTGTTTGTGTATTAAAAAGAAAATTTTGACCAACGAATGTTAATTGTTAAATTGGTAGTAAATGGATATTAAAATGAAAAAGAGTTACTTGTAAATAAAAACTAATTAATTTTAAGTCTTCGCAATAAATTTAAATAGGTTTTTGTATTGGTTGTGTATAGAAAGTATAGGCCCATAAAGGTTTATATGGGAGCTATTTTTTATAGTTCAATTTAAAAACATAAACTGAAGAAGGAATAGCAGAATATGTACATATATACAAGCAAAATATAAATATTTGGTGGTTCTATCTTCTATAATCTCTGATATTATATGTATCTATACTTAATGGGGTCTATCACGCTGCGTGTTAGTTGTACACTATCCTTTTAACGTTTGTTACAATGCACAGTTTGGGATGTCATTGTATTCCTAGTTACATCTGGTATGAACATATGATACCTGAAACAACATTCCATCCGCTACTTAGATTATTAGCTCACACCACCAAAGCGAACAAGCGATTACTAACGAAAGATGGCGCATAGTCACTTTGTTAAAACAACCCTCAACAGTTAAATATATTTCTGCTACATAAGCAAATATTTACGATTCATTGACCTTTCTTGTACTTATAATACTCAAACAGTTTATGTATGATTTCAGCCAAGTGAAAGGCAAATGGCCGTTTACAGTTATCGCTTCTCGGCCTTATGGCTAAGATCAAAGTGTAGTATCTGTTCTTATCAGCTTAACATCTGATAGTTCCTTCATTGAAGGACAACAAATGTTAAACTGATTTTTGGAAATTGACGGAGTGTTTAGGAGCTTGCTCCACCTCTGTCGCGGGTTGGCCCGGTATTGCAGTACCGCCGGGATTTCGGCCCAAATAATTAATAAATATAAAAGAATAGGTACAAACCCTTATGGTGAGAATTTGGACAATAAAAAATAGTCCACTTCTAGCAATGCAGGGTATTATATAGCTAAACAACTCAACTACTTCACTTATTTGTTTGCTATTTACTTTTTTTTTTTTAATATAATTTTTGCACTTCCTGCTTTAAAGTTAAACGGAAAAGGAAACCGCTCTTGGGCTCTAATATTACCATTAAAATACAGTTCAGACTTCCATTGTTGTTGTTGTTGGTGTTCTTTGCCATGCTTCGTCATTCTGGCGCAGGTTAATGCACTTCTTTGCACATGCAGCGTTGCACTTCATTTGCACAATAACAACAACAACACTTGACTGAAATGTTATATGAGTATATTGACTGAGACGAGTCCTTGTGCCACTTTTACAAATTGTATTCTTCGCACATGCACGAGTTGGAGTTCGATTACTCATCATTACTTTATATACGAATCAATATACAGTGAAACCTTTTAAGTGATATACACAGGTGACATGGAGACTTCATTTGTTAGAACCAAAATAATTGTCGCAGAATTTGATATAGTAGCATCGGACACTATATACTGAAGGTTTGATTAGCTTATGCCGGCTGTTCCGTTGGATGGGATTACAAATAAACAGGTAGAACCTTGGTGAAGACGATTATGAAGTTTTAGGAGCTTACCATATATGTAATTCTTTAGGATATTCCAAGTTTTGGGCGCCAGTCATATAATTTTCGGAATAATCCTTTTTTTTTTTCCTTGGGGACACCTTTCATTACCAGTTCTGTGAAAACATCATAGCTCGGAAACCTTTATGGGATCGATTGAATAACTGATGGGGATGGCTATTAAATGTAATAGAATCATAGGCGAAGAAAATGTAAACATGTTGCACACTGGAATCACTGCCGAATATATATGCGAGTATTCTGAGGGTGTCAATGATATATTTTCTCGGTAGATTGACTACAGAAATATGAAACATGTATTTTATGAGATTTATATAATTTACAAGGTCTGCATCACCTAGAATGGTATCACCAAAGATTTTATTTAACTGCATCCAGCCTGAAGGCTGTATAATGGAAGTGAATTTGTGGAGAAACATCACAAAATTAATTCGAAGTGATTTCACGATTTGAAATTAATCTCCATCCAAAAAAATCTTTTAGTTAAATTATACCAACTTTACAGGCTTCACTGTACTACTACGCTTTCTACTACCTTTTCTACTACTAATTACAAACTTTTTAATTTTATGTTGCATTCTCCAATCAAATATTACTTCATGTGAAGTTATTTTTAGCAATTTGGTGAGCTTGTAACTTCTTTGCTGCTGCTCCAGAAACACGTTTTCTATGGCGTACTCTCTTTCGCACTTTTCTACACTCTACTATCTCACTCTTGCCTGAGCGGCTGCTGCGTACAGCATGCGAAGGCCACAAATGTGGCCAAATGTCTTCTGAGCCATGTTAGGTTGACTTAAGCTTTATATATGTTTATATTATATAAGCTTAGATGCCGATTTTTCTCATATAGCTACATATTGGAGTCGTCGTTGTAAGGCATTCAATGTTGTCTTTACTTAAAAGCCAGTTACAGTAAAGACTCTGAAGTTGTACAGTTTTCTTAGTTCGAGAACTGTTGCTTTTGGTTACCAATTTCTGGAGTCAAGCAGTATTTCTTGGACATTTTTCACTTCTGCAAGTTTAAATCCAATTCATTTAATGATATTCGAATAAGTTCCTAAGAATTGTACACCATTTACACAGGTTTCACTGTACAAACAAGAAAAAACCAAACCAGTTTGTTCACTCTTACTCATGTTACTTATTTGTAATAATTTTTTCTCAGTTTGTCTTTGGAGTAACGCATTTTATTTTACTTTTAGAGAATTTACCGCCTGCAATTTTTCACCTCCAACTCATAAACTTCTTAATAAACCTTCTAATAGAATCTTTGCTTCTTTAATCCTTTACAGCTGCTGAAATTATAGCAAACCACGAAGAAATTACATTCGAACACAATCAATTTTAAATTAACAAACACAAAAAAAGAAGAAGAAAAACAGAAACTATCTCCAAAATGCTCAGACAACAAAATACATCAGCAAATAAAATGCGCAACTTCAAATATCGTGATAAATTGAAATTTATTAATGCCGGTGTCATGTTATGCTTTGGCCTGGTAGTCTGTCTACTCTGTGGCTGCGGTGTCGTGAAAGCACAAACTCGTGATCCACGTTTCTATTCGCGAGTCGGCGTCAATGATTATCAGTGGCCAAATCCAGGTGATCCTGATTATAGGTAAGTGCAAGAAATGAAGTTTATGTCTTTCTTTTTTTTTTTTATTGTACAAGTGACACAATTATATGCTTTTGTTTATAGAACTTATACATTTAATGATCGTCGCTATGGACATTATCAGCCAAATGGTTATGGTGCAAATTATCCAGGCCGTAATGCACCTGGGCAATATCCACAGGGTATGCCGAATGAAGATCGATTTCGTTTTGATCCGGTAAGTTTGTTAATTTAAAATTTTAGAGAATTTATGCTGCTAAAATTTTGCTATATCTCTGTAACCAGAAATTTTTACATCATTGTACGTATATCAAAATTTGCCTAATAACATGAACTATAATATACACTTAAAATAAATATATATTTTTGGGCTCAATTTTTGACAAATCCATAAAATTTATGCTTGAAAAAATTTTTTTTATATAATTTTTAAAGTAAGAAGTCTTTTTTAACAGTACTTAAAGCGAATTTGTTCATAAAAATTAGAAAATAACATTTAATGCTGGGACCCGCCGTGTGATGAGGGCCTGGAGTGAGCCGTTGACCTTCCCTGCCATCGCTATGTTACTTAAGGCTTCGTTTGAAATACATTTGGGCATTTGAAATATCTTTAAAATGAATTTTCTATTCTAAGCAAAGTGTTAGGAATTTACTTCTGCCCTCATCTCTCTTAGTATTATTAGTATAAAATATTCTTCTCAACCTTTTCTTCATGTTCACCAACAAACAACTCGTACACATTTTTTTATTGATCTCAAAACAATTTAATAATTTAATAAGTCTTAATTCAATTGATGTCACATTTTGTGACCCCAATGCACAAGTTGCAATAAAAAATATTTAACAACAAACCGAACAAACCCACAGTATTCATTGAGCATCTTGAGCACATGGAGCAAGCTAATAATCGCTCAATGATCTTAATTAAGTTTTCAGTTACGCCCGAATGGCGCAAGATCTTCACTTTTTCAAAGCAAAAAGAAAAAAGTAGGGGTAATTAATAAATAAAAACAAGATCAGCGTAAGATCACGTCCGTCCGTCTGTCAGCCCGTCTGTCTCGCTAGAAATCAATTACACATGTGTTACTCATTTTAAAGTACGTCAGACAGCATACAAAACGTCGTCTGATTCATAGTAGATACCCATTTATGCGCCTATGAGTAAACTAATTTTCTATTTTTTTTCTTTTCCACAGAACAATCCCACTTCGCATACACTCTTTCCGGGCATATTAGCTGGCTGGCGTGAAGATCTGCAAGGCAAACAACGTCGCGATTCCATATCACTCGATCGCGATGTCTTTGTACGCACTAACTATGGACAGGTGCAAGGTTTCAAGGTCTATATGTATGATAATCCCGATCCGAAATCGTTCTATAGACCGCAACATTCAACGGTTGATCGTGTCATGGGTGAATGTTCCGTTTTTCTGGGTATACCATATGCGCTGCCACCAACATTTGAAGGACGTTTTAAGCCGCCACGTTTGCATCGCGGTTGGCAGTTGCTACAGGCTGTAGATTTTGGACCCGCTTGTCCACAACCGGTGCGCTATACAGGTGCCACAAAAGGTGTCTTGGATATGGATGAGGATTGTCTATACTTGAATGTGTTTTCACCAAAGGTGTGTTCAAATTTAATTTTTAGAGAATTTGTTCTTACATTTTCTTTTTTTAACTTACAGACCGGTGCTGGTGTTGCACAAAAATATCCCGTTATGGTCTATATACATGGCGGCGAATTTATACGCGGCGCATCGAATCTCTTTCAGGGTCATGTTTTGGCCTCATTCTATGATGTTGTTGTTGTTACGCTCAATTATCGTCTTGGTGCCTTGGGTTTTCTCTCCACCAGCGATGAGAACTCACCCGGTAATTATGGCATACTGGATCAGGCAATGGCTTTGAAATGGATACACGATAATATTGAATTCTTTAATGGCGATCGTGATTCCATAACGCTTTTTGGACCTGGCGCTGGTGGCGCTTCAGCAGGTCTACTTATGGTTGCACCGCACACAAAAAATATTGTTAAACGTGTCATTGCACAATCGGGTTCAGCCTTAGCTGATTGGGCACTCATACAGGATAAATATCGCGCCATGAATACCAGTCGTGTACTAGGTCAGTTGCTGGGCTGTTCCATTGAATCTTCGTGGAAATTGGTACATTGTCTGCGTACCGGACGCAGTTTCTATGAGCTTGGTAATGCAGAATTTCCGCCACAAGTTGGCACATTTCCCTGGGGTCCGGTCTTAGATCATAATTTTACACTACCCGGTGATGATTGGTATGAGGGTTGGCGTGAAAAGGATTGGCGTTTTCTGACACAAACACCGGAAGCACTTATACGTCAGGGTAAATTCAATCGGAATATACAATATATGACGGGTGTTACAACGCAGGAGGCAGCATTCTTTATTGCACAAAACGAATCACTGGCGCCATACTATGAGCTGGATAATCGTTTCTTTGAGCAGAAGGTGCGCGAGCATGTTTTCCGTTATAATTATACGCTTAATCCGAATGGCGTCTACGAGGCTATTAAGTATATGTACACCTATTGGCCAGATCCGAATAATAATACTATTATACGTGATCAATATATAAATCTGCTATCAGATCTGTATTATCGCGCGCCGGTTGATCAAATGGTTAAATTGCTGCTCGAGCAAAAGGTGCCCGTTTATATGTATGTCTTGAATACAACCGTAGAGGCACTGAATCTGCCACAATGGCGTAAATATCCACACGATACCGAACATTATTTTCTAACCGGTGCACCATTCATGGATACGGAGTTCTTTCCCAAAAAGGATCATTTACAGCGTGATATGTGGACAGATAATGATCGTAATATGAGTCATTTCTTTATGGCAACATATTCGAATTTTGCGCGTTATGGGTGAGTAGGTGTGAAGTTTTGTGTACCAGAAATATATTTAATTCCATTATTTATTAAACACAGCAATCCAACGCCACAACAAGTGCTGGGCATGCATTTCGAGCGTGCCTATCAGGGCGAAATAAGATATTTGAACATCAATACAACCTATAATTCCACTATAAAGCTAAACTATCGTCAAACGGAGTGCGCATTCTGGACACAATATCTACCTACAGTAATTGGTGTGCTAGTGCCGACTTATCCGCCTACAACGGAATATTGGTGGGAACCTAAAGAACCGCTACAAATAGCATTCTGGAGCATGTCAGTGGCCTGCTTCTTTCTTATAGTATTGGTTGTCATATGCTGCATTATGTGGCGCAATGCAAAGCGGTAAGTAATAATAATTAACTGCCAAAAATTTAAAAACCAATTATTTTGCTCTCCACAGCCAAACCGATCGCTATTACGATGAAGATGTTTTCATTAATCCCGATGGCACGGAACTCGATCAGGAGAGCCGTCATGGCGCCGGTGGCGGTGTAGATAATGCACATATGGTCACCAATCATCATGCACTACGTTCACGTGATAATATCTACGAATATCGTGATTCACCATCAACAAAAACGCTCGCAAGTAAAGCACAAACGGATACCACCTCTTTGCGTTCACCCAGCTCACTGGCCATGACACAAAAATCGAATAGTCAAGCATCTTTAAAATCGGCCATATCACTTAAGGAAACTAATGGCACGCTAAGCAAATCAGAACGTTCCGTTGCTACAAGCGCAGCAACACCACGTCCAACGTTGACCAATGGTAATGCTGCCAAGCAACAAGTGCCCATTGAAGAGAAACGTCTATTGCAACGTGATGTTATAACACCCATCTCGAGTACACCGGTTGCACAAATGACTGCTGAACCGATGGCCTATAAACCAACAACAAAGCCAGCAACAACACCAAGTAGCACTGCAGGCTCTAGCAGCAGTCGCAGTACTACGCCTGTACCTACAGCGCGTACAACAACAACAACAGCAACGTTAACAACTGCGCCGCAACAGCTTAAAGTAAGCCAGCTGCCGCCAACGCAAACGCAACCGGCAGCGCAACCACGTCGCGCTACACAATTGGTTGAGGGTATACCGCAAACGTCTGTCTAAGTAACCGCTCTCTAAGCATAAAATTTGCAGCAAATGTTGTTGATGTTGCAAATGTTATGCTTAGAGAGGAATTAAGCGAAAAAATCATCTAGAAATAATAGGGTTTTTTTAAAGAGATTTTTATAAGATTTTACTTGGTTTTTTTTTTTTTTTAAGAAATTTTAAAACCACGAAACTACATTAAAGTTTCGTAAGTTCCCTTTATATACCATAAAAAACTAAAAATACTTAAATTTCTTTTTGAGTTTTCAACTTACATCATTTAAGCATTACATATTTAAATAATATTAATAATAATTCGGGTCTTTAAGATCTCAATTCATTATATTATATACAAAAAAAAAAAAAAACATTTTATTATTTAAACATTTTTAGTTATAATTAACAATTATTTTATATTTAAATTACAAATTTAGTTTTTAAACACAAAAACAAAAAAACCCAACGAATACAAATCCATATCAATGACATTCCATATGCTAGCGCTTAAATCTAATCATAATTCTGGACTATATATATGCCTTATTAAATGTATTGTAAATATATAGAAATAATACAAAATATATTAATTCTAAATTAGTATTTAAGTTTTTGTTGTAAACAAATAATATAGCTACTTATTAGTTAAGTTATTAATTAAATAATAAATTTTATTATAAATCGTCTATAAATTTTTATATTATGTATAAATAATAAATTAGTATCTATACAGCTGCTATTTATGGCGCCCACAGATATCATCCGTCCAATATATTTATGTGTGCTCTTGTGTTTCGTCAGCCAATGTAAATAGTTTCTTTTTGTACGTCATGAAGTAGTTACACATAAATTTTTAGTTTTTAAATTTTTTGTCGTGTATTGTTTTTTTTTTTGGCAATATAGTTTTAAAATTAAATGTAATACTATCTTTTTAAGCTATAGATTTTTCATATAACATCTTCTGCATATTTCTCGTAAGTTTGTGCTTTTGTAAACCGTTTTTGTATTTGTTCTTTCATCAACTTGCTAAATAAAATGTTTTAAACGTATTCATCAGCTGTTTGTTGTGATTTTGTCTGTTTTTAAATCATTTTTCTGTCTATAAATCATTTATTATCAACTTGAAGGAAATTTATCGCACTTTACCCAATTCTTCAAGTGACGACAACCATTAACAATTTTTAAAAAATTTATCGGTCTAAACTTTTAAACCGCCAAACGCAAAAAGTCTAAAACCATTTATTGCAAAACTAAAATATTTAATGTTTTATTGCTTTTATTTTTATTTACTTACAAAGCAAATTATTTTTATCAAATTAACTCATATAAAGGTATATCAATACATTTTAATTAAAAACTAAATTTAAACAAACTCGCCACAAGCTGAGTTTCAAGAGCTTAAAGCTAATCAAAAATAAAAGAAAGCAGCAAACCTACAAATACAACGAGGCAGCAAAGACAATGTCACGCTTCAGCAGGCGTATGCCTTCGGCGAATTTATTCTCCAGATCTGTATTGCCGATTGTCTTCGATGCCTGGCACATTTGACGCAGCAATTCCTCCAGACGACGCATGCAGCGTATAATGGAGCCCTCAAAGATATCCGTCATTTTGCAGACATTAATGAAGTTCATGCCCTTGCACCAGGCGAGCACAACGTCCATGAGGAAAGGCTTAAATTTCTCCACATAACTGTCGACATCAAGCTGTAGCTTGCATTCGTTGGAGACTTTTGCAATGCGACGCGCTAAATCTTGCATAGCACGTAGCGGTCCTGACAGTTCCTCACCACATTTGGGTGACTCGTTGGATTTCTCATCGCAAACAAAACATGAAAGTAAGGCAACCGCTTGTGGTGCACTCAGTTCATTGAAAACGCCATTGAAGATCATCTCAGTCATTAGCAGCTCATCGGCAGAGCTGAGTTCACAGGCCACGCGTCCTTTGAATTCAATAACATCGCCTGGTTTGCAGTAGCCCATGCGACGCAGTACGCGCTTGCGATGCTTAAGCTCATCCATTTGCAGCAGACTGCGCGCCTGCTTCAGCTTTGACTTGGCCTCCTGCAGTTCCTTGAGCACACCTTGTTTCTGATTGTAACGCTCATAGATTGCCTCTAACTGTTTGGCATTGTGCAGTGGATGCGCAAATAGACGCGACTCAAACTGTTCAATCGTTGTGACAATCGTTTGAAATTCCTTTTCCTTGATTTGCATGTCCTTTATGGGATCCAGCAGTGGCGGTCCCTTCGGAAAGCGTTTCTTTACCTCGTCAATGGTCTTTAGACAACTGCGTCGATTGTCGGCACTGCGTAAGTCATTCGGATAGTAGACGCGCAACGAAGATAATTTCGAGATTAATGTATGCTTGACAGGCACCACTTCCATGTTGCCCTTCTCGCCTGGCTGCCACGGCAATGGATCACCAGCCTTGGCCGATTCTTCCGAGACATGCAACAAGACATCCACAGATATGCTGGTCTCCGGCTCTTTGGTCGGATTTTTGCTATTGTTGACCTTCTTCTTCATATTCAACACAATGCCCCAATCGAAGTCGCAGTTCTCATTCTTTACAACAACCAAACGGCCAGGCTGCAGGAATGGTGTTATATATTGCGGCTTGGTTATCCACTCGTGAAATTGTTTGCCATATGCATCCAACTGATCGCGTATATGATGGTATGATGCTATATTATGCTCGTCCTTGATATTGAATTTATTCAGCTCCACTTGCTTCTGCTGCGCCTGTTTAATCAAATCCGGTATAGATGACTGATTTTGAAATTGAAAGAACGAACGTTCGAGCATATATTCGGGATTGATTTCTTCAACGCGCAACAGATTCAGCACCATATTATAGGTAAGATGAAATGCTGAATTAATGGGATCCGCTTGACCCTGCACAATGCCGCGACCAACAGCGGGTGACACCTTCTCATCGATCATAAGTATAACAATACCCTTGTCATCGAGACCACGACGTCCTGCACGTCCAGCCATCTGTATATACTCGCCGGATGAAATCCAGCGAAAGTCTTTGCCATCAAATTTACGCGGTGCTGTGAAGAGCACAGTACGCGCTGGCATGTTGAGACCCATGGCAAAGGTTTCAGTGGCAAATAGTGCCTTGATTAGACCCTCACCGAATAAAATTTCAATAGTTTCTTTCAGTATGGGCAACAGACCGCCGTGATGTATGCCAATGCCACGACGCAGCAGCGGTAAAACGTTCTCCACCTGTGGCAGCTTACGATCATCCTCGGTGAGCACATTCATGGCATTGTTAAAAACCTCCTCCACAAGTTTCTTCTCTTCGTTAGAATTAAAATCAAGCTTCGCCATTTGCATGGCATAGATTTCGCAATCCTTTTTGCTGAACGAGAATATAATGACCGGCGCAAAGTTACGCTCCATAATCATTTTAACAATTTTAAAGATGTTCGATTGATCCGAATTTAGGCCTTTAATGCCGCCTTTGCGGCCACGTTTGTCGCCCTTTGAAGCTTCACCTGACATTAAAAAAGAACAAAAATTAGTAAAATATAAAAAGTTTTTTATATAAATTTAATTACCCGCATTCTGCAGCACTGCCATGGCGGTCGAGAAATTCTCCTCCTTGAATTGGCCCTTCTCGTCCACAATCAAATGTATGCCATCACCGCCGGCCGGAAAGATATAATGCTGCAGCGGTGTTGGTCTGTAATCTGTGTACACCACATGACACGGCTGTTTATGCAGATGACACACCCACTCAGCAAATTGACGCGCATTTGGTATGGTAGCCGACAGAAATACATAGCGCACATTATCCGGCAGCAATATGAGTGTCTCCTCCCAGACAACACCACGTTCCTTGTCGCGCATATAATGTATTTCATCGAATACAACCCAGCCCACCTCACGCATAATTTCACTACCACGGTAGAGCATATTACGCAAAATCTCTGTGGTCATAATTAAGCATGAAGCCGATGGATTAATGGTTACATCGCCAGTAACCAAGCCGACATCCTTGAACTCTTCACTGAATTCACGGTATTTTTGATTGGAGAGCGCCTTGATGGGTGTTGTGTAGATGACACGCTGCTTGGATGCCAGCGACTTGGCAATGGCGTATTCTGCGACGACAGTCTTTCCCGCTGATGTGTGCGCCGAGACAAGCACACTCTGTGAATTATCAATGCAGAGTATAGCCTCCTTTTGAAAGGGATCCAGTACAAAGGGATACTGTTTAGCAGATGCGCCGATCAGTGGCTTCAACGGTATATACTCCTGTCCGGGGTACACAGCTACTTCGTGTGTACACGATTCGGGCGACTCAATTTGATGCACCTGCATGCGTGTTTGCAGCGCATCGCCGCCCATGTCTTCATAGTCGTCCTCCTCGCGTGCGCGTTTAATCGGTATGGTTGCATCTTCATCATCATCGTCCTCTTCACGGTTGGCATGAAACGCATTATGCTTTTTTGCCTTTTTTTTAGCGCTACCGCTAGGAGCTTCTGCTTCTGTTAAGTCCTTTTGCTCTGATTTCGACGCGGACGTTGTGGCTGTTTCTGGTATTTCCTCATCATCATCGCCGTTTGTCGCTTCAGTTTTCTCATCCTCTTTGGGCTTTTCGTCAACAACAGGTTTTGCACATTGACTTTCGACATTATCCTCATCGAAACAGTCAAAAAGTTCATCGATATCGTCCATTATGACGTAAACTAATTGTTTTTAAAATAAAAAATTTAATACTCGACTCGATAAAGAAACACACAGCGCACATGTGAAATAAACAGTGTTGTAAAATGAGAAACCTAGCGTAGCCGGCCTTGTCAAAGTGCTGTGCACTTTAACATTTTTAGTGTGGCCTTTTTGTACACATTCTAACTAATGCAATTTTCCAAGCTGCACACATTCGACTGTACAGCCGAGCCGCAAATGCTGGCCAAAGCACTCAGCTGTACAAATTGCAATATGTCTATGGTAGCGGAAACGAGATAGCACTATTCCATAGTAGAAATGCAAATTAGGCTTTTGTTAATTAAAAGCACCGCCGTGCCCTGAATTCCGGTTTTATATTGGCTAATTCCACGATCTAATAGTATAGTGCAATGTAAACGCAACGGCAGCAGCAAGAGTTTTTAATAAATTACTCCAAGCAAGAGCACAAGCCACGCAAACAAATCCCACCAACCATTCCAAGCCTAATGATGCAACTAAGACGTATGTTTTGCCGTAGTTATTGTGCTCTAAGCTTTTCCATTGTATTATTTACATGGACGCTGGGTCTAATAGTTTATTTGCACATGGTGCGTACTTCCATTGCGAATGCTGGTTGGCATTTCGCCTCGGAGGACAATGCACCACTGCGTGCAGAGCTAAGTGACAAGGCGCGCGTTACAGTGGGCTGCAGCATAGTTCCAGAAGGAGCATCAGCAGCTTCCTCTCCAATATCAAACAAATCGCTCTCCATTGAGCTAGATGAGCTTGGTGTTGTGCGCAATAAGCAGGATAAATATATACGTGATATTGGCTATAAGCATCATGCTTTCAATGCGCTAGTCTCGAATAATATTGGTCTAACGCGCGATATACCCGATACGCGGCACAAAGTATGCAATCGAAATGCGACCACCGAGGCGGAGCAGTTGCCCAAAGCGTCTATAATAATGTGCTTCTACAATGAGCATAAGATGACGCTTATGCGTTCCATTAAATCAATACTGGAACGCACGCCGCGCTATTTGCTGCACGAGATTATACTTGTCGATGACTTCAGTAATCTGCCGGAACTAGAATTTCACTTGTTGGCCGATCTGCATGCGCGTCTGCAGTATGAACAGCTACGCTATGTGCGCAATGAGCAACGTGAGGGTTTAATACGCTCACGCGTTGCTGGCGCACGTGAGGCAACCGGTGATGTGTTGGTCTTCCTGGACTCGCACATAGAAGTTAATCAACAGTGGCTGGAGCCGTTGTTGCGCCTGATCAAAGCAGAGAACTCGACGCTGGCAGTGCCTGTCATTGATCTCATAAATGCAGATACATTCGAGTACACGCCAAGCCCACTAGTGCGTGGTGGCTTCAATTGGGGACTACACTTTCGCTGGGAGAATCTGCCGGAGGGCACACTGAAAACGGAACACGATTTTCGTGGTCCGTTTCGCTCACCCACCATGGCAGGTGGCTTGTTTGCAGTGAATCGTCAGTATTTTACGTACATTGGTGAATATGATATGGCAATGGATATTTGGGGCGGTGAGAATATCGAAGTATCCTTTCGTGTCTGGCAGTGTGGTGGCGCTATAAAGATAGTACCATGCTCACGTGTGGGACACATCTTTCGTAAACGACGTCCATACTCGTCACCGGATGGCGCAAATACAATGCTAAAGAATTCGCTGCGTTTGGCACATGTCTGGATGGATGAATTCAAGGATAACTTCATACAGCACGAAAAGGTGTCCAAAGATTTTGATTATGGTGACATCACGGAACGTGTACAGCTGCGTGAAAAATTAAAATGCCACGATTTTGCGTGGTATTTGAAAAACGTGTACCCCGAGCTCCGTTTGCCAGGCGAGGAGTCGAAGAAGGGTGTTGGTGCTGCTGCTGCAGCTTCGGGTCCCATCTTTCAGCCATGGCATTCACGTAAGCGTAATTATATTGACTCCTATCAATTACGCCTAACAGAGACACAGCTCTGTGCAGCAGTGGTAGCACCTAAGGTAAAAGGTTTCTGGAAAAAGGGCAGTGCACTGGTACTGCAACCGTGTCGCAAAGCACCCAATCAAATCTGGTACGAAACAGAGAAAGCCGAGATTATACTCGATAAGCTGCTTTGTCTGGAGGCTGCCGGTGATGCTGCCGTAGTGCTGAATAAATGCCATGAACAATTGGGCGATCAACAGTGGCGTCATACACGCGCCGAGCGTAGTCCCATCTATAATATGGCCACAGGCACCTGTTTGCGTGTAAATGAGGCAAAAGCGGGCGCTACATTAAGTTTGGATCTCTGTTCGAAAGCGGGTGGTGGCGGTGGCGGTGCTTGGGATGTAATTTCACTGCAGGTTGTTGCTGGTGACAAACCGGAGACAAAGTCTAAAAAGCCGTAAGTAACAAAAACATGAAAATAGTCGTATGCAACAAAAAAGTGAACAAACTGGAGAATATGATAAAAAAAAGAAAGAAAAACCGTAAGCAACAAAATTTTTATCACATGATGGAAGTATGCAATTTATTTAGACTGATTTTTTAGTTTTTTAATTTACTTACTCGTAAGTATTACATTTCATAAGTAAAAAGTAAAGTTCTTATCTGTGTGTCTCTGTATTCAGTATTTTCTGCATAAATTTTTTTGTTGTCATTTACATTTTGGATGTAATAATAAATAATACAGATTTGTATATGCATGTGCTAAAAAAGAACAAATTTTTTTAAGACTTTTTATTGGATATTGGTTATAAATGGAACTTCATGTATAAGAACTTTAAAATGGATCATCTGTGTGTAGCCGTTTGTATTTCAAACCATATATTTGGACCATCATATCTCACTTATCACACTCCAATAGTTTTATACACCGTTCTAGACTAGTATTCAGAAGGTTTAGCCATTGTTCGACCTGTTTTAGACTGAAACCAAACTGATACTGTTCTACCATATTATCCGATATGGCTTCAGCCGTGCAATTAATAGCAGGCTTATTCCGAGTCCACTTTGTTAACTCTATTACTTACTGCTATATATCTCCTTGAAGAAAACAAGTTTTTCTATTTTTTAATTAATAATTTAAAATGTACACTTTAATAAAAAGCATAAAATAAATGCCATAACAGGACATAAAATACTATCATCGTACATTACAATTCGTCGTGCTCGTCATAAGCTTCCATCGCTTCCGCCGCCGCTACTGAATATTCCTTATGAGATCTTACATGCGTTGCTGTTTCGTCAATTAGACGCGAAAATTCTGTAACATCGAATTCATAATTTGTAAATTTAGCATGTGCACCGCCACCTTGTGGATGTTGGCCTTCATCTTGCGGATAGACAAGATCGCTACGTTCCCAGGTTGCATAGTGTACGCCACGCAAACGTGCAAGATCCTTATAACAATTGGGATCTTCGCAATTGTATAGTTCAATAATTGTAGCCCAATTGGGTAGAAACATTAAATGCGTAAGACCAGCGCCGTGCATACCAATCAGTATATCGGTATTGCGTGTTATGGTCAACTGGTCGTGAAAACTCAAGCGTTCATAGGAAATACGGCGCACATCATAATCCTCATTGGCAGCAATCTCATCAAGCAGCGCATCCTCGTTTAGTACTTGACGGAATTTTGTGCGACGTGATAGAAAGGTAATGCGTAACTTTGGCGGCACTGGCGCATAATAGGGTATCTGCAGACGGTGTAGTATAAACTCGGAGAATGCACGAAACAAGCCGCTGTTTGAGCAGCCTTGTATCTGTGAAGCAAAGAAACGTTTTAAAGCAAATATATCTTTTATATTTTATATACTTACAATGGGCGTATTATAGAATAAACCAAACATCATGCGTGGCAACAGCGGCAGCACTAAATTCCTAAAGCAGACACGTTTACCCTTAACATGATTCAGCGTCCAGATCTCGTGTTGTGTAAATGCTTTAAACGTTGCCGCAAACGGCGAATCATATGGATATGTCTCCCATATTAGTATCTGTACATCGGTATTAAATGCTGACGGATGTGATTGATTGACAAACAGCGATGCGTACAGATTAAAGAAATCACAAAAATGATGATACATATTGTACGTCGCATCGATTTTCATTATAAATGTAGGCGTATCAACGGTGACATCACAGGCATCGCTTTCGAATACTGGCCGCGGTAGTACATCCAAATTACGCAACTCCGGCGCCCACGATTGTAGCGCACCCATGTGTTCCAGCTCGCCGCGTAGACGTGTGCTATTTAGCTCACAGTGTACCAGCACTTGTGCCGGCTTAAGTACATCCATATTGTAGCGTATAAGTTCGCTGCGTTGCGTTAAATCACGAAAATCAAAGAGCAAATTCCGTGCACGGCAGAAGCATAAATTTTTCGAGCATTCCAGAGATGAATCACTTAAATACTTGGGCACACAGTGCAACGTCAGTTGTTCCAGCTGCTGCTGTATATAACCGAAGTCCGCTTGGTAGTAGAAGGTATTTATCTGCGCCTCTTTGCTCTGCACCCAGCCGGTATGTTCTCCCGGGCATTGTGGCGTCTGAAAACGTGCTTCTATGGCACAATCACGTTCATGGCCCCAACAGGCTGCAGCTGTGCCATTTGTCAATGTATTATTATTAATATTTGTGCTGTGCAATTCCGCACGTAACTTTGGAAATGTATTGAGGTAACGTATTAAATGATTGGCAGGTAAATTGGGCAGCAGGCTCAGCTCCCGCTTGGCAAGTAGTGCGCCAAAATTGGCCACCAACAGTAAGCAGTGGGCGGCTAGTAATCCAAGCAGCATGTTCACAGTTTCAAGTATGTACTTTCTAATGAATTACTTACTGTCTAAATTAAAGTACATTGGAGTATTTCTGTTTAAGTACACACAGTGCATCTTGTTAACTAAAAGTAGTAGTTGCGCCGCTGCATCGTTTAATCACAGCCGTCTTTGCGGTTTAATAGCCATAGTTGCTTTTCCAGCTTTGGTGATGATCTCACACCACTTTTTACTCTATTGTTTCTTTTTATTTTAGTTTTTTTTTTCTCTACACAGCAACGCTTTTTTTCTTATGAGTAGCGCGCACGCGTCCACTTGGCTCTAAGCAAAACCGGCTGGCTCAGCTGTCTGTGAATTAAGAAAACATCTGCTCGGTTTTTGATTCTTATACGCTGCTCTGCACGGTCAAGGGCATACTCGACTTGTGTAAGCTTATGTTACAGGCAGAAGGCGGCAAGACATAGCGAAGAGTTTATATATATTCTTGATTAAAATTTAAAGTTGTGACGACATAGATTCGATAAAGATTTGTCCGCCCGTCTTTTGTTTGTGTGAACAAAGAGTTCTCGGCAGCTTCATAAGATAGAGTCTTCAAATTTGCTTTTTAAGTTTCTTATGATTCATACGTTGGTAAAGTGTAGGACATTTCCGGAACGCCTTGCACAAAATACGCCTATTAATAGGCGTGAAATTTTCTGTCGTAGACTCCAACCTGATATCGCTTTACTTTCCAGTATTTTCCATTCTTTTGCATTGTTGAATTATCGACTGGTTCTAAAATTTGAGCTAATGTCGTCGTATTGCTTATTTTGATGCAAGAAGAACCCTAAAGATGGATAAAATGTATGGTTTGCCGAGTCTTGCAGGGTATTTCAAAGTCGTATAAGCACGATAGCATCATTCTAGCATCTTTATTTCAACTGGCAGCTGCTTCGGTCTAAAATTGCATAAGCGCAAAGAATTATTGTACATGAAGTCGTGCAGAAATGAATCTACAAAAAATTTCAATGTCAAATGCTTTGGAATTTCTGTGGACTTGTATTTAATTACACAGTCCCACAAAACAAAAAACATTCCATTAACGACGCTTAGTACGATGGATACTTTCCAAATTTTACTCTATTTTCTACAATATAAATAATGGAGAACATATTGGCAAGCTGATTTCTGTGATTACCGCAGTTTCCATGGATTAATATAAGATTAGTTAAAATTTGAATCTACAAAATTAATGAACTCCGAACGAACAATTGAGCTAACGAATGCACGGCATTTTCTTTTTAAATTGATCGAACACAAAACTAAACTAAAACAGTTGTAAAAGTAGCTACCTTTCCATGCAGTAAAAAGTTAAATATTTTTATTGCTTTTAATATTTTTCAAACGTTTTATGTTACTTTTTGCCACTGTTATGCATTTTTTTATTTTTTATTATGTTTTAAATGTTTTGTGCTACTTTGTGCCACTGTTACGCATTTCACACAGTATTTAAGTACTCACTTCATACAATATCGATACCAAACATTAAGTTTGCACATCACTGTTCAGTAATAACGCGGGAATTGTTTAAACGTTCTTAAATTTATATAAAATACGACGAAATTTGCGACTTTTTAATAATGGAAACAACAACAGTAAGTCGCCAAGAGCCCACGCTAAATTTGGGTAAGTAAAATTAAACCAATTAATGCATAATTAATATTAAATACAATGTTTGCCTTTGGCAGATACAAATGCGCGTCGCATATTTATCAAGTATCACGCAAAATTAGGCGAGGTAAGCATACTCAAAAAAAAAAAAAACGTAAACAACGCTTATAACCTTCACTACTTAATAGAAACCGGCAACTACAGTACGTTTCTTCGATCGTACTGATAATTACACCGTACACGGCACGGATGATTGCGAGCAGGTTGCCAAAATCATTTACAAATCCAATGCCTACATACACGATTTACTGCCGGGTGCGGCACCAGGCGAATCACTGCAGTATGTAACGCTTTCAAAGATCAACTTCGAGTTGGCAGTACGAGAATTGTTGTTAGTGCGTAATATGCGCGTTGAAGTCTATACGCGTAGCCTGTCCGGCACGGATTGGCGTATCGAGTATCGCGGCTCGCCCGGCAATCTAATGCAATTTGAGGATATATTGTACGCCAACAAGGAGATACTTGTCGGTAGTAGCATAATGTCGCTACAATTGAAACTCGAAGGTAATGGCATACAGCGCCGTGTGGGCGTGGCAGCCGTTGAGCAAAATGATTGTGATTTTAAATTGATCGAATTTGTCGATGATGATTTTCTGACTGAGCTGGAGGCTACCGTAGTTTTACTAGGGCCCAAAGAATGCCTGCTGCCGGCTGTTGATGGTGATTATCTAGCCGTGAAAACGTTGCTGGAACGTAATGGTGTCATGGTGACACATATCAAGAAACCAGCGGCTGCAGAGCTAAATGATTTGGTACAAGATTTAAATCGTTTGCTACGTTTCGAGAAAGGACAACAGGAGGATGCAAGTGCCTTGCCGGAAATACAACAGTTGACACTGGCAACAGAGGCATTACGTGCTGCTATTAAGTATTTGGATTTGGTCAATGATGCCGGCAATTTGGGACACTACAAGTTGCAACAGTTGAATCTAAAGCGGTAAGCATAATTTTTATTTGTTTTATTTATTATAAACTTTAAAATTTAAATAATTTATTTAGTTTTGTACATCTGGATGCTGCAGCAGTTGCTGCACTGAATATACTACCCAAACCGGGTACACATCACTCACAGCCCTCGTATCGCTGGCAAAGTTTACTTGGTGTGCTCGATCATTGTCGTACACCGCAAGGACATCGTCTGTTGGCACAATTGATTAAACAACCGTTGCGTAGTCGTGATATACTAAATGATCGGCATAATATAGTACAATGTTTACTCGAATCGCCAGAAACGCTAAGCACATTGCATGAAGATTATCTCAAGCGCATACCCGATATACTGATGCTGACCAAGAAGCTTATGCGTCGCAAGGCGACACTGCAGGATCTGTTTCGTGTATATCAAGTTATGCTGCGTACACCGAAAATAATCAATCTATTGCAAACATTGGAACATGCAACCGTTAATAGCGTGCTCTGTGCACCGCTTAAAAGCATACTGGAAGATCTTACTGGCTTAAAACAAATGGTTGAACAAGTCATTGATTTTGAAGCTATCGAAACAGGTGAATATCTGGTGAAAGCATCCTTTGATGGTGAGCTACTCGCCATGAAGGAACGCATGTCACAATTACATGCCAAAATGGAACGTTTGCAGTGCAAATGTAATGAAGAACTCGATCTGGAACGTGGACAGCAGGTTAAGCTGGAGAATGTGGCTAAAATTGGTTACCACTTTCGTATAACACTCAAGGATGATACGGTGCTGCGTAAGAACAAAGCGTATCGCATTGTGGATGTGGTAAACCGTGGTGTACGTTTTACGTCGGATAAATTGGCCGAATATAGCGAAGAATTTAATACGCTACGCGCACAATACGAGGAGCAACAGACTTCAATAGTTGATGAAATTATACAAGTTGCTGTGGGCTATGCAGCGCCGCTGACAATATTAAACAATGAAATTGCACAACTGGATTGTTTGACTAGTTTTGCTATAGCAGCGCGTGCAGCACCAACGCCTTATGTGCGTCCCAAAATGCTGGATGAGGGCAGCGGTGAACTGTTGTTGCATGATGTGCGGCATCCATGTCTGGAGTTGCAAGAGCATGTGGCATTCATAGCGAATAGTGTGGAATTTGGCAAGGGTATGTGGCTATATTAATTAATTTTTAAAATATTTTTAATATTATGCACACTTACAGATGGCTGCAACATGTTCATCATAACCGGACCCAATATGGGTGGCAAAAGCACGTATATACGCTCTGTGGGCGCTGCTGTGCTTATGGCGCATGTAGGCGCTTTTGTGCCCTGCGCTGAGGCAACTATATCCATGGTGGACTCAATTTTAGGACGTGTAGGCGCGAGCGATAATATAATCAAAGGTCTAAGCACATTTATGGTGGAAATGATTGAAACTTCAGGCATTATTCGCGTACGTTATGAGTTAAAACCGTTTAGTGTGTATTTTTTAAAATATTTTTTTTTATATAACAGACCGCTACAGATAAATCGCTGGTTATTATAGACGAACTTGGACGCGGCACTTCTACTTACGAAGGCTGTGGCATTGCTTGGTCTATTGCTGAGTAAGTTAAACAAATCTACATATTATAATACTATTTTCAATTAATAACATTTATAAACATTTTACGCAGACATCTTGCCAAGGAAACAAAATGCTTTACGCTCTTTGCAACACATTTTCACGAGATTACCAAGCTGTCGGACACGCTTGCCAGCGTCAAGAATTGTCATATGGCTGCTGTGGCAGACAATGACAACTTTACGCTACTCTATCAAGTACGGCCCGGTGTCATGGAGAAAAGTTTTGGCATACAAGTTGCGCGTTTGGCTAATTTTCCGACGCATGTTGTACAGAATGCACAGCAGGTCTATAACGAATTCGAGGATGAGCATGCTGCACAGCAAACTGACGCCGATAAGAATCTAATCGATAAAATACAATTGGCTGTGCAGCAATTAAGTACGGGCGGAAATAATACGGATATTAATGAGCTTGAGCTGAGTAAACTGGTCGAACAATTTGCTTGTGATATAAAGCAGCTGGACAGCGAGTATTTTAAGGCTGTACTTACAACTGAAACTTAGAAGCATGCTGCGAGGGTTTTGAAAATAGTTTTAAGTTTTAATTAGGCGCGCATTTGGCTTTTTTACATAAAGCGTTTTATTAGTTATAAAATAAGCAGAATTTTACATAAAGCGTTTACATAAAGCGTTTTATTAGTTATAAAATAAGCAGAATACATAAAAAGATGCTAATCGAAAAAAAAGAGAAAAGAAAATGATGTTTCCTGGAATGAAACGCTGCATTTTCGAATTGAAAGAATGTTATGAAGTTTATAAAATTTACGTTTATACTTAAACTTTTTTTGTATAATCTCCCTAATTGGTTCAGTATTATTTTCCATATGACAAGTGAAACTGAAAGTTTCATAATAGAAATATATGAAAACAGAGCTTGAAGTTTTTTATACATTTTTAAAATTTTTTATTTTGTAAAACCATAAAAAGAAAAATGAATAAAAGTATTTCGTATTTGAATATATTGAATTAAAGTAAAGCGAATAAAATAAATCAAATACATCAAATTATGTAAAAATAGTTTTTTTTATGCAGTTAAGAGATGCAAACGCTCGAGCGGTTGCCATGCCTGGATTGATTAGTTATTTCCGCACCTAATAAATAACTTCATCCAGAAAGAAGTTTCATGGTTTAGAATAGTTTGTTCAATAGCTGAATAGTTCCCGCTCGAGGACTTCGTACATCAATATTGTCGACCAAAAGAAGGCAAAGAGAAACATCTTTATGGCCGAGCGGTTGGCGATTTTCCCACTTTGTCCTACTTGATTTTAGGAACGTAAGCTAAAGATACCAGACGACATGAGCTGTTGAACTTAATCCACTCCATATAATGCAAGAATACTTCTGCAAGGTAGTCTAAATTGCACTTCGCATATGAAAGCAGGGCATTAGGTATCAAAGAACTCATAGACATTGGAGAAAAAGGGAACCTAAGTTGAGTCCTTTCGTGCATAGTTCAATATTAATAGGTCATGAAAAGATTTAACGCCTTATTTAAGAAGAAGAACGCTTCCTATCAGCGAACTCTGCAGTCGGGAGCAACTCGAGCTGTTAGAGAGCGATACCGAGAGAAACGGAGAGAGGAGAAACGCCTTTTCAGAAGCAAAAAATGCGGGAGTTTGAGAATGTTGAGAACATCTGAAATGAAGCTTGAAAATTCTATCAAAAGGTCAAGCGTCTGACTGAAGGTTTTAAATCCGGAGTAACTTTCTGTAAGGATGACAATGGAAATCTGGTAACGGATGAACAGGAATTACTGAGATTATAGAGGAGTCATGTTTCCAATCTACTCGGAGGCGATGAAGCGTATAATTCCGCCGATAAAGAAATGACACCGGAATCACCAGTTAATGATGACACTATTGTAGAGCCACCGTACTATAACAAAGTCGATTCATGCTGAGTTTTTAAGACCGGCGGCGAAGAGTTGGTTAGGAATATGCACCAAGTTTTATGCCAAATATGGTCCGATGAACGCATACCCAATGACTGGAATCTCAGTGTTCTCTGTGCTATCTTTAAGAAAGGAGACCACGCTGTTTGCGCTAACTACCGCGGAATAAATCTTTTTTACAGTGGATATGATTCTGTCGCGCGTATTGAGTAATAGGCTCAAGCCATATACGGATTCACTGATAGGACGATATCATTGTGGCTTCAGAGCAAAAAGGTCGACCAGTGACCAAATATTCACATTACGGCAAATCTTAGAAAAGACCCGTGAGTTCAACAAAGACACTCATGTCCGCCGATACGATTGAAGTTCTTCGACGCCCTGTCTGCACTAGGTATCCCGGCAAAGATCGTTCATCTTTGCATGAAGACGCTATCGGGGTGGGGAAAAACCTCTCCGACTCCTTTGATACCAAGAGAGCTTTCAGGCAGGGTGATGCGCTGTTGTGCGCTTTTTTCAATCTTCTAGTGGATTACATTCTACGGCAGTGCCCATACATACATAGGTTGTCGGGCTCGATCTTCCAAAAAGAAGTGATGCTGCTCGCTTACGCCGATGACATCGATATCATCGGTACCCAGGAACGGTGAGTCAGCAAGGCGTTCTCGGAGATTGAAAAACAGTCTCGGCTCATGGGTCCAGCGGAGAAGTACTTGGTGTCTTCTCGCACTCCGTCATCGCGTCTTGGACGGTCAGTGACGATGGAGAATTTCAACTTCAGTGTTGTTGAAAATTTCGTCTATCTTGGAACAGAGATAACCAGCAACAACAACGTCAGCCAGGCGAAGATTCGCGCTTGCAAATAGTTGCTTTTTTGTGCTGAGCAAGCAAATAAGAAGTAAAGCCCTCTCTCGAAAGACGAAAATAAAGATCTATAAGACGCTGATACTCCCGGCCCAGAGGCATGGACCGTGATTGAGTCGGTGAAAGTTTACGAGAGGAAGATTCTTCGCAGTATCTTTGGTCCTATTAGAGTCGGCGACGAGTTTAGGTCCCGTATGAACCGCGATCTGTAAGAGCTATTCGATGAGGTTGACATAGTCCAGCGCATAAAATTCCAGCGGCTGCACTGGGCTGGGCACCTCATTCGAATGGATGAAAGAGCTCCAACACGCATGGTTTACATGTGGGGTCCAAAATTTTTTGGTGGACGCCGACATAGAGGACGACCGGGCACTCGCTGGAATGACCAGGTATGGAAAGATCTCTCCGTACTTGGCATTCAAAACGACTGGCGCCAGCGCGCACAAGAATATGACCGGTAGACGGTTGCCGGCAATTTAAGTAAGTAAGTACCAAACTGTGCGTCTAATAAAAAAATTGGCGCCCAACGTGGGGCATCAATAGTTACTAATTATTTGATATCACAGATAAAGGTGATATAACATGACATTGAGATTATATGGCTGCCTAGCACTAAAAGAGTTGCTGTCAATTTATACACTGTAAGAAAAATTTACACTGTAAAAAATTTACACTGTAAAAAAGAAACAATTAAAAAATTATAATTTTTTTTTTTTATAATTTTTAACATTTATTGGTCTTTTCTTTTTGCATTTGTTTTAAAATCGTATTTTTTATTTATATTTTGTTTTAGTTTTATGAATTACTTTAAATTGGACATTTTTTTTTTTATTTTTATATAATGAGTCATTTATAGCTTATCGTTTTTTATTTTTTTATTATTTTATTTATTTCTTTGTACAACATTAAACATTCCAAAAAATAAATATTAGCAATTCATAAATTTAAGTTTTTTTTTTCAATATAAATTACAATTAATAGTTAACTGTGTGTATTACATATTTGTTCTTTTGTTTTTTTTTTTTTTTGATTTTTGATGAAGTTTTTTTCTTTTATTTTTTTTTATTTATATATATAAATAATTTATTTTAAATTCCATTATTTAAAGACGCAAAGATGTACTTCAAATTATTTTTTATATAATTTATTTTTTTTTATATATTTATATATTTTTTTAATACAAAAGGCATTTGGTTTGAATTATTGTTGTTGTGCTGTTTGTATAATAAATATTGAAAAAGAAAAAAAAAATTTTATACAGCACTCAAAAATATTATTGAAAAAAAATTTCTTCAAGTGTATGGCAAAGTATTTTTTTTTTATTTGGCGCTGTTTAACACTAACTTAATTATTTTTTTTTTAAATATATAGTTAACAAATTTAGCTAATTTTTTATGTTTTTAGTTTAAATTTTTAAACTATTTAAAATGTTTTTTTTAGTTAGTGTAAACAGTGCCTTTATAAATTTATATAAAACAACGTCTGTATATAATTTTATTTTAACTACAAAGGCTGTGTACATATACATATATATAATATGTAGGTATACAAAAAAAATAAATAATATAAAGTTTATATTTTAAAAAAATTTTGCTCAGTGTATTTAGCGAAAGTATTGTATACTTCGAGTGTTAATGGTCCTATTACACATACACACGTACATAAATACATATTCAAGACAATATACATATAGTACTCGTATAAAATCGTTTGAAACATATAGTACACATACAAACAACTTTATATACTCAAAGTTACACAGAGGTACATATAATATATATATATAAAGATTTGAATAATTTTTTTTTAATGTATAACAAAATATATAGTTTTTTTAAAATTTTTTTTAAAATTTTTGATTGTATACAAAAAGCTAATGAATTTCTTTTGAATAAAAGTGTTTGAAAGAGCTGGAAAAACATCGATTTTGTGACCGATGCATCATTGTTTTCATATGAAAAACATCGATGCATCGGTCTTAAAATCGATCTAGTATTTGATTTAAGTATGCAGGGGTATTCACGTTCATAAATTGTGCATACCACAAACAAATTTTTATGCGCTATCTCATAAAAAAATGAAACTTATTTGTTTTTATAAAATTACAAAAATAATTGTCTAAGCCTTTTGCATTTGCCTGTCTTGTTGCAACTATTGTGTTTTTATTTTTACAAAATTGTTATTTATTTAAAGTAAACTTTTAGGCGTATTCACGTTGTTAATTAAATATATATAAAAAAATATTATAAACTTAAAACAAAAAAATTCTCGTGAATACCCTTCATTATTATTAGCTATTTTTTTTGTTATAAACCTTTTTGCTAGTTAAGCGTCTGCCATTTTGTTTATTTTTTGTTTGTTTTTTGTGTAAGTAGTTGTTGCCTGGACATTAAAAACTAATTAAGTACAAGTATATAAAACATTAGACTAGTTGTTTTTTAAAAACTTTTTTGTGTTCATAAACATTTATAAAGAGTTAATTTTTGTTTGGCGTTCGCATTTATCAAGTCTACAGTTGAAGAAACAGATTCGTATAGTTTGGAATCTCTCGAGGGTTTTAGTTTTTTATTTTTCTTAAAGGATTGTTAAACATTTCGACTAGTTTTTTTTTTGTTTTTTTTTTCTTTTTTTAATTAAAAATTAAGTATTTAATTCTAAGTGCGCACTAAACGACTTGCACATTGTATTAACAGCATAGAGAGCAGCAATAGCAGCAAACTCTGGCTAAGATGATTTGCATCACCGCAATAGGTAAAGCGTTCCTCCTGGAAGATAAAGGAGTTGAAATTAAGTTTAATTAATTTTAAATTAAATCAAAGCACTAAAAAATATTGTATTAAGTAATTGTTTATATAATTGCTAGTGAAAATAGAAACATGTGTCTCCGTAGCTTTTCAATTTTATTTCAATTAAAATGATTGGAATTGCTTATATCTTCATATTTAAGAATCTCGAAACGATTTGAAGTCGCTAAAAATGCATTTGGGGCGCTAATTGGACATAAATTTGTATATATAATTTGTGCGTGTTTATGTTGCAGAATTTCTCCAAAACTGTTGAACCGATTTTGATGAAATTTTTTGTATAAGTTTGATACAATACCTGGGTGGTATAAATCAGTTTTTAGAACTTTTTTTTTTAAATATTTCGATTAAAATTTAAAAAAATTGGACTGATTTTGATTAATATTTTTGTATGAGTTTTGAGATAATCCATGGATGGTTTAGATTCACAATTGAACCTAGAAATTTCGTTTTAATTTTTTTAATAAAATTTTAAAAGAAATGGGACTGATTTTGATGTACTTTTTTGTATGAGGTTGAGGTACAATAAAAAAAAATTGTCGCTGGATGGTATAGATTTACAATTGAACACGATAGGTGAGTTTCAGATTGACTAAATTTAAAAAAAAATGGCGCTGCATCGAGTTGTAGATTTTTTTTTTTTAATTTTAAAAAATATTTGACCGATTTTTATTTATGGGGGTGATATAGATTTACAATTGCACAATTGCTGGCACTCCGACTAGGTGCTATAAATTTTTTTTTTATTTTTGGATAAAATTAAAAAAATTGACCGATTTTGAAGAAATTTTTTTGTATGTATATAAAGTTCTTAAAGTTGCTGGACGGTTTAGATTCATAATAGACTTGGTAGATAGCATTCCGATCAGAAATTATGTTTTTATTTTTGACAAAATTGGAAAAAAGTGACCGATTTTGACAAAATTTTTTGTGTCTTTAAAGTAATTCCAGAATGGTTTAGATTTACAATTGAACCCCTTAGGTGGCGCTGCGATGAGGTTGTAGAAATTTGTTTTTTTTTTGGACTAAAATTTAACAAGAAATTGGATCGAGTTTCATGAAATTTTTTATATATAATTAATAAGGATGTATGGTCAATTAGACTTGTTAGGGAACTTGGCTATCTACAAATTATTTTTTTATTTTTGAGAAAAATATTAAAAAATAATATTGACCGATTTTGATAAATTTTTTTTGCGAGTTTGATGTAATATCTGGCTGGAAGGAAATCATTGATAACGATATATGAGTAAAAACTCAAAGGTGCTCCTTCAGCTAGGATTATGGCCGGATAACGTTGTAGTATAAATGCTCAGGACTAAATCTCATCGTTATTGCAGGACTTACCACACAACCCTACACCACGTTCTGAGTTTTTATATGAAAAAAAGGTATTGAAATTGGTAAGTTTTCTAGACTTGCCTAATTTGGACTAATAATCCTTATAAAAAATTGCATTTCGGTGCAAATCCATCCTCTAGAAGGGGTGGTATGGTTTTTGTATGAAAAAATAATGTTGTTGTTGTTAATTGAACTAGAAATTTCGGATTTTGGTGTATTTTGCTTTAATTCTAATAAAATATTCCATTACGGTTCAAATCAGACCACCAAAAGAGGTGGCCCTCTGCAAAAAAATACCATTAGGGTGCATATGGGACCATTCGATGTGGTCACTCCCATACTTCCCACTATTATTAATCTACTCCATTCCACTTACCTCTGGATGCTCTGTATAGCACTCATCAATACGTCGTCGCTCATAGAAACTCATATTCAACTTATAGCACGGGAACTCCGTTGCATATTCGATTTTTTGCGGAGCCGTGGTCATATGTACGCTTCTCGAAGGCATAAGCACATTAATGACAATTAATAGCAGATTTGAGTTGGGTATTTTCTTCAAATAGAACGGACGCGTATTGGGCACTTTTATGATCTCATTAATGCTGTCCAGTGAGTTCGGTTGCAGCGTATAGAGTGTAGAGAGTGTATCGCAGGGTAGATATATGGGATCAGGCTCGGGCTCATGGAAAATTAATTCACCATCTTCACTTTCTTCCTTAGGTTTCGAAGCTTGTCCGCTAAAAGTATCCGGTGCAGCATCATAGTCATCGTCAATATTATCCAGATAATCGAGAACTAAGTTGAATGAAAAAATTTTACAAATATAGAGAATTTTTCTTATAATGCAGTTACTTACAAGGTGCACCGTCGACCCACCACTGTATGCGTTGATAATGCCAGAAGAGTTTAACTAGCAACCATTTCCAAGCAAGACTGAAGAGTTTCATGGGCTGTAAGAAGTTTTTTTTTTAGATTTATAGCTTAGAATTTTTTTTTTTGGTTTTATTTACATGCAACACCAAATCTGCATCATTGGACAGTATCACCGGTTCCTTACACTGCGCCTGATAGTCGTAGACATCAATGGCCAGAAATATTTCACGCTCCACCATAGCAGACATGACATCGCTTTGATAGTCACCAAAGAATTTGCCCGTTGCATTGACGTTCTGCGAGAGCAGTATATAGGCATTATTATCGATGACATAGCACTCCACTTCATCGGCATTACAGGTGGGTATGCAACCATTGCACTGTGGGGTGAGAGATTTTTATAAATTTTTGTTGTCAGCTTTAAAACTTGCGACTCACATTATCTGTGCTGGTTATATTCAAGAAACGATTATACATCATTATATGCGAAAACTGAAAGCCAACAACACATGCAGGCGCCTCTTTGCCACCGTCACGTGGAAAGATGGCATGCGATGCGGTTACCTTCAGCTCACTGTCCTCTGCAGGATCGTCATAGTGCTTGACGGAGTACACAAAACTTTCGGTACGTTCCTGATGATGCTGCAGTATGGCATTCTTGTACCACGTTTCATCGATGGCATATGTATGATAGTCACCGAATTCCTGATCTGTATCAACTTCAACTTCGCCGTAAATGAACTGCCAACGTGTGAGGCCGCTCATGGTGGCAACGAAACGCATGGTGCCGCCAAAGCGTTCAACGAGTGCACGTTCTGCGGCACTGCTAAACTGCCAGTCGCCATAGCTGGAATTGGTCACCTTGGCATCGAAGATGAGTAGCTGCACCAGTTCCTTGTTGCAGTAGTAGGCATCTTCGTCCTGTGAATGGCGTCCACAATTTACTGGCAGAGTGAAAAGTTTTACATTATTATTAGCACAATTCCTTCTTCTTGAATTTTCCGAGTTACCCTGCTCATTATCATCCCAATCGGATTCATCCTCTGCATACTGTTCCGACCATTTCCATTTGCGATCAACCATTTTGCCCAAGAAATGACGCAACTCTGCTTCGGGTGAATTGAACTCATGACCCTCGAGATAATGATACTTACAATAGACCCTAGAAATGGTTTAAATGTTTTTGGATCAAATTGCAGATATTACGCATATACATACCAATCGGGATGCACCTTCCAGTTATCACCCATAAAGAACTCCGAAATGTTTACCTTCATGTGTATATTCTTGAGCACCTCCTCGCCCACTTTAATCCATGTCTTGCCATATTCACTGGGCAGCACAATGCCGAGCGAGAATGGTGTATTCGGTAGTGGTGCAAAGAAGTAATCCTGTTTCTCCTCCGAAACGCGACGCATTTTATCATAGTGGAATTTGACGCTAATATCTTTAAATTCACCGATTTGATGTCGTACCATGGCACTGCGCAGTTCCAGTATAGATTCACCCGGTTGACGTGGTTCTTTGTCCTCAAATAGTTGTTCGACTTCGGTGAAGTCGATGCTATTGTAATTGGGATTCATTTTGCCGCTAGACTGTGGTAATGAAGTAAAATTTATAGTGCTTTCTAGTTTAAAGTGTATTGTATAGCTTACCCCTATAGGTCGCAGATCGGGATGTAGTAGCATATAGCCATTATTGGATACCACAAATGAATAACCATTAACACCGAGCTGTGTAGAGATGATATTGGATACAATACATGAGTTAGAAAATTTTTATAAATTAATTTTAGAGGAAGCACCATCTGAGCACAGGTTCTAAAGAGCTATGCAATGTACTAAAATCGATTTACCGGCTCGAAGTACCATAAAATCATATTATATAGTAGTGCATAAAGGAAATTAATGTATAACGGTATATCAGGGCTTTTTGCTTTTGCAGAGAAACGAACCATTAGCGGCATTGCAATGAAATAAAATCGATTATCCGGCTCGATGGACCATATACAATTATATGGGAGTGCACAAAAGAGTTTAAAGAGTGACAGATTATTAGGGCTGTTGTCTATTGAACAGAGAGGAACAATTAACGGAATTGCAACCGAACTCAAATTGATTATCCGGCTCGATGACCAAAAAAAAAAGTATATGGGGGTGCATGAAAGGAATTAAAGAATGAAAGTGCTTTTTGGACCGAAACAAGAAATTAATGGAATTGCAACACAATAAAATATCCGGCTCAATGGACATGAACAAATTATGTAAGAGCGCATTAAAGAAATTAACGAATAACTGTATGTCAGGAGGGTTGTCTTTGAAATAAAATCGAAGAGATAATGGGACTGCAATAAATTCAAATCCAAATCCGGCTCGAAGGACCAAAAATCGATTCATTTAAGGTTCATAAAAGAAATTAAAGAATAACGGGTAAGCAGGGCTGTTGTTTTCCAACTTAGACGAACATATAACGGGATTAGAACCAATTTAAATGTATTATCCGGCTCGAAGGAGCACGAATAGTTGAAATTTTACGCATAACGGTGCTGAAACGAGCTAAAACACACCTTATACGGCAACGTAAGCTTATCAATATCCTCGACCGGCACATCGGTACCAGCAACGCCCAATAGACGTGCACGATTCGAAGAGTTCTCATGTCGATAGGAACGATCGAAGGCAGGCACACCCACTGCTATCATTAGACGTGCGCGTTCGTTTGAATTTTTTTTCGGTTCGTACTAAAAAAAAAATCGGAAATATTAAAAGTTTTCTAAAGAATTTTCACGCATCTATTTTCCACTCACCGTTCGATCTGTAAACGAATGCGTCCATGTCGGCGGATGCTGTTCGTCCTGCAGCACCAACGGTGTTGCTATGACATCCACATACTTCAGTACTTCCTCGTTTACCTCGTCCAGCGTCTGCACATGCGAGTAGTAGCCACGATTCAAACATGCCATCCATTGTATCTCACGCACTTTGGTCACCTCTTTGCCCAGCAGATAGGTGAAGATGCGTATTCGCATACGTGAGGTGCCATTTTCGCCATCACCCCAATTATACTTCTCGAATATCTCCGTCGTATTGCCCGCAACGCCATCCGTGACAAGCATAATCGCCTGATTACAATTCGAAGTCTCATTGCAACGTCTGTCGATGTAATATTTCTTGAGCAGTTGAAAAGCTTTCTCATAGGCAATCGTTAGATTTGCATAACCATCCGGTTTTAAATCGTCAATTGCATCATTGAATACATTAATATTTTCGGGTGTTGCCTGTACTAGTGCATCTTTGAAACAATCTATGGTATCGTTCACAGTTGCGCTATAATGGAAAATCGTAAAGAAATCATTGTTCGAGAAAGTCTCCAATATGCTGCGTATGGTGAATTTGGCAACATGCTGACGAAAACCCGTCATTGAACCGGAATTATCCAGTAATATGACAATATCCTTCGAACATGTGGCTGTCTCAATGTACCACGAACGTTTACGACAATCATAGATATCGGCATCCAAGGGATTAACTTGCGCTTCCACCCACTGTGATGCCGGATAATGACGCAAAATTCCAGTATCCGAACCGAAATATTGCCACGAAAGCGCCGGATCGGATTGATAGTTCTGTACAAAGACTTCGTCTAGTTCCTCGGACCATTGTATGGTCTTTAAAACATCCGGTTTGCGATCGTACACATTAGATGGCACATGGACGGAACTGTGCTCCGTATCGACAGAGATATTATAGAAGTGTGTGTCCGCATTGAGTGTGAAATTCCTATACATTCTTTCATCTTCGGCCACAATTTCAAGTAGCTCCTCCATGCGTTTACCATTGAACATCGAATGTTTGCTGGAGTAATAGCGAAATTCGTTTTCCGCAGCAGTTTGATTAAATTCGAAATTCTCGTAGACGCTCTCCGCCTTTTGCATGATACAGTGGACTGCATCCATTTTGCGTGCCAGCATTTTGCCAACATTGGCGGTGATGGATTTGATGAGTTCGGTGCCATTTTTCAGTTCAACGCGTGCATTGTACTCCTTGTATTTCTGTTGAAATTAAATAAATGGAGGTTAGTTTAGCTTGAGATATGCATATGTAGATGAGAGCTGCTGCAATAGTTCCAAAACTTTTTAATTAGTACAAAATCTAAAGAATAATAACTCGCATATCGGGTCAGTATGACTAAAATTTCAATTAAATAAAGTGTATCCGGCTCGAAGGCTCATGTTAAAAAATATATTAGCTGTACAGTGGATTTGGCAGCAGCTGAAAGCTTAAGTAATATTTGAGCAGATTGGTAGAATTGGTAGTGGAACATAAATTAATAAAAATTATCCGGCTCGAAGGCCCATGGTAAAAAATTATTTTAGCTGTGTAGTAGAGCTATCAACACCTGAGAGCTGTGTTATTATTTGAGCAGATTAAAGCGCTATTGAATTAGTAGCAGAATAGAAATAAAAGTTATCCGGCTTGAAGGACCATTTAAAAAAATAATGGCGGAATGCTGTTTTTAAAAACCGTGAAGAATTTCTTAAATGTTTACCTTCAAATGTTGACTATTAAATATCTAACCAGCTTCATCTACAAATGCCCTCTTTAAAGTATATTAAAAGCACCCTACAAACACCCTGTCTGGTATTTTGCTTTCTAAAGATTTAAGTTATTCTATTAAAATCTAAAAGTTTACGAGCTTTTGTATCAATTATTCTTTAAATGATTAAATTCATTTGCTTACCGCTTTGATTTCCTGTGATTTGGTCATGCGTTGCGCCAGCTCCCACAGCTCATCGCCGAACTGTATAGCCCACTTGCCGACACTGGAAAAAGAAACAAAAAAAAAAACCATTAAGAAAAAGAAACACCGCCATCACTCTTATAGTCACACGTCACAGCACTCACAGTCAAGATCTCAAAATAAAAAAAAAGAAGAAAAACAGGCGAATAAGTGCGAATAAGTGTCAACCACCTGTCGGCGAATAACAGCGGCTACAAAGCGGAAGAAGACAAATTGCTGCACACTAATTGAATTAGCACAAAGGCAGCTGAGACACCTATCAACACACACACACATAAATTTACACAAACACACTCATACAAACACCGTGCGGCGGCGAATGGTGTCGGCGTTTTTCGTTTCGTTTTTTTGGACGAGCCTCTGTCAGCGCGGCGTCAAGCTAACACATCAATAAAAGCGCAAAGAAACTGTAAAAATAAAACAGCTGTTTGCCGGAAATAGCATACAAAGTAGATTATCAGTCAGCTGTTTTGTATTTACGTATGTTGTGTGTAAATGCAAAAGAAATACTGTGTCAAAGAGCGGCATTTGTAAGAGCGTAAAGAAGAGCTCGAGCTCGAAGAGTGAAAAATCAACAAGTGTGTTTGGCGTTTTTTTTCTCAATTTTTTTTTTCAAAATGTTTCTCTCTCTGAGAGGCGCTCTGTGGGAAAATTTTGAGCAGTTGTTTTTCTCCTGCTATACACTACTTCAATTTTGTGCAGCATATGCGCCAGTAATTAAATATAATTAGGTGTTCTAAGTGGAGTATCACAATGTACGGTTAACATTTAATGATGAATAGTTAGGAATACAGCTTAGTTAGTTTCAATTCATAGTATTTAATTTGCAGCTGATAATGAGCAACTGAAGCTGGGTTTTGCAGTAAAGTTAGTACCCCTATCTCCCTATATGAGCACCCCTAATGTCCAAAATTTGCGCAATGAAATATGTTAATGCAAAATTAAAATATTACATTAGAAGCTGACGTTAAGGTAGTCATATACTCTTATGGGTTCCCCTTTGAGTACAACTCTTCTGATAATTTCATAGCATTTTATGACCAACCATTTCCAGGAAAATACCTCACAGCAGAACTCTTTTAGCAATTCATTGCAATACCAAGAATCACTTCTCTTATAATGGGAGCTCTAATTTAACGACTATCGTAAAGTCTATTCAACTATTTTTGTATCATTTTAGCACAGCATTTTCTTGAAATTTGTTCTTAGTATCTATGGGTGGTTAACCTACGCCAGGGAACTCTGAACTCTACTACAGTTTTTTTAAATTTTTGATTTTACAATTTTCAATGTTTGAAATTTTTTCAGAAATTATTCAAGCTTCTCCAGAAAATGGCATTAGAAAGCAAATAATTTCAACCTCACTTGATTTCTTGAATTTTTTTTTCTTAGCTCACACGTGGCTTAGGAGGATGGTTGTGTTGTTTATTTATTATCCAATTAAATAATCAATAACATTAAGGAACATTAACTGGATTTGGTTTTAAGAACTGTTTAAATCATGTATCTTGCTCATAGGTCCATACGTATATGGTAACAAGACCTCACGTAAAATTTTGATGTATTTCTATTTGGTTAAAATTCATTCAATGGAATGATTTGACCTACTCCATGCTAATAGAAAACTTTTCCAAACTTTGCTTGTGCTACTTTCGCGCTTGATGAAAGTTGACAAATACTTCAGATCAAAGTCTGTCCTCCTTTGTTTTCCACCATCTGGACCAAGGCCACTTATTGAGCATCCAAGCAGGATATACATTAGCAAGCAGGATATACAATCCGCACACTTGAAGTAATTGCCCTTTTTCCCTGTTCATGATCGTTTGAAATCAAATGGCATATCTGTGAAAATGAACACATGGAAGGAGCACATTTTCTCCTTTCTACTGTCCATTAAGAATATCTTTCTCCATGACATGCGGCAACAGTTTCTTCACAGAAGAGTTTTGTTCCATTATACAATTGGCTTGGATTATTGTTCTACAAGAGAATAATTGAATCGCTGGACAATATTTGTGGCAGTTCACCAGGAAGATCCAAATAAATTAAAAAATGTATTGAATATTTTACTACTTTGCCCTCATTCTGGTTAAATCGGAAGTTAAATCGAATTGAAAATGTTTTCCATCAATGCATCGTGAGTGTTCACCACTCGTACACTTCTTAAACAGTTAAAAAAATGTTGCCTACTTTCAGGCTAACTATTTAATTTGCATACTATACATAGCTCATAGCTCAGCTGTTGTTATTAAGCTTTATTTTCATTATATATAGGTCATTCAAAAGTTCATACACTTAGTACCTTCGCACTATGCTGTTTCATTTCCATTTTTTGCGCGCTCCTATCTCATTTTTTCTTCCTCTCTATATTTCGCACGCTCACTTTTCTATCCCGGTTTTCAATACATATTTCCACTTTGTTTTTGTTTTTCATTTTAATACACATTTTATCACTTATCTCATTTGAAGAGCACTCGTACACACGCGCATTTTCACCATATTCTCACACTTTCTCTGTCTCTCCCAATTTTCCCCCACACTTTTTATATTTAAACACTGCATGCTCTGCTGTTGCGTTTGTGTTTGCCTTTGACACCGATTTGACTAAACACGGCGGCATTTGTTGACAGCCAGCAGCGTTTTTCAGCTGGTTCTTCTTCTTCTTCTTATTCTGCTTCGTGTCTTGTCTTGTTTGTTCAAAAGCGTTTTTCGTTTTAATTATTTTTAGTTTTCATTGTTAAAGAATTAATTTACTTTGTTGCATTTTTCTATACTTTTTCTAAACTAAATATTTTTTGCCACTCGACAATAAGCGCAGCGACGACAAAAACAACAACAACATCAAAGGCCTATAGAAATTGGCTGCGTGTGGGTGTTATTCTTCTTAAATTTTTTTTAAGTTAAATTTTTTTGTTTTTTCTTCGAACACGTTTTCTTTTCACACTTGCCAAGTTCTGTCTCTGCTTCTTCTCCTTAGTTGTGTGTGAATGCATTATTTATTAGATAAATTTTTGCTATAAGCTTTTCTTTTTTATGTCATTTTTGTTGCCAATTAATTGTTTTACATGCAATTTTCTGTTAAATGTTTTCGGGGAATTTCTAATGAATTGTTTTTGTATTTTTACTGCGCATACGCCATGTTGGCCCATGAAGATTTTGCTTCACTCATGATTTAATTGGGTTTAGTCGTGCGGTAAAGTGTTTCTAAATTGAATTATTTACATGAGCAACGCAAATTAATGTTTTGGTATTTTGTTTTGGTTTGTTAATTCAATGTTAATTCTTAAAAGGATTTATGTTGGCGTTTAATTATTTAATGACTCAGGGTTTATGCGCTGTCTGCGGTGAATATGTGAATTTGAACTTCAGGAAAGTGTAAACCGGTAAAAGTTGAATTATATTTGGAAAAAGTGCAAAGTTCTTGAAGAAATTTTATTTTTAACTATTAAGTAAGGCAACAATCAGCATACATTTTGGTCTATGATGTATCCCTGGTATATACATAGATGACCATCGGAACATAAATCTAGAGCAGAAGATTTCTGAAGACGATAGTATTGCAGTGATCAAGTTACTAGCCATTCGATTTCTGTCCTCCAACAGACGATTGTTGTAGCTGATGAAGTAGAAGGAAGTTTTATACTCGAAGGCAGCCAAATTGAGATCGCTCTGAAAGGTGGATGTACCCAACCCAAGCAGTTATTATGCGCGGTGCTTTGCTTCGACCTACCAGAAATAACTCAAATTAGAATACCTTAACATTAATTTGCTGGGAGACTGTTCTTTGGTTGCGTAGCGAAAGTTAACTCCTATTGTTAGATAACCTTCGTGATGTGTTTCCTAAGGATTACTCTTCTGTCAAGTAAGAGATCTAGAAGTTTTGCTTTGATGGTTTGAACACTTCTCATTATGGAGTTTTATGCTCCATTTTTTTTTTTTATCAAAACTTTAAAGATTTAATGGTATTCTTTAAGTCCGTCTGCTGACGTTATGCCCATGTTCTTTGCATCTGGTACTCAGAATACTTTCCAGTACCCCAGCTAAGACTGGATACTCATCCATTCCCGATTGCAGAATCTTTTAGAAGTATGGAGCAGGGAAAGCATCTTTTTGACGAAGTTGATAAAGATGATATTGTAGTATTGTTTTGCATCAAAAGCGCTGAGGATGTGGTTGCCTATACAGTAGCTGTGCGGGAGTATCATGTCTAGTGTAGGAGGTCCACCATGTATGCTGGTAGTCCTTATTTATAGCTGATCACTTTAAATGGTTGTTCTTTGTAGGTGATTCCTCTTTGTTGGTAGTCCTTCTTTATAGCTGAATGGTTGTTCTTTGTAGGTGGTCCCTCTTTGTTGGTAGTCCTTCTTTATAGCTGAATGGTTGTTCTTTGTAGGTGGTCCCTCTTTGTTGGTAGTCCTTCTTTATAGCTGAATGGTTGTTCTTTGTAGGTGATTCCTCTTTGTTGGTAATCCTTCTTATAGCTGAATGGTTGTTCTTTGTAGGTGGTCCCTCTTTGTTGGTATTCCTTCTTTATAGCTGAATGGTTGTTCTTTGTAGGTGGTCCCTCTTTGTTGGTAGTCCTTCTTTATAGCTGAATGGTTGTTCTTTGTAGGTGGTCCCTCTTTGTTGGTAGTCCTTCTTTATAGCTGAATGGTTGTTCTTTGTAGGTGGTCCCTCTTTGTTGGTAGTCCTTCTTTATAGCTGAATGGTTGTTCTTTGTAGGTGGTCCCTCTTTGTTGGTAGTCCTTCTTTATAGCTGAGTGGTTGTTCTTTGTAGGTGATTCCTCTTTGTTGGTAGTCTTTCTTTATAGCTGAATGGTTGTTCTTTGTAGGTGATTCCTCTTTGTTGGTAGTCTTTCTTTATAGCTGAATGGTTGTTCTTTGTAGGTGGTCCCTCTTTGTTGGTAGTCCTTCTTTATAGCTGAATGGTTGTTCTTTGTAGGTGGTCCCTCTTTGTTGGTAGTCCTTCTTTATAGCTGAATGGTTGTTCTTTGTAGGTGGTCCCTCTTTGTTGGTAGTCCTTCTTTATAGCTGAATGGTTGTTCTTTGTAGGTGGTCCCTCTTTGTTGGTAGTCCCTGTCATGAAATCCAAACTGGTGGTCCAGGATAAGACTCTCTGCTTTCACGTTCATCAATTCGGGCGACGAACACTCACTACCAAACCGTCGAAGAGGAAGGCAGAAGACTTTTTGATATTTATGGCTCATGATCATTCTCTCACTTTCATTGAGAGGTGAAGTGCTGCATCCATATTATGGCATTAAATTTGGATACTATAAAAGGGAGTTCCGTCTCATATACCACCGTCGTTCTTACTTCTAATAGCTGGTAAAGCTAAAAAGCCTTCTATTTCGTTTACTTCCTAACTAGTCGCCAAACTGAAAGGCTTGAGGCGCTCGGCATGGTAAAGGCATTGGCATGTTCCTCATCGGACGGGCGACATTTATCTTTAGCTTCCAACGTAGGTATGTGCTGAATCATTTGTCTTTGAGAACGAAGCATCCATGCTTTTTAGCTTAGCCTTAAGCGTCGCTTCTGCAGGGCTTCTGAAAGCCTTTTAAAAGTTCCTTGCTACTCAAATTTATTCCACGGTTGTTGTGTACGAATTTCGATTTTATGCAACTGTCTTCTCTAGAGGTATAGTGAAAGCCCCGAAGTTCTGAAAACAGAGTAAAAGTGGATTCTAGAGGTCAAAGAGATCTCGATGTGGTGGAAGTGTGGACCTCAACAATTGCCATATGAATCTTATGTAAAAATAAGTACGAAGCAAAATCAATATGTTCTCCGGAGTTAGTCTCCTTATATTCTGAATTGATGTTTCGAAACAGTTTTTCTGGAAAGCGGCAATGTTAATGTATCGTTTAAGCAGCTTCTTAACTGTTGGAGAAATTTATGTAGGTTTCAAAAAAATTATTAAAGAAATTCGATAGTTCCAACTCATTGTCTAGATGATGCTTCCATGCATTTCAGACTACAGTAAAATGAAGATCATGGTTTTTATTTCAATTTGGAAATTGCTTTCAGGCGACATATACTTCCATTCAGAATTCAACAATGTCAAAGATTTTAAAGAAGATAATTTCAGTCATAAGGGATGAATATGACATTTTAAAGGATGACTATCTAAAGTTGCCATACGATAACTTCGCATTTCTCCATTTTCCATTCAACCAAGAAGGCCATCATTCAATCATTTTGCTGCAGACGACATCCACTACAGACTGCTGATACGTTTTTAATTGTTTTTATTTTCGCATGCAGTTGTATAACTGATGAGGACGATGTAGCCCATATATCATGATGTACTGCAGTGTTGTTTTTTTTTAACAAGTGTCTCCTTATATAATGGATTTCCTGTCAGCAACAGTATTCTCTCTTGTTATCCGCAACACAATTAAGCAAAAATTTCATTTAAATATATTTCACTCGCACATGGCATTCTCAGTTTAAAGTTTTTTTAAAAAGGCATCTTCTAAAATGGAATGAAATGGACTCACTAATTAATTGCAATTGGAGAGCTATTAACACAAATGTTTCGAGTTCAACTATAAATAATCATCAATCAGTTGGCTGTGATATTTGGAGTTTTTGCTACTCATATCATGGCTGAATAATAACATATAAATCAGTGTATAAATGAATGTATACCTCCCAGGCATTGTGGTCCTTTTTTTTTATTATTTTAATAAGATCAAAATTGAAACATTTTTGCTGATTGACTGACTGGCTATATCCAGATCATGCCACGCACAGAATCAATTGCGCGAAAAATAAAATAAAAAAAAAACTTGGAACATATGTTTGAAATTAAGTATGATATATACAGTGATGTATGGAGCAAAGAAACTTTTTTATTTATGTAATTTAATCATGGCTTAAAATTAATGCAACCACTTTTTCAATCTATACTTAACCCACTTTTAATATAGACATGAAACCCTAGGAAAAATTAACTGCTTGTGTATTAAAATGTTGCTTCATATTTATTCCAATTATCCTTGTAATTTCTTTAATCCTTACAAGTTATAACACTCTTTCATTAATTAACTAACAGAATTGAATCAATATAATCAGACGGCATTCATTTTGTATTCGTTATATTTAATTGATTGATGGCTTAAACAAGCTTTCCATGTGCTCTTTAACCCATTATAAGGCGGCAATGAAATTTTATTAAACGTAATAAGAGCGGGCCGGGGTGGGTGCTGGGGCTGGTGCGTGATGGTTGTGGCGCTGCTTATGGCGACAGTTAAGCGTTGTGGCGGCGACGTAAGTAAAAGAATTATATACAGAATACGCTATGCGTTGGAAAAAAAGAGTAAAAAAAAATGGAAAATAAATAAAAACACATTTTCTGCGGTATGAACGCAGCTTTAATACACTACACAGGAACTTTATATCTTAAATACTTAGTTCGTTGCGCAGTAAACTACTTTTGCATATCTTTAAAGAGATTATTGAGTGAGTAAGGATCGTCAAGAAACAAGATAAAGCGAGGTAGATTAAAAAATAGTGAAGAAGAAAATAAAAAAGGAGAAAAGTGGCAACAAATTGTCTGCTACAATATTGTAAAATAATAGGGGAGAAGAAAATATATTTAACAGAAAAAAACTGAAGAAGAAAAGTAGTTGAAAAAATGTCTACTAAATGCATATTAGCGCTGGCGAGGACTGTACCAGAAGTACTACATCTCATGGGCAGCAACCATAATCTGTTTAATAAGAATTTTATAATTGAAGAAGAGAATATTGGAATTTTTCTCGAGTGCTAGCGTAGACTAATATTGAATATAGTAAGCCAAAGTAAGCCTTATGCTTCAGCCTTAGAAATACAATGCAGTGTCATGATCTATTGAAGCTGCTAACTTGCGCCACAGATGTCAACGCTCTAACTATGGCACCGAAATAGCTACAGAAGGTAGAAGAAGTGTCAAATGGCTCCAAATAGTGGTTGTTCAATGGGATCATACCGATTGCAGCAGGCTCTGATTATTTTGAAGCCGGTTAAAAGTAAAGCAGGATTCTAATAATATATGTCTAAGTTGGAAATTCGGCAATTAGGGATGTTCTCCAGCAGTGTTCAGAGTAATCAGTATACTGTCTGCATAACTAGGTAGAGTAAAAAATTCTGTACGGAGTGGGTATATGAACGAGTTGCAGCTATGATGACAAAAAAATGTAAAAGATGTTGATTCGAATCGACAAAACTCCTTGGAACCATCATGTATTGCAGTCCGGTTCGAATGGATTCTGAAGATGCAATACTAGCATTTGGGTAAGCTAACTTTCGCCACCACAGTCGACTGTAAATTATAAAGTAATTATGTTAAACAGCTGGGCATCTCTACTTTCACGATGAAAAGATGTATCCTCGTAGAAAATCTTTCTTTTGCTACAAGGGAACAAGTAATATTCACCATGGATCCACATGTCATATAGGTACTCAAACATTTGCCTTGCTTTGCCATGAAAATTTCTTTGTCCTTACCCTCTGGTTTGTTACACATTTATTTGTCGTAAGAATTCTTAACTGCACGCCACAGAGTCTTTAACTCATCCTTTAACAACTTCCATGGTGGCTGAATATCTCAAACATCACCTCGTCCCCAACTTATAAGCGTAATTATGAAGCGCACAGAACTGCTATGAAGGCTTACTTCAAAGGTACATCACTAAGAAGAATCATATTGAAATCTTTATGGGTAGAAAATAGTGGGAGAAGCAAAACACATCGCAATGACAGATTTTCACAACTTTGGAGTAGCATTCATGTCATCTTTCCACTCATGTATGATGGTTTCGTGCAGCTGATGGTGCAAGTCTTGCTTAAGCTTTTCTGTAACATTTATATTCGGAGGGCACTGTCACCGGCTATTTTCGTTGTTGCCCGGTGGCCCATTGCGCATCTGATTCGAAAGCAAGTGCTTATAAAAGGGCTCCTGAAACGCTTCCTCTCCCAAAACAAAAAATATATTCACACTTTTTTTTCACTCTCCTGTGACATTCAAAAAAGAGAGAAGCTTTGGAGCTGTATCCATTTTATAAATAATTGTCCTTGGTGTACTGATGCAATTGATTTTTGGAAAGAATCTATTAAAAAATTCAGTAAGGCATTGATATATAGAATCAGTTTAGATTTGAGACTGATTTAAAAGATTCGTAAAACTCATTTTTAGTACATGCTCTCTTTTATCCGTGTAAAGACGCTGTGAGAAAAAAGGGAGAAAGAAAGAATGATGGGAAAATAACAAAAAAACATATGTTTATTTCCATTTTCTCACCATTTTCCTTTTCACTCGACACTGTTTGAACTTAATGAACTGATATTTTGTTAATGATTTTCTACGTTTACTCTGCAAACATCTTATAAGAAGTTATCGAACTAATAAGAATTTTTACAACTATATTTCGCACGCTTAGGTCGAAGTTGGAGGACTTTTTATTTTACCTAATGCAAAACCAGTGAAATAAACATACGAGCCTACTCACACAATGCTTGTAGCGTATTAAAATATTAGAAAAGCTAAACAAAATAAAATTCCGCCGACAGACGTACAGAAAGTAGCCAAACATAAACTAAAAAATAAAAGCAAATAAAATCATAAAGCAAAAATTTTATACACGCAAATTAATTAAAATAAAATGCGATAAATGAAATAAATAGGGGGAAAAAATAAAAAAAATTTGCATAAATGTTGGTGAAAAAAAAGGAAAAATTAACAAACGCAAATTAACTGCTGTACACGCCCTTTAATTGGCTTAGTTTCCTCGTACTTTTTTTCTCCTACTACTTTTCAGCGAATATGCGAAAATACAAAACAGAATGCGCGAAATTTGTGAGAAAAATACAAAAAAGCAGAAAATAAAGAAAATTTTGTATAAAATATTTTTTTTTTTTTTGAATGCTTACGCTTCATCGTCGGGAGTGGCCTGCACGAGCAATGGCGGTCCGAGCACGGCCAAAAGCAGCTGAAACGTCAGGAATGCGGTCAAAATGACAGAAAAATGTGTCATCAACTTTTCGCATGAATAAAACATTTTTCTAGCATTTTACTGCGTTTGAAATTATTTCGTTTTGTGTGCGCGGCTGTGCACACTGCTGAGCGCTGGAGGAGGACGTTTTTTGTTTTTCGGTGATTTTTCTTAAATTTTAGTGATTTGTTTTTTTTTTTTTTGAAAATTTTCTTTAATGCACTTGAAACTTTATTTTTGAATTTTTCTTTTTTGCTTTTTAAGTATGATTTTTTGGGTGGAGTCGCGCACAGACGGACAGACAGACACACGTACACACAAACACTTCTCGTTTACTTCACATGCACAAGCGGCAGAGAAGTGTTTCACATTAAACTATTTAAATTTTATTTAAAATTTATTTGAAATATAAATTTTCTTTTCGGTTTTGTTGAATAAATTTTCGCCACGAAAAATAATTTTCCCTCAGCTGTGCGTAGATTTTCTATATATAAACTTTTTCTTCTATGTTTCGTTCGCTTGCGTTCGCTCGGTCACCATATATATATATATCTATATATACATATACATATATATACGTGTGTGTGTGTATATATATATATAAATGTGGGGTATTTTGTCTGGTCACTGGTCTGGGTTGGCACGATTGGGAACGGATTTGATTGCTGCCGCTGCTTCAGCTAGTTTAATTCAAACCGCCACGTTGTACCGCCGACGTTGAAGAGCTGCGAAAAACTGAAAATTGTTTATCGTTAATATGCTCGGAAAAGCGCTGTGGGAAAATTATTATGGTACATATGAGACAGAATCGTAAAGAGCGCGCATGTGTTTCATGCCATTTTGTTGCGTTGCTGTGTTATTTTTAGGCAGGATGAAAAAAGAAAATGAGTGCCTGAGAGCGCCTGACGCTTTTACGTTTGTCAAACAGCTGTTTTGCTTTTGTATTGATTCATACAGTTCGGTTTTCTTTTGTTTTTTTTTTGCGGTTCGCTGTCTGTCTGTCTGTTTGTTTCGCATACTTTGTCTTGCACATGTTTCGCATTGTTTTTTTTCTCAACTGTATTATTTGTATTTTATGTTTTTCATTTTGCTATGCAAATTCATAACAGAGCGTACGGCATTATTTAATTGGAATAATTTGAAATGAAACACTAAGAGCTACAAATAGCACATGGGCCAGCAAGAGCGTATTATCCAAAATAAAATAAATAGAACGCCATAATGCTCCCAGACATTTTTAGCGGGGTTTCAAAACAAATCTATTTGTATTTGTTAAATGGTTTATTCGTTTGTATGTTGTAATTAGTTTCAGTTTTTTCCTTATCAAATTGGGAGGAAATTTGATAAGGAACTTTTTTAGTATCAATTTTTTTCAGCGTTTAGAAGGCTAAAATAGTATTGAAGAGTATTTAAAATATAATTTATTGACATATTCATTGACATATTGACAAATTGGAGGTCTTGATTGATGCATTTATTGATCATAAAATAAATGGTTCCAGGTTCAGCCAAACTAAATAACGAAATTTAATAAAAGAACAATATCATTCATAATTTAAATAACTACCTCGTTTCTACAAGAACTCATACAGATCCGAGAATAAGGTTTTTACTAAGTGCAGCAAGAGTTTGGAACGATGGAAGTAATTTCCTCAAGATGCTGAGCTACTGGAAAGCTATTCGTCAAAAGAAGGCGCATATTATGGAAATCCAGCTGACTGGCGTTAACATCGAAGAGTAGGTCAAGCGAGATAACACCCTTGAAACCATAGCTATTGGTTATATTGAGGCAAACAATTAGCTTATTCTGTCCGAGGAGAAGCCCATGCAGGTTTGCATCAATATGACTAATAGCTAAGGTTTCAATGGGCTAAGTCCTCTAAAGAACGTGTTGAGACGTTCGCTAAGGATCTGGAGGCCCGCTTTTAGCCATTCGAGAAGACTATAGCTCTGTCTACTATTTTACTGTGGAATGGAACACCCACATAATTTTGTGCAAATGGCTCTTGAAGAACATCAAGCCCTTTGCATTGAAGTTAACCGATACCTCGTCAAAAATGAGATTTGGACGCTTCCAGACACCAACCGATAAGCTGATAAGCTCTTGAAGCACATCAAGCCCTCTGTATTGAAGTTAACCGATACCTCGTCAAAAATATGTTATAGACGTTTTTAGACGCCAACCGATAAGCTAAGATGCATGGGATGCGACCATTCGAAAAGAATTGTTTCCGGGAGGAGCAAGCTGCTACAACAAGCGCTGATTCTTCTGCCACTTCTTCTTAAGCGTTAGAAAGTATATATTTAATTTTTATACCCTATTCCTATAGGAGCAAAAGGTATATTAAGTTTGTGCAAATTTATATAACAGGCAGAAGAAGGTGAGGTAGAACGCATAAAGTAAAATAATACTTCATCAGTATATTCATCTGGCTATCCGTGTGAATATCGAGAACTTGGAGACTATAATAGATAGAGACTTTATATTTGAATTCGTAGTTTCTTCTAGTCATTCTTCATATTACTTGTATGCGCTTACCCTCCTAGTTAAGAGGGTGTTGGTACTTACCAATCAAACCTAGCCCACATTCTAAGTTTTTGTATAAAATTGGCAAATTTGTTAGAAATGCCAAATTTGGTGTACTTTACTCAAATTTTTATAAAATTTTCTGTTTAGGTTCAGATGACTCCACTAGATGAGTCCACTAGTAGTGGCTCCCATAGAAATCGGTAGCACCTCTCAGGGTTTATCTATGAAAAATATTTTCTTGTGGTTTTTAATTCAGCTAAAATTTGGTATTTTTTTTTTGTTTTTCTTAAATATTTATTGTATTAGCAGCAAATCGGAACACTACAAGAGTTGTCCTCCATACAAACAGTGAAGTCAGTAGTTGATATGTCCGTCTGTTTCTCTAGCAGTGAATAACAAGAACTTGGCGACTATAAAAGATAAAGCCTTGAAGTTTGGACTTTTAATATGTCCTACTCCCTCTTCAGCTTAGTTGTATTTAATGAATGTATTAACTACTCCCTAAAGGACCTCTTTTCTGAGTTGTTAAATAAAAAATTGCTGTTGCTTTAGTTATTTTAGCTTAAGATGCCAAATTGGATGTAGTTTATAACAATTCTAATGAAATGTTTCATATATGGCTACATCAGACCGCTAGAAATGTTTGTCCTCATACAAATATGTCTCCCTCCATAAATATTTTTAGATAAACATTTTATTGCGGCTTAGCTTGAAATCCCTAATTTGGTGCCCCTTATAATAATTCCAATAAAATATGCTAAACGTATTTAGTTAGGAACGCATTCCCTATATAAATTTTATGTTCAATGGGGGTTTCTTTCACCTTTAAGAAATACTAATATTACATACTGAAAATTGCTCTAACTGCCATTGAAAGCCTCATGAGCAGCGGTTAAGCTGTTTCGAAGTTTAGCTTCGATAAATAACCAATTTATATATAAAATTTTTTCCATTTTCATTAAATCGCAATACCTTTCAGCATATGTAAAGCATATACCTCCTGCCGTGCCTCGACAGTTTGTTGGTACTGTCGGCATTCGTTATACTCGTCGTACTACAAAAAGTAAAACGTTGTCGCGTACATTATTTTTTAACTAAGTACGTACATTGTCAACAACATCCTTAGCCGCTTTGAATGCAGCAAACCACGCGCAACCCACACATACATGTCTGCACATCCCATGTGGCAGCTTTAGCTAACATCTTCCGTCTTTGACAGTCAACTAAGACGCATTAAGGTAAGCAAGATACTTGTTTTTTTTCCCCTCCTCCGATGTTCTTAATGTATCTGAAGTTGTCTGCCGCTGAGAATGTGCTCAAACATTTTCCAAATTAAATGTTGAAATACTTGTTAAAGGATCTGTTTGGCTTAATGAAGATTTTAATGAAGTTCATTGCAAATATAAATTTTTTTTTTGTTACACTTAATAAATTACGTTGCATGAAGTGATACCCTTCTTTTTTTTTTACTAATTAATGAGTTTTATTAGAGCGTTATGAGTTGCATATATCGCTTGAGCGAGTAGTAGTAGGTACTTCATATAAGACTGAGTAGCAAAAATTTTCAACTTGCTGTTTAAATGGAAAATCAGTTAACTGTAGCATATATAGCGCCACGAGTATGAGTAACTTTTAACTTTTAGGTTTTCTGTTGAGCTGTTTCCCAAGAATTACTTAGTTGCAGGCAAACATAATACACTGAAGTCTACTTGTGTCAACAAATATGGCGGAGAGGACTTCATCAGCAACATCATCAACAGCATGTGTGGCGGCACTTAAGACACATACATACAAGCATACAAACAGCGAGGAGGTGCACGTAGTCGGGGCGCGTAGTATACATTTAGGCGCATGGCATGCATGGCTCATAATTACAGGATGTGCGGAGACAATATGTACACTCGTATGCTGGACATTGCCTGCATGCAGTTTCTCGACATGAATATGCGCAAGGATATTCGTTTGAAAAGTGTCAACTCAAACCGCAAACAGTTGTAAAAATGTTTGCGGCTTTCAAAATTAAAAACCATTTTGCGGTGGTCCTTCAGCTGCAAAGGTATGCGTGGGTTTAAAAGATAAAATTTTGTGCTTAAAACGCGCTTAAAATGTTGCATAATTCTTAAGTACGTGGGTGTAGTTATAAGTGCGAGAGGGATGGACGGCAAGTGAGTGTGTGAAAGAGAGAGAACAACATGACTTAACAGTTGCAAGTACATATAGAGGAACTGCATAATATAAGAAATTGAAAGTGTGTGTGTATTACATTTAATTTAGGATTACTGACATCTATTGACGTCACGTTTGAGGTATCTGGGATGGTATAGCATAATCTGAAGACGTGCAAAGTTCTGCCCAAGATATCTATTTCTAAAAGGAACACAATTAGAGCTTTGAGAGACTTCTCTGGAGACTTATCTGTAGACACTTATCTGGAGAAGGCACTTATCTGGAGAAGACAGTTATCTGGAGAAGAGACTTATCTGGAGAAGACACTTATCTGGAGAAGATACTTATCTGGAGAAGACACTTATTTGGAGAAGACACTTATCTGGAGAAGACACTTATCTGGAGAAGACACTTAACTGGAGAAGACACTTATTCGGAGAAGACACTTATCTGGAGAAGATACTTATGTGGAGAAGACACTTATCTGGAGAAGACACTTATCTGGAGAAGACACTTATCTGAAGAAGACACTTATCTGGAGAAGACACTTATCTGAAGAAGACACTTATCTGGAGAAGACACTTATCTGGAGAAGACACTTATCTGGAGAAGACACTTATCTGGAGAAGACACTTATCTGAAGAAGACACTTATCTGGAGAAGACACTTATCTGGAGAAGACACTTATCTAGAGAAGAAAGTTATCTGGAGAAGACACTTATCTGGAGAAGACACTTATCTGGAGAAGACACTTATCTGGAGAAGACACTTATCTGAAGAAGACACTTATCTGGAGAAGACACTTATCTGAAGAAGACACTTATCTGGAGAAGACACTTATCTGGAGAAGACACTTATCTGGAGAAGACACTTATCTGGAGAAGACACTTATCTGGAGAAGACACTTATCTGAAGAAGACACTTATCTGGAGAAGACACTTATCTGGAGAAGACACTTATCTAGAGAAGAAACTTATCTGGAGAAGACACTTATCTGGAGAAGACACTTATCTGGAGAAGACACTTATCTGGAGAAGAAACTTATCTGGAGAAGACACTTATCTGGAGAAGACATCTATCTGGAGAAGACACTTATTCGGAGAAGACACTTATTCGGAGAAGACACTTATCTGGAGAAGACATCTATCTGGAGAAGACACTTAACTGGAGAAGATACTTATGTGGAGAAGACACTTATCTGGAGAAGACACTTATCTGGAGAAGACACTTATCTGGAGAAGACACTTAACTGGAGAAGACACTTATCTGGAGAAGACACTTATCTGGAGAAGACACTTATCTGGAGAAGACATTTATCCGGAGAAGATACTTATCTGGAGAAAACATTTATCTGGAGAAGACACTTATCTGGAGAAGACACTTAACTGGAGAAGACACTTATTCGGAAAAGACACTTATCTGGAGAAGACACTTATCTGGAGAAGATACTTATCTGGAGAAGACACTTACCTGGAGAAGACACTTATCTGGAGAAGATACTTATCCGGAGAAGACACTTACCTGGAGAAGACACTTATCTGGAGAAGACACTTATCTGGAGAAGACACTTATCCGGAGAAGACACTTATCTGGAGAAGACACTTATCTGAAGAAGACACTTATCTGGAGAAGACACTTATCTGAAGAAGACACTTATCTGGAGAAGACACTTATCTGGAGAAGACACTTATCTGGAGAAGATACTTATCTGGAGAAGACACTTATCTGGAGAAGACACTTATCTGGAGAAGACACTTATCTGGAGAAGACATCTATCTGGAGAAGACACTTATTCGGAGAAGACACTTATTCGGAGAAGACACTTATGTGGAGAAGACATCTATCTGGAGAAGACATCTATCTGGAGAAGACACTTATCTGAAGAAGACACTTATCTGGAGAAGACACTTATCTGGAGAAGACACTTATCTGGAGAAGACACTTATCTGAAGAAGACACTTATCTGGAGAAGACACTTATCTGGAGAAGACACTTATCTGGAGAAGACACTTATCTGAAGAAGACACTTATCTGGAGAAGACACTTATCTGGAGAAGACACTTATCTAGAGAAGAAACTTATCTGGAGAAGACACTTATCTGGAGAAGACACTTATCTGGAGAAGAAACTTATCTGGAGAAGACACTTATCTGGAGAAGACATCTATCTGGAGAAGACACTTATTCGGAGAAGACACTTATTCGGAGAAGACACTTATCTGGAGAAGACATCTATCTGGAGAAGACACTTATCTGGAGAAGACACTTATCTAGAGAAGAAACTTATCTGGAGAAGACACTTATCTGGAGAAGACACTTATCTGGAGAAGACACTTATCTGGAGAAGACACTTATCTGGAGAAGAAACTTATCTGGAGAAGACACTTATCTGGAGAAGACATCTATCTGGAGAAGACACTTATTCGGAGAAGACACTTATTCGGAGAAGACACTTATCTGGAGAAGACATCTATCTGGAGAAGACACTTATCTGGAGAAGACACTTATCTGAAGAAGACACTTATCTGGAGAAGACACTTATCTGGAGAAGACACTTATCTGGAGAAGACACTTATCTGAAGAAGACACTTATCTGGAGAAGACACTTATCTGGAGAAGACACTTATCTAGAGAAGAAACTTATCTGGAGAAGACACTTATCTGGAGAAGACACTTATCTGGAGAAGACACTTATCTGGAGAAGAAACTTATCTGGAGAAGACACTTATCTGGAGAAGACATCTATCTGGAGAAGACACTTATTCGGAGAAGACACTTATCTGGAGAAGACACTTATCTGGAGAAGACACTTATCTGGAGAAGACACTTATCTGAAGAGGACACTGATCTGCAGAAGACACTTGTCTGGAGAAGATACTTATCTGGAGAAGATACTTATCTGAAGAAGACACTTATCTAACTCCAGAACACAAGCTAAAAAATCGATCAGTGTTCAAATATTCACACTTTGACAAATTCTGATAAAGATCCGTGAGTTTATCGAAGACACGTCGATAAGAACTAAATTTTTTGACGCCCCATCTGCGCTAGGTATTCCAGCAAATATGTTTCGTTTTTGTATGACGACGCCATCTCATATTGGCCCTCTCTCGCATCGTTTCATATTTTCCGTTTCACTCGTTTAACAGACAGTTTATTGACATATTTTATAAAAAAATATAAAAAAATAATTTTTTTTTAATTCTCTAAGTTAGTATTGTGCTCAGATTACTTCCTCAATTTTGAATGTTTCCTCAGCATCTGGATAATGCACTGCTAGACTCACGTCTGCTGTCTTGTAAAAACAATGAACTCTTGTTATTGAATCCTAAAAAAGTAAAATAATATTTTTAATTCGAATTCGTTAAATTGTAACTGTAAATCAACGTACATATTTGGGAGACTGTGTCAAGGTGACACGTACATAACTGACCAGTTCCATTTCGAATAATAATATCTCCTTTCGATGATCCAGCTGTGCATATACGAGCTGTTTATAGTGTTGACCATCGAGTGAGACTTCAATGAAGGCCAATTTACAATTGGTATCTTCAAATGTGGCATAGCAGCAATTTATATAGAACGGTTGTGGGTATTTCATATCCAGAAATTTACTTGCACACTGGGTAAATTCATAGGGAAAGCGCAGCCAATCCGAATTCAAGACGAAGCCATTGATTACTTTTGGTGCAAATAAGAAATTATAGCCAACCGAAAGTTGTCGCAGTTGAAATTTCTGCATATGGAAATTGTATAAAATTGTAGAAAATTTTGGAAAATTTTAGAAAAATTTAGGAAATTTTAGAAAATTTTAGATATTTTTAGAAAATGTTAGAAAATTTTAGAACATTTTAGAAAATTTTAGAAAATTTTACTCACCTCGCCACACCAAGTAACATGCGTCGGTGCAATAAATATATACAACACCGGACGTAGCGCAAAATAAAGTTGCTGTTCGCTGTAACAGTGATAGCCGCTATAGTCAATAATGCGATGCCATACGCGCAGATCTGCTGAGACTTCAATAAAATAATCATCGACTATAGGAGCCTCCGCTAAACTTAATTCGATAAAATTAAGCATTTTGCTACGCGATAACTTGAACAGTGCACCGGTGCGCGTAAAATTTTCATCTTTAACGGTTTGAGTCCAGACGTAGCCGTTGCCGCTGGACACGTTCAACCTTTGACAGGATAATTTATTGCGATGTACGCAGCCAGCTCTATGCGGCAGTGAAGCTAAAGTTTTTATATCATGTGTATGAACAGCTAATTGTTCGGCAGTTAAGACACCAGTGGGCGCTACAATAAGTTCTAAATCACGTATTTGCATTAAAGTGAATCGTACGGCGGGCAGTACGTACTGTAGAAGACAGAAGAAAAAAAGAAATGTAGTCGCATATAATTTAAGCTCAACGACATACTTCCAAGTCCTCTACGCTATGTTCTTTACTCCACAACATGACTGCTTTGAAAATTTCCAACTCTGGCATGGAGAACTGCTGCCAGCTGAGTATTTCGTTGAGCGCATGCTATATAAAAAGTATTGAGAAATAGTTTAAGTTTATAGTTTCCAATTACCTTAGTCAACGCGCCAAAGTCTTTGTGACTGATCAAACCCTTTGGTCGATTTTCAATTAAGTCACGCGCTTTCACTTGCACGCCTGGCAATTCATATAGTATCGCAGCATTATAATATTGTATTAAATTATGTTCAAAATCTAAACGTTGCAAGAGATGCTTCGAAATGCTTGCAACTAAATTATGATAGCCATATTCATGGCTTAAGCCTAGCACATCTACTAGCAGATCATCACTCAGCTTCTCTAGTGCAGCTTTTCCTGTATAGATGACCATTAACATGGCTTTGAAAGGTTCCAATTTTACATTGAGTTTAATTTCACGCTTGCGCGATTCAGCGAAGTCACCAAAGAGCAGCACGCGGAAGTAATCACTACTGGCAGCCAAAATATTACGATGTGCCGGCAGTTGTACACCCTCAATGATGAATGTTACATCCGCAAAGTCGGGGTTTAGCAGCAGTTTTGTCATCAGTTTTTCCGGCAGTTCTAAAAAGAACAACAATATATAGAAAGATGGAGAGATATGGCTACTTATAGTTCGACATACCCAGCGGATCATCAATACTGTCATCAATTTTATTAGCCATTTTTTAGTAGAATACGTTTAGATTTTAATTTATTTTATTTATTACAACACGGGAAATCACAATCTTTCAATACTTGCTCACTTTCAACTGTTTAAACGAACGAACGAACGAACGCGTATTTTTGCAATCTTATCTATCTTCGCAGTACTTGCCAATCGGAACTCTCTTCGAAATGCTTCACTCTCTCTCTTTGCAGCTCTTAATACACTACAAAATAATTAAACAAAAAAAAATATACAACACAACTTGCGTGCTTTGAGCTGCATTCTCGCTTTATCGCTTTAGAATTTTTATTTATTTTATTTTGTAAACAAAAAACAAAACAAAAAAAAAGACAGCAAAAAGCTGTGCAGTGTGATCGATTTTGAGCAGCAAAAAATTTACTTAAAATGCCAGAATAATACAAAGCTTGTAAGAAAATGTTATCGATTATTGAAATCGAAATCGATGTTGATCTTCCAACAAGATTTTGGTATGTAATGCAGATTGAGTCGATCAAAACTTATTATTCGTAAGCTTTGAAGGTTGTAACTATCCAGCAAATGTTTTTTTTTTATTTAGTAACAGACCTTGTTCGCAATTTATTTGCAGTTCTAAATCAATTATTTTCTTATTATTAAATTATTAACGGTTATAATTAAAACTTCATAGTAGCTAATTTGAATTAACTGGAATTTATTAAAACAGAAAGTCATTTCATTAAAAATGTTCACCAAAGCAAGTATAGTTCCTATAGTGCTACTGTTTGTGTATTGTAAGTTATATACCGAAGCCTCTAGTTCTAAATCTTCTTTTTTTATGTTATATAATTTAATATTTTCAGTTACACTCAAACCCGACAATGCAATGGGCATGCCAGGCAATCTAACTGATAAGCGTCCCACAACCAAATCTCCGGAAAAAACTCCGACTACACCAGCAAGTAAGCCACCAACTAAGCCAACGGATAAACGTCCGACTACGACTACGACCGAGCAACCGTTAAAAAATGTTAATTTAAGTAAGTGTTATAACTTTGTATAACACAATTCATAAGTGTATAACACCATGCATAAGTGTATAACAATTTAATTTATATATTCTCTTTCCAATTGTAGCTGCAATCGCTAAATGTTTTTTTAATTCGCACGAACTATATCTTATGGACTGTTTTGAGCCCAAAATACGCATATTTTACTTTTTATACAATGAAAGAGGTAAGAAGCAGAATTGTCATAATGATACAGTGTGCCCAACAACATTTTATCCACTGACACAGCAACAAATTGATATGCATTTTGAGTCACAGGCAGAGTGTAAGGAAACCTGTAAGGACTTCAAAAGATATAATAAAGGCCAAAAATAAATAATATATGCGAAAAATAAATAAATTAATGCTTTGCGCATAGATATATTGTTTGAGGTTTTAAATGTTATACAAAAAAAAAAAAAAAAATTATACATTTTTCTTGCAAGTGTTTTGCTGCTTTTGAAGGACAGAAACACTTGCCTACTTGTGTAAGTACGATGAAGACGACGACTACTTCATCACAACAGCTTGGTACTTGGTAGCGCTTGATTTTAAGTTGCTGCAGTCGACGTGGTGCATAGCATACTTTTAGGCGCACGCACGTCGAGGCAACTAGTTTGCACAATAATTAAGCATAATTGCAGGAAGTGAGGTGATGTGTACTATGCGTATGCACGTATGCTGGACAGAGTCTCTGCAAGGACATTTCTATGTTGTGGCGTTGGTGTGGAATCTTAATGTTGACAGTTTGTACGTTGAAAATCTAAATTTAACCTTAATTCGGCAGATTTAATGTTGTTTTTGTTGTACGCTTTGCTTACTTTCGAATTTTAAGTGGTGTACCGCGCATACATACTGTGAGTACAATAGAATCATTCATTTGGAATCTAAATGTAGCATCATTACAGATTCATTTCGCTATGTCATTCATTCGAAAGTTGTCGAAACGGAAGCTGATATATAGATTATATAATAGTCCTAAAGCATATTTTCAGCGTTTGTATAGAAAATTCTATCACAATGAAACATATGAATCATTCATACAATATTCATTCTCAAAATAATTCAAATCCATTCAAGTTATTGGGCGCACAAACACATAAAACACAACTGTACCACAAGCAAACTGTACAGAAAAGAGGATCATACTGTTGCATAAATGATTCACATGATGCATTCATAAAATGATTCAGTGTCATTCAATTTGTTGATGGCACTACTGAATGACGCCTCAAAACTCAACCGAAAAGCGGATATTGGATCCAAGTTCCTTCATTTCGAAATTTTATAAAACTTAGAATTGTAAATGGGTTATTTTCGTTTACTCATCATACCCCCATCAAGCATGTCATTCATTATGATTCAAAGGAGCTATAACGCATTCGTTTTGCCTAAAAATCTGGAGGTTTACTACAGATAGCCACTCGCAAAAGCCTCACATCACGAATATGGAAGAAAATAATGAGTAACACCTTTTCTTTTGAGCGATTTTAGCGTGTTTTTTTCGGGTTAGGCAATCTGCCTCAAGCTCACATAGTTGCTTTAGGCTAACTATGTGAGCTTTAAAAAAGGCTGTCCAGAACGAAGCATGCTTTCGATGGTCTTACGACTGTCCTTGATTCACCATTAGCCTTTGGCACATGAAATCCCGTTCGCAATATAAAATTTAACAGAAATACGTTGATCAATATTTTCACTTGTCCAGCGAAGCTTGGGTTTATATTATTAACAGCCCCATTTCGGGCGCCAATGACAGAACTCACCACTGTCAAAATCACCTAAGCGTACAACTGGAGCAAAGCTACAAAGTACTTTACAAAGAGAAAACGAAGTAAGAATTAAATGCTGTATATCTGTATTCTATCCCATACTCCTGCAGTCTAAATTCTATAGACGTTTCTATGTCTGTTTTTGGTGTCGCTTTTTCGTTTCATCATTTGGACAAACAAGCTAAGCAAAAATTAAACAAAATAGTCTTAAGTTGACTAAAATTTAATGGTCTTCTACCAATTTACACACCCTGTGCCCAGCTGTTTAATTAGTAACACATCGAGAGCGTTACATCTTTTTGGAGATTTTAATTATTTTTTTTTTTATTAAGAGAGAGAAACAAGTGCATATATATGTACTACACAAGATCATGACGTCTCAGAGCACTATTTTATACTGCTCCGCAAAAAAAAGGAATGTCCAAAGATAATCGCTTCTAATTTAATTATGAACGGCTTTAAGAAACTAGACTTCCACCTTTTTCTATGCCTTCAATAGAGAGTTAGTTGATGTAATATGTTCGCTAAAGCAGTTCTCATAATATTAATTTGTTGCTATCTGGCCAATATTAGAGCGCAAGATGGTAAGTGAATTATTTAATATTATTTAATTTTTTTAATTTTTTTCTATTATTAGATATGGAAAAATGCTTTCACAATCCCTCCGAATCGTATACGTTGGATTGCTTTGAGGAACCTTCTTTAAAATTACATTATTTTGATAATTCAAAAAAGAAAAAATGCAAAACGGATATAGTTTGTCCCGTTCCAATAGGACCAATTGATGAATCTTTACATTTTGCGTCAAAGAGTGATTGCGAAACTGCATGTAACCAATTCAAGGGAAGAGGTTTCAAGCCTATTAAAAGAACGACTACAAGGCGAACAAGGCGTGTATCTATTAGAACCACAAGGCGAACGTCTTATAGAACAACAAGGCGGACGACTAGAAAGTTAATAAGGCGTCCGACTATAAGAAAAACAAGGTGGCAAAAAATACGAACAAAGAAGAAAAACAATCAAAAATTAGGACAAAGAAAAAAAAGCTATACGGTACGTCATCCTTAGCTGAAGTTAGGTGAAATTAAAACGGCTGCAAAGTTCTCTAAAACGTAACTTTTTTTTTTAGGTTACACTAGTACTAGAAAATCTGTTCGTAGTATAAATTTAGCTAAATAACTAAAATATTTAATTTCAACATGTTTATAAGAAATTCAACATGGTATGGTGAAATATATTAGTTTGTTAAATATTACAAAGTATCTTTACTTTATTTTTTAGCTGCCTTACGCAACACATCCACCTTATGCAAACTGAAACGCGCATTAGGCCTGCGTATATTCAAAGTCACTACCAGACAGTAGAGCAACATTTGTAAATTTCGCGTACGCAGCACATACGAAGCACCCTGATTGTTTGGATAGAGTGGTGCACCCTGTGCTTGGCAATCGTACATAAAGTAGCCACCGGCAAAACCTGGCGCAAAACCAAATGCCAAAGCACGCTCTGCCAATTGCAATATGCCATACTCGAAATGATTGAAGAAATATATCAGCGCTGTTGCCAAATTCATGCGTTGCGGCTGTGGCACACAATACAAACGGCCGTAGGCAACAAATTCCAGATGCACCACAAAGCCAATATTGCCCAGGCTACATTCCAAATTCAAATGCTCCAGCATGAAGTTCAAATCACGTTCTTTGATTGTCCGCAGACTCTGCGCAAAATAACGATCACCACTTGTCACAATGCTATCCAAGAGTTGTGCATTCCAATCCATTAGATTGTAAATATCTGCAGCACAGCATGCCAGCACACAGCAGGCTAAATATTGGCGTCCACGTGTTTGTTTACTAAAGACAGGTGCCGCTGGATGTAGATTACCCCATAGGGACCAGAGATAGCCGTCGATTTCAATGTGATATGCTTTGAATTTGCTGAGCGGTAGTTGACGTGCATGCGCTGCTGCATTATGTCGACGCAAGCGGCTCCAGATTGGTGCTGTATGCTCGGCTTTAAGCCAGCAGAGTGCTTCGGGTGCACCAGCTGTAAAAGCCATATCAGCAGCAGGCTGTGTAGTTGTTGGAAAGCTGAAAATATTTCAAAAAAGCATTTTATGGAATTTTGAAAAAAATTTTATAAAAAATTAATTTTGAATTTAAAAGAGAAAACTAAAAATAATAATACAAATATTAAAATATATAAATATAAATTGTAAACGTGTAGAAAGTTGTGCTTAAATTATTAACAGCTTCACTTTGGGCGCCAATTACAAAAATCACCAAAGTCAAACTGTACTTAGCAACGCTGAAAAAAGTTATAATTGAAAGCTAATAGGCAACACTGTTTATCTGCATTCTTACTTAATCTCTCAGTCCACTGAGTAGGCCATCCATCACCTGGCTCCATAGTAGAGGTAAATGATATCCTGCACTTTTTGAACAGCACCTTTTGGACACCACTTTTAGGACATTATCTTTTGAACACCACCTTTAGGATGCCACCTTTAGGACATGACCTTTTGGAGACCATTTTTGGGACGCCACCTTTAGGACATGACTTTTTGGAGACCATTTTTGGGACGCCACCTTTAGGACATGACTTTTTGGAGACCACCTTTTGGACACCACCTTTTGGACCCCACCTTTAGGATATGACCTTTTGAAGACCACCTTTTGGACACCACCTTTTGGACGCCACCTTTAAGACATGACCTTTTGTAGACCACCTATTGGACACCACCTTTAGGATATGACCTTTTGGAGACCACCTTTTGAACATCACCTTTAGGACTCCACCATTTTTTGTACACCCCTTTTTGGAAATTTTTGGGTGATTGTATCCTAATGCGGTAAAAACTACTATTTCCTTTCTTCAAGGGATTGGGATATAATCTAGCGCTAGGCTACTGGGCATGACCAGAGTCAGAAGTAATCATGTTGCTTCTTCCTGCAGTAGAGTTGGAAATATTGCATCTTCCACTGGTGATTTTAAACGTTCAAAGCAAGTTGTACCCCTTTTAGACTTTCATCGATTCAAGATTGGAACAGTGAGTTTCTAGAGTAGGTGATGAATCCTGTGTTAAGCTTTTCCTATTTCTTGATTATAGAGAGTTAACTCCATGATGTATTCATCCCAATTATTTGTTCTCCTAGCTACACTATAAAGCCTGAATCTAACATAAGGACAAGTGATTTTCAAAACTTGGATAATACCATTATTTAGATCAGCTTCAGCTTGTTATAGCTCTATTAAATGTCTAGGGAACTTCTCTGTTTGTCTACTCCCATACAAATCTGTCCCACCTTTCTGCAATTTGGTATGAAATATATTTTATTGATGTTGTTTGTTAAACTGGAAACACTTTGATTGATGTATTTTAAGTCAAATCTAATAAAACATACCATAAAGTTCCGAATCGAATCACTAATAAGAGTAGCCACCATTCTTAAAGTCGAGTAGCTGTAGACATGTTCGTCTGTCTGGCTCGCCGTATGAACATAAAAAACTTGGAGGCTATGCAAGATAGAGTTCTTAAGTTTGAACATTTAGAATATATTATTCATTGTTTAGATTACTTGTATTTCCCAGGGCTGGCCTTACCAAAACCTCTCTAAGGGGTAGTACAAATAAAAGTTGTCCCACCTTTCAGAACTTTTTACAAATGTTGTGCTTTTCTTGTTGTTCTCGCTAAAAATGCCAAATTTAGTGTTGTATCTTTCTTAAATTGTAATCAATTATTATATATAGGTATATATCGAGGCACTAGAAGCGGTAGGTCCCATACAAATCTATTCCCCTTCATAAGTTTTTGTTAGAAAAACATTTTGTCGTGCCTTAATTTGGCTTGAAATAACAAATTTTTTGTATCTTTTAATAATCCCCATAAAATATTTTACATAGATGCAGTTGGGAATAAATACCCAATAAAAATTTTAGATTCTATGTGGGTACAGGGAATCTTGAAGTCCGGCACATTCGAGTACAGTGTTCTTTTTTGTTGTTATAGTTGTTATGCATATAAGAATCTTTTTTTCACTAACGAAGAGCTAACCCCTACGTCCCAGTGAATAGCTAGCGAAAGTTTATAGAAAGTCGTACTCACTAGGTAAAATATTGTAGCCAAGTTATCTGTCTGTCTGTCTATCTGTCTGTCGGTCTATGTATGTCTGCCTCCTATACTAACAGTTCTTGGTATGAGTAGTTCGACTGCAGTATTTAATTCAGTTAAGAATTATTACTCACTACCGGTGTGTAGGGAAATCGTTAGTGCAGCCGCTCACTTGCTAATTTACTGTTCAAAATATTTCTCTATTTAAATTCTTTGTTAACAACTTAAAAAGCAAAAAATCACAAAACAGTCTGCTTATCTTAAATACTTATGCTTCGTAGAACTTGTTAGCACTTAAAACGCCATTTGCTGATTTAAAATTTAAATATTTAATGTGACTTTAATGCTAAAATTATTGATTTTTCTGCTTTCGCCTACATATAACACTTTTAACTCATTTATTTAATTTATTTGCGCATTTAAATTCAACTTTGGCACTTTTGCTGTAGGCGTTGGCTGTGCATGGCATAGTTCTTGAAGAGCTCTACAAAGTCTACGCTTCCGCTTATGTCTTTACGCTTCATTGCTTCCGTTCAGACATATATACACACACACACATACACTTAAACAAGAAATGCCATTGTATAAAGAAAAAAAAAAGGCAAAGCACACACACACAGAGACAAATTTTTGGCCACAAGTCCTTTTAAATCGATGCTTCCCTGCTTGCTTCCTGTTTGTCTGCCTGCAGTCATACAAAATGGGCTATTGCTGTGCAGTGACAGCGACCAAAAGCGGGCGCTGTTTTCTACGAAATTTTTAGAGACCCCAAACATTAATTTTTCGCTCGAGACGACACTGTCCCCATGTATGTATGTGGTGGGTGTGGGTGTATGTTTATGTATATTTTTAGTCTGTGCAGCTAGCGGAAATAAAATGGTTGAATCGGAAAAGTAACAGCAAACGATTCACATGCTGGTCCTGTTCTGTCCTTCTCATAGTCCTCGTTTGTCGTTGTTGGCGTTTTTTGTTTTTTTTTGTTTTGTTTTACGTTTTTCGTTTTTGTCGTCTGCTTGAATTAATCTGTGCAAGCGCTTCGTTGCAATGTAAAAATGGCCGCCGTCGCTTCCGTTTCCGCAAACCGCCATTGGCGAGAAGCTTTAAAAATGACTTTTTTTTCGGCATTGATTGTTGTAAATTGCACGAAAATTGCTCTGTTTAATTGCTGTCATGAGTGTTATAAATTTTAAGTTTAAATTTATATATTTTAAATGTTTTATTTTGTTTTATTTTTTTTTTAGAAGAGCAATCGATTGAACTTTGGCGCTTATATGAAACTTTGAATTAAGTCTTTAATGTTGGCAAAATTTGCGCCTTACATACTATATTATAAACCTGAAATCTGCCGCTTTTTTGATGTCTTTCAAATAAAATTTTTAAAAAATTTGTCAAAATAAAACTTCGTTTCGTTGTTTAGCTACTCATTGAACTGCTAACACTTTCTAACAAGTCAAGTCTTCAAGTTTGAGTAAAAGATAATCGTCAGCGTGGTTCATATTTATTAATAAGTTACTAAAGCCATGTAGCCATTCATAATATGCTTCTCTGATTTGATTAAACTTTGCCATTCAAAGCAAACAACTGCTGCCATTGTTTAGTCGGCTTTCAGGCGCGACCACATACAATATGAATTTTTTTTTTCAAATATTTTTCAAATGTTGCAATCAATCAATTAATCAATTTTCAATATTTGCTATTGGGCAGACATACGAAAACAACAAATGCAAATATATATATACTATATAATATATTGATTGATATACATAGTCAATATTGATTTGACTGCGCAATCTGTTTCGGTTTTGAAACCGTGTCACAGTGCAACATAGCAGCTAACTAACTGTTTTGATATGCTTGAGCAATGAAATATGCATATGCATATATTTGTATAAAATAGTGTCTCGAAGTGTGTGTCCTTTATATATATTATATGCAAGCTGAGACATGAATTGTCCTTCCTTGTTGCAGTAAAAATTTACTGCAATGACAGCAGACGACAACACATTTGCATTGCATTGAAGGGGCAGCATGTGTAGTGCAGACAGCGACGACGAGGACGATATCCTTTTGTGCGTCATTTTGTATTTAAATTTCTTACATTTATATATCCCTCGAGCTGTAAGTAAGCCACTCACTCACTCACTCACAACACACAGCAGCACTCAGTTGACTCACAATTTCTTTTACCTGATATTAGTGTTGGTTGTCGGGCTGTTCGTTTGGGTGTATAAGTTCCAACATGATTTTATTCTCCCTTTTTTGTTTTTTTAAGATCAACCCATCATTTGTTGACATTTTAATTAAGTGCATAATGACAGACAATGTCGACACTTGTCTTATGCAGTATTTAAGTCTATCGGTAGTAATTGGTTGAGTTTAATATGTTTGAGTGGATAAAAAAAGAAATGTTTATTCTCTCATTTTATGTAGAAATGCATTGAAACAAACTAGTTGTGTATTATAAGTGGTTTTAAATGTTAAATAATAATAAATTTAAGACTCTTTACTAATAGTATATAAACCAACGCAGTCTTATGCAGACATGGAATCACAGATATGGAATCTTGAAATTAACTCTAGAGCTGAAATCTCTTCAATATATTATATATCCTCAAGAAGTGATTGTTTGCTTTAGATTTCATATCGGAGATGTAATTGGAACATATTTCCTTTGTCGATAAAAATGTTTGCGCAGTTAGAGTCAATACAGTTCGGCACAGTGTCATGTTGGAGCATACTTTTCAAACAATTAATTTATTGAAGGGCAAGTTCGGTAACCGTGTTGCCTCGAGAAATGGTCTCCCAAGCATTAAGTCGTTGGTTTATGCTAACAAGTCGACAACATTAGATGAGCTCAGGAATAATAACGAATGCAAAATCGCCAGGTGTGAAGAAAGGTGATAGAAAATTGATTTTGAATGCATAGAATAACTTATAGATTTTCCGGAAATTATTTCCGGATGCGTTCACCGCGATTGATTCTTATTAAATCGAACTTCGTACCACATTTTCGATGAATCATAGAGAATTACGAGCGGAATGGCTCGAAACATCGATGTTATCATTTTTGGATCATCCTCGAATACTTTATACTTCGTGTGGTCCCAAAGAAAATACTCCAAATCGCATGATATAGGCGGTCAATATACGTCACCATAACTAGAGATTGGATGGTATGAAAATGTTCACAATTCAAGTCATGGAATGACTGCACTCTAACCTTCAGCAGGGCTCTAAAGTGAGCTTCGAGAGGAATGGGTATGTGCCTCATCCAAAAAGAAGTGTGCGTTGTTTTGAAGTTAATGCTCATTTATTCTTAGATATTTATGGCTTTGTCCCTGCCTTTGGCATCCATCTATCAGTTCCCTATCTTCTATACTCTAGTGGCTGGGAATACGAAAGAGATGCACTATTTTCGAGGTGTTAAGTGCATCATCGGCGAGTCAGCTAGACGTTGTCAGAGATTGAAAAACAGTCTCGGCGCATGGGTGAGGACAACGAGAAGTTTTTGGTGTCTTCTCGCACGCCGTCATCGCGTCTTGGACGGTGTACGAGGATGAAGAATTTCAACTTCAACAACAACGTCAGCCTGGGGATCAGGCGAAGAATCACGCTTGCAAACAGATGCTTTTTTGGGGTAAGCAAGCAAATGAGAAGTAAAGCCCTCTCTCGAAAGACAGACACTGATACTCCCGGTTCTATTGTATGGCGCAGAGGCATAGAGAGTGATTGAGTCGGAAGAGACAGCTTTGGAAGTCTTCGATTAGAGTCGGCGACGGATGAATGATGAAGGAGCTGCAGCATGCATGGTTTGTATGGTGGGCGCAAACTTGATTGGTGGACGCTGAAATAGAGGACGACCGGGTATGCGTTGAAATGACCAGATATGGAGAGATCGCTCCGTACTTGACATTTAATACGCATTAGACTATGGAGGCTGGAACGCCTTCCTAAGTGCGGCCATGGCCGGAAGACGGTTGACGGCCATTTAAGTAAGTAAGTGCATCAATTGCATCGCTAATCACCAGCACATTTCTGGAATATATGGGTTGCTGGGGTGCGAAGAAGTGAATACTTTTAGGGCTACTTTGCAGTTTATAAACTTTATCGAAGGTCTAGGAGAGTATTCTTTTAGAAGTGAAACTTCTTAAGATACCCATGTAAGGCCAATTCGAGTCACGAATTTTGGCTATTTATGAATAAATTTTGGAGTGAAACTTCTCTCGGTGTAGTCAGATAAGTCAGTTGAATGAATTTGCAGACCGAGACGAAAACGGGGACGGCTTTCGGTGGGAAGAATTGATAAGTGGAAGGGCTACCAATACATGCGTAAGTCATTCCACTCTTGCTCCGCTCGGTTCGCATCATCGAAATTTCTTTCTGGAATCATCAGGTCCTATTCACACACCACAGCTGTCAATATTGAGGGAATTATTTCACTGGGCCTACCATACTGTACATGTGGGAACTAGCTATAGTGTTTTTTGCCTCAACTGGGAGTTTTACCGCTGACATCGTATAAAGGAGTCTTTCCATTTTCATAAAGATATCGCGGTGGTATGATTCGGATAACTTTCTACAGAGCAGTAAAAGGGAGAAAATATTCCACAAGCGACTCCTTTCTTGTGACTGATTTTGTTTTTGCAAATGGCGCCAAATAAGTATATCACTTTCGAAGAGCTGTACTCAAAATAGTTATTTTTATCTTCATATCTTTCTAAACTTATATATTCTACCTCACCACAGCCTCTCCATGCTTGCATATATCTCCATACGCCAAAACTATTTACACACATAAAAACAATTATATTTTCGCAAATTTTTTGACAAATCTAAGATTACATAATTTTAAAGAAGTTCAACAACAATTGCTTTCTAAATGTTCACTCATTAGCTCGCATTTTACAAACAATCAATTTCGCTATTCAAGACAAAACTTCGGGGAAAACTTTGGCAAAAACTTGCACGAATAGTTCGCAAAGAAAGTCCAAAACTACTTTGCTTAATTAATTTTCGAAAATGTTTCATTGCGTTGAACATTCAATTTTAATTTTCTTTTGTGTTATGTGTCAATGAATGAATGAAAGAAGAAGTTTTATCGGAGCAAAAAGTTTAGACGTTGAAAAATTTTGAATTGAAAATATTTAATTATCCTTTTTTCTGCTTAAAAATTCATCATATATGCTGTGAATTATTGTCAACCAAATATTTCCACAACGCTGCACAAAATTTACTTATCAAGTGAAGCGTGAAAATGTAGCAAAACAACAACAATTTTTTTTTTTGTATCTCATATAATTTGTGTCTGCAGAAATATTGTATTATTCGGCATGTGTTTCAAGTGGCTTAACACAAAAATATTTTTGATCAATCGATAATTGACGTGCAACAAACAATTTTATACACAATTAAATTTACATTAAATTGTGGCATGAATGACTTAGTTATATGTTATTAGTAGCGTTGGTGGTTTACTTTTTTTTTTTTGTATCTATGAGATACTCTCTGTATGTGTGTGTGTGTTGAACATATGACGGACTTAATGAACCGCAAATTGTATTAAATATGAAAGCAACTGACAATGATAATAAAAAACAACAGCTTGATGGAAGAGTAAATATAGAAATATATGTTAGTATCTTATAGATACATATTATATGTGATATTATGTCATAAAGGAACACTGTATAGAAAAAAATAGAGCCAGAGCTTATTTCGTGAATAGATTTTTACTTTAAGATACATTTAATTTAATAAATAAATGGCTTAGTTAAAGAATTATCCTAAAACAGTTATGCTTTCTTAAAAAATCAAATTTCTTTCAGTGTATGCATACAAGTAAAAGCCAATTTATACACAGCGCTAAGTAGAACCTATTTGTACCATACGATATATATATATAGTAGCACGTTTAATTGTATTAGCTAGTTCAACATGCTCGGACATCATGACGCTGGGTACAATGTTCAATGATTTTTTTTTTTTTCTGTTTTTTGCTTTCTTTTAATGCAATTTATCCACCTATCGCAGTAGTCGTACTGTCTATTCAAAACCGAAAATCAATTTCCCAGCCACTGTCTCGAGTACTTTTAATTGATTTTCATTTCATGAATACAAAATAAAAAAAATATATAGACATGTTAAAAAAAAAAAAGAATGGCACAAAAAAAAAAAAGTTTAAACTATTACGAGTACATCTATCGGCTGTTGTAAGAGGTTTGTTGAAACAATGTTTTGTTTCGTCTCGTAGAAGGGCTTATCTAACACGAACTCGCCACTGTTGAGATCATGCATAAATTAATTATCCTGGCTTTCTCCATACTTAACTTAAGTCAAAAACTACTCCATATATTTGAGAATTATGAGTAGGTGACAAAACACCCCCCTTGATTAGGAGTTGGTACGCTGGGCTCGGTACCCGCCACCTTAATAAAATATATAACTACAGTAAATACAAAAGAGAAGCCATCAGAGGGGTGTCTTATCCGAACACCCCTATGATGGTGACCCCGGCAAGCGACATAAGGAGCACGATTTAAGAATATGGCTCTGGAATTTCCACACACTTAATAGGGATGATGCAAATATCCAGTTGGCTTATGTCCTCGAAAGGTACAAGGTTAATATCACTGCAATCCAGACAGGATAGGATATAGCTGCCATGAGCGTAAGCACGAATTTGGATGCGGTTTCGTGGTGAGTAGGAAACTACTTAGATCCGTCTTCAGTTTCCAGATTACCGCGATACGCATCAAGGCTAAATATTTTTATATAAGCCTGATTTGTGCGCACGCCCGAAGGAAGAGAAAAATGACGATGCTAAAGACGAAGTCTTCGAGTGCTTGGAACTTTCTTACGAGTGCTACCCTAAACTTCACGTCAAAATTGTGCTAAGAAGGAAAGAATCTTTGGCCCAATCGTCTGAAAATTTAGCCTTCACGACACTACCTCCAACAATGGAGAGAGCCCTCAGGTCGAAACATGGTAGTTAGCAGCACCTGGTTTCAACATCTCAGCATGCACAACGCTACATGGCTGAGGGCACGTATCGAGCATATTGGACGTGCGAACGTTACGTAGATCCAATGTCGACTCGGACCACTATCTTGTCGCTGCCTAGGTACGCACTTGGCTATGTGTGGTGTACGAACGTACTCGCAACGAAAGCTAAATGTCGGCAAGCTGCAATCACAACAGAACGCCAAAGCCTTCTCAGAAACACTCTCCCAACTGCTCCGTGAAACCTCTCCGTCTTCTCAAGATATATGTGAGCAGTGGAAAAATATCTGCCGTTCCATGGATAGGGCTACCAAGAAGGTCATTGGCTATACAAGACCTGTGACTAATTCTTGGTATGACGAGGAGTGTCGCAATGCTACTGCAGAGAAGAAAGCCTCCAAGCAGCGAACTTTGCAGTCGGGAGAAACGCGAGCTGTTGGAGAGCGATATTGAGGGAAACGAAGAGCGGAAAAATGCCTTTTCAGATGCAAGAAAAAGAAGCCAAAAGGTGGGAGTATAAAGATGTTGAGAGGTTGTGTTATAGAATTGACTGGAATCTCAGTGTGCTTTTCCTATCTTCAAGAAAGGAGATCCTGTTGTTTCTGTGATCTTTCGAGGAATAAGCCTTTTTTCCTAGGTATCCCGGGAAAGATCGTATGTCTTTGCAGACACTAAGGGCAGTCAGGATACCAAGTGAGGTTTCAGAGAGGGTGATGCGCTGTTGTGCGATTTTATCATCTTCTGATGATATTCATGCAGAACATGTTTGGCTCGATCTTCCAAAAGGAAGTGATGCTGCTTGCGTTCACGGATGATATTGAATTCATCGGTACTCAGGATCGGCGCGTCACTCAAGTATTTTCGAAGATTGAAAAACAGTCTCGGCTCATGTGTCTAGCGGTGAATGAGGACAAGACGAAATACTTGGTGTTTTCTCGCACGGCGTCATCCCGTCTTGGACGGTCTATGACGATGGACAATTTCAACTTCAATGTTGTAGAAAACTTCGTCCACCTTAGATTCGGAATGAGCAACAACAACTACGACAACAAGTCTTTAAGAGAGAGATTTTCCGCAGGATTTTTGGTTCTATAAGAGTCGGCGACGAGTTTAGGTCCCGTATAAACCGCGATGAGGTTGACATAGTTCAGCGCATAAAATTCCAATGGCTGCACTGGGCTGGTCTCCTTATTCGAATTAATATATGTGTGCCCAAGCTTCAGTGGAGGACGATGTAACAGAGTACGACTGGGCAAGCTTTGAAATGTTCTAGTATGGAGAGATTTCTCTGTACTTGGCATTCAGAACAACTGGAGCCAGGGCGCAGAAGACCACAGCAGCTGGAGCTCCTTCCTTAATGTGGCCATGACTGAACAACGGTTGAAGGCCATCTAAGTTTGTAAGTAAGAATTTAAATGGAGAACATTTCTCTCTTTTTTAAATTGTAACTTTTTCGATTTGTATAAATTTTGGGCCAGCCGAAGTTGGGGAGCATTTCATTCAGCAAATTTGCGATTTACTAGAAAGTCTACAGTTTTCGAAAATTTTCTAATTTCAGTTCTTAATTTTCTAACAAAATTCTACTTACAAACCTCGCATATGAAAGTACTCGCTTGACATCAGAGCACTGTGATGCTTGGGATCAGATGATGTTGCTGCCGCTGCGCGTAATGAAACCGAAGCTGATTGTGTCAACGAGGCTGATACTGACGTGTGGAATAATAATGCTAAGAATGATGACGATGACATCGACGTTGATGTTGCTACTATTGCTACTCTGTGCTATATTGATGATGATTTACGAGCGACCAGACATGGCAGTAATATTGGCCACTACAGCAGCTACTGTCATTTGTTCAACGTTGATTGAGTGAGGGCGGACGGGCAACATGCGACGGAGAAAATCTTTCTAGTGCCTCTGACTCGAGGTCAATTTCCGAATGAATACACCTGACGTCTGTCGCCACAGCCGCCGTCGTTTCAAGACTCTTTCACTTGAACATAAAACAGAAGAAGAAGACTCACACGCCAACACAAAAAACGTGGAGAATAATGTTTCACATTTCAGTCTGGGCTGTGTTGTGCTGATTAATTGAACTCGACACATCTTAGCCGTTTGCCGCATGAGAACAGATGTTGATTATAGTTCTATATATACTGGATATAGATAAAGTTTATACTATATCACTGTATGCGAGTTACTTTGTTGCCATTTATGTTAAACGATTTTAATTAGTAAACACTTGCGTGCAGCTTTTTAATTATTTATATATATAAAATTTTTATAGTTAGATATAAGATCTAAGAAATATTCCAATTGGTTTTCCATAATTCGCAATTATAGATTTCAATTTTTCGCGCACACGTTTTGCTATTAAATCTAGTTCAATGCTACTGGGTCACAACTATTCCCATAGCATGCTACTAGATATATAGTATAGTCAGCTTTAATCTGCATAATTTTCTTTATTTTAGTAAAGCTATTTTGAGTTCAATGCATGATGCATTGCCACGCTTATTGAAATTGAAATTGATTATTTTATAATTGAATGTTGAAATCGTGAAAATGGCAAATTCAACGTTTCTTTGCGGAAGCGTAAAATTATTTCTCGGGTCAATGTCAGATTTAATTTGATTTATAGATTCGATTTCTGATCTTTGGTTTTTGTATTATTTTACAATATAAAATTTCTTTGTTTGCGAAAATTGACAGCTTTGGGAAAATTCTTTTAGATTAATTGATTTTTTTTTCTATTAAATATTTGCCATCAATTTTATGCGGTAGTTTAAGAGATTAATTTGAGTGAAGCGTAAACTGAGAAATTTTATTGAAGTAGCTAAACAGCCTTAAAGCTGATTATCTGGTGATACATTCAGTGAGTAATTGCTGAAATTGGTGACAATCTAGGAGAATATGGATTAATGTATGCCTTGTGTTGCAGTTTATGCAGACAGAATATGGATTTCATTAAGGATCTAACAGTGAGTGTGGATGGTGTATCCCAATCGGAGTGTCATGAGAGTCCTGTGACCCATAGAAGTATCAATTTGTTATGAATTTTTGATAATATTTTTTAATAGTTAATTGATGCTTTCTAATGATTTTAAAGAAGAAGTGGAGATGAAACATATATAGAATTTTCATCTATATTTGAAGCCGCGGTGAGTATAGATATATGTAGAATGAGGGAGAAGGTGAGAAGTGATTACATCGTTTAAGGCTGTGACACTGTGGGTTACTTTGGAATCCGACTTGGTGCCGTCGATGCACAAAATCTTTCGATCTTAGAGTTCACACATTTTATTTTTTATTAGACAGAGTAGAATAGAGAAATGTCAATGGATTTGGACCATGGGATATATCATATTATTTAGTAGCAATGGGTGATATTTCAATTTAAATTTTTTGGCATTGGTCTATTGTGTCATGTATGGATGATTGCAGTTTGGGATGCTTCTCTGATTTTATTAGATTTGTTTTTTTGACCACTGGGATATATTATATAATTTGGTAGCAATGGATGGTGCGGCAGGGACCAAAAATCCAGTCTTATTTCGGAATGGTTTACTGATTTTAATTTGCTAAAGTCTGATGGTGTAGATCGTAATAAATTCTGAACATCATAATGGATTGTATGGTGTATCTCAGGAATTTTATTTTTTGAACCTTTCAGTAAGAAGTTGTAAGGAAAGGTTTTCAATGTGCAGACTCCATTTATAGCCTTTTGTTCATGTTATCCCAAGAATTTTAAGTGAGCCCACAAGTTAATAGATTACATTCTCTTTTTCGATGGAGGTGCTTTCATTTAAGTATAGAAGGTGATGCACCAGATTACAAGGAGGTGTTACTGTTAGGTCCTGTATCGAAGGTACAAGAGCCAATTGGCTTTGTGCAAATGGATGTAAGAGGTAGAAATATTGGTCGGAGACCCCCAAAATTACCCCCATTATGGTCAGAAGTGATAAAGGATTCGATATAGCCATGTCCGTCTATCCGTCTGTCCGTGCGTATGAACGAATGGATCTCGGAAACGGTAATAGATAGAGACTATTTAACCTTAACCGTCCCCCCTCCTTCCCAATAAAATTAACCTCAAAGGGTAACGTCTCATTAAGCCGAAATCCAAAAAGTTAATCAAAATCGGATAATAAATTTATAAGCAATTGAATTTTAACAACTTGTGATGCTTCCGTCCTCCCTTTTATTATTCGGACAGTGAGAAGTGAGAGGAGCAAAATACTTTTCGTCAGTACCATTTTTCTTGCGTGAAGAGTTTATGAAGATTTTATCTGAGTTTCCTTTAAGAATGGAAAATATTGCTGGAAAATGTGTCTATTTAAAATATTGTTGAATATATTTAGTAGACATTGCATTAGGTTAGGAGATAGATTTTACAAAATTGTTTAAGCTAATGAGATTCCTTTCTGAGGAGATGCAGTAATAAAGGATGGATGGATTATATAGCGTTTTTTGGCTTATGTTTGCTTCATGTTGTCTAAATGTTGTATGAAAATTTTTGTCAAGTGCGGAGATTCACCAATAGTCACATAATGTGTTAGCTATTTCGCATTGGTAGAAAATGGTTTGTGATGTAGCCTTTGGTTTGATAAGGCAATGAATGTTGTGGTGGGTTTCTAATCCGCAAAAGCGCTTATAAGTGGACCATATTTTAGAAGGGATCATATTCAAATTTATTTTTATATTCTTTTAAATGTTGGAGTGTTCGTTTCCACCATGGAACATTTCTTTTGAGTTGTTTTGTTGGTTTGATTTGTATGCTGGTTGGTTTTTGGTTTGAAAAAGTTGACTTGTTTAATATAAATTAATTAAAATTATGAACGGTTTCTGTGAAAAGTGAATTTGTATGGAAAAATGGTCATATCCTGAGAGATAATTCTCTATACTCCATTTTGTGTGTAGTGCAAGTTAAGGTGATGCTATGGGGAGAATATGTAGTGTATAAAGAGGTGCATTGGGAAGCCATTGTTAAGGATTGTTAAAGTGAATGGGATTACCAATTTGAATATTTAGTTTCCGTTTATGTTGTTGTTGTTGTTGTTTGAACCTCAGCTTTTATGCTAGCTTTTAATTTTTTATTAATATTTCTTTCTCTGTATTTGTTGTTAGTTTGCTTTTTTCTCATGCATTTGAGAGTTGCATAGCGCTATCAATTAAATATATGTGTGCACCTATGTATGTGATCGAGCAGAAAAGGTATTGTTCAGACGACGTTTGATAGACCTGGTCAGCTATGTCTTGCAGTCAGATTGCTGTCCACCATAGCAAATGCTTTACTCACTGTTCATTAGCGATAGGTACACAGGCTCTTCGTTTTCTATAGATGACACGAATGAACTAATGATTGCTAGATTTGCTGACGATACAGCCATCCTGGCCAGACATAAATGTATTTACACTGCTCCGATGTACAACAATATCTTCGCAAATTTGAACAATGGGCAAAACGCTGGAACATCATTATAAACCTGAGTAGCTACGGGACGCTGCTTCTGGATCACTAGCCTGGGACCGGCGGTGTTTTTTTATGCCTTGTGTAAATTTCTGCTTTATAATACTTTCACTTAAATACTTATTATTGCTTACTTAGTCTGGCAAATAGTTAATCTATGTCTCAACTCCAAACAAACGTGCCATTTATACAATATCAACATTTATTTATGAAACTTTATGTCAAACTTCATGCGTCTCCATCTGTCACTGTTACGCATAAACCAATCAATTAAAACAGCAAAAAGTATATTCCCAATTGATGCACCATATATTTCCAATCAATATATCAGGCTATCATTAAACATTTGCACAATATGTGAATGCATAATTAATGACTATAAATTAATATGCTGAACGAGTTCCAATATAAAAAAAACAGAAATAAAAGTTAATAATTTAACAAGGATAACAGCCTATAAAGATACTTTAATCGAATATCATTAACAGTATTGTATTAACTATTGTATATATTAATTAGTTGCAATGCATAATCCTTTAATTATGCAATAATGTTGTAAATGACAAAAGTGAAATTGAACTGCAATGCAAGCAATTGTTATATAATTCATTTAAAACGCACAAATGTAATTGAAAAATATGAAAATGTCAGACACACACACACACTGAGTGCCAGTGGGTGTGTCTGACTGCGTGGGCAGTTATTGAATATTGTGAAGAAGAAAGTTTATCCGTTGTTTGTAAGCGACACATTTGAAGCAGCTCTTCACTTCACATATGTCACATAAATTATGCGTATTGCGTACAATTTTCGTCTGTTTTTGACACATTTGACACATGAACGGAAATGCACAAAATACTTATTAACATAGATAGGCAGACAGACGGATAGACAGACGGACGGACATTTAGTCGTTTATTTGTTGTTTGCGTGCCATTTTTGTGGTAAATATGACCTCTTGACTGGTTACAGCAGCGTAATAGTTCCACGTTTGATTAGACACGCGCTAAATTGGTAAATTAATAAATTATTTTTTTTTTATATTTTAGTGAGAGGAAAAAAAGTAGGCTGCAATTGGCAGTCAAGTGCGACACACAGTTTGCTCTTGACTCTAATTTAGTTTTATGTGTGTAACAGTTAAGCCTTTGGTGCTTTTTTGCGTTTAAAACTCACTAAGCACGCATATGCATTGAAAGACACAAACAGAATGAGAGGGAGGGAGAGACAGAGAGAGAGTAAGAGAAACAGAAAGGCAGAACACATGTGCTATTCTTTTCCAACATTTGTATTGTTCTTGTTGATCTGGCGTTTTCTAAATACATCCTACAGCCGTACATAGAGACTGTAGGGTGTATTTAATAACTGCGTGACTTTTTGTTAAACTCACTATTTTACGCAAAGGCATCATAGGGCGTTGTCATAGGGAGAAAAAAGTTTAATTGTGAAACTCTATGAAGACGCCGAAAGTAGTATCAAAAGGCGATTCGATTTAGACAAGTCCGTCTGTCGGTTTAGTTATCCATAATACAAACTCCATATGTACATCAAGAACTTGTAGACTAAAAGAGGTAAAGTACAATAAATACTTTGGTACTCCTGTTCATTATTCAGCACACTTGTATGCAATGAACGTGCTTACTCCCCCTAGCTAAGTACCTTAGAGAGGGTTTGGGACTAATCATACAAACCTGCACTTCATTAATTTGTATAATAAACAATTTATTGATATTGGTAAATGGGTAAATTTGATATGTTTTACATTTATTCCTGTAAAATATTCTATTTAGGTTCTGTTCGGTACTCTAGATGAGGTGGTCCCTATACAAATCTGTCCGAAGTTATCGATTTATGTATGAAAAATATATTCTTCTTGTTATTAACTCAGCTAGAAACGCCGAAATTGGTGAATTTTGTGTCAATCCTAATAAAATATTACTTTAGAGGCCAAATTGAAACATTGAAAGAGGTGGCCTTCCTAAAAACAGTCAAGGTTATATAGACATGTCCGTCTGTCTGTCTGTCTATGAGCAACAAGAACTATGAGACTATGAAAGATAGAGCCTTCAAGTTTGGTTAAAAAAATTTCCCCCTTGCACTCTTCAGTTAGGTTGTATTGTATGAACGTGTCAACCCCTCTCCAAGGGGTAGTACCCATATAAAATTTTTGCATTCTTTCTGAGTTTTTTAGTTAAATGTCCAAAAATGTCAAATTTGTTGTATTTTTCTTAAATTCTAATGAAATATTCCATATAAGTCCTTATAGCAACACTGGACGGGGTAGCTTCCTTAAAAATCTTCCGTTTCATGAAATTGTGTAAGAAAAAACCTGTTTTGTGTTTCAGTTTAGCTTGACACGACCACTTTGGCGTATCTTAAACTAATTTCTATAAAGTATTCTATACGAATGCAGGTAGAAACACATCTTCTAAAAATATTTAAAGTTCAATGGGAATTATTTTGTCAAATGTCAAACATTTTATCTCATTTCAAGAACAAGCACTTTTATTAATAAATGAGCTCTAAATATCACCAACCAAAATGCATCATAATTTCGCCAAAAAAAAAACTTTTGCCCCAAAAAATTACTCTACATGCTGCAAGATAAAAGAGCTTCTCGTTTACAACAACAACAAAACGAAAAAAAAGAACATCCTTTTTATAAATTTATATACAACAGGCGCTGTTAACCTTCAAATGTACAAAGCAATAAAAGTCTATGTCAAACCGCGTCAAAAAGTATGCAACACCGCTTTGCTGTGTAAAAAAAAAAAAAAAACCAACAAACAAACTTTTTACAATTTTGTAAATTTCTTTACGCTCTGCTGCTGCTTGTGCTGCCCCCCGCGCAACCACCTAACAACCACAAGCAGCTAATCAATTTTTAATCAAACAACAATAACAATAATCATCATTACAAGTTGCAATTACCAAAGAGCAGCGCGCGGCACAGCGTGGGGTATACAACCTAAAAGTATGCAATGCAATGCAAAATAGTGAGACATGCAGTCAGGCGCAAAACAAAAGGACACAGCTTCATTTTGTATCTTCCTTGTTAGTGTCAGTCAAGGTCTAGACGCGGCAGCGGCAGCCACGCCTCATTCACAAAAAAAAAAAAAATAAGAAAAAAAATGAACACGAAAAAAAAAACAAAAAGCTTTTCATTTAAATTTTCATGTAAAAGTGCAATGCAACAAAAAAGCATCACAGGCAATGGCAGGAGCACGGAGAACGAGACAGGCAGCCACTGTCAGAAGCTGTGGCAAGCGACAGCATAACCTTTCCTAATGAAAATTATTACCATAGGTAGAAAAAAACATTTGTCCTTACAGCCTACTGTCCTCCATCTTTCGCTCTCGCTCACACTCTCTCCAGGAAGCGTTTTTATGTTTTTTAAGCTTTTATAACAAGCTCATGAAAGCTTGTGCTAAAGCTTTGCTCAATTGTCTGCATTTTTTTGTTTTGTGTGCTTTTCATTGAGCAGTGAGTTTAGAGTGCATGAGAGAGTAAGAGTGTATGTGTGTTGAGCTTGAAAATTGAAAATGAGAAAGAGAGTGAGCGGCTTTTATACGGCATTTGAGCGAAATATTGTTTGTAACGGTATACAGCGTTGTATTTTATAGCACATAACTGTTATTTTGTAAAACGTAGCAGATTTTTAGTAGTATTTGGTTTTATTAGGCCCTGTACCGAAGGTACAAGAGCCTATTGGGTTTGTGCAAATGTATGTAACAGGTAGAAATAATGGTCGGAGACCCCCCAAAGTTACCACCATTATGGTCAGGAATGAAAGAGGAGTCGATATAGCCATGTCCGTCTGTCCGTCCGTCTGTATGAACGAAAGGATCTCGGAAACGGTAATAGATAGAGACTTCGTGTTTTTTGCATTCGACTAGGATTGCTCCGGAATTTCACAAGTTTATTTTGAAATTTTGCCCCTCCCCCTTCCCCATAAAATTGAGTGTACCAATATAGAGATAACGTCTCTCTAAGCAAAAATCCAAAAAGTTCATCAAAATCGGATAATAAATGGCGATTTTATAAGCAATTGAATTTGAACAACCCCCCTTTTCTTTTCATTCATATTCGCGCAGTGAGAAGTGGTCATGTGTTTGGTCATAAGCTCGGGAAACATTTAATATGTTTGTTAGGCGACCTGAACTGGTACAGGGCCTCTTACAGTCGGTTACGCCCGACTGTATTTCCTTACTTGTTTTTATTAAATCGGAGTAAAGGGGGAAAGATTTGTATAAGGACTACTTCTTCTAGTGGTCCAAAATGGACCTATTTGTAATACTTCTTTATAATCTAATCAATATAGACCTTAGTTTGACATTTTGCACTAAAATAAAATGGAGAACACAAATGTTTTCATTCAAAAACTCAGTAAGCAAGGGCATAATTTTATGGTTACTAAACCCTAAAGATAGAGACAGGCACGTTCATTCAACACTGCCTAGCTGAAACGATAAAAGATGTCAATAGATACTCAAACTTGAAGGTTTTAACTGATATAGGGTCCAAGTTCTTGTTGTTCATAGTCAGACAGACGGACATGTCTATATAGACTTAAGTTTTTTTTTAGGGGTTACCTCTTTTGGTGTTCCGTTTTGGATCAGTTTCATGTTAAAGTTTTCCAGTTAAAGATATTTAAAAAAAATTTTTTTTATCTTTTTTTTCTCTTATTTATACTATTTATTTATGTTTAAATCTCGAAACTTCTTCCAACTATGAGTCCTTTTTTCCTACTATTTTTTTTTTTTTTTAAGCAAGCTTGAATATCCTGTTTATTATTTGCGCTCACATAACATAAAACGTGTTCATAAATATTTTACACTCTATTTTCTGTAAGCTTTATCTCTTTCCGGTACACTAATACAGTTGCAAAGTAAAACCGGCATTTTCTGCGGGTAAACTCTGCAAGCAGGCAGGCAGGCAGGCGAGCGAACAACAAAAAAAACAAAAACAACTACAAAACGCAGCATATCAGGTGACTCACGAACACGAGCGTCAATAGTGTTCGGTCTCAAAGGGGGTCGCGCGAGTTCATTTCATATATTGCTTTAGTTTTGGATTGGTAGCGTAGGTAGCGGTAAAATACGAAGCCAGCCAGAAGTTTTGCTGCTCTCGCATTTATGCTGCGAGGGCTTTTGACTCTCCCAATTGTTCGTTCGTTTTAATTGCGCTCATGCTTTGGCTTGCATTGTTGTTATTGTTGTCATTTTGCACACGTGCTTAGCTGTTATACTTATGTGTGTGTGTGTGTGTGTGTAGTTTTGTTGTTTAAGTGTGCGTTAGTTGTTTCCACACACACACACATACGCAGAGAAAGTCAAATAGAGTATACGATTCAAGTGCATTAGCATAAAGCGGTACTGCTTGTACAGTGAGAACTGGTTGAGTGTTTAGTTTTTCATTCGTTGTACATTTTATGTCTTATAATACACAAACAGTTTATGTTGTGTCTGTTACTACTGGCTTACGCTGGGTGGTTGAGATTTATATTTGTGCAGCGGCATTATCGTAACCAATGAAGTTCTATTGAGGTGCGATTATTGCTAGTTGAAAACTTTAACCAATACTCCGCCATGAGGACGTGAAATACCGTCCACTACGGCAATTTTTGGCAGCCCGAGAGGGCTCATATTAAATACATTTCATTTTAGTTTGCTGAATTAGGTTTGGAGGAATAGTAAAGGTAGCCAAAGTAAGATTTGGTTCCCATGGTGTAATAATATGGAGATATAATGGATAGTTTTTTGTTATAAGCCTCAAGTTTGGTGAATAAAAAAAAAAACGTTGGCGCAATCGTACTTTTCTTATAACAGATATCAAGTGGATCAAAGAGACTTAATTCTATATATTAGCAGTAAGAATTTGTATCTGGAGACAGATGCTAGTTTAGCTTGGTTACTTCAAATTACTCATGAACATATAGAAACACTATTCATCTTGATTTGAATTAATGAAACATTCCATCAACACACATTAGATATATGTACTTCAGGTTTGTATAGATCCATTATATAGAACCATTTTATTATTTTATTTTAGACTCATTAGAGTCACCTCTGTTCCAGGCGAATGTACCTTGAGAAAGATATGAGCTTTTCTAAGAATGTTAAAAAAACAATGATTTTTAATTCTTCTGCAGTAATATGTCCATAAAAATATTAAATTTTTAATAACAGAGTCCTTAAGCTAGTTTTGTATAGTTCCGTTGACATATTTGCGGGAAGGAACCAAAATATTGAACTAAGCTTCAGCGTCATTGCTAGCCCACTAGAGCCGTGCGCGCGTTACCTAATCAGAATCCAAATCTTCAATTTATTATTAATTGGCTCAGCAACTGAAGTCGCCGTGCACCACAAAAAATTAGTTTAGACTCATTAGAGTGCTCCACTCCACGGAAATCTTTAGTAAAAGGCGAAAGATTTATTCGACAACTGAAGTGAAGTCAGAGTGAAGATGTAATGCTTAGCCATGAGGCTTCATACATATTGTGCATGAAGTGCTTGTGAATTATAAGCCAAATGAGTGTTAAAGATCAAAATGAAAAGATGCAACGTATACTGTGCGAAAAATAGGGTTGAAATTTTAACTACCTACATTTGTTTGAAATTTTTAAGGACATTCTATTTCATGTTTTAATATTCGCTACAAGTCACGAAGACGAACGACCGTTTAATATTGCGTTCAGCACCCTTCTTATTTGCTTGTAGCGTAAAACATTATTTTAGGGGGTTGTTATTAAACTGCCACAATAACAAACCCCTAAAATTACTTGTACACATATATTGTAACAGAAACAAATGTATTTTACGTTCGTTTACCGCTTTTGAAGTTATAATACACAAACAGTTAATGCGCGAATTGTATTAATTGAGACCCAAATTGCTAGTAGAAGATATCGCTTCTCGGCCTTATGGCTAAGATCATGTAGTATCTGTTCTTATCAGCTTAACATCTGATAGTTTCTTCATTGAAAGACAACAAATGTTAAACTGATTTTTGGAAATAGACGGAGTGTTTAGGAGCTTGCTCCACCTCTATCGCTGGTTGGCCCGGTATTGCAGTATCGCCGGGATTTCAGCCCAAATGATTAAATAAATTTAAGAAGAAGAAAAATTTTGAAAAAGGGAAAATTTCGATATTTCTGTCCAAAATGGTGGATTATGCTAGAGCCATGGTACAATTATAGTAGGTAGCGCAACTCTCACAATATATGTAGCTCAGTACAATTTCTGAGAGCACTAGAGAGTATAACAGAGAGAGGTGCCTTGTTTAGTTTTTTTTTGTTGTTTCTGCTATTAAAAAAGGTGGAATGAAGTAACTATATCTTTATACTGAGCTCTAGCTATCCTCTATCAACTGTAGCTATTTTGAGAGCGCTTGGCTGAAGTGGAGTTACTATGTATAATTACACTATGACTTGAGCGACTTCATTAAGTAGTTATTTATTTTTTTGATCACTCTGTCTGTTTGGTTTTAAAAACGGATCTTTCGCCTCTAGGTCCTTAGACTCTAGGGCCGGCATCTATTCAGAGTCTACAAGTCGGCTAGATAGGCGAACTTTTTGCATCGATATTGTTTTTAGGGCTTTTGAAGTAAACATGTCTGTCAGGATGAGTTTTTCGGTTGTTATTTAAAAGGGAAAACAATAAAATCACAAACAAATCAATCAAGTCAAACAATCAAAGAAAACAAACAAGTCAATCGGAATCAGTCGAAATCAATCGATAACAATCGAAATCAATCAAATCAAAGGAATCAATCAATTCAAACGAATCAAACAAATCAATAGAAATCGAATATGCTTGAGACGTAGACAAATAGTTTCAATGATGAAGTACAAGTATATTCACAAAACAAATTGTGTAGAAAGGACTTTTTTATTCGATTATTTGACAGGATAGCAGATAAGCTGAAATAAAGTATTGAATAATTATTTTTTAACAGAAACCAATACAAAAAAGTGTCTGAATTTAATAAATACTTCAATAATAAGTGTGTAGGGTGCATATAACTATAAATAAAAAACAAATTTAACCCTCCAACTTGACAGACTTCACTGTACTTCTGTAGTTGCTTAGTGGTTATAGCTATTGTTGTTACTGAGGCCTTCTTCTGAGTATTGTTATTGTGCACATTGCTGCTTGTACAGTACAACTACAAACATAGCTGCACACATATATACACACACACGCGTAGCAGTTTATGTGCATGTACTTGTCTGTATCTATATGTGAGCACACTACTTTAGCTTTAGCTTTCAGCTCCGACTCTCACTCAACGAAGCTGAGTCTTTGAGTTCGCTCGCATGCCACAAGCTGGCTCAGTTGGCCGCATAACGCGAAACTGCACGCTACACAAATTTTGAACACAGAGCATTAAGCAGTTTTTTGGGTGTTCACATTTATACTTGTACCTACTACTACTAATTTCTACACCCATATGTAGTGTCATTTCTGGTGTCTGTCGGTTAAAAAAAAAAAAAAATAATTTTGTGTGCTTAGCAAAGTAAAAAAAAAATAGAAAAACAAATTATTAAAAAATATTAAAATTAATTCGATTTTTCAAAAATTATTTGCACAAATGTTGCAAAAAAAATTTTAAATTCAAGCCGACAAACCGTATTCATAAAAAAGAGAAACAAATTATTTACAAACAAATTTGAAAAAAAGAAATAAAAACAAAACAAATTGTATTTTGAAATTTTTTTGCACGCGTTTGTTGAAGTGTTAATTTGTTTGTGTGTTTGCTGATGCATTTGTTTGTTTTACGTCTCGACAACATATATGTGTGCGTGTGTTTTTGAAGTTTGTTTTTGCAAAAAAGGATAATGAGCCTGCAGTGCAAATAAATTGAAATAATAAAAAAAAATTATGTTAATAAAAATTCACGCAATTTAATAAGCAAACATTTAAGCAAATAATTTATGAGATTTAAAATAAATAATAAAAAAAATATGTACAAGTGTTTTAATTAAAAAATTAAAAAAAAAAACATAATTTATTAAAAAATAAAATTAAAATTATGCGCAAATAATATTGTAACAGGTAAGTTTTGCTTATATTAAAATAAATTAAATATTACAAAAAAAAAAAAACTTATTTCATATTTATAAACGCACAACAAAAAGGCTGAGTAAATCAAAGCCGTGCGCTACTTAACTCATTAAGCACGCTTTTCAACGCTTTGCACAGCTTCCGGAAGTAGCGTAGCGCAGCGCAGAGTAATGGCGGCGGCAGCCATTACTCACCTTCAACTTCAAGCCAAGCCACCTTCTTACACACACACATGTATATAAACTACCGCTGCACCTATGTCTGCATATGTATTTGTGTGTGCAGCTAGCCAATCAAAAATCGTTGTCGTCTTTGACATTGGTTTCGGTGCGTTTAAATGTCAGGGGCATACTCAATATGCACTCATACTACTCCCTAACACGCACACACACACACATGCAAACACACAGCAGCACTAATACGTCTCTCCTTGTATTATTTGTATTTGTTTGTTGCGTGTATGCATGCCCGGGAAAATCACAGGAAATACTGCATGAAAAGTTAAAAAAAAAAAACAAAAATATTTTTTTTTTTGTTTAGTTTGGCTACTTTTTGTACGCATCAGCTTGCTTGACGCCATTTTTATTTGCTGTGAAATAGTTTCTCTAGACTCCAATAGCTACTTAAACTTTTGCTGAGTCCTGTGCCTTTCATTTATTTTAAAATAACTTTTTTTCCTTTTAGTTATTTCTGCAGTTATTTGATCGATGTTTGGCAAGCTTTCATATAAAACTGTTTTTCTTTTTAGTTTCGCATTAAAAAAGTTTTCTTAAGTAGTTTCTCAGCTGGGTCTGCACATTTTTGCAGTTTATTAATAAACTAAATATTGTGTGTGCTCAATTTACTGTTAAATTGGCTCAAAGAAGTTTTAAATAGTATATTTTTTTTTATAATTAATTAGAAGGCGAATCTTGTACTGCATGAGTAGCGTCGCTAGTATCAGATTTATAGGATGTACAATTCGTGGTCTCGAAACTGACATTTTTTAGATCTTATATTCACAAAAATGAATCATGCAAAGCGGATGGATCATCTTCGCGATTTAAGGAGCGAATGTGGCATTCAGCATCCTTCTATAGAAGGCGTCAGAGACCACACAACATGATCAATTTTGGTTATATCCAACTACTTCACGTTTCAAGAACATACATTGAGCGCCGAAATCGCATGATTTACCGTTATATGAATATTTTGTTCTAGGGTTACATAAAAGATTTCATTTATGCGAATAAAACTAAAATTTGGAACACTTTAAAGCCAACATTTGTCAAGTTATGACCGAGACAACTCCCAAAATATTTAATAAAAAATGATCGAAAAATATTTCTGTACAAATAGATCTCTAGGTGACCATTTCTCACACAATGTCAAGATACAAACTTTATAACGAAATCAAGTAGAAATGTGGAAGTTGTGATTCTACGACATCAAAGCAATATAAGTCCTTATAATTCATAGTGCGAAGTGCTTGACTATATGGACTTATATATCCTAAGAATTAAAATAAAAAAAATATATTTAAGAACATTTTTATTATTTTTTCATAAAATTTTTTATTTATATAAAATTAATTAAAAATAATTTTATAAATAAAAAGTAAAACCAAAGCTTTTTCTGAATAGGTGGCCTTAAAAAATTTACATATATGAGTCAAATTACCGTATAAAGTTCTTGGTGAACATTATGGGCGTGGCATCCATAAAATTTTATATAAACGAGTTGCATATGGAGCATTGGAAAATATCAAAATTTAAATCTCAGTCTTCGAAACACACAGACACGATTATACCGACCGATTATAATTATTATACCCTTGACCATTTAAGTACAGGGTATTAAAAAAAATAAACAAAAATTAGTTTTCCAAATTTTTTTTTTAAATGTTTCCTTTTCTATATTTTGGATATTACAACAAGAAACTTTGAGCTACCCTGAGTGCCATAGCTCCTTTAATTAGTAAGATTATATATTCTGATCAAGAACAGTTTGTGATATTCACTTGCGACAGTTTCATGGGTGCGTCAAATCCTTAAGACAAGAATTCGAAATATCGAACACTGAAGGGAAGGGGCACCACTATTAAGTTTTTGCTCCGAGTCGAAAAAATTGTAGATCCTGGGCTGGTGATATTTTATTGAAATTTTTTCGTTTCAAACTAAACTAATAAACAAAAATATAGTTTTTTTATACAAAACCTCAGGAAAGGAGACAGATTCCTATGGGAACTACCACTACTAGTGGTTCCGAATGGACCTATATTTATTGTTTCGATAGAAATTAAATAAGATACGACATTTTGGCATTTTTGACAAAAATAACAGAAACTCAGAAATAATGTGCAGGTTTTTAATGTGTTGTACCCCTTACAGAAGGGGGTCTGAAGAGTGAATAGGTGACATTTAATATTCAAAGTTGAAGGCTGTATTCTTTAAAGTTTTCAACTTCTTGTTGCACATAGGACGGACATATCTATGTTTTGCATGGTATGTGTCAACTTCCCTTAGGAAGGGGGTGTTAATATGTTCATTGAATACAAGTGATCTAGAGAATGAATAGGAAAATCGAAATATGCAAATATCAGGCTTTATCTATTACATTCTACAAGTTGATAGGACAGAAAGATGGACATGTCACTATCTTCAGCAAGGCATCTCCAACTGTGATAAACTTGTGCCATGCGACTTCTGACTTCTGTTCACGATACACCTATGCAAGACAACTTTGCATAGCATATGCACAGGTAGTTTCTGTGGAAGAACTGCATTGGATTATATTTGTTTTTTTTTGCATTCGACTAGGAATGCTCCGGAATTTTACAAGTTTATTTTAAAAACATGCCCCTCCCCCCTTCCCCATAAAATCACCCCCAAGGCTAAAAATTTCTTCGGCACAAAAAAAAGTAAGTATGCCAGTATATAGCGACCCCCCTTTTCGTTTCATACATAAAAAAATGTTTTAAAAGGCACTTAGTCGTGCAGTGAGAAGTGGTCATGTGTTGGTCATAAGCTAGGGGAACATTTAATGTGTTTGTTAGGCGACCTGCACTGGTACAGGGCCTCTTACAGTCGGTTACGCCCGACTGTGATTTTCTTACTTGTTTTGTTATGAAGTTTGTGAGAGCCAAGAGGATCAGCTCAACAATACGAGTCGATCTAGTCATGTGGCTTTATCTTTCTACTTGTATGTGTATGAATAGGGAATTAAGTTTCTTATTTTCAAAAATTTTATTGATTTAAAGTTCTACTTGTGTTGCCAACTAATTCCACCATTGTTCTGTCTTTCTTAATGCTCGTTAAGGATTTAAAATTCTGAAACTTTTCATGTTAGCTGCTGAGATTTGCCGAGGTTCATCTAATTTCTCACAGATCTACCTTTTGTTGACTTGAAGAGAGTATTATATACAATAAAAAGAGATGTTTTATAGCTCTGCCAAAAAAATATAAAGATTCTCGAAAATATTCTTTATATATAAGTCTTTATAAAGTTTAAGATTTCGTTTTAAATGCAAAAAAGCATCAAACTAGATTGTGTGCTGCTACCAACACTCTTCCTTGTAGTGATCCACGATATAATGAAAGAAATCAACAAAGATGTTCCAGAAGGTATACTGCGGCCACTAAATAACCGTATTCACGATCTGGAATTTTACTAGGACATATTTTTCTCGGGACATATTTTTCTCATTCGACTTCGCTAATGGACCATTTGCTGTACAGGCTTCCTGGGTGAGAGCAAACATTGCGTTTAATAGTTTGCGATTTATAGCATCTTCAATACACTTTGTACAGTCAAAAAGGAAGAAAGCGGACCACTGTCTAAAAATGCCAGCCATTTGTTCAGTTTGATCGTTGAGGGTGTTTTTTGTGACCATTGCCATATCTAATGTTGGGAGGTTATAGAAGACTCTCATACGATAAATAAGATTATGACAGATAAGTCATAGATCAATGCATACCAGACTGAAACACAGCCGCAATTGACTGTTTTGCTCATAAGTGATCCTTTGCGGTTGGAATACATCCAGGCATTTGTTGCTGAAGGGACTTTGAAATTGAGCAAAATAAAAATTTACGCTCGAATTACTTATTGTCGTGACAAATGTTTTCAAAGCATTGAGTATAACTAGCTGCCAAAGAAAGATCTTTCCAACACGAGAAGGAAGCGGAGGTTGTTAACTCATAACATTGATATGCTGAGTCATACAGAATACAAATCCTCTTCTGTGCAACAGCAATATCAACAACAAGAAGAACAGCAAGCAAAGCAGCCCCTGCCCAGCGTTTTTTCGTTCTATAAGGGATGCGATAAAGACAGAAATAAAGAGAGCAGAAAAAATTTTTCTGAGTCAGTGCCTTTTTTATTTTTTTTTTCGTTTTTCTCATCACACACAAATAGTCACGATGTATGTAATATATATGTTTGCCATCTAGATTAAGACAAGACCTGACGTAGACTTAATTTCGAGTTGACTTGTTAGTTTGAGACACAAAAAAAAGTAAAGCTAAATGGTTATATGCGAAACCAATGAATAGTTTGTATATTCTAAAGCCTTTGAATTATCGGAATGAACTTAAAGAGGTTTTGGCTATTTAATATGAAAGCACAATTTTATTATATACAATTTCGTTTAGCTTTTAAATTAAATTAGAGAAGGGTTTAATAAGAATAAAATTATAATCTTTGGAGCTTAATGAATATAACAAACAACGATTAGTTTGGTGGCTATTCATTGAAGTTGCCAGAAGGCGCCAAAGCTGCGCACTTCAGAAGAATGATGCAGAAGAATTGAATCAGAAAACGAATTAAACAAAGAAAAATTAAAATTTGGTGTGCTAAACTAATTGCGAATTATAAGCATTGATGATGCAGAAAAATGTTATCAAAAACGAATTAAACAAAAAAAAATTAAAATACTGAGTTCTAAACTGATTGCGAATTATAAGCATTGTCAATATTTGTAATATTCAGCATAATTTACATTATTCAACCTGGTTCAAAATAGTATTCAGTTCAATTAAATCTTTTATTATACCCTACAAACATAACAAAAAATCCCCATAAATTGTATAAAATATTTCATGTATTTATTTGAAATATTAGCAAAACATTTTACAAGTTTTAAAGCATTTATTTTCTGTTTGTTTGGCATAAATATTTTTGGTTGCATAAATTTTGTGTTTGATGTTTTTTTTTTTGTTTTAAGTTTTTCAATGTTTATTAAACTTCAGCATGATAAATAATTCAAACTGTCATTGCCGACCGGCATACATTTTTAGTTGCTTGTTGTGCATAGTTAATTAAATATGTGAGCCAGTGACACGCACAGAGCTAGGCGTACAAAAGTTGAATAGTTCAATGAAAATAATATCTAAATCTAAATTAGCTTCGGTTAAAATGCAAATAATTGTTTAAATAATACAATCTCTGTCTAATTAAAATATTCAAATATTCATACAATCTCAAACGTCATTCGTTTTACATAATAATTAAAAAGTTACATTTGGTCTATGGAAATTATATATGCCACTCCAAATAAGTTCCAGATTTTTAAGATTTGAATTTAAATTAAATTTAAGTACATTTCAAAACGGAACTACTTTGATCTAAAGGTCTGGGTACATCCTAAAAAAATTTAAGTTTCTCTAAGTTACGCTGAGTAGGTTAAAAAAAAAAAGCTAAATGGTTGGAAAAAAAGCTAATATGCTAACACTACTAGCTCTCTTGGCATATATTGGAAAGCCTTCTCAAATTACTCTTCCTCGACTGTGCATGTTTTATAAAATTGTAAGCAGTTCTGCTGCTCCTTACTACCACTTCGAAACGCTTGCAAATCACAATGTTTTAAATGAAATCAAGCAAATTCCCAAGCTCAAATTTCACAAGCGCAAAATTATTTTTCTGCCTTGCAAAATCTCATTAAAAACTTTTAACGCACAATTTTATTCCTTTTACTCTGGCAAACTCTCAGCTCAGCTTGGCGTTTCGTTTTAATTTCTTTCAATTTATGCAGCGTTCAGTACGTTCCACCGAGCACTGCTAATTTCTGTTTTGTTTTAGAGTTGAAAAAATTTTGTTAACAAAAGTAACAGACAGACTGTCTAATGAGTAGCAAGCAACGTCGTGCCAAGGGTGTCAGTTGAGTATGGCAAGTGCTGCTGCTGCCGAAATGTGTTAGGTCGCGTGTTGCATGCATTTTTTTCTTGTTTTTTGGCCAACAGCCGTTTGAGTGCTTGCCTTTACCTGTCTGCTCGAAAGGTATTCATGCATGTGTTGTGTGCCACAGTCAACGCCACCATCTTCATCAATGTCCTCCGCATTATCGTTATGCGTTGTGTATGCCAATTGTTTTCCTTCCACCGAACTTTCTTTCCGCTCTTTTTGGTTTGTCTGTGCAAAATTTTCGTGTTAAAACAGTTAAAAGGAGCATCGGTTACGCCAAAATTTGTATACGCTTTATTTGATTATATGGGGAGGAAGAAAATTTTGACAATATGCTGGTGTAAAATAGTAAATTAATTTAATTTGCTGTAATACGTAAAACACTTTAAATTGGTATATTTTAGTCTATTTTTAATTTCCTGCTCACTTACTGTTACAATTTTTCTTATTTGTCTCTGTTGAATGCCTTTGACTTAGCAAAAGTTCTTAAGAGTAGAATATTTATGATTCTGCATATCTTCATATCTTCTTAGCAAATGTTTAAAACTCTTTTTCTGCCTGCATGTATAGGGTATAAATTGCGACACTGTATTACAGCAAATAAAATAAAATAAAATAAAAAGGACACTAATTTGCTTTTATGTATTTTAAAATGTTTCCTTTTTTTTCTTCTTTATTTTTAATGCTGTTACCGTCAGTTTAATCGTATGTTCCTACCTGCACTCTTATAAAGTATTAAAATATATCACGTGATACATATTTGCTCAAATAAAATTATATGCTGTGGGAATTTTTGTCGTACGTGCAAAATATGCATAATATTTAATGAGTCAAATGCAGGCTATAAAAAAAGTACGTAGCGTATTTTTGGATGTAATAAGTTTAGCAGAAAAATTATTTATGCATGATATACATTTTAGCATTTGCATTGTAAATTGTTTGGATTTTGTGTAATATTCCACATTTTTCGAGTAATATTTTAACACTTTTCGATGAAATAATCTTTATGAAGAATTTACTGGTACCAGAATGCAATTGGTGGGTGCCAAACTGATGCTTATTTATAGGAACACACTAGTTCCCATAGGCTAGCTATTTCACTAGCGAGTAACTAGCGAAAGAGAAAAAAATGTGAACGATGCGAAAAACTTCGGCGAAAGTGATTGGTGAAGTTACTAGTCCGCAGGATGTCACTCGCCATCAACTAAACTAAAAATTGAAAAGTGCAAATATAATAAAAACACCAATCAAATATATTTTATATAAGCTCTTTTTTTTAAGTAAATCTTCTTTAGCGCAAATAGTTAGCCCAAACGTCACGAAATTTTAACACTCCAATTGCACGGATATGCTTTTCGTATTATATCAAACTACACATGACACATGTCTGATCATGTGTTATCATTTGATGGTCATTCGCTGTATCCGTTAAATTCCAGAAGCGCTCGTGCAATTTAAGTATTGGATTTTGTTGCACTACTGACTTACTAGAATCTACATTACCATAACAGCATTCGTTGAGTAAAGTTTTAACTCTGGGGTACCGAAAAATATAGACTGAGCCAAGTTGAGCTGTATGATGGGCTGGAAGGTTGTTCTTAATAATCTATTAGCCTGAAGCGGTTTATTTAAGCAGCAATAGCTTGAATCACTCGGTTAATACTTCCTTTCAATATTTTTTATACTTCCACATACTATATGTTGGCTCTCTTTGAATACTTTGTTACTTCAAACGTGCAGTTGGCCATAGACTTCCATTTCCGAACCATTTACGCATCATCCAAACCGTCTCCTTTCCCTATTTAGCAAAAACAACAACGAATTTATTCTCATGGATCTTTTCAAGAAAGGCTCACTAAGATGGCAACACGCGTCAGGAAAATTTTATGCTATTTTAAGCTAATAGTCCTTTCAGAAATTATTTTAATTATATTTATTATCCTGAACCTATGTGGTATATTGTATTTGTATTAACGGAAGATCAATAAATACCAAAAATGCATATTTTTTATGGATGTTTTAACGGGATGTTTCATGAAAACATACAACCATATTAGTAGTGTATCTAGCCTCCAAAATTATTTATCACAGAGAAGAAGTCAAATCGTACAGACTTTGTTTATTGGTCGAAAGCTGTATTTGCGCCTATTTTAAAGTCGCATGAAAACTATGAAAAATATTTCGCAACAGAATACATGTCCAAAGATCGTGCTAGCTACTCCGAAAGATACAAGGATACCTTTTTTAAAACCACTCACAACTGAACTGTGATACATTTTTTTGATACATTGTTTTGCTGTATTTATTATCTCTATTCGGCTGATGCTTTAAAAAGTGGGATAGAATTTTATTCGACAGTGTTAAGAAGTCTTCTAAGGAGTTTTTATAAAAGATAAAAGCATACTTGAAGTCCATCAATTGGTGAACACATGCTCGGGCACTTTAGATCATAGCTGTAAAAAGTAGAAGTAAATACGAAGTGCGAATTGCTGCTAATAATGGAACTCGTGGGAGATCTCCACTGCATTGCACCGGTTGGCTGAGCTGTATAAAATTCGCAATGTAGTGTGTGTAGAATAGAGGTTCCCTGAGTCTATCGCTCTTATACAACGCATATGCAATCGATCATCCTGAACTTCGACCATAAAGTTACTGAATATGAGTTACTGAGAAGGAGAATGCAATCGAATTATTTGTTAAATATTCTAACAAACAGCTGAACTGTAGAAGATGTATGGAAGATATTTGGGAGATAAAAGGAAGATTGATGGGAGATAGATGGGAGACAGATGGAAGATAGTTGGGAGAAAGATGAAAAAAAGATGGGAGATAGCTGGAAGATAGATGGGAGATAGATGGAGATAGCTGGGAGATATATGGAAGATAGCTGTAAAAAAGATGGGAGATAGATGGGAAATAGCTGGGAGATAGATAGGAGATAGACGGGAGATAGATGGGAGATAGATGGGAGTTAGATGGAAGATAGCTGGGATATAGATGGGAGATAGATGGGAGATAGCTGGGAAATAGATGGGAGATAGATGGGAAATAGGTGGGAGATAGACGGAAGATAGATGCAAAGTTGGAAGATAGATGGAAGATGGATAGAAGATGGGTGGAAGATGGATAGAAAATAGTTGGGGAATAGATGGAAGATAGTTGGGAGAGAGATTGATTACAGTAGGGAGATAAATGGGAGATAGATGAAAGATAGATGGGAGATAAATGGGAGATAGATTGGAGATAGATTGAAAAGAGATGGAAGATAGTTGGAAGATGGATGGAAGATAGTTGGAAAATATGGAAAATAGATGAAAGACGGATGGAAGATAGGTGAAAGATGGATGGAAAATAGTTAGAAGACAGATGGAAGAAAGATAGGAGATTGATGGAAGAGTGATGGAAGATAGTTGGGAGATAGTTGGTAAATGGATAGAAGATAGATAGAGTTTAGTTGGGAGATAAATGGAAGATAGTTGGAAGATAGATGATAGTTGGGAAATAGATGAAAGATAAATGGATGTTAGGCAGAAGATAGTTGGGAGCTAAATGGCAGATAGATAGAAAAGTGACGAAATGCTGTTATTAGAATATCTTTCAGCGTTGTGAGTATCTACTTTCAGTTACTAGAGAAAGGGTAGGATAGAAGAGTATAAGTATGAACAAGCGGCGGCTTTTCTTTCAAGGCTCGGCACTCATACAAACAGAAGAACATTTTTATATCGATTAACTTCTTGAGAGTCTGACCTACTTTTCAAATATTTCCTATTATTTATAAAAAAACTTCTTTGCAGCTGAGTCAGCATTCGCAACATATACAAGCGTCCTCAATAGATTTAGGTGCACTATTTGCTGGCAGTATTTATAAGCGCAATTATAATTCAAATTTCTTACCGCCTATTTGAGTAAAAATGAAAATATGCAATTATGCAGTTCGCTTAAACTACTTCTCCAGCTTTTGTTCCAGTTCTAAGGCGATCATTAATTGAAGTAATTAAAATTAGCTTCATATGCATTGCATACTTTTAGCTGCTAACAGTTTTATCAGTTAATGCTTTAAGTCTAAGAGTGATACACTTAGAACTTCCAACATAATCAATGTTAACGAATCTATTACACTTAATTACTTGCGCTTAACTAACTGCTGCAAGACTGCATTGAACAAAGCTTTGCGTATTGCAGCCTTTGCGCGCCTAAAAGTTTGCTACAAAGAAAGCAAAAAAGGGAGGGAAAAAAAATTCGAATATTACTTTTTTGCACCACACCCATGTACAAGTACAAAGCTTCGCTTCATAATTCTTGACAAACAAAAAAACACAGCGTCAGAACTATCGCTCTCACTCTGCTCCGTTCTGTTTCTGTTTCTTTTTTTTTTTGTTGCTTATATTCCCACGCATTTGCTCTCGTTCTATTTTCATAGTGCGCTCTCGCTCATACTCATACACTTGTACACGCTGCGCTCTATTCGAGTGCAAATGCACTGCGCGCAAATTCAAGGACATGGCCACAAACTATTTTTCCCGACAACGCCGTCGTTTTTGCCACTTTTAACGCCATTGCAACTTGCAGCTTGCTGCTACTTTCACTTTTTTTCTTGTTTTTTTTTCTTGCTATTTTTTGCTTTTGCACACGCCGCGCCGCACTTCAACGTGATGCTGTATACGAATTTGTGAACAAACATACACATATGACTACAAACTAAAAATAGACACACACATAAAAGTATGCAACGCAAAAGAAGTCGAAAGTAGTAGAAGAAAAGGAAGAATAAAAAAAAAAGTGGAAGAATAAAAACCAAATGTTTTGCAAGAGTGTAAACGTGCCGCATGCCACTTTCTTTTGTCGATTTAAGCATTTCTTTGGCGTTTTTGGTTTGTAATTTGTATACCCTACTTATAGGGTGTCTTGGCTGACGTATGTAATTTTAGTAATTTATATGGTGGGCTCTCAGCAACTGCATAAGTTATAAGTTAAGCTCAGCTCGTTTTCTTGCAAGCCACAAGGAGATTTTTGAGTTGAAGTAATGTGTTCATTGGTCCTTATATGAAACATGCCACTTTTCTTGTCATTTTGTAATTTTTCTGCGAAAGGTTTCAACTTTAGTTGTTCTGTCTACTTAGAGCGTAGTTGACTTCACCAAACTGTGTCGCAGAAGTACTGTGTTTGCGAACTCTATTGTGAATGTTTACTTGAAGTACAGTCACGTAACGAGCATAAAATTTAGGAATTCAATGGATAAGATCTTTGTGCTGCCAAGTCGTAAATTTTTTTATATTTTGCTTCTTCTTCTACTACTGCTGCGGAGAATCTCCATTTTATGCCTTGCTTACTCGAAACCAAGCTGTTGTAGCCACTTCTTGAAGATGTATACATTTGCGTAAGCCACTTCCTCAACCATCTCCATCGGAAGTTTCATATATATACGAGCTGCTCAGAAAGTCTAGGTTTAGAATCAAATCGGTCTTTGATCCAATTAACTCCTCCTTTTATCTGACAATATCGGACCATTTGATTGTTAAGGTGAAGGCGATGATTCTGCTGAAAGAGGAAAGTACTCCAAAAAGTTAATATCGAGCTTAATAGCAAGACAGTACTTTTCTTTATTTCCTTATCACTGGCGGATCTCTGAATCCAAAGCATTGATTTGATAGATCTACTACTTGTTCTACTTCTTCCAAAAATAGAACAGCGTGAGGAGCTGTCATATGTTTGTCATAAATTTGTTCTTATAAGCAGGTGAACAGATGACCATCTACTTCAATGTGGTCATCTGCTTTGTGTTTTTTTTGTTGTCATAAAATTATGCATGTCTGAACATCGAGCTGTTTGGCGATCCTGCTCTACATACTAAAAAAATTAGCTTATTGTTGGAGTTATTGATGTAGCAACTCTATGTTTCCTAAATTTTACCTGTGTAAATTTTGCCTTCATCTTTAATAGTCTTCGATGCTTACGACTCGACTTCCGATGCGGATCGCGAATGACAATAAATATTTTTGCCTATAGTATGACTGTAGCTGAATACGATCATATTTGCCCGGTTTGGGAATCAGAAGAAGCCGCTGGGATCTTTATATATTAAGAATAAAAACTCATCTCATGCAAAGTCGCTCGATTGCTAAACTATGGGCACGGTTAGGTATATCAACTATGCATTAGAGCATTGCCTTCCACAAAAATAATTCTTCAGTAAGTTTTTAATCACTTCTTCTTTTGCTGCTTTCTAGGCAAAGATGAGAAAGCGGCAAGTAGAAAGTTTCAGGGTTTGTAGGTCCTCTTGCCTCCACTTCATCACCTCCTCATAGACACTGCCCCACATGTTCAGTTCCACTTCATTTCAAAGCTGACATAGGAGCACACAGAATATCTCAGAATTTTCCGTGTTTGTAGGTCTTATTACCTCCACTTCATCACCACCTCATAGACACTGCTCCACATGTTCAGTTCCACTTCATTCCAAAGCTGATATGAGAGCACGTAGAAAGTCTCAGAATTTTCAGGGTTTGTAGGTCCTTTTGACTCCAATTCATCACCACCTCATAGACGCTGCCCACATGTTCAGTTCCACTTCATTCGAAAGCTTGCAGAAGAACTGTCTCTTGCTCTTTTTAGAGGTTTGTCTCAGAGTTCTATGCCTGTCTCTGAATAGTGTTCTAGAAATCTTATATGCGTGATCTCCACAAGTTCTTTCGTACAACCTTCTTAATCTCAGGCATGTTGTACGTGCGTCAGTGACTTCTATTTTGCTCCTTAACATACAGCCTTCCCATGCCATATTTTTAACTTGAACATTGCCTTCGTTGTCATGCTAATTGCATCACCTATCACTATTATATTTGAGACTGTGATAAAGTGATTGTTAAAAACAATAAGAAAAGCGCTTTAATATTACTTTGCGCTATGTAGACAGGCATTTCATAGCTACATAGTGCATTTCAACATCTCTCAGCACATTCTAAATTAAATCTTCGACTCAAATTACACACTTTCATCCAACATTTCCCTGCCAACCACGCACTCTCCAACACTTTGCTGGATGCCTCACAGCCCTTTCGGTATGTAGTTTCAATGTAGTGTCCCTTGGTATATAGTTTTAGCTCTAATCAAGCATGCAAATTCCCTGCTCATATAGCGTATTAAAGTTTCGGTTCTATTCAAGTTCAAAATTCATATTCCATTTCGTACTTGTGTGCAAAAGTTAGCAAAGATTTGATTTCGATTTCTATTTAAACGATTGCCGTTTAGAAGTGTGCAGCAGCAAAAAGTTTTTCCTATTCATTGGTTTTTCGCATTTTCAATTTTTCTTGAAAAATTGTAAAATGAAATTTCTTTTTCAATGCCAAATTTTCCGACTGCTACCAATTAGTGTTGATGATGATGATAGCACCGACCACGGGTGTCAAATGATACATATGCATATTTTCCTTTTCATGTGCAGAATTGATCACTGGTTGGAAAAGTGGAGAGAGGAAAAAAAATAACAAGAATTTTTTTTTTTTTTTTGCTTTTGCTGTCGTTTTCAGAATATTTTCATGAATATCTCACACACAAAAATATTTTGCAACTGACAACGCATTGGAATTCCCCGTATTTATGAATATGAATGACGGAGCGGTAGAATTTGTTTGTATTACGGTAAATAGTGTCAATCACGTTGAAAAATGATAGAAAAATGTTGGTAAACGAGAAATTATGAAAAAAAAAAAAATAATAAAAAAAAAAATCACACGCTTTATGTGAATATTTTTATAGATTTTTTTCTATTTTTTTCTCTTGCCTATAATACACATGCATATGCGTGCTATAGTTAAATTCAAAACGCATCATAAACGTTTATAAAGTACCGTTAGAAATATATGCATGAGTAGTAAATATATAAGCGTTCATGTGAACTTTTTGCTTCTAAAAATCCACCCGCGATATAAAAGGCAGCTTCAGATGGTGACAAATACATATCTGTCAAGAATCCTTAAGTTTTTAATAATTTTCGTATAGCTTTTTTCTGGAGTAAGAGAACAACTGAAGTTATCTGACTCTTTTTATATTGCTCAATATTGCTAAATTGCTTTGGATACTCATGCCTCAAACCAGTCGTAAATAGCTTCGCTATAATAAATAACATCCGCTGTACATGAAATATATAAGCACACACAATTTTCTTCTCTCACTGTATGCTAAATAAAGTGTTCATGGCTTACAACCACAATTTAAATTTTCGATATTTTTTCTCCCTTCTTCTTTTATTCTCTTTTACATTGAGAAAGATGCTCAACAATTTTAATAGGAGATCGGTAAAAAAAATATGAATTATGCACATGTTTTTGTGTTTAACTATTTTTTTTTTTTGTAGGGGCGAGCTTTTATTAAAAAAAAAACATTTACATTAAATGCATACCTACATACATTTTGCTCCTCTCTTTCTCTTTCCCTAGTAAACAACGTGTTCGTGACACATGACCACTAATTAAAATCTCTTTTCTCTCACTTTTTTCTTTTATGTTCTCCTTTTAAATGAATTTTATTTAGATAGAAATTAGTTATATAGATTTTCTTGTATTCTTCCTCTTTTTTCTTTTATATTCTCCTTTTTTTTGTTATTAAAAACGGCGCCCAATGTACGTTGATAGGGATTTTATTGAATCATATTTAGATACAAATTAGTTAAATAGATTTTTCTTGTGGTCTTAATCTTCTTTTTTTTATTTTCTTCTTTTTAGGCCCTGTACCGAAGGTACAAGAGCCTATTGGTTTTGTGCAAATGTATGTAACAGGTAGAAATAATGGTCGGAGATCCCCAAAATTACCCATTATGGTCAGGAGTGATAGAGGAGTCGATATAGACATGTCCGTCTGTCCGTCCGTCCGTCCGTCCGTATGAACGATCTCGGAAACGTTAATAGATAGAGACTTAGTGTTTTTTGCATTCGACTAGGACTGCTCCGGAATTTTACAAGTTTATTTACATTTAATGTGTTTGTTAGGCGACCTGAACTGGTACAGGGCCTCTTACAGTCGGTTACACCCGACTGTAATTTCCTTACTTGTTTGTTATTAAAAACGGCGCCCAACGTACGTTGTTAGGTATTTTAATGAATTTTATTTAGATACAAATTAGTTAAATAGATTTTTCTTCTGTTCTTAACCTTCTTTGTTTTATTTTCTCCCTTTTTTGTTAATAAAAACGGCGCCCAACGTACGTTGTTAGGCATTTTAATGAATTTTATTTAGATACAAATTAGCTATATAGATTTTCTTGTGTTACTCCTCTTTTTTCTTTTATTTTCTCCCTTTTTTTGTTATTAAAAATGGCGCCCAACTTACGTTGATAGGAATTTGTATGAATTTTACTTAGATACAAATTTGTTAAATAGATTTTTTTGTGTTCTCTCCCTCTTTTTTCTGTTATTTTCTCCTTTTTTCTTAGTAAAAACGGCGCCCAACATTGTATCAACCAGTTAGCTAGGGCTGCACACATATAATATAGCCATTTAATGCTTCACTGCTGCCTGTTGTCTTTGCATAGCTCCACCAAAAAAATTTCAATTAAACTTCTCCAATAACTTTCGCTTTTGTAGCAACAGCTGCTTCTCTTTAAACAATTTCTACAAAAACAAAAACAAAAAAAATATGTTTATTTTATTTATTCGAACAAGTACGCAACTCAATTGTTCAGCTAAAGCAGCCAAACTTGCAATTGTTCTGCTAAATAAATAAATAAATAAATAAATGCAAAAATTTCACAAAAAATAATAAAAATTGCTTAGCTTAAATATGCAAAGCAACAATTTATTCATGGCTTAGTTTTAGTTCAACAGTAATATATATTTTATTTGAAAATATTTCTGCCTAATGGCCTTTTAAGTTATTCAATTTATTTATTTAAAAAAAACTAATATGAATTCTTGAGAAATTTCTATGAAATATGTCGTCGTGTGTTGAGTCTATTAATTGTTAGAACAATATTTGCAAATGCAGGACTATTCTGCAATTTATGAGAAATTAAGGCTTTAAGTTTGTTATTTGTTTTAAATTTTATTTACTTTAACTCCTGGTTACACATCCATTTGCCTTTATAACGCATCTGAAGTAGTAACAGTAGTAGAACGCACTTATGTATAAATAAACAGCGTTTTAACAGCTGCTAACAATAATTGTACTAGTAGCGCCATCTGAAGTTTACTTTGCCATACTTCAGTTTAGATATGTCACAGATGCTCATTCGAAATAAGTTCATCATTCGAGATATCACAATGATAAATTTTGGAAACGACACAAATTTTACATGTTCTAAATTATTCAAACCTTGTATACCACGAACAAATTTGACAAAAACTACAGGAAATCTTCACTCTTCAACGATTGGATCGATTAGGTATCCCTGAGCTGCAATACTCTTTAAGGGTGGGTATTTTTGGCCTCCATTATTTTATTTTAAAGTGATTCGCTATTACAAATATTTTATTATAAACTACCTCGATCGGAATTATCACTAAAAACTTCGGCACACTATGATGTGCTTTTGTCACTTGCGTGGACCGCCATCCACAGCTGTCTGGTACAGTACTGCCAACCTGCTAATGAAACATTCTTCAACACATAACAGCATAATATTAATGAGAGCAGACCTGTCAACTTCATTAAACACGTGCTCGAGACCAATTGCTCGAACTGCCTGACGCGGGTCAAACTAATTAAATTTAATGCGTGCGAAAAAGAGACGTACAATCAAAAGATAAAAAGAGAGCAAAAATCAATGCCACATGTCAAAATATCGTGGGAAAAATATTTCGCACAAGTGGCTATAAAATACACAGAACAGCACAGAAAAAAAAATATAAAGAAAATGAAGGGAAAATAGCAACAAAAACAAAGAAACAAAGACGACAAAATGAATACACTCAAAAGCAGACACCAGCCCAAATACAAATACAAACAAACTGAATGAATGAGAAAAAAAAAAAAAAAACACTTCCACACAAACAAATACAAAAGCGTGGAGCAGAGGAATAGGAGTGTTAAAGTAGTTGGCGGAATGTAAAGCAAACACAAATACATTCAGCAAATGGCTGCTAAAATAAACGCGCAAGAAGAAGCAGAAGCAGAAGAAGAAGAGGCAGACAAAGCGATGCGCTGCTCAATTGTTCAAGCGTTTCGTTACGTTCATTCGACAGAGCGCCATAAAGTATGCAATATTTATATATATATATATATATTATATAAAAACGCGTGCCAAGCATTTACAACACCGGAAGCTATTAAGGCACACACACACACACACAGAGAACGTAGCTCAAATTCTAACACTCATACGCAGTCACATCACTCTTGAGCCCCGACAAAGCCAGGCGGCAGACGTACAAAAACTATGGCGAAGGTAGTGAACTTTGACTGCCACAGTAACAGGCACCAAAAAGGAATGTGAGGTGAAAGGTGTAAATGCAGGAGTCAGGCTGAAGCCTCTTTAAGCATATTTTCGCTGAGTCGAATATTTTTGTCATTGTAACTCTGTGTGTGTGTGTGTGTAATTTTATGTGATAGTTAGATACATATACACTGCCTATAAAGTGTTGATAAGAGTATTAAGCGTTTGTTGCTAATTTTGTCACAAATTTGGGCAGATGTTAGATTCTAGAAACACCTTTCAAGCAATGCAAAATACAATACTTAAATATTTTGTTATCAGTAGTTCCAATAAAATGCTCAAAGAGTGCATAATTAATGCAATTATGTTATATTTAGTGAAAGGCTCGACAGCAGTTATACACATAAATGTTTTTTGTTGTTGAGTCCATATTGAGAACATATTCTCATATTTCTTCGTGCATGTTGTTCTAATGTGTATTGCGCTTCTTGTTACACAACTCCAAGAGGGAATGAAATAGAGTGGAAAAGTGGGGGAAATAAAAAAAAAAATTAAGTTGCTGTCGTTGGAAGCTATTACCATTTAAATGTTCAACATACCGGAGAATCTTATCACTTCATTCAATCCGATGAGCTTGCTTTTATGTGTCAGTAGCTAGTCACTATATCCGCTGGCTAAGAAACAGATGTGTTCCTAAAAGATCGTCAAATTTTGTACTCTGTGCAATGTCGAACTTCAAACTTAGCAGTGAGCTATACAATGATGAGATATATGGCTTTGATTTAAAATGTCTGGAATGAATTTTGATTTGACTTTGCACATAGTTGTGCATATTTACTGGTAGATGTTATTCTTATACGAATTTACGTCGCTTGTTGAGAAGCCTCAACGTCTTTCTAGGTTTATTTAGACTTGCGATAGGCTTATCGTATATCAAAGAGAGTCTATTGTCAAGAAGCATAACCAGATACTTCACTTTTAACACCTGTCACAGTGCACAGCTTGTGATAGACAGATGGCAGGACTTCACTCTTCATAAAGAAGGAGACATTTGTGAATTTTTCGCTGTTCAATGGTGGAAAATTACATCACTTGGAGCAAGGTTTCTTTTAATAGTTTTTATTTAAACATTTTATTTCAAATTTGTACATAAAAACTTATACATCGAACAGACTTATCCAGCGGGTTTTGGTGATGTCAGTTCGGTTATCAGCCAACAGCTTAATCGAAAGAGCAAAACATTCATCGGCCTAATTGGTTCCCTCCTCTTTTCTCTTCCCTTTTGTCAGCAGTAGATGCATCGCTGGAATCACTCTTGGTGATCAGATCTTTGATATTGATACATTCCAAAGCATTGGCGAAGAGACTTAAAATTGGCAGCCTTTAGTGGACTTTCTTGTCGTGGCGTATGTTTCTGCAATCCTTCTGATGCCTCATATCCAATTTCGAAAAAGTAGAGGACGAGAATGTCATCAGTGTATAGCATAAACAGTATTTTGAGCGGAGAGGTTTTTATCTTAGTAGCGTTGGCGACCTGTATGTCTAGCGTAAAGCAGTATACTGCCTTATTCTTCTAGCTTAATCTCTAAGGATCTTCTACAACTTAAGATGAAGTGAATAGAATCTTGCTCGGAATTTCACAGCGAATCGATGTACCTTAAGAGCTTGAAATTAGCTGGAACTTCTACAGTTTTGCCAAATCCTGACGAATGCCTGCTTTAGTTCAACGTAGATGCCAGTGCAGTAGTTTGTAGCGTTAAAGACTTCGAAGATGTGGTTCACTGAATGCTATTATGTCCAACACGAAACTTCTTAAACTGCTGTTGCGTGATAAACGTCCAAACATGCAAGAAGACATCGTGCCAAAAATGAAGACTGAAGATTTAATCGCCAAGGGTTCTTCCTGTCACTTAGTAATGCTAGATTATCCTGCTTAGGATGAAAGCTGAATAATCTAGCAAAATCTGCACTCTTGATTCCAAATTGTCTTAACTGTCTTTAAAATTTGCAGTTCCCAGTTGGGAAACCTGACATCATTCTTAGATGGTTATTTTTTTAACTATTGCTAATTCCCGACCTTTTTTACAATATGTGGGCGGTGGCACTTGTCTGAAGCCTTCATAGTTCTCCCAGAAAGAATACTCTTTATCGTTTTCCAATATTCGCCTTGTACCTGTTCCGTGTCCGCAGTATGGCTTTGGAGCTGTGAAGTGAGTTGCTGCTCTTCTTTTTGCTAAATCCTGTACTTGCCTATTTCCTAGTATACCCGTGAGACCGGGCACCCAGTACTGATCAATTTTAATTAAATTTTCTTAAGTTTCCTACTTTAATTAGTTTGCCTTGCCGCCTAGTTTGATAGCTGCCTAGCTATTGGAGAATATGAAAATGTTTGGCTTCTTGTAGCCTCTATTTAGATTGAAATGGTAAAACTTTTCTATTGCATATATAACTGCTTGAAAAATAACGGTAAATTTTTCTAGCGAGTCCAAAAACCCCTGCGCCTGTTCCTTTATCTATGAGGGAGCCATCTGTATACCAGCTGATTGCTTCCGGTTTAACATCGTAGTTCATTGCTATATTATTCTAATTTTTCTCAGTGCTGAGCCCTACTTTACATCTTCTGATGAAGTTGTTCTTCATAGCTAGGTTGTCGCTAGGGTATTATAATAATGGTTGGATATCCGTTAAAATATTTTTTGCTCGATTTTTGATTTAAGTCACACTACCACTAGTATTTCTTCCCATTCAAACAATATTTCCGTTCGTCTATTGTTGGTTGTGGAGATGCTGCGGCATTCGACTTAATAGAACATCAAACGTTGCACTTAAAGAGGTCCAAATTACTTCTGTTTTAGTGATGAAAGCTAAACTTTAAATTCTATTCAGCTATTCACCCTATCCAGCTCTACAATGGGTTTTTCACAGCGTCCTGACCATTCTAAGATATATCTACTATGTTATTTTAGAGGTACACCATCATCATTGCCATAGAGTGTTTCTTCATTATATGTTTTACTTAGATCTTCCATGTGGTATGTTGGTCAAAGATTACTTCCATATATTTGACATCCTTGGAGAACTCTATCAACGTGCCATGCACCCATGTTAATTGTAGTTTAAGCTGGGTTGATACTCAGTAATACTTTAAAGCATCAAGATTTGTGATATTATTAGCCATTTTGATACAAGATCTCCAATGAAATAAACTTCAACAAAGCAAATTGCTTCAAATAAGCTTCGACTGTGGCTACAGCTAAATAAATCAAATAAAAAAAAAGTCATGTTGATAGTATGTGTGTTGACCGTCGCTGATTTAATCAGTATCGGCTGTGTATGTGAATTGATCCCACTTTCAGCCTTTACAATATTAACTGCTAGAAACTGCTCTGCTTTGAAAGTATATCAATAAAAACTATTAAAATAAAATATTTGTTTAAAATGTATTTCCTTTCAACCTTTCAACAACTTCATATACAGCGCATACAAGCTTCGCCTATACCAACTAAAAAAAAGTATCTGCATGTGCTTCAAGTCACAGCAGCACTGGTGCGCTTCATGCACAAACATTAATTGAAATATTTATGCTGTTTCTCTACACAGCTCTCGAAGATAAAGTGCTGAACTGAGTTAAGCTCTGCTCTGTTCTGCTCTGCATTGTGCTGTGCTGATGTCCTTTGCGCCCATCTAAACAAGGAGGTAGTTTATATCTGTGCCATACATATATATAAAGCATACACATTTATTTTTAGCCATTTTGTGCTGCGTATGTTATATATTATTAAATAGTAATTCGCTTTTCTGCTTTTTCTTTTTCTTTATTATTTTTACGAGCCTAGCACTCGACTGCGCTGAGCTGCGCTGCGCTGATTTTTTGTTTTTTAACAATTTAATTAAACTTTATGCCGCGAAAACTTGCAACTTGTAATGTTTGTTGAAGGTCAGTTGGCTCGAACGGAACGGAATGCTTAACTTGGGCAACGCGTGTAAGGTTAATGTTTACTGCATAAATATTGCTTAATGTAATTAGTGAAAGTATTTGCTGTAAGCGAAAGTTGGCTAAGATTAATGCGCTTAGTTTAAGACTTATTATTACACATTTTAAAAAGCATTTTGTATTTGGCTTAGCACATCACCTTTTTGCTAGTAGGTAAATCTTTTAATTACTTTAAAAGAAAATTACTTGTTAGCCACGAGCCAGCAAATGTCAACAGCTTTTTTGCTGGCATATATTTTTATAATTACTTTTGAAATGAAAATTATTATATCTACTTACTATTATTATTTTATCATCATTATTTAAAAAAAAAATGCGTAATGGCGCATGAAATGTGCTGTCAATCATTGCTCATAAATATTTAAATTTTTTACACATATTTTATTGTGCTTTATGGCAATTTTCGAAATAATTAACTTCGGAAAAATAAAACAAACAATAATTTTTTTTGTTGCACTTCATGCACAGGAAAATTGAGCTGCTTCAATGTCATATGAAGTTAATAATTATTAACTGTTGAAAGCAATTTTTGTGCTTTCGATATGTCAATATATAAATTTGATATCATTGATGCTGAACTGTTCTGCAATAAATTACAGCAAAAAATTTCAAATAATCATGGCTTAAAATAAACAGAAGGTTTTTAATGGGGACAGTCAAGACCGGTTGACATTTGAGTTGTCATATTGAAAGCATTGTCTTAGAGACTCTTGAAATGGATTCAAAGTTTCTTTCTGAAATGAAAAATTCAAAATCAAATTCTGCTCACCAAAATCCATTGAATTCTGAAGAAATAAAAGAAATAAGGCTGCTTTCGAGTGTGTTCGACTTTGACATATGTACTAGGGTGAAGAGTTACTTCCATGACCGCCAGAATGCGCTGCAATAGCAAAATAGATTATGGTGCCTAATAATCCATTCATATTTAGGCAGACATGTCAAATTTCAGCGCGATACAGCCCTTCATTTTGTTTGACAGCTTGAGTAGGGGAAAAAAACGCATTTCGTTCTTTCATAAAACAATATTTTTTGTGAGGCAAAACGGCAAAGGAAAGAAAAGAAAAATTGCATATATATTATGGAGCTAATGCTTCTTCAGATAACACCGTGAAATATTGTTTTCGAGAGTTTTGTGGTGGACTATCTCCACTGCCGACCAAGTCTGCAGCGGCAGGGCCTCCAATGCGGTTACGCAGGATAATGTCAAAAAAACAAAATACATGAAATGGTGTTGGCCGACTGTAAAGTGAAGGTGCCACAAGCATTAGTACTGAGCGCAATCGCCATATTTTGGGCTAGATACTGTTTATGGAAAAATTATCCGGCCGCATGCTGATTTCGGGCCAAAAATACGAACGGCAGTGCACTTCGAAAGAGTGTTTGGCTACGCTGATGTGGAATTTGTGGACTTATAGCGTCGATTGGTAACTATTGATGAAATCTGTATCCACTAGTACACGCCAGAGAACAAAATAAGGAACCGGAAATGGACTGAAACCGGCAAGAGTGCTCCGAAGAGACCGAGGAAGGCTCAATGGGTCTGATGGGTCATGGCGTCCGTTTTCTTGGATTGTGATGGCATAATCTCTGTGGACTAACTCAAAAAAGGAAAAACCATCAACAACGAGTATTACTGCGCATTATTGAGACAATTGAAGGCCGAAATCGCTGAGAAATGGCATCACATAATGCGAAAAATAATCGCAACAATGGCTTAAACCAACGATTTAGTGCTTCAATTGCTTCCTCATTCACCTTATATACCTGACTTGGCTTTCTCGGACTATTATCTCTTCAAAAGCTCAAAAGATGGCTCATCAATAACAAACTGAGCTCGCGCGTGCATATCATTGAGGCCACGTATAAGTATTTTGCAGACCAATCGAAAAATTACTTCTCGGACGGAATAAAAAAATTGGAATATTGCTGAAATAAGTGTATCGGACTACATTGAAAAAAAAAAAATTATGAAACAAAAATTATATAAAACATTTTTTTCTATCCCAAGTAGGTTACTTCTCATCCCACTTAGTATCTTGTAACCCTAATAAGCCTTAAATTTGTATAAGGAATATGTATAAGGAATATGTTTCTATTTTGCTCCATGAAGCTTTTTTTTTTGGAAGTAGTATAAGCTATATCAAAATTGTCGTTTCAAGCTACTCAACTCAACCCAAATAATATTTTTATGAATCCTCTGCAAAAGGGACAGATTTGTATGGGAACTACTACACCTTCTAGTGGTGCGATATGGAGCAATATAAATTATTTCAAGGTAAGATACCATAAAAATTGGATTGAACCAAAAAAAAAAAACTTAATTTATGAAAAAACTCAGAAATGTGTTACTGATTAGTATGGGTAGTACCCGCTTAGAGAGGGTTTGGCTCATGCATTAATTCCAAGCTATCTGAGAGTGAATAGGAAACATTAAATAAAAAAATTTTATTTTGTTCATAGCCAAACAGACGGACATGTCGACATTGACTTCACTTTTTGTAGGGGAGCTACTAGTTATATTGGTTGGATTTGGATCCAAATGCAATGTTTTGTTAGGATTTACACCAAATTCGGTTGAACTCTTAGTTCAAGTTCAACAACATACTTTTATTTTTATACAAAAACACTGAATGATGGAAGGTGGACCACCAGTTTTAGTTGACCGATCTGAACCGAAATAGAATATTTTATAACCATAGAAAGGACTAGCAAAACTTCTTCTTTAAACATCAAAAATGCAGAAGAAGATGACTAGAATAATGCATAAGTAGGAGTCATAATTGCTCAATTGTTACATCAAAGATCTTAATGAACTTGGAGGACAACCTCTGCTGATGATGTGGTACAAATTCTTGCCAACATTTAGATGTGCCTAACTATAACTGTTGGTCTTCAAATGAAAATACATGAATCCGAGCTACAGATGCACTCCTCTAGGAGTAATGAAGCACAAACTATCTTAATATGCCAAGTATTTAGGTGAAATTCTTATTTAAAAACTTTCCTGTATCTGAAACTCTGAGAAGGTATTATCCAAGTCAAAAGGCGCCTTTAACGTTCGTTCAAACAGGACTCTTACTATTTATTATCCCACACTACTAAAACCCTAGGAACCATATTTAGTTTTGCAACCTAAACCATGCAGCAGCCGAAAGTGCAGCTTAATCTTCGCAAGCAATGTGCAGAAGGCCGCAACACTATTCGAAATCATCGAAGACAGATATGAGGGCAAAGATGCTGGTGTTCTTTCTGGAATCGAAGAAGTCGCAGTAGGCTGAATAAGCTTACCAACTGATAGTAGACAGATATGCAGGCATAGGCACTGTCAACGCTGCTTTCATACCGTCTATCCGACTGGCAAACAGTCTGAATAAAACTTCAAGCAAGATATGCTTAAACGTCGACAAATTAGGCACTCGCTTCGCAGACGATAAAAAGAAAACTCATTCGAAGTATTTAATCAAATTTATTTAGATTTCTGTACATTATGTTATACCTGTTAACAAAATGGCGGACGTGTGTGCTCAAACTAGTTGCAGTGATAGATATTCACAGACATTTTCGGCAGATCCGTTTAGAATTAACTATAACCTTCCGCCTGTTTATCATCCTAAACGAATAACTGAGCTTTGGCACTGTAGTATGAATAGAAATTGTGTACTGATGGATCCAACGGTTGCATGAACTCTGATGGGTAGAAAGTATACATCATCAACAATATGATAGCCCAGCACTGCTCAGTAAACATTTGCGACTCCTTACAGCCTGGTTTACTCATTCCAAGTCGAAGTCCACTTGATATATGCTTCCTTAATATACGCTTTCGCTCATTAAAGCACAAATTTGTTGCTGTTGTGTGAGTGTGTTATAGTTAATCAGTAAATTTTATCGTTCAGTATTTTAAATTTATCGCTACTTATGGCTGACTTGAGGAGTAAACATAGCAAAAGGTTATCAAAATGTTAGAACAGCAAATACGCAAAGAATAACTGCAAGGATATGTTGGATACGAATGCATAATTCTTATTGCGCCTTTTATATTTCCCTTTCTTTCTCTCTTTCCCTCTTTTTCTCTCTCTATATATCTTTATATCTCTCTCTAACCGTCTCTTTGCACTAGGCGTTAGTCAAAACCATTAAATGAGTAATAAATATTTTAAATTTAATATTTTCAAAAGGCTAACCTTTCCATAATTCCAAGAACTAATTAATTAGAAAAAATACTATTTACTACTTACAAACTAATGCAAATTGATTTCCAATTTAAAGTTCGCCAAAGTGTATCAGTTTTACCATCATTAAAAACAAATTTTTGTTACGAACTTGTTTTAAAATTTTCATTCAAACACTTCAAGCCACTTCATTGTATTGCGTAGTAGATAAATTTTCCAATGCTTAATTTTTCATTTGAAGTTTCAGAAATTTTTAACATTTTTCACTTTTTCCCTGTCTTTCACTCTCTTTCACTCTCGCGCTTGACGGCAAACAATAACTTTGCTCATTAAACAGCATCGATCAAGTGGAAAATGCGCTCGTAAATAAAGCAAAATAAATTTACGAACATGTTATGGCGCCGTAATTTATGCTATAGAAAAATATTACATGTAAATGCATTAATATCAAAATAATATTTTCATGTGCAGTCGAGCGTACTAGAAATATGCAAATTGTTGCAGTTGCTATTCATATTTTTTTTTAGCAATTTCATGCTTCATTTTAATTTATTTTCAACTAATTTATTTTTTTTTTGTCGTTTAATTTGGCCAAATTCATGGAAAAAAAATGTACAAATTTTTCGTTGAATTTTTAAGTTTTCCTTTTATTTTTTTGAAAAAAAAAAAAAGAAAAAAGCAATCAATCATTGTCTGCATTCGCTTTAAATAAACCTAATTAAAAACATAAGCTTTTGGCATAAAACTTTAGCAAACGTGCCGCTGGCAGTTAAGACAAAGAAAGACTAAGCCAAGCCGCTCAAATGCGGGCAAGTAAAAATATTATTTGAAAGTGGAGAGGGGAAAGGAAAGCGAAAGCGAAAGAAATTTGGGAAAATAAAAAGAAAATCCAAGCTCATAAAATATGAATCAGCAAAGAAATTTGCACAAAAAAAATGTTTAAAAAAAAGGACATTTCCAGCAAGTGGCAGGATTAACTGTTGAAAAACGTGCAGCTACTTGTGTATAGTTTAAGATAATTTTGATTTCGTGTTAGTTTATATAATCTACAAATGATATATGATATTAAATAGGGTAGCTAATATGTAGCTAGAAAGATGGAGCAGCAAACTCACGCATTAGCAACGCATTTCTGTGTATGAGTCAGTGTGCAAAAAGCGTGGAGTAGCTCGCACTTACGACTCAATTCCAATCATTCAGCTTGATTACATTTAAAATTTTGCTAAAAAAATGCTAAAAGTCAACAAAGGCAAGTTAATTTGTAGCAAATCAATACTTTTTAGCTACGCAAACAAATAAAATCGAAATGTACAGCTGCACAAATTTGATATTCCCTTGACACTTCAGCGAATTATGGTTGGCAAAGCACTCAAGAGTAGAACAAATTATTTGAAATTGAATTGTTTAGAAAACGGCAGCCACAAACTGAGCAAACAACTTAAATCGTTTGCATACCTCATTAACATTTACACGTTTATTTTTTCACTTATTTTTCCTTTGCTTGAAGCATTATGCTCCATTTTATAAGCGTAGAATGCAGCAAAACAGAAATCTATCTAAATTAAGAAAAATACTTCAAGGAAACTACTGAGCAATATTCAAATAAATCAGTTCCACACAATAACTTCTAAGAAACTTCGCTTGATTAGCTCAACGAGTCAAGTTGATTAACCTTTGTCCATCTGCCAGCCTTTCGGTGTGTTTGTGAATACGGAAACTAGTTTGCCAGTACACAGAAACCCAGTTAAGTTTGGTTCGATACTTCGAATGAGTTTGTTATTTTATAAGTGCGAAGAGCCTTATTATGTGCCTTTTATATGTCGCGCTCGATCTTCCAAAAGAGTTTGAAAATCAGTCTCGGCTGTTATTGAGTCAGATAAAACAGCGTTGAATGTCTTCGAGGGAAAGATTCTTCGCAGGAATTTTGTTCCTATTACAGTCAGCGACTGGTCCCATATGAACCGCGAGCTGTGTGAGCTATTCGATGATGATGAAAGAGTTCCAGTACGCATGGAGTGCATGGGGGCCTAAATTTGATTGGAGGACGCCGAAGTAGAGGGTACACGTTGATCATATATGCCCCATCCCAATTAAGGGTGCGGACATTCCAGGTGCATATCCTTAAATCGTGATCTTTATATCGTTTGTAGGCGTCGGCAACATAGGGTTCGTTCCGAGGCTTTCTGTTTGTTTTCATTGGGGATTTAATTTTTTTACAGTTTCGGGTGCACCAACTCCTAATTAACGGGAGGGGGTTTTCATCTTCTCACGTTAGGTCACCACTGAACGGAGTGTTCAGAGGCTACCCAGGAGATATGTGTCCTAACGGACGTGTGAGTTGCTTGGACCGTTGAATGGCAGTCAACAACTTTTTTCACTATGTGATCTTGAGCAAACGAATCCCAATCTCCCAATGTAATATGTTGCTTAGAGATTAATTCAGTCTATTTATAATTTGTCTATTCGAAAGGAAATCCAGCATCTATGCCCTTATATCTGTTTTCAATGATTTGGTATAAATTGCCTACTAAGGCTCTTTTGATTCCAGTATTCCTCACCAGTTCTAAGTGTTGAAGTGCACATTATCTGAGAAAATTTAGCTAAACTTCTGGCTGATGTATTGTTTCGGTTTCAAAATTAAGTACGGTGTCTAGGTTGGGTGAAGTGTGGGATGTCCAGTCTGCCCTGACAGGCTGCTCTTTGTACATTGAATGAATGTTTTATGGCGCCTTTTGACTTGTTTCATTTCTTCTCAGAGTTTCTCCAACAGGAACGTTTTTAGTAAAGAATTTTACCTAATTACTTAGCATCTTTTAATAGTTCGTGCATTATTAACCAAAGGGGAGTGTTTGTGAAGCACAGATTTTTTTATTCTCATGCAAAGGCCATCAGTAATAGATAAGCACATATTAGGGTAGTACCAAGTGCATCTTTTAAGAGATCACTAAATATTGGCAAGAATTTGTAGAACCACATAATCTGCATGGATATTACCCTACATCGATTTGGTATGAGTTTCGTAAGAGTAACAGAATGGTGGAGATATGGCGCCTCACCATTAATTGCCTCTCTTGACATCCTTTTTTTATATCCGTTGAACATTTGTAATTTAGAGGCAACAAAGAAAATTTTTCTGTTTTGAAGATTTTTAATGTGTGATGCTCTCTCAACTGATCTATTTCTAGGGTAGGCGTGTTAGGCTCCGCTGAACACTTCTGAGTTCAGCAAAGATTTTAGATTATTTAAAAAAAAAAACAATTTCAATAACAATGATGAGGGACTAATGGGCCCAAAATCTTTTACAGCTCCTACAGCTCTTCGAGAAGTATTCGCTAATAAGTCTATGCTTTGCATAATATGAACCGTCTCGAGGGAATTCGCTAGGACAATGCTTGCAACATAAACTGTACTGCTGAATGCTAGGGTTGGAATGACTCAATATCTCAAATTATATTCTGTTGTCCTTAACAATTGTTAAGTTATCCCTCGAATTCCTGCATATGCGCACAACTGGCCATTAGACGGGCATATTTGGCTTCCAGGCATTCCGGAAAGTGGATTATGATGTGCAGCGCCAAGCACTCATGACTTTTTTTCAGTTCCGTCTAGGCTAAATGCTAGATCTGCTTTGGTTGAGTCTGTTGCTAACAACCGTTGTAGTCTTTATGCTTCATTTGTGCTAAGGCAATATTTAAGAAAGTCTTATTGTAGTACAATTTGTTCTTGCTAAGATCGATTAGTTTTCAGCCAGTCTTCTATTAGGTCTGCTATTGTATATAATAGATTAAGATTTTCTTCTATATCAATACATACAAAACGTTTCAAATGTATATAAAGAAAAATTTTACTAAGCCGCTTTAATAAATTCTATGGAATTCTAATCTTCAAAGCACAATGTTTGACTCTTCGCATTATTGAAGTACGACAAATACTGCAGAAGCAACTTCAGAAATTTCTATTGAATACGCTCCAACATGCTTGCACTTAAACAGCTAATTTATATACAACAGAACTCAACAAAGTATGCGACCCACACACAGAAGACGCACTGGTTGTGCCTCCTTGAAGCATATTGATACACCACAATGTTCAAGTGACTGAATGCAAGGAATTCAACAAGTATTTCTATGCATACAAATGAAAATCCATACAATTTCAATACTCTAAGCAAAAATGATAAGCATAATCGCTACAAAAAAAAAAATTTTATAAGAAGAAAACTTCAAAAGCCACGAAACCAAACACTTCAATCAACTTTGAGCCATTTTAACAATACTGGCATACAAATCCTTCGATACTAAATACATAATTCTAAAGAACTTAGCTGCAGGCAAATACAATTTCAAATCATAAGGCAAACAGTAGTACGTGCGCTGAATTGAAGTTCTAAACTGAAAACCCAGCAAATACAATGAATATTTTATGTTAAGCGCAAATAAACCAGCTGGAAATAAATTGAAACAAAATACGAAAGTGTAAGCAAAACTTTTCAGTTACGCACCTACGAAAAATTCGCAAGGAATGGGTGTGTGTGTGTATGGGATACAGTGTGCATGGATTCAGTGAAATTGAGTGTCAGCTTGGCTACGAAAAAGACATTTTGATGCTGATGTTGAGCTTTAAAGAATTTTTGAGTGCTGTGCACGACGAGCTGTGCGAATCGAATATTTGTATCTGTAGCGCGGCACATAAAACAAATACAAACACTCTCGCACATGTACAGTAATCAATCATGGTGGATTCAATTTCATACAACTCTGGCAAACAATTACAAAAAAAAAAATCAAAATGAAGCAGCAAAAATAGGGACAAAACAGTGGCAGGGCGAAAGTTGAAGCAAATGTGCGAGTTGAAATATGTATATCGATCTATGCTACGGAATTGGTTGTAAATCTTTGAAACAGTAACTGCAACAATTTGTTAAATGTTTGCAATCCATTTTTTTAGCGGATAGTTTTTTTGTTAGTTTTTTTTTTTAGTTTTAGTATTGTGCAAAGTTTGCATGGGCTTGGAAGATAGCTTAGACTTTTTTAAATAAAATATTTAATTATCAGCAACGCTGCAGGTGTTTGCTGTATTTAAGCACAATCAAATATGTTAAAGTGTATCAAAAAAAAAAAAGAGTAGCTTTGAGTATAAAAGAGTAAAGAACGCGGCACTACAGTGGACTCGGTTACGATTTGTATGAGTGCTACACCTTCGAGTGTTCCGAGCAAGGGCTAAATAAAATGTTTTCTTAGGAATCATGCAAGATACACCAAATTTGACGTTTCTAGCTAAAGAAACAACAACAATAAAAAAAACAACAACAATAAAATCAATCAAAATATAATATTTCTGACAAATTTAACATCAATAAAATTTCTTCATACAAAAACTTAGAAGGACATTGAAGGGTTGAGCATTTTCATTAAATACAAGTTATCTAAGTACGCAAATTCTGAGTCTATAACTCTCATAGTCTCTAAGTTCGTGTTGTTCATATGGAGAGCCACACAGATGGACATACCTACATCAATTAGGCTTTTGATGCAGATCAAGAGTATATATATATATATATTATAGAACCTAATTCAGCCATTTACAATTAAATGAATTATTTTATAAGAAATATTGTTTAATGGCATATTTTATTAAATTAACAACAATAGTGTGTATTGGTTGATACAAAAATTTATGAAAAATTTTGTGTATGGTTAGTGACATCCGGCTCTTAAGGAGAGGTGTTTGGAATGCACGAGGTGTATCCGAAAACTATCCAACCTATGTTCAGAACTCCGCGTTAGTACTAGTCTTCGTCAACCGGGCCATGGCACCCTTCGAAGTAGTCTCAATTTGCTTGAACCACACGCTCACAGCGGCGCTTCCACATCTTAAAGCACTCGGCGCGCCGCATTACTGTGAATCGTATCGATGTCGCCATTTTCAATTTTGGGAACATCCAAAAATTGCAGGGAGCTATGTCAGGATTGTACGGAGGATGTCGAAGCTCTACAATTCTTTGTTTCGCCAAAGATTGTTGCACAAAGTTCGATGTGTGTGCTGCCGCATTATCGAGGTGAAGAAACCAGTCGCCGTCGTTTCTTCTCTTCTTTTCAAAATTTCAACGTTATATATTTTGTTGATTGTCTGAACTTTTGGAGTAAATTCGTAGTGCACAACACCTTCACAATCGAAAAAAAAAATCAGCATTGACATGACATGGCTCCGACTTTGACGTGCTTTTTTCGGCCGTGACTTATCTGAACGCTTCCACTATGAAGATTGTTGTTTAGTTTCAGGATCGTCACCATAAACCCACAATTCATCACCAGCAATAAACTTCTTAAGAAGATTTTCATCATCACTGAGCATTTCCCAAACAGTAGTTTTTGGTATTCCTAGATTATCTTCTAATTCACGAACAGTCAATCGACGATCATCTTCAATGTTTTTCGGTGTTGTTGTCAGCCAAGTTCGGCCAGAACGAAGATCACTTTCAACAGATTTGCCTGTACCACTTCTTTATCTGCGTTATACGTCTTCAAAGGCCTTCTGTAATATTTCAATCGCCTACGTACAACTCTTGCCGAGATTGAAGCAAAACTTGATGCAAAGGCAGTTCGTGAGGAACCATTAGTAACGCTCATACCCTGAAGAGGCCTCTCGAACGGCCTGGCGGGAATATATGAATGTAGGTGGGATATTTTTCGGACACACCTCTGCATGTTATTTTTTGCTCTCTTTAGCTGACTTTAGGCGGCTGCAATTCGTTTGTTTTCTCAATGAAACGAAATTCGTCACGATTAAGACAGAAACTCGTAAACGTAAATGTATAGGATTAAGTCGACGTGAGAATGAGATAGAATACATAACACATAATTTTATATTCTCAGTCTCCTCTTACTGCGATGTTTCGTAGCGTCGGCTTTGCAAAAACAAATGTGCATGCATGATACTTCATGTGAAAAAGTCTTGGACAGGTGTATATGCTTGCGATTGACTACTTTGTTGTTGCTTTTTATAGAGTTTGTCTGAAAGTTACTAAAGAATTAAGAAGCATCGCAGAGCTTAAATATATTCGTATTATAAAGACGATTTATATCACGCCCACTTTTTGGTGTAGTCCCCATATAAATCCATGCATTACCATTCTAAGGCAATGCTCCCCACTAACAACAAATAATTTTATGCACGTGAATGGTATTTCAGTCGCGGTGCAACCGAAAGTAAACGTTTTTCTTATTGTAAGAGGGTAGTTTGTTAAGTGGGTGAATGAAATAAGAAATAATATAAACGTGTTGAGATATTCGTCCATAAAAATTGTGTGTGACATCTATAAAGCTAGAATAGGAAAGGCGGACTGAATTTAGAAAGTTGCAACGCCGCTAATAATGGTCAATTACTATCAAACAACCCTCGTATTTAGCACAGCATACGAGCAGTTATGGCGTATGCATGCGGAATAGCATTGAACCACTGTTGTTGTTGCAAGAATGTGGGAAAGCATACGAGCTGGCATACGATTTACCCGCAATTATAGCTGAGAGCAGTAGAGAGTAAAAAAAATAATAAATCTTACATATATCATAGCACTTCTGATATTCTTTATACATCTCAATCTCTCGTAGACTGCTTTACAGAAGTTTCACTTCTGCCATGTGTAAACTGTACACTTTTTTCTTTCTTTTTCTTTCTTCCTTTTACCGCAGAATTTCAAGTTAACAAGAAATGTGTAGCCATTCTCTCAAAGTGTGGCTTCAAGAGCGTGAACCACTTCAGCCTACCTTAGACATTTATTAAATATTTATGTTCCAATAGCGAGTTGTAGAATTAATGAGCAAATCCTTTGGCAACTAGCTAAGTCACCATCGTTGCGTTTTTTAATGCACTTCGAATAACTTTTGGAACTTCAACCCATTGCATTTCTGACAGCTTTTTGCCGCAGCTACTTAATGTACTTGCATGACTATTGAAAATCAGCTGAGCTAATACTAAGAAAAACTGCTAGTGAGCCATTCCAACCTATGCACTATTCTCCAACTATTATTTACTTCAAGAAGATACTTTTGCAGATTTTATTATCGAGCCATGTGAAAAATATTTTAAGAAGCATTAAATAACCATTACTTCACTGCAAATACTTGCAAGATTTTGTGCAGTCAGCTAATAAAAAAAAATAAAAATAATAGAAAGAAAGCACTTAAATATGCACACATGTAAGCGAAAAAAAAAATAAAAGTAAAACTCAACACAATTGTTTGAAATTTATTGAATTTCTGAAATATATATAAAAAGGAAAATAAATAATATTTTAGATATACATTTATATAAAAAACTTATATTTCAACACCAGCGAAAAGGGGTCAAACTACTTTTTTCAAGCATGCTTCTCGAATGCTTTCTTTCCTAAATACACACTCAAAAATTCGTTTTGTATGCCTGCCTGCCGTCCGCACTTGGAATATTATTTTTTTTTTCTCTCTTTTTTCTTGCTTGCTGAAAAAGAACTTTCATGGGCATCGATGAACGTTGAATGTTGAACGCAAAGTTGAGAAGAAAAAAATGTTGGTTGAAAAGAAAAAAAAATAATTTATTTTCTAAAAAATGTATAAGTTTTTAGCAGTGGCTTTTATTTCTTATAAATTTTTACTCTTTTTTACGGTTTGTGGCTATATTTTATATATATATATATATATATATAGTATATATTTCTATATAATACAAGCTGATTTACTGCGTTAGTAAAATATTTACGTTGGCTTAGTTCGCTGCATGATTTGTAGGCAATAACGCGGAAGAAGTGTGTGTGTGTCTATAATAAATAATCGTTGCATAGCATAAACAATGTCATATACCATATATTTAAATTAGACTAGCGACAAAAAAATGTAGAATAAAAGCGTAAAAAAATGTATGCAGTTCGGCGTAATGTAAATAGTATAAATTACTAAATTAAGTTTTTAAAATAAATTGTCAAGTTTTGGTCACAAATTTGATTGCATTTCCTTTTTTTCTTTTTTTAATATATTTAATGGACAGTAATCCATTTGAGGATTTACGTTGACAGCAACATTTTTCCTAAGAAAATTAAGTGACATGCTTTGAAAAAAAGAAAAAAAATTTCTTTCAAAATAAATAGAAGCGCAAAATGCGCAAACACAATGCGCAAACGTCATAAGTCAATTTTAATAAAAAAAAAAAGAGAAAAATATTTAGAAGAAGAAATGAAAGTGATTCGTGGAAAAACATTGCAATAAATTTTATTATAATAAAGGTAGACAATATTTTCTTTGGAAATGTTTGCTTTCAGTGCGGCCAGCTGACTATATTCGATTTGATATAAAGAACTGATTAGATGCAGCAGATATAAGGATATAAAGAAAAAAATAATTTTGCAGAAGAACTTGCAATTTTAGTTAAAATAAAAAATTTTTCATACAGAAACACGGGAAGAAGGAACGTACTACGCTTTAGGAAGTGGTTGGCACGTTTCTTGGAGACTAATTATCTGAAGAGACAACTTTTTTTTTATATGAGGATTGCTAAATATATTTGTAGCCTAACCATAAAAGAACGGAAATTTATTTGAAAAAATCGCTTTATTGCTTTTCAAAATATTCACCATTAATTCCGATACACTTTTGCATTCGCCCAAACCATTTTGTGAAGTAGTTTTGCCACTCCGAAAGAGATATTTCCAAAACATGCGTTTTGAAGGCATCAACAGCTTCTGCGGGAGTTGAAAACCGCTGTCCGTGCAGTTTATTTTTGATGTGAGGGCGCAGGTAGAAGTCATTTGGTGTCAAGTCAGGACTGTACGCTGGATGACCAATCAATTCGATGTTTTGAGCGTCCAAAACATCGCATTATCGTGATGAAGATTGATTCGCCTTCGTCGGTTGGTTTTTCTCAGTTCATCGAACACTTCAGACAAACAAATGGTTTTATACCATTCAGAATTGAGCGTTCTTCTTTCTACAAGCGGCACGATTGCAACTTGTCCGGATTTCGAGAAGAAACATGAGATCATTTGTTTCAATGAGCTGCGCGAGCGAGTAACTTTTGTTGGATTTTGCTCGTCTTGAAAGTCTCAGACGGTCGACTGCTGTTTTGTTTCGGGCTCATACGCATACATATATCCACGTTTCGTCACTTGTCACGTTTGAGTAGACTGTTTTAACGCACCTCGCATGAATTTCTTCAGTAATTGCTTGCATAAGCCTTCTTTTGAGCGATTGTCAAATTATGCGGTATCCAACGTGAACAAACCTTTCTAATGCCCAGGGATGCCTCAATCTCACGGTATGTCACATGACGATCCTGCTTTATTAGTTCATAAACAGTATCGATGTTTTCTGGCACAACGACCGATTTTGGTGAGCAAACTACGACCACGATTGAATTCTTAATACATACCAGTTTTTCACAGTGGCCGGAGATGAAGCTTCATCACCAAATGTTGATAAATCTTCGCACGAAAATATTCTCGGCTTAATTCTATTTTTTGGCCAAGATGAATTTTTCAGCTGCCTGTAAAAAAACCAAATTGTGCTCGCACGTCAAAGTGTTCCCAGTAAGTTAGGCCTAAAAAATTTCAGACTTTACGATGGAAACGTCAGATTTCATCTGGCAACATGTTTTGTTGCTCAGGCTAGCAATATATATAGCAACCCCCGTAACCCTTGATACTTTAAATTACTCCTAGTTGAAGCATTGCATTGATAGGTTCGTTGTTTGTGGCTTGTCGTAGGCCGTAGGTTTGAGATCGTTCCTGGCAATGAGATATGGCAGATTAACCGCAGACATTTGTTGACGATAGATTGAAGCTTCCGACCACTTCCTGTCTGAGACCATCTACATCTCTGAATCATATAACAGGACGCATTCTATTTCAATGAAAGTTTCTACGAGCGCAAATTTTTGTACAGCTTTCAAGTAGTAATCCATGCATCCAACACCGTCATTTGCCTTCTGGCACATCTGATTTTGCTAGCGCCAAAAACATTTGATGCATTTAAGAACCCCATGGAGAACCACTATAAAAAGAAGTGGTGAAGTATACAACCCTATCAGACATCTCCGTTTATGGCGAAGTTACTGCTGTTTTGCCTTTAAACGGCACGGTGAGAGCTGCGTGCTCATAAAAAAACCTTTATATGATCAATAATTATGTCAGAGATCGCAAAGCTGCTCAATGACCTCCATATCGCGTTTTTGTTGATGTTGCAAAACGTGCGTTCGAAGTCCTCAAATAACGAGAATATTCACTTGATAGGCACCCCTTTCTGTCCTCGTCATAATTGAGCGTTTAATGTTGGCGAGATTCTTGCTACGATGATGAAAGACAGTACTTCTTGTGAGGAGTTTTTACATTGAATGAAATCACCCTCTTTTGGAGTAGTGCAGCTCAACTTTCCTCCTTCAAGTTATCTGGGATTGACGCAGATTTCTATGCCTGACGAATAATCGTATATAGAACGTTTGCGAAGATGTTTGCGATGTATTCAAGTCCATCTAGCCCAAGCTGGTTTGTTGCTTTTTAGCTTACTTAAGGTCAGATTTTTTTTTTTCGAGTAGGCGGAACAGTGGAAGTCCTTCTGCTGGGGCTTCGACACTGCTTGGTTTTGGGAATGTCTGAAATTTCTGACTTAGTGTCATCAAATTCGAAGTACTCCCGTCACTAGCTTCGATAGAGGGACAGAGAAAAGCTATACAGCTCCAACGATTCGTCAATAATAATTTTTGAATCCTTTGATAAAAGGAAATATTGTGATGCTGTGTTTGTCAACTCTCCTTTGACAAATTGTGGCAGAACGGTTTGTTGTTACAGATTAAGGACAAGAATAGAAGGGAATCCGTTTTTCGTTAAAATCCGCGTAAATGTGTGCTTAAGCAGAAGTTCCTCAAGACAGCATACTCAGACCAATTTTAAGTAGTTAAACTTGCAATATGTGACGAAGATATTTTCAATTATGTAACAAGTATAGCACAAGTCTAAATGCGAGTAAGACTCAGCTAATGGCCTACGCGAACTGTGCTTTGTACGTTCTAAACACCATCCTGCACAGAGATCTTCATAAATTGTTCATGTGGAGGATCAAGCAAGTCGTACCAGACGCCTTAAATGCCGCCATTTTTGGTAAGCATAAATTATAGCTAAACCACAATTACGCCATGTCTAGCAAACGGGCTTCAAACACCTCGAGCTCTATCTTCTAACTTAAATTTTTGCAACTCACTTCTATTAATTTCGTTTTACAATTTTTATTTTTTTATACTCGCACTCAATGCTTCTAGTTTCAATTCTGTTAGACAAAAGTGGAGTTCCAAAACAGAAATGTGGCCGAATTTGCTGCCATTAATTGTAGCTCACTCGATTGCACACTTTTTGTCGCTGTCTACTTGCACTCATTGCTTTTCATAGTTAAAGAAGTTCAGCTTGCACTCAATGCTTCTCAATTGCATGGCAGATTCTGCAGCAAAATTACGCTAGAAATATTTTCCATTGCTAAGCCAGCTGCTTAATTGCAATAAAAATAAAATTTTCCACAGCATTTCACTTATTTTTCGAACGAAAAACAAAAGTCAAGCTGACAAAAAAAATGAAAAAAATAAAAAATTGAGAAATATTTTCTAATAACATTAAATGCAGCTGTGTGACTTTTCACGAAAAATGTTTAAAGCAGCAATGTGTTGCATACTTACAGGCGCATCTATACGTTGGTATTGCTGTTGGTGACGGTGACGCTGTTTGCCATGCCATAGACCATGTCCTTTACTGTCAATTTTTGTCTGGCATTGAATTGGCATGCGGTTACATGAATTGAGTATATACACGTGCATACAGCAGATTGCATGCGTAAGCGTTTACGTATCTCGTTAGTTTGCAATGTCAAATAGGCTACCACACCATTATCCTTTTATATATATACGTACGTACTGCATGTATGCAACTCCCTTGGGTTGCTGCATGGCGATTATCAATTAAAGCCATTGAATTGCTTGTGCAGCTTTGCGTTTCATGCCTGATATATGGCTATAAGCAAATATTTGTTACAGTTCAGCTTTATGCGCCTAAAAGTGTGCAAACAGTAGAGTCGAAATATTGTACAGCTACTACTACACAAATAATTAATGACACACCCTTTGTTTAGTGTCTCGCTTAAAACACAAAAACTGAAACTGTAGCATGCTTCTAGGCGCATTTGTTGCAAAACACTTGAACTCAGCCCTATCACAGGCAGGTATTTCAAGCCGTTGCTGCATGTAGTACGAGTATGTGTGCGGCTAATGAGCTGAAATGAGTTAGAAGGACTTTGTCATTTGCTGTCCGTCTGTTCGTGTGTTTTATATAGTCTGCCTTTAGGCGCACTTGAGTACTTTTGACAAGTGTCTGCTTCCATTTAATTTATTGCTTTTCAGTTCTATATTTTTGTGCTGCTGCTTCCTCGTTCTAAACGAAGGTTGTTGTAAGCTTGCTACTAGCATGCTGGCGTCCTGACTGTCTTATGCTTCTTTATGCCTGACTGACTGTACAATATTCTTACTTATATACGATATATAAAAATATACAAAAACGATTTCTGTTTTTTTTTTATTTTTTTTTTGTGGAAAAGCAAAAACTTTGTCAACGTTTTGCTTTACATTGAAATTGCTTTCGAAACTGCCATCGTGAAATAATAATAACAACTGGCAGCAACTGTGCGAGTAGCTGCGTAAAAAAGTAAAACAAAAAGCAGGAAAAAAAAAAACAGAAACAGAAACAGAAGCAGTGAGAAAATCTTGGAGGCCTTGTACACAAACCACTCATAATCAGTAAACAAAGACAATGCAGGGAACTAGTAACATTGAGGCAGCTGTAGCAGAAGCAGCAGCAGAAACAGTGTGTAGAAGGATACTTTGACAATTTCGAAAACAAGTTTGTCGACGTCGTCGTTGTAATCTTTGTGTGTGTGTGTGTGTGTGCATTGCGTTTAAGGTCAAGTGGAAGTTGTACTACTGCTGCCGCAGCTTGTTCAGATTTTTACTGCACATACACAACCTAGGGGCCTTTTTTTAAATACACATATGTAGTAGGAGAAACACAAATACAGTATGTTTTAAAGGTAGGGTATTTTTGTTTGAGAAAATTTAAATGTCAATACCGTGTATTGAAAGAAAACGAAGCAAGAAAGGCGAGAGTTTGAGGATATTGAGATGTTACGTGACAGAAATGAAGCTCCAAAAATTCTATCAATAGGTCAAGCGTCTGACTGAAGGTTTTAAACACGGAGTAACTAACTGTAAGGATGACAATGGAAATCTGGTAACAGATGAACAGGAATCACTAAGATTATGGATAGCCGATAGAGAAATGACACCGGAGCCATCGGACTATAATGAGTTCAATTCGGGTTTTAAAAAGCTGAAAAATAACAAAGCGGCAGGCTCTGATGGGCTGCCAGCTGAGTTATTTAAGACCGACGGCGAAGAGTTGGTTAGGAGTATGCAACAACTTTTATGCAAGATTTGGTAGGATGATCGCATACGCAATGACTGAAATCTCAGTGTTCTCTGTTCTATCTTTAAGAAAGGAGACCCCGCCATTTGCGCCAACTACCGCGGAATAAGTCTTCTTTATACCGGATATAAGATTCTGTCGCACGTATTGTGTAATAGACGGAAATAATATACGGATTCACTGATAGGACGATGTCAGTCTGGTTTCAGACCAAAAAGGTCGACCAATGACCAATTATTCATATTACGCCAAATCTTGGAATAGATCCGGGAGTTTAACAAAGACATACAACACCTATTTGTCGACTATAAAACCGCTTTCGACACGCCGATACGATCGAAGTTTTTCGACGCCCTGTCTACACTAGGCATCCCGGCAAAGATTCTTCGTCTTTGCGCGACGACGCTATCTCACCCACAAAGCGTTGTCAGGGTGGAGAAAAACCTCTCCGATTCCTTTGATACCAAGAGAGGTTTCAGGCAGGGCATTGCTCTGTCGATCGATTTTTTTCAATCTTTTGATGGAATACATACTACTCCAGTGTCCGCACATACAGAGTATGTCGAGCTCGTTTTTCCAAAAGGAAGTGATGATGCTCGCTTAAGCCGATGACAGTAATATCGTCGGCACGCAGGAATGGCGAGTTAGCAAGGCGTTCTCGGAGATTGAAAAACAGTCTCGGCTCATGGGTCTAGCGGTGAATGAGGACAAGAGGAAGTTCTTGGTGTCTTCTCGCACTCCGTCATCGCGTCTTGGACAGTCAGTGACGATGGAGAATTTCAACTTCAGTGTTGTAGAAAACTTCGTCTATCTTGGAACAGAAATAACCAGCAACAACAACGTCAGCATGGAGATCATGCAAAGAATCACGCTTGCAAACAGATGCTTTTTTGAGCTGAGCAAGCAAAAGAGAAGTAAAGCCCTCTCTCGAAAGACGAAAATAAAGATCTATAAGACGCTGATACTCCCGGTCTTATTGTATGGCGCAGAGGCATGGACCGTGATTGAGTCACATGAAACAGCGTTGGAAGTCTTTGAGAGGAAGATTCTTCGCAGGATTTTCGGTCCTATTCGAGTTGGCGACGAGTTTAGGTCCCATATGAACCGTAAGCTATTCGATGAGGTTGACATAGTCCAGCGCTTAAAATTCCAGCGGCTGCACTGAGCTGAGCACCTCATTCGAATGGATGAAGGAGCTCCAGCACGCATGGTTTACATGGGGGCCCCAAACTTGATTGGTGGTAGATGGTTGACGGCCATTTAAGTAAGTACGTCCGCTGGACGAGCCCCTCTTTGACGAATACTTGTCGCTGCTTATACTGATAAACTAAAGCGCGAACATTGCAGCGTATTCTTGGATGCCATCGTCTGTATCGTACTCGCTGGATGATCTGTACGTCACACAGACGTCATATGAGAATGTAGCCAACATATATTCTTTCTGGATCGACACGCAGGCTTTCGTCTGGTACGTCTGGCATGTCAGCGGTGTACAGGCAGTACAGTAGCGGGCCCAGCACACTTCCTTGTGGCACACCTGCTTGCACATTGTATTGTACTTCGCAGATATTGCTGAATGGAAGCGGACTGCAAACAGACATCCTTTTACAAGTAGGTACGACCGCAGTTTCTTCTTTATTTTTGACTGTAGGCCTAACGCTTCCTTAATATCCAAGAAGAGTGCATTGTTGAACGCCTGCAGTATTTGGTCGACGATGCGATGCAATTGTTCAATACTGCTGTGGCCCGCTCGGAATACAAACTGGTGTTCAGGAAGAATTTCCTGTGATTCCATGATTCTGACAATCCGGCAGCAATTAGTCTCAGAAAAACCTTCGTGATCGAAGGGAGAAGACGTATCGGCCGATAGGACGCGGGTTCCGCTTCCAGCTTGTCAGGTTTATGCATCATGGAAATTAATCCGAACTTCCACTGTGCGAGGGAAGTATTACAACCTCACAATAAAGGATTGTACGACCAGGTAGTGCCTTCAGAGTGGCATTGCAAATAACATCGTGGCCTGCCGCTCTGTTTAAGTTCTGGTAGTCAATTAGCTCAGCTTGGGGCGAAGTGCTTCATGGGCAGATCCATATAGAGCGCTTGGGAAAGGCACTCAAGCGTCTCGATTACTTCCTGCTCAACAGCTTGGTCGATCGGATGGAAGCGCACGGCTAACACCTTCGCCTGTTCCAGATCGGTCCGACAACATGACGCACCTCCTTTTAATGGTGTATGTTGCCCTCCAGCTGTCTCTGCCAGTGTTGGCAAGCCTGTCGTCGGAGCACACCGTCTCTCTTGTTTTTCGGCTATGAGTTGACGAATCTCATTCCTGCTGTTTCATGCCTCGGAAGTGGTTTGTGTGTAGTAATCGAAGCTGCCAACTGCACTTTCTCGACGAAAGTCTTCGCCTGATGTAATTTCAATATTGAGTGCTTATAATTCACAACTAGTTTTTGGCTTTGTGATCATACAGATGTTTTTTTTTTTTATATTTATTACATATCTACGTAATATTTGCACACAATTAAACCAGATTTTGATACTATTTCGCTTTAATGCTTCAACAATAACTTTGCAAAAGGTGTACTAAATACAATTCCTGTACACACGTACTAAGCCACTTAAAATGTTCTCCGTATGTTATGCACTTTAATGCCGACATTTAGTTGTAGCAACTTAAATGTGTACAAGTGTGTACTCACATACACAGTTGCACTCAGGTAATGATAGCTGGAAGCAACTAAAACTATGCCATACACTAAGCTGCTTTTAACTAACGCCATACTACCTACTCATACATTTTTCGTTCAACCATTTCGATAATGACTTTTAATGCATACAAAATTTTTTTTCCCTTTTTTTTAGGCCCTGTACCGAAGGTACAAGAGCCTATTGGTTTTGTGCAAATGTATGTAACAGGAAGAACTAATTGTCGGAGACCCCCCAAAGTTACCCCCATTATGGTCAGGAGTGATAGAGGAGTCGATATAGCCATGTCCGTCTGTCCGTCCGTCCGTCCGTCTGTGTGAACGAAAGGATCTCGGAAACGGTAATAGATAGAGACTTCGTGTTTTTTGCATTCGACTAGGACTGCTTCGGAATTTCACAAGTTTATTTTAAAATTTTGCCCCTCCCCCCTTCCCCATAAAATCACCCCTTAGGGTAAAAATTTCTTCGGCAATAGATAGAGATAGAGCACACCAGTATAAAGTTAACGTCCTTCTTAGCCCAAATCAAAAAAGTTCATCAAAATCGGATAATAAATGACGATTTTATAAGCAATTGAATTTGAACGACCCCCCTTTTCTCTTCATTCATATTCGCACAGTGAGAAGTGGTCATGTGTTTGGTCATATGCTCGGGAAACATTTAATGTGTTTGTTAGGCGACCTAAACTGGTACAGGGCCTCTTACAGTCGGTTACGCCCGACTGAAATTTCCTTACTTGTTTTTTTTTTGGTTTTGGCATGAGAAATTTCGCAATGCGCAGCAAAAGCCGAAAGTTTTAGCTACATGTTTCGCAGATATTTGCATAAAGTTTGAGCATTATTTGCCGACTGTGTGGGCAATACACAGACGAACAGTCACCTACCTGGCTTTATTATGCCATGTTTGGCTGCACAGGCTTGTTAAGATAATGCTCAGCGTGTGTGTATATGTGTGTGTGTGTGTGTGTGTGTTTGCAGTTAAAAATAATTAATACGTGCTGCACAGTCATGGCTTAAAAATAATTTGTAGCACAATTTGGAAGCTCACTTTCGGTTTATTAATTGGCATTGATCATTGGCGCGTTAATTTTGGCACACATTCAATGTGTGTGCGCTTGGTGAACTTTAGCGCGCAGCGAAATGTCATAATTCGCAGCATGTGCGCCTATAAGCAGGCTACAAACATTTTCTATGAAAATGTCAGCCAGTAGATATATGAAAGGAACGAAAAAAGGAAAGAATAAACTTTTTAAAAAATGCCAAAAAATGACAGGAAAAAAAAAAAAAAATCCCAAAACGCATTCCTACACTGTCGCAGCTGCTGTTCATAAGCAACTTGGTTTCTAGGTACACACAACGACATAAAATGCTTACCAAGCCATTTTTTTTTATTTAAAAGATGCTTTTGAATCAATATTTGAATATTTCAAAAATAATTAAACAAAAAAAAAAAATAATAAAATTAGAAAAAAAGAACAAAAGTAAAATATTCTAAGCAAGCATGAACTTCTTCTTATAGAATAGGGCTTAAAAGAAAAGGAACGAAGAGACATATAGATGGAATCTGTATGTACAATATAATTCACAGGAAAAGATGCTGCGGACTTTTGTAATTTTTTATTGAATGATCCTTGATATTATTACTGCTGTAGGAAATATGTCATTCATTGGAGCTTCCTACGGTATGAATTTTCCAACTGTGGCTATATATATGGCTGTGAGCAGTGATCTAATATCCTATTTTAATTTTTGTTGAGTTATTATTTAATTGAAATTTGAGGATTTTGAAATTATTTGCAATATTCGGAAATATACGTCGGAGAAGAATCTTCCTTTCTTTAAAGCTTCGCAAATATTCTGACTCGATTTCGATTCGATTTTTATTTCCAACAGTTCATGCATACAGGGTATTCACTGGCACTGTACTACATTAATTTTTCATTATAGGGCATTTCATTGCATTGTTTTATTAGCTTTGCTTAGTGCCGAGTGCAACGGTTTTTGCCAACTCCTTACTATACCAATCCAACAAAACGCTTAAATTTGCCCCAGGAGTTGTTTCTGCTAGGCTTCTACCATTGTTGCAAGCGACGTTTTGAAGCTTTCCAAACTGTGTACTGCAGCTGCATTGTCAAAGGACATGCAATTAATAATAAAGTCTTCAATTACTGACTAAGTTGAGCCAGATTTGTTTTAGAAAAAGCGTTCGAAACAGCAAACCGTACGTCTGTCTTTGTATATACAAGGGACACTATTTATATTGCGGCAAGTGGCTTTAGGTAAAAGCTGTTAATACTAAAATAAAGTTAGTCATTTTTAGCATGAACGTACTCACAACGTTTTTATGTACAAACGCTATTTGTTTAGTTTACAGTGAGTTGAAAAGAAACCAAAAAAAAAAATGACATTTCAAACGAAGCTTTTCGTTGGATTTTTTTTTCACAACTTTTAATGTGAATTATCTCAACAAGATTGTGTCGATGAACTTAGTTCTTTGTATGGCGATGAAGCACCATCAAAACCTGTGGTCGTTGTTCGCTCAGCGACGATTTCCGTGAAGGTCGCCCAAATGCGGGCGTGTTATGCCACAAAACATTGAGGTATCTTTGACCATTAGTTCCACTAGCGTTTATTAGATTGCCATAAAAAGGTTTGTTCGCGTTGAAAATCGCCCAAAAAATGGATTGTGTGATTTGGTGCAAAAAAATACTGAAAAAATACGATTGTGATGCGTCAAAAGACGTTTATAAGATTGTCACAGTTGACAATTCATAGAAACAAAACAGCAATCGTCCGTGTGTGCGAAGTCCAGCAAAAGTTGCTTGCGCACGAAGCACTGCGTAGCAAAATGGTCGCCTTTTTCTTCTGCCAAATGTAGAACGGTCAACTCTCAATAACTCTAAATGGTTGTTTGCCTGACTTCTTCGGAGACATCGCAAAACGAACCACCAAAGTCGAATCAGTTTCCTCCATGATAATGCATATGTTGTGCAGCCCTGATTTATTACCCAATGATTTCTTTCTATTTCCAAACATGAAAAATAGACTGGGTGGTGAAAGTTTTTCAACGCCCGAAGAAGCTACTGATGAGTTGACAAGCCATGTTTTGGAGATGCCTCAATCGGAGTGTGGAAAAAAGTGCTCGAAAATAGGTTTAAGCGAATGCAAAAGTGCATACAGGACCGATAATACTGCGAATAAACTTCCTCTGAAAGACTGCCAATGCTATTTCATCTGACAATCACGCCATACAATAGGGCCGGGAGTATCAGCGTCTCATAGATCTTGATTTTTGTCTTTCGAGAGAGGGCTTTACATCTCAATTGCTTGCTCAGCCCAAAATAGCAACTATTTGCAAGCGTGTTTCTTCGCCTGATCTCCAGGCTGACGTTGTTGTTGCTGGTTATCTCTGTTCCAAGATAGACGTAGTTTTCTACAACACTGAAGTTAAAATTCTCAATCGTCACTGATCCTCCAAGCCGCGAGGACGGAGTGCGAGACTAGTGCGTACCTTGGCTGCGACAAGATAGTGGTCCGAGTCAATGTTGGGACCACGTAACGTTCGCACATCCAACACGCTCGATGCGTGCCTTACGTCAATCAAAACATCATCAATTTGGTTCCATGTAGCCTTGTGGATGTTAATGTGTTGAAATCCATGTTCCGACCTGCGGCGAAATCGATTAACCTCTCTCCATTATTGGAGGTAGTTGGGCCAAAAAGTTCTTCTTTGCCAATCTTGGCGTTGAAATCGCAAAGCACGATTTTAACATCGTGTTTGGAACAGCGCTCGTACAGACGTTCCAAGCGCTTATAAAACTCATCTTTAGCATCTTCGTCTTTCTCTTCCGTCGGGACGTGTGCACATCAGGCTTATATTAAAATATTGAGCCTGCAGCAGGCTCGTCAGCAGGCGTGAACCTGGAGGCGAGGCCACATAGTTTCCTACTCAACACGAAACCACATTCAAATTCATGCTTACTCGCAAGGCAGCTATAGTAGATGTCACAGGATGCTTTTTTAGAGCAAACCTGTCTTATCCATTAAATTATTATTAAATACAAATTATTGCTGGTTGCACATATTTTTTTGTCATTGAGTGTATATAAATTTTCAAATATGCTCTTCGGCGACTCTATAAACAGCGTCGTAGATGTTGTACCAACAAATATAACAACAACAAAAAAAAACAACAAATAATGAACGTTGAGTGTCATTTATTTTATATATTGTATGGAGTAGTCGAAAGTGTTTGCCTTTTCCTTGTGCTGCTGCTTATTTGTGACAATTGTCCTTTTTTTGTTTTCTGTTCTTTTTTTGTAGCATACATTTTGGCGCAAACGGAAACACTTGGCAGCAAAAAATATAAAAAAAAAAAAAAATTGAAGTGGCAGCGACAGTAAAACTGCTTTATCCTTTTTGTCCTCTGCATATATATATTTGTTGTTGTTTGTTTGTTTGTTCGTTTGCCGTACAGCATTGTCCTTTAGCAAGTTGTGCGTTTTTGTGCAAATTATAGCCAACATATAAACAACAACAACAGCAACAACAACAATAAGGAGGAGGAAAAAACAGCAATAACAACTTGGTAACCCGCAATTTTGCGTTGTTTTTTATTTTTCGGTATTATATTTCATTTTGCTTCGATTTTTTCTCTTATTTTCGTTTGCCATTTTTTTTCTTTTTTGCATTTGCTCGATGTTCGTTCGTAATAAAGCGCATGAAATAAAAGTGATATAGTGTTTATGTGAAGTTTATAAATTAAATTTAATGAAGCAGCAAGTTGCATTTCTTTTTTATAAGTGAAATAAATTGCTACTTATACGCTGCTATTCGCAAAATGGCGTGCGTTGGTGGTATTATCATATTTCGTTGCGCCAAAGGATACTTTCAATTTGTTCGAGGGCAACGTAAATGTTTTAAGTTTTGAATGCAGCAAATGCAGACTATATGCCGTCGTATGCATATATCAAAATATAAAGGCTATAAAGTCTAACAGAAATTATATAATAAAATTTTAATATATATAGCGGAAAAGAGTAAATCAAATAGCACCAAATTTTGGCTTTAGGTTGTTCATATTCCATATATGTCTATTCCATTTAATAAATTTTATACAAATTCCTATTTTCGAATTTTATGTTGTTCGAACAAATTGTATTATCAATGAACTCATTGGCTCCAAACATGAAACTCGTGCGGCCAACAACAGCTCCACTGCGCTACTTCTTGCCAGATCCCTTCTTAAGTGATCCCTTCTGCGAAGCCTTCTGCTTGGCAGCTTCCAGTGCCTTCTGCTGTTCCTTTTGCTTTTGCTTGAAGGCAACATCGTTCTCGTCAAAATCTTTTGATTCTTTCTTGGGTGCCTTTAGCGGCTTCTTTTTGCCACCTTCGCGACCAGACATTTTTGATTTGAAGAAGATTTTTTTATTATTTATTTTTTTGGCATATAAAGATTTAAAAACAATTTCTCAATATTTTGCCAGATAAACTAAAAGATTTTCTATATTTTTTTTGTTGACAGTGTTTGCTCGACTTTGTTTTGTTTACATTTTCGCTTTTTATTTTTTGTTAAAATATTTTTATTTTTTTTTTAAAATTCACCGAGTACCGAGTTTCACTGAAAATACACTAAAAATTACCAACAAAAAAAGAGGTCAAGTGGACAGCTCTACCAATTGGGCTTTAATCAATTACATGATTAGTTTATATGCTGTACACAGACAGACAGATAGACAGACAGACAAACATGGCTAAACTGTTTTTTTTTTTAGCATTTCTTCTAAGTTTTTGTATGAAAAACAATTTATGTTGTTGCTATTAATTTAGCTAGAAATATCTAAACTGAAAGATATTAAGGAAATAAAGAAACAAATCGAACAACTAAAAGGAATTGGCACCATATAGATCTGTTTGCGCCCTTCAAAGTTTTTGCAAGAATATGAAAATGTCTGAAAATATTGGAAATCATCTATTTTTACGCTTGGCCACTTCTCTAGCCAGTGGAAGTGCGAGGAAGTAATTCATTCCAAAGCCTATCAAATTATCACCGTATTGCACCATCTGTATGCTGAAGGTACTCTGAACGAAGATGAAATTTTACAGCTAAATTGTTTATAGTTCCTGCATCGAACTGTTGTGAAATCTATACATATAACTCAAGAACTGCTGGACCGATTTATGTGAACTTTGTTTTGTTGTAATTTTCTCCGTCCCAAATAGCAGAAGAACTTTTAAAAACAATTTTGTATGGAACGGTTTTGTTTTGATAATAATTGCAATGGAACTGAGAATGGCCAGACATTCCTCATATTATTAATTTTAATAACTATTATTGCAGGCATTCAAAAATGCAATAATCGCTTGCCTCAAACTCTGACGATAACGTAGATCTACCTGCCAAAGATTTCACCAAGCAATTGCTGATGCGAAATCTCTTCGGTTCTTAGTTAAGATTTTCAAAGCAACAACCACCGGTCACACTTAACAGTGCCACAGTTCCACAGTATAACGTTTACCAGCCAGTATAGTTGCCTCATTCTAAGGTGCCGCGCGAACGTCAATCTTTTGTCCAGACGCAGCGCAAAATATCTGATCCAGGTTTTAGAACATGCATATTTGACAGTTTATCTCACACTTTCACCTGGAAGCAGCGTTCCTCCAGATAAGATCGAATCAGAAAAAAAAGAGTGCTGGGAGTAGCTCCTTGATCTTAGCCAGGAGTACGGCATGCCACACTCTATCGAAGCACTTTCTGCACATCGACAAATATTCCATTGCAGTACTCCTAGTCTTCGAACACCTTCAAGACATGGTTCACCACTCTGTGGACTTGCTTTATTCTGCCATGAACCGAATTGATGCTCAGGCAGTGTTGTTTGATAGCCATACAGCTCGATAGTTAGCGACGCAAAAGTCGTTCCAATATCTACGACACAGAAGGTAGGAGACTTATTGGAGTTTGGATGATCCTCAGGCTTGCCAGGTTTGTGGGGAGTGTCCTCATTGTCTTTAAATTTTCAGTATTTTATGACATATATTGTCGTATCCTGCGGCAAATGTATATAACAGGTAGAAATAATGGTCGAAGATCCCCGAAAGTTATCATTATGGTCAGGAGCGACAGAGGAGTCGATAAAGCCATGCCCAACTGTCCGCCTGTATGAACGAAAGGATCTCGTATACGGTAATAGATAAAGACTTCATTCTTTTTACATTCGACTAGGACTTCTCCGGAATTTTACGAGTTTATATTTTTTTTTTATTAAATTGTTTGATTGGCAGTTGCTCTCTGCTAGATCCATCTTTCTTCAACTGCTATGAATTGGCGAACGATAAGCTTCCTCATATTCAATTTACTGTGTAAATTTTTAAATCCTTTCATCGTTAAGTGGTGTTGTACCTTTTTGCACATAAAAAATTCCACTTCTATGCCGTTTTGTCATTAAATGTGCCTAAAAGAATGCACAACTTAACAACAACTTCAAAAGTTTCAATATTATTATTTGTGGAGCCAAGAATAAAGACAATTTTAAGTACCTAAGTCAGAATTTTCTTTTAAACTTGTTTTTTTTTTCTAAAGCTTATCTGCCAAAAAGTATGCAATAAACTTTCAATCCATTAGCACTGCTAATTTAAACTTAAATAACAAAAACTGCAACGTTTGCCAAAATCCAACTTAGAGGCTTAAAATTTTCTTTTCCAAATTGTTTTCAATACAAAATTTTAAGCGTTTGTGTCATATGGGTAAAGTTATGCAGAATATTTGTCAGCTGTATGAAACTATTGCCTTGAAACATTTAAAAAATTTAAAGCACTTACGAAGCATATCAAGCCCAAAATTATGCAATGGATTTTTGTCTGCATAGACTTTGCCACACCAGCAGTGAGTGTCAAAAACACAAAAGGACTCAAGATCTTATCTATTGTACAATCAAGCAAAGTAATCATATACCTACATATACAATACTATATACATATGTGTGAGTGTATGTGTATATGTGTATATGTATACAAAGTAAGTACTTGAAGGCTTTCAAATCTACTACACATGAGTATACTACAAATCTATGCTATACAAATAGGCAACCAGTCGAAAGGCAGCAGGCAGCCAGTCAGCCAGCTCAGTTGTAGGCAATTAGACTATAAATATTTGCCAATTGAATTGCAACGGCAAGCGGCAACTGGAAATCGTATGCAAATCGTGTGCCACAATAGAAAATGATTTCGCAAAGAAAATTTAAACTTTTGACAAGGTCGACGTCGGAAGAAAGGCAAGCAAATTAAAAGAGCTGTACACAAATTATGCGGGTGTAGAACAATCGTGTTTAGAACTTTGGAACGAGGTGTGTTTAAAGCGTAAGTGGAATTGTATATTTTATGTAGTTAGTTTTGATAAACTAGTTTTATTAAAATCATAAGCAGACGCACGGAAACAAAAGTCCCAAGAGAACGGAGAACGGAAATAAGACACTGCTTATTAGCCTTCGTTTTTTTAAACAGTTTCCCAATGACATGCAAATCATTTGATAGCTCTCCCACTCTTCAATACTCCTCAATCAAAAACTGTCCCCATTTTCGTCTCGGTTTTCGATTTTTTTTCTTTCACTTCTAATTATTCTTCGTTCTTTTAGCAATTTCCCAATGACGTACGAATCTTTTGGTAGCCTTACCACTCTTCGATTCTCCGCAAACCAAAGCCGTCCCCGTTTTTGTCTCTGCACACAATTTTTTTCATTCACTGCCAATTAGTCTTTATTATTTAAGCAGTTTCGCAATGACGTACGAATCGTTTGATAGTTCTCCCACACTTCGATTCTCCTTAATCTAAAGCCATCCCCGTTTTCGTCTCTGCTCGCAATTTTTTTTCATTCACTGCCAATAAGTCTTTATTCTTTAAGCAGTTTCGCAATGACGTACGAATCTTTTGATAGCTCTCCCACACTCCGATTTTCCTCAATCTAAAGCAGTCCCCGTTTTCGTCTCTGTTTGCGATTTTGTTTCAATCACTGCTTATTATTCTTCGTTCGTTTAACAGTTTCCCAATGACGTAAAAATCTTTTAGTAGCCTTACTACTCTTAGATTCTCACCAATCCAAAGCCGTCCCCAGTTTCGTCTCGGTTTGCAATTTTTTTCCAAAGAACCAACTAATGCTACCGCATCTAAATAAGTTTTACTTCAACCATATAGTTCAGTTTGTCAACTGTTTTACAAAGCAACACTAAAACAAGCCGTCCCCGTTTTCGTCTCGATCCACGCATTAATTTAGCTGACTTTTACTTAACATTGCTTAGAATTTTACATAGTTTCCTAATATATATTTGTATACACACCTCGTTCTATGTACACAATTTACCGAAAAAAGAATGCATACATTTAGGCGCCAGTAACGCAGCTGCAACTCTTTGGTGCGGTTTGTTTGCTAGAGGTGGAAATTTTTCGACTTCCGTTGACAGCGCAAACCTCCGCTGCTTTGTAAGGGTTTACAACTTTTATTTTTATTGTTGTTTATACAAAGTTGTTGTTTATATTTGTAGTTCCATTCCTTTTTTTTTTTTTTGGGCATTTGCATACGTTTTTGGTGCTCATGTGCAATGCTGCTGCAATTAAAAGTGATGCATGCGAGTTTTTAGTGTTTGCAATTTTTTTTTGGTAAATTGCGAAGGCGCATAAGGACGAACGTCTGCAAAAATGATGACAAAAGTTTTTTGCATGCGGTCTCAGTTTAAGTCTGAAGCATTTAAGTTTTTAAAATGGCATGAAAAATACATTTTGCAATGCTTGAATGTAATTTTTGAGTGTATGTGTGTGTGTGTGTGTGTGGAAAAGTTAGAGACATTGGTAAATGTTTGACCTAGAGTGCTTTCTTTAGAACACACCACCGCACTTATATGTGTAAAGAGTCTGCAGCAAACAGTTTTGAAGCGCCCAAAAGTCTGCTACGAAAATGTGTGTTGCTTTAAATACTTTTTATACATACGAGGTTTGTACGAAAATTAATTAAATAGTATTGCCTTAAAATTTTCTTGAAACAGATGAAAATTGCACAACTTTTTGCCTAAACCTCGCCGAAATCCTTTTCAAATTTTAGACATACGTTTTCGTACACTTGTGTGCAACATTTCATTTCCGCTTCAGATTTTTGTGTGAAGGACGAAACTGTCGCAGAGCAAGAGCGAAAGTATTTTGTCGCCAATTTTCTTTTTCGGCCACTGTCCGTCTGCACGTTTGTGCTGTCTTATGCACACCGACATCCTTTGGCCAAGTTAAGCCTTAATAGTTGAACGAAAATTGATGTTGGTCATTAAATGTTCGACAGCGTAGGCACCTAACGTGGTTAAGCGCTTCGGGAATTTGTGTAGGAGCTGTATGCTGTATTCGGGTTTAATGTGCTGTTGACTAGGCTGGGACTTATGCTGTTTTTTTTTTTTTGCTTTTTTCTAAACATATATGCCGTTGATTAAATGGAATTTATGTGACGACTTGTCTATGCGAAATTAGTGAAATTAAGACGTTTTGCATGAGTTGTAATATTGTGATGAAGTGTTGTACTTAAATGATTGCCATTTTTTTTTTTTGTAGGCTCTTCTCTGCAAATATTTACTAATTTAATTAAATTTTTTTGTCTTTCTGTTTGTAATGACTTGACTACGCCCTTTGGCAGCAAGAAAACGCTTAAACTAAATGGCCAACTGTGACCACTACACAGTCTATAAGTAATAATTTAAAACATTTATCAATAAGTTCAGTAAATGTTATACAAAATGAAATATAATTTATCTTTGTTTAATTGAAAAATTTATTAAATCAATAAATGTTGCAAACGCTTATAATTGGATTAAATGCATTGAAGTGAATTGAGTGCCTTGAGTGAGATTTATAATAAATAAATATTTTATTTAAAAGCAGACAAGTCGATCGATTGTTGTCTGTCTGGTACACGTGGCTTAATAAATTTTTCTGAGTTATTGCTTTACTAATGCAGCATGTCAGAGTGCTTATTAAGAATTGTTGTTTTGACTTTTAATAATTTTTTAAGTCGCAATATTCCGACACGTTGCAAAGCTGGCATGATTTTTCAATTAATGTTTAAAATTTAATTTAAAATTTAATTTTAAATAACTGTACAAATCAATAACTGTATATATATATATATATATATACTAAATTGATTTAAAGTATGTAACAGACAAGAGTAGGCGTAGTAGGCAACCTTAAAGTATATACGTACGTCTGTCTGGCTGTTCTTATATGTGCCTTCTAGTAAGAAACGACAGTTTACATAGACTATTAAAAAGCTACTTCTTCTATAACTGTTTCAAAATCGGTCAATTTTGTCGAAATCACGTAGAATGCAACATCTATTAATTGAAGTTGATTTTATCCTTTTTTGACAATTTGTTCAAATCCTACTAATAATACTTCCTTTCAAATTATTATTTTGAACTTTTGCTTTGTACTCGTTGTCACCATGCCACTATTTTCCTATTAATTTATGTTAATTTACGGACTCATGCAATTCATTAATTTCATAGCTCTGTGAAAAAACGGATCAATGAGATCGCTTTGTTTTATTGTAGACAAGCCAAAGAGAGGCAAAAGTTGGCAGCTGAAGTTAACAATTTAGATTTCTAAAAATAAAAACTAATATTAAATTATGAGTTTCATCTCGTGGAACTGTGTGAAACACAATTTTTACTTTAGCTTAAACTATTTGGCTCTGGGAAAAATATAATTTTTTAACATGAAAACTTCTCTTTTCAATATTAATTTAAATAGATGAAGTCATTTCACTTTTATGCTTCTCACAGTGCCAAGTCAACGTGTTTGCATGCTCTCTTTTGAAGGTTTTTGCAATGCGTAAGGAATTGATAGAACACTGTGCGATGCTACAAACATAGTGTCACACTGTTTGCAATATATGCGATACCTGTTTTTACCAATCGTCCTTTTTACTCCATATCTGAGAACATTTATCTACATCATAAATATCTTTATAAGGTTATGTGGAATTGTGACTTGTCTTTACTCGGGGCTTGAGTATTTCTATAGTTAAGTACTCGAAAGAAGATGCTTGTTGATGCAATATATGTCAGCTATTGGACGATCTATTCTAAATTCGGCAGATAGTGTCCTGCTTTCTTAGCATACGAAAAAGTCAGAATATTGTGCTGAGGAGCTGCCAAAGATTGCTTGCAAACGAGTTTCAAAGATTATTTTCCTTGACGAAACTCTTCGTTCGCCATTCGTTTTGGTTCGTCTAAGAATAGTCTTGAAAAAAAACTCTATATATCGGGAAGATCACAATTCAACAAAAACGCAATGGAAGCCTCAATAAGCTCAGTGCCAACATTGTATTTTTTGGCAGACTACCAATTATTGATGATAAGGCCAAATATTTCCCACGTAACAATAGTATTTATTTAGCACAAAAAAAGATTTGTGCCAATTTGTATAACAAGCCCCAAGGGACCTCCATAACGTACATATATGCTTGTACAGCATTAAAAGTTCAGTCGATATAGATCTGTCCGTCTGTCTGGCTGGCTGACCTTATGAATATCAAGTACTTGGAGACAATAAGAGATGGAACTATCAAGTTTGAATGCTCACCACCCTCCCTAAAGGAGAGATGGCACCCATGCAAATCTGTCCCAACTTTCTGGGCTTGCAACTAGGTCGGAGATCCTACAAAGTTACCTCCCTTATGGTCAGAAGTGATAGAGAAGTCGATATAGCCATGTGCGTCTGTCCGTTCGTATGAACGAAAGGATCTCGGAAACGTTGATAGATAGAGACTTCGTTCATTTTGAATTCAAATAGGACTTCGCCGGAATTTTACGAGTTTATTTTAACATTTTGTCCCTCCCCCCATTCCCCATACAATTCTCATGAAGGGTAAAAATTCCTTTGGCACAAAAATTAGTATTAGTATAGAGATAACAACTCTCTAAACCAAAATCCCAAAACTTCATCAAAATCGGATAATAAATGACGATATTATAAGCAATTGAATTTGAACGACCTATGATATGAGCTCGCAAAATATACTCAACCAAATTATTCTGCTCACTCAAAAGACCGAAAAAAGTAAATGAGACGCTCACGGTCTCAACAGCAATCGTCTTTTTCGTTTCATTGTTGTCCTCGCTTTCGGGTTTCGGGTTGAGCGTAACGCTCGAATCGGTCTCTTGCTGACCGCTTAAAACGAACAGACTCGGACGTCGCTCAGCTACTGAAAGTGGTCTCTTTTGTAGTTGTTCCCTTTGCCGTATGTTATTACCTTAGTTATTTCATCGTAGGCAAAACATGGAAGAGGAAGGAAGAAAGGGACTGCATTTTTTTTTTTTGCATACTACTCATGCATACTCGCTACCTGCACAAAAGACCGTTTGGCGATTATTTATGAAGCAAAGGGTCTTGAGTAAACCCATTAGTAGAGACAGCGAGCCAAATTGCTCGTTGGTTGAGCGAAGAGGAACTCAATGTTTGAGTGTTTTTTCAAGACAGTTTCGAATCGTGTCTGTGAGGGACTGGTTTTTAGCTGACAATATGCAAAAGAGAGACCATTTCTTGCGAGCTCTGCCTATGATATTTCCGTTCTCCCTTTTCTTTGCATACATAAACAAATGTAATTTATTCGTAGAGTAGTGGGAAAAGCAAAATACTTTTCGTTAGGACCATTTTTTCTTATTAATTTCCTATCTTTTTTGTTTTACACTGCTTGGCCATAAGCTAGGGAAACATTTCTGTTTGTTAGGCGACCTGTACTGGCATAGGGCCTCTTGCAGTCTGTTATGCCCGAATGTAATTAATTTTTTTTTTTTTTTGTTTTGTTTTAAAAAAAATGTTGTTTTCTTATTTGTTCAATTAGGTTTCAAATCGGACCACTTAAAGAGTTGGCCCAAGTAGAAAAAATCAAAACGATATAGATATGTCCGTCTGTTTGGCTATGAACAACAAGAACCACGATATAGGTATATCTTTCCAGTTTTTATATTTAATGTCACCTATTTGCTCTGCAGTTAGCTATGTGTCAATCCTCTATCTTGAGGAGGTTAATACCCATAAACCCTGTTCTCCCTACTGAGCTTTTGAATGAACAAATATTTTTCTTTTTCAGCTAAAAATACCGAATATGATTTATCTTATATGCTAATTATATATTCCATAAGGGTCCATATAGAACAACTAAGATTTGTAACTGTCATACAAATCTGTTGCCTTTCAATAAAATATTTCATTGTGATTTTCATAGCTGATTAGAATACGGCTTATATACAGTCTACATATATGATATTGAATTATCATCGAATCGACACGTGCATATCCAATTTCATGTATTTGTGTTAAGGAATAAGAATTTTTCTGTACATTGTGTGAGTGATAAAATGTATATTGCGCAAATAATAATTATTTACTTATAAGAAAATATGCCTTTTAATATTATAGATATATATATTTGAAGCATATTTATTACATGCATTCTTAGCACTTTCCAACATGACCCTCCCTCTACCACTTGATTAATTACAAACATTTAAAATATATTGCATGGCATTTTCTGCGCTTTGCAGTGGCTATTACCCCAGTTAAGCGTTCACATAACTTTGCACAGAAACCAAAAAAAAAAAATAAAAGAAATAAACAAAAAAGTTGTTTATCAGGTCGTGATGTCGAACTTTCTGCAGAATGCACATAATAAAAACATCAATTACCATAAAACTGAAAACCGCAAAATAAATTACATCTACCGAAAAAAGTCAGTTGCACATTAATGTTTCTCTGGCTGTCTGTCTGTCTGTCTGTCTGGCTGCCTGTCTGTGTATGTATGAGTATTATGTAAATGTACTCTGACAGTTGCAATGCACAGATTAAATCTCATATTTCGCGCACTATTTAAACAACAACAGTTGGTGAGGGAAACAAAAGTAGTATACGCGACGGCGGGGTAACCTCTTAATTGAACCTAAAGCCACATTTAAGTGATTTATGTATGCGAAATGTTGGAATATGCGCTTACATATCTCAGTTTAACTATATGTCCAACTGTCTGTCTGTCTGTCTGTCTGTCTGTCTATATGTCTGTCCGACCCTCCGTTTGTCGTATGTCGTCTGTTGCATGTCGCTTCTGTGACTGTTTCCGTCTTTTTCTCTGTCAACGCATCCGCCATTCCTTTGCATACATTGCGCACAAATGTATGCAACAGAAAATGTAACATAGCAGTGTTGTATGCGAGGTTTGTTTAAAAAAGAAAGAGTAATATAATTTTACAACGAAAATAATAAATTTTTCACCTAAGCTGTTTAGTCTAACAGTAATAATCTGCACTATTTTAGTTAAACAAATTCAAACCATATTTAAGTTTATTTCATTTTTATGTAGACTAGCAAATTATATAGCTTAACTGCTACTTTTTGCTTAACCAGCCTCGTTGGTCTTGTACTAAATAAAATAAAACAAAACAAGAAAAAACATATTTTTAAATGAATATAATTGTGAAAAATGTATTAAGCGAGAGAAACTAAAATGAAACTTTTCTTTCAACTATCTTTCTTTCATTTAGTCGCTCATGATTTATGCATGGTGCGAGTGAAAAGAACAGAACGAACAAATGTACATAAATATCTCCCTCTAGTCTTGTGTTGTCGCTCTAGATTTATGCGAAACTACAAAAAAAAAAAAAAAAATAATGTTTTATGCAATGCATTTTGCACATATGAGAACAAAGTTTGATTCAATAGTTTAAGTTTTTTCTAAATTAAAATTGATATTTTTGTAATTTTTTTTTGTTTTCGTAATAACAAGTGCTTAAGAACTTTTGGAAGATAAGATGTATTTATTAAGAAGTATATTCTATATACTTTATGTTCAAACTAGTTGCGAAGTATGGGCGCTTTTCAATTTTAAATGCAAAAAATGCAAAATTTTCAAATAAACTTGTAAAATTCCGTCGAACTCCTAGTCGAATGCAAAAAGCACGAAGTCTCTATCTTTTACCGTTTCCGAGATCCTTTCGTTCATACGGACGGACAGACGGATATGGCTATATAGACTTATCTATCACTCCTAAACATAATGGGGGTAACTTTGGGGGGTCTTCGACCATTATTTGTACCTGTTACATACATTTGCAAAAAACCAATAGGCCCTTGTACCTTCGTGACATCAAGCACTTCCCGCTGAACCCAGTAATAACCAACCACGTACAAATGTGCTCGACGACATTGAAGTAATATGGGAGGCGAGCAGCTGTGATAAAAGAGGGCAAGAGTTGGCCAACTATCTCCTTCTGCAATGCCAATATGCTATCACTATAGCGCGAAAAATTTGCCTGGATGCATCAATTTTGCCCTTAACCGTGGTATACTCCACACAGATATCAATATTCCGGAACGCTGATAATATATCTAGACACAAATGTTCTTGTCTTCCAGAGAAGCATTAGAATTTGCTTCCATATATATATGAAGTTTAAATCTGGACATTGAAATTGCTTTGGAAACATTTTACCACAAGAACCATACTGCGGCAGAGGAAGCATGCACCTTGACTAAATTCAGATCTTCATGTCCGCCTTGTGCAAGCTATATACCCTTAAAAGAAGGCTTCTTAATCTTTTGAAAAGAAAATAGCAGTTGTGCAAGATATATATGAGATCTCAGCACCCATTGGACAAATCTGCGTAGCAAAGTACTTGCAAACTTCTTAAAAAACAAGTAAGGAAATTTCAGTCGGGCGTAACCGACTGTAAGAGGCCCTGTACCAGTTCAGCTCGCCTAACAAACACATTAAATGTTTCCCGAGCTTATGACCAAACGCATGACCACTTCTCACTTCGCAAATATGAATGAAACGAAAAGGGGGGTTAGTCAAATTCAATTGCTTATAAAATCGTCATTTATTATCCGATTTTGATGAACTTTTTGGATTTTGGCTAAGAGAGGCGTTATCTTTATACTGGTGTACTCAATTTTGTTGTGCGGAAGAAATTTTTAGCCTTGGGGGTGATTTTTTGGGGAAGGGGGGAGGGACAAAATTTTAAAATAAACTTGTAAAATTCCAGAGCAGTCCTAGTCGAATGCAAAAAACACGAAGTCTCTATCTATTACCGTTTCCGAGATCCTTTCGTTCATACAGACGGACAGACGGACGGACGGACAGGCGGACAGACAGACGGACATGTCTATATCGACTCTTCTATCACTCCTGACCATAATGGGGGTCTCCGACCATTATTTCTATCTGTTACATACATTTGCACAAAACCAATAGGCTCTTGTACCTTCGGTACAGGGCCTAAAAAATAGGGCTCTAGGATTATTGCTGCAGGTATTTTTATGACGCACGTGACGAAGGCAACCAATTCGTCTCGTCTCCTTTATAGTACATGGTGCTGAACTGACGAAGCACAAGCAAACACTTTCGCTCGTCACCGGGCCGACCACTTTTAGTCATTCTCTCTGGCGACACCTGAACAAGTTTGTCAAATTGATAGCTCTGTAGACTTGCCTCATCAAACTTTTCACCTTGCCTGAAGTAAGAAGTTCTATCAATTGCTTAAAAAAGAACAAAGCTAAAAGTTTAACCTGAGGAGGCACTGCTTTTTATAGTGTTCGGAATTTCGCTAACATATGCATGATCCACAAGCCAAACAATAACTCCGAGATACATTGGCTGAACAATCTTCCGCTATCCATTTTGGACCATCAAATTGGTTTTCGTACCCCGGTCATGGTACCACGGAGCAACTACACCGAGTCACCTACGACTCCAATGAATACTGCAACAGTGCCTTCTTCGACTGATTGTATGTAACAACCGGTATTCTGGGTAAGATTAAAGACGATCGCCCGGCTCTATTCTAGCTATTGTTGCGCTTTTTCGATGTCAAAGTTTGCACAGTCAACCACTCTGTCTTAGCTATAGTTGATTTAAATATCGGACCTTCTAGTCCCTGACACAGAGGTTATGGCTTCAACTTCGCACGGAATTCTCATCTTCAAAATCTGGGTTTAAGGCTGCAGATGGTCAGCAAGTGTATCTTTATGCTCTTAAAGCCTGGGCTGAGAAATGGAATATTAAATTTAATGGCGATTAATACCAAGGTTAAACATTTAGAGTTCTCGTTTGATCGTCGAATGACTCTTAAGCAGCAATAGTTAGCTAAATCCCATTAATACTAACGACCAGTTATAAGCGAATCGCCAGTGCATTGTGGTGTCTAGCTAATGGCTCGTACTCTCTAGCTTATGCCTGCTAAACACTTGTTTTTACACTAAAAAAATGTTCTGCAATTTCTTTCACAAACCTTGATGTGCCATCTGCAGTGTACTATGTCTGTGTATCTGTAGCTGCATGTTATACGTAATGTCGCTCAGTGTCATGCAAGTCGTGTGTAAATTAAAAGCAAAAGAACAAAAAAAAAAAATATATATATATATATATATAAAAATCTAGAGAAATGCAAAAAAAAAAAAAAAGTAAAAGTAGCTACATTTAATTAAGCCAAACGCTCATACACAGATGCCGCCGCAGCTGTCGAGGTTTGGCATGGCTTGGCAGCAATCAGCAGCGACCGCCACCGACACATCCGTCTACAGCTTCAACTAGTTACTCATATGCATAGAGTAACTCAAACCATTTCGCATATATCGAGTTCATCAAGATCAACACCGACGTCGGCTTGCCTATGTGTGTGGGAGGCTAGTTGATGTACATCTAATAGATACTCGACATCATCATCAGCAGCAGCAGCAGCATCAGCGTCTCGTCGTCGCATTCCCAGTCATGAACTTGCGCCTATTGAGTTAGATTTTTATTTTTCATGTTGTACTTTGTTTGGCCTTTTTTTAGCTTTTTTATTTTTACTTTTTTTTCTATATTTTTCTACTCGCGTACACTAATGGAAAAAGTTGTATTAAGTCGGTGCGACACGTTGGTTGTTTAAAAAGTTATTTAACTAGATAATGGTTATGTATGGGCCTTTTGTTATGATTTTAAGAGTGACTATAGTTTCTGTCGGTAAAGAAGGCTAACGAGTTTGTTATTTATAGCTAAACATGTTATACAGGTAGAGCACTGTTATATAGATTGTTATTTGTTTAATAAATAGTCTTATTGATGTTGCAATTTAATTGTTCTTCAGAAGTATTATTACTTGCATCGAATGTGCTTGAAAAAAACTTCATAGATACAATGTTGACTTCTACAATAACTGCAGAAATACAGACATCTAAGAGATATCTACATATGCCTCTGCCTTCGAAAGTATGAACCGGTCTTCATTACTTTTCAAATTTGTTCAGAATTGTTGTACGAAGTATATGGTTGAATGTGTATAAAGGACTTCCTGTTGTCGCGGGTCAAAGACTGGCATAGCTTAGCTTTGCCTGAGTCTGTATACATAAATTTATAATTCGCAGTCGCTGAGAAAAGAAATAATTACTTTAAATTGTTTTTATTTTATTTTCAATTATTCATAGTTCATATTCTGTTTTAAGTATAATGTTATGTCTATCGTGTCCTCTTGGTCCGTTTGCTGCTTACAAAACGAGCTGCGATTCTCCACGTTCCAACTGTAGGTCGATTGTTGACAGATTTGCAACTAATCACTGCTTGTTCCGAAATATTTAAACTATAATTTCTTATTCCCGCATATTTTAATTCCAACACCTTATTTCGAAATCCTTTCTTGTCTGCAATAAACTCAAAATGAATTTTGCCTTTTCCATCCGCTACAGTCACTGACTTCATATAGCTCCACTCACTGTAAACTGCCAGCAATGTTATTTCTTCGAAATAAGCTGCGAACGTCAGTCATATTCTGGCCATTTGTAATTATGTTTTGAATGTCTTAACTATATCCTTTTTATGCCTTTTTCGCCTTTAATTACAGTCGTTGGTTTAGCGTTATCATTCTTTGCTATTAACAGTCGTTTAACATTCTTGTATCTATGGTTCTGTTATGCAATCAGCTTGGGTTTGTGTACGTGCTGACATGATAAAATAGACAAACAGCTGATACCATAACAACAGTTATATGTCTCCTGGCCTGGAGACCACAATAGAGAAGTTTTTGTTGATGGGATTCCAAATTTATCTTTTTTTTTTTTTTTTCCATGCGACTCGAACACTCATGAAAGTTAACAAGACGACGGACCAAGATGCACAAAAAGCATGAGGATGAAAAATTCTGTACTGCTGCAATCAAGAGCTTGAAATCTCTCACGTCTCTTTCTCAAGACGATATCCAAAGCAAGAGCCGTCTTTTAAGGCAGAATATAGAAAGCTCGAAGATAACTTAGAGGTTCCAGCAGAACCTAATCTTTCATAAAACTCAGTATTTCTTGGAAGTGATTATATGAGCAGACGATCCTGCTGTTCCCACTCGACTAGTGTTTCTTTCAAACCATGCAAGTTTTCTCCACTACTTGTCTGGATGTCCGTTGATCTATCTTCTACTCTAGAAGAGTTTTTCCTAACAGTACTATCCGACCTCATGAACAGAATATGTACAACCTGTGGGATCTATTACACATCCCTCAAGAGTGTGCATGGCAAGACTTCACAAGACCATCGCGACTTTGCCATAATAGTTGCTACAGCAGACTGCTTCTTCAACCCTAAAATGAGAGAAGAATCATCTCCACTATAACAACTATAGATGGATTTGTTCCGTTAAAAAGTTAGCATTGGCTTTCTCTAACGTGTCTATTTCCGAATTTTTTTTGTCTAAAATTATTCGGTTATACTTCAATCTTCGCATGTCAACTTTTTGGTTTTCTAATCCATTGAAACTGATGTAAATCTTTCAACCTTTTTTTTTTTACTAGCTAGTTATTAATCGTTCGAAGTAGGACTTCTGGTTAGACTCTTGGAAAAGATCTACATTGGGAGGAAAAGTGATGGATGCGAACAGTTACAAGAAATATACTGTTTTTTTCTGAAGGAGCCTTCAGCAATCTGCCATCAACTTCGGCATACACCGAAGTTTGAACTGTAGACGAACCTCTTGTGGAGAGATTGGTTTAAAAAGCTGCAGAATTGTGCAGCTATGTTTCAAGAACAAGGACCTGGATGATTAACAGAGCCAGCGTATTTTAGCTCGAATCATAGGAACCGATAGGCTTTAGTTCTGCGCTATCGTTTGTGAAGGCAACGAGATTGTTTAAACACTATCAGCTTCGAAAGTCTTCAGCAGCAGAAAGTCTTTGTATTGCTGTCACAAATTATCGTTCACTAAATTTATTCACAGTTTCGGAACATTCGATTGAATGAATGTTTCGAATGATTGCGTATACAAAGTGCATTGAATTAACATTTCAGCTTTCAGCGCTGGTCCACGTTTTCGATTATTATTATTAACCAAAAACAACGTTAATCTGGTTCCAAATGCACCGTATTCACCTGATATATATCCATATGATATATGTATATCTATTCCGAGTTACCAAGTCTTACCAAGTTAAAGGAATAGAGTTTGCGTTGATTGTTATGAATTAATAAGATTTGAGAGAGGGAGCTGAATATGATTTCTTTTGTGTTTCTTGTTTTTCCGTTCATTTCATGGTTAAGCAGCGTTCCAATTCCAATGTTTCGCGCTAATAAATACCAAACCAAGTATATCAGTTTTTATATCAGCTTAAACTATATTTGAAAATACTTCGAAGTAATTTAAATTATTTAAAGCACAAAATAAAAATATTTTCTTTTTTTAAACTGAAGTAGGACGTTATTAATAAAAGAAAGAAAACAAAACAAACTAGTTCAAACCTATTATTGTTAATTTTCTTACTGCATTATTTTTGAATATTTCACATTTATATTGTTAATAAACTGCTTGGAAAAACATACTTTTTTCGCAATGGCTTTCTAGCCCAGTTAACAATTTTAATTGTACTCGAGAGTGAAACTAAGCCAAACAGCTGCCTAAAGTCCCACATACACTTTATGGCAAACGACTTCAAACAGCCCCAACATGGCTTAATGATTCGCATGTCTCGCATAAAGTCGAATCGAATCGACTGCAGTGGAGTGGCGTGGTATATGGAGTTGAGTTCGCACGCATACAGTTCAGGCGAGTTGAAGGCTTGGCTTGTGTGCGAATTAAGCTTCTATTTAATACCTGACGCTGCTGCTGCTGGTGCTACTGCCATGGAGCCTACTTGACAGCTGTCGCACACTCAGCGGAAATACTATTGACGTACACGTACACATGCAAGGACATTCGCAGAAATCCTGTACGCACACAAACCACATAATCAAGCGCATTGTGTGGCCGTTGAAGCATTTCATACGTACACACGTGTATTTAAATTGCATTGATCCGCATTGAGTTTTGAGTTTTTCTTTCTTCTTCTTCTTTTTGTCGCTTTGATCTGGCGCTAGTACCACGAAACCTCAATCCTTTTCTACTGTTTTGTGTGTGTGTGTGTGTGTGTGTATGTGGGGCGGTGGTGCCTAAAAAGAATTTTTAACAAATCCTTCAGTCGGCTTTTGTTGTATTTTGTATGCTTGTTGGTTGTCATGTCGATTGCTTGCTGTATGTGTATGGGTGCTTGAGAGGATATACAAATCCTTTGTTGAGATGAACTAGACCGTTTTGATGTTTTGTGGTTGTATAACATGAAAAGTTTTGTATATCATAAAGAAAAGTGAGAAAACATTAAGTTCAGTCAAAACGCCGATTTAATACACTTCTAAGCGTTGCTACAGTTATTTAAGGATCTCTCGAATTGTTCATGGAGATATGTTACTACTTCGATTTGCTCAAATATAAGAAGATGTCAAATTATGCCGGAAAAATTTGTGTAGGGAATATGTTCGTTTCTGAATTCGTGTAAATTTTTTCGTATCGCTAAACTCAACCGCAAAAAAATAATTTTCTTACAAAACTCAAAGAGGAGAGTCAGATTTCTATGGGAGTTCCTATTGGAACTAAAGTAAGTTACACAAATTTATTGAAATAATAAGGAAACAGTTTTTTTTTTAATTATTCATATTTGTATAGGGTCCACCACATCTAGTGATACGATCTGAACATATATGGGATATTTTATGATGATTACAGATAGACCAACTAGAGAAGGCTAGGTTTGTATGATATGTGCCAAAGCAACTTTTGGGAGTTTTGGTGGCACGTTTATTGAACAAAAGTTAAGTGAAGAAGAAATTATAGAGTTTAACGATTTGAGTCTTCAAGTTCTGGTTGTTCATAATCAGACACACAGTTGGACATGTTTATATAGACTTGATTTTTGGTGAACCGACTTGAACCCTAATGGAAAAATTTTAAAATTAGGATAGCCACAAAATATATCAAATTCGGTATTTCTAGCAACAACAACACACTTTTTTCTTACAAAAACTCTGTAAGGTGGAACAGATTTGTATAGGAGCTAATACCTCTGGTGAAGAATTTCTACAAAATTTAACAAGTTTCATAAAAATTGTTCACAAAAAAAAACCATTTAAGAGAAATAACATCATCTTTAGCTCAGTAAATATTTAATTATATCTGATGTGGAACTGAATAAATTTAAATATTAAAGAGTATTTGTACTTCGCTGCCATCGAACCAAATGAAAACTCTTGTTGTACAGTTTTGTTGCATTGTTTCCTGTACAAGTTACATAAAAATAATTTCAACTTAATTGCGGTCAGCAGCATTTGTCAGTACATTTTATATTTATTTTCCCTCCCAACTGCTATTTATTGTATTAAAACTTTTCTATTTTCAGGTAGAATTTTTTCAGTTGAAAAATATTTTGTGACAATTGCAAGTAAATATTTTGTTGTAATAGTTTGCTTTAAATATTTTGTTTTTATTTTTTGTTTCTATTTTTATTTTATTTTTTTTCTTGGCTGTCACTTCCTGCTCAACTGTCACAGTTTGTCGTTTAGTTTTTTTTGTTTGCCATACTTTCAGCCGATTTTATTTTATATATTTATGTAGAATTTTTTTGTAGCTAGTACATACTCCATTTTGTTGGAATATCATAGCAAGGTGTGATTTGAAAGTTTTTTTTTTATGACAAAAGTTTGCATTTGACAAAAGTGCAGCCAACTTAAAAAGGTAGAAAGTGTGAGACCAAAATGAGAAAGAAACAGCTGATATAAGAGAGCATAACTGCTAACTGTTTTACTCTGCTAGTTGATTGCTCTCTTTTTCTCTGCAGCATCAAATACCCTCGCTATAGTATGTCGCTCTTTTAGAGTTAAGCGTTATAGAAGAATAACTCTTAATAAACAATTGCATTGGACTCTTATATTTTTATATATTTTAACACGCACTGAATTAATTGTAATTTTTTTTCTATTATTTATTTACAGATTCTCAGAAACTAACTGTTCAACAAGTAAGTATTTTTTCTATTGCCAAAGACAGTACAGAACACTAATCGATACTAGTTTGAGATAAATATTAGTAAGATAACAAAGAAAAGATAGAAAAGTTTGGCACAGTAGATTCTCATGCCATATATTGTCAAAAACTTTGTCTGGAACACAACTAGTATAAAGTTTACCACTGTTCAGAGGTTTCGTATGCCTTCTGAAGTCAAACTGCAATGGAAGACAGCTGACTGATGGGTCGGTATAACTTAACGAACGACGGGCTCTTTCCGATACCAAAAAGTGTATCGCTTTAACTGAAAGCACTTTCAGCGTCTTGTTGTCGAGAACATGCTTACCTGGAGCCTTTCTATTTAGTAGCATCTTGATAGCGAAGCGCACAATTCCGCCGATAGAGAAATGACACCGGAACCACCAGTTAATGATGGCACTATTGTAGAGCCACCGGACTATAACGAGGTCGATTCAGCTTTTAAAATGCTAAAAAATAGCAAAGCGGCAGGCTCTGATAGGCAAGCCAGCTGAGTTACTTAAGACCGGCGGCGAAGAGTTGGTTAGGAGTAAGCACTAACTTTTATGCAAGGTATGTTCCGATGAACGCATACCCAATGACTAAAATACCAGTGTTCGCTGTCCTATCTATAAGTAAGGAGACCCCGCTGTTTGATATAAGTTGGATATAAGACTGTCGAGCGTATTGTGTAATAGGCTGAAGCCGTATACGGAATCACTGATAGGACTATATCAGTGTGGCTTCAGACCAAAAATCTTGGAAATGACCCATGAGTTTAACAAAGACACACACCAACTATTTGCCGACTATAAAGCCGCTTTCGACACGCCGATACGATCGAAGTTCTTCGACGCCCTGTCTGCACTAGGTATCCCGGCAAAGATTGTCCGTCTATGCATGGCGACGCTATCTAACACACGAAGCGTTGTCAGGGTGGAGAAAAACCTCTCCGACCCCTTTGATACCAAGAGAGGTTTCTAGCAGGGCGATGCTCTGTCCTGCGATTCCAATCTGCTGATGGAATACATCCTACGCCAATGCCCGTACATATAGAGTATGTCGGGCTCGATCATAACATCGACATCATCGGCACGCAGGAACGGCGAGTTAGCAAGGCGTTCTCGGAGATTGGAAAACAGTCTCGCCTCATGGGTCTAGCGGTGAATAAGGACAAGAGGAAGTAGTTGGTGTCTTCTCGCACTCCGTCATCGCGTCTTGGACGGTCAGTGGCGATGAAGAATTTCAACTTCAATGTTGTAGAAAACTTCGTCTATCTTGGATCCGAGATAACCAGCAACAACAACGTCAGCCTGGAGATCAGGCGAAGAATCACGCTTGCAAATAGATGCTTTTTTGGGCTGAGCAAGCAAATGAGAAGTAAAGCCCTCTCTAGACAGACGAAAATAAAGATCTATAAGACGCTGATACTTCCGGTCCTATTGTATGGCGCAGAGGCATGGACCGTGATTGAGTCGGACGAGACAGCGTTGGAAGTCTTCGAGAGGAAGATTCTTCGCAGGATCTTTAATCATATTAGATTCGGCGACAAGTTTAGGTCCCGTATGAGCCGCGAGCTGTACGAGCTATTCGATGAGGCTGTAATATGTCTTATGTGCCCTATCCCCAAAAGGTTCAGCTTAATTATGACTGGATCTTCTCCAATTCTTTGATTAGGCTGAGCAAGTTCCGTGATGAAGCGTTTCTGAAAGAAACTGGCATTAAAACTGCACTGGACTAGGCACCTCATTCTAATGGATGAAAGAGCTCCAGCACGCATGGTTTACATGGGTAGCCCAAACTTGATTGGTGGATGACGAAATAGAGGACAACCCGGTACTCGATGGAATGACCAGGTATGGAGAGATCTTGGCATTCAAAACGACTGGCGCCAGCGCGCACAAGATTATGGAGGCTGGCGCGCCGTCCTAGACGCGGCCATGACCGGAAGACGGTTGACGGCCATATAAGTAAGTAATTAAGTAAGTTGATAGTGACTACATTGGTTGGAAGTGCCAGCTGACCGGATCTGTTCAGTAGCTTTTGAACTCGTCTCCTAAGACTACGAAATGTATATTTGAGCCGCTAAGTGTTCTGCAAAAATTTCCACCAGCTATTGGTGGAATCTGGCACAGTTTGTCTCTTAAATTGCTTCGTAAGAGAACACAGAGAGTAGTTCATACTCGCCTTTGTAGTGATCTTTTCTATTGGATACTCTTCGGTAGACTCTATCCATAACAGGGTTGCGCGTACAGTAAGTGCTCTTCTGAGTCTTCTCTTAATTAGAAGAAGTACTTCAGTGGCTGTGTGAATTCTCGCTTGTGGTCGGGAACACTGATATGATGCAAGTTTTTTTAGAACTCTGTAAATCTGTATGCCATATAAGCTCACAGTTCAAGTACTGCATGGTTTCTAGTTTCTTGCGGAAAGCGAATAGATTATTTCCAGGCACACTGGACTGCGTCGAGGTTGCTAGTAAGGGAGATAAAATTCACCAAATTCTCAATTATATCTTCATAAATTCAACAAAAAATTATTTAAAAAAATTGCCAAAATATTTAATTTTTGACTGAATGCTCTTAACAATATGCATATAAAGTATAACTAGCTGTGTGATGGGCATGGCATACACAATACTTGGACATTCTAACTGCTATCAGTTAAGAGAAATCTTAATTTGCAAAATAGAAAATTAGGGAGCATCAGCTTTGTCACAAAACATGGTACCCAATTTTTAGAATCTACGGTCAATTCTAAGATGTTTTCACCAAGAAACCATTGTTCTAAAATCAATTCATGATCCGCGCTTTTTGATTTGAAAATTTATTATTTGGAAATTTTATTTTATTACAATATCTTTAGTGTTTTTAGTCCGATCCTGACAAAATTGGTTTCAAAACTCTTGTTATGACCAGAACTTTTGAAAATTCTATAGAATCAAAGGACCAACTGTCCTTAAAACATAATTTTCGCCCTTGCAAGACAAATTTTATGAATCGCTTCTGTGAAGATAGATAAAAAATCAATAAAATTAATGCTATTTATTGCCCAGAGGACTTTTTTATTATCCTTGAAACATTTATTTTTTTAAGAAATGTTCAAAATATGGAAGTGGAATTAAAACAGTTTTTTTTTTATTTTTTACTGTTGTATTAATTTACTTTTGTACTGGAGATAAGCGAGGTAAGAATGAAGCTGTGAGAGCTGTTATCTATAGAATAGTTGCTGGAAAAGTCCTATTTCGTCGACATTGTACACTTCAACATTTCGAACACAAAGTCCTCTGGGCAATAAATAGCAATGTTTTTTTTATCTTTCTTCACAGTTTATAAAAATTGGGTACCAATTTTTTAAATTTTTTTTGGTCCCATACAAATCGATATATATATATATATATATATATATATATATACACATATACATATATATATATATATATATATATATATATATATATATATGTACCTAATTTATAGAGTCTGACAGGTCTAAAAATGGAACATGAACACGAATTGATTAAAAACTGTTATCTGCGATTGAATACCTAAAGCATATATTTTGAAAATTGGGAAACTTTTAAATTAAAATTTATTTAACCGTGCATTTTTTTGCCATGATTTTAATCCATGATTTCTGACTGACTGCTTGGTAGCCATTACTGTTTGCATTTACGCATCGCTGCCTATTGATTTCGATATGCAATCGACTCATTGCGGCTTAAGGTCGATGCTGTTACATTGAGGCTAGCTGATATATGCTGAAAAAAATAAAAGCCAATCTGTGAAATAAATAAGTTAGAAATGTTCCACGCAAAAGAAGGATTTGTCGTTCAATGGGAGAAGTGGAAAATAAACTAAAGAAAAATTGTACCAAGCAAAGCTGTTTAAATATTTTTGGAAATAAATTTTAAGCGTTTTAAATTTCAAAATATTTACTTGTTTCTTCTGTAAATAAATAAAGGTGCAAAACATATCAATTAGAATCAATGAAAAATCTAAAACACGAATTTGGCCAAGTGCCATACAAATTAAAAAAAAGCGACTACATATTATCAATGCGGCTTTAGCTACTGCCAATGATTCAAACAACTGATAGATTCAATGCATGTTTTAATTAAAAATTAAACAAATAAAACAAATTTTGAAACTAAAAATAATAAAAGAAATTCTTTAAAATTGGTTGAAGAACCGCAACTCTAATATCCTTCACAAATAAATGCGTTTGTCCAAAAATTGTGAAACACGGAAGTTGTACGAGTAGCGTCTGTCAAAAGAGAAGATATTGAAGGAGCTAAGAAGAATTAAGTACAACTACTCAATCCTGATTGTTTGATTGTTTGTTTATTTGATTGTTTGTTTATTTGTTCGTTCGTTTAATTGTTAGTTTATTTGATTCGTTCGTGTAATTGTTTGATTGTTTGATCGTTTGATTGTTTGATTGTTTGATTGTTTGATTGTTTGATTGTTTGATTGTTTGATTGTATGATTGTTTGATTGTTTGATTTTTTGATTGTTTGATTGTTTGATTGTTTGATTGTTTGATTGTTTGATTGTTTGATTGTTTGATTGTTTGATTGTTTGATTGTTTGATTGTTTGATTGTTTGATTGTTTGATTGTTTGATTGTTTGATTGTTTGATTGTTTGATTGTTTGATTGTTTGATTGTTTGATTGTTTGATTGTTTGATTGTTTGATTGTTTGATTGTTTGATTGTTTGATTGTTTGATTGTTTGACTGTTTGACTGTTTGATTGTTTGATTGTTTGATTGTTTGATTGTTTGATTGTTTGATTGTTTGATTGTTTGATTGTTTGATTGTTTGATTGTTTGATTGTTTGATTGTTTGATTGTTTCATTGTTTCATTGTTTGATTGTTTGATTGTTTGATTGTTTGATTGTTTGATTGTTTGATTGTTTGATTGTTTGATTGTTTGATTGTTTGATTGTTTGATTGTTTGATTGTTTGATTGTTTGATTGTTTGATTGTTTGATTGTTTGATTGTTTGATTGTTTGATTGTTTGATTGTTTGACTGTTTGATTGTTTGATTTTTTTGTTTATTTGATTGTTCGTTTAATTGTTTGATTAGTCGATTAGCATGTTCATTGAATATTTGTGAGATCCGAATAATAGAATCCACATATTCAAATATGAAAGCTCTATCTCTGATCATATTCAAGCTCTCGATTTTCATACGAACAGCCAGACAGACGGACATATCTATATTGTTTTTTTTTCGTGTTATTTATTTCAGTTCAATTCAAAGTTCAATATTTTATTTTTTTTACACTTACTTTTATTTTAATGACCAACAAAAATATTGTAAATTACAGTCAGCTGCAATATGGCGCACTTCTGTGTATGCAACAACAACAAAAAGTATTTCGCATTAAAAAATATCGCCACAGAAAATCATGTTTACATTGCGAACCATGTGAAAAGCAGTAAATCGACTTAAATAAATCAAATTTCAAAATTGAAATATTTTTTCAGCCAAAATTGAAACAGAAAGAAAAAATTATAAATTCCAGGCGTCGAAATATAAATAATAATATTTCCCAATAAATGAAATTCATAAAATATATTTTTTAATTATTTTCCATTGTGAAAATAAAAATAGAAAACAAAAAAACATTTACTTTGTTAAATTAGATTTCAAAGTATTTAAATTTTAAACCAATGAATCTTAAATAAGTAGATAAATTGCGCTTAAAACTTTTTGCTAACTGACACCGCGAAATGGCCATTGAAAACGAAGCCAGTAGAGAAATAAATATGCAAAATTGCAGCGAAGGATATCAGCTGCGACAACAAATATCAAGGATGCTGTACAAGATTATGATTATGTGCTATTGAGCTGCAGATAAAATGAAAATTAAATTATGCAGCTCTATAACTGGCAGCTTAGCATATTAAATGAACGTCGCAAGGTGAGCGAGAGCCTTTTCTGCCATTGAATCGGATAAGTAGTTCAAAAATAAATAATAATAAAAACAACTGAGTATGCTGCATTCAAGCGGTATTTGCGAAGGTGAAACACTTTTATAGTTTTATAGGCCTTTAAATTAAAGTATTTTTCATGCAAATCGGCTGCGCATTTTGGGCGTAAATATCTGAAACAAACAGATAATACACATTTTCTTCTTGCCTTTCTCACACTATTTTCTTTGTTTAAAACGCATGCCTTAGCTGGATGTTGGTTTAGAGTCCCAGAGTCAGTTGAAAGAAAAACCATAATATTATCAACCGGTACTTCGGTTTAGTATACCAAAATCTTCTCAAATTATAGTTTTTAAAGGAAAAACACAAACTTTGCTTTCTAATTTGTTTCAGTTAATAAATTTTATTAAATATAAATAGGCGCCCTTTTTTATTTTCGAAGTACAATTAAACTATATACATCTATATAGTTTAGTTGTATTCCGATAATAGTAAAACTTTAAAAAGCATCTATCTTGCCAGCTGCTAATTTCGTTTCGCATAGAAACCGAAATTTTTTATACCAATCGTCATTGTCCCATTGACAATTAACACGAAAGCGTAAGTGCATAAAATCATTTGTATCACCTGGTTTACCTGGATAATAATTTGTATATGTAAAGGGTGCGCCATCGGTCAGCCAAAAAAAATCATGCTTCGTTTTTCCTCCAAAATTGGTAGCAGCCATCCAACAATAAACAACATCATTTGGAAGACCTGGCACTAAAAAATAATTTAAATTATTTATCTCTTCATAAACAAATGCGAATTAATTTTGATATTCACACATAGTCGATTAGGGATATGAGTAATTCTTCAAGTTTTTCAAGCATTTTACGAATTAATGAATTATTAGTTTAAGCTCTTAATCATCTTGATGTGACTACTATTAATCTATGGTACAAACGTATACGTACAAACCGTTTTGTTGACAAAATCTACAATTCGTGCTTGTTTGATTTCATTATGAGCGGTTGCCAGCGTCATACCATTTTGACGACATGTGTCATGTGCAGTAAAGAAATCAGTCTATAATGAAAAAAAAGGTATATATATATTTCTTTTTTAAAGAACTTTCTTGGATATCAAAAACTTACATCAAAACTGCTAAAAGCATAAAACTCATTCACGAACTGGAATACCTTTGGTCTTGATGTACATGTGTTAGACCCGCAATGTATATAAGGAACTATAAAGATTAAATTAATCAAACAAAAGAATGTCAAGTTAAATTTCGTCATATTAATTATTTTGCTCGTATTAAAACTGTATGCCTGCTAACACTAAGGGATGCTCTTTTATATACTCGCCATGACGTGGCCTTTGTACGAAATATTACTATGAAAATATAATTTCATAGTCTTATAAGCTAATTATTTCTTCTAAATTGATATATTTTTTATTTTGTACTTAACTGTAACAGGATTTAATAAATATTTTAATATTTAAATCAATTTGATATGATAACAACTAAAAGTAAAAGGACTGATTTTAATTTAAGCTATTCAGGCATTTGAAAAAGGGATCATATAAATTTTAAATATTGATAAAAGAATGTCATTATAGAATACCATGGAACCAAATGTGCCAGACCACCATTTGTAGAATGCTGCAAAATTATCTGAAACGTCCTGCCAGGCGAATGATTTCCTGTTAGAGTGTTGTTATAGCAATAAAGCTAAGGCAGAAGCAACAATTGACACACAGAAAAATACACATTACAAGTCTTGAGCCGAAAAACTCAAAAGGATATTTTGGAATAGATTTGCCAACTATAAAAACTGTCCCAATAAGAGTCCATTTACTGCTTGTTCTCATCTTCAAAATTCCCTTTTGAAAGAAAATTTGCACGAAATTCAACAGTTCGGGTTTTGGTGAAAGCAAAGGACACCGGAACAAATCCATCTTTCAACTGAAACAAAATATTTTTATTTTCATTTAATTTATTTATTGCGTAGTCAAACTAGTCTATTAACCCTGCTGCCAATTTTGTTTGACACAAAGTTCTGTAAGCTGTATTAAAATTTATCTCATAGTCCCATTTACCATTATCATGAGCTTTTATCACCATATAACCATACTTAGATTGTTTTGGTGCACCACCAACAAACCACTTGCTATATTCTATCTTCTCTCCGTTAGTAAACCATGTCCAATCGCTTGGATTAGACTCTCCCCAATTCATTCCTCCGATATAAATAAATTTCAAATTAGCTGCACGAACGACTATTGCAGTTAAGTTAATTTAAAAGATTACACGATTAGTTAATAAAAATATATAAATGCATTTCTTCACTTACTTTCATGGTTGAAAAATGTTTCAATGCGAGATTGTTGCAGTGGATATTGTGCGACTGCCATTTTCATATCATGTTGTAAGCAAATTTTTAAGCCCGTCCAGAAATCAGTCTGCGGGAAAAATGAAAAAGTTGTTTCAACTTTTTTATATACTATAGATATATACTTTACTTGGATATTAGTCAAAGCATAGAATTCGTCTACCCACAAAAAGACCTTCGGCTTCGACTTGACGATTTGATCTGTACCACACTCTACTGGTCTGGGAAACAAAGCTATTATAGAAGCAAGTGCAATGGACTCTAGAAATAACATCTTGTCTAGGAAAATCCAACTTTTAACGATCGACTGATACGAAACATCAATAAGGCGCTCTTTTAAAGGCAAAGTTGCTACAAAGCAAAGTTGCATACTTGATTAGCTAAATAAATCAATTTGATATGGTCTTCGAAGACTATGGAAAGTTATTTGTTTTTATTTTTAAAAGCATTTAATACTTAAACGTTGCTAATTTAATGGAATTCAAAGAGAATACCACATTAGAAGAAGATAATGTAATTCAAATGGAATCAGCCAACCAGAAATACCCAAGCGTAAAATGGCTCATGGGACACCCACTGTCCCAAAAGCTCACTTAGCTTGGAACTAGCTGTAGAAATTATTGCCATAATATGTTTCTTATATACAGCCAAACCAATTTCACTGTTCTAATGGATCATACATCATCCGCACCCATTGACATGTATGTATACCATGTACCTCAATGAAATGCAAGAAAGTAACCCAAGTTGCTTCTTATAATATCAACTATTAGGCAGTGAAAGTCCCGTGAATGTATGTATATATGTCGTTATTAAGTGTTAGTACCCCTAGGGACGCTCGTTTATTCTATTCCAAAGAATACTACAACTTGCCCAAGCAATTGCTCCCAAGACTCACGAGAAGAATCAGTTCCATTTCAAGGCTTTGAAAATGCTGCTCCTTCAGGTCTTGACTCCAGAGTGTTGGAAAAAGTCCCCCATCGTTATGATACATTTTGTACCTTCACAAGTTTTTGTAAGAAAAATATTTTGTTGTGGCTAAGTTTAGCTAGAAACGACAAAATTGTTGTAGCTTACTGCCAGAGTCCCAGAGTCAGTTGAAAAAAGATCCATAATATTATCAACCGGTACTTCGGTTTAGTATACCAAAATCTACGCAAATTATAGTTTTTAAAAGAAAAATTTGTTTCAGTTTATGAATTTTATTAAAGATAAATAGGCGCCCTTAACTATTTTCGAAGTACGATTAAACTATATACAACTATATAGTTTAGTTGTATTCCGATAATAGTAAAACTTTAAAAAGCATCTATCTTGCCAGTTGCTAATTTCGTTTCGCATAGAAACCGCCATTTTGACTCCCAATAGCTATGGCCCCACTGGCAATTGTCACGTAAGTGTAAGTTTATAAAAGCAAACAAATGATTTGGTCTACCTGGAAGAAAATTTGTATATGTAAAGGGTGCGCCATCGGTCAGCCAATAAAATTCAGGAATCGTTTTTTCTCCAAAATTGGTACCACCCATCCAACAATATAAAACATTATTTGGAAGACCTGGCACTAAAAAATAATTTAAATTAGTAATCTCTCCATAAACAAATGCGAATTAATTATGATATTCACACATACTCGATTAGGGATATGAGTAAATTCTTCGAGTTTTTCAAGGATCTTACGAATTAATGAATTCTTAGTTTAAGCTCTTAATCATATAGATGTGACTACCATTAATCTATGGTACAGTCGTGTACGTACAAACCGTATTGTTGACAAAATCTACAATTCGTGCTTGTTTTATTGCATTATGAGCGGTGGCCAGCGACATACCATTTTGACGACATTTGTCATGTGCAGTAAATACATCGGTCTATAATGAAAAAAAAGGTGTATATATATTTGTTTTGTAGAGAACTTTCTTTTTTACCAAAAACTTACTTCAAAACTGCTAAAAGCATAATACTGATTCACGAACTGGAATACCTTTGGCCTTGATGCACATGTGTTAGACCCGCAATGTATATAAGGAACTATAAGGATTAAATTAGTCAAACATAAAAATTTCAGGTTAAATTTTGTCATATTAATTATTTTGCTCGTATTAAAACTGTATGCCTGTTTAGACTAAGGGATGCTCTTTTTTATACTTGCCATGAAGTGGCCTTTGTACGAAATATTACTATGAAAATATAATTTCATAGTCTTATAAGCTAATTATTTGTTCTAAATTAATATAATTTTTATGGTGTAGTAAAACGATTTGAAAAATATTTTAATATTTAAAACAATTATATAGTGAGCGCATCATCTGTTGTTGGGTGGATCTAAATGAAATATAGATTTAAAGTATTAAAGTTATTCTTAACGGAATTGATCGTCACATACAGATGTCAATCAATATAATATTTGACTGGCATATGGTCTGTGTTCAGAGCTCTTGTTTGCTGTGTTTTAGCGAACTCGCTTTCCCCTTCTTAGACCAGAATAGATTGCACTTTTTTTTTAAACGTTCTTCTATTTCTATTTGCACATCTTCAGCTCGGATTTAAAAAAAAAAAATAACAAATGTGTATACAAGCAACCGCCATTGCAGTGCGTCGTTGTCGCTGTGTTTAACTAGCAAACGTGGCTGTCTGCTTCCGCTTCCTGTTTACATAAACACGTCAATGTCTGACAATATGCATGTCGCATGTTTAGCTGTGTACGTATATGACAAGCAGACAGACAGACGAACAGACTTACTGACTGACTAACTGACTGACTGACTGCGGGCGTAAATGTGCGCGTATTATAGGAAAGTGTATACATTTTGTGATTTTGTGTCGTACTTGCTTGTGTCTGTATTAACGCCAACGCCTCGACATGCATAAACATTTTACATTAGCTCAACAAGGATATGTTTTCAATTTATTTATTTATTTTTTTCTTTCTTCACTATACACACACACACATACACACTCACACAGAGCACTTGAGCTCTTGCAATGCCTTTTAGGAATTCTTTTGACATGTCTGTTTTTGTTTTTTTTTTTTCATATTTTTAAAGTTGTTTTGTATGCACTCTTTGCTTTTGATTTCTATACACTACAAATAGAGTATACTAATTTAGTCAGAATATATGCCACAACTGATTAGCTCGAATAGATGACGAGTCTTTTTAGCCATGCCCGTCCGTCAGTCTCTGTTGCGCTTTCCGTTTTTGCAGAAAGCTGTCAGCGTATTTCGTAGTCGTGTACGCACGATTGCAGCATTTTTACTTGTTTTTTTTTTTTTTTTTATAACTTTTTGTCATGTTCGCTGCAGGCTGTACATTGTCTGCTTGTTTTCGGCTTGAGGCACTGTCGTCCACACTCAAGAAATGGAGCGTCATTTTGTGTTGCATTACATTGAAAATAGTTGCAATGTCTCGTGTGCAATTTGATGTTCAACTAATTTGTATAGTAGCAGCTACAATAGCAAAGTATCTAATTCTGTTTCCCTTGCGGCCAATATAAATTTTACAGCAGCATGATAGTCACCCTACACGACGATATTTCGTTTTTGTGTCTCTATTGGCAAACTATTAGCTTATAGCAGTAAAGTTTTCTTTAATGTCTGCTGGGAAATGTTGTTTGAACAACTCGCATGCTAATCGTTTCAAAATGCTAGCGTTAGCAAATTTGTATATTGGGGGCATTACTCTTGAACTGACCAAACATTAAAAGTAATCAATTAAAGCCTTCCTTCTTTGCAGTAACTAGTCGGGTTTCCTAGTTACAGGAGCTCAAAATTACATGTCTTAATGGGTTATGTCGATATTAAAGAGAGCATAACTCAGGATCCTGAAGCGCCATAGCACCTGTCACTATATTAAAAAAGTCTTCAAAATATATGCATGACTTCCTTAAACAGGCTAAAAGAAGTACCTACTACATAAAGTCCATATCAATGGGAAATAAAATATTTGTCAACAACTTACTTACTTAAATGGCCTTCAACCGACAACTTCCATAATCTTCTGCGCTCTGGCGCCAGTTGTTTTGAATGTCAAGTACGGAAAGATCTCTCCTCGTGTCCGGTAGTCAAATAATATGTCGTCCACCAATCAAATTTGTGCCCCCCATGTAAACCATGCATACTAGAGTTCTATCATTTATTCGAATGAGGTCACCAGCCTCTTGGATTAGCTCGTACAGTTCGCAGTTTAAACGGAACCTATACTCGTCGCTGACTCTAATAGGACCAAAAATTCTTCAGAGAATCTTTCTCTCAAAGATTTCCAACGCTGTTTCGTTTGACCCAATCACGGTCCATGCTTTTACGTCATACAGTAGGACCGGGAGTATTTTCGTCTTTCGAGAGAGGGCTTTAATTCTGATTTGCTTGCTCAGCCCAAAATATCAAATATTTGCAATCTCCAGGCTGACGTTGTTGTTGTTGTTTATTTCAGACAAACGAGCAAAGGAGGGATATAGCTCTAATGATTTTATTTGTGTTTGCTATTTGTTATATATGTACTTCGTATATTCCTGATCTTTCAGAGCAGTGTATGATAAAAAATTAAATCAATGCATGCCATATTGAAGTACATCTTAGATGCAAATATAATGCAGTTCTTCAGTATATATGTATATTAATTTATTTACTTAAATCACATAAGCATATAATGTTGTCTTAAAGGAAACTTGCATAAATTATGGCAGCAAAAAATAATATTTGTGTATGCGTATATAAGCAAATAAATATATATTTTATGTAATATGTCTACATCAAGTGCAATGCTTGCTTTATGCAAATTTCACAGCAGTTGCAAGTCAAAATCTGATTGAGTCGTTTCATTTGCAATATTTGTCTGCACATGTGTCCTCTCAATTGCCAAAGTCTTCATCCAGCTCTAATTTATTTATAAACAGAGACAATACACAAAAACAAACACTTTTATTATTCTTAAGATATGACATTGTCCTTGCAGATATTGAAGTAAGGCTTTATTGAAGCATATTAAGAAAAACTTTAATTTTGTTATAAATGTGTTGAATTGTCATCGCCCCCTTTTTGATTCTGTACCAAATTTAAAAGGATTACTTTTCTCGATACCAATAAAATGTATACCGAATTTCATCTCTGTACCACATATGGCTGCGTAAAAATGACAAATTATATTAATTGATTATATGCGGACGGGGCATCACCCCTTCCGTAGAATAGTTTTACTATGGCTATACTCTGTGCGGGCGTGTACTCAATAATTTCCCAAAGTTTCATGGTGATTGGATGAATGATGTAGGAATCTATAAAGGACATACAAACACACAAACACACAAACAAACAGGCATACAAGGTGTGTTTCCAAGCTTCCAGAACTTTATTTCTAGGGCATTCCCTGTCATTCCAGAACATTGCTTGACATTCCCTTCAAAATTTCATGACATTTGGAAAAGTGGTAATGGAAGTTAATGGAAGTTTATGGAAATAATTATAGTACCACTATCGAGAAGACTTCAATGACGGCCGAAATCTTCAGTGAATGAATAAAACATCAAATGAGCGTCAAAGTGCAGAATGAAAGCCACCCAGTAAGCCAAAACCCAAAAAAATCTCGTTTGGAAAAGTCTAAAGTGAAGATAATGTTGATTTATTTCTACGATTCACAAGGGCATTACTCGTTCCATCGAGCCAAACAACAAATGGGCCATTTTATCTTGGTATATGAGGCGTTTGCTCCGTCGTATTCGGCCAGAATATCGTGAAGAAGCATCTCATCGATCTACACTTGTGACTGATTTTTTTTTACCAAAAATCGCATTTTGACCATTAACCAATCGCCGTATTCACCTGATTTAGCATCATGTGACATGAAAGGACGGACGGACGATGCTGATGTGGAGACTATTCAAAAGGCGTGCATCGACAACGTAAAGGTCATACCGGGCAACGAGCTAAAACAATCATTTGAAATGTTATTGGATCGAGCTAATAAGTGTATTCGGGAAATTTCGAGATACACCTTGTACATTCATTTTTGTTATTGCTTTTATTCGGAAGTTGAGTTTATTGCGAGAGTGACAAGTTGCGTTATTGCGAGAGTTATATGTGTTACTCTCTTGTGCTCACTTTCTCTTGGTCTAATGCAGTTTCCGGCACACGCCATGCAGTATAAACTTTCTTGTATTTTCGCTTCTACAATATATTTCTTTTAAATCGCTGTCATGGCGCTGTTATGGCGGTGTTATGGCGATGATACGCTGTAATGCCGCTGTTGAGGCGAAGCAAAATGAATCGGCTACTGTTCAGCCGTTCTTGTTGCTGTTATCATTCTGTTAATTCGCACCTTAACACAAAGCAAACATATGACTGTATTGGTGCCGGACACTGGTCTAAAGCTTTTATAGCTCATATTTTTTCAATTTCTTTTTCAATTTCTGGCTTGTTCTGATCTGCGCTGTCATTAGAAAAATAGGGCTTGTACGGATCAATACCTTACAATATTTCGCACTTGTTTTGTGCGGCTCTGAGTTGAACTTATTTTCTCCACAGCAGGTCAACTGAACACAGGCAGGGATTTTAAATAATGAATGATAAGTTGGATGAACTTGAAAAATCATTCGTCCCCTAAACAAAAGAAAAGAAACTCTCCTAAGTCTAAGTCTTCTGACCGTTGTTGCCATTCGTAAGTCCATGTTTATAACACTTCTGTCTTCGAATACGGCTAAAGCCAATATAAAAGCGTATATTAACTCGACTCTTCAATGTTCAAAAAATATTTCTGTGTCCAAGTTTAGTTTCACTTACTGCCGCAATATTTGCTCCTTTAAAGTAATTGTGCCGGTGTTCATTTTTGACACAATTCTTTCGCCTTATATTACATCATATGACTTAATATCTACTAATATGATCACTATTAAATTTTCCTTTTAACCTGGACCTGATAACATTTCTGGTAGTATACTAAAATAGTGTACTAGCTCCATTTGCTGCTCTTTATGGATTCTTTTCAACCGTTGGTCTAAGGAGTTTGATGACCCTTAAACTACTCTATACCTCACTTGTCTGCCCAATTTTAGAATTTGGAGTTTGTGTATGCAATCCTTACTATAGCACTCACCAAACCCGTATTAAATCAGTTCAAAAACAATTCTTCTTTTGCTCTTTGCAGTTTTAATTGGGAAATCCCTGTTAATCTTCCATCTTATAATGACAGATTAAAATTAATTGATCTTCTAACTCTTTCATCACGTAAATTTTCCTCAAAACATTATTTTTGTGAAGTTGATACTCCTTACTTGCTTCAAGGAGTTGCTATTATAAATAAATAAAAAAATCAACATCCACAGAAATCACTGGCTTCACGGATCAGCTGAAGGTTTCATAGATTTTTCATCAAAGTTCGACTAAAATACTATACACTGCAATGCTACATGATACTTTAAAGGCACATGCCACACAATTGCTGTTTTCTCATTGCCACACACACACACACACACACACACACTGTAAGTCAACATTAAAATTAAAGCAATTAAATGAAAATCATTTTCAATTTGACATTTTTTTAAGCACATTTTCGCACAAATATTTACGAGTATAAATTGCAACTCATTACAGGCAGCTGCTGTAGCAATGCTGTAACAAGCAGAGTCTAGTGTACGTACGCCCCATCATCATAATAACTCATACGGTTGGTTACTCGATATGAAAGTCATGTGGTGCAATTAATACACTACACTACAGTACAAGACTACAAGCGAAGCTGTTGATAAATCATAGTGTAAAGACATTTTACACGCGCAATTGTTCCTTTGCGTATATAAATTGTTTTAGTCCTGGGCCAAGTACGCATTGAACTACGTGTACGAGTCTATGCAATAAGGCATAATTAATGCGTCACCATGGATGGATGGCATTGAAGCATTGCTGCAGGAGTTGCTTCTGCGGTTTTTGGCATTGTATCTGACTTAATGTTTATTCGTACGTCTGTCCGTCCGACCGTCTATAAGTCTGTATACTCATATATTATTGTTTGTATTTTAGCGTAGGCGGAAATACGTATCATAGAAAGTTGAGCATACGCCAAATAGTTATCGTCGCATTGCGTATTGCATAGCATGTAATAGATCCGTATAGTAGCGCCGTCTGCTGTTATAGACGCATATTCGAATTAAATTAGTGCATTAAATGTTGCGTAAAAATACGCTTACATAAGGCTCAAGCCGGATTATGTTTATTTGTGTGCTTACGAGCATAAAGTCAATCTGTGCATTTATAACTCGTAGTAGTAACTAGTTCTAACACAAATGTGACTTCATTAAACATCATACATAGGAAAAGTTAAGGCTGTGAATGTTTTGATACCCTATAAACATTTGTTAGAGTGTATCAGTATATGAAAATAAGCAGTCGATATAGACATAACAGACTGTCCGTAGAAAATAGAAAAAGAAGAATAGCGGAAAAATATTAAATGAACATGGCAACCCTACTATGGGTTGTAAGAATTTTAAAAAACCTGAAGCTTATTACACTTACTTACTTAAATGGCCGCCAACCGTCTACCGGTCATGGCCGCGTCTAGGAAGGCGCGCCAGCCTCCATAGTCCAATGCGCGCTGGCGCCAGTCGTTTTTAATGTCAAGTACGGAAAGATCTCTCCATACCTGGTCATTCCAACGGAGGAGTATCAGCGTCTTATAGCTCTTGATTTTTGTCTTTTAAGAGACGGCTTTACTTCTCATTTGCTTGCTCAGCCCATAACAGCATCTGTTTGCAAGCGTGATTCTTCGCTTGATCTTCAGGCTGACGTTGTTGTTGCTGATTATCTATGTTCCAAGATAGACGAAGTTCTCTAAAACACTGAAGTTGAAATTCTCCATCGTCCCTGACCGTCCAAAACGCGAAGACGGAGTGCGATACTAGTGCGTACCTTGGCTGCGACAAGATAGTGGTCCGAGTCATTGTTGGGACCACGTAACCTTGTGGATATTAAGGTGTTGGAATCTGTTAATACTAACTACTAACCATGTTCCAACCTGCGGCGAAATCGATTAGCCTCTCTCTATATTATTGGAGGTAGTGTCGTGAAGGCTAAATTTTCCGACGGTTGAGCCAAAGATTCCTTCTTTCCCAATCTTGGCGTTGAAATCGCCAAGCACGATTTTGAAATCGTGTTTGGGACTGCGCTCGTGCAGACGTTCTAAGCGCTCATAGAACTCATCCTAAGCATCGTTATCTTTCTTTTCCGTCAGGGCGTGCGCACAAATCAGGCTAATATAAAAATATTTAGCTTTGATGCGTATCGCGACTAGACGCTCGTCAATAGGCGTGAACCTGGAGAAGAGGCCACGTAGCTTTCTACTCACCACGAAACTAGATCCAAATTTGATTTTGCTCGCATGGCAGCTACAGTAGATGTTACAAGATGCTTTTTTAGAGCAACTCTGTCCATCGGATTTCTTGGATTGCGTTGATATCAGTCTTACATTTTTCGAGGACATCAACCAGCTGGATATTACCACCATCCTAATTAAGGGTGCGGACATTCCAAGTGCATATTCTTAAATCGTGATCCTTAAATCGGTTGCGGGGGTCGTCATCATAGGGTTCCTTCCGACGCTTCCTGCTAATTTTCATTGGAGATATATTGTTTACAATGGGAGGGATGTTTTCACCTTCTCACGTTAGCTTATCCTGAACTGGTGTTCAGAGGATACATGTCCTAATGGACATATGAGTTGCTTGGACCGTATGCAACAAAAATCATTGTTGACCATTCCTAAGTGAATGACAGTCAATAACTTTTCTCACAATGTGAACTTGAGCAAACGACTCCCAATCTCCCTTCAATTTTTATAAAGTTGTTAAATTTTAATGCATTTAGCAGTCTACAATGCTTCTTATACACAATAGTCCTTAAAGCTAAGCAGTTTTCTTTGTGTTGCTCGTGCTAGAATATAATAATTATTATAATAAGTGCTCTATGGCTTTATAAGTTTACTTTAGCTAATTAATTTAATTTCCTTGCATTGCATTTACAATATGGCATAATTTCAACGAATTTTTTAAACGTTTTTGTTGAAAGAAAAATTTGTTATTAAATGCATTTTTAGCAGAAATATTTAGCTAATAATACTCATAAATTATGCGCATTTTTTTTTTTATTTATTTTGTGCTGTGCACTGTGCCAGAAGAAAAGTTGAAACTGAGCTGCAGCAATTTTCTACAAGTCTAAGTGAGGCGATTAAATTACATGTTTCTACTGGTTGTTCCTGCACGTTTTACAAGAATTTTTTTCTCCTTTTTTTGCATATTTTTGCAAGTAATTTGCCAATGTAAGCTAAATACAAGAAGAAGCATGAAGAGTATAAATAAGTTTCTAGTATAGCAAATAGTTGAAAAAACTGCAGCAACTGTTGCTGCATTCTACGTACAACTACTTGCCGCAGCAGCTACAGCAATAACACCTACAAGTACATCCATTTTAGATGATGTTTTTCTGTTTTGCACTATGCTTCACAATTTTTGTTTGAATAGTATAGTCGATTTTTTAGAATTTTTGTAACAATAATTTATTTTGTACTAACTGAACCGCGCTTCCTAAGAAAGAAAATTGTAAAGCCTACAAAATCACGAAGTTAGCTAGAACAAAATGCGAATTATAACATGACAATGAATGAAAAGTGCCAAACAAACACAATTATCATTTAAATCGTTCTTTAGTTTTAAGTTTAACATTTTTTACTTAATAAGTTAGTAGTAAAAATCATTGAGGCATACCTCGTATACAGCGCACTCCTTAGTCGTGCACATTCGACAATAAAAATTTCCACTTATTTGCTGCTCTCCTTTAAGCTTTCTCTATCTAACTTGGTATCTGTTATTTTTCATTTCGCCATACCAACTGTGTTCACGGTCGTCTGCTTGGTTTGATTGTGGTTTCTGCGGCTGGTTTGCTTTAACAATTTCGTATTTTATTTCATGCGCGCAACTACAATTCGACGTAGTACAAAATGAAGCATTTATTATGTAGTATATGATATACCTATATATCCTTTATACACTTTACTTCTATATAATAGCTATGAGTTGTATATGTTTAAATAGCTTGATCAACTGTTATTAAGACTTTAGATTGTGCGAGTAGCGCTTGAACTAATATAACTAATTTTCACTGCAATGTAACAAGTTATTACTGCATACAAAGTATGTTATATGAAAATAAGAACAACAACAACAACAACCAAATAATTTAGCAGCTCCTACCCACCGTTTTTTCAACTTACTACGTAGCAAGCTTTACAGTGAGAGAAACTGCATGAAAAAGCGGAAGGAAACTATTTTCTTCATTTTTATAATTATTTTTCTTCCTACCTAATCTATTTCCTCTTTTTTTCCTACTTTTTTCTAACTCTTTCGCTTATAAAAGTCTAAATTTTGGCTAAGATTTAAACGAATTACAACAAACTCTGCGACAAATATTTAGTACACTACACTCTTTGCTATATATATTCGAAGGGTATTTATGTTTGAAAAGCGCAAAACAGCTTAATAGCAGCCAATAGCCACAAAAACGGAAGTTGTACACCGCTGCCAAAAGTGTTTCCTTACAATTTTATTGTTAAGCGTTCGAGTTGGTTTGCTGACTAACTGAGCTGCTGTGCGTTGCGAAGTTTATACGCAAACGGAAGTCACTGTCAGTGAGATGTAAAGATGTTGCAACGATGATGGTTAGTTGTTGGTTGAATTTGTATGGCATTTCTGTCATTGAGTTGTTTACAGACGCAAGGACATTACTTGGTTAGGTTTATTAAGTGTAAGAAATTGCCATAAATGTTTAGGATGCGTCTCAAAAGTATTAAAATATTTTTTAAGCAATTTTTTTTTGTTTATCTCGAAAATAGCATATAGATTAATTGATATATTGATCGGTAAATAGTGAATCAAGTCAGTGCAGTCTTTTACAGTTTATTTAAACAAGCAGCAACTTATCAAAGGCTATGCAATGTAATAAATGAGAGCAAATGATAAGGAAAAAAATTCTTGCTAATAAATCTGTACTTCATACTTTAAATGATCTGTAGAACAGACTGCACAAGTTGCTGGAGTTGTTATGAAATACCATGTGGTAGGTTGAAACCAAACTTTTGTCATTATGCATACCTGAAAGTGCCTACATTTTATATAAATAAATACATCAGCAGCCATTTCTGAAAGCGCTTTAGTAATATACCAAGTCGGCATATTGCAGCGCAACTAACGTGTTGAAGGAGATACTGCGCTCTAAGAAAGCAGCATTTTTTGAAGCCAGACTTCAAACTATGGATAACACCGCCGACGCAAACTACTCCCTGTTTTAGCCACTAGCGGTAAGTTGGCTAAGTCGGATAGCGAGCAGGCCAACATATTTGCGACGCACCAAGAAAAAAGGATCAGCGATCACTGGAGACTCCACTACAGCTTAATTTTTTCATTAGGGAAGTGCATCCTGCTGTGGTACTATCAGTGATAAAGGAACTTCCTGCTAACAAGGCTCCGGGTCACGACCGTATATGCCATAGAACCTTGAAAGCCCTTCCACTGAGTGCTATACTGTAATTACAGCACTTTCCGGCCAAGTGGAAAATGGCAAGGATTTCAATGGTTCATAAGCCTGGCAATTATCGACCGATAAGTCTCCCGCCTTCTTTATCGAAGGTATGGAAAAGACTATTAGTGACAAGAGTGATGAAACTGGAATGTTACAGAGAGGCAATGCCGGAACACCAGTTTGGGTTTCGTGTGGGACACGGCACAGTGGAGCAGGTGCATAGAGTGGTAAACCACATCCTGCAGGCGTTCGATGACAAAGAGTACTGCAACGGTATTTTTATAGATGTGCAGGAGGCGTTTGACAGAGTGTGGCTTGATGGATTGCTAGCAAAAATGAAGGCGTTACTGCCGGCATCTTTCTATTTGATGTTGCGATCATATTTGGCTGATCGGTGCTTCCAGGTAAAAGAACGCGATGAACTCTCCACAACACACCCCGTTAACGCTGGTGTTCCGCAAGGGAGCATATTGGGGCCCTTGATGTATTCGATTTTTACAGCCGATCTCCCGATGCCAGTTGATCTAGCACCAGAAAAGGTACTGCTGGCATCCTATGCTGACGACGTGGCTATGCTCTATAACTCCGCTTGTGAGCATGACTGATGAACATGATGCTTTGGAAACGTGGGCTAAGCAGTGGAATATTAAGCTTAACCCGACCAAATGCATAAATGTTTGCTTCACGCTTAGAAGGAGAACACCACCCGCACTTCGTCTGAGCAATACCTTGCTTACCCAAGCAAATTAAGTAAGGTATCCGGGTTTAACATTAGACAGAAGACTGACCTTTGCCAGGCACATCAGGAACCTTGTCATCCGTTGTCGAGTGAGGCAAGCTCAGATGTATTGGATGCTGAACAGGCGAAGTAGGCTTCCATTAAGATGCAAACAATGCTACCATTGCCCCCATATGGAAGTACGGCAAACAAATCTGGGGCATTGTTGCAAAAAGCCATCGAAAGCGAATCCAGGTTTTGCAAAATAAGGCATTCGTGCAATCACGAGATGCACGTGGTTTGTACGCAACTCCAGCCTACACAGAGATTTGCAGATTGAGACGGTAGAGCGTCAAATCCGATTGACTAGCCATGTTAATAGGCTGACTCGGGTTCTTCCGGTTTACCGTCCAATCAGACGACGGAGGCGCAGAAATGTAGGGCTCATACAGAGTCCATAGTATAGAGCTGTATTAATACACACTTGATCTCTCTCTTAGGAGACGTTGAAGCTTAAACTTTTTTTGTGATATATTTTATTGTTAACCGGTTCAAAAAATTTAAGAAAAAAAAAAGTAATACGCCATCCAGCTCAACATATGCAGTGCCTTTGGTGCAATTAATTTGAGCATTTATTTCGGTTCTAGCTTTACGTATAAGCAAACAGGCACGATGTGGCATGCCATAAAGCACGGCGCATCACTAAGCGCTTACGAAAGTACTTAAGAAACTGTACATAAGTCAAAAGTTGTTGAATTTTATTAAAATGAAGTTACACGGCGTATACGTAATACTTACAAACTACTTAATTAGCAGCAATTAAAATATTACACATACGACATGTGTTTATACTTAAATTTTTCATTCATTTCCATTTTTTCTCTCTTTGTCTCTCTTATATTTTTAGCGCAAACTTTTATTCAGGATAAAGCCGCTGCTGGAGTACTAAATAAGTTAAACGCATGCATAAACTCGTTTTAAAAGCGAATGCCGAGTTAGGAAAACGCCTTCACATTGGATTACGCGCAGCTTTACTTTAGACCGGAGCCAATTAGTGGCTACATAACGCAACAACAACAACAGCAACAGCAACTCTTACTACAACGACAACACCAACAACAGCGACTATATAGCCGCAATAGTCTCGACGCAGTCGACGTCGATGAGTGTACGCTATTAGCCACGCCTACACGTCAATTCAACCATTATCAACAACTAACGACGCCCATACATCATCACTATCAACCGTTACAGCAGCAACATCAGCCAAAGCAGCATAGCAGCTATTATTTTAGCAGCGGTTTTGCAGTTGGTGCAGGCTTCGGCAGTAGCCATCATTGGCATAGAAGCCGTCAGACATCACCACTTGTACCGCCAGCAACGCCACCAACACATATCGTCGGTAGCGGACTGGGCGGTCTAACGCCCATTGGACGCAATTATCGTTTCTATCAGCAATTACAACACCAACACGACCATCATCAACATCATCAACATCATCACCAGCATACAGGAGCATCGTCGCTTATCAATTTTGGTGGACGTATATCGCCAGCAGCAGCGCATACAACGCCACTGCTAGCCACATCGATATCGCCAACATTTGGTAATTATAAATAATAGAAATAAATTATAAATCATAGCTTTTTCCATTTTTCCCGAACCTATAATGAAATAACTTTGGAGAAGCAAATTAGGAGAAGCAAATAAAACAATGAATTAGATAAAAAGTAGATAAATGAACTTGGAACTTTCAGCACTCAGTCAACTGCTAGGATGGTCAAGCTTGGCCTAGATTGCATGCATGATTATCGAAGGCTTTGTAGATCTGCGAAACAACATCTCAAGTGGCAGCCATCATCGGCATACGCGAAGTTTTTCAGTTCTCTAATGTCGGACACATGACTGAGCACAGAATATTTGAAGGCAAACCGCTGTCAACTAACATATTCCATAAATACTGCCTCTTTTTTTGTTCTCCATTTTGTACCTTCATCAGCCATCAATGGTTGCAGCTAACTGAAAGTAGTTCCATTTAGCGGAATCTTTATTTAATAAAAAATATAAAAAAATTTGACAAAAAATAATACATTTTCTACTTCTTCTTCATTGCAGTTACCGATCGACTTTTGCCACCACCACTGCCACCCCTACCACCCGTGGTACCGCTGCGTATTTCAAACGATTATTACAGTTACGGCAGCAGCGGTTGGCGTTCCGCAACAGCAGCTTACGCAGATTTACGCAGACCGGCGCTGCAAACTGGCGGCGTTGGTTATTTTTACAAGGCGTCGCCGAGCCGCAGCAGCTGCAGCAGCCGTAGACGCGAAAGCAGCTATACACAAACCGCTGAAACAGATTACGGTTATTTGTTGCCGCGCAGCAATAAAAACAATTGCAACAGCAACAACAGCAGCCCAGCACGCAATACATCACCAGCAGTTGCCGCAGCGGCAACAAAGAAAAAGTCGCGTTTTAATACAAGCTCAATTGTTATTGAACCATCATCACCGGAACCATCCGATTGTGAATCGTTATCCGGTGAACCAGTGTGCGGTGAGAATTTACCGGATTTTATTTATAGCACGGGTCGTGAACGCAGCCACAAAACGCCGCCGCAACAGCAAGCGCAACAATTGCAAAGGGAACGCAGTGAGGAGCACTACCATCACACACATCATCAACATCAACATCAACACCAACAGCAACAACAGTCGCTACAGCAGTCACAGTCGCAGTCGCAGCAGCATCGCAGCAGCTACCATCAACAGCAGACGCAACAGCAGCAGCAACAGCTGCAACATCAACAGACAACGCCGCAACACGACGACAGCTGTGAGGAGTTTCAACATCTGCCGAACGACGAATCATCGCTCGGTTGCTTTGGCAACAAAAGAATGATGGTTAGCAAATTGTGGAACAGCTGTTTTCCGGAGTTTACGCCTGATCATGTGCATCGGCATAATTTCTACTTGTGTCAGGTGTGTTTTTACTTAGTTAGTTTAAAAGTTATTGCGCTGAAATTTAATATAAAATTTTTATTTACAGTGGCAACGTAATACACAGGTACGGATTGTCTATCTTTTCTATCGCTGGATAACGGCCATCACATGTCTGGCAGCATTGGTTTGCTCGCTATTGGATATCGGACGTACCGATGAACATTTCGAACATCACTATGCCAAATGGTGGATCTATCTGACACATTGGGGTCTACTCTTTTGCACAGTGCAGGCATGGCTAGCCGCATGGATTGTTACGCAGGGCATGATGGTGGAACGTGAAGATTTCGAATTGATGCGTCAGGCAAAGAAGAGCAGATTGCATCATCTCTATTGGGTGTTGTATACATGTGCGACGGTTTATTCGTTTATAATAACGCTATGCTATTGGGTGCTGGTGCATAATCCGGGTAAGTCAAAGAATATATAGATATACAGTTATATATAAAAAGCAGTTCAGAAAAGTTAAAATTTTCATTGAAAACAAACAGAATTGTGCGATTAAGATTGAAAAAGTTTCCTGAAGTTTAAAAAAACGAAAATTTTTAAACAAGTTCTTTAAATTTTAATCATATTCTTGTTCTGCAGCAGTATAGCATGAAAGTTTATATTGAACTTGTTCTGTTCGTTCATCGTAATTTTGTTCTTTCGTTCATGAATAAGCCAACTAATAAAATATAAAGAGAATGAGACAAACAACAAAAAAAAAAAAGCTGGTAACGATAAAATAGTACCACCAACTAAAATTAATTTCCTTCTCCCTCTCTTAGTATACATAGAGAGAGAGAGAGAGAGAGAGAGAAATATGTTAGATAGATATAATTGCTTGTTGTCGGAATAAATGCAATAACTTTGTTGGTTTTCATGGGATTTTCATTATTTAAAAACCATGCAATAGAGAATAAAATCATAGTTTAATAAATATTTTTTATATACACTAAACCAACTTTAAAACACTACAAAGTTTTGAAGCCCAATGCAGACCCATTAGTAGAACCAAAAAATTTGCAAAAAGCATCAGATTTATCAATGGCAGATCATCGGCCGGTAATTCGTATTTATACTTGCCGTGTATCACTTGCGATTGGAATACAACGATCGGCAGCATCAAGACCATCACATAACAACGCACCATATCTATAATATATTCCTTACGAGTCAATACCATATCTAAGGCGAACGATAAACAAACTGCTAATATTATGCCAATCATTGTCAGTAGCACCAGATGTGCGAATGCGGTAAAATGTTGTGGCACCCACATGCCCAGCAATACAAAAATGGCGATTGTTATATAGGAGATCACACTTAGAATTGTTATGTGCGACAAACTGTTGGAAAATTGCGCCAAAGCCATACAAAAGGTGGAGAGCAACACGACTAGCAGTGAAACGAACCAATTGCATAGCGTTTGTATGCTCAAGACACGTTTCAGCATATAGAGTACAACCATGGCTGTTAAAATTGCAATGATTAGCAAAGCCGCGACAATAATTGCATAGAGTTGCTGATACGGTTTGGTTAAATCAATTATTATAAAATGAAATGTTGCATGTACGGCGTAGATGGTCGGCATGATGTAGGAGAGTAAACGCCGCGTATAGTAGATTTCCGCTGGTTCCGATAAACGGCGGTTCACTGATGTAACAGTATCTCTTGGACTTGCCATTTTTTGTTTGCACCACTTTGCCTTATTTTCAATGAGTTGAACAGCAAATGCGCCTAAGTTTATGCTTTAAACTTTTTTACGTATTATTTTGTTGTCAAAGGAAAATGAAAAAACTACAAAAATTAATAAATAACAATAGCAACTGCAAACAATATGTCAACGGCAACACGTTACTCGGATGTACGCGTTTCAACTACGCCGATTTTTACGCCGCCACAGCGGCGCAGCGAATTAGAAGTACAGAATGCACGCTTCTCAGCGCAAAAGTATCGTCGTGACACAGCGTCCGCATTGGAGGATCTGCCACTGAAGCCGTATCTTTTACGCATCTATCTTATAACGGGCGGCGCCATTTTATTGGCTGCAGCACAATGGCTTATCATTGTTTATGTCATCAAGGTCGACTTGAATGCACCCTTAATAATTGTACTCGGATTTGTGCTGTTCGCAAATTTTGCTAATATGCTTGCGGTTTTCTTGGTCTTCAAGCGTATGCTCTTTAAAAAACCCGCTTGCGCTTGGATCATGTTCATTATAATCGAGGAGAGTCTTATACTTTTTGTTGCGGCAAGCACATGGCTCAACTGGGCTTTTATAATCTTTCCATTGCTTGCCGTAGTACTGTGTATTGTTGTTGGCATCTTCAATCCGGGCATTATATCGCCGAATATCTTAATACTTATGATCTGTGCGGGCGTAACGATAATCACTGCCGGTGTGGCAATGTTTATGAAGCTTGGTCTGCATGTCTACATAACGATTTGTGTCGTCGTAATGCTGCTAATGCCCTGGACTATGTACAACTCGCAACGCATACATTCGCATCGAAAGTTGATATTGAGCCGGCGAGATTATTTATATGGTTCCTTGCTATTATTTATCAATTATGCGGTCATGGTTTGGCTAAGTTTTTGGCTGGTGCATACATTGCACAGATTTCTCGATATGGCTGGTGTGCACATTGCATAGCAAAATATCAACGACTTTTAAATAAAGAAAATTAAATAAACGCCTTAGATGTGGAATTTTCCAAGAACCAACATAATAGGCAAATTATTGTCCACAAAACATCTTTATATCAGTTAATCAATATTCATTTTAATAAAACACATCAATAGAGCACATCATGCGCTGCCTCAGCCAACTGAGGTGCATACAATAGCGAAATAAATATTACCAAAAATTGCAAAAGTATGATCAACACGAATAATGGCATCTCAGCAGTTACGGCTTTGCCATCCGTATAGTGTCCATGCAAGAGTTGCGACCAGAATATGACCATGGGAAAGGTTAGTATCAGCATGTAGAAGCGCACCAGATATAAACCAAACACATCACGTTCCGTTGTCATGCGCAGCGCGACGCCGATGAGCAGCAGCAACGTTAAGTAGAAAGCGAACACTGAGACGGCATAGCCAACAGCCGAACACATGCTGTGCGGCACACAATAGCCCACAGCAATGTAAAGCACCAGCACCATGTAGGCCAAAAGTGCGGTGGAGAGTATACAGCAGCCGTCCTTATCCGCACTCGTATTCAGCGCAATGGCATACGTAAAGGCGAGCATTGTAGCAATGGACATCAGCCAATTGGCGGGTCCATTAAGACGCAACGAGTCGAAAGTCATATAGAGAAAGAAGAGCACAAGTGCTATGATCATGACAGTCAGCATGATATAGCAGAGCGAATAGTCATCGTTGACTGGTCCCAGAATCTGTATGACAAAGAAATGCAATATGGCGCAGAGTATGTAAATGCTGGCCAGTATGTATGCATGCAAGAAAAAACGCTGTTGCGGTGTTAGGCGCGAACCGGCCGGAGCGCGTCTATCAGCTGGCGTTGCAGCTGCTGTAACCGCTGTAGTTGCTGGTACATTTGCGGTCGGTGGTGTAGCTGCGTTTGTGGTTGTGGTGGCTACTGGCGCCTCGGCTGTGGTATTTTGCTTCTCCGGATCATCCATTTTGTGTAGTTTTTGTTTAATGTATGCAAAATATGAGACACAGTTTACTAGGATTTTGTATTCTTTGCTTATAAATAAAAATAAAATAAAAAAACACTTTTCGAATCTTCGTTTCAATTATTCTGGAAAAAAATTTTAATTTAAAATATTTATTTAAAATCATGAGTCGACGTCCAAATAATAATGCAAGAAATGCACCCGCAGCTGCAAGGCAAGGACAGCAACAACAACAACAACAGCGTACAGCCAATCAACAGCAACAAAAACCAGCAGCCAATCAACAGCAACAACAAAAAACAGCTGCAGCAGAAAAAGCTTCAACTGCCAATGTTGCTGCTGCACAATCCACAGCTGTTCCTGCTCAGGCGCCAGCTGCAACTGCTAAAACAGTCTCTACTACTGATTCTACACCCACAACGAAAAAAAAAGAAGATTTGGTGCAACAATTGAATAGTTTCTTCGGTGCACAGCGCAGTCAGATGCCAGTGCAGGATGCTGAAACACCAAATAGTGCCAATGCCGCCACCGCTGCCGCCGATAGAATTACAAGCACACGTAATCGTTGGGATTTTCTGCTGCGTCTTTATGTGTTTACAGCACTTTTTGCTGCACACGCCGTCGCGCAGTTTATATTGCTGCATCACATACACGAATCGCATACGGGTAAATGTTACATCGGACTGGCACTGCTGACGCTCAGCATTGTGCTATTTTGCCTTTATGTCAGTTTCGATGAGTTACGTTTTGCCTTTCCGGCCAATTGGGTTATAGCAATACTCATCTTGCTTAGCCTGACCTTTAGCATGGGCATGGTGGTCATTGTCGATATGCCTATGCATGTACTCTGGACTTCAATGTGGGCATTCATTGCTATGTTCGTCATAGTCTACTTAGGCGCTATAAAGCCATGCAGCCTCGGTCCGACTATGTGGATTATTATAGTAACAACAATTTTTGCAAATATTGGCGTCTTCGGTCTAATGCTGATCTATTGGCTGTGGCAGGTTGAGGTTGCGGCGCATGCTTTTCGTTTTGCCGTAATCTTCTGGATGCTGCCCATGGTTATGTATCATTCACAGAAGATGCATGGACACTGTAAGCATGGCATGCCGCTGCAGGATTTGCCATTGAGCATTGTGTTGTTGTTTATAGATTTTCTAATTATCTATGTGGGCCTCTTTTGGTCGGAGGGTGTGGTCAATGCAATGACTGCTATGTATGAGAGGCGTTTACTTGAAGCGGAGAGGCGTAAACTTGATGAGCGTACAGATTCGTATATATGAAGTGGATTATTATTCAATATATATACATATATCTTTTGTTAAGCTTATACAAACTACGAATAAAGTCAAATTTTTGTTGCAATTGACACTTCAATTAGTGCAGCAAAGCATAACTAAAGCCAGTCGAACACTAAGGCTGGAAAGTATCTACTATGATTGCAAAACTATCTATCGATTATGTTGACAGTTTAATAAAGCAATCTATGCATAATCTGTACTATTATGGCTGCACTATATTAAGTCAAATTACTCAAAGTTTTGTGTCATATGACAGCTCAATTTGTGCATAAAGTCACAAAGCAGTAAATATATTCTGAGACTTGAAATTCGATTTTTAAATAACAAAAAAAATATGCAACGCTGATATTTCTGTTTAATAAAAATGATGAAATAAATATGTGAAAAGGCAATATGTGCTGCTAATAAAGGACCTCACTTCTTTGTCTTTTTTTTGCATCCTTGATTCATCGGCGAGCATAAAATATTTCAAGTCGAAATAACTCTACCGTGACACATCTCTTAGACGACCTATAACAATCACACACCGCTAATCATATGAATTACTTACTTAAATGGCCGTCAACCGTTTACCGGTCATGGCCGCGTCTAGGAAGGCGCGGAGAGATATCTCCATTCATGATCATTCCATCGAGTGCCCGGTCGTCCTCTATTTCGACGTCTACAAATCAAGTTTGGGCCCTCCCCATGTAAACCATGCGTGCTGGAGCTCTTTAATCCATTCGAATGAGTTGCCCAGCCCAGTGCAGCCGCTGAAATTTTATGCGCTGTACTATGTCAACCTCATCGAATAGCTCGTACAGCTCGCGGTTCATACGGGACCTAGACTCGTCGCCGACTCTAATAGGAACGAAAATCCTGCGCAGATCTTCCTCTCAAAGACTTCCAACGCTGTTTCATCCGACTCTATCACGGTCCATGCCTCTGCGCCATACAATAGGACCAGGGGTATCAGCGTCTTAAAGATCTTTATTTTCGACTTTCGAGAGAGGGCTTTACTTCTCATTTGCTTGCTTAGCCCAAAAAAAGCATCTGTTTGAGAGCGTGATTTTTGGCCCGATCTCCAGGCTGACGTTGTTGTTGCTGGTTATCTCTGTTCCAAGATAAACGAAGTTTTCTACAACACTGAAGTTGAAATTGCCCATCGTCACTGTCCGTCCAAGACTCGATGACGGAGTGTGAGAAGACACCAAGTACTTTGTCTTGTCCTCATTCACCGCTAGACCCATTAGCCGAGACTGTTTTTCAATCTCCGAGAACGCTTTGCTGACACACCGTTCCTGCGTACCGATGATATCGATGTCATTGGCGTAAGCGAGCAGCATCACTTCCTTTTGGAAGATCGAGCCCGACATACTCTGTATGTGCGGGCACTGGCGTAGGATGTATTCCATCAGAAGATTGAAAAAATCGCACGACAGAGCATCGCCCTGCCTGAAACCTCTCTTGGTATCAAAGGTTGGTCGGAGAGGTTTTTCTCCACCCTGACAATGCTTTGTGTGTGATATAGCGTCGCCATGCAAAGACGGACAATCTTTGCCGGGATACCTAGTGCAGACAGGGCGTCGAAGAACTTCAATTGTATCGGCGTGTCGAAAGAGGCTTTGTAATCGACAAATAGGTGGTGAGTGTCTTTGTGAAACTCACAGGTCTTTTTCAAGATTTGGCGTTATGTGAATATTTGGTCACTGGTCGACCTGTTTGGTCTGAAGCCACACTGATATTGTTCTATCAGTGAATCCATATATGGCTTCAGCTTATTACACAATACGCGCGACAGAATCTTATATCCAATGGAAAGAAGACTTTTTCCGCGGTAGTTGGCGCAAACATCGGGATCTCCTTTCTTAAAGATAAGACAGAGAACACTGAGATCATGCATCAGATCATATCTTGCATAAAAGTTGATGCACTCTTCGCCGCCGGTCTTAAATATCTCAACTGGCAGCACATCCAAGCCCTCCGCTTTATTATTTTTCAGCTTTTAATAACTGAACTAACTGGTGGTTCCGGTGTCATTTCTCTATCGACGGAATTGTGTGCTTCGTCGCCTCCAATGAAGTGAATCCTGTTCATCCGTTACCAGATTTCCATTGTCATTCTTACAGAAAGGTTTTAAAACCTTCAAATATGAATTATAAGAATTATAAATGCTATAAAAATTTTACAAATTTGCTATCGTGATGTAGACATAGCCATTAAGAATAGACACACAGAAACCTCCACAGACATAAAACACCAAAAATTCGGGAAAGACTCGGGGGCAACGACAACTTATGCAATATGTACTGTGTGAAAGCTCTATAAGAATTTTTTTTTCTTAGACTATGTCTAATTTTTAGCTGTAATAAAAACTTTAGACACGCTTACAAAAAAAAAAAAAAATTTCATCATGTCACATAATATTTGCAACAGTTTTTATTTAGTCAACCAACAACAAGCAACAAAATGAAAGCCATTTTGTTTGCACTAATTTTCGGTGAGAAAGGTTCTTCTGAATATTTTTTACAAATTAATAAATCAAAAAAAATTTTTAAGTTTTAATTGTCCATCAAAATGCGGCATTTCTACGTAAATATGTGCCTGGTTTATTAACCGGTAACTCCGGTATAAAGCAAGTCATCGGTAGATTCCGTGACTCCCTTAGAAACCGTGACTCCAGTAGATCTAGTGACTACGATAGATCCCATGACTATAGATCTGCAGAACAAAGAGATGACGCAGACTCTGTTGTACCAACTGATGTCCCTGACTCCGCTAGCTGCAGCTGTGGCTTGGATTTTAGGGCTACAGTAAGTTAAAATTTTGACAATAAGACACAATTTTGATACATTTTTAATATTTAATATTCAAAGGTGATGTCCGGTGCAATGGACTATGTCAGCTCCTTAGCAGAAAAGGAAGTTGAAACTGGTATATATGCCGGTTCAGACTTGATCAAGAAACATATTAGCAAAGGTTTTGCTGTGATTGATCCAAAAACGTATTTATTTAAAAATCGTCGAAATGAAAAAGATGCTTCGGAAATGTCGGAATTAGGAAGCAAAAACGAGTTTAACAATAGAAAATGAATAAAAAAAACAAGAAAAATTTCTGTTTTAAGCAAAAAAAAATATATATACACATTATGGGTACTAACTGTGGCTAACTGTAAAAGACCATATCGAAATTATTTCTCATCTTTTGACACGCTTCAGAAAGAAACTTTTCACCATTTCACGTACTACGTGTAACCAATTTTTTTTAGTCTACAATTTACCAACAAAATGAAGACAATTCCAATCGCATTAATTTTCGGTGAATATATTTAGGAAAAAAATTTTCTTATTTATGTAAAAAAAAAAAATTTATTTTGAAGCTTTACTTATTCATCAAAATACGGCAATTCTTGAATCAATTTTACCTAGTTTTATAACTGGTAGCACCGTTAACACTACGGAATCCGATGACTGTAGCTGTTCCTCTGGCGGAATGCAGGGACTTGTATGACTAAAAATTGACAAAAAAAAATTGTTCACGTTTATAAAATTTTTTACTTTTAAAGTTGGTGAAGGGAGGCATGTCACTTATTCACACCATATTGGAAAGCGGTTTAGAAGCTGGTATTTATGCTGGTAGAGATGGACTCAAGTATTATATTAGCAAAGGATTTCAATTAATTGATCCGAAAACGTATTTATTTGGGAAAACCACTCCTTCTACCACAACTTCTACCACAACTGAGGAAGAACAGGAAAGTTTGGAACGAATAGCAATTTGAGAGAAAACTTTTATATAGAGTCGTAAGATCTTCTTTAAAAAAAAAAACTAAATATAAAAAAAACAAATGTTTTTTTCTAATTAATACAATTTAAGCATATCAAATCGGGCTTGAATTTTTTTAGATATGACTATGGAAAATTTTACAAACTACTTTAGTCCGCATTTTTTGGAGATATCGAATTGAACTGGGAAAAGCATCTTCACATTTCTTTTAAAATAAAAATTCTCTTCTCTTTTATCCTCCCACTTGCATAAATTTACTATTCACCATGGAGTTAGTCAAATTTTCTCCATATTATAAACTACCGATCGATAGCAACTATTGGTGTCCTTTAGCTTAGGTTGCCAACACTTACCTGCACAAATTGAGGCAAAATCAAATCTGGTTTGAATTATGAGACACCCTTTAACAGTATGAACCAATCTTCGACGCAAACTGGTGGATAATTTTGCCAAAGGCTATTCCAAATGTAAAGAAGTTTGAATATAGGAGTGATTGCAATAACAGAATGCTTTTAAAAAATCACCAATTGCTCGCCGCCAAATGGACACCAAAAATTTGAGCTACATCGAGTGGGTTACCGCCAAATGGACCATCACCATCAAATGGAGTATCACCAATTGAACCTACATCGAGTGGATTACCGCAAAATGGACTATCACCAAATGGACCAGCACCAAATGGACCACCTTCAAATGGACCACCACCAAATGAAGTAACACTAAATGGACCACCACCTAATTGTCTGCCACCTAATTGACTACCACCAAATGGATCACCACCAAATGGATTATCACCAATTGGACCTACATCGAGAGGGTTACCGCCAAATGGATTACCACCCAATGGAGTATCACCAAATGGATCACCATCAAATGGTGTACCACCAATCGGACCTACATCGAGTGGGTTACCGCCAAATACACTATTAGAAAATGGACCACCACCAAATGGACCACCACCAAATGGACTACCACCAAAAGGAGTATGTATCACCAATTGGACCTACATCGAGTGGTATACCGCCAAATACACTATAAGCAAATGGACCACCACCAAGTTGACCATCACCAAATTGACTACCTTAAAATGGAGTATCACCACATGGACTTACATCATCTTACGATTGATTTTTGATAAGAGTGAAGCAATTTGTAACATTTGGATGTCTTTCTGTCTCTCATATCTGCTCTCAATAATGACCGCAACTTATCTGACCTAATGATTCAAATCGCTGAAAAATTTAACGTAGTAATGATATATGATAAAAGCACCATTCGTTATTTGTTCGGGTACATCTAGAATTAGACTCGTAAATCTTATAGTTCTTTTAAATCTTCTTCATTTCTATTCTATTACAGATATACATAAAATAGATACTCTTAACATCATGGTGCACGTACTGAACTCGATTACAATGCTCTTCGATTTGGCCATTGTTGGACATCCGATTAAGATGAGTCATGCCTATTTTACAACTGGCATTGGACTGGGCTATGCTATTTTTACAGGCATATATTTTCTGGCAGGCGGCACAGATAGGTCTGTATACATATTTTCTTTTTCTTTTTTTTACTCAAATAAAAATAACTCAAATATTATAGAAAAAATCAAACTGCCATCTATCCCATGATGGACTGGACAAAACCGGGCAAGGCCATCATTGTGACAGCCTGTGCCATTATTTTTGTTTTTGTGGTGCACTTCTGCTGCTATCTGCTCTATCGTGGACGCGTTTGGCTCTTTACAAAACTCTGCATACGTGGACGTCATAATCGCGACGGTGAAATGGGTGAAGGACTAAATGAAGACTCCAGTTCACGTATGGGTGGTGGTGGCGCAGGCGGTGGTGTTGGTGGTATAAGCAGTGCCATTAGCGGTAATAGTCAGGAATATTCACATCAACAGCAATATCCAATACCGCATACAGAGCAACCAAGACAGCAACAACATCACCAACAGCATCAGCAACAGCAGCAACAACATCAACAGCAGCCAGCACATTTAAGCAGTGGTGGTCCTGGTGGTGGCGGTGCTGGTGCTGGTGGCTACGGTGCTAGCAGCAGCTCACCACAATATCATACGCCGCAATATTCCGGTTATCTGCAACAACCTGTCGTACAGGGTGTCAATGTCGGCGTCATTAGTGCCGGTGGCGTTTATCAACCAGGTGATAATCCCAGTGCTGCCAGTGCTGGTGGTAAACACAAGAGCTCTACATCATCACTGAGTCGCACTGTTGCACATCTGGATGCAGCACAGCGTGAACAATTCCTAAATCCCAATAAAATAGTCGAATATAAGATGTAAAGGCGTTGCACCCGGCACCGGTATACGTTCCACTTGTCCATGAAATTTCTGGAGAAGCATTGCAACCAATGTCAAGCAGCACGTGATGCTGAAACGGCTGTCGATGCAGAAGAGCGTCGCGTGCTGGAACAGTGCTGCTGAGAGTAGTAGTAGTAAGTAGTAAGTAAATGCGTGTGCAGCATAGTTCAGAACATTGGTGTACAAAATTCCTTTTAGTTTCGAATTTTTTATTTATTTATTTTAAACTATTTGCGTGCGTTTTATGTAGCTTTTGCTAGTTGTATCTTGTAAACAAAGCATTTTTTGTCTCCACGCGTGCGAGTGAGACAAGAAATGTTCATACAACAACAAAAAAATCGAATTTCGTGTAAGTTTTTTTTTTTCATGTGCTTTTCTTGTTGTACACTCAAAAAAAAATAAGAAAATCATAGACGAAACGAAACAAAACGCTTCAAGTTTAGTTTGAAATAATATTGTTTTTTGTACGATTTGCTGCCAGTAAAGTGTAATTTTTAGAATAATGTCAAAAGAATTTAGCAATTCTGTAGAGTACAACGAAGTGTTTACCTCTGCGGATATGTTTAAGTATGTAACTAACTATTTAAAGAATATATATTGTATTTCCGAAATGGACAAATGTGGTATATTGGCTAATTCAATGTGAATTTAGTGTTTAGTATTGTAGGTCAAAGTTCACATTTTGTGTAGGAGAAACTATTAGATCCAAACCCATAACAGAGACCGAAAGATTGAGTTTTGAGTATAGATTTATGTAACGCTCTGCAGAAGGCAGAAAATAATGCTTCTTCTAAAACCTTCGCTCACACAAATTAAACAGATTATAAATACACCGCCTATGCTGGAAAAATACTTACCAACACCTTTGAACGTTTCTTTCAACACTCTCATACTCAAACATTCAATTCAAAACAACAAAAAAATAGTTTTTTCATAGAAAATTATAAGATAACTAAACGTTCTTTGCTTTAAAGCAGTACAGAATTAGGCAAGGTTTAAGGAAAAAAAAGAGGAGGAAAAATTAGCAAGAAATGGGAGCGCTGCCAGCAAGCTTTAAGAAAAAATGAGTAGCAAAAAGAGTAGCAAAGAACGGAAGAAAGAAAGGATGAGCAGGCTTTTATGTGTTCCAACCTCTAAAGTGAGGAGCTGACACATTCATTAAATACTATCCAACCAAAGAGTAAACAGCCAAACCTAAAGGCTCTATCTATTATAGTCTCCAAGTATTGGTTGTTCCCAACCATTTTTATATTTAGAGTCACCTCTTTGGACTCTAAATTGAAAGCAATCCCAAAACTTTATTCATACAAAAATCAAGCAAGGTGGAACAGATTTGTATGGAGGTCAACCCTTCTAGGGGTCCGATTTAAACTTAACGATATATGTTAAAAGAATAAATGCAAAGTAGACCAAAATAACAACAACAAAAATTAATCAGAATTTTATTAAAATTCTATAAAAGTAATACTAAAATAAAGTCAAACCAAACCGACTGTAAAAGGTCTTGTACCAATACAGGTCGCCTAACAAACATATTAAACGTTTCCCAGCTTATGCTCAAGCAGTGCAAACAAAAAAGGAGGAAAAAAATAAGAAAAATGGTACTGAAGTATTTTATTCCTCTCACTTCTCACTGTACGAATAAGAAAAGGGAGGACGGAAGCACCATAGGTCGTTAAAATTCAATTGCTTCGTCATTTATTATCCGGTTTGATGTTCCGATTTGACGAAGAAATTTTTTCCCTTGTGGTTGATTCTATGGGGAAGGGGGAGGGGCAAAATTAAAAAAAAAAACTTGTAAAATTCCAGTGAAGTCCTAGTCGTATGCAAAAAGCGCGAAGTCTCTATCTGTTACCGTTTCCGAGATCCTTTCGTTCATACGGACGGACAGACGGACATGGCTATATCGACTTCTCTATCACTCCTGACCATAATGGGGGTAATTTTATTTCTACCTGTTACATACCCCTTTATTTCTCTCTTAGGATACACGAAGCTTGTACAAAATGTATGATGAAACAGGCTGCATGAGGCCAGTATAAAGTTTTGACTATGTTCGTCTGTCCGTCTTTCGTATCGGAAACGCTCCTAGCAAAAAAATTATTCTACATTCTAAATCAGCAACTCCAAAAATTTTCCAAATTTAATGAAGATATAAAACGTTTGCAGCCTCCATTAAAAAAAAAAAAAATAAATAATAAACTAGACGACATAAGTCAGATCTTAAGCGTGAAATTCGGTTCGAAAAAAATGTGTACATCATTCATGTCATCTCGAAGAATTTTAAATGATGTGTAAGCATTTTTTTTATACATTGTTCCCATATGGAAAAAGGGTATACTTAGTTTTTGAAAATGTGACTTTTGATGTATTCTTGATCAGCAACAGAAGTCTAGTCGATATAGACACGTCCGTCTGTCAATCTATTTGGCTTTCCGTATGAAAATCAAGATCTTGGAGACTATAAGAGATGAAGTCTTTATATTTGCATATCTAGATTCCCTTATTCATTATTTAAATAACTTATAATTAATGAACACGCTAACCCTCCTCCCTAAGGGGGCCTTAGCACTTACCATGAAAATCTATACTTATCAAATTTTTCATATAGATTCAGTTCGAAGCACTATAGATTCAGTTCGAACCACTAAAAGGGATAGGTCCCATATAAATCTTTCCAAATTTTCCGAGTTTAAGCATGAAATATTTTTATAGCTTTAAAAGCCAAATTTTGCTAAATCTTGCATGATTCCTAAGCAATTATTCCATTTTGAGCGGACATTTTCTGTAAAATTTTTATTTTTTTTAAATGGCCAAAATGTGCCTTTAACAATATTAACTGACTTATAACTATTGAAGTTTTAATATTAACAGCCAACTAAGAACTTGCTTAAAAACTTTTTAAAAGAACTTAATATGGTGCAAAATATAAAACCCTTTCATCGCTCTAGCTAAGGGACTTCAGCTACTCAGAGTGTAACCAGCTAACAAACACCTTTAATATTTGTTTTAAGAAGTTTCACATTAAATTTTAGGCTAAATTAAATTCTAAACTTTTTCATTATTTATAAACCATATCAAAAAATATTTAAATTTCAACTCAATCTCTACGGTCTTTGTCAAAAGTTTTAAACCAGCTCAATACCAATACCTAGTAAAACAATAAAAGTTCCAATGAAAATGTAGAAAAATTTTTGCAACAATCTAACCTCAAATTCCAAATAAAAATTTTATATATCGGTGCAGGTGTATTAATTAAAAATAAAACAAAACAAAAAAAAATAACGCATACAAAGTCTGTTGAAGCACTGCTAAATTAATTATAAAACTAAAAAGAAAAATATTTCATTAAAATTAATTAATACAATTTTAACAAATTTCACACAATTTAGCAGCACTTCAGCACACTGTGCATGCGCTCAAAATGAATTGTATTGAAAATGCCTTTAGATGTACAAAGTATTAAAACAAAAAAAAAGAAGAAAATTATAGAATTGTTGATTGATTAAAAAAAAAATGAAGAAGAAAAAAAAGCAATTATAAAAATTATAAAAAAAAAAAACATTTATGCGCTGCTGTTGTAAATTATTGGCTTAAAAATATTTGGCTTCATTATATTAAATGAATTATTTAGCTGCTAATTTAAAAAACAAAAAAGGAAAAAAATAATAAAAAACCAAATTAAAGAAACAAATCATGCATACACAAAATAATAAAATAAAATTAATTCAAATATATAAATACTAGAAAAAAAATACAAAATAGAATGTGCTGTTGTTGATTTGTTTGCAACTTAAATAGTGCATAATTTTAATGCGTATTAAGTAAATTAAAGTTAATTAGCAATTAATAAGCAAATAAAATAATTCAAATCAAAATAAATTAAAATGCAAATATTTAAAACATTTAAAAACCAAATTAACTACAATTTATATTATGTTTAGAGCAATTGAATTTAAGCTAATATAATGACATTTTAATTAAAATAACTTTATAATACACAGTTGATTTTTTTTCTTACTACTTCAACATTATTTGCAAGTCACACAAAACGTTTCAATTGCTCTAAACATAAAAAATTCATGACCTGCAGCTAACTATATTCAGTGAATAAAATTTAAAAAGAAAAATATATTATATTGAAAAAGAAAATATATATACAATATATATAGTTATAATATAAATATTAACTATAATTAATGTTACAGTATTTTATTTCAATTTAATACTAGTAGTAAAAAAAAAAAATTAAACAAATAATAAAACAAAGCAAAGTATTGTAAAATATTGTCAAAATTTAAATAAAAAATCAAAGTAATGCAAAAATAAAATAAAAATTTTTTCCCAAATAAAGCAAATAAATTCAAAGTGAAACTATATATACATAAATATATATATATATATATACATGAAGGATCATGAAAACTCGTCAAGAGGAATGTGTTAACAATAAAAAAAAAAATAAATATTAAAAAAAATATATATATTTAAAAATGCAGCGCAAAACAAATAAAGAATATTAAAATAAAAAAAAAATTAAGTAAAAATAATTTAAATAAAAAAGAATATATGCATAATAAATTGTTTACTTTGGTACAAGCCAAAGCTTTTATACCCTTCACAAGTGCTTTATATGTATATGGCATGAATATGAGCTCAACTGAAGTGAAGACTCATGGGCTTAGATATTTACAGCTCAGAAACATTTACACTTAAGTCTTTAATTGTTAAGAGTTATGGAATATAGCTCATCCATGATTGTTAAAGCTCCTGCAGCATTTGGCATTGTTCCACATAGCACAATGAATTAAAATCTTTGTATTCAAAGTTTTTGGCTTGAAGCAGCTGTTGCTCAAAAAAACCGCCAAACCACCTACGACATGATTGTCTTCCAAGAAAAGTTTCCACTAAGTTTCGATACCCTTCGACCATACTTTGTATTAAAGTAATGAAGCAGAACTTCCCAGAAAAACACTTTATCTGCAAAGTAATTCGTCATTTTGGAGACATATACACATAAAAGAGAATTAAAACAGTATTGCATGGCAATTATAGCGCTATGGCTTGGTGTGCCTGCTACAAAGTCTTGTTACTTCGGAAATAAAAGGTTTCTCACTTTAGTTTATGGCATATTTTATAGGGCACGAAATCTACTTTTTTTTAGTCTATTAAGGAAAAAAAAATCATGAAGTTGCATTTTGTTAATAATTGATTTAAATTTTTTATTTCAAAAAAAAATTTTTTTTTCAAAAATATATAAATTTTTATTAAAAAAGTGTATAAAAATATGTTTCCAGACTTTTTAAATCAAACAATTTTATATCTAAGTTATGCCATTAGGGACTAAATAGACATCAGGAACAATGCTCCATAAACTAATACTTCGAACGTTCTAGACCTGCACAAAACTTTTATAAAACCTTTAGGAATAGTATTTACACTTTTTAGTATGATGGCGCGCTGTATTGCCTGCTATAAAGTCTTGTATCTTCGGAAATAAAAGCTCTCCCACTTTAGTTTATCGCATATTTTTATAAATATTTTACAGGAAATCTACTTTTTCTTAAGTCTATTTCGGAAAAAAATTCATGGAGTTGAATTTTGTTAAAAATTAATTTAAATTATTTATTTCAAAAATTTTAACCTAAAATAACATTTTTAAAAAATTTATAAATTTTATTAAAAAAGTACATAAAAAGAAGTTTCCAGACTTTTTATATCGAATGATTTATGTCTGAGTTATATGAACTTTGAAGTTCTGTAACTAGACATCAGGAATAATGCTCCATAAACTAATTCTCGAACAGAACTAGAAAATTTTTTTCTAGCACCTACCATTTTTCTACTACAATTTTTGATCTAATATATGCTCCGTCGTTTCAATTCCATTGCTTTATATTACATTAAAAAACAAGTAAGGAAATACAGTCGGGCGTAACCGACTGTAAGAGGCCCTGTACCAGTTCAGGTCGCCTAACAAACATATTAAATGTTTCCCGAGCTTATGACCAAACACATGACCACTTCTCACTGCGCGAATATGAATGAAAAGAAAAGGGGGGTTGTTCAAATTCAATTGCTTATAAAATCGCCATTTATTATCCGATTTTGATGAACTTTTTGGATTTTTGCTTAGAGAGACGTTATCTCTATATTGGTACACTCATTTTTTTTGTGCCGAAGAAATTTTCACCCTAAGGGGTGATTTTATGGGGAAGGGGGGAGGGGCAAAATTTCAAAATAAACTTGTGAAATTCCGGAGCAATCCTAGTCGAATGCAAAAAACACGAAGTCTCTATCTATTACCGTTTCCGAGATCCTTTCGTTCATACAGACGGACAGACGGACGGACGGACAGACGGACATGGCTATATCGACTCCTCTTTCATTCCTGACCATAATGGTGGTAACTTTGGGGGGTCTCCGACCATTATTTCTACCTGTTACATACATTTGCACAAACCCAATAGGCTCTTGTACCTTCGGTACAGGGCCTAAAAAGTTAGTAAGGAATATATGCATTAAAATGAAATATGACGTCAATTTTTTACAGTGTAACAATGACACTTCCTCTTTCGGTACAGAGCACCTACTAATTCGCTGTTTCATAACTTTTATAACTCAAAGCCGCAAAGCAGCAGACTTCAGCAAATTTTTAGCACCTGTGCGGGCTATAAAAAATATATATTAATTAAGTGTGAAGGGTATAAAAATAATTTACCAAAAAAAAAAAATTATATAAATTTAAGCAGACTATTAAACAAAAAAAATTTAGTTAAGCAAGCACCTTGAAATTAATTTACAATACTAATTTTTGATAGATTTACAATTAAATAAATAAATAAAAAAAAATTATATAATATATAAAAAACACAAATTATAATTTGATTGCAGTATTATTTTAAACACAAATTCAGTTCCAATTTCTAATATTTTTTTTAAAGTGTTCAAAAGTGCAGCATGCATAATTTCTGCACACTTTACAACACTATAAACTTGTATTGTGTAAAGAACATTTTCAAAGCATATAAATATTATATATGTATAGACTGAATATTTATTAAAAAAAAACGTTTTAAATATATAATTTATGTCGACTCAAACCACAAACATAAAGCTCAATTTACTAGAAATCATTTAAAAATAAATTTTAAAAAATCTTACAACACACTAAACACACAAACTACAGCTACAAACAATATAAACAAATAAATAAAAAAAAAATATTGTAATAGCAAAAAAGTTAAAAAGGCAAAAAATTTAAACAATTTTAGGCACATCTATTTTGCACATATCAAATAAGAGAATTCTAACAATTAGCGAAACATATTGCTCAGCAAAAAAAATAAAAACAAATAAAAAAATTAAGTAAACCAGACCTAAACAAACCAAAGCAACAACTTCACCAAAAAACGAAAAACTCATATTCTAAAAAGTAAAAAAAAAAACAAATAAATACAATATAAAAAATGTTAAAAAAAAATATTTACCTCAACACAATTAAAAAATTATACATACATATATAAAAAACAAATTAAAAATAAAAAGTTATATAATATATAAAAGTGACAAACTACAAAAAATAAAAATTAAACGTTTGCAGCAAACCGAAGTAGTCGCATTGGAACAGAGTAATTTATTTTTTAGTAGATTTATTGTTAGGCAATTGTGGGTTTTATAAAACAAAAAAAAATAATATATATATATATAAATATATGCGTATATATAAAAAGTTGTTTGTAGTTGTTGCAACTACTTATATAGGGTATGGTGTATTACATATAGTTATAAAACATGAGAAATGGCAAAGCTTTAAGTAACTAGCAGAATGGCAAATATTCGCAGAAATATACAAATTATTATTTTAAAATGAGTTAAAATATTCAATGGTAGTTTGTTTAGCAGGTAAGAGAAAAGTGTTATAAAAAAAATAATAATAAAAAAAATCATAACAATAGTCTTCTACATACTTTGTCACACTGTACTAATTATTTGCATTTATTTCGTTTATTTTTGGTTTTCATAAAAAAACAAATTTTGGAATTTAGTCTTGAAAACGTAATTAAGTATAAAATATTTACAAAAAAAAAAAAACAAATAACTTGTTAAATAAATTTAAAAATAAAAAAAAAAATATAAAGATCATAGCTAATTTTAAAACAAAAACAAAAGAAAAGCAATAAAAAGTATTTATTGCATTTAGTAAAAAATAGTAAAACAAAAAAAAAAAAAACAATTCCAAATACAATACATAACTTAAAACAAAATAAAAGAATATAAAAAAAAAATACTATACATATTAAAAGAAAAATTAAAAATAGCAAGAAAAAGAAATTAAAGAACCTAAAGCAATTGTTGCATATACAACCAGGAAAAAAATATAAAACTGAAAACAAACAAAAAAAATCTAAAAAAAAAATAAATTGTAATTATATACGATCTATTACTGTACTAAGCAGTCACACACAAATTATGAAAAAAAAATTTTAATGAAAAAAAAAATAAAACTAAATAATATTAAAAAAAAAAAAAAATCAAATGAAACAATACCAGTTCAGAGTACACCTAATTCTTATTGTATGTATTGTATTTATCAGTAATTGTATTATGCATTATATATATAAAAAAAAAACAGAAATTTAATAAAAAAAAATCAAAAAAGATAATAAACAAAGATATGTAAATTAGTATTATTATATAATAAAGAATGATATATATAAAATAGTTGAATTTGTTTTTATTTTATATGGAACAAAATAAAATTTAAAAAAAAAACAAAACAAAAAAAAAGGGTGGATTCAAGTGGTCTCGAGTACGATTTACCGTCCCTACATTTCTAGTCATACATTTCCACAAACTTAGTATACCCTAAGAAAAAATTAGGGGAACAGAGTACAAAAACAGAAATAGAAAAAAATAATATTTAGCACTACTATCTCTCTTGCACACATACGTCAAGACGAAGTCTTGGCAACAGTAAACTTGAGCTGATTGGATGAGCTGTATAGTAGAGCTTGAAAAAACATCGATTTTGAGACCAATGCATGCATCGATGTTTTTCTTATGAAAACATCGATGCATCGGTCTAAAAATCGATGTTTTCCCAGCTCTACTGTACAGCACAGTTTAAATCAGTGTTCGGCACTAACATTGTGTTAGCATTGTGTTAGTGTGCGAATTAACAGAATGATAACAGCATCAACAACGGCTGAACAGTAGCCGATTCATTTTCCTTCGCCTCAGCAGCGGCATTACAGCCAAACAGCGCCATTACACCGACATAACAACGCCACGATAGCGACTTAACAGGAATATATCGTAGTTTATACTGTACATGTACTGTACAGGCAGCGCTGCGGCAGAGAAAATCCCTATACGCGGTGCATGGCGGAAAAAAAATCATCTGGTGTTCTAAAACGTCAAAATGAATATTACTCAGCGAAGAAACATTAAAAAGCACTGGGAGAAACCCAAAGACAAACACAAAACACATCATCGGAGGTGTCATGAAAAGAGTTTCAACTTTGCTTACTCAGCGGCATAAGGCAGCTCGATTTCAATTTGCTTTGAATAACTTTGATACTTCTTAGGAAGCCGTGAGATCTTTTTAACGCTTCAATCAGTTTATTTTTTCTGACGAAAATAAATTTAATTTGGATTGACACTCTGGAATTCGATACAATTGGAGGGTTTTAAGGCAAGAACCACTCATATTTTCTAAGCGAAATTTTGGAGGAAAATGCGTAATGGTGTTAGCGGGGGTCGTCATCATAAGGTTTCATCCGAGGCTTCCTTTTTGTTTTATTGGAGTGATTTTTTACGCTGGCCCAGCGCACCAACCCCTAATTAAGAGGTGGAGTTTGCTGCCTTCTCACAGTTACCTCCAAACAGCTTTTCAAAGGCGGACGTTGTGAGCTGCTTAGACCGTTTGCACAAGAATAATTGTTGGCCATGCCCAAATGAATGGCAGTCAACAAATTTCCTCTCAATGTGAGTGGAGGTGGTTTTTCAAGATCTGGTAAACGGCGACTGCGCTTCCTATGCACTAGAATGAATAGTTCTAAGGCTTGTAGAATATCGAAGGTCATCGATGCACTGTATTGTGACTTGATCTTTACTGGCTTTATAGCTAGCAGACAGATTTTTCGGCATTGGAAAAGTATGTTTTTTTTAGGTAGCCGGTTCCAACGTAGGCCTGTTTCAACCTTTTCATCAGTTGTTATACGATCACCATATCGGTTACAGATTGTACTTGCTGTAGAAGCTAATATAAGATATCAGCCGCTTTTAATCCGGACTTAAAGCGATTTAAAATGATTAATTTTAGTTCATTTTTTCGTGAAAAATCTTCTTAAAAGTTGCATCGTGAATCATGTGTCTGAGTGAAAACTTCTTTAAGCAGATAAAACATCGGGAATACTGACGGAGTAAGGATCTTTATGTGTCGCTCTTTTAAAATAATAAATTTAAATTTTATAACTCGTACCGCAGTGATAAAAAGGTACTGGTATTAAAGGTCGTTTGATATATTCTGTAGAATGTCTGTTCTTAATCTATTCTGTAAACTGTTTGTAAAATACGTTTTGAAAAAAATTTCATAAACTTCATCTACATATGTATCAGAAGTGTCTAAATATCTTAATTTAATAGTCTTCAAATTCATGGTGTTCATACTAGAGCTTGGAAAAACATCGATTTTTAGACCGATGCATCGATGTTTTCTCATGAAAAACATCTATGCATCGGTCTAAAAATCAATGTTTTTCCAGCTCTAGTTCATACTCTCCATTCATTTGTAATGTGTATCATCGTAGCACCTTTCATCCCTTAGCAGGTTCTGTAACTAGGAGATATCCAGTTGTTTGGTCGTGAGACTATCAGCTGACCTTAAATATAAATATCTAATAGTTTGATATAAACTATTATAATCAATATAAAGACAAATTTAAATTTTTTTATTAATTTTAATTTCAATATCAGTTTATTAAATATTTAAAATATTTTATTTATTTCACAATTGAAAGTCCATTTAGCTATTTTACAAAATCTATTAAAATTCATAATTGAAGTTTTCGCATTTAAACGAATTTATTAATTACTTTCTTTTTCTTCATATTTTTTTCGTTATCATTATTAATTAATTATTTAGTAGTAGTAACATAATTTGGTTTTCTTTATTACTGCTTAAATATTTCGTATCAATAATAAAGTAAATTATATTAATATTATTTATTGACTTAACTAAAAAAAATACATTTTAATATTTAAAAATTACAAATCACTTTTCGGTCAATATAAACAAAAAAAAAAAAACAAAATTAAATAAACTTTAAAGCAATAATAAAGTAGAAGAGAAAATTAAATGTATTTATAAAGTGTAAGTATGTATGTATATGAAATATATCACGTGTTGCACAAAACTTTAGTAATTATTATTAGTATTTTTATGTATAAATACATTTAATAAAAAAAAAGAAGTGAAACCTTAGTTGAACTAAAAAATATACAAGAAAATGAGACACGTAGCCACTTAAATAGAATACAAAAGGTTTACACAGATACAATTAGTAAATATTCAAAATAAATTTCGGCACAAATTTGTTTGTTGTGGAGAGAAACTCTTATTAACTGGTTTTAAACTTTTCTTTTTTTTTTAAAGTACATAATACATAAATTAAATACAAATACAACAAATAGAAATCGATATTATTACAAATTAACAACAGCTTAGCTCAGTACACATTATGTTGCTTCTTTTCAACTAACATGCATCATTATTTTTATTATTATTATTATATTTATTATCATTTTTAATGTTCTTGGTTTTTTGGGCTTTATTAATTGGGGGAAAAGCAATTTGCGTTTGCGTTGAGCGCCTATGAGAGCTTCAAATACGAAGGCGGCGAACATTTCTTGCGCAGGAATTTTATTATATACAATGGTAGACAGGAGACAAGTGTGATGATGGATACCTTCCAGAGAAAATCATACGACCAGATGAATTCCCAATCTGTTGCAAGTAGAAGATAAAGATTTTTTTAATTAGTATATATTAAGTTGCATATTAAATAGTTAAGGAACACTACTTAAGCTAGAAATACTCACCGAAATACTCATGCAGCACAGCTAACGAGATTAGATAAAGCGCCAAACTGAAGAGCTCTGCGAGTACCATTAATCTGTTAAACAAAAAAAAAATATTAATATTCAATATAATAAATCATTATGTTCCATTTTTCCACAAACCTATGCCACGTGCGCACAGTTAGCGCTACCATAATCAGCTCCGTCATAATTAGCGCCGAGAAACTAATTGCCACAATATGTATGAATTCGTCTTCGAAGAGTATTAGTGCACCGTACATAATAACGCCGCCTTGATAAATGCTTATTAGCACCCATATAAAGAATGTCTTATAGCTAAGACTGCGTCCTTTAGACAAATCTTTATATAGTTCCGGATAAGTCACAGCAGTTGTTGATGTTATATCCTGATCCAAAACCAATGAGAATACCGGAAACATTGTGTATAGCGTCGAATAGCCAACCATGAGAAAACCTTGATAGAGTGCGACCGAACTTAGATAGAAAACTGCTGAGAAAACCGCTTGCAACGTTGAAATAATCAAACCGCGATGTATGACAAATTGTGAAAGTGCGGCCGAGCGTTTATACGAGCGACGTCCATGCACTAGCAACAATTTTGCAATATACGAAAATTGTGGTATACTGAAATCTCCCGCAAGTGATGCCTGACGACCCTCACGGCCCTCAATGCCTACACCAGCATCAGCCTGCTGTATCATGCTGACATCGTTGCCACCGTCACCAACAGCGCAAGTACGTTTGCCCGTATGTTTCTGTATGAGCTGTACTACTTGCGCTTTTTGCGTCGGTGAGCAACGACAGCAGACTACGGCCGGCGAAGCCGTCGCCAATTCGAGAAATTCTGGGCGATAATACTGCAGACAGACTTCCAGTGATTCGCCTGAGATAACAAGTGCATGTCCTTGTTTACGTCTAAATTGATTAAGTTCACTGTGCGCATCTGTGCGTGTTTTTACAGCGCGCAACACATGTAAGCCTTGATTGCGTCCAATTAACTGCGAGGATTTTGCAATACAACAAGCGGTTTCCAGTTTATCACCGGTTAACATCCAAACGCGTACGCCTGCATTGCGCAACAGTTCAAGCGTGGTTCGTACACCATCTTGTAGACGATCTTCAACACCAGTCAAACAGAGTAATTCCATTTCACGTTCCAACGACTCAATGACAGCAGCAACTTTAGTCACACGATCAGTGTGACTGGAACATGCTGCATTGTAGCGTGTTTCAAAGTCATAATATTGTTCATCGGTTAAGACTTTCTTGGCAACGACAAGCGTACGCAGACCTTCACGTGCCAAATTGCCCGATTCTTCGCTTAACCAATCGTTATATTGCACAATGCTCTGCATGACCACATCGGCGCCCTTCAAATAGAAGGTTATTTCGCCGGTTTTCGAATCCTTGACAATGATGCCCATCCGTTTGCTTTCGCTGGTGAAGGGAAATAGTTGCAATATTTGATAGTGCAGCAATATGTCAGCTGTTGAAAAAATAAAAATGTGTAAATAATTAAATATGTAAATACTTAAAAAAAAAATCGTATATTAAAATAAATAACACGAGTTTGCCCAGCTTTGTCCGTCCGTCTGTCGTTGTGTATGTACAAAAGGGCGCTAGCTCCACAGTTTTTATACAATTTATTGAGTTTCGTTACGAATTTTTTTTATGTCAGGAATGCCAAATCGGTTTCGACAGCTCCACAGTTTTTATACAATTTATTGAGTTTCGTTACGTATTTTTTTTATGTCAGGAATGCCAAATCGGTTTCGACGTTATATATATCCAAAATGAAGTTTTTCACTTACATTCATCGACCGCTGTTGTTACTTGCAGCGTCATGGTTGTTATATCGCGCGCAATCAATGTCAAACCAACTTGTTCGGTCCACTTAACCAATGCAATTTCATCGGGTGATGATGCCTGATACTGATGTTCTGTTGCCGACGAACCGGGTGCCTCAATGTTTATGACAGATTTCGTTGGTGAATTTGAACCACCTAAAAAATTAAATGAAAAATAAAAAAATAAATAAATTGCTTTTAAATAATCAAATATTTAATTAAACACACCTGCTGATGATGTAAATGTCGACGATGTCGAGACGGATCTATTATCTTCTTCATCGGTTATAGGTGTTACATTGTGACAAAGTGCCAAAGCTTTTACCGCTTCCCATTCACGCCAACCTTCGGGACGTCGCATGCGATTACCGGCATATATGACTGGCTTCATGAAAGTATTATCGCTGCTGCTTGAATTTGAGATACTGCCGCCGCCGCCGACAACACCATTTGCAGCCTGTTGTTGTTGCTGTTGTATAGTAGTCGATAGTTTCTGTATAATCTCGCCAATGTGATGGAATGTATCTGCATCGTGTGAAACAATGCCCAAATGTATTTTCTTAAAGACCATTTCATTTTGTGTCAGTGTGCCGGTTTTATCCGTCAGTACATATGAAATGCGACCCAGTTCTTCGGGTATTGTAGTCGAACGTACGACAGTGCCTGCTATTTCCGCATCGTTTTGCATTTGCCATGAATAGAAGGCTTTTCCCATATCCAGATTTACACGCAAACTTATGGGTATAATGTACGAGAATAGCAACACAAAGCGGAACATATAACGATACCAAGGACCGCCAAAGCCTTTTAGCATCATCATGACCAGCGACAGACCAATGACAGCAGCGAAGAGCACCTAAAAAATTGAATTTAAAATAAATTAAAAATTTTGATTCTTTATATTATATAACGCACACACACACACCTTTGTCAAACCATTTATTTCGATATCGAGCAAGCCCACCTTCGAACGCGGCTGTGAGTTATTCATGACGCTGCGCGTCTCACAGCCCGTATAGATGACTATGCCCGTTGCGGTGCCCGCTGCTACGACAGTATTTGCCCACAATGTATTCTCCACATTCAGACCGGAATCTTCGCTACCCTCACTCACACAAAACGTGCCAATGAAAGAGTGTATATCGTTCTGTGGCTTTTCAATGTAGACACTAGCATCGACATTAAACAGATCGGCATCTTTATTCAGCTTCTGTGTAAACGGCACGGCCAGTCTTAGTTTCCAATCGGTCTCACCATCCAATTGATCTGTGCGCACAAAGACCGAACCACTTTTATCGCTGGTACGCAATAATACCAAATCAGCGGGTACACGTTCATTTTTCTCCACAATAATTATATCGCCCACTTTTAGCTTTGACGATGGCACCAACTCATAGCCACCGCTGCTTGTATGTGTATGATGTGCAACAATACGTTTATATTTCTGTGAATTAACTTCTCGATCACGTTGATGTCGTCGCAGATCATCGACAGCCTCACGACAAATGGTTACCATTAGCACAAAGCCCAACGGACCCCAGTAGGTGTACGGATAACCAATGCGTATATCGGGTATGAATTGTGATAGCGCCATAAGCAGAAAATATAAATTCAAAAAGAAGCGAAACTGCTCGAATAGCACCAGTGGCAGAAATGTCAGAATGTTGTACTTCTGATTGCGTATCTCATTCGGTGGGAACTTCTCCGTTGTTGGCCGGCCCAGGTGCACAGTGCGTGCGCGCAGCTCGCGTGGTGCAAACCATTTTCGCCAGCAACTAAAAGTGAAAAGAAAAAATAGAAGAGTTATTAAGTTTTGCATTTTAAATTTAAAATATTTATATATTTCTAAAAATATGAATTCATTAAATCACACAAAACTTTAAAGGACCTTGTTAAAGGCGGCCAAATAAAAAATCAATAAAACAGTTTAAAAAAAGTGAAATTTTTCATTGCTTGCAGGTAGTTGTCACGCAAGCGGAATTGTTTTTTTTAGTCATATATTGCCAACGTAAGCCCGTGAGAACTTTCGCTACGCTGTACAGTGGCTTAAAATGTTATTAAATATAAACAAATTGTTGCAATTGTATTAAAATTAATTTAAGTGTTAAATTTAAGCAAAACAAAAGATTTATTTAATAACTCAATAATATTGTCTATAAATATTATTCATAACCTTACATATATAATATAATACAAAGCTAATATAAAAATCTTATCACGCAACGACCTGAGGCGTATATTAGTCAACACGAAAGAATTGATTTGCTAGCTATTAATTTTAGAAAACTATACGCACAGCTGTTCTTGTTTATGCTCTTTCGCATGGAATAATATGTTCATATTCAGGAATAATTTTATCTATTGACCCCAGTTGATAATGGAAATAAAATGCAGAAAGACACTTAAGAAAAGAACTATTGAAAACAAAACAAAAAAATCAAACAATTAACATAAACAAATTTTATAATTTTTTTGTTTTTTTTTTTTGTTTTTGGAAAATAAAATATTTGTTGTCTATTTCTTTGACATTTTTTAAGTGTAAGGGCCGAATATAGATATGTACATGCATCGACATCAGATAAGTTTTTTTTTTCTAAATTTCACATGCCTTTGACGATTTCTTGGTTCATTATCATAACGCCCGTATTTAGTACGAAATTTATGTATAATTCGACGATTAAATTCAGTTAGAGGTTTATTTCGACCATAAATTTTACGTATTTTTCGATATAAAGCGCGGTTTTGAATAACTTGAAAATGTTGTTGTATTGTAAAGGTATTCATGCTGAAACACCAAAGTAGTTCTTCAAATAAATAATTTTTGTTTGTTGATCCCAGTTTAGTTCGCCCTATACTCCGACTAGGAGTAATACTTTAAGTTTTTGAAAATAAAGTATTAAGGAAATAAAAAAAAAAAAAATTTTGTTTGACAGTAAAATCAAGAGCTTCTAAATGACATGGTTCAAAATAGCACAGCTGTATTACTCTGGAGATTGTATCATTTGGAAGAAACTGAAAACAAGAAGTCATCAGCAATTTAGATGGTCCAATCACTATTTATGACGTAAGTAAAGAACATAAAGCACATAAAATGGTCAAAAAATAAAACCAAAAAAACTGGTCTTATTATTCCAGTAAAATATACTACAACCGTCTTTTCATGCTTTTTAATCATCCGAAATTTTAAAATTATAATGCATAGCAAATTTTTAGAGGTTCAAAACTTTGACTCGGCAACGCTGCTTTATTTAAACTGAGATGCATATTTTTTTTATAAACAAAAGAGCTGCATATTACAAAGAATCATTTCTTTGTAACAGAAAAAACCAAATTCGTCATATATCAGCAACTATATGTCGCAGATGGTTGAAATTCATTCAAAGATAATCGAACGAAATAAAAACTTTTGGAAAATACGCTGTCAAGCGTTTGAGAAGCGCTTTTTATATTTCTGGAAGTGGCAACACTAATGTCAATAGGTAAAATCTGGCAATACTAAAATATAGTTTCGCTTGAGTAACGTAGGGCGGTCTATTATAAATGGTATACGACCATTTGTTTGCCTGAGATCTTCACCAACCGCCGAAGACAATTCACTCTTCACTATGACAATGCAAAGTCTTACACATCGGCTTACACTAGAGAGTTTTTGAGCACTCAAAATATCAAATTGATAGGTCATCCGGAAATAAATTCTTTTTGTTCCCAAACATCAAAAATAAATGTCTTGGTATACGTTTTTCTACGTTCGAAGAAGCTGTGAATGCGTTTACAACTCATGTCTTGGAGTTGCCTCAATCGGTGTGGAAAAAGAGCTTCGAAAATTCATTTGAGCGAATCCAAAATTGCCAAAATTTTCATGGAAAATATTTTTAAAAACAATGAAGCCATTTTCATTTAAAAAAAAATAAATGTGCTTCTATTATATGCTTAAATTTCAGGCAAACTTGCATTAAATTTATGCGCAAAAGATATAAAAAAATGCTATATCTTTTAATACATTTTGTGTCACTGTGCGCGTTAGCTAGCGAGACAGCAACAACAAGAGCGCTGGTATGTATGCATGTCTGGCTGTGGGTTTTCACTTCTCATATTGCACAAAGCGCGCAGATATTCATTCTATAATATGAATTTAATATTGTGGGCGTGCACACTGCATATGCACTAAATAAAAATAAAATATAATCTGCTAATTTGATGATTCACCTGAACAAATACCAGCGATTACGCGGCCGATTTATAAGCGGAATGTTTTCCCGTGTCATTGGCGTTGTAGCCGAACTCTGCGAAACGCCGTCATCCATATTGCAAATTAATTTACTGCAGCCACTAATGAGATTTTTTTCCTCTTTTAATTTGTTTTAGTGTGTATAACTATTTTATTTTTTTTCTTCTCGTCGTCGTTTATTTGTTTTTGCTTTGCTGCTGCTGCTGCAATTGCCTTTGTTCTATTTAATATGGTTGTTGTTGTTGTTGCAGTTGTTACACATAGTCAACGCTGCGCAAAATTTAATTTCACACATTTTTCACATTATTCCTTATGGCATTTGTGCACATTTTTTATTGTCATAATCAAGCATGCATCTTATTGCATTTTTTTAAGCAGCAAACACAATTAAAAAGTGTTTTTTTTGTTTTGCTAAATTCTTTTAGACGAAAATTCCGTCATTGATTAATGCGTCTGTGTTGGAAAACTGTATGAGTCAGTCACTTTGGTGCTAGTGCGCATAGTGTTGTAAAATGTTATTGCAGATATGTTATTCACCATAGTATACCATAGTGGCGCTCTAACGGACATTTGAATGTGTTTAAAGTGTTTATTTTTATGGCAAGATTTCAACACTTCACAAGTTTCGCGTTTATTTGTTTATTTTATTTCGTTTTAGTGCTAAAAAATTTTTACCTTGCACTTTTTTTTTCAACAAATTGCTTTTAAGCTGCTGTTGCAGCAACTGTCTGCTAATAAAATAAACAAATAATGTGAAATTGAAGATGAAGAAGAAAAAATGAAAAAACAAACTGCAAAGTAGCGAACAGTGGCAACTGCTGCGGTTTAGAATTTCCACTTGGAATTGTGTTATTTTTTTTTCAAAGAATTTCAGATATGTATTTATAAGTGCGAAGCTAATTTTCTTGTTAGTGCAAATATTAGCAGTGTTTCGCGTTTAAATTCTATAAAAAGTCATTAAAAAATAATTTTCATTTATATCTCCCATATTTCCATAATTTTTTTTAAAATCTGGTTTAAATAATATTCTGATGGAGCTCATCATGGGGCTTTATATGTAATGCATGGGTTTGAGGCAGTAGAACACATATATGCAAGGGCGTATGCAGCTTTCATTGGAAGGCTGGCAATCTTTCTAAAATTTGTCTGGTTTTAACTCCGAAACTGCGGAACCAATTTTGATGCGACTTTGAGTAAATTAATATTATTATTTTTTAAACTTAAAATTTTATTTTAAACATTTTGTCCGCGCTTAACTCCAAAACTGCGGAACCGATTTTGACGAGACTTTCATTGCTAGGTAGTGAAAGTAGTTAATATTAATTAATAAACGTATGCCAAATCTTGATTTTAAACTTATGGCTATTTAAAGCAAATTTGTCTACTAAATACAATATTAAATTAACAAATTTCAACTATAAGGTTTAAAAGTTGGAAAAAGAAGTCTATAACATTTTCTGTCTAATAAAATGTATAATATTTAACTTCAAGAGATGAGTTTTAACAAATACACTGGCAGATAATAACCATGTATGTATGTATCACCTGCATAACTTTTGTATGAAGAAGAAGGGTGAAGTGGTTAGAAGTTCAGTAAATATTTACATATTAGCACTTTAGTTAGCACCGCGCTTTACTCCATTCCGGCATATCATTTGCATGTCAAAGCAATTTATTTAAAATATTTTTGTAGTAACCCAACAACAACAACAAAATAGTAAAAACACGTAAAATGTTTTGTCAATAATTCTGCGCAACTAACTAATAGAAAAATAAAATAATACAAATTTTTGTTAGATAAAAACTATGGCCAAGCTATTATTGCATGCGACTTATATATATATATATTTGGTTCTCTCATACTATATATACTTATATCGCGTCTAACAAAAGCGCGACATTATCAATAACGAAAACAACTTTGAAAGACTGGATTTCATGTTATGATCTCATAACTTAAAGATGCCATCAGTGAAACCATTAAATGCGAAAGGTAAGAAAAAGATACAAAAACAGAAATTGCCAAAAACCATGGACGAAAATATTTAAGAAAGAAAATAAAATAAAAGAAAAGACGACGAAAGCACACAGTATGCCATATAGAAAAAAAGTACAGAAGTAGCATGTTAACTGCGAAGATTTTATACCCTATGCAGCATAGAATTGGTATTATAATTTATAGAATTTTTGTGCAGCAAAAGATTTGAGAGAACAGTTACGGTGGTACAGGCTTCCTGAATTTGTAGGTGCTATTGAGCACAAAATAATGCTGAAAGTCCAATGTGCACGACTTTGAGATATTCTGAACCTCCATTGAATCTTAAATTTGTATGAGAGATATATGCCTGAGATTAATGTAAGATACAAACAATTTGTTGTTTCAAGCTAAACTTAAGCAGAACAAGGGACACAAATTTGTATGGGTGTTACATCTTCTAATGGTCCGATATACATCTTTATGTAAAATATATTCGAGTTGAAGTAAAATGCAAGTAAGATTTGGCACAACTAGCTAAAATATGTTGAAAACAAAAAAATTTTGATTCAAAAAATAAGAAAATAGTGGCAGGTGTTATTGGGTAATACCCCTTAAAGAGGCGTTTAATACTACTCATATGAAGAACCAAAAGGGACCGCCAAATATGCAAACTTGAAGGATCTATCTTATATAGTCTCCAAGTCCAAGACGGATTTGAATCTAAATGGAATATTTGGTAAGAATTAATGTAAAATTTTTTAAACTTGGCAAAACTAGTTGAATTAACTACAACTACGAAACATATTCCATATTAAATACAAAAAATATGATGATTTGTATGGAAGCAACACCTTCCAGCAATACGAAGGTGGGAAAGATTTGTATGGAAGCAACACCTTCCAGTAACACTATATGAACTTAAATGGATAAAAGCCCAGTAAGATGAGACAGATTTATAAGGGAGCAACACCTTTCAGTATTACGATATGAACCTAAAAATGGGTTATAACGTAAGGTGGATCAAATTAGTTGTTTTTAGCAAAATTGACAACGACAATAAAATGTTTTTCATACGGAAACACAGAATGCTTTATATAATTTATTTCAAATGTAACAAATTAGACGACAATTTAATATACAACCCAATCTCACACCTTATGTGTAGCGTATAAATAAATGAAATAAAAAAAGGTTAATGACATTTCTCTTTTATTTTTGCCGTGCGATTTTGCCGTAAAGAATCGTTTCCAAAGAAAGGTAAGAGCTTAATATAATTTATAGCATATAAGCAATACAAACTCCAACCATTGACTTGTTTACATTTTGACTCACTTTCACACTCGAATTTTGATGAATCAACCTATAAAAAATAGTTTTGACATTTACTCAGATGAGTAATACTGTTTGAGCTATTAAAGCCAGCATAGAGGCACGATGTCATGCAACAAGTTGTGTAAAAATGCGACATTAAATGCGCCTTTTGCAGTTGCTATAAAAATATAAAAAAAAATATAGTATGCAAACATTCTTATAAATGAACGATAAATTTCTTAGTAAAAACTTGTCGTGCATTATTTTTTATAAGAAAAGTTTTTTTTTCAAATATAAAAACAACTTTTTATTATGGCACGCATGACGAGTGCTATAAAATTTGAGATTGTGTAACAGGCATAAAATTTCATAATGCACGACTGCATACATTGAATAAGTAGTATTTTGTTGTTCGAAGCCTAACATGCAATTAATTTCACTTGCTATAATTTTTATAGCAACTCAAAAATATGCCATAAATTAGCTAAAATTTAAGAAAAATTAAATTCCAACACAAAATCAAAGATTTAATAAGAATTATTCGCTTTCATTACAAGTAACAATGAATGACAGTAAGCAGACTAAGTAACTGGGCTAACTGACTGACTGAGTAATTGCCGTGTGTGAGGCAAGTGAATGAGTGCTACCGATTGTGCAAATGACTGACGGCGCGTATAATTTATGCGCCATTTTCTCTACGTCTCTCTGTCTCTAATTTTCAATTTGTATGTCAACAATAAAGCAGAAATCGTGAAAATGTCATGGAAAAAGCTAAAGAAAATATAAGTGCTAAAGCAGTGCAAAGAAGAAAAAGTGTCATTCGTGGTCGACATGTGTGCATATTTATAGCAAACGACATCAACGACTGTGACGTCGATTCAACTGAGTACACTTGAACCCAACTATACGAATAGTAAACACCCACCCTAGCCAGCATTCAGACACCCACTATATGTTATATATATATATATGTATATAGAAATGATTTTCATTCCAATACACATTGACTGCGCGTATAAAAACAAATGTTTATGTTCTACTTGTAGGTTTAATTTGATACTATAAACAAATTACAGTGCTCTAATGAGAAATTCTTGGTATTTTAAAAATAAAAATAAATAATTGAAATACAACAGTAATTCAATACTAGAAATAGCAAATATATAATTTTTCACCTTAAGCCTGTCTGGGTTATTAATTAAAAACAAAAAAAATATTTTCTTACGAACTTTAAGCAAAATATTTTTCATATAAAGTTTTATTATATCCATTCATAGTTAAATATATAAAAACTTTATATAAAAAATAGGCCTAGAAAGAAAAGTGAGATAGCTTTGTTCACCTTCTAGTGAACCGATATGAATCTAAATGTAATATTTTATAAGGAATAACTTAAAATATTCCAAACTGGGCGATTCTAGCTGGATTAACAACAACAACAATATTTTTTTGCACACAAAAACATTGAACAGCAACAGATTTGTGTGGGAGCAACAACTTCCAGTGGTCCGATTTGTATCTAAATGGAATATTTGATAAGGATTAATGTAAAATTTTCCAAACTTGGCGATTCTAGCTGAATTAACTACAACTACAAGACATTTTCCATTTAAAATCTCAAAAAGGGGATAATTTTTATGGAAGCAATACCTTCCAGGAATACAAAGGTGAGACAGATTTGTATGGAAGCAACACCTTCCAGTAATACGATATGAACCTAAATGAATAAAAGCCCAGTAAGGTGAGACAGATTTGTATGGGAGCAACACCTTCCAGTAATACGATATAAACCTAAATGAATAAAAGCCCAGTAAGGTGAGACAGATTTGTATGGCAGCAACACCTTCCAGTAATTCGATATGAATCTAAATGGGTTATAACGTAAGGTGTATCAAAATAGTTGCTTTCAACAAAATTGACAACGACAATAAAATATTTTTCATACAAAAACACACAAAAACAAGTAAGAAAATCACAGTCGGGCGTAACCGACTGTAAGAGGCCCTGTACCAGCACAGGTCGCCTAACAAACACACTAAATGTTCCCCTAGCTTATGACCAAACACATGACCACTTCTCACTGCACCACTAAGTGCCTTATAAAACATTTTTTTATGTATGAAACGAAAAGGGGGGTCGCTCAAATTCAATTGCTTATAAAATCGTCATTTATTATCCGATTTTGATGAACTTTTTGGATTTTGGCTTAGAAAGACGATATCTGTATACTGGCATACTTACTTTTTTTTGTGCCGAGGAAATTTTTAGCCTTGGGGGTGATTTTATGGGGAAGGGGGGAGGGGCAAGATTTCAAAATAAACTTGTAAAATTCCGGAGCAGTCCTAGTCGAATGCAAAAAACACGAAGTCTCTATCTATTACCGTTTCCGAGATCCTTTCGTTCATACGGACGGCCAGACGGACAGACGGACATGGCTATATCGACTCCTCTATCACTCCTGACCATAATGGGGGTAACTTTGGGGGGTCTCCGACCATTATTTCTACCTGTTACATACATTTGCACAAACCCAATAGGCTCTTGTACCTTCGGTACAGGGCCTAACAAAAGAACTGCTTGAAAATTGTCTAATATGCATAAACTGCTTGCGAATTATAAACTCATTTGAAAAAAAAAATAATATAAATTTGTTGCAAAAATGTACAAAAAATATTTTAATTTATATCATTTAAGAGTGTATGCTATGTATATATATTAGTGGACCCAGTTTGCGCTGCTACGCACCTGCTTTGTCTTCCTTTTGCATATGTGAGCCAATGCTGAGAATGAAATTTTTCAATTATTTGAGAGTTATTTGTATTATTATAAGTCAATTATAATTCTCAAAAAGTTTTACAAATTCTGTATCGCGATAAACACATTGGGGATAGATGTATTATGCCTATACTCTGTGCGGGAGTGTACTCAATAACTTCCCAAAATGTAAGAGGCCCTGTACCAGCACAGGTCGCCTAACAAACACACTAAATGTTCCCCTAGCTTATGACCAAACACATGACCACTTCTCACTGCACCACTAAGTGCCTTATAAAACATTTTTTTATGTATGAAACGAAAAGGGGGGTCGCTCAAATTCAATTGCTTATAAAATCGTCATTTATTATCCGATTTTGATGAACTTTTTGGATTTTGGCTTAGAAAGACGATATCTGTATACTGGCATACTTACTTTTTTTTGTGCCGAGGAAATTTTTAGCCTTGGGGGTGATTTTATGGGGAAGGGGGGGAGGGGCAAGATTTCAAAATAAACTTGTAAAATTCCGGAGCAGTCCTAGTCGAATGCAAAAAACACGAAGTCTCTATCTATTACCGTTTCCGAGATCCTTTCGTTCATACGGACGGCCAGACGGACAGACGGACATGGCTATATCGACTCCTCTATCACTCCTGACCATAATGGGGGTAACTTTGGGGGTCTCCGACCATTATTTCTACCTGTTACATACATTTGCACAAACCCAATAGGCTCTTGTACCTTCGGTACAGGGCCTAACAAAAGAACTGCTTGAAAATTGTCTAATATGCATAAACTGCTTGCGAATTATAAACTCATTTGAAAAAAAAAATAATATAAATTTGTTGCAAAAATGTACAAAAAATATTTTAATTTATATCATTTAAGAGTGTATGCTATGTATATATATTAGTGGACCCAGTTTGCGCTGCTACGCACCTGCTTTGTCTTCCTTTTGCATATGTGAGCCAATGCTGAGAATGAAATTTTTCAATTATTTGAGAGTTATTTGTATTATTATAAGTCAATTATAATTCTCAAAAAGTTTTACAAATTCTGTATCGCGATAAACACATTGGGGATAGATGTATTATGCCTATACTCTGTGCGGGAGTGTACTCAATAACTTCCCAAAATTTCACAAATTATAACCTATCTAAAGAGGGAATAGAAGAAATTTAATATATACAAATTTGAATGCTCTAACTTTCATAGTCTCCAAGTTCTAGTTCTTCAAAGATAGACAGACGGACATGTCAATAAAGACTTGCCTTTTTGTAGAAGGCGCCTCCAATTTTAGTGGTCCGAATGGAATGTTTTCTTAAATATATAAATTTCGGCTGAATTTCTAACAACAAAAAACTTTTACCATACAAAAACACTGAAAGGTGGGACAGATTTGTATGGAGTCAACCCCTTTTAGCGATCCGAACTGGAACTTCATGGAATATTTCAAATGTACTAATGTAAAATATTTCAAATTTAGATCCAAGTGATCCGAACTTTAAGACACTATCTTATCGGTCCTATTGTATAGCGCAGATTCATGGACCGTGATTGAGTCAGATGAGACAGCGTTGAAAGTCTTCGAGAGGATGATTCTTCGCAGGATTTTTGGTCCTATTAGAGTTGGCGACGAGTTTAGGTCTCGTATGAACCGCGAGCTGTACGAGCTATTCGATGAGGTTGACATAGTCCAGCGCATAAAATTCCAGCGGCTGCAGTGGGCTGGTTACCTCATTCGAATGGATGAAAGAGCTTCAGCAAGGATGGTTGACGACCGGGCACTCGATGGAATAACCAGGTATGGAGAGATCTCTCCGTACTTGGCATTCAAAATGACTGACGCCAGCGCGCACAAGACTATGGAGGCTGGCGCGGCTTCCTAGAAGCGGCCATGACCGGTAGACGGTTGACGGCCATTTAAGTAAGTCAGTCTTATTGGCTCTAAATTCTTAAATTTTCAACGGTTAGAAAGTCAGACAGACGGCTTGACTCTTGATGCTTAAAAAGAATGTATATACTTTATATGGTCTAGATCGCCTCTTTCTGCCTTTTACATACGTTTCGATTAACTTAATATACACCTATTTTTTCACTAAAGCACAGAAGGAGCGCAGTCTTTATAACTGAGTTGTAGACTTGCTTAGCCCTGAGAAAGAACTCATGAACCTTGTGTGTACTTGAGTACTTTGTGCTATACTCCATCAAATGTCTGGAATATATCGAGAAAGAAAGACAAATATGAGACGTAACAGTGCTAACCGAGTTCGCTAGGCTTTAATAAAGAGCAAAAGACTTACTCGACAATTGAAGAGAAGTCTAAAGAAAGAAATGCTTTTAGCACAACTCTTAGTATAAACTGCTTGCGAATTATAAAATATCTAGCGTTGCAGCACCTTCTCGCTCATATTGGTGCTTGGTAAAATACATTTTTATAGCCGTACTCTCAGAAAACAAATCTTTTGAAAAAGTCTTTACAAAAAAGTTATAAACAAAGTCGTCTATTTCTGTGACATTTTTACCCACTGTGCATGTAAAACTCTAAAGCTCATTGACGACTAACTGACTGACTGCCTGACTGACTGACTGCTACCGTGCAAGTCTTGGGGTTTGCTATTAACCTAGTTCCGGTTAAGAAAACAAGTAAAAGAAGAAGAAACAAACGCACAGCAACAATACAGACTGCGGACTACTTGTTAGGTACTACTAAAAATGCGTGGGTTTCTGCCAACTGAAGGGCGGTCGCTCGGTCGGTGGGGTGAATTGTTTACAATAATAATAATACGATTAAATGCAACAGCTGGTTGGGTTGGCAATGTAGCTCCGCCGCCAGCATACTACACCGCCACAGAATTTATTTGCATGAGAAAATTGGTAAAAGTCAAAGAGCGGAAAATGTAAGCAAGCAAAAGAAATACAGTTAGCTGCATATAGAGCAAAATAGATGTGGCAGTCAGATACTATATATATTATAAAGAAAATAATACAATTGACATTTTACTTAATACAATTTATGCACCATAAAAGGTGTAGAAAGGCATGACCGACCGCACAACAAGACACAAGTCTAAGAAATTTTTAAAGACACATTTAACACATTTTTCATTTTAAAAATAGAAAAATAACAAAGCTAATTGCTCAGACATGCATAGATAAGCCCAAAAAAAGCAAATATGCCTAATTCAATAACAAGTTTGTATTTTGTAAATGCGGCTTAAAATATTATATGTAAATATATACATGACGAAGTGTATACTTTGTTTAGAAAAGTCTTCTTAAAAACATGCCAAAAATTAGTAACCAGTTTGAAATGCGTTTCATTTTAAATAAATTATATGTTTATTTTTAAAATTAACAAATAAAACAAGTTAAAGAATGTTTAAAATTATCGCAGTTTAAACTTTGAAAGTATTCAGAAAAAATATGTTGCGTAGAAAATAAAATTTTTCGGAATTATATATACATATAATCATATATAATCATATACATATAATCATATATACCATGTTGAGATATGACGTGACAGAAATGAAGCTCGAAAATTCTATCAAAAGGTCAAGCGTTTGACTGAAGGTTTTAGGCCCGAAGTAACTTTATGCAAGGATGACAATGGAAATCTGGTAACGGATGAACAGGAATCACTGAGATTATGGCGGAGTAATTTTTCAACCTACTCGGAGGCAATGAAGCGCACAATCCCGCCGATAGAGAAATGACACCGGAATCACCAGTTAATGATGGCACTATTGTAGAGCCGCCGGACTATAACGAGGTCGATTCAGTTGTTAAAAAGCTGAAAAATAACAAAGTGGCAGGCTCTGAGTTGAGTTATTTAAGACCGGCGGTGAAGAGTTGGTTAGGAGTAAGCACCAACTTTTATGCAAAATTTGGTACTATGCACGCATACCCTATGATTGGTTTCTCAGTGTTATCTGTCCTATCTTTAAGAAAGGAGACCCCGCTGTTTGCGCCAACTACCGCGGAATAAGTCTTCTTTCCATTGGATAAAAGATGCTGTCGCGCGTATTGTGTAATAAGCTGAAGCCATATACGGATTCACTAATAGGACGATATCAGTGAGGCTTCAGACCAAAAAGGTCGACCAGTGACCAAATATTTACATTACGCCAAATCTTGGAAAAGACCCGTGAGTTCAACAAAGACACTCACCACCTATTTGTCGATTATAAAGCCGCTTTCGACACGCCGATACGATCGAAGTTTTTCGACGCCCTGTCTGCACTGGGTATCCCGGCAAAGATGGTTCGCCTTTGCATGAAGACCATATCTCACACACAAAGCGTTGTGAGGATGGGGAAAAACCTCTCCGACCCCTTTGTTACCAAGAAAGATATCAGGCAGGGCGATGTGCTGTCGTGCGATTTTTTCAATCTCCTGATGGAATACATCCTACGCCAGTGCCCGTACATACAGAGTATGTTGGGCTCGATCTTCCAAAAGGAAGTGATGCTGCTCGCTTAAGCCGATGACATCGATATCATTGGCATGCAGGAACGGCGAGTCAACAAGGCGTGCTCAGAGATTGAAAAACAGTCTCGGCTCATGGGTCTAGCGGTGAATGTGGACAAGACGAAGTACTTGGTGTCTTCTCGCACTGCGTCATCGCGTCTTGTACGGTCAGTGACGATGGAGAATTTCAACTTCAATATTATAGAAAACTTCGTCTATCTTGGATCTGAGATAACCAGCAACAACAACGTCAGCCTGAAGATCAGGCGAAGAATCACGCTTGCAAACCGATGCTTTTTTGGGCTAAGCAAGCAAATGAGAAGTAAAGCCCTCTCTCGAAAGTCGAAAATAAAGATCTTTAAGACGCTGATACCCCTGGTCCTATTGTATGGCGCAGAGGCATGGACCGTGATTGAGATGTATAAGACAGCGTTGGAAGTCTTCGAGAGGAAGATTCTTCGCAGGATTTTCGGTCCGCACGGAGCCCACTCGTTTTCCCAGAGAATCCATGGTTTCCATGGTTCCTTGGTGTCTGATGTGGTATGTCAAATCTATATTTTGTCTAGCAAAACTCGGTTATATTGCTGCTGAACATCGCCAAACACTTCTTTGAAGTATTCGCAAGTACTATTTTGCAGAGAATATTTATTTAAAATGTGATTTAAAAAAAATGCTGCCGCCATAAAGTCTTCATACAGATTATTTAAATGAAGACTCCGGAAATCTAAAACATAGCATAGCGGATCAATGTATCAACTGGCTTTGTATATTTGCTTCTTAAGCATCTGACAACACTTTTTCACTTGACAACTGTTGACAGGAAGGCTTAAGTCAGCACGCGCTCTATACGTCAGTTCAAAGAAATTTATGCCACCCGTTCGCACTGTTATCGTAGAGCTTTGTAAAAATAGCTCATTTTTATCTGAATAAATAAATAAATTTAACGAATTCATCAACGCACCATTCTACTGCTGATACTTCATGGTAACGCATTTTTTATGTTAATTTTTGCTGATAAAGACATAGAATTTCTGTTTGTAGCAGGTCGGAACTCAATCCACAATTGCATCATTTACTTTGGAAAATGACTCCACGGTAATTTTCCGGAATTGACACCTATAAGCTACTTCTTCTAAGATTATTTGAAATTTATAGTTCGGAACATTTAATCAGAGAGAGAGAGAGAGCAATTTCTGCAGCCTATCTATTCTGAAAGACGGCCACCCATTCCTGCAATAGCCTAGCGACAACCTAGGCATAATGAACAACTTCATCAGAAGATATAAAGTAGGGCTCAGCACTAAATATGAATGGGAAAACATAACGCTGAACTACAACGCAGGAGTTTTCGGACCACGCTTTAAGTACTTCGAATCACTAGGGAAATTCACAAGTATCTTTCAGGCTACTGGGTATCCGGACATGCGGGCATACCAGGAAACGAGCAAGCAGACGACTTGGCCAGGAGAGGGGCAGCGTCCCCATTCATGGGTCCAGAGCCATTCTGCGGGCTCGGGCCGAGTACAATGAGAATCCTCGTAAAAGAGAAAAAAAATAAAGCAAGATACTTTTTCTGGGAAAAGTGTGAAGGATCAAAACAGAGCAAAAAGCTGTTAGGCCCTTACAAGAGGAGATCGGAAATTTGCAACGGTCTTAAAAGAAACGATCTAAGAATGATTTCGGGCTTCCTGACTGGACACTGTAGACTTAGAAGACACTTATGTAAAATTGGAATCTGGAGGATGTTGAAACTCCGGAGCATATTTTGGGAGAATGCCCAGCTTTGACCCAAACCAGGCACATTTATCTTGGCAATTACCAAGTGACAGGAAGGGCGGTGCATGCACTCAATCCCAAAAACCTAGGGGCCTTTTTCAGGGCAGCAGGGCTGGATGAGTTGTTGTAGGTCAACTACGGTCAGGGCACAATAGACCTGTAAAGGTCGCAGTGCCTACTACCTAATAATAATCTATCCTACGATATGCTACAGATTTTTTTTTTTAATTTTCATAGCATTTATAATTCGCAGTTAGTTTTAATATATTTCATATGAGTATGCGTTACGTCAATGAGGTGTTTTACGAGAGGGTGAGTGTCACTTTTATATTTATTCATACATGCTATAATATTTTATAGCAAGTGTTAAATTATTTTGACGTTTCTTATATGATATATACAAATACAGTCAAAGTGAATTATATTTATATAATATATATATATGTATATACATATATGCTATAATTATTTTTTAAATAAAAAATTAGTTGCTATAATTTTATAGCAAGTCTGCAAAATTGAATTGAAAGACTTCTAGCTGCGCCAAACTTGCTGCATTAGATATTTTGTGCATAAATAAAAATTTGTCTTAAATTTTTTATGCTATAAATGAAAATGTGCATTAATTATAGCAAGTTTTATTATTTTAAAATAATTAAAAGTATTTTTAGAATACTGAATATTAAATCTATTTATTATGTGTAAGTATGTACATGTGCTTGAAATTTACTAAAAATTTATTAAAAAATTATTATAGCAGGTTTACACTATATGATTTTTAGTGTTTACACACAATAAGCACTTTCTATTATATTAAAATTTTATAGCAAGTCTTGAAACTCATTTTAAGTGCTCAAACACATATTTTGGAACAATTCAATGCATTATATTGTCAATGAAAGAAAACTATAGTTGCTATAATTATTATATCAAGTGCTAAAAACGTAGAATAAGCATAATTTTTAATTATATTCATTTCAAATGCATTTTATGATCATGCAAGTATGTAATACACTAATAATTTTTTACTTAGACACATTATACACTTGCTATAATATTATAGCAAGTATTAAAACTATGCTTAGTCTCATTTTAAGTGTTTAAACACATTTAATTTATACAATTTAAACAATTCAATGCGTTATGTTGCAACCAAAGTTCCTATAATTATTATAGCAAGTGCTAAAAACGAGTAAAAACCATATTTTCGTTTATTTTCTTATCAAAGAAGTACACATCACACTAATAATGTTTCGTTTAAACACAATATAAACTTGCTATAATATTACAATTTTATAGCAAGTCTTGAAACTCATTTTAATTGATCAAACACATTTATTTTACTTATGTAGACATATGTTGGAGCAATACAATGCATTATGTTGCAAGCAAAGTTCCTATAATTATTATAGCAAGTGCTAAAAACGAGTAAAAACCATATTTTCGTTTATTTTCTTATCATACAAGTACACATCCCACTAATAATGTTTCGTTTATACAAAATAAACACTTGTTATAATATTATAATTTTATAGCAAGTCTGGAAACTCATTTTAATTGCTCAAACACATTTATTTTACTTATGTAGACATATGTTGGAGCAATACAATGCATTATGTTGCAAGCAAAGTTCCTATAACTATTATAGCAACTGCTAAAACGCATTTTAAGCATATTTTTTTGCACTATTTTCTTTTCCTTTTATATACAGACCACTAATAATGTTTCGCTCTCACACAAATAAACACTTGCCATAATATTATAGCAAGTATTAAAATTATGCAAATTAAGCAATAATCAAATTAAGAATATTCAGCTGACAGCTGTAATAAGATACAGCACAAACAGAAGCTTTTTTGTGTTGACTTTGTATAAATTGTATGAAATCAAAACAGTTCCACGAAAAACTGCTGATTTTTTGAAACATCCGCTAATAAAAGAAAAAACACCCATATGTATATTTAATTAAGCTAATTACAAACATTTTAAAAAGCTTATACTTTGTTGCTATTTCTGACTGACAATCGAAGAAATCAATAAAAAAGAAGAAAAACGGACTTGAGCGACTTCAATAATAAATTTTCACATGTGTTCATGTTTCTGTGCTGCATTCTATTTGGTCTATGTGGAAATTTTCAAAATTCAAAAAACGAGCAAAAAAAAATAATGAACCAACTATAAATAGTTTTTTTTTATAGCAAAGTCATGTGGAGCGACAGCGAAACACACGACAGCAAACGTGTAGCAAGAGCGACCGAGCGACCGTCAGCGACGACAACAAAAAACCAAACAAAAAAGATAGGCCTCAAGTATATATAGTAGTGCAATATGGGGGTATATATTTGTTTGTACAATAAGTTCCAAGCCTTATTTGTACGCGTATATAAAATTTTGCATACGTAATCAATCGGTGGGGTTTTTTTTTTTTTTCTTTACAAAATCGTGTGTGAAAATCATTTTTAATGTTAAGAATTTATGGGAATTTTTCCATAGAATTATTACAGTGACTGATTTATGTTACTCGTATGACTGAGTATAAATTTTTATTGAGCGCAGTTTAGAAAAAAAAAAATACGCCGCAAAAACAAGTTTTTATTTTCTTCTCTTTTCAAATAGTAAACGATTTTGGCTTCGTCTCCAACACATCGTTTGTTAGTCTAAATTCAAGGTTTCATATACGGGTTTTGGTGTTGTTTTTTTTTTTAAATTTTTATTTGAGCATATGTTCGTTCATTAGTCTGGGTGCTAATTTTTTTTTTTGTTGTGGTTGTTCTCAAAAACTGAAAGTTACAGAGAGTTTTTGTGTGTGATACCCTTTAAGTATTCTAAAGTTTTATATATATAAATATGTGTGACCTGTTAGTTGTGTGCTGGTCTTTAAATTTTGTTTTCTTTTTATACCCTACAGTGCTGGCTTGTTGAATTTTTGATGGAAAGTTTGTGAAAAAGTTTTTGAAGTCACAATAAAATCAATGGTTTGCACGTTGAGATGCAATGATACTAGGTTCTTCTTTAATATGGCATCACATTTTATATGGTGAACAAATAATATTATTCTTCTCTAATAAGTCCTCTATTTGCAAATAAAAAAAAAAAATAAATAAATCCTACCATCAAAATTGGTTTAGCGATTAAGTTGAAAGTTTTTCCTGATCGTATTGAATTATTTTTTTTAGGCCCTGTACCAAATGTACAAGAGCCTATTGGTTTTGTGCAAATGTATGTAACATGTGGAAATAATGGGCGGAGTCCCCCAAACTTACCCCCATTATGGTCAGGAGTGACGGAGAAGTCGATATACCCATGTCCGTCCGTATGAACGAAAGGATCTCGGAAACGGTTATAGATAGAGACTTCATGTTTTTTGCATTCGACTAGGACTTCTATGGAATTTTAAAATTTTGTTTTAAAATTTTGCCCCTCCGCCCTTCCCCATAAAATCACTCCCAAGCCTAAAAAGTTCTTCGGCACAAAAAAAGTATGCCAGTATAGAGATAACGTCCCTCTAAGCCAAAATCCAGTCCAAAAAGTTCATCAAATTCGGATAACAAATGACGATTTTATAAGCAATTGAATTTGAACGACCTATGATACTTCCGTCCCCCTTTTCTTTTCCATACTTATATTATAAAGAGGAAAGATTTGTACTTTTGTGTGTGTGTTTGTAATGAGTAAACTCACAAACTACTGTGTCGATTTCAAAAATTCTTTCACCATTCGAAGCTACATTCGCCCTGAGTACCATAGGCTTGGTCAAAATCGAAGAAAGCCATGCCCCACCCTCATACAAGCGATAAACAAAATTCCACACCATCCATTGCATCCATTTGATGTACGGGGACGAAATTTATTACACATGTTAATGGGATCGGGGAAAGTAATCGTGTTAAGTTTGGTCAAAATCGGAGGGAGCTGTGCTACACCCCCCATACGAGCGATAAACAAAAGTCAACATATCTTTGCATCCATTTGAAGTACATGAATGAAATTTGGTAAACATGTTAATAGGATCGGATGAAGTAATCAAGTTCAGAAAAGAGAATAAAGTTGCATAGTTTAAAAGATATCGGTTGTGAGTGTTGCTGGAAGAAGTAGAGAAGTGCTTGGAGTCGAGTAGTAGGAGAATATATTGTGTAATGAAAATAATTTTTACTGGGCGCAGCAAAGCGTGCCGGATACAGCTAGTCATTCATAAAAAAAAAATGTTCTATAAGGCACTTATTCGTGCAGTGAGAAGTGGTCATAAGCTTGGTCATCTATCTATATCTATCTATCTATCTATTATCTATTACCTATTATCATCTATTATCTATTATCTATCATCTATCTATCATCTATTTATCTATATCTATCTATCTATTATCTATTACCTATTATCATCTATTATCTATTATCTATCATCTATCTATCTATCATCTATTTATCTATCTATCTATATCTATCTATCTATTATCTATTATCTGTTATCTATTATCTATTATCTGTTACCTATTATCTATTATCTATTATCATCTATTATCTATTATCTATCATCTATCTATCTATTATCTATTTATCTATCTATCTATCTATCTATCTATCTACCCGATAGAGCTGAAATTCACAGACGAACTTAAGTTCATCTAGAAAGTTAGCTGTCTATAAAAAACATACATACATACATATATATGTAAGTAGACAATATTTATAACAATATTTACTGGCGTACCGGGTACAGCTATATCTATATAGAGTAAAAATATCGTATTTCAATGCGATAGCATGGAATTAAATTTTACTCTAATAAGAAGTGAAGAACCAGTACCACTAATTGCCTTCCACTTTGCGATTTATATCATCCAAAACATACAAAACCAATAAGAATCAGGCAAAAATGACGTCTATTTTTCGATTTTTACTAACATTTTATTAAATTTAAATTAATATTATACCACGTAAAAAAATTTACATTAACACAGCAAGCAGACTGCTTAGCTGAAACCTTAACAATTGCCTGCATAGCTAAAAAATCTTTATAAATTCAAGAGCTTTTTATTATGCATGTATAGTAGAGCTGGGAAAACATAGATTTTTAGACCGATGCATCGATGTTTTCATATAAAAAACATCGATGTATCGGTCTAAAAATCAATGTTTTTCCAAGCTCTAATGTATAGCGTATAATAATATAGATCTCACCCCAAAATTTTTCACTCTTTTCACCTTAAAAGCACAGAAACTGAAAAAAAAGCATGTTCCAATTACTTTTTTTTTTTCTTTTTTTTTTTGGCAGCAAATTCGTAGAAATGATAATTCTGTGATGTTCTGTGTGTCTGTGATTTGTTTTTAAGGTGGTTTCTAGACACATTTTTTTTATCGAATTAGAAACACATGTAGCAACCATAATTTGTACATTTCCTTTTGGAAAAAAAGAAACAGCTGTCTTCAAATTACAATCACTTTCAAATCACTTCAAAATAAATCATTAAATATTTATTTTTTTCTTCGACTTTTTCATTGAATTTGCACTAAAAATTGACCCTGAGCTGCAATTTGAAGAGTTATTATTATATTTTTTTATTATTTCTACAATCTTTTGCACTTTTACAATATGAAGGTTTATAATAATATAATATTTTGTTGGATATTATTATTATTTTTGTGTCCATTATTTTCTAATGGCTTGACATTGAGTTGCGTGCTTTGAAGCTTAAAGATTAAAATAGCAGATTATATATTTTGAATTTAATATTATTTCACAAGTTTGGGGCAAACTTAATAATCAAAAAATATTTTTGGGTACATATGTACTTGCTGTTTATATGTTTCATGTTTTGTATTTATTTATTTTAGTATTTGACCTTAGAGGCTATATTTATGTATAATTAATTCTTTTATTATTTAAATATGCTATAAAGTTTTATAGTATAAACTGCAACACTTTATAATTTTCTAAATAGAAAGTTTAACTAAAAACAGACATTTTGCAACAGCCGCCGCTAATTAATATTAATGATTTAGACTGGCACAACTGGCAGCATACGTTTCTTCGTCACTGTGCAAATAAATTCAATTTCAAGCTGTTTAAATACAAATATAAGAAATATAATTTCCGAAAGCGGAAAGCAACTTGTTAAGTTTTTAATTTTACAACAAAATCTGTTCTGACGCATTTAAAACTTGTTTTTGCTTAAAATTTCTTAATTTTTTTAATTAAATAAGTAATTTATAAACATTTTCAAACAAATAAACAACCGGCATATCACTCGCCCATCGCTCTCTCACTCACTCTCACTCACCTGCATAAACACATTTTGCAGATATTGCTCATTGATCTGCTTTTACTGCGCCGTCGATTATTTTGATAGAACACCGTGGTTGAACCATTTTCCGGATCGATAACTGTTTGTATTACTTCACCATCAACAGCAACAATATCCGTGTTTTGATTGCTGCTGCCATTCGCGCTGACACTTGCACCGCCAGTGGCTGCAGCAGCGGCAGCATCTCTCGAGGATGCACTCAGTTTTGTCACAGTCGTTCCAGCGACACCATGTTGGTGTGACGCCGCCGCTGTGGAACTATTGCGATACGTTTGCGTTGTCTGCGCCAGTTTCGAGTTCGTTGTAAAATTTGCGCGCTCGCGACTACGTTCATTTCTGAGACGTATTTGCCCGGCGGTTGCGCGGCCAAGACTGTTTGAACCAAAGAGATTACCTAGAAAGCTGCCGCTACTGCTGCCGTTGACGGCTGCATTGCTGTTGTAGCGTCGATTTGTTGTTGTAGTAGCAGCGGCAGAGTTGAGCGTCGTATAATTACGGTTCACTGTTGTTGTTTTATTATTATGCTCTCGCCGACGATTGCTACCATGGCGTATGAGCAATTCAGTCTCTGAGTCGGTATCGTCGCTCTCAAAATCGCGCAATTGTAGTGCGCTATCGTTGCTCATTGTATGAGTAGTAATTTGAGCGAAAAATGTTGAGCAACTTTTCTTATATGTATATGTAGTTGTGCTATTTAGTTGAGCAGACGTATACTTAATTTTAATTTGAATTGCTAATTGCTTTTTTTGTTGTATGCGTTGCACTGTGCAGTGTAGTAGTATTTTTTTTTTATTAAACTTTTTGCAGCAAATATTTGCTTAATTTAGCAATTAGGCGTGGGCCGCTGTTTTAGCTTTGAACTCAACATTTATATTTGTTATAGCTGCCACGTTTAATGCTGCACTGACTCACTAACATTACTTACTGCATTTACTAATATTTCCATTGCAGTACACGACAACAGCTTATCTTTATTGTTTTAATGCAAATACGCTGACAAAGTTTGTTGCACTCCTTAACGCATTGGGGCAGACCTGTGTAGGCTTGCTAAAAATAAACAAATAGTAAATAATAAACAATTGTGCGATTAATAAATAAAACGTTATACGCTTACTTACTGTGTCAGTTGCGTTGGCACATTTTACACACACAATATATGCTTAATTAAATGCTATTGACTACTGTATATGCTTGCCACAATCAAATCGAAGCACTTTTTATTGCTTATCAATTAAACAATTATTACACAGCTTTTATTAATTTATTTACTATACATCCACAACACACATAGACGCGCACAATTACATGCAACATATGCTACACTAACTACAACATGTGCGCTTTTATTTGCATTTAAATTTTCTTTTATGTTTTAACATTTTATTATATTATTTTATAGTTTAATTAACGCATAATAAATATATTGCGAATGCGGCAAACCATTTCACTAATAACTACTGCAGCTGTTTTAACAGCTGTTTTATATTCGCATATTTGGTACTGTCCACTCTTACTGCATGCTGTGCTGCACACTTGCCAAAGCGCATGTCTAAGAGCATGCAACACTGTTACTGCCATAACACAAAGCAGAATTGTGCGCCACTGTAAAGCAACAATAAATACAAAAAAAAAACAAAAGTGTTTTTCAAATCGTTTTAAATTCTGTGCAAATAAAGTGTTTTCAAGGTGTTTTAGTTTTATTTGATTGCCATATAATTAAGCGACAATAATGTTTAATTACATTAAAGAATCAATAATGGCGCCGACAACACGTAATACAAACAGCTCGGCAGTAACTAGCGCTCTCATGAAAGGCTACAAAATTACAGATAATGAACGCTCAAAAAAATATGGCATTGGCGCTAATACACTGAAAATGCTTAAGGATAAAGCTAAACTAAAGTTTCCTGTAAGTATTTGATAATTTTCTAAACAAAATAATAAACTGCGTTTTAGTTTCAGTTCGGTTTGTATGCCTTCCCTACCTACGCAGTGTAGCAGCAGCAGGAACCTTGTTATCTGTTTTTTTTTTTTTCCTTATTGTTGCCTCAAGGCCAATGTCCCTGGTTGTCCTTTACTGTTTTGATACTTCCGTTCGGTTTGTATTTGTGTCTGTAATTCAATGTCAATGTCAGTACGCATGCGCCGTGTCTGTTCTACATATATACGTGCATATTGTTGCGGCGCCACTTGTTGCTTTTAGCTGCCCGTATGACTGCTGTTTGTGTTGTCCTTGCACGCTACAAAGCGATGAAGGACAATAAACTCTGTTAGCAAATGCCTTGGCATTAAAGCAAGTAATATAACAGCAACAACAACAACAAGTGGGTCATGGACGCAGCGTTTTTCTAAAATGCTGTAGTTGGGCATAAAGTTCAAGGCTTAAGTTTATTTTTTATTACAGCATAAATCTTATGTGATGTGTGAATAATGCTAAAAATGCATTTGGTTTGATTGGTTGTGCGGTTTATTTATGGCGCAATTGACATGAATTGAATGTGTGATGAGCTAGCTACGCCACTGTGCATTTGAAATATCTTTAAATATGTAATCCAAAGCTTAAATTGGTTAACTTTTAGGCTTGAGTAAATTTATCCTGGCGACAAGGTCGACAGAATGCGTTTTGTGCATGACGACTCCTATGACTGCATCGCTTGATAAGGTTACTAGTTTACCGCTTACTAGATTACATTCACAATTTAAAGACCTTTTAAGATTTTTTAGTTTGTTAGTTGCCATGTATCACGGAGTAATCGAAGAACTTATGAAAAGTTCCTTAAAGTTCTCTTTTTTTTTGTTTGAACGAGTTGTTGCTGGCTCAATTGCAGATCTTGAGCAAGACACCTGAACAGTCATCCAATCGCTACGTGACTAACCTATTTTCTCAGGTAGATATCTATATGCCAGTGCGTTGCCTAAAGTAAATATGCTCGAAATCATGCAAATATATCAAACACACGGGACAGCAGAGCAGTGTCATCAAAAAAGTTGACTAAGATCAGGTCCTGTGCAGCAGTAACGATGTCTGGACATGATAGAAGAGCAAGCTTACCGATTTAGGCGTTATTTGATATGCTGCACCAGCAATCTGCATGAAATAGAGCAACTGGAATATTTTAATACAGTAGGATCGCCATAGACATAAAAATCCTAAAATAAAACTATACAAATTACTAAACCTTCATATTCGACATCACTTACCATAAGCATCAACTGATTTAAATACGAAGCAACTGATCCAAGAGGTCAGATAATATCATCATCATAAGAAATCTGTAATGTTTTCATTTTATAAACATCATTTACGGCCAAAAAATATTGGCTCCTAAAATGTAGCTTCTTATAAGCAAATAACTAATAAAATGTGTGCATTTATTTATTTTAATAAACAGATCACAGACTTACGCATCTACCTAGCCAATGATGGCTTCGAAATATCCGATGAAGATTACTTTCAGAGTATGCCGGCGCAGAGTTTGTTCATTGTAGCAGCAGCGGATACAGTAATAACCACAGGTATGTAGCCATTTTAAGTGAAATTCCTTGTTATTCCACTTATTACCACTTACAGAAGCCGATTTTGAATTTGAAAAACTGCGTCAACATTCGCCACTGCTCAAAGTCGCTGACATCTTTTACGACTTCATTGAAAAGCATCCAGAAAAATTTCGACGCATGATTGCCGACTATGAACGTCAGAAACAGCGACAGTGCGCGCTCGACAATACAAAAGCACATCTCAGCCTTAAGAGTGAACATCAGGAATGGTTTGAGGGACAAGAGGAACGCTATCATTCCAAGGAGGAGGCTATGGCTGTGCGCGCACAAACTCGTGTTCGTGGCTACTATTACAAAGCCAAGGAAGAGTTGACGCGCAATAAACTGTATCGCCAGAATGCGCAAGCACGTCAAGTCATTGATTCCATATTGGAAAAGTTTCGTTATCTATTGATTGGCTGTAACTACTTCGCTATGATATTCGATCGTAAATGCAATAAAAAACATGATTTTCTACTAACGCATAATAGTGCATCCGAAACGGAGGAAGATGAAGCCGATGCGGTTAGTGTGCCCAGCAAACGTTTACGTCAAATAATCAAAGAATATACAACACGCCATGAAATACTTGACGAATGGTCTGTCTCACTATGCACAGATCTAGGTGACTTCTATTGTCAGGGCACGTACTCGGATAATGGCAATTGTTGTGTGCTACAGCATACAATTAATCCGTATGCTTCACGCGAGAATCTTATACTCTTTCAGGTATGGAATCTTGATCATCAAATTGAATTATCGCGTACTATATTGCCGGCAATGGTGGAAAATGTGCGCGAGCTGGTAACACAACCGCAGCGCAAGTGTGCGCTACACCATAAACGTGTTTTGGATATATCAGTTTTGGAATATTTTCTCGAAATATTCTCGCTAAAGAATCTCAAACTTGTGCATATTGTTTGCCATGAAAAAGTGCAGCGCCGCAATCGTTCAAATGGGCGTCTAATTTGCGAGCAATGTCATGAATATAAAATTGTGCAGGAACTAATTGATGTTAGCTGTCCTGAGGAGGTGGATGCATTCTAAGTATATAAATTAATGCAATACTAGAAAATTAAGTTAAACTAAAGCTTTAAGCACCAAATATTTGGATCTCGTTAAAAACAAAAAACAGAAAATAAGCTAAAAGTAGACAAAAATTGTAAAATTACTAAAACAAAAAAGTATATAAAGATGTTTTGGTCATATTTGTTGAAAAGCCGCAAATCTTGTTAAACTTAAATATATACATATATGCATTTAAGCGCTATATGCGATATAATAATATATATATACATTGCTATACTTAGTAATAACTTAAGCTTTAAATGTTGGCATGACTATAAAAAGAAAACTATGTAGTTGCTATGTATTTCAGCATATAATATATAAAAATATATTCAATGTTATAAATTAAGCAGTTGCATAGTTCCATGTCCATTTTAAATTTATATAAAATATCTATAAAAATCTATACTATATACATAAATATATACAATATATAAATCAAAAGTTAGTTTATTAATGTAGATTTGTGTGTAACATATTTTCTACTCTTGACTTATGCTGTTGCAGCTTGTATAACAGAAACAGTCTCTTAAATAATATAACAATAATACCTTAATATAACAGTTACTTGTTGAGCAGCAGTCTATAAAATTAAATACTTTAAACTATATCTTAAGCAAAAACTATTGTTTATTTAAGACCTAAACTAAACTCATTATTAAGTAGTTGTGGAAACGTTTGTATAGCGAAATTGTAGTGGTCCGATCTGGACCGCACTATACACCAATTAATTTGTTTAGAAAGCTTGTACCAAAAACCTACATCAAAAATCTAATATTATTTAAAACTTCCAAAAAACTACACCGAATTTGAACCGAAGCATAAACCAAATTAATTCGAAAAATTTTTGGATACCATTGATCAATAACAAAACATATATCATCCAAGCATAAATCATAATATAAAGATCAACTAGTTTTGAACAGATTATCAACTTAATGTAAATCACAACCATATATTGTATAATGGTTGTGAAACCTATGAACCTATACCTCCTTCTGAGATGTTTTATGAAACCAACTTTATTGTTATTGTTAATAAGTCAAACATTTTTCAATTTTACATTAAAACTTTTATAAAATGTTCCAGATCACACTAGTAGAACAGTTAGCAGCTCCCAAGTAAATCAGTCCCTCTTTCTGGTAATAGGTAGTTCACCTAGAAATTTCAAAATTAATGTATTTTACGTCAGTCTTAAAGAAAAATTGCATTATTGTAAAAATCAGACCATTAAAATAGGTAGTCCACTCTACCGGGTGTCCGTATGAGCATCGAGACCATAGTTGCATATTAAGTTTCTTTACCTAATATTTATATTGCTTCAAATCTTTCTAAAAGTTAGCTACCAACAAAAACCTGAACAAATTCTAATAAAATATCGTCCGCTATTTCAACAACCATCAATCAACTTTGTGCCCTCCATGTAAACCATTCGTGCGGTGGCCTTTTATCTTTGTCCATTCGAATATGCGGGCACTGGGATTAGATAGATGAATTCCTTCAGAAGATAAAAAAAAAGGCACGACAGCGCAATACCCTGTCTGAAAGTTGGTTACTTAATATCTTTTTTTTTGCAGTTTTCTATAGTGTTTAATGAATGTTCCAACACTTCTCTGAGGGGTAGTATCCACCAAAATCTGCACATCCTTTCTGAGTTTTGGAATATATTGTAAATATTTTGGTGTATTTTAGTTAAATTCTAATGAAATATGTATTTAATATAGGTCCATTTCGGAACATTAGCAGGGCTAGCTCCTATACAAATCTTTTCTTGGAATTCCAATAAAATATCCTACTCCATTCAACAAAAAAAAAAAAAATACTGCATTCGAGTATATTCGGCTGAGAGATTCTCTGTTAACCATTTTAATTTTGATATGAATGGATCTTACATTAATCCTAATAAAGTAGGGCATATATATAAGACGAACCACTATAAAATACAGCTCCTATACTAATCTATTGTTTAAACCATGTATCTAGAACACAAATACACTAAGCTAAATTTCTCTGGTTTAAAGCGCCAATTCTAGTTAAAATTTCCAGGTTCTACATTCTCGTTAAATTTTTTTTTATTATTGTTCATAAAATGTAAAGAAGATTTCCCTATCTTGAGTTCTAAATTCACCACTCATTGAACATTTCGGTTCAATGAATTAATCACTCCGAAACTGTTGAAGATTTTATTCCATTCAACACTATTTCGTCTATCAAAATCGGTTTTCCACGCTATTTAATAAATAATATCAACTAAACTCTATACCGTAACTATTTATGCTTCCACTTCAAAAAACAGTTAACAATAAAGTTCAAATATGTTTTATACTAAAAAAAATAAACTATAAATAAAACTAATTTCAATTTTTTTATTTAAATTTTTATTTTTACTAAAAATTATATGTTCATACAATAAGAAGAAATAAAAAAAAAATTTTACAACACAAAAATGTTAAAATCGTTGAAATAATATTTCTCGTATGCAAATATATTGTATATATAAAGTAAATACATAAATAATAATAATGTTTAAAAAAATAAAATTATGTTAAATAAAAAATAAAAATAAAAAATCGTACAAACTTAAACATGTCCAAAATGTGGCTCACTGCACTACTACTTGGTTACAGCCAGTATATAAATATTTTTTTTTTTTTTATAATTTTTGTTTTTATTTTTAATTATAATAAAATAATAAATATTTATGTATATGTTCAAATCTCTCATAATATATGTTGCTCGTTTGTTTTGCGCATAACTCGTTTTTGTCGATTTTTTGTAATGCAATTTTTTTTTAATGAATTCGTTTCGTTACCTTTTTTAATTTTTTTTTTTAATTTTTTAAAAATTTTTTTTGCTTAATTTTTATAGTTAGTAGAAAATATTTATTTCGCATATTTCGTATTAGTTTCAAAAATTTATTTTTTATTTTTTTAATTAAAAGTTTTTTTTTTTAATCGTTTTGGCCTGTTTTCTAGTGCTACAAACAAACAAAACTCCCAACAAAATAAAAAATTCTATGATTTTTCGTATTAAACAAAATTAATTAGTGTCAAACACTTGCTAAAGTCGTTAATACCCGTTCCCATTGCATATATATGTTCTTAAGTCTAAACATAATTAATTATGTTGCAATAACAAAATCTATAATTTATTTCTATGGTTGAGAGAAATAATTATAGATCCGATTGTCCAGGTCCTGTAATATAAAAAAAAAAGAAATTAGTAAAATTCTGACATATTTAAAAAACATTTAACACATAAAGCTTATATAATTAAATAAATCAATAAATATATAGAGTTGTAAAACTGAAGAATTGCGTAACGCATTTAATTTTTTTTTCTGAAAAAATTGTTTTTAAATTTAATTTAAAGACGATGACAAGGGACAACACACAACAGAACTTTAGACTATACAATAAAATGCGTAAAACAAAAACAAAAGCGTAATTAAATTTAAATTAATAATAAAAGCAAATTAAAAAATAAATAAACAAAACAGCATTTCGAGAGAAAACTTCACCTTTATACATTTTTTTATTTAAATATTTTTTTTTATTATTTTTTAATACCAAATTTTGGCATATTTTTGTAACAAACTTCTTTCATGAAAAGTAATAAAAAAAAAGCCATTCATTCGAATAATAACGATTAGATTTGTTAAATGTTTTAATTTATAAAAAAAGTATATATGTGTATTGAACAAGTTAATTGTTTATAATAATAATAAATAAACATTGAAATAATGAAATAATTGTTTGTTAATAATACGAACGACTTTTTTTGTACATTTTTTAATATTTATTTTTGGTATTTTTTAATTGTTTTTTATTTTTTATAGTTTTTAATTTTCATTTAAGAAAAAATCTTCATTCGTTTTTATTCAAATGTATTTTTTTTAAGTGTTTTTTATTTATTTGTATATCTTTTATTAAGGTGGAGTTTGCTCTCCAAGTAGAAGAAGAATATATAAAAAAAAATTTAATTATGTAATTTATATAAAAAGCAAATTAAAAGATAAATAACTACAAAAAAATATTTGCGATAAAAATAATTTGATTTAGTTAATTAAAAAACTTTGCATACAAACCTTAATTTTTTTTTTAAATAATAATTTTTTATACCATAAATTAAACTACAACATATATCAATTATTATATAGCATATTTTAAGCAGTTTATAAATTAGAAATTAAAACAACACTAATTAAAAAAAAATTGTAATACCCTGTATCCTTCGAGCTAATTAAAAAAATATTCAGGTAAACCTACTACTCACTCTGAGTTTTTGAACAATTTAAAAAATCTATATTTAATTCCAAATCTAAACCTTTTTCATGGTCCTTCGAGCCGGATAATTATCTCGAACGAGCCATAACTTTGTAGCGAACTTCGCTTACTTCTAAATGATCTCAATTGCCTAAAAAAAAAACTTATAAATGCTTTCCTTTTCACTTAATTTTACGCTTAATATCCTTAGTTAGCGACAGCTTCTAGCTATAACATGGCCCTTCGAGCCGGATATTTACCATAAAATCATATTTGTATACTCTACACAGCTCTTCGCTTGCCTTAAAATGATCGCAATTGCTGCGGCAGTCAGCTCCGCTAATTGATTTGTTTTTTTTTTTTTGCGATTTAACATAGTCCGTTGAACCGGATACCCAATATACTCTCATATAAATATGAATGGTGTGATGCGGTATTCAGCCTGCTTTCAAACAAAAAAAATTGGTCCTTCGAGCGATCTAACTACAGTTAGCACAAAGTAATATCTTATCCCAAGACCTCTTCAAAATAAAAATGGCCCATCAAGCCGGATGCTCACATATAAATATGAACACTCAGCAGCTTGGCAACGCACCATGCTTGCATCTAAACGATAAAAAAAAAATAATTCTCTGAACTATATTCTAATTCGTGTTATATTCTATACTTCCTAATGTCATGATTGCTTCAAAAATAAGTATGATCCTTCGAGCCGGATACTCAACTTGCTTTCATATACATATTAACAACCCGAAGTTAGCCAAAGCACCAAAGCCTGCCTCTGAATGACAGCAATTGCTAAAAAAATAAAAAATTTACATCTCGAGTGTACTAGATTAGTCTATAGAAAGAAATAGTTCATGTCACGAGCTCTCTTTATGACTTCTGTTCTCATATCACAAATTCTAGTAAAAAAAATTCTGCTTACACTCATTCAGCTTATCTGCAAGCTGTAGATATTTTACTGTATCTTAGCAGTTCAACATAGTGCTTCGAGCCGGATATACTATTAAAAAATATAAAGACTTACTGGCTGTGCTAGAACCGGCATTTCAAACTACTCTCGTAACTAATATGTGAATCAGAGATCTTCCAGAATAAATACCGTTATATAGCGAAGTATTTCAAATCTTTTTAATTTTTAAATTTTTTTTAGAATATTTTTTTAGTTTAGTATTATTTTTAAAGCAACATACATATAATAATTAATTAATATAAAATTCCAAAAAAGTTTGATCGCAAATATTTTTTTGTTTAACTAAAAAAAAAAAATAAAACAAAAATTTAGCACACAATATAACAGCAATGAAAAAAAAAAAAAAAATTGTTTTTAAATTAAAACTTTGCTATAATAAAACTTAAACAAAAATATTAAAGAAAGAAAATGGAACAAAATACGTTAAAATTTTTAAGTTTAAGTTTTGTTTTTAGGTACCTTAGGATTTTGAACGAGTTTTACAAAATCATTGATGAATAGTATTTGTGGAGGTTTTATTTTTTTTTATTTTTGTAAACTGATTCGTTTTAATTTGTTCGATTGATGGCTCAAAACGCTTTACATAAATTTTGAAACAGTTAGCTAAGTATGACTGGCGAATTTTATTTTTTAATTTGTTTTTTATTTTTTTTTTTAATTTTTAATGTTTTATATATATAAAATATTATACACTGAGGTAACGAACGAACGAATGAACGACTTTTCTTTGTTTTAAATGATGTTTTTTTTTTAATAAGTTTATTTTTTTTATATATTTTTTAGAGATTATAAAATGTACAAAAGATTTTTTTATGTATTTTATGTTTGTATGATAATGGTTTCTTGTGTATGACAAATGCATTTTGATCTGGTGCGCAAGAACTCTAACTTAGAGTATAACAGTTATAACAGTTATAAGTTAGAGTATTATAATCTATATGTACAGTGTTGCTAGCCTCTCGGCACTCTCGAACACAGCTGAAAGGCAGTTAGTTAGCCCATAATTCGGGCACAACCTCTCACTTTTTATTCCGTCTAGGATATAAATTTAAATGTAACGCTTAGCGTAATACCTGCTTTTTAGTGTATGTTTTTTTTTTTTTTTTACTAAACTAGAACCCCAATCTTAGCACTGTGCCTTAAACACAGTTTTTAAAGCAATTTTACCCACTCTGCTAGCCGTAATGCTACTAGACCTTACGCCAACTGCTAACGGAACGTTCACGTGATGTGCGAAAGCATTCAGGACTTTTACTATTACGCGCTGCTATTTCCGGTGACTCTGTCACACGCGCCAGATCACGATTAATCGTTTTCGAACTTAATACTCGGGGACAACGTACAGTCCACGGACTGCGTCTGCCGTTTTCTTGCAGCGCACGGAATGCCTTTGAGGGCACCACCTCTTCGCTGCCACTGGCATCGGACCAGGTGTTGTAGTAGTCTGCGTAGGCCGCCTCAGCATGTTTCGGCGTCAGTGCTGCTGGTGTAGTCTCCACTGAGGTATTATCTAGTGAGTCCATTTCCTCTTCGAGTGCACGCTTCGCGGCTGCCTGCAGTCGCTCCATGGGTAGTTTGTGCAAATGTGTGCTGTCGCTTTTCAGCAGTAGACTCTGTACCAGCTCATTGACCAGCTTGTCGCTGACGCCAGCACGTTGTGCATTCGGTTGGCCCATTATAGGCGATGCTGGACTATTCGGTGTTGACGGATTATCCGCATCGATGCTGGTATTCTTGCGCAAGGGTAACGACAGGCGTTCACGTCTTTGTATCATTGTCTCTGCATCGGCTACCGCATTGGGATTCTGTTTGCGTGTTATGGACACATTATGCACAATCTTGCGTCGACTGGGCTTCAACTGAAACTCATCGGCGCCTGTTGCTGCCGCAGACTCACCCTCGGGCACATCGTTTTCATCTGTTAGCAGCTTGAAGAGTCTGGAATGTGTTGCTGCACGCTGATAGCTGGTCATCTTACGCAGTTCGGGAAAGCTCTCCGCATCGGTATCGGTCTCGGATAATTGCTTATTCATATCGGTAACACCGGAGTCATCTTCATCCATTTCGGACTCGGAACGTTGTGTGCTGCTGTTGCGCGAGAGCGTACTCTTGCCGGGCGTGTAACTCTCCACCGAAAGTGATTGTTTGATTAGTGATTTTGGTCTTTCTTTGTCCACCGCTGTTTCTGTTTCGCCACTTTCGAAAGCGCTGATACGTTGACGCACTGAAACCTTGCGTGCCTCATTGAATTTCTCCACTTCCAGATCGGGTAGTCCATTCGGTAGACGTCGTAATTCAAGTTTAGGTTCAACATATATTTCGGGCAGCTTAGCTTCGAAGTTTGTCGGTGTTGAATTGCTATCTGAGCTGCTGTCACAATCTTCCGGTTCCGGTTCCTCTACTTTTATTGGCTTTTGTGCTTCCTCTTCACCGACTATTTCAAATGAGCCTGCTGGTCCAAGCTCAATTTGCTGTGCCGCTTGCATTAGCTGCCATTCATTTGTTGTGTCCGTTTCCTCAGCTTCAACTATAACCGAGGTTCGCTTCGGTGTGCTTACTTCACGTTTATATTCCTGTTCCTTCTGTTCATCAATGGAGGTACTAAAGAATGCCATTGCTTTGCGATAGTTACTACGCTTCTGTTCGGCTTCATCGCGTTCCTCCGTTTTTTCGCGCTCATTTTCAATATCTGCCCAGAAATCTTGTTCCTCATGCTGTGCTTCTTGCGTCCAAATATTCGCAGTAACGGGTTCATGCATCGAAGCCGCTATAGACATTGTATCATCCTCGGCTTCCTCTGCTGCCGACTGTTCACTCATTGCCAAATCATTGAATTCCTCCGCTAAAACCTTTTCCTCTTCGACAACAGGATCTATCATAATCGGTTCCACGCCGCGTGCTGCTTCCAGCGCTGCTGACCAGCTTTCTATATCCACTGCTGGCTCATCCGGTAACTTAGCACGAAAAGCTTTAGTTTCGACTGGTTTATAGGGTGTCTCATCAACTGAATTCTGGCGCTCTTTGCGCGCCCAAAAAGTAGCCGATTTATGAAAAGTTACATCCTCATCATCGCTCTTACGATTTGCTTCGATTTCAGCCCAGAAGTCAATCTCTTCATCGGTATCCACTTCACGTGGTTCTGCTGGATACATTGTCGGATCGAAGTCCACGTTTTTATGTGGTGCGGTAGTATCTGACCAAAAGTTTCTTTTATCTGCTTCAATTTCTTCGGTGACAAAATTTGCTTCGTCTGTTGTAGTTTCATCGCCAGCAGACCAGTAGTTATTAGAAACTTCATCGGTTTTGTAGTTGGTATCTTCAGCAGCTGCCCAAAAGTCATTTGCAACTTCAGCTTCTTTGTTGCTTGCTTTAGCTGCGTAAGTTTCTTTTGTGCTACTCCAATAGTCTTTAGCAGTGCTCCAGTAGTCGTCTGAAACTTCAGCTGCTTTGTAAACATCTTTATCGGTTTTAGTTTCTTTGGTGGTACTCCAGTAGTCTTCCGAATCATCAGCTTTGCAAGTTTTTTCAGCCATCTTACTTTCTTTGGTAGTACTCCAAAAATCTTCCGATACTTCAGCTGCTTTGTAAGTTTTCTCAGCCGTCTTAGTTTCTTTGGTAGTACTCCAATAATCTTCAGAAACTTCAGCTGCTTTGTGTATTTTCTCAGCCGTCTTAGTTTCTTTGGTAGTATTCCAATAATCTTGCGCAACCGCAGCTGCTTTGTAATCGTTACTCTCCGTCTTAGTATCTTTAGTTGAACTCCAAAAGTCTTCCGAAACTTCAGCTGCTTTAAAGCTGTTTCTATACGACTTAGTTTCATTAGTTGTACTCCAAAAATCTTCGGAAACTTGATTGGCTTTCAATGTTTGGCTAGTTTCTTTAGCTGTACTCCAGATATCATCAACATCAACTGAAGTTTTACTTTCTTCTGCAACTTTTTTAGCAGACTTCGATTTCTCTATTGCACCCCAGAAGTCCTCTTCCTCCTCTTCCTCTTCTTCTTTTTGCTTCTGCTCTTCCTCTACTGCTTTGTTCATTGTTGGTTTTACTTGCTCCACCACTGGTTCCTCGGCAGCCAATTGGAAACTTATCTCCGCGCGTTGCGCTTGTGGCATTGCCTCCACATGTGATCTCAGCGTTGTGGTCCAATATTCAACTTTTGTAATATTTTCGCGTAACATTTGTGTATGCGTGACTGAATGTTTTTTCTTTGTCCACTGTTGTTCACTTTGCACATTTTCGATGTTAGCCCAAAAGTCAACTTCTTTCTCCTCTTGTGGTATTTCCTTGCTGGTTGCTTCGAATGTGGACCAAAAACTATTACGTGCTGCTTCTAGAGATTTCTGTGTCTTGGCGTTAGTGTTCTCCATTTTGTTTGCTTCCTCAACGACAGTTTCAGTTGGCGTTGTCTCTACTTGTGTTAAAACTTCTTCGTCTTTCTTTTCGGTTGATGTACCCCAATAGCTTTTCGAATGTTCCATCATCTTTTGCGCCTGTAACTTGGTTGCTCTTAATGTTGCAAAGAAATCGAGCTCTTCAATTGGTGCCGCCACCACTTGTACAGGTTGTAGAATTTCTTCCACCTTCGCAATATTATTAGTTAGCTCACCTTTAATAGTTTCATCTAGAAATTTATTACGCATATTCAATGAGAAAGAAGCGCATGCATCTTCGCTTCCAGTGACGTTTACAGCATCGTGCAGTTCCTCTGGCACTGCCATTTCTTCGACCGGATAAGCTGTAGATGTTTTATAAGTTTGACACTTCTTCTCAACTGAATTCGAACGTGAGGATGGTGTTAAACTGATGGTAACACTAACCTCACAGTCATCGTCGTCATTGTCCTCCTCTGCATCACTCTCCTGCACTTGTGCTATGCTAAATGAATTACGTTTACTGTCCAAATTTAGACTACCGCGACGTTCTTCGATTTGTGAATTACCAACTTCAACGGTGGCAATATTATCATCACGACTGAAGGAGAATTTGAGCGGTAGACGTACTGTCACCGAATTGGAACCCTCATCATCGTCATCATGATCATGCTCCTCAATTTGTTTGTCTAGTTCGTCAGTAATATCAACATTTCTATCGTCTATGGTAGCATCACTAACACTTGAACCATCACGTTTGATGACTGTCTTAGCATAGTCGCTACTGCGCTCCATATCGCTTTCCTCCTCATAGATGACGCTCAGATTATCTTCAACTATATAGTCATCATCATGATCTTCTATGCATTCGTCCAGTTCAAGTTCTTCGATAACTTCTACTTCTAACTCCTCCTCGTCGAATACATCACTTTCACCATCGGCAGTAGTAACATCGTCATCATCGTCGTCATCAGCGTCTTCTAGCAACACCTGTCCCAGACCCTTGTAAACCTGTACATTGGTCACCGATTTGATGGCCTGTAAGGGCGCATGTTTTGCACCATTTTTGGGTGTTTCATCTTCTTCGGTATCGCTACTATCTGAGTCGCTACTCTCCTCACTTTCATCTGCTTCGGACTCGGTCAGCACTGCAGTTATCTGTACCGGTGAGGCATTCTCGCTGGGTGAACGTGAACCAAATTTCTTCGACTTCTCGCCCGGATAATGTTTTTTATGTTCCTGTGAAAGATTTGCCTGTGTATTGCCGCCAGCTATTTTATTTATATTGGCCAAACGTTGACTGAGCATGTCGATGACTTCACCATGTGCGGCATTTCTATAACGCACTCTCGATTTGGAGGCAACCTCTTCTATTTCGACAGAATGTGCACGCTTGGGTGGTTCATGTTTCTCTACTTTAATGTGATGCTGCAAAATAACCTTCGAAGGCACATCATCTGTACTGGGTGTAATAATAATATCAGGCAAGACGCTACTAGCACGACTAGAATTCGAACACTGACTATAACTGGGTGCTACCGGATAGGGATAGGCATAGGGTGGTACAAAACTGGGATAATTAATAGCTTCGCCATTTGTATTGGGCATTGGTTGTGCATAGGGTGGTATAAAATTTGGATAATTAATAGCTTCACCATTGGCATTTGTTGCAGGTTGTGCATAAGGTGGTGGTGGTGGGTAATACGGATAATAGTACGGATAAGTTGGGTAAGCTGTGCCATTTGTATCCGTAACTTGTTCACCATTTGGTGGAGGTGGTGGATAAGCATACGGATATGGCCAATTGAGCATATGTGGTGGCATTTGTGGTGGTACTTCGCTCGAAGTCGAGTTTGGTGGTGGTGGTGGATACCACGGATATGGATATGCATAGGCATACGGATAATGTGGTGGCACAGATTGTGCACGTGGCACAGGCGCACAAGAACTATCAGAATTGAGTGATGAATTCGATGAATATGTATTGGATGCTGTAGATGTGGGCGGTGGTGTGGGTGTGGCTGATGCATGTGCTCTATGTTCGTTTCTATGTGTGTGCTTATGAACTTCGTTTTTATGGTTAATATCTCTATTATTATTATTATAACTGTTATTATTATTACTGTTATTATTATTATTGGTATTGTTGCAGTTATTATAATTTCTTTGGTTATTTATTTCGTTCAATTCAATATTTTCCAAATCCGAGTCCAGCTCGGCATTAATTTTATGATCTGAAGTCATTGTTGATATTTTTTTTTTTTTGGTTTTTTTATGATTTTGATATACATAATAAGTACATAAAAAGAGAGAAAGTAGAAGAAAAAAGAACACCATGAGTTATATGTGTAATAATTTTTTTCTTGTGATGATATGAACTATTAGCAGTGGTCAATAGTTGTGAGATGTTGGTGGTAGGTTGTATACCTTTGTACAAAAATCGTGTATGAGAGAACCAATACAGTACAATGAATTGTTGGATGTTCGAGGTGCAATAGAAGCAGCCATTCCCAAAATATTTACAAGCGTTTCCAGAAAGCTGATCCATTTCGAAAGAATTCTTTCAAACCATAATTTTTTAGCATGCATTTATGTTTAAAATTTCCGGCACAAAATGGATTAGCTTTATTATTATAAAATATCAAATACAATAATTGTTCATAATGATAATAAAAAATAATTAAATAAATTATAAAAAATTAATATAATCCAGAAAACCTTTAAATGCAAAAACAAATTGCCTTCGAAATACTTAAAAACAAAATTTTAAAAGGTGAAATTTCTCTATAAACAAAAAAATTTTAGAACAATTATAATACACTGAGCGAAAAAAATAAATAAATCAATTTTTGTTCTTATTTTTTTTGCAATTCATGTTTGTGTTCGTGTCTGTCTGTGCATATGTATGAGTGAAGTGTTTGACATTAGTTATGTATGTGTTTATTTTTATTTTTAGTTTATTTACAAAATAAATAATACTTTTTTTTATTTAATGAAAATTGTATGAAAGTATTTTTTGTTTTGTAAAAAAAAAAAAAAAAATTGTAGGGTGTATAGCTAATACTTTAACTTGTCGAAAAAACAATATTTTTTTGCAGTGTATTATGTTTACTTTGCGAACTTACCGGCATTTTCAGGTGTTGTCATTGCTTGTAGTATCTTAAATGATCGACTTGGTATAGCGCTACCGGTGTATTTTTTCGGTTCGGGTACTTGTTGTTCACTTGGTGGCACATATTGTTGGGGCATGTCTGTAAAAAATGGAGAAAATTTTTTAGAGAATAATAAAGTATTGTTTAAAATAATATATTTGATTAAAATATACATGTCGTCTCAGTTGAATAGAATGGATTTATACCGTATGTTCGTGCCCCACGTTGGGCGCCATTTGTCACTTATCAGTACTAAGACTCTTACGAGGTATCTTTCAACGGCTTTGTGTGAAAATGAGTATCTAATAAAATAAAAATTAAATGCAAGTCTAACATCTTAAGTAAAAGGTAACCCAAGCCTATAAAAAAATACCAGAATTAACCACGCTTTACAAAAAAAATACTATAATGTAGCTGCTTTATACTCGTAAAAATTTACAAAATGTTGAACGAAATATCATAAATAAAAAAAATCAAGTCAAACAGAAAACATTTAGCACAGCTTCATGTGCTCGTGCCACACGTTGGGCGCCATTTGTCAATTATCGTTACAAAAGCTTCTACGATATGTATTGCAACGGAATCAGTTTTCATTGCTGATCAAAAAAAAAAAATATACATATTTACTTTATGCTAGCGAAAAAAACAAAAAGTAATAAGTTAAACAGAAAACATTGACCCCAACTTCGTATGTTCGTGGCCCACGTTCGGCGCCATTTTTTACTATCAGACTAGACATTACCAGCGGTAAATACACTCATTTTGTTAAAAACACTAGCACTAGATGGGTTGTATAACAACCCTTTTCTCATCTTAAGCTTCATGCCCGCAGTTCTATCTGGTGGTCTATGTTGTATACCGCTTGAAGAATAACCAAATTTTTTTTTATTCATCCTGAGCAATAGTCTGAAAGCAATATTGGTGCAAAAATTAGTATTTAGCTCTGTGCCAAATATTTATGTTGCCCTGGTGAAATCTATAATGCAGCCCTGGTACAATTATGTACGCAGCCCTAGTAGAAATATTTATGTAGACCCTCGCAAAAATATTTGTGTTGTCTTGGTACATATACTTCTGCAGTTCTGGGATCTACTCATATAGAATATTTTGCACCCCTAGTTTAAATATTTATGCTGCACTGATACAACTATGTACATAGCACTGATAGATACATTTAGTAGCCCTGATAAAAATATTTAGGCACCCATTGCACAATTATTTATGCGAACCTTTTAAAAAAATATTTATGTTGCCATGAAACAAATAGTTCTGCAGAACTGGTACAAATATTTATACAGCCCTGGAACAAAAGTATTCTGTAGCCCTGGTACAAAAACTTCGTTGGCCCTGGTACATATAACTAACAACTCTTGGTATAAATATTTAAGAAACCTTGGAAAAAATATTCTGTAGCCCTGGTACCAAAATTTCGTCAGCGCTGGTATATATAATTATGCAGCCGTGAAACATGTAAGTAAGCAGCCCTAATTCATATAATTATGCATCACTGGTATACATTTTTATGTAGCCCTAGAACATATAATTATGCATCCCTGGTATAATTTTTTATGTAGCCCTAGAACATATATTCTGTAGACCTGGCACTAAAATTTCGTCAGCCCTGAGCACCGCAAAAATATTTCTGTAAGCCTGGAAAAAATGTTCTGTAGCCTTTATACCAAAATTTCACTAGCCCTGGTACATATAATTAAGCAGCCGTGGTATAAATATTTATGAAGCCTTGAAAAAAAAATTCTGTCAACGTGTTAGAACAATTTGAGCAGCCCTGGTGCAAATAATTATGCAGCCGTAGTAAAAATATTTATGCGGTACTAATAAAAAAATTTTGCGCAACCTTGGTACAAATATTAATGCAGCCCAGGCATATATAGACATGAGCTTTGGTAGATGATGTGCAAATCTTTTTATATTGTATAATCCATATAAGTTGAAAACTTAGAACGAAGATATTTCCAGCCCTCGTACAAAAATTCCGGCATATAATTATGTAACCCTGGTACACATAGCCTTGGCATAAATATTTTTTCAGCCTTAGAACAACTAATAAGATAGTCCTGGTACAAATGTTGATGCTGCCCTGGTACAATAGTTACGCGTCCCTGATACAAATATTTATGCAGCGCTGGTACAATTATTTATGCGGACCTAATGGAAATATTTTTGCAGTTTTTTGTTTAAAATATTAATGCAAATCAGTTATCTACAGTCAAGAACTTTGGTAGAAATGATTATGCAACCTTCATAATAATATTTATGTAGCCCTGAAACAATTAATTATTTAGCTCTGGTACACAAATTTATGCATCGTACTGTGTTCAATGATGTCGTTCCTCCTTGTTTATTTTTACTGCTCTATACTAAAGCATCAGCTCACAAAAAATATTGTGTTCTGGATCAGTTTCAATGCATCATTGGTGATAAAAATGGTGCAATTTTTTACAATCCCCGATTTATTGTTCTTCACACATATGGAGGAATGGGCGTAAAGACAGCTGGGCATAGACTTGGAATACTGAGTAGTTGAGAAATGATTATACAATTTATACACATTTGCGCTTACCATATACATTGCGTTGTTGTTGAGCAAAGCGATTTGGCTGTGCAGCAGCATTACCTGTAAAGAAATTTACCTTTCAGTTTGCACGAAAACAAAAAAAAAAAACTTCAAAGAACTAGTTTAGGATTAATTTTAGACGATTAGTGCTATTAGTAAAAAGTGCTAAAGCTAAATTTTGATAGTTTGTAGTGCGCTTTTTTTGATTACTTTTCGGACAATACACAATAAGCATTTTTAGTTTCAATTTACCCAAAGATGAGCTGGCAATGCAAGTTGATTAGTTTTAATTAGAACTAGAAGTACTACGGGGCGAACATGATATTCCATTGAAGTAGGTGCTAATAGAATCTAATCGAATCGAATAGGTAGATGAGTACGGAAAACGCGCGCTAAAGACATTGTTTTTTTTTCGGCACACTCTCCTGCAACTCGCATTGAAAAACATTTCTCAAATGAACTACAATTCTTTACGGCTTTACGGTCATGGGTACATCGTTGATGCCGCGGTTTAACGCTCACCTTGCTGCCATGCGCCGAGCGGACTCTGCGGTATATCCTGTCCATTAGTGTTGCCATTATTCAGTTGCAAGCGACGCATTTGCTCCACGCCGGGACTATTTCGAGCCAACTGTGCGCTCATTTGACGCGCATATTGCGGACGCTGCAGTTGCGGTTCCTGATTATCCGGCATGGCTGGAGCGGCATAGTTATCGTGCTTACTACTGCTGCCACCATCAACGGAGCTGCCATCGTCAACGGTATCGGTTATTTTTTGTAAAATTCTAAAGGATTTCGATTGTATGGGCGGTGAGCGTGGATCACTGAAAATATTTTATTTGTAAATAATGAGGTTAGTAAGAATGTTGCGGTAAGTGCATGAGTCTAGTATGCAGTAACTGAAACCAAATCGTTTGATTCATTTTGAGTCATATGAGTCGAAATTTTTTTTTTTTTAAAGATTAATTACACAATTATGTAAGAGATTTCTTATTGTGTTTGAATTATGGCAAAACTTTATCAAATCGTTTGATTCATTTTGAATAATTTTTTGAGTCAAATGAGTCGAAGTTTGTTTTTTTGAACAGATTAATTAGACAATTATGCAAGAGATTTCTTATTGTGTTTGAATTATAATAAAACTTTATCAAATCGTTTGATTCATTTTGAATCATTTTGTGAGTCATATGAGACGAAATTTGTTTTTTGAACAGAATAATTACACAATTATGCAAGAGAATAATTTTGAATAATTTTTTGAGTCATATGAGTCGAAATTTGTTTGTTTAACAGATTAATTATACAATTATGCAAGAGATTTCTTATTGTTTTTGAATTATGACAAAACTTTACCAAATCGTTTGATTCATTTTGAATAATTTTTTGAGTCATATGAGTCGAAATTTGTTTTTTTTTAACTGATTAATTACACAATTATGCAAGAGATTTCTTATTGTGTTTGAATTATGGCAAAACTTTATCAAATCGTTTGATTCATTTTGAAACATTTTTTGAGCCCTATGAGTCGAAATTTGTTTTTTGAACAGATTAATTACACAATTGTGTTTGTATTATGACAAAACTGTACCTTTTTATTGAACATTTTTTGGGTGCATTTATGAATTTGAGAGCTTGAAAGCTCAAAGCTTTGTGATGTATGATTTATTCCATATAAGTATACAAATTACAATTCTTTTGAAGATTTTTAAACACTACCAATGACCAATATTTTTTAATTGTAGTACAGTACAGTACAGTTCACACAAAAAAGTTTTGCATGAAAATTATTCTACCTGAGTCGACTTTTTCTGTAGCGTATCTCAGCCTCTAGAGGACATTCGTGCACATACAACGTGTATTGTCCACGTCCACTAAGAGAATCGTTTTGTAGGCCAACAAAAAACCAAAAACCAATATTATTTTTATATATAAAAAAAAAAATTAAATAAAAAAGCACAACAATTAATTAATTAAAAAGCGTTTGCTGAACAAAGCTTTTCTAGAAGCTTTTTCATAAATTAAATAGGTAACCTGCAAGAAAAAAAAAATAAAGCAATTTTTACTTACTTTTGCAGCACCACGGGTGATGCGGAGATGGGTCCACGTCCACTTTCAATGGATATGGGTATAATGCGTGTACCTGGCGCACTCGGAGTGGGTGAGATTATGCGCTGTGCACTGGGTTCACGCCATTGTTGTTGTTGTGGCTGCTGTCCAGTATGCTGAGCATTATTCACCGACGCTGGATAATTGTTGTAACCTTGATCGACAAATTGATTAGCTGAACGTATTATGTGACCAGCAGGTGCTTTATTTTTCATTTATTTTTTTAAGATAGTTGGTACATTCGTACACACATACAAATACACACACACAGAGAGAGAAAAAGAAAGAAATTTACATTTGAATTGGCGAGAGTGTAGGAGAGTTGGGTATATGGGTTGTGGGGAGTAAAACTAAGTTGGTTTTAGAGGAAACAATTTTGCTAGGGTATATTATACAAGACCACTACCAAAAAAAGTATAATGCTATGGAAATTCTAGGAGAATACTGGTTTATGGATTTTAAAGTGTTAAAAAAATATATAAAACACAAACAGCTGTTTTAGTAAAGCTTAGTGAAAAGCTGAAAAGCTTTTTAGAGTTCGAAAATTGGTTTTTTTTAAATTTGCATGGCATATAGTACAGTGCACAAAGCTATAAAAATTTTTTATAGAAGCTTACCACCAAAATTCGGCTGCGCTGCGGCATAAGTAGGCGTCTGCTCCAGTGTTATGGGTATAATGCGTTCCTGAAAATTGAAGATATATTTATTTTTCATATATTTGTCATGCATTAATGCTACACTTACCCTTGGACCACTTTGATTGTTATTGGACGTAGCCGGTGTAGCATTGTTGGGATTGATCTGCAAACGTAAACCGCTGGTCACATTGTTGCCAACTGTACCAAAGTTTTGCGGTTGTGGCGACTGTGTAGCATATCCATTGCTGCCCTGATTCAACTGTGCCTGTGGCGTTTGATAGTAATTTTGTGGTGCAACTGCTGGTGCTGGTGCAGGTGCTGCTGCTGGCTGTGTTGCTGTTGCATTGCGCAATTGTGAGGGCAATACATTGCTATTCTCTTCAGCACGTGCCCATGGTGCCTGCTCCTTGGATGCAGGCTGTGAGCTGAGCCAGCGCAATTGTTGTTGTTGCTGCTGTTGTTGCTGCTGTTGTTGTTGCTGCTGCTGTTGTGGCAATTGACGCATTGGTGAGTCGCGTGCTTGCTGCTGCTGCAATTGCTGCTGACGCACAATATGCTGTGCCTGTGGCTCACTGGGTGCCGCGAGTGGTGCAATGTAAAGGGAGCCGACATTGGTCTGCAAGGGCGTAGAAAAGAGAGTTAAAAATCTTTATGGAAATTGAGTTTAAAAGTTTTCAAGTGTTTTTTTTTTTTTGTTATATTATAAATAGTCTATTTCTTCACTATATCTCCAGCAATACATATGAAAAGAACACTTGAAAAGCCATTTGAACTATACACGTATAATTTCAACGAAAAACAGTCCGTTTCATCACTATATCTTCAATAAGAAAAATATGCAAAAGTTAATTTCGACACTATATCTCCAATAATACATATTTAAACGACACTTGAAAAGCTATTGGAAATATATACGTATAATTGCAACGTAAATCCGTCTATTTCATCACTATATCTCCAAAAGTATATATGTATGTAAAGAGCACTTGAAAAAAACATACGTGAAAATTAATTTTCGGATACAGTACTTTGAGTTATAATCGTATATCTGCAACGATAAGCAGTCTGTTTCAGTATTATATCTCCAATAATCTTATTATATTATAAATGTGAAATTTGGTGAGGATGTATGGGTGTTACTCTCCTACACCTAAAGCGCTATTCCAATTGGTATGGATTTGGGTATAAAGATAGATGGTACGATGGAAAGGGACGATGTGAATTCGAAGGAGGTGTAGCCCCACTCCCCATATTAGCGATATAAATTATATTTCCATATCTTTGTCACCAATTTGTGGTACAGCGATGAAATTAGATAGATATGTTGATGGGTTAGGGAGAAGTAATCTTGATAAGTTTGGTCCGAATTGAAGTGGCCGATACCCCGCTACCCATATAAGCAATAGACAAAATTTGTCATATCTTTACAACCATTTGAAAGAACAGGCATGAAATTTGGAATACATGTTCATGGGATATAAGGAGAAGTAATCCTATTAATTTAAGTCAAAATCAGCCCTCCACATAAGGGATACAAAAAATATTGTCATTTCTTTGCAACCATTTGAGGTACTGCAATAAAATTAGGTATACATGTTAATGTAGTTGGGAGAAGTAAGTAATGTAGTTGGGAGAAGTAGTTGGGAGAAGTAAGAAGATTCTTCGATAGATATATTATTTACATACTCAGTTGATATTGACTTGCCAAAACCATTGAGACTAAATGAGGCTTTTCACAATTTTCTACAAGGTTCCTCTACGCTCTAAAACCGCTTTGAACTAGTAAAAATTTTTGCAATTAGCAAAGAACTCAGCAAATTTGCAAACTGCCAATTAAAACTAATATCAAAAATTGTGCAAATACTAATTTCGAAGATATTCAACTGTCAACAACTCAAGTTCAGAATTCGTGTAGAGACATTTAAAGGCTACGTCTCGTGAAATTCTGTGCAGAAATTAAATAAAATATCTAATTAAATGCGGTAAATCAGAGAATAATGTGCGTTCGACATGAAATTTTCGAAATGGGCTAAAAATAAAACCAGATGCACTTCCGCATAGCGTGAAAAGGCGAAAACAATTTCGTTCGGCGTTTTTCTGCTGCCAAGAAAAATTAAAAGAAAACAAAAGAAAACTTCACCTACCGGCTTTGGACCCTGATATTGTGGTTGAGTGCTAAAATTTTGTGCTGCTGTTGATTCTGCTGTTGGTCCTGGGCTAAATACATCTCGAGTTCGTTGCTGTTGTTGTTGAACATTATTGAAGATGGGCTGCGGATGCGTTTGTTGCTGTTGTTGTGTTGTTGCCGGATTGCGTTGCGTGCGCCATGGCACAGTTTGTGCTGCCGGCGTGTTGGGCGGTACAACAGTTGGTGATGTTGTTGGCGATGGTGTACCACGCTGTTGCTGTTGCTGCTGCTGTTGTGCCAATGGCGAGATTGCTGCGGGCATACGTTGTTGTTGTGTTTGCTCTTGTTGTGCATAACGGAAAGGACTCTCCGTTGCACGTGCTTGTGGACTATCCGTTTGACGTGTATAAACGTTTATAGCCGGCGATTGTGGTACTTGTACGCTACGGAATTCTGTACGTGGCGTCTGCGGCTGCTGTGGTGGTGTTGGTGGCGGTGGTGCAGCATATTGTTGCGTAGGTGGCGTCTTGGGCTGCTGCTGCTGTACCGGTGCAGCTGTTGGTGTGTAGGGTGTATAGCTGTTGCTATTCACTTCCGGTAAGTGTTGCTGCAATGGTGTCGTTGCAGGTGCTGGTCTGCGCGCAGCTATTGTTCGGAGAGAAAATAATCTATTATTGAAGATGTTCAACCACAGTCAAATTACCAAGTTTATATAGTTTGCAGTTGTTAGTAGGATTCGGTTTTCGATGTCGGTTTTAGTAGTTCTTAATTTATGTATGTTTATAGCACCAATACCATTTAGTAAAAAGCTTCATGAGTGTGATGTAGCCAAAACCCTTAAAATAAAAAAATAAAACCCAAAAAAAAAAGGTTTCGACTGTTCTGCAAGTTTTTGACAAAATTTTCGTATACCAAAAAAGTTTTTCAAACTGTTGTAGTTGCATTATTTGGTTAACGGTGTACTTATATTGCTAGGTATACTATAGATATGTACTTCTATTTTAACGATCCTTAGTAGGAATGATGTGTCATGCTTAGTTCCTGAGTTATTAGCGTATATTTAAATATATATATCATAAATTTATAACAAAGAAATATGACAAACTTTATATAAAATAAAACAATTCGAAGACAATTTGAATTAGCTAAAAAATTATATATAATATTTAGTTTTAATAATTAGATTTCTACACTAAATTCTTTAAAACTTATTATAAAATATATTTTTTTTAAATGTTTTTACTCATAAAATATTACTATCCAAAAAAATTATATATAAAAATTTGTCATCCCGAGCTATCACTATTTATATCTTGTAGCCAAATTTATATAAATTGATTCTCCTAAGACAAAAATATCAATTTTATGCTGAGAAAATTTAAAATTTGTTATTTAAGATTTTTTTCCAAAACTTGTCTCATATATTTAAGCATATCTCCATGCATTATTAACAACTATAACTCAATTAGAAGCCGAATTAAAGCTAAATAAACTTCAAAACATTTTTTCTATGTAAACATTTTAACACTTGAAAATTTATAATTAAAAAACTTTACTAATATTAATATAAAACCCGAAACAAGCATGTACCAGAAAGTTTTATGTTTACAAAATAATATTTAAACTTTTACAAAGAAAATAAGCTATGTTGCATAAAATTCTATGGAAAAATAACGAATGGTTATATGAATAATTGTTTCAATGAATAAACTGAAACCATTATAATTTTATTAAAAAAAAAAAAAAAAATTCAATTAAATTATAAAAATAATATTCAAAATTTTTTTTGCACTTGAAAATTTTTTATAAAAAATTTACTTATATTAATATAAAACTCGAAAATTACTGGAACCAGAAAGTTTGATGTAAACAACATAGCAATAAGACGTTTACAAAGAAAATAAGCTATGTTGCATAGAAATCTATGGAAAAATAACGAAGTTATAACTGATTGAGTAAACAAAACTTTGAGAACGAAAAAAATTTTCGAACTTTATTTGCTAAAGTTGTTCTTAAAAAAAGCTAAACCTACTATTTTAAAATTTTTTTACCATGAAATCCCAGTCTAGAGCATCCAAAAATTTTAGTAGAGGAATTAAATCATTTACATGCTAACCGTAACCATACTTTCAAGAGATCCATGAACTATATATATATTTAGATTAGCATTTAAGCGTCGACAACAGCAATATCAACAACAATAACCAGCATGATCCAATTGAAATATTGATAAACCCAAACAAAAAGAGCTTCGCTCACCATCGACTACATCATTGGCGCCATTAAACTGTTGTTGTTGTTGTTGACTCTGATAAGGGTCAACATTGCCATAGCCAGTACCATTACTACTGACTGCGGATGGGCCATCATTTTCAGGCATTGGACTCTTCGAACGATCCTTGACATACTCATCCTTCCAGAAAGTATTCTTCTCCACAGGTGGCGGTACTTTACGCAAAGCAGCCATTGGATTTGTTGGTATTTTTATTTCCGGTCTAAAGCCCAACGGTGGCGGTTCGAAGCGTTGTGGTGTCGGCGATTTGCGCGGCATGCTCGGTGAACCGGGTGCACTGCCCGAACCGCCGCCATTGTTGGGCGGTGCTAGTGTGGATTGTGGGGGAGGCGGAGGGGGTGCAGCTGTGCCATTAAAAGGTTTCTTACCCGCTGCTGCTGCTGCTGCACCTGGTTGTGGTGGCGGTGGTGGTGGTGGCAATACCTGAAATGGCATACCCATTGCTGCTGCACCCATAGAAGATGCACCACTACCACTACCACCAGGAGACAGCGGCTGTGTTGGTCTGTTCTGTTGTGAAGCGCCGGTGGCACCTTCGGCCTGTGCATTGCGTGCCAAACGTTTTGCCATGCGTTCCGATTTGATTTGTGAGAGATCAATGCCACCGGGTGTATACGTAAAGGGTTTCTTGTCCTTGGTCATCATGGCATTCTGTACGCAAGCGGGCGCTTCATAACCACCGCCGCCGCTGCCAGCGCCACCGCGTTGACCATATCTGTTATAAAATGGAAAAGAAAAAAAATGAAAGAAATGTTTAATATTTTCGAAATTGTGAGAGAGTGGTAGAAAGGGAGGGGCGAAAGAGTTATAATATTTTGGCACCCTAGGGCAGCGCTTTAAACATCTTTTTTAGTTGTTTTCATATGCAAATTAATTTTTTCTTTTGTCAACATTTATTGCTATTTATTTTTTTTCATATTTTTTATTTCATTTCTTTTTTTTTTTACTAATTGATTGCATATATTTAACGCTGCGTGAAAGCCCTCATTATGAGCTATTTCGCGGTTAACTTGCGGTTTTTTGGGTTTACAAAATTTGACTAATGACTCGTGGCTCGTTAGCTGTATCTCTGCTAATTTTATTTTGAAACGTTGTTTCAGCATATTTCTGCGAGGCATTATTAAAATGTTTAACTGTAAAATGAAATTGAAAGTATTGCAGAAAGAGGTTTGGAGAGAGCGTAATATCAAATGATAGACCTACTGTACTAATTTTTTTCGGCGATTATGAAAGCTGATATGTAATGCTGCTTAATGTAGAAATATGTTGGTAAAAAATTGCATAAATATTTGAAGTGGGTAGAAATTTTGGAAACTTTTTACATATTATCTTGAAAGTAATCCAAATCTTAACTTAATAAAAATAAATGTTAAAATAGTACATTTTGTTAAAATATAAATCTCCACGAATAATACTTCTGAGAAATCCAAAAATTTGTAAAAATTGGAAAGCATTTGAGAACGAAAAAGTTGATAAATTAAAATTTATCACACAGATTCGTGAAAGATCTATCTTCATTTATTATTTCTTTCATATCAAGTTCAGTAAAAAATTAAATACTTTTGAAATTATATGCCAAGCTAACAAGACATTCGTTTCGATTCCAATATTTCGTGCTAAAAAATACCAAACTACATTAAACGAATTTAGCTCAAATTGTAAGTGTTGGAAAAGAGTTAAAAATGTTTACTTCAGACGAACTTATTTGCAGTATTCTATAAAATTTTCCGCTTAATACATTGTGCTTGATTAAAAAGTTTATTTGTAAAAACCTTGTCGCTCTGCACTTTCAATTTTCCGTTTAACATTTAACGAAAAAAACATGCACAAACAATTTGCTTAATTCAACTGCATTTAATGCTGTCCGTTTGGCTAATTAAACTTGAGTACTTAATGCCAAGAAGCAAGGCATTACAAAGTGCCACAGCAAAAGACTTGTCTGGCTCCAATAATAACTAGAAAGTGATGATGTTGACAGGTTCTGCCGGTCTCTCTCCAGCACAATTGTTGCTGCTTGTCATCTTCATTAAAGTTTTACGCATCATTTTGCAATTTAACACGCGTCCGCAACTGAAATGAAGTCTCCGAAGACCAAAGAAAACCAGCAGCAACTTGACTGATTGGCCAAAGTGGGTCATGCGAACAGGAACAGTTGCAGGTGCAAGTGCATGAAAAATGCAATAAAATGAGGCACGAAACAAAAATTTTCCACAATATTAAAAAACAGTAAAAAAAAAAAAAACAAAAAAAATGGAATTAATAAACATTTTATTTTTTCAAAATAAAAACTTTTTATGGCCAGAACTGGTTGCACAAACAAGGCAAATAAACAACAAACCGCAAACAGTTTCAAATGTGAAGGTAACGCGCCGACTTTTAGTTTAAATTTTTTTTTATACTTTTAAGTGGTTAAATTTTTTTATGCACCCACAAACTGCTTTACATACAAATTAGAGCGCGTCTAAGTCGGCTCAAAATGTTGATGATGTGACACGGTGTCAGTGTGACGCAATAGACACCTTTGCGGTTAGTTTGTGTGTGAAATATTAATTGTAACACTTAAAATAAGTTTATTGTCGAAGAAAGTAAATGCATAAAAGTTGCTATAAAAAAATTATAGCAAACTTATGCATTATAGGAAATCGACTTAGCGAAACACTGCTAACTGTTATTGCGCTTTAATGAAGCGTTTTACAATTTGTTTTTACACAGTTTTGCTGGGCAATTATAATAGTTTATTATGGCAAGTTGCAATGCATACAGCTGCCATAATTGTCAACTCTGGCTCTCAGCTGTCTCAGTTGTCATTGTTGCTTTGCAAAATAAGGCGTAACTTGTCAGTTATAGCGTAGCATAATGCATTGACTTATGCGCATTATGGCATGTGCAGGTTGCGACTATTTTTAATTTTTAAATTTTTTTATAGGAAATCGAGTACTAGTTGCCGTTTAATTTTGATTAATAGTTTGGCGCCGTATTTGGTTAGAGTTATGATGCTAAAATACATGGTTTACCAAATATGTAACAGACAACGTTTGTGTTAATGAACTTTAGAGTTGTGTAGAGTTATATAGTTTAGTATATTGAGAGATGGCGCTGTATTGCTCAATGGAGATATGATGTATATCTACAAACTAACTTCAAAAACTTAAAAAGAAAATCAAAGAAACTGTTTCTAAGTTTGTAATATCTAAAAAACTAATTCGTTTATTTTTATAGCGCACATTATAGGTCTTTCTAAGTGCATACATATATAAATAGTCTAGTCCAACATTTGCCATAATAGTAAATTTTTGTTCTGTTGTTCCCACATTTTTAACTGTTTATAATAACAGTTGTACGGAAGATAGGCTAAGATGGGCCATCGGCTCATTTAAATCCCCTGGTTCAAATCCCCTGGGAACGACGAAATATTCCCAGCACTAATACAGAGTGGACTAGACCTTCTAATAGGTCCAATGCTGAAAATGTTTAGAAGTAGCCTGGCACTCGGCTATATACCTATGTGCTGGAGAAAAGCAAAGGTGGTGTTTATCCCGAAGGCGGGCAAGAAGAACCCCTTCTCCCCTAAGTCCTTCATTCCAATAAGCCTTACCTCATTTATGCTGAAGAGTTTAGAAAAACTAGTGGCTAACCACATCAGGACCACTTACCTGATTAAGGAACCACTTCACAGAAATCAACATGCATATAGGTCTGGCAGATCCACTGAAACTGCCCTATACCAGCTAGACACCCTAATTCGTAATGCCATAAAAGACAATAGATCAGCCATTTGTGCTTTCATGAACATCGAAGATGCCTTTGACAACACATCTCACACGGAAGTTGCAAAGGCACTTAACAAGAGGAGTATAGATGGTTAGTACAATATCAGATGGTTAGTACAATTACTGGACTCAAGAACAGTCGAGACTAGATTACCTGATAAAAATATTATAGTCAAAACCACAAAAGAATGCCCACAGGGAGGGCATTTTATCACCTCTCCTGTGGTGTCTCTGTATTGGGAAGCACGAAGACTCACTATGTGCTCATACTAAGATGGGCATTAACATCACAAGATCTTGGTGCTCTAAGGTAGGACTGAGTATTAAACTACTATCGTTCTTTTCTCTAGGAAGTATAAGATGAAGTTACTCAAGCCAATATGGATGAATGGCACGCTAATAGAATTCTCCAAGGAGGTAAAATACCTAGGAGTAATATTTGACAAGCGTACCACATGGAAGTGAGGAAAGCTACTATGGCAATGATGACTTGCAGAATCATTGCAGGTAAGAATTGGCGGTGTACCCCCAAAATAATGAAATGGATCTACCTTACAATGGTTAGACCCATAATAACATATGGTGCCATTGTCTGGGCGGGCAGAGCTAAATTGATAGCAGCTAGTAAGCAACTGAACAAAGTTCAGAGGTTAGCTTGTATATCTATAACAGGAGCAATGCGAATCTGGAAGTTGCTATTATATTATAGAACAAGTAATATGTTGTGGATAATTAAACAATTATATGCCTAAATTGAGTTGCTATAATTTTTATAGCAAGTGTCCATGCGCCTATTTTCAATTATATATTAATTATGTTTAGATTTTTCTTAATTTTTGTTGTGTTTATCATAATAAATACATAAATCAAATTGCTATAATTTTTATAGCAACTTTCTATATATCTTTAATCAATTATATAACAGTTTTGTGCATATATTCATCTGCATTTGTGAAATATATGTCAAACTCCATATAAATCTTCTTAATTTGTTAAATTTTCTCACACTAAATACTTAAACTGAGTTGGCATAATTTTTATAGCAAGTATATAAGCAAGTTTTATTAATTATATAACAGTGTTATATATACGTAGTTTGCGATGCATTTATCAAGATCTATGCCTAAATTTAGTTGCTATAATTTTTATAGCAAGTGTCTATGCACCTTTTATCAGTGTTACATGTATTCTTTATAGTTTTGAATGAGTTTAGCGAACTCTACGCCTAAATTATGTTGTTTTAAATTGTATAGCAAGTCTCTAAGCACATTTTTGATATTCATAATCATAAAATGGGTTGCTATAATTTCTTTAGCAAGTCTCTACACGCCTCTTATAATATTTATAATAGTTTTATATGTATTCTGCTTAGTTTTAACATATTTTTAAAGCTCTATACCCATTTTAAGTTGCTATAATTTTTATAGCAAGTTGTTACGCAACTTCTATCAACAATATACACTTTTAATCTATATACTTTGTAGTTTGGTATGCATTTTTTAAACTCTATACCAAAATTGAGTTGCTATAATTTTTATAGCAAGTGTCTATGCACCTTTTAGCAATTATACAATGATTTTGTACATATACCACTTAATTGGAGTTAAGTTTATTGCATTTAGTGCAAATAATAAATAAAGTTGATATAATTTTTATAGCAAGTCTCTATGCACTTTTTTTTTAAATATAGACCATTTTTTTTAAACATTTTGCTCAATTTATTTTGTATTAGTCAGAAAAACTGAGTTGCTATAATATTTTTTCCAACGCTTTTGCTTTTTAAGGTTCTTCTTAGACTCTTTCGTATACACATATTAGATCTGTATAGCTTCTAAAATAATTATTTGTTAAAATAATAATTAAGTATAATAAAATAAAAAATAAAAAAATATAGCACTTGAGTTGCTATAATTTTTTATAGCAAATATGAGTTCATTTGTGTGTAAATATACCATTTATTGCACTTTATTTGCACATTAAAGTATTTGCTTTAATATTGTTATTCAAATGCTATAATTCTTATAAGTTTTTAATATTTTATAACACATATCTACAAATTTGTTTGTTGAAATTATTATTTAGTTCTAAATTATAGTATGTACATGAAATGAATTTTGCAACTGAGTTGCTATAATTATTTATAGCAACTATTTGCTTGCGCGATTTGTTAATATAATAATTTTTAGATGTATATGTATGCCAATAAATTTATTATATATAAATATGCTTTCTTTTTCTAGACTCTGCAGCTAAATTTAGCTGCTATAATTTTTTATGGTAAGTAGTTGCAAAAATTATTTACATTTTTTACTCAATAATGCGCTGTTATTTAATTAATATGCGATAACTAGCAAAATTTAAGTATTTCTTACTATTTCCTGCATTGTATTTAAGTTGCTATAATTTTTTATAGCATCTAAGTAACATTAATTTAGTCAAAAGTAATAATTAAGTATATTCAAACAATTGTTACTACAAATATTAAATGTTAAACTTATTGTACAATTTGCATAGCACAAATAAGTTGCTATAATTTTTTATAGTAACTTTATATATTTATAAAAAATTGTTTCTTACACCTCTAAACTAAAAAATCTAATTAAACTAAAAAATTATAATTATTTTTTATACATAATAGTTGCTATAATTTTTTATAGCACGTGTTTAGCATAGAAATATTTCATAATTTCATGCTAAAGTGTTTCGCTGACGCCAACACAACGCAAACTTATCTGTCAAAGATGTTTTTCCTCAAACTTAAAAGTAGAAAAAATAAACGAATAGAAAAATCATTTGACAGTCTGGCACAAACACGCGTCTAACCTGAATTTCAGAGTGCGTCGTCAACATGACGTCAAACTGGCGTCTTCGATTTTGCATGCACGAACGGATTAAGTAGCATTATTTTTCATGCGACTTTCTTCTAAGTGAAGTGAAATCTTTTGCGCCTGTTTCCTACTACTCAGGCGTACAATGATGGACAACAGCTGTTTAGCTAAATATTTATTTCAAATTTCACTGACATGCATTAGCAACTGTCAGTTGTAATAAGTGAAGGAATTGCAGCATAGATTTTTTTTTTTTTTGGTTGCTATAATATTTTATAGTGAGTCAAATCTATAAAAGCTGGAAATACCTACAAGGCAATGTCTCATCTTTGCAATGCCAAATCAATGCATTATTATTATCAGTGACTAATGTATATTCTGGTTGCTTAAATTTGTTTTCTTTATTTGTCTGTGATTCATTTTTGCCTTGCTTTAGGCACAGCAGTTGACATTTGTCCAATATAAATAAAAATAATAATATACAATGTCACAAAATTGCACAAAATTTGCCTTAAACAAAATGCTGAGTAATAGACTTATTTAAATATAAATATTCCACATTTTCTTTTATATATTTCAATTTCAATTTTGTAGCTTATTACAGATATTTTTGGACACACATTTATCTTGCAATGTTTCACTTAATGTGTTACGCTTCAAATATTTGCTAGAGCAATAATATTTTGTGCAATTTGCGCATTTTCTTGAATAATAATAAACTTGTTGCGAATCATAAGTTCATTTAGATTTTAAATGCATATAAATTGCTAGCAGTTGCTATTGAACAGTTTGAAACTAGCTTAAATAATTAAATCATGTCGCTGTACCATATCAACCATATGCATATATATTAGTAAATTAATTCACATATTGGCGCCCAACGTGGGGCTGAATAAAAGAAAGAAATAAATAATACCGCCGTAACATATAAACTATATCAAACTGTTATACTTTATTTAATCTATTTAATTTACAAATTGGCGCCCAACGTGGGGCATACATAAAGTAGAAATTAAGCTGAATTATTAAGTTGTTTGCATATAAAAAAGCTTCAGCAGCTCAATTAAGGTGGTTTTACTTATATATATTTTTATTTTCTACTTAATCAGCCAGATCTGATAATTTCCCTAAAAGATTTGGTTTAATATGTGCTGTTACAAGACCGATTTTGATCGACTTTTGGTGCATATTATGAACCTGATTTTTAATGCCAATACTTTTCATTTAAATTTTCTTTTGATAAACTTGTGGCGAATTATAAACTAACATTTAAAATTAAGTGCATATGATTCGCAAACAGTTTTTACATTAAACAAAAGCTTTTGTGCTGAGCGATATGTTATTTATTTTTTTTTTTTAATATTCCTATTTTTATTTTAATTGTAGGTTTCTCTATTTTATATCCTAATTGAGAAGTGAACTGTAATGCCACTGACATCATTGTCCGGGTTTTTTTTTTTTTTTTTAACAAAATGCATCTTTTTTATTTATTTATATGTAAAATATTTAACAAAGCATTTTCACTTTAATTCTGGCGTAAATATCTTCCACATCATGCAACAAGTCTCCAGCAAAAAATGAGAAAAAAAATCTAATAATAATCTGAAAAAATTCGAGTGAAAAACTCGTTGTCTGTGCATTCTAGAGTGTGGTACAATGAGTGCAAAAAAGTATCTATCAGATACATTTGCCATATGTTGGCGTGCGTGTCTATGCAGCAGCAGATACTCCAAGCGTTGAAACTTTTTTTTTTTCTTTTTTGCAGTCTCTTTACACGATTTTCAAGATCAAGGGCAACTTAGTAGGAGCGCAAGAGAGAGAAACAAATCACGCTAGGCACTTCACTTTCTGTCTATGAGTTGCATGTATCTGTGTATCTCAATATACACATGCAACATACCAACATGACATAATGTTACGAGCCAAGCTGTTTGGAAATTTTTTATAAATAGATTTTGTGCAGAAAGTGTGATGAAGTTGGGCAATAAATTATTAAAAAAAAAAAATAGTTTTGAGAAGACAACAAACTAATTAGAATGTTTGCATTATGACCACTAGAAAGTACCGCTCTCATGCAAAAAGAATTCATTTATTGTGAATTAAGTTTTATGTATTTGAATTTGATATACTTATAATTCGCCATCAGTTCTAACTTGTACTTTTTTTTTAAATGCAGATATTTTAAGACTGAATAGCACAAAATATTTTGAGTCAAAGGTTTGCTTGCTGTTTGTAATAAAATCTTCTTTCCACCAACTCCCCCGTCCCTCACTTTTCCTACATATATTTCCCACAATAACTTTCAAACTTTATATATACAACTCATACCACTGTGCCAGTTGCAATACATCACAAAAAGTATCTAATATACAAAAATATTCAATAGAAACAAACTGCAAAATAAATACCAAAGTGCTTACACAATTGCAAAAAAATATTAATATTCCACAATAAGTAACTGAAGCTTGCTTTCCCTCACCTCCTCCACTTTTGCGCACTGAAATTCTTTTCTTTTATCTGCGTCTGACAAATCTTATCAACTAAATAACGTCTAGAAATCTTATAAATCTAAATTAAACAATGCTGCGCACTTACAATTCAGCGACACGCGTTTCATTTGCAAGACTCGAATCCAGACTTTGTGGTCCTGTGGCAAAATTAAAGCCACGATCTTCGCGCACCATATACGCCGGCAGTGTATCGATTATGGCATTCGCCTTATCATTATATGAGCCAAGTAGTTCACGATATTTGGAGTAGACAATGCGTTTCAATTGTGGATTCTTGGCAGCACCAGTGGGCTGATGTTGTAGCGTGGCAGCCATATTCTTGACAGTTTTTTATTTTTATTAATTTTATGTCGTATTTATTATTTACTCAAAAAACATATTTCACTCGCTGCAAATATTATTAACAAGTTTACAATAAAAAAAATAAAAAAATCGCAACATGCAGGATTGCTTATGCAATACAAGCCGTCGCCGTCGCCGCCTTTATTGTGCCATAAAATAAGAAAAAAGATCAACAAATAATCGTAAAAAGTTCAAATAAGCTGCTTAACTGATTCACAAGTTTTTGCGCTCGTTTGTGGAATTGAAATGTATTTATTGAACAGCTGTAGGGGACCTGCTTGGCTTATTTATTTTTTTGTTTAATGGCGTCACTTTGCTTCGTTGTAGAAATTAAGTGTCTGCAGTTTGCCCTTTTCAACTCATTTGATTTAATTTCCTCTTTATTATGTTAACCTAAATTTTTGTTGAAGAAGTTTTTGGGTTGAAGTGCGAAATTCAGTCATGGTTTTGATTGAGTGTGCACTTTAAAATGGTTTGTCAAATGGTTTGAGTCATATCTTCTGTACTGTTTAATTATTTTTTTCCGAAGAAGATGTTTTTATTGATTGGAATTTTTATATTTCTATACTGTACTGTGTACTGTTGAAGTTCAACAAATGGCATGGAGAACAGTTGATGCTGTGTGGAGAACAGCAAATTACGCATGGCATGACATCAGTCATGCTTCAAGTAATAAAATGCGTTATAGAAGAACCAATATTTCACTGGTAGTTCTGTATGGCAGTATAAGAAAAATGGGTAGTTTAATAATTTTTTTTTTGCAAATCTGACACTATTTAGAAAATTTGGGCAATAAATTGTTTAATTTTTTTATAGAGCTATTCTGTTTCAATAAATTTATTTATATTAGGAAGATTTTCCGTATAAAATTTGAGAAGTTTCCATAAGAACTGGAAAGAGAGTCTAGTAAAAGTCTCATTTTGCTTAAATTCCTTCAACAGTCGATGGAGTTCAAGTAAGTATAGCATTGAGTCTAACTTAAGTCAGCTCTTCTGTAAATTAGGGACCTCTGCTTTGTTAAGAAGAACTTCATAAACTTATGTTCTTCAGGAACAGTTTCCAAAATATAGATTAAACATCGTATGTCAGTATAAACATTTTAAATATAAATTAAAGGAGATTCAGAGTTAAAGAGGCAAATGAAAACCAAGCCTCTTTTACACTTATGCTCAGCGTTTTTCATCTCTCTGAGCCCTCAACAAATTTTGAGAATAATATTTTTATAAGAAGTCAAACAATAAAAAAAATTTTGTAAGCAATATACAGAAGTAATATTAAAATTCCATAGTTGAATTTTAAAAAAATATTGGTTAAAATTTAATTTTTAATATGATCAACAGCATCTGAAGGTACCCAAGAATAAAGTGTTTGATAAAAAAAAAAAAAAAAATAAATATTAAAAAAGCGTGGGGTGCTTCATATCGGTTGTAGGAAATTTTCTTTAGTGATATGGTATGGAATTTTTATAAAAATGCAGAACACATACCACGCTTTTTTATATTAAAATTTTTTTCCATTTTTGGTCCATCCTATTATTTTTGGGAACATCCTGACGCTGCTGATCATAACCTTAACAATTAAAGCTTCTCTATCAACTACATATCTCTATAAATTATTTTGAAGAGTTTCCATATTTTTAATAAAGAAATAAATCTCCTCAAACTTTGTCTAACCTTTAGCATTATTAACACCAGTGAGATCGGATGTGTAGCATCTTAATCTTAATCAATCATATAGCTGAGGCTCTTTATTTTTAATATGAACAAAAATCTTCCCATAGTTCCTACTAAAAACAATTAGTCTGTTTGATGGAGATGAAGTTTCTAGACATCAGATCTCAATGGTCTTAATAGAGAAAAAGATTAGGATAAAGTTAGAAGAGTTTTAAGTTAAAAACAAACTTTTAAATTGGTGATTTTTTTTTATAATTTAACAGAAGCACTTCTTTAAAAGATGATTCACTATTAGGAATAAAGTTTGTTTCTATTATTTCACCACTTCTGAGGCAAGGCAAGATAGATATTCGAGTAAGAATACGATTTTGACTGGTGTATTGCCTTCGAATGCTAAGATTCCCAAAAAAAAATGTTTTATGAATCTTCGCGAAAAGTTCTTCTCTCAAAATTTTGGAAATACATTATTTTTGTTTTGAATATAAAACTCTTTAAACTTTATATAAAAATAATGGGTGCACCTTTTCCAAGAAGGGATGCATGCTGATGGAGCCATTACATGGAAAATGTTGGAATATAGAAAAATTTGAAGGTTTCAATCAATGATGGCTGAGTTTAGAGGGCTTAATAGATAGCTGGACCAAGTGTATATAACTTTATTAACGTCTAATGGTGAAGTTTTTAAATATAGACAATGGAACTTTCTCTGAAAAGCCTGAATAGCGATATAACTAACTTGTCCCCAGTAAATAAGTGAGAGTAATGTTGTCTCTCATACACTGATTTTTTTTTCAAGATTGAAAACACTGAGTGCTAGGGGAGGTTCTCCCAAAGACACTATAAGTTCTCCTAAAGTAAAAAATTCTCGTATATACCAACATTCGCCATGTGATGTACGTTTCTAAAGAACTTCTATAAGAAATGCAACCGAGTAAAGTGTTAGTGTGAAGTTATCCCAAGCTGATGGCTCTCATTCGTGGTACACATTTTTATGACGAGCAGAGAAGTGAAAACTTTCAATTTTGACGAATGATTTGGTGCAAAATGTGCGTGAAGATCGCCAATTGTTTGTGCATAAAATTTCTGTGAGGTATACAAAACTCTCCGAAGTTCTCTTTTACGAAATAATTACAGAAATGATGCTTTCTGAACTCTTTTGGGATTGAAGATGAAACCTAGATGACACATTGCAGATCTGAGACGAATCGATAGTCATCACAGTTGTAGTACCGCAGTATTCCATCTAACAATATATTCAAAGCTCCAATTTGGAGCAAGGAAATCATGGCTTCTAGGGAAGTATAATTTCTATCCAATATCTGGCTCAAAAGTGCAATGCAAAGCAAACAGAAGTGAATGTTAAAGAAGGCAGCTTTTAGAATCATTGGTTTCCGACATTCAGAACCACCACACACCACAACTGTTAAATATATTCAAGTATATTCGTAAAAAAATTGTTTTATTAAAATTTTTTTATAATGTCTCAGACTATAGAGCTTGGAAAAACATCGATTGTTGGACCGATGCATCGATGTTTTTCATATGAAAACATCGATAAATCGGTCTTAAAATCGATGTTTTCCCAGCACTATAAGACTATGCTAAATTTCTGCCAATAATATGATTTTTGCACAAATTTCGTGAAGTCTGCTCTCACTTTTAATTGAAGTTTGTAGTTGAAGTTGTTGAAATTATTTGGAAGGCAATATGGTAAATGTTTCACTGCTATCTATGAACTAATTTCTTGCTTTAGCTACAAAAATCTGCTCCAAAAATCTTTCGCTAGATTCATATTCAAAGGGTTTTATAATTGATAGAAAGCTAACCGCCAGTCATATTCGGATGAAGTTTAGGTGAAAGGTGTTTTTCCAGTTCGAATACAATGAATCGAATGTAATATATGCAAATCATAGAATTACGTTCTCAATTTTTTATTCTTATTGTCTGCCTATTATTCTTCCGATCTAAAAAGCAAACAAAACCAAAAAAAAATCATTAGATGTTGCCACTTCATTGATATACAATTTTTGTGCAGTTACAACACTAAGCTGTCTGTTTAGGAAGAGAAAAAAAAAGAGAGGAAGAAATAACAAAATTTGCATTGTGTGAAACTGTTTATTTTATTCTCCCTAAATATGTGTGACTGCTTTGAAATGTTGTATGAGTGAAGTATTTTACAAACTTTTACGCACAAAATATTTGACAGATTTTAATAAAATAAAAATTCGAAACAACTGCAAACGTATAACTCTCAAATGGTAAATTTTTGTTTAAAAAATTCCAAATATTTTTTTTTTTTAGTTTAGTTTCTACTCAACTTTATCAGCAACTATTTAAAGCAAAATAAAATTATTATTCTCCACACAAACGTTTAAAAATTTGATAAACTAAGAATTTTTATTTCTGCAAATAGTCAGAGGAAGTTTTATCACATTCCTCACAAACAATTTCGCAGTAATTCCGTTAATTTTTATCGCAACGCCTACACTATCAAGTCTCAAGTTGAACTCTATAATATGTAAAACATGGCTGACTCAGCAAACTGCATGTCTTGAACAACAATAATAACAACAACAGCTGATCTGAACGATTGCTCATACATATGGCACTATATGTAGCTGCTGCTGCGTCTACCACTACGACAGAACGTGTCAAATTTGTTTTATTCTCATATAATACAGCAAAAAAAAATATAAAATAAAATCAAACTACATATTTCTCGGCATTTGCTTTTGGAAAATGTTCTCAGGTAACAGCAATGCGTGTCTTATGCGATGACTCAACCAGTAGAAAGGGTATACGAGGAAACTATACAACAGATTGCTCTTAATTCTTTTTTGTTTATTTCAGTTTTTTCTTTTAAAAAACAATTCGTATCTAGATACACATTTAGCGGCAAATTATTTTTAGCTATGAGCTAAAGTATGAAAATCTTTTGGGGATCTCAAATTTTTTTATAGTTTTGATTTAATTTTGTACAACGGCGCTAAGGTCAATGTATAAATATTATTTTTTTTTTATGTTAAACTTGTATTAAATTTGCAGCTACTATTTACAAAAAAAAAAATATCTTATAGATACTTTTTTAAAAAAAAAGTATCTTATAGATACTTTTTTTAAAAAGTATCTCATAGATACTTTTTTTAAAAAGTATCTCATAGATACTTTTTTTTTTTTTTTTTTGTTCAACATAAAATCTTGCACTTGTTTATTACAAATTTGTATTTTTTAAACACAAACAAACACTTGTTTATTAAAAATAGTATCTACGCGCGTTTCAAATTTTCACAAACTCGCGTAACTTGCGCACTTTAGACTGCACGCGGCGAAGTCTGAACGCACAATGAAGTTCAGTTGAGCTATACAATACTGAAAATGGAATGAATGGTGCAAAAACAAATAAAAAAAACAGCTACAGATACAAAAAAAATATAAAATTAAAAAGCTTACGAACTAGCTTAGCCAGCAAGTATCGACAAAGCGCGCTACAACAACATCAACGACAAGTTGCAACACAGTTGCAGATACATGGTGCAGATACATGTTTCAACTTCAAATGCAACAACCACAACAACTACAACAAAAGCTAAACCGGACATCCAACGTAAACGGCTGCAGCGCATCTTGTTACAACGTGCCATGTCCGTCTGTCTGTCCATCATTTAGAGTTACACACGCGACGACACTGCAGCTTACAGTCCAGTCCAGTGCAGTGCAGTTGTTGTGGCTGCTGCCACAGAACAATTTATCTGTCAGTTGCGTTACTTTTGACGTAAATTTGTTGCGCTCTCTCAGCCAATGAAAAGGTATTTCTTTTGGCGTTTAGACGCTTGCAAAACAAATCCAACAAAAAAAAAAGAATGTATATAGCTCGGTTTGTTTGTTTGCTATTAGCTTTCCTGTATCTATCACTTTTTTTTGTTTGTTTGTTTGTATCTTTCTATCTGACTAAATGTATCTGTATCTTTTAGCTGCGCGCGCTATCACTTTAATTGTTTTCCAGTTGTTGTTTTTTTTTTGTTTCGAACTGAACTCATTTAATCATTTTGTTCGCATTGACTTTGACTTTTGCTTTAAATGAAATCTGAAATAGCTGGAAAGTCTTTAGCTTAACTTGTTAGTTGAATTGAGTTATTGTGAATTGTATCTTGTATCTGTTATTATCTGGCGGATGAGTTAGACAATTTTTTTCGGGAATTTTCAAGAGATAGCGTTGTGATGGTTTATGGGGATTTTTTTTTTTTAATGGGAAGAGATAAAGTCTATTTATTGACTTATTTTTTATTACGCAGTTTTATGAATCTTTTATAGGTTTTTTGTCTATTTTATATAGTAAAACTTATTTTTAAGTAATGTCTTACATTGCACAGTGCTACAGCTAGCTTCGCTATGCTGACAACAACTTTAGTCGGGGTCTGTCTTAGCCGACTTTTGCAGTAACTGTACCATCACAAATTTGTTTGCTTATTCTACCTGACATGCTCGCGAAGATATGGAAAGTCGGGAACATCCATTTAAGCGTACAAACCCACAAAAAATTCTCTTTTTGGAATAAGTTCCCATAAAACTTTGATGTTCTGATGGTCCAAAATATATTTGCGATGTCTAAAATTTCCTTCTTCAACGATTTCCTTTGAAATAATTAGGAATTAGTGGGATGGCTAACGAGAAATAAAAAATTTCCTGCATCAAGACCAACACCAGGACTTTCTTTATTGGATTTTGCACACAAATATTTAGGAACAGATTTCTCGGGGTCTAAACTAGACGCAGTTCTTGACGGAAATAGACAAATAAAATATGTATTCGATTTTGCTCAATTTCGAGTCACCCTTTACCCTCTTGATCCTAAATTTGTATCAGGAATATATATTTCTTTCTGGGTTTGTTTGAGATATTGCTTAAACACTACTATAAGACCCGCCAAATTTTGCTTTCTCATACTAAAACACAGAAAGGAGAGACACAACTCACTTATAGATCTACTGACGGAAGAGGAAAAATTTTGTACGTTCCAAAATTGAGTTTCTATGGCTAAAAAGCGCTGCTCTATCGATTTCCGTTGGAAAAATTAGCAATTAGTGGGCTTGATTTCTAGATATATCAAAATAGGGCGCAACATTTCACACAAGCGCCTATAATAGCTACTAGACCGGATTCATGGAATACAATTTGTAGCTAATATGCATACACAACGATTATAATACTAGACAAGGTAGACGGATGACTAATGGAACTACTGATGGAAGATGGAACATTTCTTATGTTCCAAAATTGAGTTTCTATAACTGAAAAGGTCTGCTCTATCGATTTCCGTTAGAAAAATTAACAATTAGTGGGCTTATTTTTTAGATATGTATATCAAAATATAATATATAATGCTAGACAAATTAGGGTAACTAATGGATCTACTGATGGAAGAACAAACATTTTTTATGTTCTAAAATTAAGTTTATATGGCTAAAACTATCAGTTCTATCGATTTTCGTTGGGAAAATTAGGAATTTTTGGGCTCGTTTCTTTTAGAAATATCCAAATACCGGTAATATGTCAAACGAGACGCTATAATCTGCACTTGGACCGCGCTAAAAGCATAAAATGTTTATCTAATTTTCATACACAACTTATATAAACAGGTTAGAAGAATATTCCTACAGGGCTTAAATTAGACTTATAGATCTATTAGTGGAAGATAAAACATTTCTTATGTTCCAAAATATAGTTTCTATGGCTAAAATTTTCTGCTCTATTGATTTCCGTTGGAAAAATTAGGAATTAGTGGGCTTGTTTTCTAGATATATCAAAATAGGGCGAAACATGTCAAACAAACACCTATAATGCCGACTAGGACCGTGCTTTATGGGATAAAATTTTTATATAATATGCATATATAACGTTTATAAAACTCGACAAGGTAGACAGGTTTTTAATGGATCTACTATTGAAAGATAAAACATTTTGTATGTTCCAAAATTGACTTTCTTTGGCTAAAATTTTCTGCTCTATTGATTTCCGTTGGAAAAATTAGGAATTAGTGGGATCGTTTTTTTTAAATATTAGAATATTGACAACATATCAAAGCAGCCATTATAATGACTTTTAGGACCGCTCCCATGGGATAAAATAATGATATAATATCTATTAACAACATTTATAGACCGGTCATATGTGTGTTTCGTTAGAGCCTGGACAATTATTGCTCCAAAATATAGTTTCTACATGTGAGTTCCTCAAGAGCCTAAACTAGTCAGGAGTTTATGAAATTCTGTGATCTAATCAAATCTTATATTCCCAAGAAAAATTGATTAACTTTCACCAGCAGTAACTCGTTTCAACACATTCATATTCAAGTACCATAAATTAACATTTATGAACACATCTCTGCACGATGAAGTGCTGAAAACTTCAGCACACATTCATCTGCCACTTTGCCACTAATTTTATGGCTGATAAATCTAAATACATATGCCGGCTGCAACAAGTTCTAACAGATCAGTACTTAATATCCACAATGCAACCGAAACCTAAGACAATTTAACCACAGAAAAAAAAAACATTCAACACATCATTAAAGCGAGGCGATCACTTCTAATATTCTTCTTCTCTAAAAATTTCCGAGAAGAACAAAAAAAAATATCTAAAGAAAATATATTAGCCAGCGAATAAATGTGTGCCATATTGAAAGACCAAAGAAAAAAATGAGGTCAAATCTATACAAATCGATGCTAGAAAGGGTGTAGCTGCTTCAAAGTGTGGGTGTAGCCCGGTAGTCAGTCGTGTATATTTATAAACCAAATTGCAGCGCTCAACAAAAGGAAAATAATTGACTTATTTACTTAGACAATACAATTAGTTCTCGATGTAGCTGGCAGTAAAAATTCGGTGTGAACTGATTGATTGTCCGAGCGCTGCTGTCTGTCAGTCTATGCTTCAAACGAGTTGACCTAGTTTTTTGCCAGATATATGAATGAACCGAATATTCAATAAATTTTGGCAAAAAGCAAATTTTGACACATTGGTCAATAGGAGAACTAACTAGAAATAAATTAAAGTGTGCGTCAATAGGCAGCTGACAGTTAGTAGTGCTACTGCCAACACTTGGACTATTTATCTAAAAAAATATAAATTTTTTATGAGTCATTTTTTGCTTAAACTATAAAACTAAATGCCAGACAAAACAAACGCATTAAAGATATAGAAAAACAGCACGAATTTTCGCGCAAGAAAATCATTTTTCATTTTAGAAATCAATAAATTTTATATTAAACCATGGCATTGGAAAATTAATTTAACAAATCAAAAGAAAACTACACAAACAGTCGGAAAATCTGTTCGCAAACATGTACAAAATAATTAATTGTTTACAAATATTTCATGAGAGAGTGTGCACAACTGCTGGAAAAATGTTCAAGAAAAAAAGAAAAATACCAAACCGGCAAGAAAATAATGGAAATTTGTATGAATTAAATCGTGTGTGTTGGGTGGAAATTGGAAATGAGAAAATATATTTATAGATTTTAGTAAATCTGATCATGCAGTTGTCGAAATAAGTGGATAAGATGCATCATCTCTAAAGATTGACATTAAAAAGAAGAGTATATTGATTTGTCAGCTTTAGCTCAGCATTGTAGAAATTCTTAGAGCGTCATGGAAGTCAGTTGAATTATACAGATTGTACATACATATTTTATTCCCCAGGCTTTGCCGCTCATAAAGAGGACGCTTCAATGGCTTCTATTATTTAAAGTATGTCAGTCAATTGATATTTTAATTATTGCATTTCGTTCATTTGAATTGGAACTTGAGATATAAACTCTTAAAAATCTTCATAATTTTTAGAAAGAATGGTTTGGATTCTCAGAAGGCATTCAAGTTACAGGAGGAGCCTAACTGGCATAGAACACGCTTGCATTAGGATTAAACAGTGAAGGAAATCTCTCGAAAGTATGTATAACTCGCTTGTAGTATTTCTGAATATGGAAGGTGCTTTTAAAAATATCTTTCCTGAAGAGTAGGCTGGAACATTCTCTTGCAGCATTTATTCTTCAGATATTTGATATGCAAGGTAAGTAAGAACTAACTTAAAATCAATTTTCAATCGAAAAATGGCAGATAAGTCACGCTATAAAGTGATGTTCTCTAAACATCTTCTATGAATCTTATCCTTTAAAAAAGTATTAAAAGGCGTAAAAGTTGTAGGCTTCAAAGTGATGTTCTAACCAGATAAAGTTTCATCAATCTTTTTGCGACTCAATGCGTATGGCACTAGTAAAAATATATCCCCATTGTAGACCTGCTTTGCTTGAGACGATAATCCCGCAAAACCCTTACCTCGTAGTACCTCTCAGTACAGTGTTCCTCTTAGTACCGTGAACCTTTTAGTACCGTGTACCTCTCAGTACAGTGTTCCTCTTAGTACCGTAGTACCTCTTAGTACCGTGTACCTCTTAGTACCGCATACCTCTTAGTACCGTGTACCTCTTAGTACCGTGTACCTCTTAGTCCCGTAGTACCTCTCAGTCTAAATGGCATACGTTTTAATTTCAGTAGCACAGTCAATTTTTCTTAGGAGAACTCTCAAGATAAAAAGTTACTTGGAAAACTCTCAAGATAAAAATTTACTATTAAGCGAATATGCATAAGAACGCATTAAAAAATCAAGCATTGCGAAGCTATCAGTGCTAGCAGAGCTCTCGCATCCCATGGTACAAGAGATATGATCGCATTTAGTATATGATTTTTATGGAGGCGAGACATCGCTCCCTTCGATTCGGACCAAAATTAATAGAGTTACTTCTCCTGATCTCATCAATATATATACCAAATTTCATCTCTTTATCTGAAATGGATGCAATGATATGGCAAATATGACTTATATGGGTGAAGGTCATCCGATTTCAACAAAAAGTAGCTATACAAATTGGTTCAGCGGTTTAGACGTGATGCACGCACAAACAAAAATTTCTCTTCCATTTTATTATATGTATAGATTTTGTTTCATCTTTGTCTTCCATTTGTATAAGATGTCGCCGAGAATGAAAATTTGTATATAGTTTGAGCAAATTGAATTTGTTGCAGTTTGAGTAGCACATAGGTTTGAAAAGCACTAAACAAACAGTTTGAATAGTGTAAGTGTTTAGCAATTTTTAAGCTTAGAAGCTCAGTTCATATTTAAATATTAATATCTTTTAACTCTGCAGTGTAAATTTATTGAAATAAACGCTAAATGCTATTCACAATAAAGCTTCTTAACTTTCAGTAATTGGATTTCGAATCCAATGAGTGGCTTATGCGTTATGAGTGCACGAACAAAGTGACAAAAATTAGGTTTACAATTTTATTATATGTATAGATTTTTATATGTATAGTCTAAATTTTTCTTTAATCCGTTTCAATACACACCCGACAGAGCTAGGTCAATAAGCTACATAAGCTAAGAGATGCAGTTATTATTTATATGGACGTTTCGAGATTGGAAAGCTCCCTAGGAGGACTAGTCATGTTGTCTGAACTTAATGTTCAAAAGTGCTCAAAGCTAACTAACCACTTTAAGTGGCTACCAGGCAGCGGTTTTTGATATTCAGAACCCCATTATCTATTTTGATCTGGACTGTCAAAGACATACTAAGATTTAAAAGCAAAATTGCTGGGCAAAATTATGCAGACTCATCCATGGAACATCTGACTCGGGATGCCCCTAGCTATTTGAAAGTTTCTCTTTACAAACTGTATCTGGGAGGCAGCCCAAATAAAGATCTAAATCGGCCTTAAGTCATTGAAGAACATTTTTTTTAATTTTTGCAATACGTTCTGCTGTTATTTTGGTCCAACAAATCAAATCAACTCTGGCTACAGCTTGGTAATTTAAAGCAAAGAAGCTTCGTCCCTGCTCTGGCAAAATAAATGAGTGTCCAATGCTCTAAATTTTCTGCTGTTTCACATAAAAGTGCTTATATTGATTCGCTCGCATACTGACTATAAGGCTGAGCTGAACTTATCAGCGCTTACGTGCACACAGAGAGAGCTAAGCTGAGCTGAGTAAATCTGAACTTATCAGCGCTGAACATGCAAATACTCAGCAAGCAATGAGAAGATATACACAGAGAACAAAGCTGAGCTGAGTTGAGCTGAACTTATCAGAGCTGAACATTCATACATTGCAATGAGAAGGTACACGCTAACAGCTTAGCGAAGAAATGTATACGCTTGTAAACAAAAAGCGTAAGTAGAACCACATGAAGTTTTTCCTTTTTTTCAATTCTCCGCTCATTAGGCCCTGTACCGAAGGTACAAGAGCCTATTGGTTTTGTGCAAATGTATGTAACAGGTAGAAATAATAATCGGAGACCCCCCAAAGTTACCCCCATTATGGTCAGGAGCGATAGAGGAGTCGATATAGACCCGTCTGCCGTCTATCCGTCTATCCATCTGTCCGTCTGGCCGTCCGTATGAACGACAGGATCTCGGAAACGGTAATAGCTAGAGCTTCGAGTTTTTTGCATTCGACTAGGACTGCTCCGGAATTTTACAAGTCTAGCTTGAAACTTACCCTCCCCCTTCCCCATAACATCGCCCCCAAGTGTAAGAATTTCTTCGGCACAAAAAAAATTGAGCACGCCAGTATAGCGATATCGTCCTTCTTAGCGAAAATCCGAAAAGTTCATCAAGATCGGATAACAAATGACGATTTTATAAGCAATTGAATTTGAGCGACCCCCTTTTCGTTTCATACACAAAAAAATGTTTTAAAAGGCTACTTAGTCGTGCAGTGAGACGTGGTCATGTGTTTGGTCATAAGCTAGGGGAACATTCACATGTGTTTGTTAGGCGACCTGCACTGGTACAGGGCCTTTTACAGTCGGTTACGCCCGACTGTGATTTTCTTGCTCGTTTTTCTATTACCTTTTCTGTATGCGTTTTATACAAAGCTTAGCATAGCTTTTAAGCTTTAAGCTGTTAAACTCACAATCTCTGCTTTATAGAATAGAAACCTTGACCCTAGTCGTATTACTAAATATCCTCTACTGTATGATGGTCAAGCGTGCTGCTACACTTGGTGTCAAGTAGAACGAGAAGCGTGGATGGCTTGCTAAGTCAGTGACTTTTTGAATGAAATATATTTTATTTTTTTTCGGTAAAAGTGTTTTATTTCTCTACATAGACTCCTTTTAGCTTGATACATTTAATCCAGCTTTTTACCAATTTTTTATTAATTTGGCGAAGATTCAAAATTGGACGAAAGTATCACAATAAACAGGAGGATCTCATGTAACTTGTGTTAACTTAAGTATGTAGACGAAATATTGCCTATCTGAAGAGCTACTTTCTACACGAACTAGTAAAAATAGTCAAAATCGGTCTGAAGATCCTTTCTGAAGATCAAAAAATCTATATCAGACTACGCATAACAAATTTTTTCCATAATGCTTAGCTTAAAAACATCTTTTAAACCCAATAATGCACTCCCATAAACTTTTACCCTAACAAAACCGAATCACAGCTGGTCACACAACAAGCAACAAATTTGACTTTGACACGTTTTACTTTCACTTCGATGCTTGTTGCAACTTCAATTGCAACTGAGACCAGAGTCCTGAGCAGCATTGATAAAGCACGCACCAACTGCTGCAATCAGCTTCTTCAGTTTTATTTTCATTTATTTATTTAATTTTTTTTTTTTTTTGGATGCTGCCACAAACAACTTTGCAGCTTGCCGGCAACTCGTGTCTCTGTGCGTCTTTCTTGACTGCCGCCAAACAACCAAGATTAATATAAATAATTATGCATTCAAAACTACTCTGGCTGCAGTTGATATTCGCATGTCATGCAATCAGCCCGAGAGACAGACCGACAGACAGCAGAGACTGCCAACCCAGCCAGCCAGCCAGCATAAATGACAAATGCCAATGAGACGCCGTGTCGCGCCGGCCATACATTATGATCAATCCAGACGCCGGAAAGAAAGCGAGAGTGCCGCAGCATCTGAACCGATCTGTCTGAACACACATGATTATGATAAATGTTTATTGAATGCCCTCGCTGGCTGGATTTAATAATAAAAATAATGGAATGCTGGAATGCATAAGATTACCTAAGCTGCCAACTTGTTAAAAAAAAATAAACATTTTTATTCTGTAATTTCAAGGTCGTTTTGGAAATTTGAAATTTTTCCAATCTATAATTTACAGCACCCACACAATTTGTTTAGAAAAAAAATCTAAAAAATATACAAAAAATGGCAGCGTAGGTGTTTAGATTTTGTATATACTCATAAATTTTTATGCTAACTGCTTTTAAAATATTCACACATAAATAAATTATTTTGTTTTGTTTTTTTTTTTTTTGAAATTTGCTAAAAAAAAACATAAAAAGCGCTAATAGTATTTAAATGTTAAATATATAAAATAATACTTTTAACAAAAAAAAAATAAATTTAAATTTAGCTTTGTCACTTAATGCATTAGAATTCATACATAGCCTACTTATTATTTAGTTGTGTACTTAAGTACGTTTAGTAATTTATTTGACATGGAACAAGTTGTTGGCAAACAAATTTAAAATTTAAAATTAAAAAAATAATAAAACAAAATAAATACAAAAATTTCGAGAAACCACAAGTGGTATTAAAATGTTCTATAAAAAGCGAAAAATTTTATAAAAAAAAAGGAATAAATATTTTGGTCTAAAATATCAGGAAAGCAATCACATAAAGATTTGGCAGTGGATCAGTTCGAACCATTGATGCTTTGCACAAATCGATAATTAAACATCGCCAGACCGATTTATTATACACTATACTCATAAAGAAAAGGGTATAATATGTTTTTGAAAATGTATGCAACAGGCAGAAGGAGGGAGTCGGAACCTTAGAGTATAAATATGCTTGATCAAAAGACAACCTTTAAGAAAGGAGACGCCGCTGTTTGCGCCAACTACCGCGGAATAAGTCTCCTTTCCATTGCATATAAGATTCTGTCGCGCGTATTGTGTAATAGGCTGAAGCCATATACCGATTCACTGATAGGACGATATCAGTGTGGCTTCAGACCAAAAAGGTCAACCAGTGACCAAATATTCACATTACGCCAAATATTGGAAAAGACCCGTGAGTTCAACAAAGACACTCACCACCTATTTTCCGACTTAAAAGCCGCTTTCGACACGCCAATACGATCGAAGTTCTTCGACGCCCTGTCTGCACTAGGTATCGCGGCAAAGATTGTTCGTCTTTGCATGACGACGCTATCTCAAACACAAAGCGTTGTCAGGGTGGGGAATAACCTCTCCGACCCATTTGATACCAAGAGAGGTTCCAGGCAGAGCGATGCTCTGTCGTCCGATTTTTTCAATCTCCTGATAGAATACATCCTACGCCAGTGCCCGTCGATCTTCCAAAAGGATGTGATGCTGCAAGCTTACAGATGCTTTTTTGGGCTGAGCAAGCAAATGAGAAGTCAAGCCCTCTCTCGACAGACGAAAATAAAGATCTATAAGACGTTGATGCTCCCGGTCCTATTGTATGGCGCAGAGACATGGACAGTGATTGAGTCGGACGAGACAGCGTTGAAAGTATTCGAGAGGAAGATTCTTCGCAGGATCTTTGGTCCTATAAGAGTCGGCGACAAGTTTAGGTCCCGAATGAACCGCAAGCTGTAAGAGCTATTCGATGAGCGCATAAAATTTCAGCGGCTGCACTGGACTGGGCACCTCCTTCGAATGGATGAAAGTTCTCTAGCACGCATGGTTTACATGGGTGGCCCAAACTTGATTGGTGGACGCCGAAATAGAGGACGACCGTGCACTCGATGGAATGACCAGGTAGGAAGAGATCTCTCCATACTTGGCATTTAAAACGACTGGCGCCAGCACGCACAAGACTATGGAGGTTGGCGCGCCTTCCTAGACGCGGCCATGTCCGGTAGACGGTTGACGGCCATTTAAGTAAGTAAGTAAGTATTTCGAACGGTGGTCATTATTTCCCAACCATATAAAAAAGTTGACAAAGAAGTAAAAGTATTATAGTATGTGATTTGAATTCGATTAGAACCTAGTAAGATACAAATCGCAAAACTTTGCCTAAAAGTGAAAATCGGTTCAGGTGAATGATTGCACTTCTTCCAAAATCTTATCAAAACAAAAACTGGAAGCGTACTGTTTCGTTTATAGTTTCAATAAACCAATTTTCAAATAATTAAAGAGCTCATTTTATATAGAAACTTTATTTTTTTGAGTACTTCGCCGCATTATATCTCCATTTCATTGGAAGCAATTTTCATATTTCACAACATCAAAGCAGCTCCAAAATGTTGTGATCTTTTTTGACTTATAAAGATATTTAATTGTTTGCTTTCTTCGCCAAAGCCTCAATCTTCAAAATATTTACAGCATTATATCTTCATTTCTATGGAAGCAATTTTCATATTACCCGAACACCTCACTGTCAGCTACTGTTAGTTTAATATTAAATCTAAAAACTAAATGCTTTCCACAACATTTCGTCTCTATCTCTCCGAAACTATTTGTGCTATAAACTAAAATCATATTAACGTGAAATCTTCTGCTCGACAGCTGTCTATCATTTCTTAACACTTCATACGCACAGTTGGTGAATATTCGCTTTGAAATTTCTACCCGCTTTATTATTCTTTGTGTTTTTTTGTTTGTATTTCCGCAAATAAATGAAAATTTTTGCACCATGATCTTCAGCAATTATTTGAACTTGTAAATTTAAAGTCAGAGGCGGCTTTTATTATATCTTATTGTCAGTTCGCTGTTTAAATATTGAAATTGTTTTGTTTTGTTTTTGTTTTTAATGACATTTTGATGCATTACTTTGAGTTAAGATTTAATGCGCGCCGGACAGACTAGCTGTCACCGGCAATTATGCCCTTTTGTTGTTGGAATTTCGATTGCGTGAAGTATTTTATTTATTTTTATGCAATTTTAATGAGCGGATTTTTTGCAATTTTTTTGCCGGTTTCTCACTTTAATTTTTAATGCGAATTTTTGCAAATATTTGTTTTTACTTTAAAAGTTTGTTTTTTTTTCAATACCGAGTTCAAGTGTAAGTGCGTAAATTTTTTGACCGTGAAAAAGTTTTACATTAAAAATATTTTTTGTTAAATTTTTTCTGCTGGGTTGGGCTTTATTTATTAAAGATTTAATTTGTATCTAAGCAAGTACGAGTATCTACTTAAAATAAATAGAAATAAATACGCAAATTTCTGCAAAAAGTGTCAAAATTTTTGTTGTTTGACATAGAAAAACAAACCAGAAAGAATTTTGCAATTGTTGAACTAGAAACGACAAAATTTTTCAACGCCACTTTGACCCAATTTCTTGCGCGCATACAACTCAGCAAAGAAAATTCATTGTGGTGGGCGCTGCTAGCAGTTTATGTGTGCAAAAAAAAAAAGGAAAATATAAAATAAATAGGAAAACACTAAAATAAATTAATATTAATTTATTTGCTAAAGCTCATAGCACAAAGCAAATATTTTTAGTATAAAACGTGAAATGCATTTTCAACGCAAAATGTTCGGCATTTTTTTTCAGAAAATTTGCTGTCACAAAAATTTCAAAACGTCAAAATGTCTGCAAAATATAAAACCGAACTATAGACTCGTGTAGCACTTCCGCTGTTCTCATTGATCACACATAAAAATAAGTTCTACACGTTAGCACGTGTGCAAAACATTAAAACTTAATTTGTTCATGCATTTAAAAATAAAATAAAAATTAATTAATTGATTGGAGAGACCAAAGTCACAGCTGTATCTATATAGTATAAAAAAAAATTGGAAGTGTGCAAAAAAAAAATTATAGCACTTGCCAAAGAATAAATAAGAAATTGTTAGCAGCATGAAAAACGCGTTTATGGTCCGTCCGCGTGCCCCGAACTTGGTTGGCAAAAAGCCGATTTCGATTGCTCATCCCATTGCCCCATGGACCAACAGCCAGCCGCACTGTTCGTGGCAAATCTTATTGGCATTTGTCGCGCGTTTACGCCAAGTGGGCGTACCTGGCCTTCAAAATTTCAGTGCTTCACATATATATTTAGGTGTATAGCAGGCTGCAAACAGCCAAACAAACATTCACGCATGGTGCCACAGACTTATGCCCAATTTGAACAGCTCATAAAGTTTAGAATTTTATTTATAATTTATATTAAAGTTTATGTTATTGCGTGTTGGCTTACTATTTATTTATTTTGCTTGGAAATTCTGCTGAAATGTTGTGGGAACTTTTCCTTAACTGTTAATTAAATATAATGAAAAATTTCGCAGAACGCGGTTTGTTTTTAAAAATTCGTTGTCTATTAAATGTGTATATAAATTAATAATAATAAAGCTAATGGTTTAATAGTGGCGAAAATATGGTAGATGAGTAGTATAGATAGGTAAGATATGTATAGGAAAGTTTGATAAGCCACAATTAGGCAATAGGTTACATTTGAGGCAATACATACAGCAATATATAGTAGCAAGGTTTGCTAGCTTTTCTAGCTGCATTAATAACAACAAACATTTATTTTCTATAGAAAAAACACAGAAAAGTGAAAAAAGTTTTTTAAAACCTTTAAAAAAACCTTAAAAAATTTACGGAATTTTGCGAACTCTAAAAAATGTTATACCAAGAGTTTCCGTCTAGAAATTTTTCCTTCCTATACATTTCTATAATTTAATTTAAATATAATTTATTTTAATACCTTATATAGTTTAAGGAAATAAAGTTGCTTGCAGTTTGAGTAGCATATGTATGTCATATGTTTGAAAAGCACTAAACAAACAGTTTGAATAGCGTTGGTGTATTGCAAATTTTAAGCTTAGGCATTTAATTTATATTTTAACATTAATAACTTTTGACAGTGCAATTCGATTTTGATGAAATAAATAGTAAATGTTAAACACAAAAAAGCCTTTTATCTTTCAATATTTCGATTTCTACAAACACAAATTTCGTCTACTGTCAAACATATCACATGCTTCAGAATGTACATAAATTAGACTCGACAATCACTATTGTAAAAATTGTTTGACCTTATGATGTTCACATACTCCCTCCATTCATTCATTTATAATCATGTAAACATAAATTGGAAAAGTTCCAGCAGTTTGTCGCAGTGTTTTGCAAGATGACACAAGGCATAACTTGATGAGTCAAATATTTTTAATTGATAGTATGGGAGCTACCATTTTGCTCAATTTCGATTCAGCTATATATGAAGTCTTATATGACAGATTGCTTCTCTCTTTTACTTGCATTCTAAGCTGCCAGTTGTGCAATAGGATCTCTTTTCAGTTACAACTTTTACTGATTGATTAAAGCTAAATGTATAAATATTTCCACTGTGCGAAGTCTTTAGAAATAAAATTTAGCTCGAGTATACCATGTAGCCTAATAGAATATTTATATACTTTTAAAGAATCTTTTAGATATTAATAAAATTACTGGATTTAAAGCTGGTTTCTTAACGAATCTATATATTTAAAAGGCTCTTCATCAGGCTGTTTTGTAGAAGAATCTATTTTATCAGCTAAATATAGTAAAGCTATGATGCAGTTGATTGTTTTAAACAATTCTCCTTACTTACAAATATTCCTACTGATGAAATAAGCTGAGAAAATTATTAAAGTGTCAACACATCCTTAGATCTGATACTCATAACAAAATTGTGAAAAGTATCGATATATTATATATATATATACATATATATATATATCGATATATTATATATATATATCGGTATATCAGCATAAATCATCGATGCTATGCGCCACTTTAATGTAGACAAAGTATAAATCGAACGAAAGAAAGCTTCAAATAAATAAACAAATCCAATAACAATAGCAAATTTATATTAGTGGCAGCACGCACGTGTGCTTAACATTTTCTCCTCTCTTTTCTTCTTCCTTCCTACACATTTTGCACGTCCAATTAATGGTGTTATAAATGGAAACAGCGGGTGACTCTGTTAGCATTTTCTTCTCTCTTTTCTTCTTCTTCTTATACATTTCTCACAGTAGCGGGCATCTCTGTTAGTTTATTGAATATTTCTTTATCTGTATTTGTTGGTTGCTTTTTTTCAAGATTGCATTTGAGGACTGCATAGCACTATGAATTGAACATTTGTAGAAACCCATATATGTTTGTCATTTCTAGCAGTTTCTATTAAGAAGGAGAACATCTTCAGCTATACTATTTAGAAAAAGCGAAAACCCAAATTCGGCATATTTTGGTAACTAATTTCCCAAGCTTTAAGAATATGTATAGAGTTTTGTACTAAAGACAGCAGCAGACAGCTGCTGGCTTATACAAACTTTTACAAAAGAAAATTAAAGCTTCGCTAAAATACCCTTCGGAATTTCCCTCGGCAAACCTTTGAGTTTATATTGCTTATTTAGGAAGCAAACTGCTAGACAGTTGTGCTATATGTTTACTCAAGTGGGTTTTATCAATACAAACGCATAATTTATACAATATCAACTTTTATTAATAATGAAACTAAATGTCAAACTTAATTCATTTCATCTGACTGTGTGGTGAGTTAATATGAAAGAATTATTATTTAAAAAAAAATTAAATGCTTAAATATGTTTGCATGGGAGTGGTACCTGCTAATGAGCATTTAGCGCATTTTGCCGCTATTAACGGGTGTTCCATAACAACCCTATTTTTATTTTTTTCTTTAAGAATGAATAATGAATCTTGTATTCTACATCTATTTCTCTCTTATAATAAATAAACATAAATTTCAAGAACATCGAGATAAAATTTGGCATCAGCAGCATAACCGGTGCATAAAGGTTTACAATTTACAAGACTCGGCAGGTGCTATGTTGCACTTCAGTTTAATTCAGCCTAGAACAACTAAGTTTAACTAAGCATACCTCATTAACATGTGCAAAAAAAAAAGTTGCATATTTTTAACACGAAAACTTTTCAATTAACTTACCCTGAACTCATCGTTGTTTTCTTTTTATTTCTTTTTCGCTGCTACACCAATTAGTAGAAGAGTTTTTATTATTTGATTAACAAATTTTCTCGCAGCAACAACACGAACAGACTCACGCACGAACGTATGAACGCAAAAACTCACGACAAACGTAAGCAAACACGCAAATTTGAATACTTTAATGCACGCCTTAAGCACTTTTGAAAATTTTTATAAGTTGTTATTTAAAAAATTTTCAACTTAGCATTTATGACGCACACAAAAACACTGAAAGATTTCAAGATAAAAAAAAAACAAAATTATTTAAAAAACGATTTAACGACTTTGTTCAAATTTATTTAATAAAATTTTGAAAAAATATGTTGCTTGTCTGCTTGTAGCATAAAAAATTAATGGGTTTTCTTTTTCGTTTGTGCGCACAGTTTTTATTATATAAGAAAAATCAGCCAAATCGCAACTGTTCACAGCAGCTACATGTCTCAGCTAAAATAGTTTCCAAAATAAAAACCAATTGTTTCGATGCAAATTTTTGTTATAACATTTTTTTTTCAGCAAATATTTTTGTGTATAATTTTAAAAGCACTTTGTCTCGTAGAATTTTCTCTGTTTTCTTTTTTTTTTTTTTTGCACGTTGCACTTTTCTTTTGCTGTACGCAGTCACAAAAATGCTTTTGCGAAAAAAGAATTTTGTAATTTTCTATTTTTAAGTCACACAAAATTTTCTGCTCACTTCTTATTTCTAAATCGAAATTTTTATATATTTTATTTATATATATATATATATATGTGTGTGTATATGTACTTTTCCGCTATATACTATATATATGTGTATGGGTATAGAGTGAAAAATCTTCAAAAATTTTCACAATATATAATTTTTTTCTCGGTTGTTGCGCAGAAAAACAACGCGTTCAAGTAAGAAGCCCAAGTCGCACTGAATTCGCATTCAAAAATTTTCAAATGTTATAGCCCGAAAAAATAGTTTTTCATTTTCAGTTGCGGCCAAGGAAAAGTGAAAATTTTATTGAGAATTTTTCTCGGCCAATAGCGTGCTATATGTGTGTGTAGAAGAGAAAAGAGCGCTAAAAAACATACTTTTGAGATACATTTGTATCTTTTATCTTATTTTTGAGTTACATGTGTATCTTTGAATTTCTGTATACTTTAATTTACTTCAATTATTCTAGCTTTAAAGTTTTTTTAATGAAAAGAAGTTTAGCAATGTTTTACGCTCTTCAATTGCTAAAAAATTGCCACAAAAAATTGAGCAAAAATTTTGTATACTGTGCGGCGTTTCTTTATTTTTTATTGTCAAATTGGTCCGCTGCCAAATTTTGCAAAGAGCATAAAAAATAATTAAAAGAAATTTTGTCTCAGTAGACATGAATTGTGTGCTGCTAAAGATCCTTAACACTTAGCTACACATATACATAAAATATATATAAAACAAGACTTTTGTATTTTATATAAAAAAAAGCCACCACATGCTGAGATAAATCATAATAAATCACATACTTAAAAAATAAATAAAAAATTTGTATATATATATACAATTATTTCATATATTTAAACAATAAGAGTTCTTTTGAAATAAAACATAAGCTCAGCACGCTTTTTTCGCATGTATGGTCTGATATATTGTGTGTTAGTCTGTGAAAATGATTATGGCATTATTTAAACATCGATCATTGTGGAAAATTTTAGACTTATTAGTTACAGTGGGCACGCATTTATATAAACTTTTCATACAAATAAATTTATACTCAATATAACAGCGTTGACGTAAGGTTTGTCTGTTTGTGTGCACTTAACATAATAAAATTATAAAATCTACTGAAATAAAATCTACTGAAATATAAGCAGCTTTATTGTGCGTAAAATTTGGCATTTCTTTTATCAAAATCGAACTGCAGAGTCAAAAGATATTAAGGTTTAAATATAAATTAAATTTTTAGCTTAAAAATTGCTAAACACCAACGCTATTCAAACTGTGTCTTTAGTGCTTTTGAAATATATGACATATGTGCTACTCAAACTGTACGCAATTAAATTTTTTATACTATTTTTCAATCTCAGCGTTGACTATCCTATACAAAGGGACAAAGAGGGAATGTAGCAGCGCAACCCGGGTCCACTAGTTTTATATATGAAAGTAGAGGTTCCTATAATATCTTTCATGACACTACAGAGCGATTGTATCTTTAGGTTTTTGTTGAAAACTGACGGAAAGAGATCGAAAAGAGCAGCGATGCAGTATGATAACCTCACAGTTTCATCTACGGCTTGATCTCTGATGTGTTTCATATAAAATAGAATAATGTTTCTCTAATATTGCAAAATACACCATGGAGTAATGGGTAAATTTTCACTTCTCAATCGAACACATTTCATAATTCATCCATATCACAAAGTGCTTCAAAAAAAACTTGATCATTTTGTGGTTTCGAATTCTTCAAACGATTGCGTTTGAGCTCACCTTCCGCACACATATGTTTTTTGTCCGTCTCTCCATCCTTCATTTCTAAAAAAGAATGATTCCAAAAAGTTTTAATTTTATTAATCAGATATAGAAAATTAATAGAAAAGCTTGTAGTTATAAAAGGTGAAGATTTATAAATGGAGATATGCACATTCTTAAAGTATTCTTCAAACACTTGCTGATAAGCAAAAATATGCTGTCTTAAATTGAGTTTTAAACTTAAAACGAACTAAAATTTTGATTCCAATAAAATTTTCTATCAAATTTTCTGAATCTTCTATTTTAAATGCTCATTTTTATTTATTGTAAATCAAAAATACATCCTTATTACATTGAATACGTTAAATAGCTAATAAATAAAAATTTCCCTCATGGGAAATTTTATTTCCCTCATGGGAAATTTTATTTCCCACATGGGGAATGTTATTTCCCTAAGAGGAAATTTTTCTTTTTTGTGCAAAATAGTAAGTTGTTATGCATAGTTATCGTTAAAAACAAATTTAGATTTTTTGACTAATTTTTGAAGTCCTTAGCGTCTTTAAGTTGATTTTTTTTTGTCTATAGGTGGTGTCAGGGGTGTCCAAACATATCAATTTCGGCTAGGCCATTTAAGAGGTTTACTGACATATGCACATACAAAAAAACTATAATTTTTGGAACATTCTTATTTCATATATTGACTGTTAAGTGTACTGTTTGAAAACTTAAAAAAAATCTTGTCTAATAGTCTGTTTTATCGACAGCACACTGTACTACCTCTACTATATATAATAATTAATATATGCGTCTACAAGTGATTGTTGCTAACTAGTGCCAGTCTAGCTTTAAGACACACCTCTGACCTAACCTAAAAACAGCTGCTGCTGCTACTATATGCCATATTATAGCGCATATAATGCTGTTGGATGTCACAGCTGTTTATTTGATTGATCTAATAAATATGTTTTGCATGGCTATATTTAAGACATGAAATCGTTTCCAATTTTTTTATTTTCCTTTTTTTTCTTTTTTTTTTTTTGATTTTGTTTAATTTGAAATTTTGCAAATGCGCCATTAAATTTAAAAATAAATATAGCAAAGTGATTCAGCCGATTTAGTCGCCGGCACTGGTGGTTGGTTCTGCCTGTACATTAACCTCATTACGAGAAAATTTAGCAGCATAAAGAAAAACAAATGAAATGTACAAGAAAAAAAAAGCATGCTGGGAAATTATTTAGCTGAATGAACTTAAGTTTTTTTTTTTCTTCTTTAGTGTAGATAGAGCAAGATAGATGGGTAATGTTTTTTTCTTATAATAATATTAGCTAATTTAGGGTGGTCTGTAGGTAAAAAAATAATAGCAGATGTGCAGGAATTTACAGTTGTAGGAGTATTGTTTCATTTCTTCTACTCAAATATGGTTCATTACTGTTAAAAATTTTCATTGAAGTTCGCAGAATTTGCATATTTCCCTAATTTTTCATTTAATCATTGTAGAAATAGTTTGTTCTGTTAACTTTCACATAAAGTGAGCAGCACAATTTTGTTCTGTTAACTTTATGTTAAACTTCAATACAGTTCTGTTAATTTTAACAGTAAAACTTTAAACTGTTCAAATGCTGTTAAATGTTGATCTGCCTTTATGTAAAGCCTTTTTTAATATTTTTTAGCAAACTCAGCTGTTTCCATTTTTATTTAAATTCACCAAATAAAAAGTTCATTGATCTCTGTCACTTTTTATCGCATATATTTGACTAACTACAACCAAATGAAAATTATGTCAAATGTACAAAATGGAAAAAAAAAGATGGCAACTAATTCATTTTCACTCATAAAACTCAAAACATATGTTTAGCTCTTTTCAGACAATTTTTGTTTTTAAATATATTTCAGAAGAAAATTTTAAACCCCAGCGAAAAATCGTTGCTAATAAACTAGCCTTGACCATTAACTGTGCGAAAAGATGTTTTTCTTTGATTTGATTCTATGCTGTTTCGCTTCCTTGCGCATATCTTTCAATTTTTGCAATTAGAAATCTTTTTTTTTTATTTATTTTTTTTTTTTTATTTTTTTTTCAAATGTATCTTTAAGTTTTTTATTGCCTTCCGCTGGCGCTGCTCATATGCGTGCGTCAACGGAAATGTGCACGCGTGAAATTTACTTTCTTAGTTTTTCTGTATTTAATTTAAATTTTCGAGAAAATTTGTTTTTATTTTTTAATCAGTTGAGTTTTTAATTAGTTGCTGCCATTTGCTGACATCTGCACTTGTCCCATATGGCAGAGCATGATATCTTTTCTATCACAAGTTGGCAGTTTTTTTTTATTTTATTTAAATTTTCATTGAATAAATTTTCTATCTTTTTTCCAAGAAAATCTTTTATTATAAATGTTCGTTTTAATTATTTTCTTTTTTATGCATTATTTATTTATTATTTCTTTTGTTTTTATATTTTTTAATTTATTACTTCGTTCAATTATAAATTAAATTTAAGCTGTTGACAGTTTTATGGGCTCTATTAATTTATTTAATGCATACTTTTTGGTCGAACTGTAGAAAGATAAACTGAAGCATTTAAATTGCATATTTGGGAAATTTTCTTCTACGATTGCAACATTATATAAAAATATTATTCAGATTTTTTAGACTATAACATGAAACTTCCACATAGAAAATTATAAAATTATAGCTTACACATATTTGAAATATTTTTATGAATTTAATTTATTTTTTTTATAATTTTAATTGTACTTACTGTTATTTGTTTAAAAAAATGTACCTGCTTGGGCGCCAATGTTAATACTAAAAATCAGTAAAGAATTTACATATTTTAAATATTTCTGTTATGAACAATAATTAGTCATTTCTTAATTTAACTTGAATTTTTATCAAAACACTTTTTTTTTGCTAAAAAGCTTCCCTGCTCGGGCGCCATTATTAATATTAAATATTAGTAAATAATTTATTAAACAATAATTAAAATATAATTACTTTCTAAATTCTTTATTAATTTATAATATTTTTTATTTTACAAAATATCAAAATTGGCGCCCGAGCAGCAACGCTTTTTAGCAAATTAACACTATTTAGTTAGTTGACGTCAACTTAATCCGCTCGTTTATCATGTGCTCGTTTGTTAATATGTTAATGAACCAAATCTATTAAAAGAAATGAGACAAAATTTTTAGCACCTAGTTTATTTAGGCATATAGATATATAAAAGACCTGTCTAAATTGACGTGTACACCTATCATTAATATTTGGCATTTAAGCAAAATTTGCCGTTTCAGCATTCAAAAACTGATGCTGTCACAGCTTTAAGAATTTATTACTAAAACTAGAATTCGATATTACAATCCTTAAAAAATCTTCTCACACATGGTTGTCAATCTGTGAATGTACTATACGCCGTTCAATGGAATTATAGGAATCTACTTTTTTACATATTTTTATCCTGTCATCCAATTTTTATCTATATTAGCAAACATTTTAACATCCGATTTGGTACGCTTATTTGCTCAAAAGCATCCCAGCTCGGGCGCCAATTGTTTTCATCATAATTATATCCTAACTCAGACTTTACTTTGCTGTTGATGCCCTTTACATAACAAATCAATATCGTTATATTCTTGATTTTTCATAGAGTGGTACGCTTACTTGCTCAAAAGCATCCCAGCTCGGGCGCCAATATGTTTCATCATTGTTATATCCTAAATCAGATTTTATTTTGCTGTTGAGGCCCTTTATATAACAAATCAATATCGTTATATTCTTGATTTTTCATAGAGTGGTACGCTTACTTGCTCAAAAGCATCCCAGCTCGGGCGCCAATATGTTTCATCATTGTTATATCCTAAATCAGACTTTATTTTGCTGTTGAGGCCCTTTATATAACAAATCAATATCGTTATATTCTTGATTTTTCATAGAGTGGTACGCTTACTTGCTCAAAAGCATCCCAGCTCGGGCGCCAATATGTTTCATCATTGTTATATCCTAAATCAGACTTTATTTTGCTGTTGAGGCCCTTTATATAACAGATCAATATCGATATATTCTTTATTTTTCATAGAATGGTACATTTACTTGCTCAAAAGCATCCCAGCTCGGGCGCCAATAGGTTTCATCATAATTATAACCTAACTCAGACTTTACTTTGCTGTTGATGCTCTTTACATAGCAAATCAAAATCGATATTTTCTTGACTTCTCATAGAGTCTACCAAAAGGCATGACTAAAACAGCTTATGACCACATATTCTGGCGTACGAGTAGGGACGCTTGTAAGCAGGCTAACAGTCACATATTTATTTCCACATAAATAGGCATGATATAAGCAAATATCCTTGATTGAAAATGATGTCGCTATAACAGCCACTGTTGTAGCTGGCCAAAGTTTAGCCGGTGCTCGTTGCCAAGCAGAAGATAACATGTCGTGGAAGCCGCGTTGGGCATTTAATAAAAAAAATTTATGCCTAACACAGACACACTTAATGATAGACCCAATCGAACTGATGACCAATACAAATAAGCTTTAAAATAACTTCAAGCGGAAGCGGATGTACAGCACATGACCGCAAGTTTATAGATGACCATTTTGGTGGCTCGTGAGCCATTTAGCACTCAATAAACGTATTATTGGAATATGTTTCAGTTCGAGGAATATTAGATCAAATCAATCATATTATTTGTTTCACAAATCATTAATTTTATTCATCGAAACCAAATTTCATGCACATATATCACGCCTTAAATCGATAAAAATAAGTGTAGAGGTTTTTGAAATAGACTACAAATGGAGCACCGCCAGTTTATTTAATATTCTTATAGATCCAGGGCAGCAACGAGGTGACACGTGTATAAACGCCTGGATATTGACCCTTGCCGCAGCCAATGCCCCAGGAGACAATGCCAACCTGTGTATAGCGACCGCTCTCCTGTAGTATCATGGGACCACCAGAGTCGCCCTGCAAAGTTTACAAGTTAATATGAGATATATAAAAAAAAAGTAGCTAATAGAGACTTACACTACACGAATCCTTTGAAGCCTGACCAGCGCAAATCATTGACTCAATAATGCCACCCGGTGCAGCGCGTCCATATTTACGTGCACACTCCGAATTACTCCAAATGGGTATATCGACTTTTTGTAGAATAGAAGGTTGTGGACCATTTTCGCGTATGCTGCCCCAACCGGCAACAGTGGCTGTTTGACCACTATATGAGCGGCTCTGCTGCGAAAGCGAAATTGGCAGACAAATGGGTTGTACCTCCGGCGTATAGGGCACTGGTTCATTAAGCGTAAGTATGGCAACATCGTTGTGCTGTAGAGTAGTAAATAGCATCAGCAAAAATTTTGTAGAAGCTTGTTGTAGGAGCTACTTACCAGCGTGCTAAAGTCAAAGCCCTTGTGACGCACCAAACGCTTAATGCGTCTCTCCACATGTTTGACTTCGAAGTCCGTGCGTATATTATAGTCGCCAAGATGTGCGGTCAGCGCGGCAACATCCCAAGAGGTCATGCTGTAAGTGTTTATGAAAATGAGTACAAAATATCCAATAGACCCTAATTAAAATTCGTTACACACCGTGCCACACAATGCGCTGCTGTCAGTATATGATTGTTGGTAATCAAACTGCCACCACAGAATTGTTTGCCGGACTTGAAGAGCACCGCTATCCAGGGGAACTCATGTGGACTGGCATTTATGCCGCCAACAATACGTTCCTGATCCGGTGAGACAGCATTACGTACACCGCACTGCAATGGTAGACCCTCTGCTGTAGTGCCAGTGCCAGTGGAGCTGGTTGGACGTCTTGTTGTGGTGGTCGTAGTCGTTGTTGTTGCAGGTGGTTTCGTTATAGGCCTATAAGTTGGATAGCTTGGATAACTAGGATAACTTGGATAGCCAGGATAGCCGGGATAGCTTGCTGTTGGTCTACGTGTTGTCGTAGTTGTTGTTGTTGTACTCGTTGTAGGCCGTCTCGTTGTTGTTGCTTGTGTACTGCTTGGATTTGTTGGTCTCGGTGCACCACCAGCTTGCGGTGGATGTGTTGGATAATGATGATTTGGTGGATGCGTTGGTATTGGTGGTGGCCAACCACCTTGTGTTGGTGGATGTGTTGGTATCGGTGGTGGCCATTGTGGCAAACCAGCAAATTGTGCAAATTGAGGTGGCCACTGATATTGAAAACGTATTGCATCATCATAAGTCATGGGCACATATTCGGCCGGATTAATATTTTCACTTTCGACTGTATTAATATCCTGAAAATCGGGTGAATCTTCTTCGCCTGTATTGTCGGCACTACTGTCATCTACCTTGTCAACGGTTGGCTTCGCTGTTGCTACAGGTGGCGCTGGAGCTGATACCACAACAGGCGGCATTAGCGGATAGACACCAAAGGCATTCGCTTCAACATCAGTGCAACAGATGCCACTATTACCGCGTCCCAATTGATCATAGAAGCTGCAGATATTATTACTCATGCGTGGTGTACTCCATTGACGTACAGCAAACAGTGTAACCTGGCGTGCCACACGATAATAATGCCGACAGCTGTCTATGCGTACACAGACACCCTGCATGCCGTGTGAGGTTAAACATTTGGAGCCCTCCCAGCCAATGCCTTGGTAGAGAAATTGTACACCCGGATCTAAGTAGAGTTGACGTCCATAGCGTGCAGCTGGTGTTCTTCTCGTTGTTGTAGGCGTAAGCGTTGTCGCTGTAATGCAATTTTGCGAAGGAGAGAAGAAAGAAGTTTAAGAATTGGGTCAATATTACGCATAAATCAGTGTAGGGTCTTAAATTACATGCCCCCAGGCATTTAAGCTACTTTGTAATGCAGAACAGGGCGCTTACTGTCGAGCAAATCCATTCTGTCATAATAATTTAAAAACAATCAAAATAATTGCGAATGAAAGCAATAAACACGAATTTGGAATTGAAAACGACGGCGACGGAATTATTATACGCTTTTGTTTTCGTTAATCCGTTCGCGAAAGTCGTGAGTCATCTTGTTTTTCTGAGTCGGAAATACCTTTGAGTTTTAGGCCTTATCGGCTTCTAAGAAATAAATTGAGTTTGCTTCAATAAATAAAAAGAAAAAGTTTCAACTTGAAAAGAGATTAATTTTATACTCAAAAAGCTATACGTGTTGTTCCGGAAATAATTGCCGACCTATTCAATATTATGAGCAAGAGCAATGACGCACTTAGTGACATGTCATCGGTTGTGACTAGTACCTTAACTTGTTCTATGATATATCACCGATCACTTCAATTAATATAAAAAATTTAATAATGTAATGGAGAGAAAAACTATTACAAAAGATTCCCTAATAGACTACATATTTTCTTCAGACTGATGGTGTGATTTAGAAAGAGGACACTCGAAATCGGCACTTAAAATTTTTAATGCAAGAGTTCATATACGAAGAAAGAGAGATTTTCGCTTCATTTGTATGAATATATCATTGCAGGTGCTTATGAGGTGTTTTCAAGTAAAGCATAGGCTTCCACTACTTTGGGAGGATGTTTTTGGAAACTATATCGTCTTATTTGTAAGGCATTCTCCTTCTATTTCAAATAGTCAAATAATACGTCATACAAATAATTATATGTGCTTGGTAATTTTTTTTTCAAAAATAAAAAAGTACAAAAATTATTATCAAAATTTAAAATAAACTTAAATTAAAAATTATCTTCATAGTAAATATTTATATGTGCATTTTGCGTTTCGCCTATTTTAATATTTAGGCCCTGTACCGAAGGCACAAGAGTTTATTGGTTTTGTGCAAATGTATGTATCAGATACAAATAATGGTCAGAGAACCCCAAAGCTACCCCCATTATGATCAAAAGTGATAAAGGAGTCGAGTCCGTCTGTCCGTCCGTATGAACGGAAGGATCTCAGAAACGGTAATAGATAGAGACTTCGCATTCGACTAGGACTTCTCCGGAATTCCACAAGTTTATTTTAACATTTTGCCCCTCCCCTTCCCCATAAAATCACCCCAATTCTAAAAATTTCTTCGGCATAAAAAAAAATAGAAATAACGTCCCTCTAAGCCAAAATCCAGAAAGTTCATCAAAATCGGATAATAAATGACGATTTTATAAGCAATTAAATTTTAACGACCTATGATGCTTCCGTCCACCCTTTTCTTTTCATACATAAAAAAATGTTTTATAAGGCACTTATTCGTGCAGTGAGAAGAAGCTCGGGAAACATTTAATGTGTTTCCTGTACTGGTACACGGCCTCTTACAGTCGGTTACGCCCGTAGTAGTGATAACTTCAGTGGTCAAAATTGTTTCCATAATTCATTTTAACTGAACTAAGTCGAGATGGTATGGAATCAACTAGCGATTTATGGGTGGATACATTGAAGTTCACTATTTCTTGCGATATTGCCTAGCTGTCTCAAACTATCTTCCGTTCTTGAAAACATTAGCAGAGATTCTCAATGGGATCCAGGTCCGGACTTATTGCTGGCGAGTTATATTTCTTTATATAACGAAGCTCTTGTTATGAACGCTTTATCCAGTTGAAAAGTACAGTCATCGCCAAACAAATTGTCACCAAATTTTATTGACTCACTGTCCAGAAGCTCAATATGCATTTCGGCATTCATACTGGCTGAGATGAAGCATATAGGACACATGGCTCTGCAGCAGAACGCAGCCATGCCGATTCTGGTGCATATCTCTCCTAAAGATAGTCACTGCTCCGCCCAAAAACGATATTTGTTTGCAAACTCCGTACCAGGTTTCAAGAATTTATTTAGTATAAGATACATCTTCAAAAAAATGGAATTTTTAAGCCAACACCACCCGATCCAGTATTAGCTTCCGAAAAAAAAAGTTTGAATATGAACTCATTAAAACACTTTCAATAGGATTTCACCATTTGAATACACATAAGATTGACATTTTGAAACGATAAAATGCGCAAATAAATAATTGGAATTCAAACTGCTAACAGGGTGTCTCGTAGTTTACTAGTAGGTGCCCTGTTTTCAGTAAAACAATCGGTCTGATAATAGCTTAATGCTTATTCACAATGCTAAATAATTACTTATGAATCGATAGACAATCAAATGTACATTGCAGCGCTGCCAAACTTTCAAAAAAATGTTTGCCAATCACACATAAATCTGGCAAATAGTTTATTAAGTGTATAAGCAAATGATAATAAGGTGATTTATTTTAGTTTAACCTTTTCCAAAGCTTATCAAAAAATCTTACTACCAACAATTTTTCTTGAGTTTAAATACTGCAAATTGTGTTTTTGTAAAATGTATACCAACAAATATGAAAATATTCTTCACTCAATTACATTACAAAACGTATTTCTCAAATGTCGATTTTTATTTCAGGCACGTTTTGAACGTATTTTTTACAAACACATTAATGCAAAAAACACTCCCACTCACTGAAAGCGCTATATTTTTTTTGTCATTTCTTACAAATGGACTTCTTCGTTGACAGTTCTTTGTTGATATATGTAGGTACTACTCATATGTAAAGTATTCTTACATAGTTGTACGAGTATAGTATTTTATTTGGATGCGTAAATGCTTTGTCAGCGCACGAGTTTGCCATATCATTTTACGATTCATTAAATATCAATTATTTTAACACTTCAACAGTCGGTCAAGTAGCAGCAGAGAATTGTATATTAATGGGCGAAAAGGTTTACATGATACTTGAAAGGTATTAACTTCAATAATTAAAATAGTTTAGTAATTGACTTTATTACAAAGAATGGCTTACTTCTTGCTCTGTTTTGACAATTACAATTTACAAAGTTTTTATTTTGGTATTCACACATTTTTGCTGCTTTAGAATTTTTTTCTCTAATTTTTCTCCTACCTAAACAAAGACCTTGAATATTAAGTTACCAAATAACATTATAACTTGTCAAACTTACATTGATTTAATATTGATTTAAAAAATTACAAACAATTTAATTCCTAATCAGTTTTAGCGAAAAATTCCCACAACAAACGACACACGTTACAGATACACATTCAAGCGCTGGACAAATATGATTTATCTCAAGCAAAAGAATAGCAGAGAATCAGCTAAAATTTGTCGCTTCTAACTTGTATAAAGTTTAATGCCCTCGAAGCACTGAAACAACCTATTAGAAGCAAGAACAACTACTTGGGCTTTTTTTGTATTAACCTTTTTTTTTTTTTGCTTTTGATGTTGACAAAGCACCTTTGAACATAGTTAAGACCAATATTGACTCAGGTGATTACTCAATATTTTGACATTTCGCCCATTTTAGAGCTGTCGACATTAAGCCGAAGGTGCTTTCCACTACTTTCGACACACGCCGCCGCATAACAATTTGCTTTTTTTTTGTGTTCGATTTTAAAGCCCGGCGGCGGCGTTCTTTCATTCTAAGCGCGTGTTTTTTTTTTTTGCCTTTTTTCAGTTGAACTTTCTTTGATTGTCATTGGCCATTTGTCAGCTTCATTGACAGCTTCTTAAAATTGGTCCAGAGAGGCTTTTTTTCTTGGAGCTTTTTAGCATAAATATGCTATATTTTTTGTCTTGTTCGAATTTATCTTTTTCGCTGTTGTTTTTTTACTATTTTGTGTTGACATTTGCATGAGTAATTGTATACCCTACACATAGAAATAGTTTAAGCAAAGAGTTTTTCATAACAGCTTAATTTCTGCTAGATGCTTGCAGGTGATATTGGGAAGAAATAGTTTAAGCAGAATTTTTAATAGCAACTTAATTTCTGTTAGGTGCTTGCAGGTGATATTTTTTATATAAACCAAATTTATGTTAGGTGCTTGCAGGTGTTTTTGTGGAACACTGCGGCAATGAAACTTATCGATAACAGTCAATTACAAACCGATAACATAAACTGATAGCTAATAATTTTAAACCCCCTTTAAAATGTATCTGTGAAATGTTGTTTATTATAATTTCTTAATTTCCTCTTAAAACAACCAATTAGCAATATATAAAAAATAAATAATTAATTTTAAGCAGCGTATTTATGTTTCACTAAAATTTTATCAGCATTAATATATTCTCTTGGTATAATTTTTTGTTGTTGTTTTTTTCCAAAGCCACTTAAATTTTTGATTTATGAGAACGTGACTGTGTGTCGCATAAATTTGTTTGTACTAAATGAGCCATTTAGCTTTAATGCTTTTATTCTTTCGTTCGTTTTTTCTCTATTTTTATTTTTTTCTTAGTTTATTTATTATATTATTTCTTCTTTTTTTTTCGCTTGTGATTTGAAAGCAATTTACTTGTTGAGCTTTTGACTTGTGATTGACTTAATTAATTTGAACGAGCTGACTTTTGATTTGTATTTGAGACAAGTTCGCTGCTTAAGTCTTTCGTTTGGCGTCTAATCTTGACATCTTGAATGAAAGCTGACTTGTGAATGAAATGAAAAAAACTCAATGAAGATGATGTATTTTGAACTAATTTAAATTGTTTATAATTGATAAAAAAAAAACTATTTCGGTATATTAAACATTTTTATACACTATACTCAAAGGATGAAGAGTATAATTAGTTCGTGGGAGTGTATATAAGGAATGAAGAATAATAATTTTTTAACATCATCGAAAGCTGAGTCAATATACACACGTACTTTCGTCTTTCTGGAAGTATAAAACAGCAGATCTCAAAAACTTTAGGAACTAGTGACTTCAAATAAAGATATAAAGATACTTCTTGGCCATACTTAATTTTGTAGGCGTCATGCCTACAAAGCCCTCAGGCTTATCGTATAGCTAGTTGTCTCTTGTACTCTCATTCTTTAGTGCCGCCCTGTCGGAACTAGCTTTGTATTTTCTATTTTGTTTATTTAATTATTAATCATAAATAATGCCAGTGATATATATCCGGCTCGAAGGACCAAAACATTATTAAATACGGTAGTAACTAATATTTAGCGAATATTTAGAAATTTTTTTTTTAAATAAAGTGGCTTTAATTTACTATAATAAATGTACATTGAATGTTTTGGTCCTTCGAGCCGGATATATTAGGTGTAAAAATTAACGTATTTAAAATAGTTGACGAGATCAATTACTTCTCTTTAGCTATTAATTTGTAAACATAAGAATGCTTGACCTAACTGATAGACTCATCAACGCTTTGGGCTTGAATTAAGTTCTAAATGATAGATTTGGTGTAGGTAATATGTTGAGTGTTATGGTGAAGGAACTAATGTCTAGGAGATAAATGGCCAGGATCCGTAAGTGTCAATGTCTTGACGGAGGCCCAGCGCTATAGGTGTGATTTAAAAGAATTCGGGTATGCACCAAATGTAAAACTTTCTCGGATTTACCATTTTATTCTCCAGAACTGGAGAATAATCATTCGTGTATTTTGAAGAACAAACGCAATAGACTTATAGCTCGATTGGAAGCAACGTCGTGTTCTGACTAGCCCGGCTTTGGTATAAGAACAAATTCAGCCCATTGCTATTGAGTAGCGAAATTGACCAGCTTTTTTAAAGAGGTTGCTATATTGCACCAAATCTAACACTACCTACATCCATGGTAAATAACCTTTTTTTTTTTTTTTTCTTATTTCTTCTTTAATTTTCATACATTAAAAACTCATTCAACATGGCACAAAATACTAGAAGTAAGTCATGTTCCATTTTGCACCAATTGTTTGGCAATAAAAAAACTTCAAAATGATTTACAATTCATTTGTTTGCAATCCATAAAACATTAATTGCTCACTAAATCCAAATCGATCCAAGCTACATCATCTCCCATGTCGAGTCATTTCACTTCCACGCAGCCGTAGTTCAATGACTTCACCCATTAAATTTATTCCTGGCACGCATACGCGCACAAATCTTCACATTGTGTGACCTTCAAAATAATGAAATAGTAAAATTGTGCAAAAGTGTTTACATGGAGCACAGTGAACCAAACGTACGTCCAAGCACGCCTCAAACGCGAGCCAATATTTTATATATACAGAAATCGAATCGAAGAATTCTACGTCGAAGTTGAAATTGTTTTTATTTTTTATGGATGTAGGCGTTTGACGCGCGCATTTTTGACTACTTTTGAAAATGTTTTATTGTCTATAAAAACAGACAGCAAGCGTGTGCGACAGATAGTATATATATGCACGATCTCAAACTGTCAAATGGTTTATTTATTGCAGTACTAATGATTTAGAAAGTTTTTAGGGTTTAGGTATTCAATTATGCTCAAAGTTGGCTTTAAAGTCGGTTGATGTATCTAAAAATAATCATTTATTGTAGCAACATCTAAAACTTTACACCTCAACGCTGCTATTTGTATATTTGTATCTTTATATATAATATATATAATCACACATCATTAAATTTAAACACCCATTTTGTTTAATTAAAAACAATTAATTTTTATTGATGTTCCATATTAAAAAAATACTTTATGACTTTGTTGATAGCCAGCTGATGAGCTCCATTTATTATTTATTCACCCTTTCAAGCATCTAAACTGCTTCACACTCAATCTGAACACTTCATATTCCTGTCTGGCTGTCTGTTGTGATTGAAACTGAAAACCCCACAGGCTCAAAAAAGGCGTTGGTTTAATTTGTTTAATGACTGTTAACAGCAGAGCGGCTTCAATCTGTATGCCATTCTGTGCAACAATCCATTATAATAATCTTCTTGTATGTATTTTTAAACTGTTGAGGGTTATAAACCAACTAAAGTAAACTTGTTCCTTTGGCGCTTGAATATGTTGCAGTAGTAGTTATGTATCTGCAGGCAGTTGCAGTTATTTTTGTATCTCAAAGATACACTGCCACACTTTGTTGTAATTTAATACGTTAGGCGTTGCATAGAGCTGCCAAGTTCAATATCATAAGGTCAAGGCATACTGCACTGTATGCATGGTTGGGTAGAAAAGTTATCAATGCATATAAAATAAAGTGAATAAAAGCATCCAAATATCTCCAAAGAATCACAATGATTTAGCAGGCAGATTATCTATTTTTAAAGTTTGTAAAGTTAGATTATAACAATATTGAAGGCTCGTAAAATAGTTCTATATCAATAGAATGACTTTTTATAACTGGCTTGGAAGTAAACGTAGAAACCCGTTCTCAAAACAATTGATCAGCTATAAATGAGTCAAAAGGAAAAATACGAATAATGACAACAACAAAAGCATGCACAAATGTTTCTTATTCTCTTCATCTCTCTATGTGTCTTTCAATGCATACACGTTCTCCTTAAACTAATATATGTGGGTTGCTTCTTATATTTATGGACTAATAATGAAGCTGAAGCTTTTGAAGCATCTATTCGACGTATTCAGTAATATTCAATAATTCCTTTGTTTGAGCCGATGTATGAGAACTCATATAGTCATGCTGAATAATGATTCAACCTTTTATAGACTTTTTCCGAATTTCTTCAAAGACTTCTGACAATGTACCATGCAGAATTCCATCGTCCGACTTTACAATCTTGTCAATTCTTGCGTGATATGTCAACCAGCATCTGTTTTAGTCGACCTGAGTAGTGCTTGGCAGTTTTTTATAATGAGTGACAATATTGATCAACGTATTTGTGTTGAATTTTGTGTTGGGAACTGAATTTTATATGCAGATATATTGAAAATTTTGCAAAATGCTTTGGTGAATCTGCTCTGTCAAAAACTCGAGCTTACAAGTGATATAAACCGTTTAAGGATGGTCGGGAGACTGTCGCAGACATGCCTCATAGACGATGGATTTCTATTTCCTTCAAAAAAGCTATCGAGAGCAAGTAGCTGTCGGATCCTACCTTCTTGGAACGCATAATTACTGTCGACGAGATATAGGTGTAAGAGAACGACACACTTAGGAACCAGCACTCATCCGAATAGCAGTCTAAAGTCGCATCAAAGCCTTATTACAAAAAATCACCAAGCACTACTAAATTCGACTGAAAATTGCTATCGTAGCTATGGACAGTGTAACCAAAATGGGAAAAAAATATACCTGCCTTACTATTAAACGGGAGACTTGAATTAATTTAATTCCTGATACTTTCTTGACTTGACCAATTTTTACAGATGGTCAATAAGAGCTTTGTGGGCATGTTAAGTTACAACTTTTCAAAAACTTTTTCTGCGTTTGAATAAGTGGAATCAAAATTCTTCAAGCAAAACATTGATATGTCAAAAATATCCTATGTAATCAAACATAAAACGATGTGTTTGCAAAGGTGACTGTGAAGGGCATCCTGGTGGAGGCAGTCATCGATAGGGAAGCAACACGCAGCTTTATAGGTAAAACACTAGCGGAAAGATGTGATAAGGTGAGCAACACCTCTTTCTAGTTTCTGAATTCAATTATTTTGCATACATCCTGAGACACGTAGAAAGTTTTTAGGATCCCAAACGCCTCCTGTTACATATATTCGCAAACACCTATTATATCCTTGCACTTATAAAAAATAAATTAATTAAGATGTATTTGAATAGGCCTATGTCTACACTGCCTCTAAAACCACTTTGAAGCTTTGAATATTTCTGTACACAGTTTTAAAGTACTCTGATATATCATTACGAAAATTAGCCAACCAGGTATTCTCACATAGAATCAATTAGTTTGTCGCTGTAACATAGTTGTTTCTGGACGCTCTAAATATCTTCGATATTATCTTAGCTGCTGTAGAAATCTCCTGGCAACTTCGACAAAAAGTGACTGTGGTAACTGCTATTAGAGTCGCAATATCTAATTTGCTCCAATACTCAAATGGTAAAATCCTTCTAAGATTGTACTTGGAATACGCCTGCTTTGAGTGGTTGCATATGACAAGAGTGATCCTACTTGAAGATTAACAGGAATATACCAACCGAGCTCTTACTCTTGAGCTCTAACTCTTGGATTGCTCCCATATGACATAATATAGCCCTTGTATCCTCTCTAATTAGAAGAAAAAACATTTAAACGAATTTAAAAAAAAAGAAGGTATTTCCGACAGGAATATACACTGTGAAAAATTAAGCAAGACTTGAAATTTCCTCTTAAAAAATTTTATGGAGTATTGTGTAGCACCTACTATTTAAACTTGCACAGAAATACGAGTAGTTTGGTATTTATTAGGGTGAAACGATGGAATCAAAACTAGAATTTTTACTCAAAACTAAACATATTTGTACTGTAATTTTTTTAAGAAGTATGTTGCCATGAAAGGACATCACAGGGTGGTGAAATTTTAATTTTTCATCTTTAATCTAATCGATTGAATGGGATTATAATTTGCTGCGAACCTCCATGTGATACTTTATTTGTATTGAAGTAAGCTGCACAAAATTAGGAAAAAAAATAATTTATATATTTGTATGGAGCCACTTTATCTCAACAGGGATTAAGGACAGTCTAAATATAATATTTGAAGAATATATGCCTTAAAGTCTTAGGATATTTCTGCATTCATACAGATTTGCATGTTTCTGAAGAAGAAATTTATTTTGAGGAATGTTAAGCACCCTTTTGGCTGTTGAATACAAATTTGCAGAAGGCTCTTCAATATATTCACATGGAATAGTGAGGGTATATAGCTTATGGACATATCGTCACCATTCTAAATATAAGAAAAATGGATGATCGCTTTATGTTTCAAAACAAAATTCATTTACAATTACGGATCATTTATGACATTACGCATACGCACTGTGTTCCAGCCATAGCATAAATTTTCATATGAAAATTCTTAACACATCCTTTTTTTTTTTAATAACTTTCTTTACCTTCAACTACATCAGTATCCTCAGCCTCGAAGTGCACATCCTGTGCTGTTGCTGCTTCGTGCAACAAACTAAGATTAGCTGTTGGCACCACATGCACAAGCAATTCTTCAGTTGCTGCTGTGCTGCTAAGCGGCAATGCTTCCTCAGCTGTTTTACTGCCAACCGCCGCTGTATTCAGAAAATCCAATAATTTTTCATCCACCAAAGCTGAAGTCGCCGTGGTTACATTCTCTGCAAACGTTTTAAAATGCAGCAAATGCATGCAGAGCAATAAAATGCGCACAAAGGCAAGCATTTTATTTGTACTTTTTAATAATTTATTTGTAGATAAACAACTTCTTATAAAATTTCTTTTGTTTTTGCACAATTTTTTTTTATTTTTTATTTTTGTTATTCGATTTGATGACAATTAAAATGCGCGACGTGTTACAATGTAGGAATTCACAAATTTTCTACATAGTCCGCGCGATCGACAGTATAGAACACACAGAGAGAGAGAAAGAACAGGACCGTGCGCATGCGTGGTCCGCGCGTATCTAAAGCAGCGAACTGTCGCACAGTTTGGTCAACAGCTTTGTCGGACAGATACTATTTCAGCGCAAGTCAAAAGCGACTGCGAAGAAAGCCATGAAACCGGCAAAGTTGACGACTGCGTTGGATTTTTTTTATTTATTATTTTTTTTATATTTGGGCTTAGGCGTCTCAGCTGAGAATATTCAAACGGCACACACAAATACACACACAATGACAACTAAAGCTGCGCACTTATTGAGATACAAAGATACTTTTGTATCATTTGAATGACCCGAACGACCGATCGATCGTTGGTGTTATTGTCAAATAATTTTTCACGTTTATATTTTATAGATTTTTATTTCTTTATTTCTTTTTCATAAAACAACTCGTTTTTTTTAAAGATTTTTAGTTACTTTCTTTCTAGACATTTATTATTTTTGAACTTAATTTTTTTTACTAGTTCGTTTGACCAGTTTAATGTAAAATGCGCACAAACACGCACTCGATCCTTTGTAGCTTTGAGTTACTTTAAAACACCGAAATTTTTGTTTAGTTTCGTTCTCGAACTCAATTTTGCATGCGCACCGCACACGCACGCATCGTTTTGCAGACTAACTGACCAACAAAAAGTGATGAGTCCGGACTGTCCATACACTGAGCTACGCTCTCAGTAGTCTAGTCTAGCTCATCGCTGCTGTCGTGCTGTCTGCCGCTCTGACTTTAGCTCTGGATGGCTTAGGAATACCTTGCAAAACGCATATATTAGTTGCGAGTTCTTTTGCTTTGATTGGCGCTATTTGCCATTAATTGTACACTGTAGAAAATTTTTTAATTAGTTGAAGAATATTTTAATTTATTAAAAATATGTAAAAGAAAGTCCTGGAATGTCCCAAATTGGTTTCTGATTTTACATTAAATTAATTTAAGCTTCACGAATAAGTAAGACGATGCAATGAACGTTATGTACAGCAACTGTTAATTAACATTCAACTGCGCTGTTAACATTGTAGAGTGCTGTTAAGTGCTGCTGCAAACTGTTAGCAGCATTCAATGAAGCAAATCGAAGGCCATAAAGCGATTTCCATATTCAAAAACAGATTTTCAATGTATTTTTCAGTTTTTCCCAAATCAGTTTTTCCCAAATCAATCTTTGAGTTTCAATGTATAGAGATGATCCAGATCGGAACACTAAACGGGTTAGCCTACATACAAAACCTTTCTGATTTTTTGTATGAAAAAATGTTTCTTATTGTGGTTTATTTAGCTAAAAACGCCAAATTTGGTGTATCTTGCATGATTCCTAAGAAAAAATCCATATAGGCAAAGATAGGACCATTAAATGGAGTTGGTCCCTTACAAAACTGTCCCACATTTTGGGGTTTTTGTATGAAACAAACTTTGTAGTGGCTTTTAATATAACTAAAAATGTCAAACTGAATGTATTTTGTGTTAAACCTTATAAAATATTCCATAAAGATCCAAAACGGAACACAAAAAGAGGTGCTCGCCCTACAAAACTCAAATCGATATAGACATGTTCGTCTGTCTGTATATGAACAACAAGACAATTTTGATTCTATAACGTCTTCTATTCCCCTCTTCAGATTGTTAGTACTTAATGAATGTGCCAACCACTCTCTTTGGAAGGTGATACTTATAGAATCAGGCCCTCTTTTTAGAATTTTTGGATGAAAACAAATGTTTTACTTATTATTTTAACTTTAAATGCCAAATTTGGTGTGTCTTACTCAAATTTCAATGAAACATTCCATAAAGGTCCATATTGCACCACTGGAAGGGATAACGCCTATACCAATCGGTTCTCTTTTATGGAATTTTGTAAGAAAACTGACAAGTGGTCAGTTAAGCCATTTACGGATGTAGAAATAAATAATAGAAAAACTGAAAACATGATGTAAACTATTTTGCCACTGAAAAGAAGGTTCCTGGCGATTCTTGGTGAATTACGAAAGATGAAGAAGAACCTCGTGGGGTAACACTTCATCATAGCCACCTACCACCTCCCATTGAAGTTGCTGAACACAAACCATCTAGTCAGAAAGCAAGTTGGGAGCTGAAATGGAAAACCCCATCATTGCAGGTGCAACACCGACATGGCAAATTGAACGCCATAGCGGATGCTTTATTATAGCAGCTAATGGAGACAACACGCGATCAAGCGCAGCTGGAGACGGACCACTGAACATAGCTTAAAATTTGAGAAGTTAAGGAAGACTACTGAAAATGAACCATATAACACTAAACAGAATGAAAACCTAATCTGTTATATTTTTCATACTGGATACATTGGTGCAAAACCTTAATATCAAAGAGTGCTGAGAGAAAACCACGATAAGCAAAATGCCTCGAACTGGCTCGAAATGCATCGTAATATCTATCATTATATGAGATAGTATCAGAAGTTTCAAAGATATAAGACGTCCCAGCAGCGGCAAGCAAGAAATATGTTTACCCAAATTGCTTCCATTCGACACCGTTTGTATAGATTCTGTGAGAAACCCGTCTAAAACATGGAAATACTTTTCAATTAGTATTTTTAAACGCTTCAAGAATTGGATTGAGAAAGTGATTGTAAGAAACATTTGTGATTTAGGATTTCCGAGAAGGTGCTCATTTCGGATAACGATGTGCTATTCACCGGCCAAAATTTCACTGAATTTCTAAGAAATTTGCCAGCCACCAGCTGACTATCGCATACCCTCTTCAAGATAAACCAAACAAAACAATACTCGGTTATTTTACCAAAACCTGAAAAAGGCTTTGGGATGAGATCCTTCCAGAATTCACGTAAGGCTTTATTAACAACCAGCATTTCTGACCATAGGACAGGAATCACGAATATCAGGCTTACTCTACTGCAAGTTAATAGCAGAATCAGGCTATTGGATGGTGGACTGAACAAGTAGTAAGCAGCGGAAGAACAAGAAAAAAACTACAATCTACGTAAACGAGCATGAAAACCGAAACTGGGTGAACTGGTGTTTGTTCCAGCCGTCATTATAGAAATGTCCCTCTGTCTGCGACAAGCAAGTCTGGTCACAACTATGAACAAAAAGAACTTGGGGACTATTAGCGAAAGAAATTTCAAGCTTAAATATTTAGAAGCTACAATTCCCTCTTCAGATAACTTGTACAAAAAGAAGGTGACATCCCCTATATGAGGGGTAACTCTAATACATGTCTTACCACCAAAAAAACCCCCCCCCCCCCTCTTTAGTTTTTGTAGGCATAAAACGCTAATCATTTCTGTTTCATCTGTTTCAAATTTACGGCAGGAATAAACTGGCACGAATTACTCTACCATCTTAGAGATTGGCGAAGATTTCTGACCTACTTTTCTATGTCTTGTCAATTATTTTCAATAAGATTCGGCACAGTTGAATGAACTGCTTAATGTCAAACGAAAGCCCTTAGTAATGCCACCCAAAGCGAAAACTTTGTACGCAAAACTTTTACATTTTATTACAATTAATAACTTGCCAGCGGCATATTCAAAGCAGTCAATAATCGATTAACACGAAGCGATTTGAGTACACAAATCGCACTCCTGTCTACAGCTGAACAATGCGACGCATATGTTGCCATACCTTTTATCGATTTGTTGCGGTGTAGGTGTCACAAAAATAAATGAATCACACTTAATTCTATTCTGAAGTCGTTCGTAACTCGTTCAATCAATCAAATCGGCTACAAAGCAATCCTGTTCATGTCGATGAAATGTCTCGAATTAAAGACAATTAGTTGGCAGAAAATAATTTCCAAAAACTCAAATCACGACAAAGGTTGCAGCCCACCAACAGAATTCCTTTGCATTTTGTGCTTTCTTTCTTTTATTAAAAACAATTCCAGAACTTAAGCCGCGCAACATGATTTAACAAATTTGCTAAAAAAAAGAGTAAAATTGGCCTGCGGTGCTGTCAAAAGGCGACAATTTTGAATTGAATTGAATTAATTAATTCACTTTGAATGCTGCCGGCTAAGATGCTTATTTTTTTAGAACACGATTTATTGTGTTTAATTTGTTATCGCAGAGAAAACATCCTTTGTTGAGTTCAATGCACTAAGCAACTTTTGCATTTTTAACAGTGTACCACCTGCGTACTGGGCAGCACTTAAGCCAGCAGATTTGTTACATGGAACTTGTCGTCTGCCTGTGAGTCTGCTGCGCTGTCCGACTTGTCTTCCTTTGCAATACATAAATTGTCGATATTATTTATCGAAAGTCATTGCCGTCGCATTGAGTGTCATCAATGGGTTGGCATGCCTCCTGCACCGTGTTTGCCGCAGTCAGTGCGGCTGCTAGAAGTCTGGTAGTACAAGTGGTGGAGCAACAACATGTAGCGAACTGTAATCGAGCGCCAGTTTCTCTGAAATCGAATTCAAATTTCCTTTTGGCATGTGAAGTCGAGTGGGGAAGTTGATGCTTAGAATGGAGTAGTAAATAGCGAAGCGTGCGGAGGAGAAGTGCTATAAAAAAATAAACCGCAAAAATTAGAGGAATTTAAATGGATCTCATATGATTAGTACACTGAGCAAATATTGTAAGTCAGATACGAATAAAATTAAGTCACAAACATTTTCTAGAAAATTATTTCCAAAGCTTTTGCAACAATTTGCAGAACAGATTTACGCTTTTTAAGCTATCAAGCTCATGTGTTGTTTGAGGCATGAAGTCGTTCTTGGTAGCTGAACTATCTGCGCTGCTATCCAGCTCATCCATTAAATGAGATGAGTTAGAGCTTCAAATCAAAAGGCTCAAAGCCTTCGAAGCATCTGCCAACGATGCTGCTCATGATGGTGTTCCTAAAGCACTTCCGTAAATGGAGGTGAATTTCTTAGGATTGCGTCAAGACACGCGCTTAACACTTTCCCTCCCAATAAAAATTCGTAGTGTTTTTGATCGTTCTGAACAATAAACTCGCTACCAACCTTATTTAAAATAATTCAGCAAATTTTTCCTAGTAGAATGTTGGCAGTTCCAGATGTGCAGAACACCATGACGAACCATCAGCTTGGCTCCTTCTTGGACATACGGAATATCACTCTAAGGCTTCAGTCGAAACCATTCTACTGGAAAGCAAGCCTATCAAGTTGTTCTGCATATCTTTGGCGGCTTTGCAAATAAGCACTACCGCTCTGCTGTATGTCCTCCCACCTGCTCAGTACTTTTGTGCTTTAGTCTTACTTACTTCACCACAAATTTCTAGTCCAAGTTCGAGATAAACGTTCGAACATACTTTACCAAATTTATCATTGTTGAACATTGACAGTTTCATGCCAGAATATCATTCAGTTGTGCTTCTGAGCACCCCAGGGAAACTTCCGAGGACTTGTCTGCTTTCGAGGCCAGCTCAGAGAGTCGTATCGAGGCAGCGCCGCTTTCTCAGTAACCAGACCCTGGTTATATCTCATATAAATTCTGTTCTCTATCTGGATATGCCCCTGAATCGGCGGCTTGCATGGTATATGCACATTTCTAAAACTGTGGCAATCTGAGTGATGAGTTTCCAAAATTTAACTAGCTTTTTAGATCGTAGAGCAAGCATAGTTTCACCAACAAGTGTAACTGTCTACCGGTTAATAGTTGCGCCTTCTTGTACATACGGACTATCACTCTGAGGCAATCTCCAACATAAGAAACATGACCCAATGCAACATTACTGCTCCGTTGTTCCATTTCAGTATCTAAAAGCTTTACTCCAAGAGATCTTCACCTGGTCATCGCGTTTTGCCAAGCACACATAATAATGATCTCATGACCAAAGCGGAAATGAATCAAAAAAATGCTGACTGTACTTATTTTTAAAAGCTGAAGCATATGCGTGGTGTGTAGCCATTTAGAACAAATTGGTTTTATGATGTCCTCTAATCTTCATTTACAAAATTTTGGTTTCAGTTCATTTTATGTGACTACACTTGATGACTATAGAAACTCGTTAATGAATGTTTTCTTCGGAACATTGCGAGTATTTACACATGAAACTCCTCCAAATCTCCACAATCAACCACAAACACAAAAATTCTTTGTAGCTCATTTTCAGAACTGCAAAGTCATCACTTCAAGAGGTGATAGAATGTTGTATAGAGACCAAATACAGAGCATTACTCAGAACGATTTACGCCATTCACCATTACTTCTCAGCATTTAAATAAATGAGAGGTTGCATAGAAGATCCGTATGTATTTTATTACGGAGAAGTATTGGTGGTAGCTATAAGTCTCCTATTGAGCTTCACATGTAAGTCAGCGTGTCTGATGAAAGCGACGAGTCTGCAGTTTATGTATAAAAAGATTCGGGAACATTTTTTATGCCGTGGTGAGCTCGCTTTAGCAGTTTCAGTCTTGACCAGCATTAGTCGATTGGCTTGGTACTTGGTCCAAAGTGATGTGTTCTCTTGAGCAGCGCTACCAGATGAAACTTTGTAATTTATTTGAAAAAATCGAGTATCCAGACTTTGGACATGATTCGGAAAGTAGTTGGGATTAATAACACAGGCAAAATTTGATTTATTTTTTTTTTTTTTTTGATATTGGTACGAATTTTTGACTGCAGAACACGATCCCGGGTACAAACGTCATTATGTTGAGAAAAGTGAGAGTAAAGAGCCCGAAAAGCGTGTTTTGAGGCTTATAAATTAGTTTCTCTTTGACCTGACGTGCTAGAGACTTCTGGTTCTTCCGGAAAAGGTGTGACAAAAAATTGATCCGACCGGCGCATTTAAGATAAGAAATTGGTCCGACATAAGACATGGTATTAGTCTGAGAAACTATTATTCAATCCGTATTCTATTTTTGTCAAAACTACGAGATGTTAATGGCCTTTTATTGTATCGACAAGGCCTGTCTAACCTATCACAAATTCTGTTTTCCATGGAGCAAAAAGTTTTCAAAGATGTCTGAGGTAGTATGTAGGACAAACTCTGTGTGATCTATTCAATTTTCGAATGGTCGAGACTAAATAAACTACATGAAATGACTACACACCTGTTCTAGATGACAAAGAGCAAGAACGATTTGACGAAGGCTACAGAGGTTCTTAATAGTCCTGACCTGACCCGTTGCCATGGGACTTAGATGCCCTGAAAGAAGCTAGCCAGCGTGCTTTGAAGGATATTCCGGAATCCGATTATCAGTGAGTCTTCAAAGTATGAAAAAAAGTGGTGACTGGCAGAAGTGTTTTGAGTTTTAAGCATCTTATTTGTATCATTATCTCCAATACATTTGTTTACAAATTGTTTCCTAAAACTTTTTATTTGCATCCTATATTCTTAATCGTGTGCGGGAGTTGAAGTATAAGCGTTCAGTGTCGTTACTGGAAAAAAGTCTGGATATTATTTTGAATACCATATTTGCCAGAAATTTTACCTATATTATTTTTGCTTTAGTTTCTGGTACGTAAGCAATTTTTTATATTCTGCAGTTATCCACTGAATTAAACAAAAAGAAACATCAAAGTTCTAAGCAGACAATTCACAATGGCTTCGTAACAATTGTTACTTGCCTCGAGCTCATGCCTTAAAACTTTTTCTCGAGCACATGACCAAATAACCGTAAACGATAAACTCATGAAAATGAAGAACTTCCGTTTTGGCACATATGAAGTGATTACATATTAAAATCTCTTTCCACCATCTTTTTTTTTTAAGAATAAATAATTAATTTTTGAAAAAAATAAATACAGCTTTAATATTCATCAAATTCTGCATGAACAAAATATTTGGAAGTAGCACTTCTAATTTTACATAAGACGACATTTTTCAATTAAAATTAAAACTAACTAAAAATTAAATATGCATATTTTTTTTGTGTTTTTAGAATTTTGTGTGTATGATGTTTTTTTTCTTCTGAATAGAGTATAAACAAACAGTTATGCAATCAAGAATTTCTCTATAGGAACCTGTTCGAAGAATTTATTGATATGTTCTACTAGTATAGGCGCCCATTGTTCACGTGTAGCCGGTATGCCAACTCGTGTTATTTCTGGCAGATTTTCATTGACCAAATTTAGTATCATGGCATCTGCAAGATGATGTATAAAATATTTTAATATATGAATATAGGGTATGCAAATATAATACTTACTCAAATTACGATCCGAAAATATGCCATTAGCCGTAATATGTGCATCGCCTATATTTACATTTGCATTCAGACGTTGCAAACTTAAACGTTGTGTACCCGTTTCGGTGCGCTCAATTTTGCCATCGGTGAGTATGGTTGCCTTGATATTATCTGAGTTGTAAATGAAGAATTAGTTTGTAATAAATATAAAAAAAAATTTATTATGCTAAGCTGTCATTATTTTTTGATTTACGAAAATCTGCATAAAGGTATTTCGGATTTGTAGACACACAGTTTTGATTTTTTTTTTAATTTTCTTCAACATACATTGGAGCATATATAGCTGTTTATTAAAGAGTTATAGGTTAGAACTGTATTAAATTAGAAATTAGTATACTTTATGTAGAATTTAAGCAATTTTTTATAAAAATCCATGGAAAGATAAGGAAGTTATGTGTAGTTGAATGACACTATCTAATTTACAAATTTATGTGGTTAATTTTTTATATGATAAACATGTCAAAATAATAATTTTAATCTACTTATTTTGAGCTAAAAATTATTATCAAAGAATTACTCTAAAAAAATTTTTTTTTTTTAAATGATAATTTTCAATTAAGCATAATTCCGTTATTTTTCCATAGATTTTAAAGTAATATAGCTTATTTTCTTAGTAAAATGTTCAACTTTATGCTGGCATTTACTTTATGCATTACATTTGGTGCTATATGCCTCTTTCTAGAAATATTTACAAATTTAGTGACAGCTTATATAAATTTTTTTTTTCTAGCAAAAATTTTTATTAAAAATTATCAAATTAAATTACCAATAGTTATATTGAATGGTCCCTTTGGCACTAAACGCAAACCGCCAAATTTAACATCCGCCTTGAATTGTCCATCCGCGCGCAATTGTGGCAGTTCGGCACCCAATTTAATGATGAAACCATGCTCTGTGAAGTTGGATAGCACGCTATTCAATTTCAGCGCACTTATGCCGTGTATATTCATATTCTTGATGAGCAAACCACCTTGTATGCCATCATTTGCATAACGGAAAATGCCACGTTTATAGAAATAAGGATCAACGGATATCATATTGTACTCCGGTAGGCCAGTATGCTGTTGAATATTTTAATAATAGAAATAAGTATAAAAGAATTATGGAGTTTGTTTGTTGTGTGCTAACAAACCTTCAATCTAGGCGCTATATTCTGTATAACATTCCGAATGCATTCGTTCAGCTCTGTAGAGCTGAGGCTGCAAGGCGCCAAAGCCAATTCGGGTTGTGGTGAAACTGAGTAGAAATAATTAAGAAAAATAATAAAATTTTTGTTTTTATGTTTAAATGTGCAAATATTTAATTGTTCTTTAATACATATATGTATAATCTACTTAAAACTAAACTGGATGACAATATATGTAAATGTATCTCGAGCATAATATTCAATCAAAGTCATTCAATCCAATTTATTCATAATGCGCTTAGAACGGCGATAGCGCAGGCGTAGTAGCTTCAGAGGTTGATCATCCTCCTCATCAAAATCTTCCGGCACCAGAGCGGCCTGCTCCGGAAGCACCACCGGTTCCGGGTTTTCCAACAACTCCAATTGCTGTACACGCTCTTGTAGTTCTACCAGCTCCGGTTGCTCTACTGGTAGCGGTTCAGGCACAGCTACAGCTGGCATGGCTGGCTCATTGGCAGCACCTTCCATCATCAAAGCACGTACCATAGCAGCGCACTGAATTGTTGGCTCTTGATGTGCCTCCGGCAATGCTGCTGCTTCGCTAGCATTACCGCTCAAAGGGTCAACAGCACCGGGTGCCATCAATGGCATGGAGCAATCTGTACGCCAGTCAGTGGTACGACGACGACGACTGTTGGGTAATTCAGCTTCGTCGCCATTGCAGTTGGTGAACGAGCTACGACGGCGCTTGTTGAACTTCTTATGCTCGTAGTAGCCATCGTATGTACTTTCGTACATATTTAGTGCGGTATTCATTTTAATAATTTTTATTTTGCAAAAATTCGCTCAAAATAGTTCCAGATGACATGCGGTTTGACTTCGATGAAGTGATTGATTTGCAAATGCCACAGGATCTGCAATTTATACTAAATTTGCGTGGCACACTTCTAGCCTGCTGTCATAAAGTCGGAAAGTGACAGCTGTAAATACTTCCGCCTACGCACACTAAAGAGTGAGCGAGCGAGGTATATAATTACCGTTTTGCTTTGCTCTGATTGGCCCAAAATAATAATTGCGACAACAGGTAAAAACGGATTTAAATAGACGCGCTTCTAAATTTTTATGAGTAGCCATAAAAGTTGCGTTTTTGCGTGGAAAGTTTTTCTCTTTCAAAGTCTATTGTTATTATGATCCTTGAACAGATGTCAATTGACAGGATTTCGCAGAAAAGTTTTCATGCATGACATGATGTCTTGAATTGTCTTATTTTCGTAGCCATTGTCTTAGCCATTGTTGCTGGTCCTTTTGAATTTTCAAGCTAAGTACGCTAATTGCTTTTCGAGGCGTATATATTAGAGACAGGAGCAAACTTGATTCAATGGAACTGAACTGAACAATTTGCATCTCTTTCATTCCATCGATGTCAATGTATGAATGAGGTATGCATAGAGTAATTAATTATTAATTAAGCAAATAAGTTCTTAGAATTACTCGGTTTCAAGTTGTGGGTTTGTCTTCCCTTGAACGATGTTCTGTGGTAATATTACAGCACTCATACTTTGGTATTTTATTGACAATTGTAATAAAATTTTTATTATCATCTCATCATCATATATTGTGATCATTATTACAGGAAAGGTGCGTTAAGAAAATCAATTTGTATATAGGTTAGTGCATAGACTTTTAAGTCAATACTATGGCCTTCTAATTTCTTTTTAATTAATTTATGAATAACAATTGTGTTGTTCTGAGTTCTTGACTTCGGAATAAGAAAGTGCTCTAAGACAGTTTTTATTTGTACTAAGCATTCCATCAATTGAACATAGATCTAAATGAATGTAGATCAAAAGTTCCCGGGTAAGACTATTATAATCAATTATATTTTCAAACAGGGGACAAATGGGTGCACTGACGGATAAGTGGAAGTTCGATTTGTTCGATAATTCGATTTATTCGAAAGTTCGATTTGTTTTATAGTTCGATTTGTTTTAAAGTTCGTCAATTCGATTTGTTCGATTGCTCGATAGTTCGATTTCGTAAAATATTTTCAAAATCTCTCTCATACCACATCGCTCAATCTAATTTATACCTAAATCTACAATAGTCCTCTTATTAATTCAAAAAACTTCAATGATCATAGAGATATTCCATAGAGATATTCCATCGGGTGTAGGGTTTAATAAGTTTGTTAAAATATACGTAACAGGGTATTTATTCTTTATTCGAATTGATATACACATTCCGTATGAACTACGAGAACTTGGAGACTATATGTGATAGAGCCTTCATGTTTGGATATTTTGATTATTCTATACTTTGGACTTTGGACGCTGAAAACGTTTCTAAATTTTTAATTAGTCTGTTATAATATAAACTCAAGACGCATCTTAATTCATGGTTTAAGTTCCTAAATTGTAGCGTATTAAAATATTTATAAAAAGTTTGACACATTCAGCTGCTTGACGTAATTTCAAGTAAAAAAAAAAATCACATAAACTGTGTTTGATTATAGATCTATAAATTATTGATGAATATGATTAGAAACAGAGCTCAGACTATCATCATCATCATATGGCATGACTGGCAGTTCGTTATATTTTGCACTTAAGTGTTATATAGTCGTATGTAAATTTAAGAGAAAAAAAAAACAGTAAAACAAACTCAACGCACATAAATTTGAGTTAATTTTCACGCTGAAGCGATTTCGATTTCATTTCGATTTCCAAAAAGGTTTCAGTTCGTGACTCAGCTGGTCCGTCTGTCTGTCCAGCTGTCAGTTAGAGTATCGACAGACTCAATGATTTCCAGTGTTTGCAATTGCAGAAAAACAAAAAAAAACAGTGTTGCGCAAATTTATTGACATTTATGTTGCAAAGTTCGCACAGCGTATTGCGCGGCTTTACGCTTGAGCGACTTCAACTTTAGCAAACGAAAGACTTAAGAAACGAACTTTGCTGATGACTTGTCTGCTCGATTTTACGATTTTTGTTACGACTTTAATTTTTTCAGCTATGAAGCTGCCATTTTTTGCTTATATAATTCTTAAAATTTCAATTAAATTTAATATTTTGCAACGCCTGCTTGAACAAGCACCTTTGACATTGAACTTGTCGCGTTTTGTTGCTTTTTTGTCAAAATTAGTCAAGCAACTAAATGTCTTTTCCAAAAAAAAAAAAAAACCAATTTTATAAAAATTTTCATATTTAATATTATGTTTTCCCTTAGACTCTGTCTCTCTGTCCGTCTGTCTGTCACTTTAATTACAACTATTATTGTCATTGCTGTTTGGAGTTTCGGGCTTGTACCTCGTTTGATAAAACCTTGGGCACTCACTTTCGGTGGCGTGCTGTAAAGTCTTACGGCATTGTCTGTCCAATGGTCGTACGTCTGTCTACACGTGTTGAACTAGCTAGTCTATAATTATTCCGTTGCCATGTGTCACTTTACATATATATAGTTTTTGGTGTGACATTTCGAGTTCAACGTAGTTCAATAATGTTTAATTTTGCACTTTGTTGCCTTGCGCTGTTATGCATTTGCTATGGCGCCATATTGAACTGTTGCAATTGTGCCAGCTAAAATAACTAAGCACTTGAGTCACAGATTAGTAACAATGCGCTAATAAATAAACTTTAAGTATGTAGTTTTAACCCTTAAGCTGTACGCTTCATCAAAACGACGAATAATCTATTTGCAGGCTTACTTCAAGTACCGCAAGAGCTTAAAAGACACAAGACAAGACATGACTGAAGGAATTGTCTATAAATCCAACGAAGAAGGTAAGTTAATCTTGAAGAGGCTTTTCTTAGCAAGACTTTGGGCCTTAACACAATTTTTTTTTTGTAATAGTCAAAGGTATCGAAGAAAGAAATCGACTCCAGCACCGACTTTTACGATTGTGCATGTGGGAACATATTAAATTGATGCTATTGAAGTATATTAAGTTCAACACCATTTTTCATACTACATACTACAAATGGATGTTACATTATGGTAACAAAACATCTTAGGGAAAAAAGTGAAGACTTTGCCTATGGAAATTCCAGATCCATTAACTATGCGCTTAAAGAATGCAATTGCCATAGCAAAAATAAAAAGGGTTTTCACAGGAAAGACAAATTATTCATAAATGTTGGACAATTTCTGAAATAAATTTATGTTCCATTCTAGCGAAACTCATGAGTATTATTTATTGATAGTACAAAATTATAAAATTGTCGAAAAGTAACCGAACTACACAAAGCCAGAAACAAAAAATTGGATTCTTTTTTCAGCAAGAAGTTTGTTCAAATAACTGCTTTAGTTCCAAAAATTCTTCTATTGTATAAAAATTATTTTTCTTCGGGGAATCTTTAAGAAACACAATTTAAGAAAATGGTCCTAAAGAAAAATTTCGACGAATGGAAATAGAATACTTGGATGTACTTTGTTGTACTGTTTCGAAGTTTTATTTATAAAATATTCAGGGTTGTGTCATTTAAGGCTGTTTTTTTTTTTTTTTCCAAAAAATTAGGTTTTAATGTTTAAAGTATTCTCTATCACCATCATTAGATCGATGCATCTAGGATTTATTCAGGAATCTATTCCACTTTTTGACATCAGTCACAGCAGAAGTTGGTAAAAAGAAGGAACATTATCTGTTGTATATAGCGTGTGGACATCATAATACATAAAACCCTTCTTACCCCGCCTAGATACACGAATAATTGCTTTCGACCTTAATGTTCTTGGTTGGCCGTGGTGAACATATAACTTTTTATAGCGATAGGGTATATTAAGTTAGACAGAAGGAGTTGTGGTAGACCACATAAGGTACTTCATCTGTATCAAAAGTCGAGCCAATATAGACATGTCCCTCTGCCTAGCTTTCCTCGTATTTTAAGACTATAAGACATAAAACTTTCAAGATTAGCTCTTAAAATGCTTCTATACCTTCTTCAGTTATCTAGCATTCAATGTAGGTACCAACACACCACCTCCCTGAGAAGCGTTGGATACGTACTATACAAAGCTTTTTAAGATTTTTTAATGAAAATTTTTTTCATTGATATTAATTTAGCTAGAAATGCCAAATTAAAATATTCCATACAGGATTAGATCAGGCCAATTGAAAGGACAGCTGCCATACATACCTGTCTCACCCTGCTGGGTTTTGTATGAACAAAATTTTGTTTTTAGGCCCTGTACCGAATGTACAAGAGCCTATTGGTTTTGTGCAAATGTATGTAACAGATAGAAATAATGGTCGGAGACCCTACAAAGTTACCCCCATTATGGTCAGGAGTGTTAGAGGAGTCGATATAGCCATGTCCGTTTGTATGTCCGTATGAATGAAAGAATTTCGGAAACGGTAATAGATAGAGACTTCGTGTTTTTTTTTTTTGCATTCGACTAGGACTTCGCCGAAATTTGACAAGTTTATTTTAAAAATTTGCCCCTTCCCCCCAAAAAATACCCTCTAAGCCAAAATCCAAAAAAGTTCATTAAAATCGAATAATAAATGACGATTTTATAAACAATTGAATTTGAACGCCCTTTTCTTTACATACATAAAAAAAAATGTTTTATATGGCGCTTATTCGTGCAGTGAGAAGTGGTCATAAGCTTGATCATAAGCTCAGAAAACATTTAATGTGTTTGTTAGGCGACCTGTACTGGTACAGGGTCTCTTACAGTCGGTTATGCCCGACTGTAATTTTCTTACTTGTTGTTTTTAATGCATCTAGAATCACCTAATTTGATATACTTTACATCAATCCTAATTAATTGTTTATCGTATAACTAAATTGCTAAAGAAATGCACCATATAGACCTCTATATCGAACTATACAAATCGGTCCCTATTTCTGTGTTTAAAAAAAAAATATTTTGTTGTGATTTAGTTTAGCTTGGTGCACTCGGTTTAAGTGTATCAGTTAAGTTCGTTAAAGAAAGCCCACAATGATTTCTTTTTCGATTCCAAAAGCTTATAATACACAACTCATATTTTATCTGCACCAAATACAGATCATAATCTTTTGTACACACTATTAAATGTGCATTTACTACACCAACAGCCTGTTTTGTTTTTTTTTTAATACAATTGCACTTTATATTTTTCCTCTAGTATTACATCTTCCGAATTGCATAAAAATTCCACTTACAAAAAAAAAAAAAAAACACAACCTGTTCTTCTTTATTTGCGCTGATGTTTTCCGTGTCGCCTGCAAAGTTTAACGAAAAAACGCGCTTCACATCAATTTGAAATTGATGTAGGTCAGTTTTTCGAAAATTAAATCAAGCTTGGCGTGTTTTTGCACATTCGTAAGCTCGGTTTTTTTTTTATTTTTTTATTTTTTTATTTTGAAAATAAAAATAACGCGAATGCCATATATAATATAGAGATACACGCTTCTATACGCATTGAGTTCAACTTCAAGCGCTTTGGTCCAGTCTAGTTAAGTCGTTCATTCAGCAGAGTTGTTCACAGCCGGTTTTTGCATATTTTCTGTGTTGTCGAAATTTTTACGCGTGCGTCAGAAACATATAAAAAAATTTTTTTAAAGCAAATTTTGGGGATTACAAATTATAGCAGAAAAGATTTCTACAGAAATTAAAACGAAGCATTAATACGCTTTGATTTTTTTAGTTATATTTGATTAATTTTTGTTATATTTCTTGAAAAGTGTGACTATTTATAACTGTTATACATACCGACGCATGCCCGCGCAAGTATCGTATGTTGTATGTATTGGCATACGATACTTTCGCGGGAATTCGTCGATACTATGTGCGCTTATTTGTTATATACCTTAGTTCTATTACTTTTTAAAACATTTCACCGACATGCTTTGACTTTTTTTATGCCGAATGCATATATTTTTTTTAATCAACTGTTTGTAGCCTCCTTTACACTCTATTTATACCCTATACAACTCAAGTTGACTTGCAAAAATCAACACCTAGAAAAGTTATCTCAACAAACAAACAACTTGTGACTGACAGACAGCTGGAAAAATAAATAAAATAAAAAATATGAAGCAAAGAGCGAATACAAAAAAAAAAAAAAAAACAAAAAAAACAACTACATGCAATAATATATAATTTATTTTCAGTGCATTTGCCAATAATTTTTTCTATTTTTTTCTCACTTTTTGCATTTTGAGGCGCGTTTTATTTGCTGTTTTGTATATCAGCTGTCCGTCTGTCTGTCCGCACTTTTAAGCGTGGGACTTTTATTTATTTAAAACAGTAATTTTTACACAATTTCAGCCTATTTTCCCCCATAAAATTTTTTTTGTATAATCAGCTGTCCGTCTGTCTGTCCGCACTTTTAAGCGTGGGACTTTTATTTATTTAAAACAGTAATTTTTACACAATTTCAGCCTATTTTCCCCCATAAAATTTTTTCGTCTGACTTCATATAACAAGCTGTAAATAATTTGTACAAATAAATAAATAATTATTTCTTAAAATCAATAAATCAAAATAGAAAATATCAACAGTTTTATGTCAAGTGCTGACAGTTTCTTTTTCATCAAATATCGCGTTTTTTCTTTAATTTTATACACAAAAATATATGTCAAGTTCAAGTGGTAGTCGCATAAATTCGTTAAAAATTATATTTTTTCTTTTTACACAGATTTCTTTCATTTGTTATTTGTTTAAACATTTTTTTTTTTTTTCAAAAGTGTCAAAGTCATAAAAAAAATGTATAAAAAAGTCATTCGTTACCACAAAGTTGCTAATTTTTTTTTTTTTTTTTTTTTTGGGCAGCTTCTACTGCCAAAAATTGCAGTTTGTTTTATAATTGAAAAATGTGGTTTCAGCGGTGGTCCTCATGAGTTGGTTTTTTTATTTTTATGCGTTAAAAAGCAGAGTTGAAGGTTGAAGTTGTAAAGAGTTGTTTTGAGTCTGTGCGCTGAGTCATTGTTTGAAGAGGCTGATTTAGACAATAAATAATTGTCTGAAATGCTTTATGAAATGATATATTGTAGAATAACTGTATTAGTTAACTGTTTTAATGAGAAAATAAAAGAAATTTTAAGCATTTCCAACAACATGAACAAAAAGTCTTGTTTATACACTTTTCTCCTAAAAAAAATAAATTTCCAACACCTGCAACTCCAATCTTAATCGAAAAGTTGGCATGGCACATTATATTGACGTTGGTATTTATTAGTGCGTAACAATGGTATTGGAACGAAAGGCATGATTCAATCAATTTATTAGTTTCAGAACTTAAATCTGCAATTATTTGGTTTTATTAAAATTTTCTACAATTCATTGCTGAAAATTATTTTTAGGCAATCTTCGGCCTCTAACCTATTAATTAATTTAAGATTTCTCCATGGCTTAGTTTCATTGCAATTAAAATTTATTTGTACTACCTACCTACTTTGATTAACAGACATTCTCATAAGTAAAACATGAATCCGACCTTCAAAGCATTATTTTACGCAACTGAATGCGTCTATCAATGATGGCCAACTTAGAACAGGTTTAGTATAAAAAAATTAAATATAAAGGATATATATTTGTTAAAATTCAAAGCAACTCGTCAAAGATTATGAAGGTCAGCAAATATTTGGAAGAATGTATTATTTCATTTAGGCAAAAAACACTACTGAATCATGGAGCGAGCGGAATAAACAACAATTCAGACAGTGAAATGATATCTCCATTAATGTATGAGACAAATAATCCTAAATATTACCATGAAATGACGAAGTATCTCGAAACAAACCTTCTTTTTTATAGTATACACAATTTTGAATTAAATAACAGCGAAGTTTTAGTTCTTGAATATTATTAAAAGAAAAGTCCCACGTAGAATGCTTGTTTTATGGTTATTTATGGCTTCGACTTTTTGGTGTTTGAACATTGAAGACAAACCCCGCACTGGTCAACCAAAAGAAATTCGAAGACAAAGAACTGGCAGAAGTGGCATTGCTCAATGAAGATCAGCGTCAAATGCTGAAGCATTCAGAATTATTGGTAGTGACCCATCTGACAGTTTCCGAGACATGCGAATATTTCGAAAACATGAAAATTAGGAAAATAAGGACTTTGAAAAAAAGAGGTTTTGTTTTTTAATAGGATAATGACTGAACATGGATATAATGACAAAGAGATGTGCTACGACAATCTTCAAAAAAAAAAAAATACGCTGAGCCGGTTCAGTATTTACTTTCGACTTCAACTTCAATACCAAAGCCGATATATATGATTGCTACATATTTTATATGAAGGTTATACTCTCTATCTGATGGAACCAAATAGGATACTACGATATATGGATACTAAGAGATATAAAAGCTATGAGCTTCTGGAATATCTTGGTGACTCCATTACGGATTGATTCGTTTGAACCGTAGACTGCAAAATAAAACTTGTGAAAACGAGTATAAAAATATGACGAAGTCTTAAAAGTCCTTAAGAAACTGTTTGCGATGTGTTTCACAGCCGACGTATTTTCTGAACATCACTTCTGACTACTGGTTGTTCCAATAAATGCAGCATAATCGAGCTTGAATCCCCTCAAAAGACGAGTAGTTTTTTTTAGGATGGAATTTTTTGCCCTAAAAGATTTGTTTCAAGCAAATTTGCACTTCCCGTAATTGTTAGCAGAATAAAGCCGAATTACAGAATACCGGTTCAAATGTTGATTCTTAGATTTTCTGAAGATATTTAAAATTGAACGTTATCCTACGAAGGCTCCAGAAGGGTTGAGATACTATCAAGGTACTTGTGGATGCGGTACTGCCTCGCAAGTTCGCTTTTTTTATTTTCTTTATTACATATATGGACTGGAACATAAGAAACCTTAATCTTGCTGAACACCGAAAGTAATTGAAGCTTTTTGAAACATTATTTAACTGACTTGAAAAAGATTTTTTAGAAGATAAGTGATTTATTTGTCACTTTACTAACTGGAAAAATAATTATATTATCTTCATTAGAACTGTGGTCCAATAAGTTTTAAGCGCAAAAGCTTGATGGCGTTAATATTAGATTAAGAGACTTCATATCAGACAGCAATATTAATAGAGATTCTGGCGTGAGGTTCGAAGTTACCCGCCTCACTACCCACAGCGGTAAGTGTACCATTTGATGGACGATGACATAAACACTCTGATGCCGTTCTTACTGTGCGTACGGTTGGGTAAGAGAAGCATCTACCGAAGCATAGTTACGAGGTTATATGATCTGATATCGATGCCAGGAGTCAGTTTTACTATACCAGACTAGCTTAATTTCTCTAACTTAAGAAAACGCAAAGCATCAATTACTGCTGAGATCTGTGTAAAAATAATCCGTGGAGGCTGCCCAATATTGTGCTGCATTGCGCCAATTGCATAGCTTCGCATGGTTCGTATTTTACACAAGCAAGCAAGCCGTTACAGTTTGTTATTCTGTCTGTTATTCTAGTAGGTCCTTACCATGGGAGTATAAATTCAGAAAAACTTCTTTGGAGAGAGACTCCAAATTCAAAAAAGTTTTTAGAGGTATTGGTTCAAAAGCGATATAGATAAAAATGAACTTCACCGGAATGGTAAAAGCTCACAAAATTTTCTTTGGAGAGAGTCTTCAATTCCAAAAAATACATTTGCACTTGGTGCGTACGTTTAGAAGTTCTTTGGGCAAATGTGGTATAGGTAGAAGTAGACTTAACCATAGTTGTTTAAATTTATAAAATCTTCTTTGGCGAGAATCTCCAATTCCAAACAAAACCCTTATAGATCATGCTAGCGTTTAGAGGTGCTACTCTCAAGCGGTGTAGGTGAAAATTGACTTAACTATAGCAGTATACATTCAGAAATACTTCTTTGGAGAGAATCTCCAATCCTAAAAGAAACCTTTACAGGTCATGCTTGCATACAAAGGTTCTGTTCCAAAGGCGGTATAGCTGAAAATTGACTTTACCATTGTGGTATAAATTCATAAAATCTTCTTTGATGAGAATCTTCTGTTCCAAAAAAAAAACCTTTACAGTATTCCAATGTCACCACAAGAAACTTTACAATACATCAAAATAGTATTTTGGATGTATACTGCCCCTCAATTCGGTTTGTATACCTTATAGAAGAGAACTAGTCAGTGTCGGATCCATGTATGTGTTATATTAAATTGTCTTATGGTAAAGAATTCTCGAAAAATAACACCAAATATCTCCATCCGCCTATCAAGTGGCCCTTAATTCAGTTTGCTTCTTTTGGAGATGGGTACAAGTCAGTGACTGTATGCGTTATCTTCACCGATAAAATTTTTCTAAAACCACAACCCAACCTAAAATATAATTCTGGTTCCGCTACTGGTACCAATACAGCCTCCTGTCGGTTTGTTACTGAGATTCCAACATGTATATATCCAGAAATAAACATCAAAATTCCCTGAATCATTGCTTACTTATTTTTATACAGCCTATATATTAAATTTTAAATTTTCCTTGCTACAAAATTCGAACACAATTTGAAGTACATTACCTCTGAGAGTGTATGGCTGAAGTCCTCAGAAACCGTGACCACCACTTCATTGGCATAACCGAGCTGAACACGGTAAGAAATGATTGATCAAGAGAGGACATAATAACTGACGCAGAGAACGCTTTTAGAGCTTTGACTGTTAGAGAAGCAGCACGTTTAGTCTCGTTGATTGAACATAGATTCTACACAGCATTTGTGGATTATTTATTAAAGAATTAGGACCTTCTGGAAATTTCACAATGCGGCTTCTTTGTACTGATAGGTTTTATTCTTCGATTCTACTGTCTAGATGACTTTTTATTGAAGACGTACAAATTGCAAAACATTTTAAAGATTTTTTACTTCGACAATGGAGAACCCTTTCTTTAAAATATTTGGAGAAGCAAATTTTTTTAACCTACAAGTTTGTGCCGAAAGGCATCATGACAGACTCCATAAAGTTTGTACATTCTTGATCAGCATCAATAATCGAGTAAATATGGAAAAGTCCGGCTTAGGATGTCTGTATTAGCAAAGGAAAACTTGGATATTAAAAGTAATAAATCCTTCTATTTTCTCTTCAGATAAATTTTTATTGATTAAATACTTCAAACTTCTACAAGTATTCTCATATAAATTGTTCTCCGTTTTTCTGATTATTGGAAAAAAATATGTTTTTTGAACTTGTTAAATTACTCGAAAATTTAAAGAAAATTGGAGTTCTCAAGCGTAACTCTATAATAGTTATTCCAATACAAATTTGCTCCATCAAAATACATCAAATTCGAGCAGAATCGATTGAAGTGGTTTATTTTTTTAGTCGGAATGAGTGTGCCTTCACCCTTGAACCGCTAAGGTATTAATATTGCAAGCACTTGAGCTATCGATAGAGTTTATTGAGGATTTAATTCACTTTTGTAAGGTTTATATTTTCAGTAGCCCTTAAATCTAGATTATTTTGAACAGCAGAGTACAATTTAATATTTTTTTCCACGCTCATACATTAAAGACTTACATAAAGAACTTTCAGTTGCATCTAAAGTCTTTAAAATTCAAACCGCATAGAATAGAATATATCTTTAGATCAAATTCTTAACGAAAGTAGGCAGTCATATATGAAAAGTGGTTATCAATTATTAATTCAAAACACGTCTACACCATAAACTATAAAATATTCTAAAATCAAAATAATTTATCCCGCAAATCTTCTTAGATCACACGCCAGCTGTCTCGGTACAAAAAAGGTATGCAAAAAAATGCTTAAAAAGAAATACTTTAAAAATATTTAACAAAAATAATTACAATATTTCTTTAAAATCCAAATAAACATAGTCAAATAAGCAAAAAAATGTAATACTAACAAAAAACAACGCGCAAAAAATTTGCAAAATCCAGTGCAAACAAAAGACTTAAGCGAGAAACTTGTTTAAAGTTTTTCATTTTAAGCGTTTTTCTTTGCAATTTTTCGTGTGCTTTATTTTTTAACTTTTTTTGCTTTGTTTTTAATACAAAATTTGATTATCAAGTTCTTGTTGTTGTTGCATAATCTTAAAGATACACTCATACACTCACTTGCACCAAATTCCAAACTATCGAAATCAATATTTGAGCCAAGCGAAACTGCGCCAATATTATAGGCAGCTGTTGATGTTGGAAATTCCTCGTTTTGTTGTTGTAAAGTTGTATCTGTATCCGTTGGCAATGTTGCCGCCTCGATTCGACTTCCGACTAGGACGACAATTGCAACAAATGCAAACAACAAATGCATAAATTGTTGCATATTTGATTTGATTTTTGTTTGTTGGCTTTTGTGACACAAGTTTCGATTGTATTTTTTTTTTTTTTTGAATTTTTTTGCACCAAAATAAAATTTTTTTTAAACAAGTTTAAATGCTTTATATATATATATATATATTTGCGTTATTTCAAAACCGGCTGCACTTTTTTTAAGTTTTTATATTTTTTATATACGCTTCCTCAGCTTCAGCTTCCACAGCAAATAATTGCTGCAATGCAACTACAACAACTACTGCAGCAAAAATAACAAAAACAACAACAAAGTAGCGCAACTATTGCCAAACACAAAATTAAATTAAAATTTTTTTTGCTAAACAATTTCAACAATTTTTATTCCAGTTTCAGACGCTCTTAGACTCTTCAGATACTTTTCGTATAGTTACTGCACCGTTGACGTTCGGCTTGCAAATCTTGCGCTGAGCTTCGAAAACGTTTATTTATAGGTTTTTTATTTCACAAAAAAATAAAATTTTGAGCAGACAAATTTTTGTCTTTTTTTCGAATGGCAAACGGGCATCGAAATAAAGCTTTTGCTTCTGAAGCTTTAGATTTAATTTCTGCTTTTTAGTTGCTTCAAATTGTGCTTTTTTATCAGCGCAGCTGAGTAGTAGCGCAAAATATATTGTGCGTAGCGTATGAAATTTTTGGGTTTAAAAATGTCCAAAATTTCATTAGTTCTGGAATATTTTTTCAAATACTTTAGCCAAAAATTTAGTTCATTGCTTGAATCTGTAGAAAGTTCCAAAGAAATGGTTTTTCTGTTCAGCGAAAAATTTCGAAAATATTTTTTAAGCATTTTCACAATTTTGTCTAAATGCAGTTGCATACAAAAAAGCGATAACAAAATTTTAGTTGCACATCAAGTTGAAACAATATGAAATGGAACGATATACTTTCCAATTTTGCCAATCACTTTCAATTCTTTTTTTTTTTTTTGTGCTGCCTGATATTGGAAACGTTTCCTTTTTTAGTTAAAATTAGTGCATTACAGCTGTTGGAGTCACCAGTTTCGGATTCCAATCGAAAAATGTTCTGCATTTATAGAACAAAATATATTTCGCGTGATATCATCAAAAAATTTTGTATAAAAATTGGATGTTTTTGCATCTTAGTCGTTATTTAAACTAATCAACATTTAATCTTTTAAGGATTCATAACAATTTTCAGCTGTTGAAGTACGAGAAGCACCATATCACTGCTATCGAAGTAGCGCAGAAGTCAATTTCAGTTCCAAATTCAATGTTCCTTTAATATTCAACTCTTCTTCTTTTATAATTATTAGGCCAAGAGCACTTATATGCCACGATTTTAATTATTTTGAAAGAAAAGGTCAGGAAAACATGCCTTTTGGAGATTTTTTTTACTTCAGTTCGGTCATCAAATCGTTGAAGAAGCATAGAGCGCTTAAAATCCAAATTTAGACGATTTGGTAAAAGTATCAGTTTAAGCTCTTTATGTCAGGTACTAACACCAGAAGCTAGAAGATTGTTAGGAAAAATTCGTAAAATTCGTTTTATTTTTCAACATTTTATTGCGTTGAGGGAAATTTCCAACATAAGGATAGAAGGGAAGTCTAAAAATTATATGGAGGAACTTTTTTTCAACCGATTTTCATCAAACTTGGTTTATATACTCTATCCTATAAGTGTTTTACGGACTATAATAAAATTTTACCAAATGGAGAAAAAGAGAGTCAAATATCGAGGAAGATTTGGACAAATATTGTTTTCATCGGATCGCACGTCTGCCAAGTTGAATTGTATTCAATACATAACAAAGAATAACCACGTGTTTAGCCGATTTTGAAAAAAGGTCCTTTCTGTGTTCTTTCATTTCTGGGAATGGGCGCATACAAAGTCGTGCAAAGGATGAAAGCTCCGGACACCGTTGTGTATCTTGAGAAGAGCTGAATCCATTTAACTTTTTCAGGGGGTAGCCAACCGGTCGATTGCGACTAGATCGGATGGCCACCCCTGATCCAAGTGACAAATAATTAAACAAGTTTCTCACCGATTTTTGAAAACTTCATCTCCAGAGGCTTAAATGGGGGTTACGGAACTAATGGGTCAAAATTTTATTTTCATCGTATCGTCGTCAAACTAAGTTTTTTTTACCATTTTACCGATTTTAAAAATTATACTCCAAGGTTGAAAATTGAAGTTTTTAACCTCAATTAATTAAAATCGTATTTGGTCCAATTTGAGAAATATTCCTGAACAGGGTGGACACATTGGATCTTCTTGAAACTCATTGTTAAAAGGAGCAGATTTGTATAAATCGTTATTATTTTTTTTTTTATGCAAAACAAGGCGATAAGTGAAATTACCACTATTTGATGGATTCACCCATATTTCTGTCTACAGCTTCCGTTATAGTAGTTTATATTATTATTGTCTCCTATTATAATGGACTTTCTCCATTCTGAAAATTAGAAACGTCAAGATGTCTGAGCAAGTCGATGAGACTCTTAAGACGAAGAGTAACTTCAAGAAGTTCAACTAACACGGAGTCGACTTTCATCAATAACCAGCGGGTGAAGCTAATACACAACCGCACTCGCAGTCATTTCCAGTGCGGTCTGTAGCGAAAGCCTATGAAGGAAATTCCACCAAATGAGTAGCCCAAAATTGTCAAGACCCATTTCAATAATATGATCATCGTGACCGAGCTTACCGGCTCTATTATTGGTGTCTATAATTAATTTTGATCAGCTTGAAATCAAGCCCGAAATGATCGCTCCTTATCTGAGAGTTATCTTAGCGCTCGACCTACAAACCAGTTAAACACGCTAGACCCAGCATTGGTGCCACTTACAGCTCCAGATTTATTCCACACAAGTAAACAACTTACGAGGAAGATTAAAGGGCAGCATAGAAGACTCCACATAAAAATATTTAAGAGGTCGATGAGTTGACTCGATCCAGACTGTCTGTCTCAATATTCGATATATCTGGCTGAAAACTGTTAGATTAGCTAATTTAGTTATAACTCCTTAGATTAGGACTTACCATGCAAACCTACACCTCATTCTGAGATTTTGTATGAAAAAAGTTTTATTAATATTGCTACATTTGCTTTAAATGCCAAATTTGGTCTACTTTAGATTAATCCTTATAAAATATTATATTTATATTCAGATTGAACCACTAGAGGGGTTGGCTGCCTTACAAATTTAAGCCATCTTTCATTGCTTTTGTAGGAAAGAAAGTATTTTGTTATTGATAATTCAGCTAGATACACTGAATTTTCTATATTTCGTGCCAATTCTTATAGAATATTCCATATAGGTTCATATTAGACCACTAGATGGAATATATCCCCCTGACAATCCCCCTGTCCTGTGATTGATTTTATACTATTTTATACTATTTCCAATTAAATATCCTAACTATGAAACCGATAATAATTTTTTATAAAATATTTTCAAATTACAAGACACTGTGCTACTCAAATATTACAATCGATAACTTTAAAGTTTGAGCAGCACTGCGACTACACCTACGTCAACAAAGCGAAGAAACAATTTGTATACAAATCACATCACAAACCACGCCACGCCACGCAAACGGAGAATGTCAATCAAAGCCAATTAAAAGTCACTCAGTCGCCTATTCAATCTTTAAAACTGTCAAACAGAGAGAATTGCGTGCTGACAGCAGACGCAGCAGCAAAAATAATAACAACAACAACAGGAAGCGTTTATATGCCAAGTGACAGTTTGACAAGCGCTGCACGCGATATTTTAAAGATGATATTTAAATTTGGTTGCTTTTATAATTTTTGTAAATGACTCATAGTTTAATATCGAAGAAATCCCCTACATTTAAACTTTAAATACTTTAATTTATTTTATTTTATATATTTCATCTGTAATTTTTATTTTTTTCTCATTTCAAGGTGAATGCATTTACGTGCTCCACATATTCAATGCTTTTGTTGTGCCTGCTAGACGCATAAATCTCTAAAAATTATACGCGATTCTTTATGGTTTTTAATGTCAGCTATAAAGTGTATATTATATGGAAATATGTATATTCATTGCATGTAGGCATACGTTGAGATGTTGAGAAAGTGACTTGTTTAAATTATTTGATAAAAGGAAATCCAAGTGTTACAAAGAAAAAAAATGGTTAAATGAAGTTTCGTATATTAAAACGTAAATTTATGAAAAAAAAAATCGATAACATTTTGCATCGATATACATAATGTTAAATAAACTGTAAAAACCTGCAAAATTTTGGTAGGTGCTATAATATTTAATTTAAAATACGCTGAGTGCAACCTACACCCTACAATTAGCATATGGTGCCTAGCACCTTTCAAAACAGTTTCGTTAATTGCAACGCAATTTGCTTTAAATATTCAATTCAATTATTCACTATTTTGCAATTAAAATATTGGAACTGCTGATAACTTATTGGAAAAATACAGCAAAAAATAATTGCTATAATATTTAAACTTTAAACATGGCAGAGAACTTCTATGAAGTCATGACTATATACACACACTAACTCGCTTTGAATTTAATTAAACAAGTTTTTTCTTTCTTAAGTTTTTCATTTTAAACATTAAAAAATTATACAAAAAAAAACTATAAATAAATGCGGTAATTTTCATGCCCTAGTTAAGAAAATCGATGTGAATTGTGCGTAATTTCACTTTTAGCCATTAAAATTAAATGCCGTGTAAAACGCACAAGCTCTGACCTTCAAAAATATGAAATACGAAGTGTGAAATTATGTTGTTATTATATTTTTGTTGTATATAAAGTGTCTACAATTTTAGCAGCATTGCTGCATAGATTTCATAATTTATGCTAAACACATAGCATGGCTATTTTGACAATTTGTTTCACTTCACAGCATTTTTTGTATGCATTTTAGTTTTGAAATGCATGCCAGCAGTTGAAAGGTTAAATTTTTTTTACTAAATAATAAACACAAATTTGAATGACAACAGAAATACTTAAAATTTTTTTGTAAAATATTTTGTTGTACTTTGTTACTTTTTTTAAATTTCTAATTGAGTCATTAGTCTCAGCAACTTTACATAATAATTGGATCGATTAGTATGCAAAACGTTGACTGATTTGTATTTTAAAGCGTTTGTTGTTGTGCTTTATTTATGGGCGTAAGTACTAGAAAGTAATAAGTAAAAAGATGAAGATATATTGTATATGTTATGTGTTATTTTTTATAGTATTCAACCAATGAATTTTGTTTACCTCTCTTTCTCATTCCTAAATCGAATGAATAGTAGGCTAGATATAAGGTTTGAAAAAAAGGAGAAAGAAAAAGCAGCAGAAGAGAGAACACTGCCGCAGAGCAGCTAACAAGAAGCTAACAAAGCCAAACACACGGTATGGAAGAAGCAGCTCTCTTTTTCGGACTACTTCAGCATAAACTGAAGACATTTATTTATGTCTATATACCAGTCGCTAGGTAATCGTTAGGTAGCTAGCTAACTATTGCCTAACGACTGCCTAACTACTAGTTGTTAGATAGCAGCTAGGTAGTAGCTAAGTAACTAGCTACCTCGTTAGGTAGGTAAATAACTAACTAGCTACCAATCGTTAGGTAGTTATTAATTAGGTAACAAGCTACCTTACAACTACCTAGCGACTGGCTAACTACAAGTCGTTCGGTATTCGTTAGGTAGTAGATAGATAAACTACTTAACTATCGACTGTCTAACTACCAGTCGTTATATGTAAGCAAGCTAGTTACTTACCTACTACTTACTGCCTAACTACTACTGCCTAGCTACTTACTGCCTAACTACCAGTCGTTAGATGTTAGCTAGCTAGTTACTTATCTACTACCTAAAGACTTCCTAACTACCAGTCATTAGGTATTCGTTAGGTAGCAGATAGACAAACTACCTTTAACTACCAGTCGTTAGGTGCTAGCTAGCTAGCTACATAACACCTAACGACTGCCTAACTAACAGTCGTTAGGTATTCGTTAGGTAGTAGATAGATAAACTACCTAACTATCGACTGTCTAACTACCAGTCGTTAGGTGTTAGTTAGCTAGCTACTTACCTACCAACTAACGACTACCTAACTACCGTTAGGTGTTCGTTAGGTTTTAGAAATATAAACTATCTAACTATCAACTGTCTAACGATCAGTCGTTAGGTGTTAGCTAGCTAGCTACTTACCTAACACCTAACTACCAGTCGTTAGGTGTTCGTTAGGTTTTAGAAAGATGAACTATCTAACTATCGACTGTCTAACGTTCAGTCGTTAGGCGTTAGTTAACTAGCTACTTAACTATCACCTAACGACTACCTAACTATCACTCGATAGCTATACGTTAGGTAGGTAACTAGCCTGTTTATAGCTAATTCGGAGTAACAGCAGACATATGTCACGCATATAATCTGTAATAGTTTCAAAAGAACTAGGTCTTATGTTTAACTCGATTGTTCGAAGCTTCTATTTCCCAATTTTTTGGCAGCTTTCGGATACCGAATAGAAAGAATGCTTCATCTATTGAGGCTATCCGCAAATCGATGAAATTTTTAGAATCTTCATAGGATGTAGAGTGCTGCTCAGACAGGCCATGTGTCATCGATCCAAACAAGTGGAATCACAATTAGAAACGTCTGGGAAGTATGGCGAGTGGGGTAAAACTATCCAATTAAGTGTTTCCAAAAAGCTTTGGTCCGGAGAACAACTTTTTTGTGTCTAGAAAATTGTTAGGCATACTTTTCGTTGGGTGTTCTATTGGTAGACAACACCCGATATAGTATTATTCGACTTGAGCAACTTCTAATAGACGATTCTAAGCTGACTCCACCAAATACACAACAAGAGTCTTTTCCATGAAAATTTGGCTGAACTGTCGATCTTGAAATATGCTATCATAGTGGAACCATTTTTCATCAGCAGTTACGAAATTCCACTTACTCGGCGTCACTTCATATTGATCCCAATTTTCTTCCTTTTGAATCATTCCAAATGATGCTTCAGTTACTTCTAACGTGAACGCAAATTCTTCTTAATCTTGATCCAATAATGCTTCCGACGTGGCATCTTCGCACACTTTTGTCCTACCGTTACGTTGTTTGTCTTTTGAAACCACTCACCACAACTTCTCTCACTTAAAACAGCTGCACTATATGTGACCTGGTCTTTAAAAAGAGAATTTATGTGCGAAATCCAGCACTCGAGAAAATATCGGTTTGCGAATAACTCGTTAGCAGACAGTGAAGACTTGGATTAAATCCATCTTCTATTAAAGGTAAAAGGTATAAAGCGTAGTTAGGGAAAACAAAAAAGTTCTTCTTGCAAATAATTTTATTTATTCTTATCATCCATAATTCTTTAGCTAAATTTTTATTTAATAAATTAATTTATACACAAACAAAAAACAATGGTTTAACTAAAACACCACACACTAAAGTGGCAACACTCGACTAAAGCAATAATATGTGCCTCCAGCTTAGAAACTTCTTTAATTACTTTTTTAATTATTTAATTTAAACTGTTTAGGAATTTTCCTTAATATAAGTATCGATGGGTGTCAGTTTAAAGACTTCATTGAGATTACGTAGAACCATGGGCTGCCAGTATTGACGTGTCTCAGGCAGCATAATACTATAAACTTCACGCCAATATTCATTGGCAACGCCGAGCACAACTTCATCTGCAAAGAAAAAAATCATTAAAGTTGGAATAATTCTCACTTTAAGCACTTAAGCAGTAATACTAACCCAATGCCGGATCCGGAAATATGCCATTAGCTTGTATTTTAAGATCGCCTATTTTTGGTGTTGCATCCAAGTCGGTTAGATGTACAAACTGATGACCATCTTTGGTATAAACATCACCCTCAGCGCGTGTTATAATATCAACATCAACTGGAATTATTGAAGTAATTTTTAGCACTATAACCTCTTCAACTAAGTACAGCACACTTACACAGCGTTAAATTAAATTGACCTTTTGGCTTCACATGCACCGAATTAAACACCATATCTGCCTTATAGGTGCCATTCAAAAACATCTTCGGCAAATGTGCATGCACACGCATTTTAAGTTTATCCTTGGTGAATTTTATTTCCACATTCTCAACATGATGATCGCCGAAACCACGTATCTCTGTGCGTTTTGCTGTAATGCGTCCACTTACAGCGCCATTTGTATACTGAAATGTGGTACGATTCAGTATAAACGGTTCATATGGCTGTATATTATGTTCCTTGGAACCATCCTTAAAACGTGGCCATAAAATATTCATTAATCGTTTAACGCATTCACCGAGATTGTCATTTATTTCACATTTTGGTACATCGTCAACTGTAAGTGGGAAAATTTTATTTAGAAAGTTTTCAAAATTGAAGAGAATAGTCTTATAAGTATGTTCTCTAAATACGGAAATTAATGTTCAGCTCTGGAACTGATGTGATTAGTTATTCGGTCGGAATTCTTCGGAATATCAAAAATTAACAAAAGAGTCTAACTACTATGGGTAGTTCTCTAAATATTTATATTGTATGCTCGTTCAATAAAAAATATTTGGTAGAAGTGGTAAAAAAAGTATCTAAAAAAGTATCAATTGGTACACCCTTTTTTATCAGTTTGACAGAAAAATTTTAAAGCATTATAGAAGACATAGTTCACCATATAAAGCAAATATATTCTTGATCCAAATGACAAGATGAGTTGTTTTAGATAAATGTTTGAATTTGGTTCTTTTTCTTGTTATAGAAAAATTTGGTAAACTTTTTTTTATAAAATTTATATATGTATATAACAAAATTTTATAGAAAAACGTTCAAATTTTTGTTCATAGAAAAATCTGTGTAAAATTTTGTTTTATATAGAAAAATTTCTAAATTTTTGTTCAAAAATGAGTTTAACTTTTTTTCATATAAAAAATGTATGAACTTTTTGTTCATATAGAAAAATGTATCAAATTTGTTGCAAATGTTGTTCAAAAGTTTGGCAAATTTTGGTTCCTTTTTGCATAATTTTGTTTCATATAGAACAATGTTTCAAATTGTTTTTCATACAGAAAAATGTTTCAAATAATTCTTCATAAACAAAAATATATCAAATTTTTCTTCATATGAAAAAATTTATAAAATTTATGTTCATATAGAAAACTGTTTCAAATTTTATTTATATACAAAAATTTGTCAAACTTTTGTTCATATAGAAAATTTTTTTGTTTATATGGACAAATTTGTATATTTTTGGTTGTTAAAAAAAAAATATGTAAAATTTTTTTGTTCTTATAGAAAAGTGTATCAAATTTGTTGCAAATGATTCAAATTTGTTTCGCAAATTTTTGTTAATTTTTTTAAATTCTTGTTCATATAAAAAATATGTGACATATTTTTCTTCATATACAAAAATTTGTCAAATTTTGGTTCACAAAAATTTCCACAATTTGTTGTTCATATAGCCAACTGTGTAAAATTTTTTTTTCATACAGAAAATTTTTGTGTAAAATTTTTCTTATACAAAAAAAATTTACATAATTTGTTGCAAATGATGCAAATTTTTTTCATATTGAGAAACTTGGCAAACTTTTGTTCATATTTCGAACTGTGTGAAATTTTTATAGAAAAAATTTTCAAATTTTTGTTTATACAGGGTGACAAGAAATAACCGGCAAAATACCCCTTGTTTTCATCGAGCAAGGGGTCAAAATCAATCAGGAAGTGTACCGCCGTGACATTTTGGAAACTGTTGTGCTTCCTTGGGCCCAGCAGCACTTTGGTGATACGGAGTGGACGTTTCAACAGAACTCAGCGCCAGCTCATTGAGCCAAATTGACTCAGGACTGGTGCAAAGCAAATTTTCCGGACTTTATCACATCCAGTGAATGGCCATCTTACTCGCCAGATCTCAACCCGATGGACTACAGTGCTAAACGCCACATAAGTTTGGAGACGCTGAAGCAATCATTGCTCCAAGAATGGGACGATTATCGGAAGAAGACCTGCGGCCCATTGCGCTAAATTTCCAGAAACGTTTAGGGCTCTGCATCGCAGCCCAAGGAAGCCACTTCGAAACCGGCTTCCTGAATACTATGTTTACATAATAGCTATTTGCTAGTTGTGTATCTGCATTTTTTCTCAAATATAGTTCTTAAAAAAGTTATGATCAAAAATGTAGGTCCGGGTTATTTCTTGTCACCCTGTGTAAAAAAATTTCAAACTTTCGTTTATATAGAAAAAATTTTCAAATTTTTCTTCATATAAATAGAGATATTTAATTCAAATTTTGGTTCATTAAGAAAAATTTTACAAATTTTGTTCATAATGAAAAGTTTGTCAAATTTTTTTTTATATAGAAAACTGTGTAAAATATTATTTTCATATAGTAAAGTTTGTCATACAGAAAAATGTTTGTTCATATAGAAATTTTGATAAATTTTTTTAATATATAGAAACATTTGTAAATTTTCGGTGCTAAGGGAAAATTCAACAAAATTTTTGTTCATGAGGGAAAATTTTAAAATTTTTTGTTCATTAATATGTGAAAATTTGAAAAAAAATTTGACAAAATTTTTTTTTTTTTTTGAAAAAAAGATTGCGCAGTTAGCGCATTATAAATGCCTTTTCATTTCTCATAAATTAATCGAATCCATCCTAAGGGCGAGCTATTTTATATACATTATTGGACATTTCCGTCCCACTTCAGGTTTTTGTAGTAAAAACTTTTATATTTAAATAAATATCAACTTGAAATTCAATATGGTTGCTGCTTATGAACAGACGCGTCACACATATTTTAAAAGACGTGTTTCGCAAGCAAAACTTATAAGATTTTCCGGTTCCACATGAAAAAATGTTATTGCTATTCGATTTAAAATATCCTCTAAAAGTTCTCACAGCTTCGAAAGCACCGAAGAAAAAATGTTTACTAATTTCAACTAGTTTTTACTAGTTCTTTGAACTAACCAATTAATAATTTCTTTCCGGGTTCAATGTTTGTGGCATCCTGTTGCTCTGCAGGCATTGGCAACGCATGCAGCATCAAGCAGCAGCAGCACAAGGCAATAATTGCATACTGCAGCACAAATTTAGTTAGTAAGGACATTTCGTTAAGGCTAACAACTGTTGGGAACTCCTTGAAAGCACTTAATTTTTTTTTTTAACTTCACTTTTTAATTTTTCGATTTATTTTATTTTGAATGCACTTTGCTGCTTCACTTGCAGCCAATAACTGAAACGCATATAGAACTAACAAATGATTATATGCAAGTCGATTCGCTGCATTAGCGCATTTAAAATATTGGCTTTAAAAAGCAAGTTTAATAATACAATACTAGTAGCTAGTTTAAATTAAATTAACGACTAAGTACAAAGACGTGAGGCTACTTGTTATTGAAAGCCAGCGACAAACTAGAAGCGGTTCTGTTCTATTTCGCTTCGATCTATTGCACTGGAAGATGTATTACTCATGCATAGACTTGCTATCCCTGCAGCTAAAACCGGCTTTAATTCTGTTTTTTTCTCACATGAGTAATTAAATGCAAAAACAAGTAAATACTTAGTCAGTACTTGACATTTGTTGTACCCTTAGCTACTCGTTTAAATGTTACTAAATCTTTAGTTATATCACTTAAACACGAGCAATTCGATTCGTTTTTCTTTTTTATCTTAATTCAAATCAGAGCTTTTTATTATTATTATTAAAAAATATTTACATAAGAACCAACAAAAACGCAGACTAAATGTATATAGTATATAGTAGCTAGTATATGCCTAGTATTTTATTTATAGTTCAGTTTTAGTTTAATGCTTTTTAATTATTTTTCAATAGTAGATCGAAGGGTAATACTGCAAAGTATTCATTTACTGCATTCAACATCATGGGTTTCCAGGCTGCAATTGTATCGGGTAACATGGTTTTGTAGAGTTGACGCCAGTTTTGATTGATAAACTCGAGTATGACAGAATCTGGAATAAAGAGGAAATTATTTTTATTAGAAAGAGAATTATTTAAAATTTATTTTTATTTCCAATTTGATAAATATTGGAATGTGGATCATTTAATTAATTTAGGGCTATATATGCGTTTCTCTAGCTTAATATAAGCTTAGTAGAAGTGTCAAACTATTATTTTATTATAAAACTGCTGCTTTTCGTCTACCCACCCTGTAGACACCGTGTCTTGTACAAGAAAAGAAAAGAAAGACCACCCTGTGAGGTATTGCCAGCATTAGAGCTGGGAAAATATCGATTTTTAGACCGATGTGTCGATGTCTAAAAATCGATGTTTTTCCAAGCTCTAGCCAGCATAGTGTGTTATCTTTACAGATGAGTCAATTTGTATAGATAGTACGACTACCTGTTTGTATATAGTTACATGAACTCAGTTTTGGAGATATTAGAATGTATATACATCCTTCTTTCCAACTGTGTATAGCTGTATGAACTCTGTTTTGTGGAGATTTGGTGATATATGGCTGTATTTGCGAGAGTCTGTCCAACTGTATATAATTTCATGAACTAAGTTTTGTAGATTTTTAGATATTAGGCTGTAAGATGTCCGTCAGTCCAACTGTATATAGCTGCGTGAACTCATTTTTGTGGCTTTGGAGACTGTATATGTGTCCATCTCTACTGCTCTACATAACTGCATAAACTCATTTTAGAGATTTGGAGTTATTAGACTATGTATGAGTCCATCTGTCCAACTGTATATGCTTGCCTGAACTCAATTTTGGTGATTCGGAGATATTAGACTGCATATGCGTCCTTCTGTTCTACTGTATAGAACAGCATGAACTCATTTAAGAGATTTGGAGATATTGGCCTGTATTTGCGTTCGTTCTGTTCATCTGTATATAGTTACACCAACTGATTTTTGGATATTTGGATATATTAAACTGTATTTGCGTCCGTCTTTCCAACTGTATATTGATGCATAGACTAATTTTTGGTGATTTGAAGATATTAAGCCATATATGCGTTCGGCTGTCCATCGGTATACAGCTTCATGAACTCATTCAGATTTATGTTCATGCATTCGTGCTCTTGATAAAGTCATTATACGGTGCCCTGAAGTATCCACCTTCTCCAGAAATTCCACTCGCAGCAAGTATGTGATAATAATTATTTGATAGATCAGCGGATAATTCTGATCTCAATGTATATTTCCCAAATGGTGCCTTTATGACGAAATGCTAATTCATTAATTTTTTCTAGCATATTTAAGTCTATCATTGATCCGTATTAATGCCTAAGAATTCGCATCTTAACTTAATATAAACACAGTAGAAGTGTCACCCTATTACATTATTATTATAGTCACCCTGTGGCTAGTTTAGTGTAAGCAACTTGTATGCACACTCTCTACAGTTACCACCCTGTGAGGTATTACCAGTATATTGTTTTTTTCTGTACAGATGCGAAACAAGTGTGCGAAATTGTGATTCTATGTTTGAGTTCTACCACAAACTGGAATCAACAATTGGTGGAGAACATATAAATGAGATTCATACGATCCAAGCAATTATAAAAATTTAAATAGTCAAAATCAATCGAGCCATACTTTAGAAAGATAAACACAAGTAAAACATCTTGAGGGATCTTCGTGAATTGCAAACAGCAGAAATTTAACTATCACTCCTGACTATAATGGAGGTAACTTTGGAGGTCTCCGACCATTATTTCTACCTGTTACATACATTTGCCCAAAACCAATATATTATGTACTGCAGGTTTTTTACCCTTATGTCGCATTTACCAAATATTTATCAACAAATCCAGTGAAATAGCACGAGCACATGACGATGATTTTGACGGATGACCACCAAATGACCATCGTTTGGTCATGTGCAGTTTGATATAATACAAAAGGAATATTCGTTGCAACACAAGTGTTAAAATTTCGTGACGAATTTTTATTTTAATACCCTCGAAAATAAGTTTTGAAACGTAAATTCAGAAACATTAAACATCTGTAAGGTACAACGATCGTCTGCGTGATCATGTCAACCAGTTAGCCTCAACACTCGCTATCAACACAAGCAGAAGGCGCCTTAAAAGGCTCCACCCGGATGACCTGCCAACACGGCACTAAATTCGACTATTAATATTAATTTTATTCTAACTCATTTTAACATATTAATGAATTAATTCTGTCAAACGTACAACTTGAAGAATATGTTTAAAGTTCATTCAGTGGAATGCTTAACATAAACAAATATTATCAAAAAAAAATAAACATCTGTAAAAGTGTATTTGTGGAACTTAAAGCCCCGAAATTATTTCACACCAGTGGAAACATGCCTGCAAGAGGTATTGGATATCTTAAAGTCAAATACTCCTTAATACTCTGGACTTTCATGTCCTTTGAACAAATAAAGATCTATTCCAGTTCTCACTACCTGTAAAATTTTTGGTAGTATGGATGTCTTTTACGCAAAAGTTCTGAATATCTGCAAAATTTTTGGTAATATGAATGTTTTTACGCAATTGTTATTGAGATTTTTTCCGTCATCTTTCTGGAACATTTATGGGAATATAAATTTCATAAAAATAGATTATAGATTTGAGTTTACTTGGCATATAGCTATATTAATTTCTCATACTCAACCCTCGGAAGGGGAAAACCGGAGTATTTTATTAAATTTATATACGTAAACTCTTTCAGAAAATGAAACTTCGAGTAGGCCGGCTAGGGTTTATCTCTTATTTTTTAACTTCACTTTAACCTGACATTTTCGCTTGATTCGCTTTTTATTTGAAGGGGTTTCAGGTGAACCAGTACACAATTCCATAGTTTTTCTAAAATATAGTGTCAAAGGTAGTCAAAATTCAAGTAAAGCTGTGGATCAATCAAAAGGCCATATTCTCTCTCAATTTGTCTTAAAACATCAGCTCTCTCCACTCTCTTAATTTAATGGCAATAGACAGTGTTGCCACTTGATGAAATTTGAATGTCAAAAGAGAATGTATTATTGCTATAATGGTTGAATTTTAAGCAATGGCCGAACTTTAGTTATAATAAAGTTATGAAGTTTTGTTGTAATACTTTTCTAAAACTAGTAAAATTTGACTGGAACTCTATAAAACTGAATTTTTCTTGAATATTATAGCCAAACTGTTAAATATTTTGTAATATTTAAAATATGCTTGGACAAACTACTGCAAAAAGCTTTCAATCGAAATCTGAATTCCTCAAAATAAAATCCCATATGCACAATTTGACGATTTGCCAAAAATGTAGTCCAAAAATAAGAGCTGAAAATTTGTGTGCTAAAACCTTGTGAAATTTGGCAACATTTGATATATGATACATCACTGTGATATGTTGCATTACAGAGTTGTATTGGCATTTGGAAAAAATTTTGAAAACAAAAAATTTTTTATTTTGCTCAGAAAATTCATAAAAGAAATTTTGAAGTAATAAACTTGACTTTTTTTTTTAAATTTTTTCTTATTAAAAAATTCTGATATGCCTCGATTTTACGCCCATATACGAGTGATAGCTATTTCTGTCAGTTCATACAATTGAATGTATGTATATCCAGAATTTCTACCATTTCATCCTAAGTTGTGAGTAATGTTTTCTCTTCTAAGCTATTCCAATCGTCACATGATACTAACTTCAGTTTAGACTCTATCTTTCATGCCCTATAGCTTTACTTGTACTCTAAATTTTAACTCAAATAACTAATAAGTAATACTTACTCAAAGCTGGATCTGGTACCAAGCCAGCAGCATAGATTTGCATATTACCCACAGCCGGCTCAACATCGAAAGACCTCAAACGCAAATATGTATGGTCATCACGCTCGTATAGCTCACCATTGGAACGTACCTTCAGAACGATATCAGCTACAAATATATAAAAGAAAAAATTAATAAATCTCCCAAAAAAAAAATCAGTCATACACCTACTCATCGAAACATTAAAATGTCCTTTTGGAGTCAATTTCATCTCATTTAGTTTGATGTTCGCCTTATAGTCACCCTCGGCAACTACATGTGGTGCATTCGTTTGCAGCTCCAAGCGTACACGATTATTCTTCATGCGGAAGTTCACCTTATCCACAGTGGCATCGGTCATCCCATAAACCTTGACCTTACGCAATGCAATGCGTCCCTGCACAACACCCTGTGTATATGTTATGGCAGCCTTATCCAGTTCAAAAGGATCAATTGGTGGTATATTCAAGGCTTCAACGCCATGCTTGAAGCGTGGCATCATTTGTGCAAAGGCGCGCTTAATACAATCGTTGATATTTTGATCATTCGAGTTGCAGGTGGGTATATCGTCAGCTGTTTTATTTGAGAGAGGAGGAGGAAAATATGTAATTTGAGAGTAGGAAAATATGTAGTGTAATAAGCGTAATTAGGCATTGCCACCTTGACATAAAAACACACATTTTAATTAATACCCTACGTTATAGTTGTTTTCTAGCTTATAACACATTAGTTGTACGTTTTGATTTTATCGAATGTTTTTATTTAATTAATTGATTATGTTGAAACGTGCTGCCTAGAACAAATTGCCGCTCGTTAACATAATTGCCGTCTCTACGTTGACATCGTTGCGTGCAATTACCATTTGGTTTATTAACAATTATATATTATTTAAAAATAAACAATAGAAAAATATAAACATTTAATTATTATCAACATTTGCGTATCTATTAAATTGCAGTACAGTCAGACTGACTGCTCAAATGTGCTCGAGGCAAAATCAATTAAAATATTTGCTTCTTCTATTCTGTAGTTTTTAATTACCGAAGGTTACTGAAGGTTATACAGAGCGGAAATAAGCATCATTGTTCTGTTTTTTATCTAAATTTTTTTGGTCTAATTATTTTCTAAACGTTTTGTTGACACAAAAGACTTAAGTCACAAACGTGCGCGTTTAAAAATAAAAAATTGTCATATTTAAAAATGATTTAGCAAAATTTAAAAATAAATGCGAGCATCTGCAAGTCGCGGAATGATATTTTTTTTTATAATTTATAAACATTTCATTTTTAAAAATAGCAAAGAATAATAAAATAAAAACAGAATAAGACAAATTAAGCCGCAACACGCAAACCAAATAATAACAACTTGTAATAACAAAATACCCCTTTTTTATTATTATTAGTTTATAATGCGCTTATATAAATATTATATTTAAATATTGAAAAAAAAAGAAGTCCGAAAAAAAGTGTATAATTAGCTAATAATAGCAATAGATACTTTCGTATGTGCGCTGAGAATTCGCAAATTATAAATAAATGTGATTGAGCGATTGATATTTTTTGTTGCGAAGACGCAAAAATATAAAGTTTAATTATTGACTTTAGTCACGCAAATCTAAGAATTGCTTCTAAAGATTTCGAAGATTTCTTAAACAAGTCGAGGGTGACCGCTGCAGATATTAGATACTTTGATTGTCATCTTTATTGCGCAATAGCACATAATTGGGCAAAAAAAAAGAGGACAGAAGTCAGAAAGATGCTGAGAAATTTAATGTTTAATGGAACGTAATAGGGCCAGCATCGGAGCGAACGATGTTTGCATATATATATGTGTACCAGAACTTCAAAAATTGACTCTAAAATATAGAATGAACTGGAGTTTATTGGATCATTAGTTGGAATAGATTGGTTCATTCGATGAAGTGGCTTTTGCTTAAGCTTAAATCACTCAATCCAATATGGGGTGAATAGCATGTTTATCAAATTCCCCAAAGAGGTCAAATAACAAGGAGTAATCTTGGAGCAACATACTATACGGAAGATCCACGTAGAACATATAGTGAAGAAGATATGATGATTTACAGAGCTAAATTTTCTATATTACTTGAATAGAGCTAAATTATTAAACCAGGAGTGAACCTATTATATTTCAGCGCCATCTTCACATACAACAGCAACTGGCTTACATCAACAATCGAGCAAAAGATATTTTGACTGACGCATACCCACAACTATACCCTAGCGACAGCCTAGTTATAAAAAAAAAACTTCATCAGAAGCACTAAGGAAAAATGGAAAACACAACGATGGCTCTCTTAAAGATAAAGGTTTTTTCGAACCTCGCACTTATTTCTTTGAGTCGCTAGAGAAATTCACGAGTATCTTTCATGAAGAAATATATGCGATCTAAATAGGCAGTTCAAGAAATTCAAATCCTTGCATAAATATATTCTCCGTTAGCCAGGCGGCTACTAGAGCAGTCAAGTCTAAACTGGCCCCAGTCTAAACTAAACAACCAAGTAAGATTTAACAAGAATAACTCTATCACACAAGAGGAGCAGCAGCTTCCATTACTAAATCAGCGCTGTTCTGCGGACTCGGAGCAGGTACAATGTTAATCCTGGAGAAAAAGGAGTTATTTGGGAGAAATGTGAAGATTTCAGGCAAACTAAAGGCTCTTATAATATGGAAGGTCGGGAATTGCAACGTACTCAAGAAGAACCATCTATAATGGTTTCGAGTCTTCTGACACGGATCTTAAAATGACCCCAAAACGGACTTGAAATGACCCCAAAACAATCTAGATTCAAGATCGGCGGACTTGAAAAAAGCGGACTTGAATTGAACCCGCCTCAGTTCTCAGTTCAACAAAAAGCGGATTTACTCTTCTATTGTCCACGAATTGACTTGATTTCGGAACATTTAGAACGATTTTTTTTCCTATGATAGACTTAGAAGCATGGAAATTCGGAATCCAGAATTAAATGCAGATTACAGTCCGGCGTAACCGACTGTAAGAGGCCCTGTACCAGTACAGGTCGCCTAACAAACACATTAAATGTTTCCCTAGCTTATGACCAAGCTTATGACCACTTCTCACTGCACGAACAAGTGCCTTATAATACATAAATAAATATATAAAACATTTTTTTCTTTGGTGTATGAAAAGAAAAGGGAGGACGAATTGCTTATAAAATCGTAATTTATTAACCGATTTTAATGAACTTTTTGGATTTTTAATTTTGGTCGTGATCTTATGGGATAGGAGGGAGGGGCAAAATTTTAAATAAACTTGTCAAATTCCGGAGCAGTCCTAGTCGAAAGCAAAAAAAAATACGAAGTCTCTATTAATTACCGTATCCGAGACGGACATGGCTATATCGACTTCTCTATCACTCCTGACCATAATGGGGGTAACTTTGGGGGGTCACCGACCAATATTTCTACTTGTTACAAACATTTGCACAAAACCAATAGGCTCTTGTACCTTCGGAGCGCGAAATACTCAATTTTTTTTTCTCTTTTTATTCCTGGTAGGTGATTGTGATAGCCGGGATGAGTCACGGGAGGGTGAGCGCCACTGACCACTAATCAGCTCATTACATATATTATATATAAATTTTATATTTCATAGTCACGAAAAAAAATAATTTAAATAAATGCTTCGTCGCGCTGCCAATTGCTCAGATCAGTTTATTCGCTCTATACGAACATGTCACACACCACATGGCTCACGTGTTGCTCAACAAGTACTCAGTATATATATTTAAATCAATCGATCATTGAAAATCCATGAACTTTCAGCAATCAATGTCATGAAACTACTAAACTATTATTAACAGCGTGCATATAATTTAGTTTTAAGTTTAAGTTTTTATAGTAGCTGTTGCTAAGATTTAAAGAAATTAAAGCTAGAATAGCATTTAATTGTATAAACTTATATATTTATATTCTATAAGCGCTTACTATAAACATTTTTTTTTACTAAGTTGGCTAAGATTCAAGTACCAACCTTAAAAGTATGCTGTTAAAACTAAGTTAAATATTTATATAGCATACTTTTTGGTGTTGGCTTTAAAGCAAGCCAAAATTTCAACACATGTGTGTGCTCTATATTTATAAGTTATATTGTTGAAAACAGCGACAAGAAGCTGCTTTGTGGAAGCAAATTGATTTTACTTTTTCTAGCTGTGAGGCTTGACTTCGACCTCTGAGGACTGTGCGCGCTATGAAGTTAAAACTAGACGAGACAATTTCTTATAGCAATATGCATCAGTTTTCACGAATATAATTATAGCCATGTCCGTCCGTCTGTGCTTACAAATCTCAGTAACGGCAGAGCGAAGTACTTTAAGTGTTTAAAACTTTGTGTTGTTGTAAATCAATGAGTATATCTACATCAAAAACTTCTGAGAATATACAATGCTTCCTAATTAAACAAAATAAAAAACTGCCAATAATCCATATTTCAAATAATCGAAAACTTATTATTTACTCCTAAGTTTAGTAGCAAAAACAACAAACCAATTTGTTGTATACAGTTTTTCTAAAATCAAATAGTTTCTCTACCGCCCAGAGCCATATTATTTCTAAAATTTTCTGTTTTGCTTTAAACTTTTTTACACAAACAAAAAATTTACTTTAAATCCACACTAAAGCTTACGAAACTTTAATTCGACATAAACTAATATATCTATTTGGATAGGAATTCGAAACAATTGTCTCGGTAGCTTTCGCCAATTATATCATTATATTGAAGAACCATATATATTCCTACATATTACTCAATATAAAATTAACATAGGTCAGCTAAAATTTAATTTCTATAAATCAAAACGTTTGCATTAAATGAAGCTACAAATTCTGATCCGAACTGGTAATTGCTTTATGAAGCTATAAACAGAATAGGTTTGATAATTTTAAAAGTAAAGAATAAATTATTTATTTTCAAATTCTAACAGAAATTCCTCTAAAATCTGCATACTTTACTGAGTTAAGTTGTCACGGAACATAGAGTAATTTCGAAGCTATTAAATAAATTTCTACCTTTTTAATTTGATGGTTGAGTCAGGATAACTAAGAAAGAAAATGACTGTTGAATTTGAATCCACCATTTTTATTTTAATTTAACTTCAGCAGCACCTGCAGCACCGAAACTATTTTAATTTAACTTCAGATGCAGCACCTACAACGCCGAAATTTGCCGGAAATTAAATTTTGTGTGATTGATAATTTATTCAAAATAATGAAAGTTTTTTAATACGGCTTCGAAGTGGTAATACATGGAAGACTGAAGATTTTATTTCTTTTTATTTTTTCAGGCTATTAAATTTTTCCCAAAAAAAAGGTGTTTCTTCTAGATAGCTTGACTATTTTTTTGCAAGTTTTGAACTTCTAATTATGGGCTTGGAAAACTTACGCAATTCATTGATATGCTTGTAGTTCACTTGCGGCAATACGACATCAATATCCTCGGCAGCCTGAGACAGCCAACTGCATTGCAGTGCAACAAATGCCACAAAAACTAAACACTTGAACATTTTCTTTGGCAGCAAATACAAATATTTAAATAAATTATTTAAATCAAACTTTTATTATTTTTTTTTTTTCTTTTTAATTTACGCTTTTAGCGGGAATACACTCAAAAAATATTCTGGAATCACAGTACACACAAAACAGAGCCCTTCACAGTCAAATGCCTTGTAGCATCTAAAGTTCCCGACTATTTTAGCCTTGTATTTATTGCAAAAAAGTTGAACAGCACCCGACGACAGCAACTAAACAACAAAAACAATGACGAATTAGAAAATTTAAACTTATTGTACAATACTATATAATGTATATGAAAAAAAAAAAAAAATTAAAAAAAAAAATGTCGTGAAGTTATAAGTAACTGACTTTGATCCGATACACGTTCGGATACCAATACGAATCAAAACAAAACGAACCGAAACGACTAAAAAATATAAAGAAAAAAAACTACGTACTTGCAGTACTCACCTCCCACCCAGTTACTCGCATGCTTCCTCAAATTACTCTGCTAGACACAATCGTATTATCGATGACGTTACCTTTTTTTCAATAGTCACCTGTTCAGCTTTTGACGACGATGAAGATTATTCGCAAACAACGAACGTTCAGTAAGTAGCTGGAGCAGACATGGAGTGACAGACCGACAGACAGACATCACGACTCTTGAACGTTGATGATTCCGCTACTGTTCATTGATTTGTTTAATAGCCACTTTCAGTAATCCATGCGTTCCCGCATGCTCCATCCAGTGAAGCTGTCAGCCACTATGATTGTCTGTCAATCATTCAACTAGCTTAGTTGATTACTTTAAGCTTTTATTTATTGTACACTACAGAGAAAATGAAAAATTTGATATTTAGTTTATATGAATGGAAGAGGCTTACAAGATACCATAAAGTCTATTCATCTGTCTCCAAGTCCATAGTCGTAATGGAACTCAACAAAATCAGCTCCAAAACTTCGCCATTAGAATTGTCTCTGAAGCTTAAGATATACATGATTGATTGGTGTAGAATAACATGGTCTATGTGCTCCATATGTTTCTTAGAACTTAAAATGGAGATTCTTAAATATTTATATTCAAATTCTCTTCGAACTCTTAGTATTACTAGCAATTGTTATCTAAAGTTTAAAATTTTACTTCCTATACAGAGCCGAAGCTTATTTTCTTTTGGCGAACTCATTTAGGGCAAAATGGAGATTTTTAATCTCTCTTCTTCTTAGTATTACCAGCAATTGTTATCTAAAGTTTAAAATTTTACTTCCTAAACTTCCTATACACAGCCGAAAATTTTTTTCTTTTGGTGAAGTCATTTAGGGCAAAATGGAGATTTTTAATCTCTCTTCTTCTTAGTATTACCAGCAATTGTTATCCAAAGTTTAAAATTTTACTTCCTTTACACCTAAGAAGTTTTTTTTCTGTTGGTGAAGTCATTTAGGGCGAAATGGAGATTTTTAAATTTCTCTTCTTCTTAGTATTACCAGCAATTGTTATCTAAAGTTTAAAATTTTACTTCCTTTATACCTAAGAAGTTTATTTTCTTTTGGTGAAGTCATTTTGGCCAAAATGGAGATTGTTAAGTCTATCTTCTTCTTAATATTACCAGCAATTGTTATCTAAAGTTTAAAATTTTACTTCTTTTACACTTAAGAAGTTTCTTTTCTTTTGGTGAAGTCATTTAGGCCAAAATGGAGATACTTAAATCTCTCTTCTTCTCAGAATTACCAGCAATTGTTATCTAAAGTTTAAAATTTTACTTCCTTTACACTTAAGAAGTTTTTTTTCTTTTGGTGAAGTCATTTAGGCCAAAATGGAGATTCTTAAATCTCTCTTCTTCTTAGTATTACCAGCAACTGTTATCTAAAGTTTAAAATTTTACTTCCTTTACACTTAAGAACTTTTTTTTCTTTTAGTGAACTCTTTTAGGGTACTATAACTTCGTTGCTACCAGAACTAAATTTTTTGTTCACTACTTTGTTTCTATTGTTTATTTTCCTTTTTATTTCAATTGCTTTTGCTTTGTTTGAGTGCAGAAGTTAATATTCGGTTTGCCGGTAAATGGGCGTGTTCCTATGATAGTCTCATATAATAGTCTTCAGCAAAATTTAGTTCACTAATATAAGTTATCAGCGTGATTTGCATATGCACATGTTTTAATTAATTGAGAAAAGCCGGAAATTTTTTTCACTGTGATAAATAGTTAATTATAGACTATGATCAATGGTGAAAAATGTGCTATTAGAATAATACTTGCACCAGAATGTTTAACAAAGAAGTTTGCCGCTTTGAAATAGAAATATATTCCTCACAAGTCTTCTAAAGTTCTTCTTTGAAATTCAATAATTTAAACATCTGAGTTTAAAATTCTTTAAAACACTTTTCAGAGAAGTTCCAGATCATTTTGATTGATATACTGGTAACAGAGTTAATAATCTTCCTGCGGGATTACATATTTTCGATCAATTTCCTTTATTTCGCTTTCGGCACGTGTAGACACGTCAGTTCAAATATATAAAAATAAGTAGGTAGCTCTCTACTTAACTGCTTACGTTATAAGCCTTTTGTTTTTGTGGTATCTTACAATCAAACTATCTCTTTCTAGCTTTTTCTCGCTCTAGCTCGCACAGAAAATATATTTCCATACATAAAGAACCTTTGTTTATCACACTTGTGCATGTCATTGCTGCCTGTTTTTGCCTAATAGCCTACTATAACCTATAACCTATAAGCATTTTCAATACACCGTCCGTCTGTTCGTCTGTCCGTCCCACACAATAGGTGGCAAATTCTTACAGTTTGTCAATGCCATTTCTTTGCGCCTGGCGCGATCAATGTTTTGCTCTTTGTTTGTTCACTTTTCGATTCTATTCATTCAAATCTTATTTGCGTTTTGTGATTGCCTTTTCGAACCACTATTCGTCGCATCCTTTGTTGTTGTTCTTGTTGCAACCTGCTGTGCTTCTATCTTTAAGCAAATACAAAGAAGAAAATTTGCTTTGCAGTTTTTCATTGTTTGGGAATCTATTTTCAATTTAATTGTTCAATTTTTGACTAGGATTGTGAGCATCTTTGCAGATAAGATAGAATTGTGCGCTATTCAAAGATTTGCTCATCTTGAACTGAATTTTTTTTTTTTATTTTCTCGTAGCACACTTATCATTTCTTGGAAGATTGTCTTGGATATTTGAAAATATGCCATTGATGTGCATCGTTTTGTTTTTTAGTCAATGAGTTATTGTTTTTCTAGTGATAGAATGGTGATAGATATCTCTTGTCGATCATATAAATCCAAATAACAAATATTTTTTATCATAAGTAGTTCCCATCAATGGTGAATAATAAATACGTAAATATATATGAGAACTCCTAAAACGATTTAGGTCGCTTTTCGCCAAAACCTCTTTGTTGAGATCGAAGTCCCTGCGCAGGCACTACTATTCATCTGCGTATAGAATGATAAATATCTTTTTTAGTGCACTCTTGTCGAACATATTAAATTATATACCAAATATTTTATATCATATGTATTCCCATCAATTGTCAATAATAAATACATATATGAGAACTCCTTAAACGATTTAGGTCGCTTTTCGCCAAAAACCTCTTTCTAGAGGTCCCTGCTCAGGCGCCACTATTCATCTGTGTATACCATCTTGAATCTGCTGGTTTTTTTTTACTCCGAAATATTCATGTTTTTCCATAGCAAAAGAAAAAAATAATTTATTTATAGTACTGCTCCTCGCAAGTTATACCTTTTTCTCATCCCTCTGGCAATTTATGAATACCACGCCATAGGATTGTCTTCGCTTCCGAGATAAACCTTTCATCAAACTAATATCTGGCAGGTTCAGATGAGCACATGGTCCATCGTCGAAAGCAGGTGGTAGTTTGTCTGATGAATAAACCACATGAGATAGCTCCTCCCAGTTGAGTGTCACCATCGAAAGCAGGTGGTAGTTGGTCTGATGAATAAACGACATGAGATAGCACCTCCCAGTTGAGTGCTACCAAGTAGTTTTAAACAAATTCCAAGGATGGAACGACTTTATTTTATGTCTGGAGAGCAAGATTACCCATGTGTTTTGGTGTCGCTCCATCTGCCTATCGTTTAATTCATGAAGCACCCATTTTTCGATACCTTCCCATAGTACGTTTTTGGATGATTGAATAACACCAAATTGCTTGGAAACCCTTTTTTGTGATTGTGGGTATGGTACATGTGCAAAAGAACCTGCAATTGATGATCTTCAACCTTCCTGGGACGGCTTACATGCTCCTCCATAGGCCTCCACAAGAATTCCATGCAATTCGGCAGTCGGCAGTGCTTCTCGCATGTGAAATTTTTGATGATATACTGATTATTTTATAGGCAGATGGGCTTGACAATGGAAACGGCTGATTGAATAACATGAACCTCGACTTGATGGTCTTTATTCTTCCTGCACGATTTTAATTACTGCGGAACTTCTGCTAGGCTTCATTGTCAACACTTGACTACCTGTTGCTTTGGTATTAATAAATAATTTCGAGATTTTTCAGTAAAATAAACAATTTAAAAATAAAATGTCACAACCTAAAAAAATAATGAAACACATCATGGTGAACAAAAGGTATAATCTGTAAATAGGCTAAACACCCTAAACACAGATAGGCAGCACTGGTGATGAGAAATCTATAACAGTTATCTTATGCTCTACACAAATGCATACTTATGTGTAAAAGAGAGCGCAATAGTGTTGCTATATGTCTAAGTAAACACATGACACAGCGGGAGATCAGCTGTTTTGCGCCTGATAAGCGCGCGTACGCGTTTGTGCATGCATTGCTTATCAATGCGCCTGCGCAGATGGCCGGAAAAAAGGTTTTATGACTTTGTTTACGTTTTGCAAAAATAGTAGAAATGGTCTGCCTCCGTATGCGCGCATTTTTGCCAAAAATGTAAACAAGCTCATAAATCGCGTGTGATTAGGCTGCATATGTGATAAGCGATCTGCATTGCTATATAAAGCCTGCGCGCAGCAGCAAAGGATAACATTCTGCAACGAGCTACTAAAGTGGAAAGTACTATTCATAAAAATTAAACAAAAAAATGTCACTAATAGTAGAAACAACTGCAAATGATGATTGCAATTATCGTCACAAGAAATTCCGTCAAAGCCGTCAGAGCACTGCAAGTACAGTGTTGCAGCAGTCGCAAGTGGTGGTTGACATACCATACACACCAGTGCCAACACCACGCATTGGTACACCATTAAGTGTTGTTGCTGATTCAAATTGTTCGACAGAATTTGAGAAATTTCAAACACGTAAACGTTTATTACCACGTGACACCAGCACACCATTGGCCAAGCGTCGGAAGTTAAATACTGCCAGCCCTGCTACTGATATGGATTCCGGCTTTGGTACATCACTTAAATATTTACCGGAACCGGCAGCTACAGGCAGTAGCAGTAGCGTTGAGCTCAATACCAGCACAACATATAAAACAGCCAACATATTACCACTCATTAGCAATGAAACACTGCGTGACATCTGCAAATATCACGGCAATATGGTGCGTAAATTTCCAAAGAAAGAACGTAGCGCTAAGGATCAGGAGCGACGCAATAAAAATACCATAGCCTGTCGCATGAGCAGACGTCTCAAGAAATTGGAAGATATTGCCATTGAGGAGCAATACAAAGAATTCAGCGTGCAACATTTTGCCATGGTGGAGGACAGCATGCGTGCAGCAGCATATATGAATTATTTAATGCGTTTGTTGCAGCTTAAAACGGAAGCAGCGTCACAAGTCAATAGCACAACGCCAACTCCAGCACCTACAACAGCAAGCACCTCCAAGAACTTTACCATTGATTATCTAATGGCAGGTGTTTAATATTTAGTCAATAAGTCTTCAGTTAACTTAATCGAGCCATCACTGCGTGATTTATGCTTTAATATTCATTCTGCTACTATGTTACAATTTAAACTAGTTATTCTCTGAGAAATTGTAAATAAACAAAATTATTATTAATTTAATTACTAAATCGTAAATAATAATAAATACTTAACTAAAAAACACTTAATTTAATAGTTTCTACTTTACTTTGTACGAAATCCGCTCGTAAAAAATTTACTATTTATTAGCTAATCTTTCGCACAATTCCAGAAAATATGTTAATAAGAAATACTTTGTCAGTGGTCAGGTATTAATTCTTTATAATTTTTTTTTTTATAATTTTTTTTTCCGCGCGTGTCAAAGTTGTTAAATTAATTTGATTATTTTGTAATTACTAATTTATGCTAATTAGTTGTCAGATTATTTATTTTTTCTTTAGTAATATTGTTGCAAGTCATTTTATTAGTGATTAAATGCGGGCGGTTAGGGGTTTGGGTGTATATGAACTAATGATTCGTTACAGTTGCTTTGTTTTACATTTAAGATTTGCATAAATTGAAAAGCGATTTATTGGTGGTTTACGGGTTGTACCTTTTCCGGTACCAAGCTTTGGTTAGTTACTGGAAATTACTTTGTTATTTATTTTTATATTTAAATTTCACGGAAATATTAGAGATATATTAAAATAAATATAATATATTATTCAAATGCAAATAGAAAAAACTTATTGAGAATATTACCCCTTTTTCTTCATTTCTTTATTCTGAAATAACTTTTTAACGGTACGTCTTTCCGATGAAGTATGGGGGTGAAATGTATAGCCGAAACTTAGAGCTATCCAATGATACCCATGTCATAGCCAAGTCCCATTAAGCCCTCCAACAAAATTTTTTAAAATGTGGAAAAATTGTATGCAACGAAGAACGAGAGCATTTTTTCAATAGCGGGTTGTTTTGTTAACGGTACGTCTTTCCGATAAAACATGGTGGTGAAATGGATAGCTGAAACTTAGAACTATCCAATGGTGCCTATGACATATCCAGGTCTCGTAAGCCTTTAAACAAAATATTTTTAAATGTGCAAAAATTATATGCAACGAAGAACGAGTGCATTTTTTCCATAGGGGGTTATTTTGTTAACTGTACGTCTTTCCGATGAAACATGGGGGTGAAATGGATAGCTGAAACTTAGAGCTATTCAATGGTATTCGTGTTATATCAAAGTCCCCGTAAGCCCTCAAACAAAATTTTTCATAATGTGCAAAAACTGTATGCAACAAAAAACGAATGCATTTTTTCTTTTTAACGGTAAGTTTTTCCGATGAAATATGGGTGTGAAATGGATAGCTGAAACTTAGACCCATCCAATGGTATACATGTCATATCCAAGTTCCTGTAAGCCTTCGAACAAAATTTTTGAAAATGTGCAAAAATTGTATGCATCGAAGAACGAGTGCATACAATATATCGAATAAAAAGTTATATATTATAGTATGATTAGAACCTTGAGCTATATATACACCATATGAGTCTATTCTTTTTTTGTCCACCCAAAGCTTAGCAACTTTTCTGCATTTACAATACCATTTTGTATCTGTTACTATACAAGTACGAATAGATTTATCTAAATCGACATAAAAATGTTCCGGTGCAACAGACTGGAAAATATGACAAAAAATATAATGAAAATGCTATGGAACTACAATGTAACAATAACCACGCTACGCATGCGCATAAGGAAGCAAAGTATGATATATATATATATATTCAAAATGGTATATATTTTCCTCAAAAACAGAAAACAGATACAAAAACAAAAAATTTTTACTAAATAAACGCATAAAATGCAGCCAAGTGCAACAGATTTATTTAATTAACTCCATTACATATTCATGTTGGGGCCGCATAAAAACTATTACATCATACATCACAGACAATTCAATATAATTGTAGACCATTTGACGGTTTAAAGACTTCCTCGGAAATTCAGTTACAATTTGAAGCAGATGCACTCGACTATAAACAATTTTGCGTTGAATATTTGCCAAAAGAAAAGCAAATATGAAACCTAATAAACCACTTTAGCTATATATATATATACACGATATTTATGATATATACAATCGGTTAACATTGAAAATTGCATTTTCACAGCAGAAAATAGCAGAAAAAGACACTAATCTGTGTGGATAAGCAACGTTATCGTCGGCTCTGTGTTATTTATTGCAAAAGTGGCTGAACTTGAGCTTTTCGCATGGCATGCGTTTACATAAATTAATATTTACTTGGCAAACAGACTGGCGGACAGACAGACTCACTCATAAACTTAGAGATTTGTACTAGTTGAGAAGAAGAAAGAATCTAGTTTCAGGCCAAAGTTTCAACCGAGCTGACCTTCAAATTGATTGACCATGAAACTGATTAGTTTTTTTTCAGTTTTGCAATTTACAATCATTCGATGTAACTTTTAAAATTGATTTTATTGTGATTTGAAGTTAATCGTTTGAATTATAGTAGAAATATTTATTTGCAATGCATTTCGAAATAAAAATAAGTTAAAAAATTCATATATTAAATCTATTATTGGAACTTCGTCATCGCACGGAAGGTCTTCCATAGATGGGAGAGAAATCAATCATCCGCCAGAATTATTTTAAGCGATATTGAAAAATTATTGAGGGCCCAACTATTAGCTTATAGCATTAAAACCAATCATGAGGTCTAGATAAACAAATAATTTTTGGGATGAACTAATTCAACCGGTGTCACTGCTTATGTGCCTTCTCTATTTCGATTAAGAATGTTGGACTATAATTTTCAAATTTCTTTTTTTGTTGTTTTAAAATTAAATTTAAAAAAAAAATTAGAAGTCATTTATTATTAAATTTTTCCATATTATATATTTTATACATCGTCAACATGGTCAATTATTTACTTATACTAATTCTTAATTAATAAACTAAGTCTAAGAAATATTTTCACTTAGTGCGTGCAACCGAACATAATTAACTGTTGAGAGAGTGATATACTATTCAGGAATTCTTGTTGCTGCGGCGGCAGTTGAGTGGCCGTGGTCTGCGTGATTCTCGGCTGGAAGATCGATTGTTGCAGCAACTGCCTATAGAAGATACTCTGCTGTGCTTGTGCCTGCCGTGCATGGTGAAGATTTGTATCGGCTGCGGTGTTTCTATTAGGTTGCACTTGCTGTGTATTAGGTTGCACTTGCTTTCTATTTGGTTGCACTTGCTTTCTATTAGGTTGCACCTGCTGCTGTGGTATATTGTACTGCGATACCGGAGTGACTTGTTTGACGATCCTTTCCGTTTGCGGATTCTCAGCAGTTTTTGTGCTGAGCCATGGTCTAAAGAAACCGCTTTCTGTAGCTTGACGTTTAGCTGCCGGTAGTACCAAAAAGGGGGATTCTGGGCTGAAAATCTGCACATCCAAAATTTCGATGTAGCGTTTGCGTTTCTGTGCCGAAACTTGTGCACCATTGTGGGAAATATTTGCATAATTTGCCATTTTTGCGTTTTAATATTTGGATTTCAAATTTCGAGGAAGTTGTAGTCGCTTTGAGCTTGTTCAAGTGAATGTTGCGCCGAGGCTGTGATATCCTTCTTATATACAATATCCTATTTTTAAAGTATGCTAACAGGTAGTTTAAATAATTGCAAATTTGTTAGGGTATTTTAAGACCTGCACACATTTATTGCAGGTCATAAACGGCTTAGCTAATTTTATTGATCCTGATTAATCAGCAGGTGCGCGGGATTATTCGCTGCTAACAATTTCATTACCTGTCCATATTATGTGTTGTGTAATTAGGGTTCGTGTATCACATATGCGGAATTGCCAATAATTTGGCGAAATTCCCTCACTTTTTTTCCACCACAATCATGTTCCAGTGATAAATTGTTGATGTGACAATTGTGCGACCGAATTGTCTTTTGAAGTCATTAAAAATATAACAAAGAAATTCGAACAATAGATTTACAACAAATACCACCACCAGAGTGTCTTTGGCACGACGTTTTTTTTGTCCATGGACCACCAAGTTATTTTTAGCATCAAACTCAGCAGAAGAGCTCTAATTGTAAGATTTGTGCGATTGTGGCATCTTCAAAGTATCCCTAAAAAATTTAACATAATTAAATTACCGAAAAGAAAAGGGTTTGTTTTAATGTTAAAATAGTTCGTAATCTTAAAAACTTTTAAAAATCAATAGTATGTCTGGATGTCCGTATGAAAATTGACTAAGATTAGCAAGACAACAAAATTGCGATTCCAGTTAACAGTTATGAGAGAAGTCCTGTTATTATTGATTCAAGCATTCCGCATCTAGTTACCTGTTATTCGAAAACGGAAGAAAGGATTAGTTTTGAGCTGCTGCAATGCAGAAGTCACCCACGTTCAACTCAGAGGGACTCTCAACTCTGTGTAGGCGTGAGTTGTGGCTTTAGCATATGGCTTAAGAAACTTTTTTTACTAATCCGCATATGTGATACGAACCCTAATTACATAATATGGACAGGTAATAAAATTGTCCGCGACAAATCCCGCGCACCTGCTGATTAATCAGGATCAATAAAATTAGCTAAGCCGGTAATGACCTGCAATAAATGTGTGCAGGTCTTAAAATACCCTAACAAATTTGCAATTATTTAAACTACCTGTTAGCATACATTAAAAAGAGGATATTGTATATAAGCAGGATATCACAGCCTCGGCGCAACATTCACTTGAACAAGCTCAAAGCGACTACAACTTCCTCGAAATAATAATAATTTTAAATTAAAACGCAAAAATGGCAAATATTAACAACAACGGTGCACAAGTTTCGGCACAGAAACGCAAACGCTACATTGAAATTTTGGATGTGCAGATTTTCAGCCCAGAATCCCCCTTTTTGGTACTACCGGCAGCTAAACGTCAAGCTACAGAAAGTAGCGAATTCTTTAGACCATGTCTCAGCACCGAAACAGCTGAGAAACCACTAACGGAAAGGATCGTCGAACAAGTCACTCCAGCGCCGCAGTACAATATGCCCACTCAAGTGCCGCAGTACAATATATCACAGCAGCAGGTGCAACCTAACAGAAACACCGCAGCCGATACACATTTTCACCATCTTCGCCAGACCATAGAACAGCAGAATATCTTATTTAGGCAGTGGCTGCATCATCTATCTATCTCTCAGCCGAGCTTTACACAGCAGAGCTGGGAAAACATCGATTTTTAGACCGATGCATCGAAGTTTTCATATGAAAACAAACCATGGCTACGCAACTGCCACCGTATTTCTTATATTTAGTTAATTAATTACTGAAGCGTACACTCCACAGGACTATGCATATGAAAATGTGATTTAGTTAAAATATAAATATTTAATATAGAAAAAATAATAATAAATGTCTAAATGTAATTAATTTAATTTTGTAATAAAAAAATAGAGAATTTTGATCAAGAATTATGAAAAGTTGAAGTTGATTTCTTTTAGAACATACTCCCCCATGTGCGTAAATTTCCTCCTACGCATGGCCGTGCAGTTGCATAGCAGCTGCTGAACTCCTGCATGAAAATAGTTTAGCATTAATTTGTATAGCGTGCAAGTGTTAAACTCAGTTTTATTCAAATCATTCCCTATAAAAATAACTTAATAAAAATTCTTCTTAGAGTGTTCATAGTAATACATGGTCAAGAGTCAAGACTCTACGTCATACTGTTACAATAGTTTCTTAAAATTTGATCCACATATTGTTAGGCCCTGTATTGAAGGTGCAAGACTCTATTGGTTTTGTGCATATTTATGTAAAAGGTAGAAATAATGGTCGGAGACCCCCCAAAGTTACCCCCATTATGGTCAGGATTGATAGAGGAGTCGATATTGCTATGTCCGTCTGTCCGCCCGTATGAACGAAAGGATCTCGGAAACGGTAATATATAGAGACTTCGTGTTAAGTTTAAAGTTTCTAGAAACAAAAATTGGAGAAAAACTTAGACCTATTATAAAGAAGTATTATGTTTGCACGGTATAAAATAGTCGAGTTTCCCCTATAAATATGCTATTTTCCTATTTAAAACTTTACTTCTTTTTTGCTATCTACTTTCGCCAATTTTTCAAAACTTTTCTATTAAAAGTAAGCGTTTTAGTGAAGTATCGATACTATATCGATACAATATTTTCTAATGAGTACAAAAATGTATATTACCCAACCCTTACGATATCTTCAATAAATTTCTCAGTTTACTGTTTGAATGAACCAAAAATAGCTACGCTTTAAAAAAATACTTCTAATGCTTCAAAAAAATAAGTTCCCAAAACCATGGAATTAATCAAATTTTTCCATGAACCACTTTAATAGATTCTATGGAATCTTACTTACCACTGACTCAACTGAAATATTGTCATTACGCCAAGGCAAGGGGTTTCCTTATACTTCCTAAACCGTAAAACCAATTTCTATGAATTTCATTATAGAAATAGATGGTGCGTTGAAAAAGAACATAGGCTACCTTTTATAGAGCAATAACAAATATTCGTCATAAATAAATAAATTGGTATATTTGTTAATAGAATCTGAAGAAGTAAGATCCATTGGACAAGTGTGTGTGTTTAACTAGTAAGAAATATGATCCAGTATGATACAAAATGTGCTGAACGTTGAACAGTTCTCTTCCAAAAAAAAAAAAAAACACCATTAAAAAAATAGTAAAGCCTCAACTACTCTATCGTGACTGGCAACAAGACATATTTCTCCAATATTAACTCGAAACTAAACGTCAAGGTGTGAAGCTCAATTTGCAAGCAAACGCAATGTCATTTTGAACACGATATCACCACTTCCAGTGGACCAAATGTCATAAATGTTTGTCGGAAAGCAATGAAACCCTCTAATGCACTATTTGGCGTCTCTAGATTGAATTTTTGATCACCTCATTTGGAGGTCTGTTCCTTGTATGTTAATTTGAGAACTAGTCACACAGTTTCCATCAAATCTTTGTAGCCCATACAAAAACGACCATGTATCAGTATTCTATCTTCTTCAAATTTAACTTCGAAAACCTCTTTAAAAGTCTTCAAATGTATAAAATTAATTATTTTTTACAAGATTTTTGAACACAATGTTTGGAATTCTTCGTCTTCAAACTTTTTGGGTTGACATCGAGCTCAAAATCACCCATTTTAAAGCTACCAAATCATCTAAGACGCGATTGTTCAGATAGAGCAAATAATTTTTATATGGTAAGCAATTCGACATGTTCGAGGCAACATTAAGTATTGTTTTTAATGTTTAAACCAAAGGACATAAGCTGCCAAATACGCCCATTCATAATAGGCCCATTCACAATATTGTTTCATTTACTATTGGCGACCTTTTGTGTAAAACGCTTATTATTAATTGATGCTCCCAATAACTTCAACGAAATGTAAGCCTAAGTATTCATCACCTACAACATATCATACACTGATTAGGCCCTGTACCGAAGGTACAAGAGCCTATTGGTTTTGTGCAAATGTATGTAAAAGGTAGAAATAATGGTCGGAGACCCCCCAAAGTTACCCCCATTATGGTCAGGAGTGATAGAGGAGTCAATATAGCCATGTCCGTCTGTCCGTCCGTCTGTATGAACGAAAGGATCTCGGAAACGGTAATTGTGTGATGCCAAATCTTATCTACTCAAGCTTCACAATGTGTCAAGAACTGTCTGTCTAAGCATAACTCGGTTCTTGCGATTCACCTTCAACTGGCTTTAGACGCCATGGAGGCATCTCTAAAGGACATATCAATTTAAGTGTACAATTCAGACCGTAATTTAGGCTACGTCTTCACACTACAAAAAGTAAAAACATCCAAAGCACAGCGACAGCACTAAATTACATCCAAAAGCATACATTCGAACTCAACTGATCTACAGTCTGTTACTACATTCCAGCATCCTCACGGAGCAGTTCTTCCCAGGGTACTGCAGGAATATAATGATTTACTTTATTAGAAAAAAAAGTTCTCCGATTCTGAAGTTTTCAGAGAAATTGATTTCTTGGAGATACTTAAAATGATCGAGGTGCCTTCGATTAGTCTGCATTCTGGAATGGAAACTTTTCTTATGTTGAATGAATGTTGAATCATAATTTTCATAACTCTTGATCAAAATTCTCTATTTTCTAAAATTTTTATGGCATCAACTGTAAATTAAAATAAAAAATTTAAGACATTTAATATTATATTTTCTATATTATATATTTTATATATCGTCAACACAGTCAATAATTTACTTAAAACTAAATCACATTTTTATGTATAGTCCTGAAATATAAGAAATAATTCCACTTAGTGCGTACAACCGAACATCATTAACTGTTGAGAGAGTGACATACTCTTGAAGAATTCTTGTTGCTGCGGCGGCAGTTGAGTGGCCGAGGTCTGCGTGATGCTCGGCTGGAAGACCCATTGTTGCAGCAACTGCCTATAGAAGATACTCTGCTGTGCTTGTGCCTGCCGTGCATGGTGAAGATTTGTATCGGCTGCGGTGTTTCTATTAGGTTGCACTTGCTGTGTATTAGGTTGCACTTGCTGTGTATTAGGTTGCACTTGCTTTCTATTTGGTTGCACTTGCTTTCTATTAGGTTGCACCTGCTGCTGTGGTATATTGTACTGCGATACCGGAGTGACTTGTTTGACGATCCTTTCCGTTTGCGGTTTCTCAGCAGTTTTTGTGCTGAGCCATGGTCTAAAGAAACCGCTTTCTGTAGCTTGACGTTTAGCTGCCGGTAGTACCAAAAAGGGGGATTCTGGGCTGAAGATCTGCACATCCAAAATTTCAATGTAGCGTTTGCGTTTCTGTGCCGAAACTTGTGCACCGTTGTGGGAAATAGTTGCATAATTTGCCATTTTTGCGTTTTAATATTAGGATTATCATTATTTCGAGGAAGTTGTAGTCGCTTTGAGCTTGTTCAAGTGAATGTTGCGCCGAGGCTGTGATATCCTTCTTATATACAATATCCTCTTTTTAAAGTATGCTAACAGGTAGTTTAAATAAGTGCAAATTTTTTAGGGTACTTTCAGACCTGCACACATTTATTGCAGGTCATAAACGGCTTAGCTAATTTTATTGATCCTGATTAATCAGCAGGTGCGCGGGATTATTCGCTGCTAACAATTTCATTACCTGTCCATATTATGTGTTATGTAATTAGGGTTCGTGTATCACATATGCGCAATTGCCACAAATTTGCCGAAATTTCCTCACTTTTTTTCCACCACAATCATGTTCCAGTGATACATTGTTGATGTGACAATTGTGCGACTGAATTGTCTTTTGAAGTCATTAAAAATATAACAAAGAAATTCGAACAACAGATTTACAACAAATACCACCACCAGAGTGTCTTTGGCACGACGTTTTTTTTGTCCATGGACCACCAAGTTATTTTTAGCATCAAACTCAGCAGAAGAGCTCTAATTGTAAGATTTGTGCGATTGTGGCATCTTCAAAGTATCCCTAAAAAATTTAACATAATTAAATTACCGAAAAGAAAAGGGTTTGTTTTAATGTTAAAATAGTTCGTAATCTTAAAAACTTTTAAAAATCAATAGTATGTCTGGATGTCCGTATGAAAATTGACTAAGATTAGCAAGACAACTAAATTGCGATTCCAGTTAACAGTTATGAGAGAAGTCCTGTTATTATTGATTCAAGCATTCCGCATCTAGTTACCTGTTATTCGAAAACGGAAGAAAGGATTAGTTTTGAGCTGCTACAATGCAGAAGTCACCCACGTTCAACTCAGACGGACTCTCAACTCTGTGTAGGCGTGAGTTGTGGCTTTAGCATATGGCTTAAGAACCTTTTTTTACTAATCCGCATATGTGATACGAACCCTAATTACATAATATGGGCAGGTAATAAAATTGTCCGCGACAAATCCCGCGCACCTGCTGATTAATCAGGATCAATAAAATTAGCTAAGCCAGTAATGACCTGCAATAAATGTGTGCAGGTCTTAAAATACCCTAACAAATTTGCAATTATTTAAACTACCTGTTAGCATACATTAAAAAGAGGATATTGTATATAAGCAGGATATCACAGCCTCGGCGCAACATTCACTTGAACAAGCTCAAAGCGACTACAACATCCTCGAAATAATAATAATTTGAAATTAAAACGCAAAAATGGCAAATATTAACAACAACGGTGCACAAGTTTCGGCACAGAAACGCAAACGCTACATCGAAATTTTGGATGTGCAGATTTTCAGCCCAGAATCCCCCTTTTTGGTACTACCGGCAGCTAAACGTCAAGCTACAGAAAGTAGCGAATTCTTTAGACCATGTCTCAGCACCGAAACAGCTGAGAAACCACTAACGGAAAGGATCGTCGAACAAGTCACTCCAGTGCGGCAGTACAATATGCACACTCAAGTGCCGCAGTACAATATATCACAGCAGCAGGTGCAACCTAACAGAAACACCGCAGCCGATACAAATTTTCACCATCTTCGCCAGACCATAGAACAGCAGAATATCTTATTTAGGCAGTGGCTGCATCATCTATCTATCTCTCAGCCGAGCTTTACACAGCAGAGCTGGGAAAACATCGATTTTTAGACCGATGCATCGAGGTTTTCATATGAAAACAAACCATGGCTACGCAACTGCCACCGTATTTCTTATATTTAGTTAATTAATTACTGAAGCGTACACTCCACAGGACTATGCATATGAAAATGTGATTTAGTTAAAATATAAATATTTAATATAGAAAAAATAATAATAAATGTCTAAATGTAATTAATTTAATTTTGTAATAAAAAAATAGAGAATTTTGATCAAGAATTATGAAAAGTTGAAGTTGATTTATTTTAGAACATACTCCCCCATGTGCGTAAATTTCCTCCTACGCATGGCCGTGCAGTTGCATAGCAGCTGCTGAACACCTGCATATATTTTATTGATTAACTAATAGTCTGGAAGCTTGTCTGTCTATTATTAATTATTAAGTTTTTATTTCTTCTTTTTTTCGTAAGTGGACCAGATTTGTTTAGAAGTATCCAGTGTGAACCAGCATGCATATGCATCATTGATCTCTTTTTTATAGGTAATAAAAAATTTAATACCAGTACCAAGTAGTACTAAAATAGTTTAGCATTAATTTGTATAGCGTGCAAGTGTTAAACTCCGGTTTATTCAAATCATTCCCTATAAAAATAACTTAATAAAAATTCTTCTTAGAGTGTTCATAGTAATGCATGGTCAAGAGTCAAGACTCTACGTCATACTGTTACAATAGTTTCTTAAAATTTGATCCATATATTGTTAGGCCCTGTATTGAAGGTGCAAGACACTATTGGTTTTGTGCAAATTTATGTAAAAGGTAGAAATAATGGTCGGAGACCCCCCAAAGTTACCCCCATTATGGTCAGGATTGATAGAGGAGTCGATATTGCCATGTCCGTCTGTCCGCCCGTATGAACGAAAGGATCTCGGAAACGGTAATAGATGGAGACTTCGTGTTAAGTTTAAAGTTTCTAGAAACAAAAATTGGAAAAACTTAGACCTATTATAAAGAAATATTATGTTTGCAGGGTATAAAATAGTCGAGTTTCCCCTATAAATATGCTATTTTCCTATTAAAAACTTTACTTCTTTTTTGCTATCTACTTTCGCCAATTTTCAAAACTTTTCTATTAAAAGTAAGCGTTTTAGTAAAGAGCCTATTGGTTTTGTGCAAATGTATGTAACAGATAGAAATAATATGGTCGGAGACCCCCCAAAGTTACCCCCATTATGGTCAGGAGTGATAGAGGAGTCGATATAGCCATGTCCGTCCGTCTGTATGAACGAAAGGATCTCGGAAATGGTAATATATAGAGACTTCGTGTTTTTTGCATTCGACTAGGAATGCTCCGGAATTTCACAAGTTTATTTTAAAATTTTGCCCCTCCCCCCCCCTTCCCCATAAAATCACCCCCAAGGAAAAATATTTCTTCGGCACAAAAAAATCGATGACGATCTTATAAGCAATTGAATTTGAACGACCCCCCTTTTCTTTTCATTCATATTCGCGCAGTGAGAAGTGGTCATGTGTTTGGTCATATGCTCGGGATACATTATAGTGTTTGTTAGGCGACCTGAACTGGTACAGGGCCTCTTACAGTCGGTTACGCCCGACGGAAATTTCCTTACTTGTTTTACACTCTATTCGTCTGTTCTATTCAAAAATATAGAGCATTGGACTGGTGGAAAGTATCTGATGCCAAATCTTATCTACTCAAGCTTCACAATGTGTCAAGAACTGTCTGTCTAAGCATAACTCGGTTCTTGCGATTCACCTTCTTCAACTGTCTTTAGACGCCATGCAGGCATCTCTAAAGGACATATCAATTTAAGTGTACAATTCAGACCGTAATTTAGGCTATGTCTTCACACTACAAAAAGTAAAAACATCCAAAGCACAGCGACAGCACTAAATTACATCCAAAAGCATACATTCGAACTCAACTGATCTACAGTCTGTTACTACATTCCAGCATCCTCACGGAGCAGTTCTTCCCAGGGTACTGCAGGAAATTGAGAAATTGATTTCTTGGAGATACTTAAAATGATCGAGGTGCCTTCGATTAGTCTGCATTCTGGAATGGAAACTTTTCTTATGTTGAATGAATGTTGAATCATAATTTTCATAACTCTTGATCAAAATTCTCTATTTTCTACAATTTTTATGGCATCAACTGTAAATTAAAATAAAAAATTTAAGACATTTAATATTATATTTTCTATATTATATATTTTATATATCGTCAACACAGTCAATAATTTACTTAAAACTAAATCACATTTTTATGTATAGTCCTGAAATATAAGAAATAATTCCACTTAGTGCGTACAACCGAACATCATTAACTGTTGAGGAGAGAGTGACATACTCTTGAAGAATTCTTGTTGCTGCGGCGGCAGTTGAGTGGCCGAGGTCTGCGTGATGCTCGGCTGGAAGACCCATTGTTGCAGCAACTGCCTATAGAAGATACTCTGCTGTGCTTGTGCCTGCCGTGCATGGTGAAGATTTGTATCGGCTGCGGTGTTTCTATTAGGTTGCACTTGCTGTGTATTAGGTTGCACTTGCTGTGTATTAGGTTGCACTTGCTTTCTATTTGGTTGCACTTGCTTTCTATTAGGTTGCACCTGCTGCTGTGGTATATTGTACTGCGATACCGGAGTGACTTGTTTGACGATCCTTTCCGTTTGCGGTTTCTCAGCAGTTTTTGTGCTGAGCCATGGTCTAAAGAAACCGCTTTCTGTAGCTTGACGTTTAGCTGCCGGTAGTACCAAAAAGGGGGATTCTGGGCTGAAGATCTGCACATCCAAAATTTCGATGTAGCGTTTGCGTTTCTGTGCCGAAACTTGTGCACCGTTGTGGGAAATATTTGCATAATTTGCCATTTTTGCGTTTTAATATTAGGATTTCAAATTTCGAGGAAGTTGTAGTTCGCTTTGAGCTTGTTCAAGTGAATGTTGCGCCGAGGCTGTGATATCCTTCTTATATACAATATCCTCTTTTTAAAGTATGCTAACAGGTAGTTTAAATAAGTCCAAATTTTTTAGGGTACTTTCAGACCTGCACACATTTATTGCAGGTCATAAACGGCTTAGCTAATTTTATTGATCCTGATTAATCAGCAGGTGCTACGTCATACTGTTACAATAGTTTCTTAAAATTTGATCCACATATTGTTAGGCCCTGTATTGAAGGTGCAAGACTCTATTGGTTTTGTGCAAATTTATGTAAAAGGTAGAAATAATGGTCGGAGACCCCCAAAGTTACCCCCATTATGGTCAGGATTGATAGAGGAGTCGATATTGCCATGTCCGTCTGTCCGCCCGTATGAACGAAAGGATCTCGGAAACGGTAATAGATGGAGACTTCGTGTTAAGTTTAAAGTTTCTAGAAACAAAAAGTATTATGTTTGCAGGGTATAAAATAGTCGAGTTTCCCCTATAAATATGCTATTTTCCTATTAACTTTACTTCTTTTTTGCTATCTACTTTCGCCAATTTTTCAAAACTTTTCTATTAAAAGTAAGCGTTTTAGTGAAGTATCGATACTATATCGATACAATATTTTCTAATGAGTACAAAAATGTATATTACCCAACCCTTACGATATCTTCAATAAATTTCTCAGTTTACTGTTTGAATGAACCAAAAATAGCTACGCTTTAAAAAAATACTTCTAATGCTTCAAAAAAATAAGTTCCCAAAACCATGGAATTAATCAAATTTTTCCATGAACCACTTTAATGGATTCTATGGAATCTTACTTACCACTGACTCAACTGAAATATTAAAGGATTGTCATTACGTCAAGGCAAGGGGTTTCCTTATACTTCCTAAACCGTAAAACCAATTTCTATGAATTTCATTATAGAAATAGATGGTGTGTTGAAAAAGAACATAGGCTACCTTTTATAGAGCAATAACAAATATTCGTCATAAATAAATAAATTGGTATATTTGTTAATAGAATCTGAAGAAGTAAGATCCATTGGACAAGTGTGTGTGTTTAACTAGTAAGAAATATGATCCAGTATGATACAAAATGTGCTGAACGTTGAACAGTTCTCTTCGAAAAAAAA